>BSBN01000339.1:26030833-27291666 GCA_027924645.1 Cunninghamia lanceolata | reverse complement strand
TACAGGGTATGGGCGATGGCGTGGATGGATTTAGTACCTGACTGAAGATGTGAATCCCCAGGCGGCGGCGCAAGGCTCGAGATCACTCCCTGTCTCCTCTCCCACCTGCTGCATTGAATGTTTGAGGACCATTTTCTTAATGAGTTGTATCTGGCAAATTTTGACTTTTGCCATGTAATTAATGCTGAGGACCTTCCTGCTATATATAGCAGGTTGTGTTGCTCATTAGAGGTTGTTGAAAACTGGACATATCTAGCTCTGTAATAAGACATAACTGGTTTTGGTTGCTCTGTGTAGGAGGTCTTGTGAGTTTATGTATCTCTTGTTGTATGTCTCATGCATGAATCTACTGATTTCATGATTGATTTTATATGAGTAATGTTGTATTTGCATGTGTTTTGTTAATTCTATCTCCAGTATTGCATGTGTCCTTCTTCTGAATCTAGATATCTAAGGGGTGTCTGGTATTCTAGAATATAGAATTCCTGTATTGAATGCTTGATCTTTCAACTTCTGCTCAAGGGGTAGATTAAAGTGTTTTCAGATTAAGTGTTGGGAAGGATATACTGCAATAGGGATGCCATAAGTAGAGATAACTTAACACTCTGTATTGGGAGGTATCTGTAAGGCAGATATCACACAAATCCCCTTGAAATCCAATTTTATTGTGTTCATGCTGATCATTCACAGGTGTATGTCTACCGACTCCAAGCCCTAGATAGGCACCAATCTAGCTCTGTGTTGAGGTTATACACCAGGTCCAGGTTTGCATCCAAACATATAAAATCAAATTCAAACTCCCAAAATAACCATTAGGAATGTAGTAGTTTTAGGACCCAAGATCCTCTGATTTACAACTGAATATAAGCCCAAAGCTAGCCCCTTTGCACTTATCCCACAGTTTTGGTCTTCATACAGGAGGATTTATCTGCTTTGTGTCAACATCCCAAGCCAACCCACAAGCATATTCTCATGGGTGTTGAATAGGTGGTGCAGGAGCTTCAATTTACAACTATTTTTCAAATATTATATTTTAATGACCTTGTTAAATTTTTTGGTTTTATCTAAGGTTTTAGAAGCCATTTTTGATGTGATGTAATAAGGACTTAGTCTACTTGTTTTGACTAGTCCACTAGAAGATTTGAAAGACCTATTTTATAGGTTTTTCCATTTTTTAGAAACTTTTTGTTTTATTTAAAACTGCCTTTTACATTTGATTTTCTGCCTTCCTAGGCAGTTGTATGGACAAGGGAAAGAGGAAGAGTTTTTAGAACTTCCTATATATTCCAATTGTTAAAAAACATGCTAAATACAAGAAAGCAAGAAGGAGTTTTAAAGGAAAAAAGACTATTTTTCTGTTTTTTGCTGTTAAAACAGCCTTGGTACGCCCAAGTACGGCTGCTTGTGAAGAAATTTTCTTTTAATGTTTTAAGTTCTATGTTGTGGCTCCCATTTGCAGGTGATTGGAGTTTTTGAAACTATTGGAGTTGTTGGATATTCTCCTGTTTATAAAGATTGTATCAAACCCTCTTTACCTAGGGTTCTGAGGCAAAAATGGAGTTTTGTTCCTCTGTCTTCTGAAGGTGAACAGTCATCTTGTGAGGAGATGGAGGAATTTAGATTAGTTTGCATGCTCTTGTTGTTAGATAAGTTGTTCTCCTTCTTTCTCAATGATTGGCATGTCTCTATCTAGTCAAACAATGACTAGTTAGTGGAGAAGAGATTTTGGGACAGCAAATATATAAGAAACAGTCATAGTGTTGGTAAGATTGAGTGTTTTTTTTGGTTTTAAGAGGGATATAGGTCAGCATAGGAGTCCTACACTCCAGATAAGAATCCTTGTTACATCTTTTGTCCATCATTTTAAGCTAGACAACCCTTGGAAGACAATCACCAATATATAACAGAAAAAAGACTGTTTGTTGTCTTGTACATGGAGTAGTACGGCCTGTAGGGCTGATAGAAGATAAAACACTTCAAATTTTGTGTTTGGTTCTTACACCCACCCAATGAAGGTCATAGAAGGTCAGTCAATGAATAATATGATGTCAATTGTCTTTTTGTTTGCAAGGAAACTTAATCTTTAACCTTACTTCATTAAAGACAGCAATTCTGCCGTACTTTTTATGACAGTACAGTACTATGGTGAGTGTCCAAAACAGTAAGGAACTATCCTATTGGTTGCATGTGTGTTGTGATCTCTATTGGAGGAGTTTTTGTAGTTAGGAGTCTTCTTGCAGGAGATAAGAATCAATGGAAACTTCAAAACTGTCATAGGACAGTCATCCTCTTATTTGCTGTCCTCTATCTTTTTAAACACTGTATGGGCCTGCACACAAGAAGTTAGTGGTTTTCTCACATCAAATGTTGAGTGGGCATTAAACCTTGATGGTCATTTGAAGTCCTGGAAGGGTGTTGTAGATTTACTCCTTGTGTATGTTGTAATATTAAATACTCTTGACTGCTGTCTTAAAACAGTCACAATGCAATTTGCTGTCCTCTGCTGTGTAATGAGAGGTTGGGGTCAATTTCATGCATGTCATATGTCAGTATATGTTGCTTTGTGTGGTTGTCCATGTTGATAGAGGTGTGGGTAGGAAAATTGTGAGGCAAACCAAGGTGGTTGTGTAGAAAGGAGAGATTGAATAGCAACTCTTCAAGGTGAGAGTTGGGCAGCCTGTGAGAAGGACAGTGGATAGTGGTCCTAGGCTAGGTAAATCTCAATAATAGCCTTGTGTAGGCTTGTGGTCACAAACACTTTTTGCAAACCTCTGAGAAGGAAGTTTAGTTCCTTGAGTGAGTTTCAAATTACTCTTACCTTACCTCTGCATCATATTGGTATCAGATCCAATATTCTGATTGGAAGAAAGTGTATGTCAGAAGAGGAAATTGAAACAGAGGCTAGTACAATGCCTCCCAAGACAATGAGTCAAGATGCCATCAAGAAGTTTGTGGAAGAGATGGTTGAAGCAAGACTGCAAGAAGCAAAATTGCAGGAAGAGAAGAAGTCTAAGGGCAAGACTAAAGAAGAGGGAAGTTCTTCAGACACAAATGAAGAAACAGAGGCAGAAGAGGATCCTCAGGAGCAGGATATGTCTGCAGATCAAAAAGCCTTCTTGAATGCACTTAAGGGTGCTCATGGTGACAGTGGTGATCCTAAGATGGAGGTGCCTACCTTCCATGGCAAGTTGGATGGAGATGTTCTCACCGACTGGATAGAGGCTATGTGCAACTTCTTTGATTACAAGGAGTTCAATGACAGTAAAAAGGTCAAATTTGCCAAAACAAGGCTAAGAGGTTCTGCACTTGTGTGGTGGAACTATATGCAGAATGAGAGGGAGAAGATTGGGAAGAGTCCCATCACTAAATGGAGCAGAATGGTGGCTATGCTCAGAAGCAAGTTCATGCCACCTGACTATGAGATTCAAATCATAAGGAGATTTCAAAATTTGAGACAAAAAGACATGGATGTGGCTGCCTACACAGAAGAATTTCATAGACTCAGTATGAGGGCAAATCATAATGAAGATGAAAAAGGGATGGTGGCTAGGTACCTGAATGGACTGAAATACAATCTACAAGATGAGATAAGTTTGGTGTTACCAAAGACAGTGGATGAATGTTTCTTGTTGGCCTCCAGAGCTGAGGAAAAGCTGAGAAGGAAGGGTGATCAAAGTGCTAGAGGTAGAGGCAATTTTGGCCGTGGACAGTTCAACAAAACTGAAAATAACAGCCAACAAGAAACACAATCAGCAACAGAGCATAGAGGAGGTTTCAAAGGTGGTAGAAATCATAATGGTAGAGATAGAAATGGTGGAGGTGGTAGAGGACCAGGAGTCTTCACTGGAAGATGTTATGGCTGCAACCAAGTTGGCCATACAATGAACAAATGTCCAGGGAAAGCCAGTAGCTCCCATGACAGTGGAAAGAGGAATCAGTTGGTGAAAGATGATGACTGTGAAAGTGTGAATCCACCGATGGGAAGTGCTGCACCTATTCTAGATGGAGAGAGTATGATGATAAAAAGATCTATGTTGAAGATGCCATTGAAGTAAGAACCTCCTCAAAGAAAGAACCTTTTCAGAACCCAAGGCCTGGCCTATGGGAAACTTTGCAAAATCATAGTGGATTCAGGGTCTACTAAGAATGTGGTATCCACTGAGATGGTTGAGAAGTGCAAATTGAAGAGGCTGCCTCATATCAGTCCTCACAAGATTTCTTGGTTGAACAAGAACCAAAGTTTCATGGTGGAGGAACAAGCTTGGGTTGAATTTGCAATTGGTGACTACAAGGACAAAGTACTATGTGAAATCATTCCCATGGATGCATGTCACTTGCTTCTTGGTCGTCCCTGGCAGTATGATGTTAAAGCTCAGCATGATGGTGAGAAGAACACTTATGTCATCACCAAGAATGGAAGGCCATTCAAAATGGATCCTTTGTTGGAGCAGCCCAGGGGAAAGGAAAATAACAGCAGTGTCATGTTGGTGAATGGAAATGAATTCCTAAATATCTTGAAGGAGAATGACAACCAAGGGTATGCCTTGGTCATGAAGCCCAAGAGTGGATCAGATTAGCAAGAACAGAAACAGAAGGAGATTCCATTGGAAGTACAGCAACTTCTAGACAAGTATCAAGACCTTGTGGTAGAGGAAGTTCCCAACTCCTTACCACCCATGAGGGATATTAGTCATCAAATTGACTTAATACCTGGTGCTACATTGCCTAACAAGGCTACATACAAGCTAACTCCACAGCAAAATGAAGAGGTGGCAAGGCAAATTCAAGATCTCCTGGAGAAAGGGCTGATTAGGAAGAGTCTAAGCCCCTGTGCAGTTCCAAGTGTACTGGCTCCTAAGAAGGATGGAAAGTGGAGGCTATGCACAGATTCCAGGGCCATAAACAAGATCACCATAAGATACAGATTTCCAATGTCAAGGATTGAAGATCTCTTGGATTACCTAGGAGGATCATGCTATTACTCAAAGATTGATTTGAAATCTGGATATCATCAAATCCGGATCAGACAGGGAGATGAATGGAAAACTGCTTTCAAGACCAATGAAGGTCTTTATGAATGGCTTGTTATGCCATTTGGTCTTAGCAATGCGCCAAGTACATTTATCCGCCTAATGAATGAGGTATTAGTTGAATTCATTGGTAAATTTGTTATTGTTTATCTTGATGACATACTAATCTTCAGCAAGACAAGGGAAGACCATGTGAAGCATGTTGGTCAGGTGTTGGAGAAGCTGCATGAGCACAAGTTGATGATCAACTTAGACAAATGTGAGTTCATGAAAACTGAACTTGTATACTTGGGATTTGTCATTTCTAATGGCTGTTTGAAGATGGATCCCTCTAAGGTTGAGGCTATTCTTAGTTGGCCTACCCCAAAAACAGTGGGAGATGTGAGAAGTTTCCATGGATTGGCAACTTTCTATAGGAAGTTTATCAGAGGTTTCAGTCACATTAGTGCTCCCATCCTCAACACCATCAAGGGTGGAGTCAAATGTAAATTCCAGTGGACAAAGGAAGCTGATGATAGTTTCGAGTTGTTGAAAACAAAGGTGGCTGAGTTACCTACCTTAGTACTCCCTAATTTTGATAAGGTATTTGTTGTTGAGTGTGATGCAAGTCAGCAAGCTATTGGTGCTGTTCTTAGCCAAGAAGGACATCCAGTGGCATTCTTTTCAGAAAAGTTGAATGAAGCCAAGCAAAGGTATTCTACCTATGACTTAGAACTCTATGCAATGGTGCAAGCTCTTAAGAAGTGGCGACATTATTTTCTGCCCAAGGAATTTATTGTGTTTACTGACAATCATGCTTTAAGTTTTCTTAACAGTCAAGAAAAATTGAACCATAGACATGTTAAATGGATGGAACAGTTACAAGTGTATACTTTCACAATTAAGCACAAAAAAGGTGTCTCTAATAAGGTAGCTGATGCATTGAGTAGGAGGTTGCTTCTTGTTCAGGAAATTCAGTTAGAAAGCATGGGTATTGACTGTTTAAAAGAGCTGTATAAAGAAGATTCTGATTTCAAAGAGGCTTATGATGTTTGTGTGAACTTGGCTAACACATTCCATGGAGAGTATGCAGATTTTGTTTTGCAGGAAGGCCTCTTGTTTAAAGGCAATTTGCTGTGTGTCCCTAAGTGCTCTATGCGGGACAACATCATCAAGGAGAAGCATAATGGTTCTTTAGGAGGACATTTTGGCTCGGACAAGACACTAGAACAAGTCACAAGGTTCTATTTTTGGCCAAAGGTGCAATCAGATGTGAGAAAATATGTAGCTAGCTGTGCAATCTGTCAAAGAGCCAAAGGTGTGTCTTCAAATGCAGGTCTATACCAGCCCCTACCCATTCCCAACAGACCTTGGGAAAGTATCAGCATGGACTTTGTGCTTGGGTTACCCAGGACAGCCAGAGGGGTGGATAGTGTGTTTGTCATTGTTGATAGGTTCAGCAAGATGGCTCATTTTGTGCCATGTAAATGCACAAATGATGCATCTCATGTTGCAGGTCTATTTTTCAGAGAGGTAGTAAGGATACATGGTTTACCATTGTCCATTGTAACTGACAGGGATTCTAAGTTTGTAGGTCACTTCTGGAGGACCTTGTGGAAGAAGCTGGGCACACAGTTGTCTTTTTCATCAGCCTACCATCCACAAACTGATGGTCAGACTGAGGTGGTTAACAGGTCTCTTGGAAACCTTCTAAGGTGCCTTACAAAGCAGCATGGTTTGGCATGGGACTTGGTTATCAGTCAGGCTGAATATGCCTACAATGATTCAAAGAATAGGAGCACTGGTAAAAGTCCTTTTGAGATAGTTTATGGTTTTCATCCAAGAGGGCCACTTGAGCTGAAGGATCTCCAAGGTTGGGATAGAAGGAGTGCACTTGGTGAAGAGTTTGTTGTCTCCATGAAAACAATTCATGATCAAGTCAAGTTGCAACTAGAAAAATCAGTCACAAAGTACAAAGAAAAGGCAGATTTGAAGAAAAGAGAAGTACAGTTCAAAGTTGGTGACTTAGTCATGGCATATCTGAGGAAAGAAAGGTTGCCAAAGGGTCAGCCAACTAAATTCCTGATGAAGAAGATTGGACCTTGCAGGATAGTGCACAAATTCGGTCCAACTGCCTATGAGATTGAACTACCAGATGGCCTGGGTATCTCTCCTATTTTCAATGTTTGTGATCTTTTTCCTTTCAGACCTCCATTGCCAGATGAAAGTGGATCAGATGTGGTGCTTGAAGATGCTGATTGGATCAAGGATTTGCCTCCAAGCAAACCTTTACAGTTGGAATGCATTCTGGATTCCAAAGTTATCAAGAAGACTCGGAGGGGTGTCTATAAGGACTACTTAGTGAAATGGAAGGATCTCCCTGACTCAGAGGCCACCTAGATGACTGAAGCAGATATTCTGAAGCATGGCACGACACTTCAACACTTGGCAACTCAAGGGACTTGAGTTTTTCCCACAGGGGGAGTATGGTGCAGGAGCTTCAATTTACAACTATTTTTCAAATATTATATTTTAATGACCTTGTTAAATTTTTTGGTTTTATCTAAGGGCTTAGAAGCCATTTTTGATGTGATGTAATAAGGACTTAGTCTACTTGTTTTGACTAGTCCACTAGAAGATTTGAAAGACCTATTTTATAGGTTTTTCCATTTTTTAGAAACTTTTTGTTTTATTTAAAACTGCCTTTTACATTTGATTTTCTGCCTTCCTAGGCAGTTGTACGGACAAGGGAAAGAGGAAGAGTTTTTAGAACTTCCTATATATTCCAATTGTTAAAAAACATGCTAAATACAAGAAAGCAAGAAGGAGTTTTAAAGGAAAAAAGACTGTTTTTCTGTTTTTTGCTGTTAAAATAGCCTTGGTACGCCCAAGTACGGCTGCTTGTGAAGAAATTTTCTTTTAATGTTTTAAGTTCTGTGTTGTGGCTCCCATTTGCAGGTGATTGGAGTTTTTGAAACTATTGGAGTTGTTGGATATTCTCCTGTTTATAAAGATTGTATCAAACCCTCTTTACCTAGGGTTCTGAGGCAAAAATGGAGTTTTGTTCCTCTGTCTTCTAAAGGTGAACAGTCATCTTGTGAGGAGATGGAGGAATTTAGATTAGTTTGCATGTTCTTGTTGTTAGATAAGTTGTTCTCCTTCTTTCTCAATGATTGGCATGTCTCTATCTAGTCAAACGGTGACTAGTTAGTGGAGAAGAGATTTTGGGACAGCAAATATATAAGAAACAGTCATAGTGTTGGTAAGATTGAGTGTTTTTTTTGGTTTTAAGAGGGATACAGGTCTGCATAGGAGTCCTACACTCCAGATAAGAATCCTTGTTACATCTTTTGTCCATCATTTTAAGCTAGACAACCCTTGGAAGACAATCACCAATATATAACAGAAAAAAGACTGTTTGCTGTCTTATACGTGGAGTAGTACGGCCTGTAGGGCTGATAGAAGATAAAACACTTCAAATTTTGTGTTTGGTTCTTACACCCACCCAATGAAGGTCATAGAAGGTCAGTCAATGAATAATATGATGTCAATTGTCTTTTTGTTTGCAAGGAAACTTAATCTTTAACCTTACTTCATTAAAGACAGCAATTCTACCATACTTTTTATGACAGTACGGTACTATGGTGAGTGTCCAAAACAGTAAGGAACTGTCCTATTGGTTGCATGTGTGTTGTGATCTCTGTTGGAGGAGTTTTTGTAGTTAGGAGTCTTCTTGCAGGAGATAAGAATCAATGGAAACTTCAAAACTGTCATAGGACAGTCATCCTCTTATTTGCTGTCCTCTATCTTTTTAAACACTGTATGGGCCTGCACACAAGAAGTTAGTGGTTTTCTCACATCAAATGTTGAGTGGGCATTAAACCTTGATGGTCATTTGAAGTCCTGGAAGGGTGTTGTAGATTTACTCCTTGTGTATGTTGTAATATTAAATACTCTTGACTGCTGTCTTAAAACAGTCACAATGCAATTTGCTGTCCTCTGCTGTGTAATGAGAGGTTGGGGTCAATTTCATGCATGTCATAAGTCAATATATGTTGCTTTGTGTGGTTGTCCATGTTGATAGAGGTGTGGGTAGGAAAATTGTGAGGCAAACCAAGGTGGTTGTGTAGAAAGGAGAGATTGAATAGCAACTCTTCAAGGTGAGAGTTGGGGAGCCTGTGAGAAGGACAGTGGATAGTGGTCCTAGGCTAGGTAAATCTCAATAATAGCCTTGTGTAGGCTTGTGGTCACAAACACTTTTTGCAAACCTCTGAGAAGGAAGTTTAGTTCCTTGAGTGAGTTTCAAATTACTCTTACCTTACCTCTGCATCAATAGGGAATACCCCCCTAGGTTTTGCAGAGCCTGAAGAAGAAGAGGAGATAAAAATAGAGTCTATCTCCTATACTGTTGGCCCCTGGCCCAGAGATCCTATTGATCACTGATGGCTACTTTGTAGGGAAATCTGGGAATGAACATCCAGTCAGGGAAATAACCAACAAGCTCTAATGCTAGAAAACATGAAAACACTTAAACTATGAAAACATGTAAATAAAAACCAAAAATGTGCCTAAGAAGTTAGCACCATCCTCGGCAATGGTGCCAAAAATGTAGAGGAAAACTAACGTGTTGTAGACTTAACTAATTTAGGAGAAAACCTATCTAAACAGTCCACTCTATCACTATGCATTCCTACATTGAATTATCAACCAAGGAGCCTAAGCTTATGATGGTACTTGCAAAGTATATGTCTTCAAGGCTCATATGGTTCCTAGCTATTCTATCTTAACTTTAAACAAACAAATCTATCTTGCTAGAATTGGTAGAATTATAAAACAATAAAAACAGCTATAAATCCTAGTTGCTACGGGTACCTACAACAAGGTCTATAGATAACTACTACAATAGGGAAAATTGTAGAATTAACTTAATTGAATTGTCAAGAATGAAATTACTAACTGCTGACCTTCGGAGGATTTGTGAAGACACTAATATGCTATTGTTCATGAACTATATCTATTTGATCAAAACATAATACCAACTTGAATTCAAATTACATTTTAACAGAAAACTAATAAACTAACATTAATTGAAATGAAATAAACAAGGAGAGAATCAGTACCTTGAGTGGCCAGCTCAAGAGACTATCTTCCTTAACTGAAAGCAAATCTAATCCAGATTCTACGTATCTTTGTAACACATATCAAAGCTTAACCTATTCCATACACAATCAACTCATATCAAAGTGTTCAACAATGAAATCTCTTTTCTATCATATCTAGATTGTATTCCATAAATGTAACATTCTTGAGTCTTTGCACATAGAAAAGGGAATAATAACTGAATCGAATTGAATTGCTAACAACTTGACTCTGCTACCTTATATATCTAATCTTCCCCCTTACTATACAAAATGGAGAGAGAGCCTTATTTATTAATTAACTAACTTTGATCATTTACCGTGCCTAGATACTAGGTCGTGGAGTCAAGATCACATTCTTATTCTAACTGACTATAAGAAGAAGAACTCAAATCAAATTAGAAGTCTGATGCATGAACAACATCCATAACCATATTTGAAACAAATCCACTCCTTAATTTATTACTATCCATGATGCTCCATAATTATCTTAAGTTGTCTCTGCATTCTTAGCATTGAAACTCATACTTCTATTAACTCCTTTGTCTGCAACCTACTACAAATGCTCAATCTCATCGTGACACGTCCAATTCTGCATATAGAATTAGTTTCCAAAAGCATATACCTCAATCATTCTCCATGACTAACCATAAAAACATCTTATTTATACTTTTATACATATCTATATCTAATTCATTCATTAGATAATATGATCATCACATTCCACATTAATACTACAAGTTCAGGTCTTAGAAGTATAAAGAAGGTCAACATATCATAATGCAAACATGGATAAATGTCTTAAAGGATTCCATGAAAGAAGTTTTTGGAGTATAAAAAGTAACATAAAAGAGACTAATTCTACAGCCCATTACAAACTACAAAGTTGGTTAGAGGTCAAGGGTTTGCCAGGCTAATGGCATATAAAAACATGGAAGTAGTAGAAGTGCATCAGGTAACCTCCAATCTAGCATCTCCTTTTTCTCCTTTGAATGATGATCCTTGGAATAAAAATGTGGTCTTCTATTTGGAGAACTTAAGTTTCCCTCTAGGATTGATTGGTCATCAAAGGAGAACTTTGAAGTTGGCAGCCCAAAAGTATGTGTTAATGCAGGGCCAACTTATGTGGAGAAACCTTGATGGATTGCTTCTCAAGTGTTTAGATCATGAGCAATCTATCAAGGTCATGAATGAATTCCATCAAGGACTGTGTAGTGGGAATTTCATGTCAAAGCCCATTGCCCACAAAGTGATTAGAGCAGGATACTGGTGGCCCACATTATTTAAGGATGTCGCCCAATTTGTTGGAAAGTGTGATCCTTGCCAAAGGTGTTAGAAATGAAAAGCACAACTACACAAATGGAAAACTAATTCAAATATAATTTTTGCAATCTTAACTGTGTATTATCATTGGAGATTGTAACATGCAAATAAAATAGTGTTTACGTGGAGAAAACCCTTGCGGATAAAAAACTCCACCAAGAAAGAGGCACAAGCTTGTATTAATCTGTAAAAGATTTGTACAATACAATCACTATCAAACCCTCTCCTCCAGTCTTCAATCTAACAGTATTCCGGCAACACCAGAGTACTAAAAATCTCACATGCAACAACAAATACAATGGAAAATATTTATAGAGGAGTTTTCCCTCCAATTCGGGCATCCACTTTCTCTCTCCTCCAACAACCCCACATGCAAGCATTAAAATGGTGTCAACATGCAACCACCAAGTGGCAATAACTTGCCCATGCAAGGTTGGGCACCCAGGTCCAAGAATAGCATGCAAAAGCACCTTATGATGCATCATAACCGTCATAGATACCACTAACAAAGAATCTTCCCAATATGGGCACTTGGATCTAAAAATAACAACCACAACTAATAATGGGTGTTGCATGCGTCATACATGCATGGAATCTTATGACAACTTGTAGCTGCCATAAATCCACTTACACCACATTATGACAAGTTGTCATACAAGATAAAAAATAGCAGATTATCCAAGGGGAACGCCTATCCTCATTTACTCATGATTTTTACATTTGCCAACAGTAAATATTGCTCCGTAACTCCAGTCGGTGACTCTGAAATAACCACTGTCAATGAGACTACCTCATTCCCTTATGGGTAATTATAAAATAGCAAATAATAAATGGGATAAGTACAATATTGGAATTTACAAGGTTAATGGCACCTTATTGCAACATTCTCCCACTTGACATTATACATTGTAAATCAACCCATAGGAAAACAAATGAAATATAATCAAGCACTAGAAACAAGGCCCATGGCCTCTCTACACCACATGAACTTCTCTGTGCTCACAGGCTTGGTTAGTGAATCTACAACAACCTCCTAAGTGTCCATTTTCTTCAGCTTAATTTGTCCATTTGCAACCAACTCTCGAACAAAGTGATACTGAACATCAACATGCTTAGTCTGAGCATGATACATGGGATTCTTGTCCAAACAAATAGCACTCTGGCTATCACAACCAATCTGAATGATCCTACAATCAAATCCAATATCTGTACATAGTCTCCTCAACCAAACCGCCTACTTAGAGACATGAGTAGCAACCAAATACTTTGCTTATGTGGTAGACAAAGCAATTGTGGGCTGCCTTTATTCATCCAACTCATTGCTCCTCCCAATAGAGTAAACACATAGCCACTAGTGGACCTTCGACTGTCTAAGTCACTTGCCCAATATGAATCAACAAAACCCTGTATGTCCAAAGATTTATCAGCACTATCATTACTAGAGTAAGCCAAACAATAATCAGGAGTACCTGCAAGATATTTAAGCACCCTCTTCGCATAATTCCATTGTTGTCTACTAGGGTTAGACATAAATCTGCTCAAAACTCCCACTGCTTGGGCAATATCTGGCCTAGTGCAAACCATTGCATACATCAAACTCCCTACAACACTAGAATATGGCACATTAGACATATCCTCAAGATAATTCTCAGTCTTTGGACACATATCTAATGAAAGCTTAGTACTAATGGGTAAAGGAACTCTAATTGGGTTACAATCCTGCATACTAAATCTCTGCAAAATAGTATTCACATACTTACTTTGTGATAACCAAAGCTTTCTATTACCTCTGTCCCTCCTGATCTCCATTCTCAGAATATACCTAGCAGCTCCAAGATCCTTAATGTCAAATGCACTTGAAAGTTGGGCTTTAAGCTCACTGATAATACCCTTAGTATTGCTGAAAAATAACATGTCATCAACATACAATGCAATAACTAGTATAGAATCATCAATATAATAAATGTAAACACAATGATCTTCCTCGCTTCTAACAAAACTCAATTTCAACACAAAAGGATCAAACTTTTGATACCACATTCTAGGGGACTGTTTCAAACCATAAAGAGACCTCTTTAACCTGTAAACCCATTTTTCTTTCCCTTTTACCTCAAAACCTATAGGTTGTTGCATATAAATTTCTTCCTCTAGATCTCCATGCAAGAATGCAATCTTAACAACTATTTGCTTAATCTCCCAATCATAAGCTGCAGCAAAAGATAAAAGAAATCTAATAGAAGTCATTTTAGCAACAGGAGAGAATATCTCACCAAATTCAACTCCCTCTCTCTGGGAGTAGACCTTGGCTACCAGTCTTGCCTTGTACTTCTCCAATGACCCGTCTACTCCAAACTTCTTCTTGAAGACCCACTTACATCCTATGGCCTTTCTTCCTTTGGGCAAACGAACAAGATCCCAAGTGTTACAAGAGTCTAAAGCCATCATCTCCTCCTGCATGGATAACTACCAAGACTCGCTATCATATGAAAGAATAGCTTCCCTGTAGGATCTAGGCTCATTTTTAGTACTCAATAAAGAAAATACACAACAGAAATCTGATGGGCTATATACCTATCAATTAGATTTCGTTGTCTTATGGATCTCCTCAAGGGTGGAGTAAGAGTCTCAACTTGTTCTTCTGCATGATCATTTGTACCAACTTCTTCTATAACAATAGATTCATCTTCATCAGAACTACTCAACTCTTCTTCTTCTTCTTCTTCTTCACCCCCCAATCCATCATTTTGTTCTTCCTGAGGTGCATCTTGCTGCTCTAACTCAAAGTGCACTCTCTTTTAACTTTTCATCTTTTTCTTTTGGTTGATTAGGTTCAGAAATAGCTCTAAGTTCCTTGAAAATAGCATCTATAGACTATATAATATTATGGGTTAGTGGATTCCAAAGCTTGTAACCTTTGACATTATCACCATATCCAATGAATGTACACTTTTTAGTTTTTGGATCCAACTTAGATCGCTTTTCCTTAGGCACATGAACAAAAGCCTCACAACCAAAAACCCTTAAATGTGAAATAGAAGGTTTCTTACCTATCCACACTTCATAAGGTGTCAAATCAAGAGCCTTACAAGGAGATCTGTTTAACAAGTAGCAAGCAATACACATAGCCTCTACCCAAAAGCATTTATCTAATTGTGCATCACTCAGCATACTTCTAGCCCTTTCCATGAGTGTTCAGTTCATCTTTTTTGCAACACCATTCTGTTGTGGTGTATACGGAGTTGTCTTTTGTCTAATAATACCTACATTCTTACAAAACTAATCAAATTCCTTAGAGCAATATTCCCCTCCATTGTCAGATCTTAATTTTTTATCTTCAACTTTGAATGGTTCTCTACTAAGACTTTAAATTCCTTAAACTTAGTGAAAACTTCATATTTATATTTCATAAAATAAATCCAAGTAAATCTGGACACATCATCAATGAAGGTAACAAAGTAATGAGATTTTCCGATAGATTCATTATCCACAGGTCCAAACATATCCATATGAATAATTTCTAACTTCTCATTTGCTCTATTGCTTCCTAAAGGAAATGACTTTTTGTTTTGTTTATCAAACACACAATGCTCACAGAAATCAAAGTGCTCATTAGAATAAGAGAAACCATCCAACAAATCTTTATTCTTAATAGTTTTCAAAACATTATTGCTAGTGTGGCCCAATCTACAGTGCCACAACATATATGTATTTTCAGTACTGGCCTCAGATACATAGGAGGCATTACAAACTGTAGTGGCTTCAAGCTTGAATAGGTTTCCCAATCTCTTCCCCTTCACTACCACCAAGTTTCCTCTCACCAATTTTCAACCATGCTTGTCAAAAGTCACATGCATTCCCAAATCATTCATCTTTGAAATAGAAATCAAATTTCTAGCTAATCTAGGAACATGATAAACATCGGGGAGGGTTTTAATTCTCCCATCATTGAAACACAACAGTACCTTGCCTTTCCCAACTATCGAATATGTAGAGTTGTCTCCAAGGTAGATATTACCTCCATCATATTCCTCATATGTGGAGAACCATTCCTTATGCAGGGTCATATGAAATGAACATCCTGAATCAACCAACAAGTTTTCATTAGAAACAACATTGCATGCAGAAAGTAAAACATCTTCACCTGCATTTGAGGACTTATCCGAAGCACTCTCCCACTATTTCTTTGGATTCCTACACTCCTTCACATGTCCTCTTTTACTGCAGGTCCAACACTTAACTCTGTTCTTCTTCCCAGAAGTCTTAGACCAGCCCTTGGACTTGTCCTTAGCCCCTTTCTGATCTCCTTTCAGTCCTCTTTCCCTAGACCTTCCCCTAACATTGAGAGCATCCTCTGAACTATCTGAACTCTTCTTCCTCAATTCCTGTGACAATAGAACTGAAACAAGAGCATCCAACTTAGGATCCGTGAGGTTAGAAGTGATAGCAAGGATAACATTCTCCCAAGACTCAGCTAAAGAACAAAGAAGTAAGATACATTTATCTTCCTCACTAGCATCAACATCTACTGAAGCAAGCTGACTCAACAACAAATTAAAAGAATTTAAATGCTCTGCAACTGAATCACCCTCTCTCATTTTCATAGAAAACAATTTTCTTTTCAAATAGAGTTTATTTACCATACCGTTGGCTTGATAGATTTCACCCAACCGATTCCATAACTTGTGTGCAGTCTCCTCCTTTGCGACATTCAACAGGACAAAATCTGACAGACACAGACGGATGGTTCCCTGTTCCTTCTTATCCAACCTTTCCCATTCATCCGGAGAGACATCATTAGGTTTCTTCTCTTTTTGAACAACCAACCATTGGTTTCTTTCTTCCAACAAATCATCCATTTTCACCTTCCACAACTCATACCCCATTCTATTGAGTTTCTCAATGTCCAAACGAAAGGTTGATGCAATAGTGGATCTAGCCATAATATCAACACAAGATCTGCAAAACAAACACAACCAAATATCCCACTGTAGCTACAGCTTCCACACTACCACCCAAGAGTCAAAGTTGGCCAAGCTCTGATACCAAATGTTAGAAATGAAAAGCACAACTACACAAATGGAAAACTGATTCAAATGTAATTTCTACAATCTTAACTATGTATTATCAATGGAGATTGTAACATGCAAATAAAAATATGCAAACCCAGAAACATGCGAAACAAAAAAACTGAACACAATAGAGTATTTACGTGGAGGAAACCCTTGCGGGTAAAAAACTCCACCAGGAAAGAGGCACAAGCTTGTATTAATCTGTAAAAGATTTGTACAATACAATCACTATCCAACCCTCTCCACCAGTCTTCAATCTAACAGTATTCCGACAACACCTGAGTACCAAAAATCTCACATGCAACAACAAATACAATGGCAAATATTTATAGAGGAGTTTTCCCTCCAATTTGGGCGTCCACTTTCTCTCTCCTCCAACAACCCCACATGCAAGCATTAAAACGGTGTCAACATGCAACCACCAAGTGGCAATAACTTGCCTATGCAAGGTTGGGCGCCTAGGTCCAAGAATAGCATGCAAAAGTATCTTATGATGCGTCATAACCATCATAGATACCACTAACAAAGAATCTTCCCAATATGGGCACCTGGGTCTAAAAATAGCAACCACAACTAATAATGGTGTTGCATGCATCATACATGCATGGAATCTTATGACAACTTGCAGCTGCCATAAATCCACTTACACCACATGTTATGACAAGTTGTCATACAAGCTAAAAATAGCATATTCTCCAAGGGGAATGCCTACCCTCATTTACTCATGATTTTTACATTTGCCAACAGTAAATATTGCTCTGTAACTCCCGCCGATGACTCCAAAATAACCACTGTCAATGAGACTACCTCATTCCCTTATGGGTAATTACAAAATAGCAAATAATAAATGGGATAAGTACAATATTAGAATTTACAAGGTTAATGGTACCTTATTCCAACAAAAAGGTTTGCAAGCAATATGAAGTTTGTAGAAACACTCCCCCTCACATCTGTATCAACTAAGGCTCCATTCCAGCAGCAGGGTCTTGAATTTTTTGGGGAGATTGTTGAAAAATCTAGCAACAGATACAAGTGGATCCTTGTAGCCACTGATTACTTCACCAAATGGGTGGAAGCAATACCTACCAGAAATGCAACATCTAAGGTAGTGATTGACTTTCTAATGAACAATATCATCACCAGGTTTGGTGTGCCTGCAAAGATTATTGCTGACAATGCAATATGTTTTAGATCCTGGATGATCTTCTTAATACATGTTCTAAGTATGGGATATCTATAACATATTCTTCCCCTTATCACCTACAAGGAAATAGTCAGGGTGAGTCTAGTAACAAGAGCATCATGAATATCATCAAGAAGACACTTGAATCAAACAAGAAAAGGTGGGATGATAAGTTCAGGTTTGTTGTTTGGGTTGATAGGGTAACTTTCAAAAAGGCTATTAGTAGAAGCCCTTTTGAGATGGTTTATGGAATGGAGGCTAAGATGCCAATTAGTTTTGAACTACCTATGTATGAATGCTATAGGAAGTTGAAGGAAATGAGGATGGTGCCATTTCCCTATGAATACATGAGATGGCTGAACTTGAAGCTAGGAGGACTGCACATGAAAGAAATCTATTGCAGCAACATAAGGTCAAGCATTTGTTTGACAAGATGACAGTTCTAAGGAGTTTCCAAGTTGGTGATCTAGTCTTCGTGTGGAATTCTAGGTCTGAGGATAAGTGAAAGTGTAACACCCAGTTTTGTTTTCACCCTAAAAACTAAGTTTTAACCAAAGGTAATAATTTTTTTTTTTAAAGTTAAAAACATAAAAGTAAAATGTTTCCAATTCTTGTAACCAAGGAGAACATCCATCGACTAACAATATTCATGAAATTATAATTTATGCATAAGATTATATCCATCTACAACATTTAAACAACATGTTAAAAATTACTTAGAACAATTCCAAAATAGGAACTTACCAAAATCACTGCATCTCGATTGTCGACCATCCAAATTCAAGTCTCGGCAATCCTCATGAATAAAGAAGAGAAAGTATCTTCAAGGAGTTTAACCTCCAACCACAGACCGTCGGTCTCCCGCACTCCTTCCTATCTAGAAGTGGCCCTACCCTACTCAAAGAGGATAGACTTGGGATAACCAATGGTGTTTACCATATGAGTTCTGGTGTTGTGACCTACGTAACTTGTTATCATGCAATCCCCTAGATACCCTCTAGTCATGACCACTCCACAAGCTACTCCATCTAGTCACAGTGAACTATCAATGCACTTGAGGATCATGCATTACCTTGGCCAAAGGATTTGAATATAATTAGCGTTGTAGCAACGCAAGTAATAAGTTCACCCACCCCACTCGACTTGAATTAATCGCAATCCTACAGTTACCTATATATAAAGTTCAATACAACGACCTCGATAACCTCAAGGTGTTTGAAAATTCATCATGCATTAATGCATGGCAATGAGGTTTACTTTCTTTCTACTTAGCTCATGGAAACATTTCTGTCCACATGTCAAAAGAATGGGATCCTAGCTTATCAATTATTCAGATAATGCTATAAGCTATTTTGTTGATTTTTAAGTTAGCCCACTACTTAAATTATCCACTCAAGAGTGGTCACTAAACTCATCTTTGTTGTTTTTGGAAGGGTTTCACTAAAAGCCAATTTAAAGAATACAATGTTCGAAGACCCTACGATAAAATTTAACACTCATAAGATTCTTTTCCGACTTGCCGAAATCTTCGACATAGCTTAATCTTTGTCAATCTAAACATTTAGAAAAACCCTAACATATTGTTTCTACTAGAAATAAGATTGCATGCAAGTCTCAGCTTGATACTTGACAAAAGACTCATTACCTTGTTCTAAAACTTCATTATATTAACTTGTATGACTGTAAAGTCTTCTCTCGGGGACACAATAGTTTAAATACTTCAATAGCAAAAGAATTACTTACAAAAGCAAAAAGACTAAAGCTTGTTATTATTCGCAGCTAGGTTAGTAATTTCACCATGGTCGACCGACCAGTTTTTAACTCAGAAATAGAGGAGAGTTGTGAAGTCTTGCATGTTTTCGACTTACACTTCACACCTTTGATTCTCCTCTGTCGACGGTTATCACAAAACAAATCTTTTACATTTAAACTAGCTTACTGTTAAACTTGACAGAACCAAGCAATGGTATTCGACTATCCAAAAGAGAATTCAGTCTATGTCGACAAAGGTTTTTCCACTGCGGCTTGTATTAGCTATGAGATGTTATATGATCAAACACTTAATCTGAGTTGCACTCTACACATAACCAAAAACCTCCTAAAGTTGAACCAACGACTACATTAATCTCGACCTTCATAGGACAATGCAATAAACTGTGGGTTTCACATCTATGGTGCGTTGCAGTGCAGGAGATAAAACATTGCTCTCGTTTTAAAGATGATAATCACACGCAGGCTACGATTAATAACAAATAACACTTTGCATCTTTACACAAATTCTATGATCCTTCGAAATGCAAATGAAGACATTATTTATTACATCATAACTAAAACTATGACTGTGTAGAGATAAGCTGAAGAGAACCTAAAGTTATTCTTTTGTGTCTGCTTATAGACCAGTCCAAGGTGTTCGATCCTCTCTCAGCCGTTCACCTTTTTGCTTCTTGCTTAGTCTTGTCCCGCTTCTCCTCTGTGTTCCCCCTTAAAACTCACTCTTGCAACAACTAAATCCCGTCTAACTATGAAAGATAACTGTCTCTTCCACTTACAGGACCATGCCTAACATTCAGGGTAACCAACCGACATGCATAACCTTCTCCTCCTTACGTGACCACAAACAAAAAATGGTTTCACCATTCCACTCATTCCGCGATCATTCTCCAAGATGGATCTCCACTCTTGGTGAGGTGGCGGTTGGCAGTTTTAACAAATTGTCCTCCTACTCATATCTGCTTATGAGTATAAATCATATGCAAAGATTATGAATTAAAAGCTATACCGACGACCCTCTTGAGGTTAAAAACTTTGAAGGAAAAAAGATTATTTCAAATTAAAAGACATCAAGAAAGGACTTGGGTGAGTCTCATTCAAGCTACTGCCCGATTTCCAACATTCTAAAGAATAAAGGAATAAAGGATTTACCTCAAAATGATAATTAATTATAACTAATAAATTATTGCATATTCCAATACCATACGACCAAGGGTACTACACACCACGGTCTCTAGATTTAAACCCTTTAATATTCGATAATAGCCCAAAAAAAGAACAATTCAACATCCATCAAATTTCACAAGGAGACATTTACGGCATACGCTCGTAGCGCTTTACGATGATAACGACGAATTGAGCGTGAACACAAAACAAGGTTTGGGATCGACTTACGCACAATTTTCGACTTTGCGCCGAACCAAACAAGACACGACTTACAACTCGACCACAAGTATATACATATATATTCATATAAACAATTTATCAGTCGTTCATATTTGACGACACAATTTAGAGTATTACGACACTGATGTCTATTTCCCATACTCAATATGACGACTTACGAAAGGAGAAAGACCTATTCTTGCAAACCTTGACATCTCGTCTAAAATTGACTTCGCCCGAACTCAAAGCTTAACTCAAAGCATCTAGGTTTGTCTACCTGATATTCATTTTTAGTGGCAAGCACCCATGGGTTATTCCAGAGTCTATTCTCTCTTTCTCGAAGATACTTTCTCTTCTTCTTTCTTCCTGGCGAATATGTACCATCTATTCCTATCTTTGACAATCTCACATACAATTTGTGGTCAGAGTACCAATGTTCTAATCAAAACATATTTATATCAAATCATTTCATTTTCATATCGAAAGACATTTTAATTCATAACATCAAATTGATCATAATCAAGTAGATTCCATAATTTCATAAAATTAACCTTTTCTATTTATATCATCAGTTCCTATGATGTTAAAACATATCCACATAACTGTACTAGTTAAGAAAAAGTAAATAGTAATATTGAATCCAAAAAGGGGATGTAACAGAAAGCATGGAAAATTTGAAGCTTTATGGGTTGGCCCTTATCAGATTGAAGACAAGTGCAGTCAAGGTACTTTTTACCTTAAAAGCTTAGATGAAGATTTCCTGGAGCTGTCAGTCCATGGTCAGCACCTCAAGCATTATTTCTCTTGATGGTATGCCATCCTTTGTACATATGTATATATCTTTCCCTTTTGTGTGTTTTAGTGTTTGGGTTCCTTGTTGTCATTGTCCTTTCCTTTTTGTGTTGGCTCAGCCCTTGCTCTTTTGGTCTACAACCTGGACCGAAGATAATTGGATCCTCAGTATGCCTGCAAGAGGCACACGTCCCCAACTAGAGTCAATGTTAGCACGTGCCTCAAAAAAAATTCATTAGGTCCTTGGTCTATGCCTCTGTGTTGTCTGAAAAATTTTCACCCATTGTTGATAACTGATCTGAGAAATCTTAAATGGGTTTGTCTTTCTCCTGTCCATGTTGTGGTGCCTATTTACCTTCTCCATGCCTTTTCCATGTCTCATTATTGCCAAAAATCCCATAAAATTTTGGACATGTTGTGTGCTTTCAACGTCTTTTCTGACATTTTTGGATTTTCCTATTTTCTAAAATCCTTCCGGACCCCTTGTTTTCAATGCTCAATTTGGAGGGTCAAAGCATGGTTTTTCAGATGATCTTGGAGATGGAGACTCAACATGTCAACCAGCATCACCGTGGCTCTTCTGTTTCAAAATTTTGGGACTTTTGAGAATTTTGAGTTTTTTCAGGCATTGCCTTGGGGGATTTTAGGCCCCTGGGGATTTTTGGATATCCATTTTTGGATGTCCCTGGGGGATTTTGGCCCCCTTGGGGATTTTTGGATATCCATTTTGGGATGTCCCTAGGGGATTTCGGGCCCCTTAGGGATCTCAAAACTTTTCCTTTTTGTTCCGTTGTCCCCCAGTTTTCCCAATCCCTCTCGCTCAATTTAGAGGGTCAGAACATGGTTTTTCCAGGTGATCTCAGAGATAGAGGCTCAGTATATCATCCAGCATCACCCTGACTCTTCTATTTCAAAATTCTGGTACTTTGAGAATTTTGTGTTTTTCAAGCATGTGCTAAGGGATTTCGAGCCCCCAGGGATCTCGAAACTTTTCTCCTCGCTCAATTTGGAGGCTCAGATCTTGGAATTTTCTAGTGAAATCAGTGGCTATGGACTATTGGTGCCCCCTTGCATCTATTTGGACCTCTGATCGGGTGTTTGGCTCATTTTTGTTTTTTATGTTTTCTGAAATCCTTCTAGACCCCCTCAATTTCTATGCTTTGTTTGAGGGGTCAAAACTCAATATTTACTGATGGTTTCAAATATCTCGGCTATGTTCATCATGTTTTATCAAATGGACTTTTCATTTGAAGCTTTTGGCCATTTTCAAATTTTCAAGATTTTTGTTTTTGAGCATTTGGGCCTAAGTGTTCGAGTCCAGTTTTGAAAGTTTGGAATTGCACTTTTCAAAATATCCCTGGGGATTTTTGGATATCCTTTTTTGGAAGTCCATTTTTGGATGTCCTTGTGGGATTTTGAGCCCCCTAAGGATTTTTGGATATCCTTTTTTGGATGTCCCTACGAGATCTCGACCCCCTTGAGGATTTTGAGACCAAAATACTCGAATTTTAGCATTTTTTTAGGACGTGACAAACACTCTAGCAATTCGCTGGGCAACCATTAATGATTATTTTGGAGCTCGATGGCATGGTAGGTGAGCTCCATACACCCCAAGACTATTATGGACCCTTCCATGATGAATTTTTTGCACCAAAGAATGGGCATACACTTCAAATTTGCAGAATTTTATCGTAAAGCCCATATGGTTGTGATGCAAACAACATGATCGCCCAGTTTGATTTTCAAAGGTTAAATCCTTCCTTCAGAGGCTCTGTGATGGATTGAACATGGTATATAAGGGATTTTGCATTCATTTTGCAGAGGATGAAAAAACTGGTTTGCAGAGTAGAATATGGAAAAAAGCTGAAAACTTTGTATGAAACCTAAGGTTTCTTCCAATTGCTGGTCTAAAGCATTTTGAACTGTAAAGATTTCTAGATTTCCCTTCAAGGGCAATGAAAATGTATTGTAACCTCTGAAGAATGAATTAAAAATGCAGTTTATGAATCGTTCCAAGTGTCTCCTCCAGCATTCTGTGAGTTTTTGATGATTTTGACAAGTTATCTTTATCACATTTGCTGATATGAATGTTCATCACGGTTAATTTGTTTTGTGAATTGTAAAACATCTTTATAATGATTTTGTGAAGATATCTTTCGATGAGATTGTGTGAAATTCTTGGACTGTTTATGGATCATTAAAGAATGCTTGGATTGGTGTTCTGTTTATCTTTTAGTTTTCTATTTATTGCATAGAGCTTAGCTTATCTGGGAAACTCTCAACTACAGTCTTCATTATTGATTTGATTAAGTATTAAAATCTGGGTACCTAGATGCCCCCTTTGTTTATAAATTTAGACTCTACTACCCTCATTGGAATAGACACCGATTTGCTCCTGCTTAAACTCTCATTTTCCTTCACACAATCAAACACAACATAAAACTTAAAATTATCATTTTACTTGTGTTACCAGTCCTACCCACATCCATGACTATATGTATGCTACTGTACTAAGGGCTGTCATAACATCATTTCAAGTCATCTACGTGGTCGTGTCTCTGTTTTACAAAAGGTGTAATACCTCTTAATTATCAAACCAACATATAGGTTGCTTAGTGACAAATTTAGGAGTCCCTGTGCATTGGGTATGGTTTGATTTGGGGTTTGTTGTATTGATGTTGTAAATTTATCTTCTTTACACCTTAGGGAATACCCCCCTTGGCCTGACAGAACCAAAAGGACTTGCCCACCTTATGAAGGTTGACCTTAGTTGCCTCTTCTTGAACATAAGTTCATGATTTTTGTCTTGAGTTTGACACTCCCTGGCACTCAAGAATTGATCAACTTAGGGATTAGAGGAACATCAACTTTGAGCACTAACAACACCTAGGTAGGAGCAAATAAATTGAGGTAGGTGTGAATGGGGTGTAGTAAATGAGAGGTGAATGACAAATGTATAAGAGTACATGTAAATAGAAGTAAATAGAGATGGACATATATTACTAAGTCAAACCTAACACAAGAGTACACCACTTATTGATGTAATTTTCTAATCAAATTAAATGAGAAATGACATATATTACAAAATTAAATAAGAAATGACATAAATATACTATTACAACTTATTATTTGATGTAATTTTCTAATCAAAAAAAAAGGGAAACGATATAAGATTTTCATTCATTAGAAAATATAAAAGCCATAGGTGTCATAGAGGTCGTCTGTGATAACAGCCATGATTCCGGCTTTTGCATAAGCGAGTCTGCAATCGCTGTATTGTGGGTCAACCATCACCGCTGCAGCGGTCCAGTATATTGCCACTTCTCTGTGACGAGTAAATTCCAGCTGCGGGAAATTGCAAGCCTTGTACCATCTTTAACAATGTTCACAATAATCTCTTCCTAGTATCTTATAAGTATCTTTTCAAAATAAATGCAGACCCTTTTTAACTGCTCTTAATAGGTTACCTCTTAATATGTTGTATTTCGGATCTGTGTATCGCCTGAATGCGGTTGAAATCGAGTTTGGCCAATTCTAAATACTTGTCGTTGCTCGCATTTGGCATTCTGTACGGCGTGCATTAAATTCAACCTGGATTAGTGGTACGCGGACTAGAGACAATCTAAAATATAAACAAATGTGATCAGAAACTGTTTCTTACTGATATAATGTCTTCCCCAGCCACAAGTCATCGGGATTAAACACTTCTATGCCATTTCTAAACATCAGCCGTGGCATATTTCTATTCCATCGAGCGAACAAAGCATATTCAACCTGGATTAAGAAGAAGCAAAATCGCAAGTCGTAACAATTCATATCAAGCTTAGTAGTAAATCACATATTAATATTTCAGAAAAGGTCGCAATTCACAATACCTCTTGGTGAAGGTTTTCCCTGACAGCCTTCGCCTGAGAAAAGTCGTTGCTTTGCAGGGATTTGTCCAAGTAATCTTTTGCAAATGCACCTATTTCTCTCATTACATTTTCGCCCGGAAAGTTAACCTGTGAACATCTATACAGGCTCAGTATGTCGATTACTCCTGCGCTGTTTTCATTACCAGGAAGCTTACAGAGTTCTTCAGCCTCGCCTTTGAAGTTTTTGTATGAAAAAAAGTCTAATGTTTCCAAGAGCCATCAAAAGAGGAGGATCGCTGAATGTATTCAGTGTTTGCTGCCGTTGAAAAGAGAGATCGCTGAATGTGAGTCTGCTGTACAGAAGAAATATTGTCAGAGCATAGAAGATCGTTTGATGAATATTAGATGATCTGCAAGGTTCTTGTGTTTTATTTTGCAGTGTATACTGGAAGAAGAGATCGTGAATAAAAGTAAGAAGTTGTCGATGAAAGAGGAAGCTGCTGAAGTCTCAGAGTTGCAGCTGTCAAGAAGTCTTTTTAATTGAAGCCGCCAGACTTTAGAAGAGATCACAGTTTTTGAAGAGTGATTGAAATCACAGTGAAAAGAAAAAAAAAATAACAGGCCGTAGAAGACAAGTGTCTAGGCCGCAAGTAAAGCACAGTTCAAAAGGAGATCACCACACACCGTGGTAGGAGAGAAGCCCGCAAAAGTCAGAAGAAAAAGCCAGATTAGTCTAAAGGAGAAAGGTTGATGAAGGGATTCAAGGTTGTCTGAAGACCGAGGGTTTGTGAAGATAAAATTGCCGCTGCAGGAGTAGGCGCAGTTGAAAAATGTGATTTTGTTTGCAGTTATCTCAGAAGAGATCAAGGGTTTGGCTGTAAAAATCATATAGAGGAATCGCTGTATTTGAAGGCACAAATTAAGGAGGAGCCGAAGATCAAGCCGTAGCCTGTAAAGTGACATCAAGAAAAGGAGAACTTGCCATTGGAGTCGCAGTTTGAAGTGACATCACTGCCAAAAGAAACACAGAAGTTGCAGAGGTTTTAAAGTCGCTGAATGAGGGAAAGAACAAAGGCCCGCATAGAAGGTCCATGAAGGAAATCATAAAAGGTTGAGATCGCACATTTGAGTAAGAATTTTTGGTCAAGTTGTTGTATTGAAGATTTTGTTGAAATTGTAAAGCGCCAATCAAGGTTGTCCTTGGAAAGGAGGAGATTTTTTTTTATCCCGAGTTAGGGTTTATTGAAGCTGCATTTAAAAGTCTAAGATCTCTGTAGAGAAATTTAGATTGCAGAAGTATGTATGTTGAAACTCTGCCGCAGCAGATAGTTTGGTGATTGGTTACTATGAATTGTTGTCAACACAAAGAAGGTGAGATCGTGGGCGTGCAGAAGTCAAAGCCATAGATAATTTCAAAGAAATCGAAGAAGGCGGATTGTAGAAAAGAGGTAGTTGAAATCGCAGTATCATTGTAGCAACAACAAAGTACAGTAGCACCAAAATGAGTATTTATGATAATGGAGAAAGTTATTTGAAGACTGAAAGATCTGAAGATTGTTTGGCAATGACATTAAGGCCAAGACAAAGTTTGAGGAATGAAGATGCTAAAGGCTTCACACAGAGGTATGGCATTGATTATGAAGAAACATTTGCACCGGTAGCACGACAAGAGACTATTAGAATGTTGATTTCCCTTGCAACCCAAAAGAAATGGAGCATTCATCACATGGATGTGAAAAGTGCCTTCCTGAATGGGTACTTAGATGAGGAAATTTATGTGGAACAGCCACAAGGTTTTGAGGTGCAAGGAAAAGAACATCATGTCTACAAGCTGAAGAAGGCCTTGTATGGCCTCAAGCAAGCACCAAGAGCTTGGTATGCTAGGATTGATGGGTATTTCAGCAAAATGGCTTCACGAGAAGTAAGAGTGAGCCTACCCTCTACTACAAACA
Source organism: Cunninghamia lanceolata (assembly GCA_027924645.1). NCBI lineage: Eukaryota > Viridiplantae > Streptophyta > Pinopsida > Cupressales > Cupressaceae > Cunninghamia > Cunninghamia lanceolata. Next base: position 27,264,190 of record BSBN01000339.1, on the reverse strand, counting down.
AGAAGGTAATGATATTCTTATTGTGAGTTTATATGTTGATGATTTGTTGTATATGGGCAGTAGTTCTAAGATGAAGGATGAATTCAAGCATGCTATGATGAATGAGTTTGAAATGAAAGATTTAGGCCTTATGCAATATTTTCTAGGCATGGAGGTTTATCAAAGTAAGGATGGAATTTTTCTTTGTCAAACAAAATATGCCAAGGATATGTTGAAGAAGTTTGATATGGTTGATTGTAAATCAGCCTCCACTCCAATTTCTCATGGAGTTGTGTTGTGTAAAGAGGATGGTGCTGAAAGAGTTGATGGGACAGCTTATAGAAGTGTGGTTGGCAGTCTAATGTTTCTAACCCACACAAGGCCTAATATTGCTTATGTAGTTTCTCTTGTTTCAAGGTACATGACAGAACCTTCTGAATTACATATGCAGGCTACTAAAAGAATTTTGAGGTATGTGAAAGGAACTCTCGCTTTTGGCATTCATTACTACAGTTCTAAAGGATTTAATCTAGTTGGTTTCAGTGATTCTGATTGGGGAGGTAGTGTGGATGACCGAAAGTCTCCCTCTGGGAATTGTTTTACTTTTGGTTCTGGTTTGGTTTCTTGGAGTTCAAAAAAATAAAGCATAGTTTCTCTTTCTTCTACAGAGGCAGAATATGTTAAAGTCACCTCTGCAGGTACTCAAGCATTATGGCTTAGAAAAATTCTTGAAGAGATTGGAGACAAACAAGTTCAGCCTACAGTTCTTTTTTGTGATAATATGAGCACAATCAAATTGGCAAAAAATCCCGTGCATCATAGTAGAACTAAACACTTTGATCTGAAATATCATTTTATCAGAGATTTGGTGCAAAAGAAAGAAGTAGAACTTAGGTATATCAAGACTACCAAACAACTTGCAGACATTTTCACGAAGGCAGTTGCAAAGGTTCAGTTTTTGATGCTTCGAGATCGTATTGTGACTCCTCTCCGCATCAAGGGGGAGTATGTTGGATAACTGATGCTACAGATAGCAGTTTCCATTTTCAAGAATTTCTTCTTGATGCTGCAGATAGTAGTTTCTATTTTCTTCTTGTTAGTTGTTTTTAGGAAACTTCCCTTCTTCTTTGTTGCATGTAAATCATGCTTTCTTTAGTTTGTTTTTTCTGTTATTTCTATATAGTTTCCTTTGTTGCAAATATATATACAATGTAATAAAGAGCTGTAGCTCTCTAGTTTTTTTATCAACAGCAATAAAAGTTTATTCTCTGTGTCTGCATCTATCATTTTATGGTTATTTGTTTGTCTGCTATCATATTTGTTTGTTTAAAAAATCTTTAGTTTTGCAGAACGTCTGCCATATGAAATTATTAGAGAATAAGACCGACATAGTTCTTTCTGGAAATAGAAAACCCGATTAAATTTGTAATGAGTAGCCATCTAAATCATTTGCATACAAACACATGCTGTATACCCGAAGATACAGTGTAGCCAAACATCCTGAGAAGCCTGAAGCCCGTGGCTGTGACATCAATATCTGGAACCAGGCTTTCCCTTCCAAATCTAATGCCTCTTTCGCCCCAAAACCTGGTATAGTTTTCCAAAATGACGAGGTGTGAAAATAATCTCAAAAATCTGGATTTTTATTGGAAAAATCACAAACAGGGGAGATACTATTACTCACTGGAACACATAGTCCAAGGTTTGTTTGATCTCCGTTTGGAAATGGCGTTCGAGCCCCAGTCTTTCAACAGTATCCACGGCTCTCAAACGCTTTGCTATATCCACTGGATACATGCATGGGACTGCCATCCCAACATTTTAGTGTTAGAATCAGATACGCTTTCAATAATGCTTTAATATGGTGCGAATACTAAATAGTAAATACAACAATTACCATGGTCTTCAAACTTTGCAACAAGGCCCGTCAAGAATTGTAGGCATTTCTTATCTCTAGTGTGCATGAATACGCAAGCTGTAGATGCTGGGGAGCCTGAGAAAGACCCATCCTTGGATTGCAATTTTAGGATATCTTTCCAGTCGACTACTTCTTGTATGCCTTCCAGACACTACAACATTGCTGTGGGATGGGTGTGCAGCTCTTCAACAAATGCTCTAATTCACACAATCTTATTCAATTAGTTACATCTTTCACTTTATAACAACATACATCACAAATAGTTAGTAGCAAAAAGATGGGGTAGATTTTTACTTTTTCAAGTCGGAGGCCCGCTTTTCATTTATTTGCTTGATGATAGATAGGTCATAAGGAAGATCCAAACCCAAAATTTTGGCTTCATTCAGCAGGGCAGGGAAAATCATCTCGAATCCTCTGAATCCTACTCCTTTAATCATTCCTTATGTATTTCTCCTTAAGAAATCAAGACCTGCCATGGCCCAGAAATTAAACTCTTCATCTGTTTAAGGGTAAATTGTTGGAATATTAATCCCAACCACCGTCATTTATTGAACAAGACTTTTGTTTTGACTATCATTTCTACTTTCACCTGTTTCCCTTGCCTCCGTCCTATTTCTCATAATTACTCTGTAGGGATGTTGACTTGGGAGTATGGCTGCCCTCTCCAACATATGGTAAAAGGCAGGTTTTGTCTGATATCTTCCTGCGTGTCAAGCCTTTATCAGAGTGCTGATATGACAGCAGCTCTATTTCTGTGTTAACATGCATGCTGTTATCATTATTGGGTTGAAATATGTCTAAAAAAAAAGAAAAACAGAGTGCTTTAAAAATATTACTAGATGTTAAGAGCAGCAGCTCTGTAATGCTAAATTTCTCTGGTTTCTTTTTTGGTAATGTAAGATTTGGTAATGTAAGAGCAGCAGCTCTCTTTTACTGAAGATATATATAATCTTGGCTTTTTGTTTTTGGTGTAAAAAGATTTCTAAAAAATGTAAAGAGCAGTAGCTCTGTGTTTTTATGTTTTTCCTCTGCCTCTTCCCTTCATCTGGTATCAAAGCTAAAGGTTATTAGAGTTGGGTTGTCAAGCTAAAGTTTCTCAACAAAGTTATTGAAGAAGTTAAAGTTTATCACTGCCAACAATGGCATCTATATCGAGAACAAGTTTAACAAATCCTCAAATCCCACAATTCAATGGGAAAAATTATGATTACTGGTCCATAACAATGAAGGCATTGTTTTGTTCTCAAGACATATGGGATCTTGTAGAGAATGGCTTTCCAGAACCGGCAGATGCAGTAGCATACAATGCATTGACTCAAGCAAAGAAAAATTTGTTGAGGAATAATAGGAAGAAGGACTCCAAAGCTCTCTTTTACATATTTCAAGTAGTGCATGAGAGCATTTTTCCAAGGATTGCAGCAGCAACAAAGTCCAAACAGGCATGGGATATTCTTCAAACAGCCTATCAAGGAATGACAAAAGTGAAGACAGCTAAGTTGTAAATGTTGAGAAGGGATTTTGAAACAATTTTCATGAAGAAATCAGATTCAATAGACACTTTCTTCACACAAGTGATGGGTTTAGTTAATCAAATCAGATCTCATGCTGAAACACTTGAAGATAAAAGGATTGTTGAAAAGATTTTAAGGAGTTTACCCACAAGGTTTGAATCCATAGTTGTGACCATAGAGGAGACAAAGAATCTCTCACAATTTTTTAGTTGATGAGCTCCATGCATCTCTCATTTCTCATGAGCATAGGCTTAGCAGGTCAGCAAACTCATCATTGGAGCATGCATTCAAGACACAAGCTTCAATCAGCCATGGTAGAGGCAGAGGAAGATCGAATTTTAGAGGTAGAGGAAGGAATTCATACAGAGGTGGAAGAAGTAGCCCATCAAGCTCAAGTGGAAGAGGTAGTAGCCAAAACTCAAGCCCAAACCCATCTCAAAATCAACCACAAGGTCAAAGGTATGACAAGTCTAAAATTCAATGTCATTATTGTAAGAAATATGGGCATTATTCAAATGAATGTAGGAAAAAACAATATGATTTCAGTAGACAAAATGCAAACTTTACAAGAGAAAACCAAAATCAGAGCAATATGTTCATAGCATGCAATGTAGCACAAGAGAATCAAAAGGATGTATGGTTTTTAGACTCAGGTTGTAGCAATCACATGACAAGGAACTTAGAAATGTTCTCAAGTTTAGATGAAAGTGTAAAATCAAATGTCACATTGGGTAATGACAACAAAGTTTCAGTTATGGGTAAAGGAAGTATCAACATTCTAACTAAACAGGGGGAGAAGAAGTATATTTCAGATGTGTGTTTTGTCCCTGGTTTAAAACATAATCTAATGAGCATTGGGCAGCTTGTTCAAAAGGGGTATAGAGTCTTCTTCAAAAACAAAGAATGTACTATTCTAGATAAATTTCTAAGTAATCAGCTTATTGCTAAAGTGCAAATGACAAACAATAGAATGCTTCCCCTAAAGATTAAGGCAGATTTGAATGTGGAATATGCTCAAGCACAACCCACAATGAACCCACAAGAGGATAAAGAAGAAGTTGCAGTAGTTACACAAACCATCTTTCAAGCAGAAATAAAAGATGAAAATTGGTTATGGCATCTAAGATTTGGGCATCTCAACTTTGGAGGTCTAAATTTGCTTCAAAGGAAGAGTATGGTAAATGGTTTGCCATTAATAGAGAAACCAGAAATAGTATGTGAAGGATGCATCTTGGGAAAGCAACATAGAGAGACATTTCCAACTGGCAAGTCAATTAGAGCAAAGGCACCTTTAGAGATTGTTCATTCAGATTTATGTGGGCCAATGCAAACACCCTCAATTGGTGGAAGATTCTACTTTTTGACATTCATTGATGATTATTCAAGGAAAACATGGGTCTACTTCCTAAGACAAAAGAATGAAGTGTTTGATTACTTCCGTTAATTTAAGGCACTTGTTGAGAAGCAAAGTGGGCACTACATCAAAGCATTGAGAACAAATAGAGGTGGTGAATACATCTCCAATGAATTTCTATATTTTGCAAAGACCATGGGATTCACAAGCAATTCACAACCAGGTACACACCTCAACAAAATGGGGTAGCTGAAAGGAAAAATAGAACAATCATGGAAATGGCAAGAAGCATGTTGAAAGCAAAGCATTTGTCAAATGAATATTGGGCTGAAGTTGTAGCTTGTGCAACATACATTATGAATAGATGTCCAACCAAGAGTGTGAAGAATATGATTCCTGAAGAAGCATGGACAGGAAGAAAAACTAGTGTTGCTCACATGAGAGTATTTGGATGTGTGGCATATACATATGTGCCAGATGAGTTGAGAAGAAAGTTGGACAACAAAGGAGAAAAGTGTATATTTGTTGGTTATAGTGATGAATCTAAGGCATACAAACTATACAATCTAATAACCAAGAAAGTTATAATCAGCAGAGATGTGCAATTCATAGAAGATGAAGCATGGGATGGAAGTTTGAAGAAAACAATCAATATTGCAGCCAACTTACCACAAGAAGATAGAGAAGTTTTTATACCAGCAGGTACTCCATCAAATGTGACTCCTTCCAAACCCATTCAAGCTCAACAAAGTGGTCATCAAATGACACCATCATCAAGTGTAAGGATAGCTTCACACATTCAAGCATCCACTACACCATCTACAAGTGGCAATCAGGGTGCAGGACCATCAAGTCCACATTCCACAAGTCCAAGTTCAAGTGATATGTCAAATCCTACATTGGCAAGCTTGAGGAGACAAAAAATTAGAAGTTTGAGAGACATTTATGATCAAAATGAAGGTGAGAACAATGCTGGTCTGATTTCTCTCTTTGCATTTTATTCACAAGTAGAAGATCCAATTCATTATGAAGATGCAATCAAACATGAAAAATGGGTAAATGCAATGGATGATGAAATTGATGCAATTGAAAAAATTCAAACATGGGAGTTAGTGAGTCTTCCAAAAGACAAGGATGTCATAGGAGTGAAGTGGGTTTACAAAACCAAATTAGATGCAAATGGTGATGTGCAAAAACATAAAACAAGACTAGTGGCAAAAGGATATTCACAACAGCCCAGGGTTGATTACAATGAGACATTTGCTCCAGTAGCACGTTTAGACACCGTGAGAACTATACTTGCAATAGCAGCTCAAAACAAATGGCCAGTTTACCAAATGGATGTGAAATCAACCTTTTTGAATGGTTATCTTGAAGAAGAAGTTTATGTGGAGCAGCCACCTAGGTATGAGATTTTGGGTCAAGAAGACAAAGTCTACAAACTGAAAAAGGCACTCTATAGACTCAAGCAAGCCCCAAGAGCTTGGTATAGTAGAATTGACTCTTATCTTTTACAAAATGGCTTCAATAGGTGCAGCAGTGAGCCTACATTGTATACCAAGATGAATGAGCAAGGTGAGATCATAATTGTTTGCTTGTATGTTAATGATTTGATATTCACGGGTGATTTGGCAATTGATTTGTTCAAAAGAGCTATGAAAAAGGAATTTGAAATGACTGATTTGGGTCTTATGAAGTATTTTCTTGGCATTGAGGTGAATCAAAATGATAGTGGTATTTTCATCTCCTAATTTAAATATGCAAATGACATTTTGAAAAGGTTTAACATGACAAATTGCAAATCAGCTCCAACACCAATTGTCACGGGACTAAAATTAAGCAAGGATGATGATGGAGCTAACATTGATCCAACTTTGTATAAAAAACTTGTTGGCAGCCTCATGTATTTAACAACCACAAGGCCTGACATAATGTATGTAGTTAGTCTCATTTCAAGGTTCATGGAGTCTCCAAAGGACTCTCATTGGCAAGCAGGAAAGAGAATTCTCAGATATGTGAGTGGAACAAGGAACTATGGCATTCAATATTCAAGGTCAAATGAGTTCAAGCTCATAGGCTACACAGATAGTAATTGTGTAGGAAGCATTGATGATAGGAAGAACACTTCTGGTTATGTCTTTCATTTTGGAACAGGTGTAGTTTCATGGGCTTCAAAGAAACAACCAATAGTCACTCTCTCATCTGCTGAAGCAGAGTATGTAGCAGCCACAGGTACATCATGTCAAGCAGTTTGGATGAGAAGAATGTTGAAAGATCTCAGGCAAGAACAAGAAGAGGGAACAAGGACCTACTGTGACAACAACTCAGCTATAGCATTGTCAAAGAATCCAGTTTTTCACAAGAGAAGTAAACATATTGACACGAGGTATCATTTCATTAGAGAATTAATCAACAATGGAGAAATCTTTCTAGTTTTTTGCAGGTCTCAAGATCAATATGCAGATATCTTCACCAAGCTATTACCAAAAGAAAGCTTTGAGTATCTAAGACATTGGGTATCAAAGAAGGCGGTAGTTGTGATTAAGGGGGAGTGTTGGAATATTAATCCCAACCACCGTCATTTATTGAACAAGACTTTTGTTTTGACTGTCATTTCTACTTTCTCCTGTTTCCCCTGCCTCCATCCTATTTCTCATAATTTCTCTACAGGGATGTTGACTTGGGAGTATGGCTGCCCTCTCCAACGTATGGTAAAAGGTAGGTTTTGTCTGATATCTTCCTACGTGTCAAGCCTTTATCAGAGTGTTGATATGACATCAGCTCTATTTCTGTGTTAACATGTATGCTGTTATCATTATTGGGTTGAAATATGTCTAAAAACAGAGAAAAACAGAGTGCTTTAAAAATATTACTAGATGTTAAGAGCAACAGCTCTGTAATGCTAAATTTCTCTGGTTTCTTTTTTGGTAATGTAAAATTTGGTAATGTAAGAGCAGCAGCTCTCTTTTACTAAAGATATATATATAATCTTGGCTTTTTGTTTTTGGTGTAAAAAGATTTCTGAAAAATGTAAAGAGCAGTAGCTCTGTGTTTTTATGTTTTTCCTCTGCCTCTTCCCTTCATAAATCTCATTTTTTTAAAATGGAAAAGCAAAGGGGGGGAAAAGAACTGTAATTACCACTATGCACTTGAGTGTTTCCAACACCCCGTAAGGTGAGAGTAATTAGGCAGGCAAGAGTATTGAGGAATCTATCACATGCTAAAAAGCGACGATTCTCTCCCCAGGAACCATCCGGTAACTGATTCTCAAGAATCCACTCCACCATTTGGGGAAATTGGGGTTCAGCAAAGCCATCAATGGCAGGAATTCTCGCTACCCACGCAGTATCGTATGCAGACGGACTTATTTCCCCATCTTCCACTGAATTAAATAGCTCTTTGATCTGTGCAACTAGTTCCTCTATTCGTTTATCCATCTCATCCAACGGTGCCTGAAAGTTTTAAAAAACTAACACTCAATTAGATTTTGAGATTTCCCAATTTTGCTCCATCTAACTGCGTATCTTTTATTTCCTCTCGGAGTTTTTGAGGTTCAACATCTTTCAGGGACAAATTGAATCACAGTAATTGCTGATAAATGTAACACTCAATCCACAGGTACCCAAATGTGCTCTCAAATGTCGATCCATCTAAATTCGGAAGGTGAACCTAAATAAATTCATACTTCATACCTCCTTAAATGTTGCACTAGAATGAACATAAACTGGCTTCCCGGCATTAGGATAGATTTTAGGCTCCGTATGCGCTATCGTTAAAGCTGCAATAAGGATGGCTCTAAATTATTTATCGCTCGAGTAGTTTACAAGTTTAAACTAAAAAGTTGATAAAAATAAACCAGAGGGTGTGTAATTTCTGATCGCCATTACCCTGAAGAGTTTTCGCATCCTCTCCGACAACAACAGCAGATGGCATGTTGTGGCAATCTGCAAATAATTAAAAAAAACAACAATAATAATTAAGTTTTCAGTTCCAGGATTACAAGCAGTTAGAACATAGGCGAATAAAAAATACCTAGACTCTTTGCGCGCGAGTAGTTTCTAAAAGGCGGAGAACCGTGGGCTTTTATTGGAATACATCCTCTAGATTTAGTACTAGCCTTGCAAACCAAACTGAATCGCGGACGTAAAATCTGGGCCATTTTTTAAAATTAGATAGCAACTTAAAAAATTTGACTTTCAGTGGTGTGAGGAGGAGAGGCGTTTTATTAACTTGAGTGGTGTGAAGAGGAGAGGCCTTTTATCAATGGTGAGGTGGGCACGCCCTGCCAGACCTCAATTAGATTCCAATTGTTGATTAAAATCAATTTTGCTGGGCCCAATGCAGATTTGGCCTAGGTGTCCGATTCGCACAACATGGGAAAGCCATGAAACTCGTCAACATTTTCGCTTAAAGTTTTTTTTTAATTTTTTTTAATTTCCGCTTAAAGTTAGTCTAACCTCGTCAACATTTTCACACAAAATTGGGAAAGCTATGTTCATTGTGAGATAATGGTCAACATTTTCTATAAAGCTAAAAAGGTAGGGTTTAATTATTAATATATTTATCTTACACAAATTATGTTTATTGTATTTTTTAGGATTAAATATTTATTTTTATATAAGCTTCATTGTTTGGACGTTTTGGATGATTTATGTGGGTATAAAATTGATTATGCATCTATAGAGATAACTTTGGAATTTCTAATATTTAAAATTAAAATTTGGTTGGGTGTGTCTTAACTATTGTAAGCTAATCAAACATATGTTTGTGTAATTAATTGTTATGTCCTTATATCTAAAGACATTTAATTGAATTAATTTGACATCAAGGATATATCATTCACATCTAGGAAGGAGCATTCTACGAACACATCATTGGAGCACCTAAAATGAATCTAATAGATTTGATCCTAAATTTTCAAAATTCAAATTCAAATTTTGGTGGAATCTCATGTGAGTTGACCCAACACATTTTGTGAAATTGATTATTATGTACTTGTATTTAAAGGTATTTAATTGAACTCATTTATTATCATCAAACATCATGGATATATCATTCACATTTAAGGAGTGTGCTAGGAACACATACATTAGAACACCTAAAATGAATCTAGACATTCACAAAGAAGCCAAGGACTAGGACAATTATAGATTACCTCATTAAGTAGAAGAATTTGCCCATCGAAGATGCTACATGGGAAGATGAAGATTTTGTGTATAAGTATTCACAATTGATCAACATTGAGAACAATGTTTGTGTGAAGGGGAGGGATAAGGCATGCTACATCCTTAAACTATTAATTGTATTAAGATATATGATAACCAAATATGGCTCACTTAATTCTTAATTGAGTCATTTATGAGTTCCTAAGTATAATTATGGTATACTAGGTTGACTTCATTGAGATTAGAGTACTAATATTACCTAATAATCCCTATATATAGGAGGCAGTAAGTAGTAGTTAAGCATCATATTGTGAATTATGTTCTTGTTCAAGACTTTTGGAGGTTGTTATCTAAAAGTAGTTTATTAGTACCGACTATTTACAAGTAATTCTTATTATATTTCTAAGTATTTGTTGTATTCTTCTCTTATGCAAGTTATTTCATTACACAGCTAATTCAAATTTGCATGTTATAGGTCAAATCCAAATGGTATAGATCAAATCTTGACAAAAGGTCATATTTGTGACATTCAAGACCAATCTTTTGACATTTAAGATCCAATAAATTCTAAAAGCAACCTAGTTCAAATTCTATCATTCTGTTTCTAATTTATATAAGAAGGCGATTCTAAATTATGATTTGAAAATTATGATCAAAACAATAGACAACTATCTATTGAACAAAAAAAATCAACTAAATACTTTTTATTTATATTATTTCCAAATTTCAATACTCTAATTTATATAATCAACCTCAACTCTAAATTAAATTAATTAATTAATTATCATATTTATTTAAACTTAATTTTAATTGTAGATATGTAAAGCACAACATAATTGAAAGAAAAAATCGTAATTAACAAGAGACGCATTGCGTTAGGTTCCTATTGTGATGCTTTGAATGTTGTTGTAATTTATTATTTAAGTATTGTTAGGTGTTGTAGAAATAAGGACATGAACTTGCAAATTGGGACAGACACCTACAAGCAATTCATCATTGTTCTGGATTGTATTTGTTTAATGTGTCAATGTATAATTAGATGATATAGCTCACCCCTTCGTAGGTTGAACCAAAATTGCATCTATTTTGGAGTTAGATCGGAAAGCATATTACTTTGATTAGAAGTTGTATGGATTTGAATTTATGTAGAAGAAATTCATTATGGCATTGATGCCTGTTATAGATCTAGCTATCATATCATAAGGATAAACAATTAATTTCTACTCTATCAAATGCCCCAAGCCATTGACTTTCCTTGGACTTCGGATCTCTAATTTTGTAAACCTAATAACCCCATGTATGTATCCTAACACCTCTATATCATGTTGTATGTCTAGATGTTTGGCCTTTGTGGGAATCAAGGTTAGGTGTTGACTTCTTTGATTATTGTCAACAATGTCTTAATAGCCTATTTGCTTTAGTAAATTTTTAAGTTTTTCGGAACTAAAAATAATAATTAATCTAGCACATTACCTGTTTTGTCTCTTTCAACACTTTGCTAATTTAAATAATAATTGATCTTATTTGTCTATCAATCGTCGTTAATATCTATTGCTCATGTTATCCACTAATATATTAGCTACTCTTCACAAACATTTATACGAAAATGTTTACAAATTCACTTTCACGTCATTCTCATGGGCGCCATCACTTCAATCAAAGATCTGCACTAACAGGGTAGCTTTTAGTTTCTTATTTCTTGGCACGTTTATGAACAGGTGGTGGACGTTGCACATGACTCTGAAGCCAAAACCCGCGCGTCTGAAATGGTTCTAACCCACGCCGCCACATCAAATCATTCATAATGTTGTTGATTGTTACACTTGGTTACAGATTAATCTGTCGCATTGATCAAATTATCCTCTGCTGCTTTCCTACACAAATAGATTTGGCATAGAGCTAGGATATATACAAAAATTTTATTGATTGATTTTCAGTATTTGATGTATGAAGTTTTCATTTAAGCCTTGTTCTTCAGTAGTTTTTAAATTCATTGTTTGTCCTGCTAGGTAAATGCTGAGCAATTTGAGACCACCTGTAAAGCAGCGAGATAACTATGCACATGACAATTTTATTATTATTTCTATTTCCGTACCAGTTCCATTAGCAGAATGTTGGACAAGGAGCAAATTAGTAAAATGGAGTGGGTTATGATTGTGAACAAAGTTACTGTACACATTTTGCATCCAAGCATTTGTATATTGATAAAATGATTTAAACTTAAAAGTACTGGTACAAAATTGTACCCAACTTATGTTGCAGCTGATCTTTAGTGATCAACATATAGCCATGCCTGACAGAGTGATGTATGTTTTAGTTAGTTATAAGATAGATGGAATTTGATTCAAGCATTTTATAAACCACAGAAACATTGTCAATACTGATACTCTATTTTCTTGTTCTCTTTGTGCTATCTTTTGCTAAGTTAGCATTACGTTCAATTTAAATTCCACTATTTTGTTTCATGACATCTATAGTAGCAACCTCTCTTTGAATCTCGGTTAGCAACTGCAAAGAAACTCCTTTTAGGCCCTATTGAGCCCAGCGTCGCTGTTAACATACCCATTGTTGATCTCAATTACAATTTGTTGAACTGACAAATTTCCCCATTTTTTGCGTCTGTGCAAAATCTCTATTTGAACAACAATCGTTTCAACGGGACATTGCCTAGAGAATTTAGTGATCGCCTGCTTTCTACTTGAATTCAAGTGCTGTATCTGCAACACAGTTATTTGACCTAGATCAATATAAATCCCTCTGAAAGCTTCCTCTCAACACTTCAATCTGCATTCAATATAATTGCATGGTTCCTCCCATTGTTTCCCCCTGTGCTTCCAATATTGGCAAGCAGCAAAAAAGACCTCCATACCAATGCAAAGGTCATATGGGATAGATACATTAATTAGCAAATTCTTGCCTTATTTTTGGACCTGCTTGATCATTGCAAGCCATAGAGAGGAGGGTTTACTAGGCAATAAGTTCTTTCTTGTATAGTACTCACCAGAGGTAACTTCACGCTTCACTTCGTTAGCAATGCCTGTGTAATTTGACGAGTTTTATTTCTTGAATTCTTTGATCAGGTTAATAACTTTTTTTATCTGTTGTATTTCCTTTGTTTGATATAGTTTTCTCTCAAAATAAAAAATTGTACAAGTATCAGGTTGACAGGATTGAATGTTTCTTTCTATATAATCAAAAGGCTAATTGCTTTTTTGCTTTGTATAGGTTTTCTCTTGTTTATTTTAAGCTTGAAGAGCAAAATGTATTCTCTCTGTAGTGTTTGCTCGGTCATCTTTTATTGCAGGAAACATCTTTGAAGGCATTTTCTCGTAAGTTTCACTGATGTCCATTTTTCTTTATGTAAGAGGGAAAGTCTTCTGCAAGTCACCAACAGGATGCAATCGAGAATGGAACCAAATGAAAGATCAACATTTGCTGGTGATTATTTATTTTCATGTTTTTTTTATTTTTTTGAATTTAATTTACAATTTTTTTGTTCACGGGCTCTCGCCCCCAACTGCCACTATAAGACAAGACGTATAAATATAGACAAGATGCATATGGTCTTCAGTCAACAAAAATGTCACTTCATCCATTGAATGAATTGTCCTCACATTGAATGTCAATTACTTCATTTATTTGAAAATACAAAAAATATTTTTTTTTACTGACGGTTTGAAATATCACCCAATAGAAAAAAAGATAAATTATATTTTCCCATTTATTAAATAGGAAAAATAAATTAAAGACTATAATATTTTTGCTCATATTTTTAATTCCACATAACTATTGGTTGAATAAATTGAAATAACTGCATCTAACCAATGCAATAGTAATCCTGCCTACAACAGGGACTAATAATTGGCAATTGCTAGAAGAGTACTTAATAATTGGTAATTTCAATACTCTATTATAAAACGGTCAATAATTGGACAACTAGATGCGAAAAGATTACGAATAACATCACCATTTGGACTCGAAAACAGACAAGACAAAAATCGGAATATTGTCAAATCTTTGCGGCTAGCGGGAAAGTCCACGAAGATATGTAGGAAGGTACCACCAAAATATGGTATTGTTGCCAACTATTTACTATCGGTAAACGCGAGTGTTGTCAATCTCAATGTGGTCCTTCACTCGAAGGGATATCTATATAAGAGATACGTGTGCTGTCAGAGGAGCAGCAGCACAACAAGAGGAGGAGGAGGAAGAGGAAGAGGAAGAATGGAGTCGATGATGAGCATGTGGAGTTCGTCTACTTGGGCGGAGTTGGGGTTGATGGTAGCATTCACAGTGGGCGCGGCGGTGGTGGTGTGGTGGATAATTCATGGAAATGCTAGCGGGAATTACAAAGATTACAATCTGCCTCTGCCGCGAGGGGCGAGAGGATGGCCGCTCATCGGAGAGACAATCTCCTTCCTTCGAGCCATCAACAACCCTCAAAACCCTCGAAAGTTAGTCAACCACCACGAACGCAAGTAAGCATTCGCTTTCCTTTCCCCTTTCCCCTTTGCTATTTGCTATTTCAATCATGTTCCTAATCGGAAATGGGAATTTCCAGATACGGTCCGGTGTTCAGAGCAAATTTGTTTGGGAGTTCAAATACGGTGGTGACAGTGGATCCAGAGTTCAGCAAATATGTGCTGCAAAACGAGGGAAGGCTGTTCCATAGCAAATACCCGCTGTCCATGAGAACCATAATAGGCAAGTACAGCGTGCTTGCGGTGCGCGGCGAACTTCAGAGGAAGCTCCATGGAACGGTTAACAAATTCTTGAGCGCCGAGAAGCTCAGCTCGGAATCCATTGGCTACATCCAGAACATCTTTCAATTGGGAATGCAAAAGTGGGAGGGCCAAAACAGAGAATTGCATCTTCAGGAGGAGATCCATAAGGCAAGATTCAAGAAAGCAATGGAATTTATGAATTTATTAATCATCCCAACCCCCTCTCATCTTCAATACTATTGGATTTGCGCAGGTTGTTTTGAATTTGATGGCAAAGAAACTGCTTGACTTAAATCCAGAGGACGATATGAAAGAAATCAAAAAACTTAGGGCTCTTGACGACTTGGCAGGAGCCATCGTAACCGTCCCCATCAACATCCCGGGTTCTCCTTTCGCAAAGGGAATTAAGGTGAGTGCTTGTTTTTTGTCAGAGTCGTCAGTCGTCACAGGGACTTGTCGTAATTATATTTTCAATTTTGTGACGTTTTGAGATTACCTTACAATGTTGCAGGCGAGGAAAACTCTGCATAAAAAGATAAACGAGTGCATAAAGGAGAGGAAGGAGCATCCAGAAGTGGTCCGCAGGGATCTGTTGACTCACCTTTTGAAAGAAGCCGCGTTCCCCGAGGAGATCATTGCAGATTTAATAATGTCTCTCTTCTTTGCCTCTTACGAGACTTCCTCTAAAGCCCTCACTTTTGCTGTTAAATTTCTGACTGACAGTCCGCGGTCATTGAAGGAAATGAGGGTGAGCTGTGCATCCCTACAAGAAAGCTTCCTTTAATTGCGTATTACTTATTGCTTATTGCTGATAGCACTATTACTCACTCTGACGCAGGCCGAGCATGACGCCCTGGTGCGCCTCAAAGGCAATGAAAACCTCACCTGGGACGACTACGCCTCCATGAATTTCACTCATTGCGTATGACCTCCTATTATCCCTCCTCTGCCTCTGCCTCTGCCTCTGCCTCTGCAACTCCAACGGAATTTCAATTACCCAACTGAAATCAAAATGTGTTTACTGTGGCAGGTCATAAAAGAAACTCTGCGATTGGGCAACGTTGCGCCGGCCGTTTTCAGAGAAGCGGCGCAAGACATCAAAACCAAAGGTATGGATGGTGGATAGATGAATTGGTAGGCGGGGCATTTCGCGGGAGAGAGATGTATACCAAATAAGTGTTTTGACAGAGATGTATACCAAATAAGTGTTTGACCATTGCTACTTGTGTAGATTTTGTGATTCCCAAGGGATGGGCAGTGTTGGTGTTGCTGAATGGCACACATTTGGATGAGAAAAACTACCCCGAAGCTCTGACATTCAATCCATGGCGCTGGCAACACGAACCTGCTCTAGTATGCCACTTGCCACGCTCTTCTCTCTTTTTCTTCGTGGACTGTGAGATGAATCTTATGGGTGGAGCTGCTTTGTTGTTGTTGTTGTTGTTTGCAGGAGCTTTCGAAGGATCCATGGTTCTTGTGTTTTGGAGGAGGTGCGAGGTTTTGTCCTGGATATCACTTTGCCAAACTTGAGATGGCTCTCTTTCTCCATTGCTTCATTACCAAATTCAGGTTAACCTCCAACCTCATCAAGTAGTCTTTTCATTTGACATTATGAATGATGTTATGAATTCTGACGCGTGGCAATTGATGGACAGGTGGGAGGCAGTGGAAGAAGATCATCTTCATTACTTTCCATACACATATATGATAAAGGGTCTTCCCCTTCGTCTTTCTCCTCTACACTAAGCTGCTTGCTGCCACCTACAGGACCACTTCAAATAAGCTCGCATTACTCTTAACTTTTCCCCCTTGCCAAACTATTATAGAACTATGCAGCTTCATCTTGCCGGTTACCATAGAGTTTGTCAATTGTGATAATAATGAAAAAGGATTATGACGGTGAGAGATTTGATGCTTTAGGAAAACGAACAAGGTCCCCCCAACTCCAATTGTTCAATATTGTAAACAAAATTAAAATGATTCTCTTTAAATTATCTATGCGAATTAAACAAGTGTCATAGTGGCGAGTACCTCATGCCTTGTAGTGTTGTAATAATAATTTATTAGTAAGTAGTCTTCATAAATTTATTAGTTGATTTAATATTTGTTTGGTTAACAAGCACTACAATGGAATTTGAATTGGACAAGGTCAGAAATTGTGAATTTTAATATAATATTGCCAGTTCTTGAGTCTCTTTTTTATTTATTATAGCATTTTACTACTTGTTATTATTGCTCTCCAACATAAAATTGGGATGACACATATCATTAGTTTATGTTGCAAGGTTTGACAAATTGCATTCCAATTAGCTAAATTAACTAGTTGAATACAAGATCTTGCAAAGAGTAATGACAATGACAATGAATTGTAGAATGTATTGTTCCTCATTATGGCATCGAAAACATGAAACATGACAGTTGATTGTATGCACAAGTTGTAGCATGTATAGATCAACATATATAAGTGTTAATTTAATTAAATATAAAGTTAAATAATATGGAAAATTATTTGGAATAAGTTGTAAAGAAAATTTAAATTTAAATTCTATTAAAATAAAAAATTTACTATTTTAATTTTAATAGTATTTTATTTTATGTAAAGTTTTAAAGGAATATTAAACTTTAATTGTAGAAGTCCTAAGTCATTTTGGAAATATCTATCATAATGCAATTCCTCCCAATTAATATGAGATGAAATTAAGACAAATGTCATTTGTCAACATTAATGGGAAAGTCACAGAGGTAGGAAACTTGCATAAAGATAATTTTCTATTATTTAACCTCTTTCTCCTCTTTGTTTGTTTTGTATGATTATTCATTAAATTTCGCATCCGAGCCAACTATAACATGTACTAGAAAGACAAAGATGTTGAACAAGTAATTTATCCCAAATATGAACAATGATCATTGAATTGAACCTTGTGTGGGCATATTTAGAAAAGGACAACCTTGAATTTTTTTTGGAAACATGTGGAATTTCTCTTGGCATGTCACAAAATTATAGGCATGTAAATCATAGTATGGTAGATGTGCTCACAGAGCTTTGTGATATGGCTTTTAAGAAAGGCATGAGAGGAGATGAGTTAAAAGTAAGTAGTTTGCAGAAGAACTGTTGGTACGCTATGACTGTCAAAGAAATAGAGGATGAAATCTATGTAATGTCAACAAAAAAATCTATTATATTGAACAACATAAAAATGAAATGAAAAATAACAAAAACCCAAATGATAATTTATTGGAAAATTTTATCAATACCAATGTTTGACAAACTTGAGTAAAGATAGAACCTCTCTTGAAAAGATAGATATTAGGTTACTTCAATGAAATATAGCAAGTGTATATTTAAATGAGTGTAACTTGGAATGGGTTAAGTCATCAATCCTAACAATGCAAACATGTAGCAAGAAGGACATGAGAAAGCATGTGCCAAGTTAAGAAAGAATGTAAGAGAGAGAAATGCATATGAGAGTACTACATTTGAAGAAGTAGATATTTTGTCTTCGCCAAATAAAAGATATTATATGTGGGAATGCAATCACAATGTGAAATGCAAAAGAAACCATCAACTTGCAATAGATCATACACGAGAAGTTGATTCCAGAAGTAGGAAGTAATAAAAAAGAGTTTTTGGTATTGAAAGTAGACATAGCTCATTAAGGATTGAATAGGTAAAGAAGTAAGGTAACATAATGTCAGGTATAGAAATAGACAATTCAGGATGATGGAAGCTTCAAAGTACTTGTAAACCAACCACCACAACAAAAGATGTATAGCTAGATAATGCGAATAGTATAAAGATAGAGAGAACCATTTGGATTTACCTCATGCTGAAGTAAATGTCATGCAACCCTAGTTGTGTCTAAGACAATTTGAACTAATTTTGCAAGCTCAAATTAATGGTTTTGTAAAGTATACAGTCCACTGGAAATAGATATTTTATGGACACAAGCTACAGTTGCAAGAATTAATAAATCAAAATTGTTTTCGTACTAGATCCAACCATATATACTAGATCCAACCATATATTGAAATTAAAAATATATAATTTTTTAAGTGTCCTAGGTCATAATGTAGTGGTAAAAATTAATTATGGAGAAAAGTTCATTTGTACAAGGGTAAGTGCAAGAAGATGGGGGGCCAAAAAGGGGTCTTAAGTGGCCACTTTTTTTTTCTGAAATCAAGAAATACTGGCCTTGGATGAGAAATTGAGCATAGTTACACTCAAAATTTGGAGATGCAACCAAAACAATGTTCGTAGTGCTCCGAGTCTACTTTCTAAACTACTATTTTTTTTTAAAATGACATAGATTAAGGGTTTCAAATAAGGGAGCCACAAAAATTGGTGTTGTTTCTGTCAAAAAAACATAACATAGCATGTTTTGTGGCTCCCTCAAAAGGTCAACTTTTTTTTGGTATTTTTAAAATTGCTTCTGTGAGAAATTAGCTAATAGCATATAGTTTATACCTAATTTTTCTAATAATTTTTTGATGAATATTTAATTTTTTACTAATTTTCAAAGTGGACACATCCTAAAAAATAGAATTTTGGTCGTGCTACCCCTATAAATTTTGAAAACTAATTGAAAATCATTTTTTTCTTTTTTTAATATTTGTAGAATGGAGTCTAGTTTCTAAATATGTAATTTTTTTGAAATTTCAATGAATAGTTAATTTACAATGAAAAAAATACCAAATAGTGGTTTTTGCCCAAAAACGGACACACAAACAAAAGAAATTAAAGATGAAAGGCTTAACATTGTTAAAATGTTAAAAAAATCACATCGTCAAATAGCTAAAAGAAATCCTAACATTACCCAGGTGTTCGATTTGTTCAACCTTGAAACATGTGCAAATATGAGGGTTAGCACGAACAAAATTATGTGAAATCTTGAAGAATATGGAAAAACACGTATGTGACTGTTCAAAAGGCACTCCAAGCCTTTGGGTTGGAAATCCAAAGCAAATCCCAAGCCCAAGGCTTGGAATTCCCAAAGCAAAACATAATGCAAGCACGTTATAACGTGCTCACGTTATGTTTTGCTTTGCATGTTTCCTTTTTCCACAAAACTGTGTTGTTTGTCATGTTAACACGCTCGCGTTATGTTCCCCTTAAATATTTTTATGTTCAAGGCTATTAATCATGTATGTATGTATGTATGCCTATATGTATGTATGTATGTATCTATGTATGCCTATATGTATGTATGTATCTATGTATGCCTATATGTATGTATAGTGTCGAGGGCAGAAGAGGGTTGAGATGGGAGTGAGCCAGATAGGGGAGGAGAGGGGTGGATAAGGATTGAGTGATTAAGGTTTAAGGTTGAGGGTTGAGCATTTAGGGATAAGGGATTAGAGTTTAGGACCTTGAGGGATTAGGGTTTAGGGTTGAGGCTTTAGGGATAGCGTTTAGGGTTAAGGGTCGAGGGATTAGGTTTAAGGTAGAGTGTTGAGGGTAGAGGGATTAGGGATAGGGTTTAGCATTGAGGGATTAGGGTTTAAGGTATGGTTTAGTAGTTCTTGTGGATAGAGCCAGTAAATAATGGGAGATTATTTGCTTGTTTCATAACAATATACCTTCCCTAAGTGCGGGATGGACAGCAAGAAACATAGATGTACCCCAATGCAAATCTTTTCTCATAATGATCATCCTTCTGATTTCAACTGTTAATTACTCACTGTGGATGTACCATACGCAAAGCTTTTCTCATAGGGTTTAAGGTATAGTGTCGAGGGTTGAGGGTTTATTGATAGTGTTTAGGGTTGAGGGTTGAGGGATTAGGTTTTAGGGTTGATGGATTAGGGTTTAAGGTATAGTGTTGAGGGTTAAGGGTTTAGGGATAGGGTTTAGGGTTGACGGATTAGGGTTTAGGGTTGATAGATTAGCATTTAATGTCGAGGTTAGGGTTAGAGTGTCGAGGGTAGAGGGATTAGGGATAGGGTTTAGGGTTGAAGGTTTAAGGATTGAGGGTTGAAGCTTTAGGGATGAGGATTTAAGGCTTAAGATATAGTGTCAAGTGTTGAGGGTGTAGGGATAGGGTTTAAGTTTTAAGGGTTAAGGGTTGAGGGATAGGAATTAGGGTTTAAGGTATAGTGTTGAGGGTTGATGGTTTAGGGATAGGGTTTAGGTTTGAAGGATTAGGGTTTAGGGTTGATGAATTAGTGTTTAATGTTGAGAGTTGAGGGTTGAGGGTTGAGGTTGAGGGATAGGGTTAATGGTCAAGGGATTAGGGTTACATAAGAGTGTCGAGGGTAGAGGGATTAGGGATAGGGTTTACGGTTGAAGGTTTAATGATTTAGGGTTGAGGCTTTAGGGATGAGGGTTAAGGGATTAGGGTTTAAGATATAGTGTCGAGTGTCAAGCGTCGAGCGTGTAGGGATAGGTTTTAGGGTTCAAGTTTTAAGGGTTAAGGGTCGAGGGATCAGAGTTAAGGGTTGAGGGATTAGGGTTTGACGTTGAGGGTTGAGTACATTGAGGTTCAAGGGTTAAGGGTTTCGGGATAGGGTTGAGGGTCGATGGATTAGGGTTAAGGGATAGGGTTGGAGGGTTTAGGGATAAGGGATTAGGGTTTAAGGTATAGTATCGAGCCCATTGAGGGTCTAGGAATAGGGATAGCGTTTAGGGTTTAGGGATGAGGGATTAGAGTTGAGGGATGACAGATTAGGGTTGAGGGTTGAGGGATTAGGGTTTAGGGTTGAGGGTTGAGGGATTAGGGTTTAAGATATAATGTTGAGGGTTTAGGGATAGGGTTTAGGGTTGAGGGATTAGAGTGAACAGTTGAGGGATTAGGATTTGATGTTGAGGGTTGAGGCTTTAGGGTTTAGGGTGTAGGGATAGGGTTGAGGGTCGAGGGATCAGAGTTAAGGGTTGAGGGATTAGGGTTTGTCATTGAGGGTTGAGGGTTGAGGTTAGAGGGTCAAGGGTTTAGGAATAGGGTTGAGGGTCGAGGGATTAGGGTTAAAGTAGAGTGTGGAGGGTATAAGGATTAGGGATAGGGTTGGAGGGTTTAGGGATAAGGGATTAGGGTTTAAGGTATAGTATCAAGTCTGTTGAGGGTTTAGGAATAGGGATAGCATTTAGGGTTTAGGGATGAGGGATTAGAGTTGAGGGATGACGGATTAGGGTTGAGGGTCGAGGGACTAGGGTTTAGGGATAAGGTTTAGGGTTGAGGTATTAGGTTTAAGGTATAGTGTTGAGGGTTTATGGATAGGGTTTAGGGTTGAGGGATTAGAGTGAAGGGTTGAGGGATTAGGATTTGACATTGAGGGTTGAGGCTTTAAGGTTTAGTGTTTAGGGATAGGGTTGAGGGTCGAGGGATCAGAGTTAAGGGTTGAGGGATTAGGGTTTGACGTTGAGGGTTGAGGGTTGAGGTTCGAGGGTCAAGGGTTTAGGGATAGGGTTGAGGGTTGAGGGATTAGGGTTAAAGTAGAGTGTGGAGGGTATAAGGATTAGGGATAGGGTTGGAGGGTTTAGGGATAAGGGATTAGGGTTTAAGGTATAGTATCGAGTCTGTTGAGGGTTTAGGAATAGGGATAGCATTTAGGGTTTAGAGATGAGGGATTAGAGTTGAGGGATGACGGATTAGGGTTGAAGGTTGAGGGATTAGGGTTTAGGGATAAGGTTTAGGGTTGAGTATTTTTAAAATTTGAATTATGATATGTGTTGTAAGAATTATTTTTTTAAAATTTTTATATTATTTTTGAATTTTAAATTTTGAGACCCTTTTCTTGTGTCTTAACTTGACCCTAGGTGTCCTAACTAAGTTTAAATTGACCCTAGGTTATACCCCATGGGTCTAGGGTCACTTTTAACTTAGGTAACCCTTGGGTAACCTCCGTATGGTCACCTTGACTTCACAGTGAAGTTAAGTGACGAATTTGGAGGTATGGGGAAGGAAGACTTTGGTGGAGGAGCTCATGAGTGGGGTTATTTTTTTTAAATCCCACTTGGGATAGTGGAAAAAGGAGTGGGTTTTTTTTTTAAATCCTAAGTGGTGTGGTCCTTCATGAGTGGGATTATTTTTTTTAAATCCCACTTGGGATAGTGGAAAAAGGAGTGGGGTTATTTTTTTTAAATCCTAAGTGGTGTGGTCCTTCATGAGTGGGGTTATTTTTTTTATCCCACTTAGGATAGTGACAAAATCCACCTCATCCTTCCACCTCAACTTTTCCACCTCACCATGTTGCACATGTAATTAAATATTTTTAATATTTAATTAGCTAATAACCTCCACTTCCCCATGAGTTGAATTAAAAATTTAACTTGTCATATCCACTATCCAAAAATGAATCTTTAATTCATTTTTGTCCTCCACTAAATTGAATTAAAAATTCAATTTATCCTCCACTCCCCAAAAATGAATCTTTAATTCTTTTTTTATCCTCCACTAAATTGAATTAAAAATTCAATTTATCCTCCACTTCCCAAAAATGAATCTTTAATTCATTTTTGTCCTCCACTAAATTGAATTAAAAATTCAATTTATCCTCCACTCCCCAAAAATGAATCTTTAATTCTTTTTTTATCCTCCACTAAATTGAATTAAAAATTTAATTTATCCTCCACTTCCCAAAAATGAATCTTTAATTCATTTTTGTCCTCCACTGTGAATTTAAAATTTACAAATAATGAGAGCCCTTGATCTCATCTTTTAATCCTCACCCTCCATCCATTTTTCAAAAATCTATAAATGAGACCCTTCTCTAAGCCATTAGGGAAGGAGAAAATAACAACTTCTTCTTGAAGCAAGAGCAATCCACATTTGAATCAAATAGGGTTATCTAATCTAGGAGCTCTTGGATGCAAGCTTCCTCCTCCCTTGATGAGATTGGGTCTTCATGTGAAAAGAGTAAAGGAATGGTGAAGAGTGAAGAAGGGGTAAAAGTGTATATCATCTTCATGTGAGGTATAACTGTGTGTTTTTATGCATTTAGTTTGTGTTTTCACTTCATTTTGTTTTCCTAATTTACAAAAATAAAAGAAGAGTAAAGGAATGGTGAAGAGTGAAGAAGGGGTAAAAGTGTATATCATCTTCATGTGAGGTATAACTTTTTGTTTTTATGCATTTAGTTTGTGTTTTCACTTCATTTTGTTTTCCTAATTTACAAAAATAAAAGAAAAGTAAAGGAATGGTGAAGAGTGAAGAAGGGGTAAAAGTGTATAGGATGATATAAAGAAGTAAGTAAGATGTTAAAAAGAATTATGAAGTTAAAAATATTATATGATCAAACAAATAAATTGATAATGATAGCAATAAAGTAAATAAAGTATAAAGTTAATATAAATTAATATTAGTGAATGAATTGAATAAAAAATTTTGTTATATGTAATGGTATAGTGTATTAAATTGATGGATAATATGAGAATATGATAGTGAATAACAAGTATGCGAAATAAATGAAAGTAAATAAAAGAATGTGTAAATTAATGTGATTAATAAAAGATAAATAAATGAATAATGATAAAGGAAAAATAATATAAGACTAGTTTATAATACATTATATTGAAAGGGTATGATATAGATTATGACAATTATAATATAATATTAATAATAAAATAAGTTGAATAAGAGATACAAGGGTAGCTTATATATACAAATAATTTTGAGAGACAACTATACAAGACAAATCCATAATGAATACATCTATTAACATGAGATTATACTTTTATATGACAGAGAGATAGGGATTTATATGATGGAATTTTTACATAATTGAGGAGTTGTTACCTTGACGATGGTGGTGGAGTATTATGTTACTATTACTACTCAACCTAAGCTTCTTGGTCCACCTTAATATTCTAATTGGTTTTTCTTACTACGATTAAGATTAGGTATCATGTTAGATCTCACACTTAAACCTTGGCAGGGTAAAGAAAGTGTATCTCAATTGATACGTTGTATATATGCATTATCATGTACATAGGTTATGGCGGATAGATATGTATATCTTTTATATTATGAGTCTCATCAAAAGTGATTGAATCAAGTATATGGTGAATTCAATATCATATCAAATCTTAGATTATGTGAATTTCTAAATGATCGAACATGGGTATTATTGGTTTAAGAATGATTGGGTACAAATGCTTGAAATTGTGATAAAAGAAAAAGGAATTGTTGAAATTGTATATGAACTAGTTATCAAAGATTATTTTAATTTGACCTATATTAAAGGGATTTTCTATTTATGAGATAATATAAGTATCTTTTTAGTTTATTTTCTAGTTCTATTCATTATGATAAAGCATCTTTTATCTACATTGAGAATTAAGGTAGTATTTCTCTTTATCAACTGTTATTATGCAAGTTTTTCCTTTGTTATTAGATAGGTAAACCTTATAAATAAATGTCCAAACTCAACATTCGCAGTGTTCGGTATTTACGGTACCTTTGTGTCATGTTTACGGGTAATGTCATCGCGTTGAACCAAGTACCTCACGCCTAAAATAGCTGCAACAACGACGTCTGGGCACCGTCCCTCTAAATCATCGGGGAGTAATAAGGAACATGTCTAAGTTAAATCCGCAGGAAGGGAAAATCTCCTCGGATACCTCACTAAAAAGATTAACTAAAAGAAAAAGAAAAAGGTGAGACTATAAAAAAAATTGTTGTAGGACGATCAACGGGAAAGCCTCATCGGGGAAATATGTGTGTTAGGTAAATTATTCACAGTTGAAAACTTAAACGCCAAACACTCTCAGGAGGTGTGTTTGCAAAATAGTTCCTTAAGGATTCTGTCCATTATATCACTCGAGTGGGTGGCAATCAGCGAAGAGCTGTGTACCCACTCACAGCTACATTAAACATAGTGCAATACAGAACTACATGTTCGCATTCGTCATGTAGATCGCATCCGTAGAGGGCCTTGATCTCGTGGATACAGGGTATGTAGGCAGTCTGGACGGCAAAGGATGCCCCAGTACTTAGGTCCCTCAGATATAGTATACTCCTTATAATCAACTTCATAATCTCGATCCCTAGTTTAAAGGTTATTTAGGTAACTTAAGAACTCTCCTAGTACTTAGAAGAATCCCCGGGGTGGATTACTTGTACCCAGCTTTGCCATAAACTAAGGTGAGTGCAAGTTGATATTATGTGTTCCCTGGTTGACATCCTCAGTACGGTGTCTGGGCAGACTGTGGTCCCCAGGAAGTGACTCATGAACCTATATTGGTCCAGAGGGAGTCAAAAGTCTCTGGCTAGAGCATAATGATTCCTATCCTATTTAGCCCGGTTGGCTGTTGTGTTTACTTATCCCGTATTGGATAGAGTCTTGGTCTGTTTGACCACTAGGCCATTTTGCCACCATTTGTTCTACCCCGTTTCAGGTAGCGATAAGGTCCGTTAGACCTAGTTCTGTATGAACCTATTTGCCCAAAGGATAGAAGAGCTTGGGTTGGCTTAAGAATGTTCTGTTTTGAACATATGGCCGTTTTGGCCGAAGTTTTTCCTGAGTACTCAATGAAAGTCTTGATATATCTCATAAGAACTTGTTAATAAAGTAAAATTTTTGAAAATTTGAGTTTGGATCAAGCGGGTCCTTACATTGAGGGTTGAGGGATTATGGTTTAAGGTATAGTGTTGAGGGTTTAGGGATAGGGTTTAGGGTTGAGGGATTAGAGTGAAGGGTTGAGGGATTAGGATTTGATGTTGAGGGTTGAGGCTTTAGGGTTTAGGGTTTAGGGTTTAAGGATAGGGTTGAGGGTCAAGGGTTTAGGGATAGGGTTGAGGGTTGAGGGTTGAGGGATTAGGGTTAAAGTAGAGTGTGGAGGGTATAAGGATTAGGGATAGGGTTGGAGGGTTTAGGGATAAGGGATTAGGGTTTAAGGTATAGTATCGAGTCTATTGAGAGTTTAGGAATAGGGATAACATTTAGGGTTTAGGGATGAGGGATTAGAGTTGAGGGATGATGGATTAGGGTTAAGGGTTGAGGGATTAGGGTTTAGGGATAAGGTTTAAGGTTGAGGGTTGAGGGATTAGGGTTTAAGGTATAGTGTTGAGGGTTTAGGGATAGGGTTTAAGGTTGAGGGATTAGAGTGAAGGGTTCAGGGATTAGGATTTGAAGTCAAGGGTTGAGGGTTTAGGGTTTAGGGTCAAGGGATCATAGTGAAGGGTTGAGAGATTAGGGTTTGACGTTGAGGGTTAAGGGTTGAGGTTCGAGGGTCAAGGGTTTAGGGATAGGGTTGAGGGTCAAGGGATTAGGGTTAAAGTAGAGTGTGGAGGGTATAAGGATTAGGGATAGGGTTGGAGGGTTTAGAGATAAAGGATTAGGGTTTAAGGTATAGTATCAAGTCTGTTGAGGGTTTAGGAATAGGGATAGCATTTAGGGTTTAGGGATGAGGGATTAGAGTTAAGGGATGACGGATTAGGGTTGAGGGTTGAGGGATTAAGGTTTAGGGTTGAGGGTTGAGGGATTAGGGTTTAAGGTATAGTATCGAGCCCGTTGAGGGTCTAGGAATAGGGATAGCATTTAGTGTTTAGGGATGAGGGATTAGAGTTGATGGATGAAAGATTAGGGTTGAGGGATTAGGGATTAGGGTTTAGGGATAAGGTTTCAGGTTGAGGGTTGAGGGATTAGGGTTTAAGGTATAGTGTTGAGGGTTTAGGGATAGGGTTGAGGGTTGAGGGATTAGAGTGAAGGGTTAAGGGATTAGGATTTGACGTTGAGGGTTGAGGCTTTAGGGTTTAGGGATAGGGTTGAGGGTCGAGGGATCATAGTTAAGGGTTGAGGGATTAGGGTTTGACATTGAGGGTTGAGGGTTGAGGTTCGAGGGTCAAGGGTTTAGGGATAGGGTTGAGGGTCGAGGGATTAGGGTTAAAGTAGAGTGTGGAGGGTATAAGGATTAGGGATAGGGTTGGAGGGTTTAGGGATAAGGGATTAGGGTTTAAGGTATAGTATCAAGTTTGTTGAGGGTTTAGGGATGAGGGATTAGAGTTGAGGGATGACAGATTAGGGTTGAGGGTTGAGGGATTAGGGTTTAGGGATAAGGTTTAGGGTTGAGGGATTAGGATTTAAGGTATAGTGTTGAGGGTTTAGGGTTGAGGGATTAGAGTTAAGGGTTGAGGGATTAGGATTTGACATTGAGGGTTGAGGCTTTAGGGTTTAGGGATAGGGTTGAGGGTCAAGGGATCATAGTTAAGGGTTGAGGGATTAGAGTTTGATGTTGAGGGTTGAGGGTTAAGGTTCGAGGGTCAAGGGTTTAGGGATAGGGTTGAGGGTCGAGGGATTAGGGTTAAAGTAGAGTGTGGAGGGTATAAGGATTAGGGATAGGGTTGGAGGGTTTAGGGATAAGGGATTAGGGTTTAAGGTATAGTATCGAGTTTGTTGAGGGTTTGGGAATAGGGATAGCATTTAGGGTTTAGGGATGATGGATTAGAGTTGAGGGATGATGGATTAGGGTTGAGGGTTGAGGGATTAGGGTTTAGGGATAAGGTTTAGGGTTGATGGGGTAGGGATTAGGATTTAAGGTATAGTGTTGAGGGTTTAGGGATAGGGTTTAGGGTTGAGGGATTAGAGTGAAGGGTCGAGGGATTAGGATTTGATGTTGAGGGTTGAGGGTTGAGGCTTTAGGGTTTAGGGTTTAGGATCGAGGGATCATAGTTAAGGGTTGAGGGATTAGGGTTTGACGTTAAGGGTTGAGGGTTGAGGTTCGAGGGTCAAGGGTTTACGGATAGGGTTGAGGGTCGAAGGATTAGGGTTAAAGTAGAGTGTGGAGGGTATAAGGATTAGGGATAGGGTTGGAGGGTTTAGGGATAAGGGATTAGGGTTTAAGGTATAGTATCGAGTCTATTGAGGGTTTAGGAATAGGGATAGCATTTAGGGTTTAGGGATTAGGGATTAGAGGTGAGGGATGACATATTAGGGTTGAGGGATTAGGGTTTAGAGATAAGGTTTAGGGTTGAGGGTTGAGGGATTAGGGTTTAAGGTATAGTGTTGAGGGTTTCTGTCGTCAAATGTAGATTTATGGGTTCAATTATATTGATTGCCTCTCTAGTTTTGGGGTGTGGATGTTTTGGAATCAATCAGGAAGTCTTCAGGAGACTTTGTGGAAGTGGATTGGCAATCGCTTGATAGAACCCCTAGTATTTATGCTTGGATAAGGATTTGTCACAAACTAGAACTTCTACTTCCAAACAAGATCTGTCTTTCTTCCTCAATGGTCATTTTCTATCAAGAACTTGATTATGAGGGCTTGCCCCTTCATTGTTATGCCTATCATATGGTGGAGCATTTGGCAAGCTCTTGCAGGAAACAGGAAAAGTTCTCCCTCAAAAACCTTGTGGTCATTCAAGTCTAAAGGGGAAGGTTTGGAAAGAGAAATGCACAGGATGTGATCAATCTATAGTAGGACAAAACGCGAGCGCGTTATAATGCACTCACGTTTTGTCTTGCTATAGAAATGGTAAAAAAGTGTTGACCCCCATGATCTAGGCCCATATGCTCTATTTTCATACTGATTTTGTGCGTACTCCAACAAAAAAGAAGTGCTTTCATGTTGTTGGGAAGTTCACATGCACATTTGACACATTGTACCACCTTTGCATGATCTTTCCACCACTTTTTCTACTTTGCCAACTTGAGAAGGAGGAAATAACATAGTTTTCACACCAAGTTTGATATATATCTATTCAAGTTTCAATCTTTGTAGTGTTGCAATGTTAATTGTGATTCAATTTTAAGAATTTAACATTATAGATTGGTTAATAGTATTATTGTTAGTAATTATATTTGAGTGTTATTCAATTTAACATTGAAAAGGAAGAAAGTGGTGAAAAACTCAAATTGGTGAGGAGTTTGATGTAAGAAGAAAAAAACACTACATAATTAGGTACTCTCTCCATTCGAATCTTCATTTTTTAGGTATGTCAAGTCTTTACATGCATGTTCTTTACATTTTCCTTAATTCGGATTGAATTACTTTATCATGCTTTATCATACATGTTTAAAATAGACACATTTCGAATCAAGAAAGCAGCCTACAATCTCACATGATGCCATGTATATTTTCTACACTTGGGCTCTTTAATAATTATGTGTAATAAACAGACCTTAACATAATATGATGTCAAACTATACAAGAATAAATCCTTACAACATAATAAAAATACAATCCCACTATTATCTTGTATTCATTTCTTAGGAAGTAATATTGGTCTCTTTATCATGCTACAGAGAAATTCTCCGTCATGCCGAGGAAACGATCAAGAATTAAACCAACATAAGAAGAGATAGAAGCTAAGAATGCAAACAAAGCAGTGGCTATGAGGGAACTTCATGAGAAGAGGAAATTGGACATGATAAATGAAGACATACCAATTGAAGAGGAACCACAACCATCACAAAGAGATATGGTATTGGCGGCACAAAGAGAACGAATGCAAAAACTTCATGCTACGAGAGATTTGAATACCATAGTTGGAGACACGTCCTCTACTGCAAGTCAACATGTAGGGACACCATCTACCACATCTCAAGTTGAGAGTACATCATCACTCACATGTGATGAAGGAGGTATGCCATCGTTCCCACCTCAAACTCAAGGTATGTCATCTATTCCATCTTCAATCGAAGGTATGCCATCTAGCCCATCTCATTTAAATATTGATGAAATTCTTAATGTTGAGATGAATTTACTTAACTTAACACCACCTAGAATTTTGCATAGAAAGCCAAAGTATTTGATTGATATTGATGAGAATATTTTGTAGCCAATGGAAGGTAAGATTCCAAAACGCACTTGTAGAAGATATGCTCATAAGATTTGGAGATTGTTCTTTGAAAAGTTAAATGAGACTGCAAGATGTCAACTATTCATTGAAATGATGTGAAGTATAAAGTATAGGTCCATCATGAAGATTCTTGGGTTGAGAACATCAGAGGCTTCAAGTGAAAAATCTATTGTCAAGAATCTAATGAGTGCGTATGAGAGTGTGGGTAACACCTCACGCACAAAAGATAGTAATGCAACATGACGTGTGATTACATCGACTATAGTAAGTAGTCAAACAAGGAAAGTTCATCTCATTAGAAAGACAAGTCAGGAATTGAGAATTAATAGGAAAACTTTATTAAGAGCCGTTGGAAGATGCCAAAGAATTAAGGACACTAATGCCAATGAATTATGGGCGTTCTCGGGGAGACTACCACGAAAAGATAAACCAATTGTTGAAGCATTGAGATCACTAATTGAAGACTTTTGGAAGAATTACACAAGGGTATCTCTGAACCAAAGGGATGTGGTAAGAAGGAGAATCGGTAGTCAGAACCGTGAACCACATCCAAAGAATTTTTTGGATGAGACTCAAACATAGTTTTATGGTAAATCTCTAGAGAAGTATCCTCAAATTAAAATTTGTCAAAGATATTTTGAAATGCTAAAACCTTTCTATGTCAAGATAAATCACACACGCACTACTTGTTGTAGATTACATATTGAATTTTCTAACCATTTTGATGCTTATAGGTCTATATGTTTAGATATGCATACTAACAATGATTTGCAGGGTTGTGCCATATGTGCCCCACCAACATCTTCAAGAGACTTCATATCAAGAATTTTATGTGAAAGAGAGGAAGGTCAAATATTCTACAAGAAATTATGCTTGGATGGCACATGTCATCGTTGCAGTGGCTTGCAACATTTTCCAATATGTGAACATATGGAAAGAACACATGCGGTTGGAAACACACTAGTAGAATTTGGCAAGTATAAAATAGTGGCATACAATACAAAAGATGGTAAAGAAGAAAAGAGGTGTGAATTGGTTATTGAAAAGATTCCAGTGTATTAGTTTATGCCTATATTTCGTGACAACATAGTGTATGAGTATGCAAGACATGCCCATAGAGCTCGATGGTTGGACTTGCAATTCAAGTTATGCAAGGACACATTTTCAGTTGGTAGCATTGCTTCAATCGTCGACTTTGCAGAGAACTACAGTCTATAGCCACAACGTGAGGTGCAATCACAATATTACAACTCCACACAAGTTTCTATATTTGTGCACATCACATTCATTCATGCGAATGATAGTACAGAGGATGATGGAAAGATCATAAGGGAGTATAATTTCTATATTAGTGATGATCGTACGCATTCTATAGAGTTCGTGCAAGGTTGCTTTCAGGTGTTCTACAATGATTTGGCTAGAAGGGGCATATCGTTCAGTCAGCATATCATATGGTTGGATAACTGTGTGTCACAATTCAAGAACTCGTGGAATTTCTATTGGCTGAGTAGGAGGCATAATTTTACAGGTATTCAGCATATGTGGAACTTTTGTGAGGCCGGGCATGGAAAGGGGGAGCATGATGGTACAAGATCATGTATCAAAAGAGCCATAGCATGAGAAGAGTTAAAGTATAAAAATAATGCAAAGTTGACAGATGCAAAATTGATTGTCGAGTGGTGTAATACTTCCATGGGTCCAGGTAATGAAGGTAAGTCTTTAGTTTGTACATTTTTTTGGTTGATAGATGATACTAACATTGCACCATATGAGGACTGTTGTACACTGACAGGATCGAATGAGATGCACTCTTTTAGAAGCTCAATTGCAAGTTCATGGAGTATCCATACACAAAAGATGTCATGCTTTTGTTCTTCCTATACAATTCAAGTCTGGGATGAGTGCGAGTCAAAGGAATGGGTTGACAAATGGCAGTTAAGTTATCTTAGCCCACTTGACACGTATCGACCCCCGACAACACTGGAACTAACACAGATGGAATCATCAGTTGACTTTGACCACATATCAGATTTAGTTCAACCAGGTAATATAGGGCACGTTTATGCATCTAATTTCATCTAGTTCAACCAGGTAATGTCATCTTACTTTGTAGTGTTTTTGTAATGTTCACTAATTTCATCTAATTTACTACACATATCAATGTAGGGCATGTATATGCAGTTATTGTAGATGAAGATAATGAAGAGGGAACAGATTATTACTTATGTCGTTGTGTTGAGGCCAAAAATAAATTGGAGGCCCCTGTTATAGATGGAGAAAACATCAAATACCCTACAGGCTCAGTGGTTATTACTGGAACATGGCTTAGAAGGTACCCACATAAGAGTGTTAATATTTAGCTGTTTCAAGACTTTGACACACATTGGAAGATTCTTCATTACTCGAACCTTGTTGTGTTATCCAATGTTCATTTGATAAAGTATCGGGGTAGACCTTTGAACAAAATCTTGTGGAAGGTGCATGAGTCTGACCATGAAGCAATACTTGACACAATAAAGAGTAGAGCAGACCTGGATGGTTCATTAGATTAATTTGTAAGTATTCACATTGATTTTGTAAATTCATGTTACATTGAGTTGTAAGTATGCATATTAATTTGTAAGGTTTGTCTTTTTTTAATTTCCTTCTACATTTTTACACATATACACATTTTTACATCATCATGTTATGCATTTTTGGTGTCCTGCTCCTGATGTGACCAAACTCATAACTCACCCTACTTCCTCTAGACACCATTTGATGATCTCTCCAACACTCTGGATCCAGGGCGCCCAATCATGATGATGACCTATATACCATTCTCCCAAGGTGTTCATAATGAATGAAAAGAAGACCAAGGGTGCCTAATCTTAATAGACTTATTTCTTTCAATTTTGTTGATCTAAACTCTTGCGAAACGACATCCACTTTCATGTCTTTAGATCTTCCTTCACATACAGGGCACCAAATCAAGTTGAAAAATCTACATAAGGGCACCAAAATGGATGAAAGGAGACATGAAATTTGCCTTAGGACTCCATGCTAAGGTTTGAGCCATTAAAGTCTCTTGATATTAGGCGCTCATGATGATGAAACTTAGAGTTTTTTCCTTTCCTAGGCGCTCATCTAAGATGTTTGAATGATACGGAGTGCCTAGACCTCTATAATGTACATTAGACGCCAAAATCAAGGTGATTTTAAGTCACTTTGAGTCATTTGGGGTTAGTTTGAGTCTTTGAGTCATGTTGCAAAAAAGTGTCAATGTTGTCAAGTTGCACAAAGCAACTTTTGTATTTTTGGTGTCCTACTCCTGATGCGACCAAACTAACAGTTCCAATGCATCTGGATGGGTACGTTTAGGCTAGGCATGGTTCTATTTTTCACCCAAACATGTCGAAACCGTCTGAGCTACATTGTGTCGACGATATCCCTGAAGAGTCCAAAGTGCAAAAAGGAAGCAATCTTTGATGAGATGTTACTTGAAAACTGTGTCACTTAGAAACATTCTGTCTAAGGCAACGCGATCATGTAGAGTGCCTCTAATATAACCTCTCTCAGTTTTTGATATCTCTGAGGCATTTGCCTGTGGTGAAAAGTTTTCTGCTGCCCTAAAAATTGTCAGAAGGAGGTAGTGTAAAGTTGCAAAGGGGTGTAACTTTCATCCTACTCCTGATGCGACCAAATTGACTATTCCAATGCGTCCAGATGGGTACATTTATGCTATGCATGGTCCTATTTTTCACCCAAACATGTCGAAACAGTCTAAGCTACATTGTATCGACGATGTCCCTGAAGAGTCCAAAGTGCAAAAAGGCAGCAATCTTTGACGAGATGTTACTCAAAAACCATGTCACTTAGAAACATTCTGTCTAAGGAAAAATGATCACGTAGAGTGCCTCTACAATAACCTCTCTCAGTTTTTTATATCTCTGAGACATTTGCCCGTGGTGAAAGGTTTTTTGCTGCCCCAAAAATTGTCAGGAGGCAGTGTAAAGCTGCAAACGGGTGTAACTTTCATCTTGCTCCTGATGCAACCAAACTGACTGTTCCAATGCGTCCAGATGGGTACATTTACACTAGGCATGGTCTTTTTTTTCACCTAAACATGTCGAAACAGTCCAAGCTACATTGTACCGACGATAGCCCTGAAGAGTCCAAAGTGCAAAAAGATAGCAATCTTTGACAAGATGTTACTCAAAAACCGTGTCACTTAGAAGCATTATGTATGAGGTAACATGATCATGTAGAGTGCTTCTACAATAACCTCTCTCAATTTTTTATATCTCTAAGGTGTTTGCCCGTGGTGAAAGGTTTTCTGCTGCCCCAAAAATCGTCAGAAGGAGGCAATGTAAAGTTGCAAAGGGGTGTAACTTTCGTCCTGCTCCTAATGCGACCAAACTGACTGTTCCAAGGTGTCTGGATGGGTACATTTATGCTAGGAATGGTCCTATTTTTCACCCAAACATGTCAAAACAGTCTGAGCTACATTGTACCAACGATATCCCTGAAGATTCCAAAGTGCAAAAAGGTAGCAATCTTTGACGAGATGTTACTCGAAAACCGTGTCACTTAGAAACATTCCATCTGAGGCAATGCTATCACGTAGAGTGCCTCTACAATAACCTCTCAATTTTTTTATATCTCTGAGACATTTTCCCGTGGTCAAAGGTTTTCTACTGCCCCAAAAATCGTCAGAAGAAGGCAATGTAAAGTTGCAAAGGGGTGTAACTTTCATCCTGCTCCTGATGCGACCAAACTGATTGTTCCAACGTGTCCAAATGAGTACATTTACACTAGCCATGGTCCTTTTTTTCACCCAAACATGTCGAAACAGTCCAAGCTACATTGTACCGACGATATCCCTAAAGAGTCCAAAGTGCAAAAAGGCAGCAATCTTTGATGAGATGTTACTCAAAAATCGTGTCACTTAGAAACATTCCGTCTGAGGCAACGCGATCACATAGAGTGTGTCTACAATAACCTCTCTCAATTTTTATATCTCTGAGGTGTTTGCCCGTGGTGAAAGGTTTTCTGCTGCCCCAAAAATTGTCAGAAGGAGGCAGTGTAAAGTTGCAAAGCATTGCTAAGAAATCCTCAATACTCAAACACTCTAATGAATTGAAGCAACTTCTTCTTAGGCGCAAATATAAGGGTACACAAGGGGAAAATGGCGACTAGATGACTTAGTGCATTTCTATGATTTCATTCACATGTTTAAATATTTGAGAAACTCTCCTTTACTAAGCGCTTGTCCTCATGTCAATGTTAAGCTTTATATCTCTTAGGCGCTCAATTAGGTGATGTCATTAGATACAACTTACCCTTAGGTGCCAATGTAGCTTCTTCAATTCATCACACTTCTAGGTGCTCAAATTTGAGGTCTTGGACTTGTATCTTATTCGTAGGCGCAATTGGATGATCTTCCTAGATCTAGGCGCTCATGATGGTGGGAAATTACATGAAGGGGCACCTAAGTCCAATTTGACTTTGTATTTGATATTTTATGACTCCAATTGACTAGGAATGGCTTAATTTCTAAAGTTTTGACTCAATAATGTAAGTTTAAGGTCTTTTCCTCCTAGACACCAATTAATGAGTTCACTAGATGCAATTTCTCCTGGACTTGAAGATTGTGAAAGAACTTGAAGCTTGGATGGATGTCTTCGAATGTTTGATAAAGAAGTGTTCTAACTTGAAAGGTCCTTTGAAGTGTAGATATTGATGATAACACTTTCCCTTATATGTGAAGTAGATGACTTCTCAAGGAGGCTTGAATGTATCAAAGGGACTTGAAATTGAATGGATGTCTTTGGAATGCTTGATGATGATGAGAAGTTCCTTTGGAGCGGCTACATGCTGATCTTGAAGCGATGATTGATGAAGAATCTAGTTGATACTTGAAGATGAATGGAACTTGAAGTGATAGATGGAAGTCTTTGAACATGATGCAACTGGTGATGTCGTTGATGAAGAAGACTTGAAATATATCTTGTTGTGACCTCTTGGAGCAGCTACCTCTTGAAGTGGTTTTCATTGGCAGTGATTACTTCCATCTTAACTCTCTGGTATGAATGAATGTGAAAGGCTCCTTTGGAGCAGCTACATGATGACTCTAGGTGACTCCAAGCTCTTGCTCCTACCTTTTCCTTCAATCTTCCTACAATACAAACCAAGAAACACATCAATCCTCATGATAAACATTTTATAACACAAAGGAATCCTCTTTAAACATGGAATAATCTTACTACAAATCTAGGCGCATATATAGGTAAAAAGAAGAGCAAAGGGCGCCTAACACAAGTTGGTCCATATTTATCACTTTAAATGATTTCAAACAATTGTAATGCCTTAAAGAGGTCAATCTCCCTTAAGGGATTCATTCAAAAGGTGTCTTTCAATACAATTTCTCCCTTAGGCACCAGAATGGGTTTGTACTAATGGAGAGTGTGCCTAGATTTAAATGTCTTTATACTTGTAAGTTTGCAATTCTAAATGATGAGACATGTCTTAGAATGAATTCTATCTTTCAAGCGCTCACTCCAAAAGGTCATCTCATGCAATTTCACCCAAGGCGTTCATTGAGGTCTCCTCAGAGGCTAAAGTGCGCCTAACTCAATTGCCTTTATCTTTATCATTTTTGTGCTTTCAACAATTGAAAATGACCTAGAGTGATCCTTTCTCTCAAGTCACTCACCTATTGATATGAAATCAAGTTATTTCCCTTAGGCGCAATTTTAGGCTTGTATGAGTGAAAAGTGTGCCTTACATCCTTAGGTGGTTCTTTCTAATTCTCAATGATTTCAATCAAATGCCAAGTGTCTAAGGAAGCTTTTGTCTTGAGATGATTAAATTTTGAGGTTCAAATCCCTTCCTCAATCAAGGCACAATCTGAGGGTTGTATAGATGAAAGTTGACTTCAACTTGGGCACTCATTTGAGTTGGGAGGAGCTAGAATTTGCACCTAGATTGGAGATAGATATTTTGGCTTATTTGATGATGGTCTCAAGTCTCTCTACCAAGGCACATTTTGATGATTTTCTTATTTAAACTCTTATGAAGACTATCTCATCCCTAAGCGCTCATCCTCATGATTTTCATGCACTTAGACTTCAAGGCACCAAAACTAGTAGGAAAATTCACAATGAGCACCTTTGCTTTGGAAGAATTTCTTATTGATCATTAGGCACACTTTGGAGTTGATATGTACTTCCATGTACTCAATTCATCATAATTATTGTCAAAGACTTCTCCAAGTTGATTGATAACATGCTTCTTGATGTTAAGATCCTTCATTCACTCCTTCTTAGATCTAGGTGCTCATGATGGTGGTAAATTGCATGAAGGGCGCCTAAGGTTCAAGATAGGTTCTTTCCACTCATCTTAACTTTCAATCATTGTAGTTAATCTCAAAATACATCATCCAAAATGAGAAACCTCCAAGACTTGTCATTGTAAGTTAATTTCCTCCGAGGTGCCAATACAAGGTTCTTTTGAAGGCAAAGGGCGCCTAGGCTTATGGGGCTCAATTTGATGTATTTATTGAAAGTTCAAGGTGAATTGATGCTTATTGAAAATGCCACTTAGTCCTTCATTTGCATTATAGGCGCCATTTCCTATTGACTTATATACTCCTCCTCATGGTAGGGCGCCATAATGAAGTGGTTTAGACAATAGGTGCGCTTCACTTACTAGAGGCTTGTTCTCCTTCCACCTTAGGCGCACTTTTATGGTGGAACAGGTGTCAATGGGTGCCTTGTCTTAAATGAATTCTCTCTCCAAGTTGGGTGCCCTTTTGAGGCTTTATGAGTTGCAAATTGCACCTTAACCCTTCATGCTTGTTGCTCAATGTTTGAATGTTTAAGAAAGTCTCCTTTAGGCACTCATCTTAATGACTTTTTCCCAAGGCGCAATCATCCTAATGACTTGGATATTCATCCTAGTGTTTCAGGATATCAGGCTACCAGACTTAGTCATTTCCAGGATCTCAAACATAAAGAATAACATGATGATTCATTTTTTTGTATTGCATATAGTTGACATTGTATGCTACTCATAAAGAATATTAATATTTTTTGTTCAACATGATGATTCATTTTTTTTTTTTAATTACAACTTTTATATTTTAGTTCCAAAATGAGGTTTAGGTGATACACTAATAACAATAGCTAGCTTATTGGATCAACAAACATTCTATGTAATACAATTGGACTTTAAATATTTGAAGTAGCCATCTACAAATATCCATTCAAACATGGATTTATAATGCAAGTATGGACGCCATCAATAAAAAAGATTTGTATTAACCAAATATCCATATAGACATACATCAATATATGTCGAGATAAGTATAACATATGTACAAAATAGCCATATAGGCTTACAAGAATGCCATATAGGCATACAATGTCAACTATATACAATACAAAATATATGTCCACAAATGCCATATAGGCATACAACAAAGGAACACAATAAAAAGTCATTCCCCTCTAGCTGGTGAAGAGAATAGATCATGAGCAACCTTTGATCTTCTAGGGGATGGAGACGCGCATGTGGGTGGTCTACTACGAACCTGAGGGCTGCTCCTTCTATTTAGTTCTTCTTGCATCTTTAGTTGTTACAATAAAAAGTATAGACATTAATATATAGAAATTACATGTTATAAAAAATAAAACATTTAACAAAATAATCACTTACCGCTACCATATAAT
This sequence comes from Cunninghamia lanceolata, assembly GCA_027924645.1. NCBI lineage: Eukaryota > Viridiplantae > Streptophyta > Pinopsida > Cupressales > Cupressaceae > Cunninghamia > Cunninghamia lanceolata. The sequence continues at coordinate 27,225,097 of BSBN01000339.1, read as the reverse complement.
CTATCTCCTCACTTGCCTCAGAAGCAGGAATAGGCCGTGGTGATGTCATTTCCTATAGAAACCATCCAGATAGAAATTAAACTTCAAATCAATAATCTTTTGATTTTTCAAAAATAGACAACTATAACAATGAATGTAAATTGAAATTTACTAATTCGCCTCATACCCCTGTCAATGCCATGGAGCTATGAATCGCAGAGGCCACACCCTGCTCCATTGCCCTATGAACATGGGGAAGTGTCTCCGCAGCCTGCATCATTTAGAAATAAAACAACATTATTCAATTACAAAAACTATAATAGTGATGCAAATCATGGCTCCTAACATACACATACGTTCATCTAAACATGGAAGTACACACAATAAAGCACACAAGTCACATACAAAAATCTAGTAAGTATAATTAATTCATTAAACTATTTATTTTATTACCTCCGTAAAGTTTTGAAGTCCACCACCGCTGGCAGGTGTTGCCGTGAAATCTACAATATTAACCTATTCAACATCCAAAATTAGATATTAGAATACCATTCATATAACGATACTATTTACATGTAATATTTATAATTGTTTACTGGTTACATACCCCGACAATAGATGATCTAGTGTAAAATGCAGGTGGAGAACCACTGAAAACTGCATCGACGCTATGACCTTGAAATTTCATTAAAATGATCAATTTAAATTAGTTAATCTTGCATTTCAAAAATAAAATTTAATAAATTAAATTCAATAAACTTGCTAATATTTACCTGAGTATCAAGGCCAAAAATCTCACTCAGGAGGGTAGCTATCATCACCATCTGCTCAGCTGCAGATGTAGCCTGTGCACCTGCGGCCTGGCTATCCATGGGGTCATAACCACAGGCTGACCCGCAATCTTGACAAGCATGGGGCGGGACCCTACTCCTCGCACTATCTCCCAACCCACTCTGTACTGCAGGACCGGCATGCTCTAGGATGCTCTGGGTCAAGGCACTAATGGACTGAAGTGTATCGACCTCAACACTCTCCTTCACAATGGAAAGGATAGAAACATGCTCATGGGCTGGTCTGCTGATTACTTGTCTCACTACCCACTGTGGGTCAAGACGTGCCCCTGGTCTATATTGTGCTGACCCCCCACCTCTGCCCTGGAAGTCCCGTATATCAAAATAGTTTGGCACTTTATTAAGGACAAACTCACAGTAGAGTTTCCTCAAAAAGTATTGCGGGACCTCATTATTATTGCATGGAGGATGGTCAAAAACCATCCACCACCTCTGCCCAAAATTGTCCCTTATCGCTTGGTTGTTGTACCAATGGATAGGGAACCTCTTGCATGTAATGGGTGGAGGTTGATTTGTTTGTGGGTTTGTGAAAATCGAACACAAGTCTAATTTTGTGATTTGTAATTTTTTCACATCTTGGTATGACAGCTTGTCTGCATAATAATCTCTAAACTCTCTCCTCTTATCCGTCCAACTAGTTATTTGCTTGCTAATTGAATCTACATTTGATAGCATAGATTCAAGAGATTCAGCAAGCGTGGACCTATGCAAGGTTGAAGTGGAAGGATCTTTCAACCTTGCAATTATATCTTCAATTTCTTTTTTGTTGTTTTCAATTTGCCCCATTATATTTTCTTGTCTTCCAGGGGCATGTCGAGGAATGGATGGAGGAGGTTGTTGTTTTGTAGGTATTTCCTCCTCAGGATTTTGTGGATTTTGAGGAGGAGGAGGAGGAAGTGCATTAACATTTCCTGACAATTAACGAAATATGCATCAAAAATCAACTCAAACCTACCTATTTAGAAACAAATTCAAACAAAAAAACAAATATAACTAACTCCTTTGGCGTGCTCAACGTCGTGGCAGCATTTTGGCGATGAATCAATAAGGTTTTTGTGTTGAATTAAGTTTTGCAAAACGCGAGCGCGCTTTCTAGGGTTTGCAGGCCGCGGGCATAGAGGAGAAGAAAAAAATGAAATGAGATAGAAACCTTTTTTTATTTATAGCAAGTCAAAACACGCTCGTGTTTTGTATTTTTTTTTTTTTGAAAATAATTTGGCCACTTTTTGGCCCCCCATCTTTTTGCACTTACCCACAAACCCTTTGACATTTGTAAAACAAGTCGATGTCCCAATCAAACTTTAGAACATTTTGAAATGAATATGATTGCATCCACCAAAATTTCAAACCAATTTGTTGTGGTTGTGAGGCTTTCTTTGATTCCATCATTTCTTTCATAGTGCAATTGAAAATTTGAGTATTTGTAAAATGAGTAAAAAAAATTATGTGAAAATGCCAAAGATGGAAATATAAACCTGAAGAAAGGGATAAAAGGGTAGCAACTATAGGATACTAAAAAAATAGAGGTTTTTAAAAGCTAATAGAATTTACAATCAACATCTGAACCATTTCCCCCAAAATAGGTTTATGATAGCTTTATGTATCCCAAAACATACCTTGGAAGAGAAATTGACTTCCAAACAGAGCATGGATGAACTTCACAAATAAAACTCATGTTCATTGTAAAAAACTAAACTTGCTTCTTTCCCAATAACCGGTGGTAGTTAATAAACTAATACTAAATGATAACAATGTAATACCATTGTTATTATGCCAAAATTCCCCCCTTATTACATTATTCCTGCAATAGTACCAAGGTATCCCCCAGAATGCTAAAATACTCAACAAAGCTGATTACATAATATGAATACATATTTTATATAAGATCTTCTCCCAAAGAACAAATCCTAAACCAAGCAGGGCTCCATCATACTGTCTCATCTACCCTCGAAAAGGTGTAGCTTCGAGATGTGTTCTTGAGCTCTTTTGTCCTGAACTCTCAAATCACAAAGTCTTGAATTATTCAACAATGAACCCTAAGAGATACGACAGATCTCTGTCATTGTCTAGTGACCGCGAAAGGGTATAATTCTTGATCATATACTCTTTGAAGCTCGCTGGACAACAATCTATATTGAGATCAACACCAAATCCCAAACCTGTCTCCAAAACAAAATCTTCAGAAAACATACATTCTTCAAATCCATCAGCATCAACAAAAAATAAAACAACCAAAACCAAAAATGCTTCTTATGCAAAGCATCATCTCAAGGCGAGAAGCTGACTTGAGATGATGGAAAATCCTCCATCTTCCGATGTCACCTGCCTCCAATATAATATGATTACACTCTATCCATTTGCTTTAGACTCTTCAATAGCACAAGCATGCAAGTCTCTCAAATTTCTATCAATGATAGCATGGATGGCATCGAAACCACAAACATAATGTGTGACCATTTTCGAATTTTAAAAATAATGATATCAATTTTGATCAATGATGGACTCATTTACCTCCAATCCTTATTTTCCTTATCACTCCAATGCATACAAATGTACACTTAAATTTTGAATTCACAATCACATAACTTCAAGTGTTTTTCAAATAACCAACTTTCCCATACACCATTGATAATGCATATTGAGACACCATCAAACCACCACATATGAAAAGTGAAATAATTTATGTTCTTTCTCTAAGTTCCAAATAATTCAAACAACTTCCCCTTTCACACCTTATATACCCAAAAAAATGACTGCACAGTTTTGAACTATGATTTGAAGATCATAAATCAACTATGCTAGGCAGATTTACGTGCAATTTTGTTGAACTCCATGTAGTTAATACCATAAATTTTGATATCATTACTCCTATCAACCGTGCATCAATTGATAATGTTTACACCAAAATAGAACAATACTTTTGATTAAAAATTAGGGTTTATTTTGCAAACCTCTTCCTTTACACAACCATTTCCTCCAGTTCACCCAGGTTGGAATAAAACTGCACCTTACATGGTTTATCTCAACGTTTTGTTTAATCTTCCTCCTATGCTATTCATTAAATCTACAAAACACCTTTCTATCCTACTGTGGACTCCTTCATTAAATCAAGAGTTGCAAAGCACCTTTCTACTCTTTTACATGCTTGACCATAAAAATAAAACAATACCCATACCTTTTTCAAGCAGATCACTTATATCAATGGCACGTTGGAAAATTAATTATTAGTCTTTAGAATGAAACACCAATGTCTCTATCTCATTCACTCATTTATAATGTCCTTCAGCAAGTATATTATCACTGTGCATTGCCTTGGAGTCATTGTGCCCTAATAATTCTTCACACGCCTTGTCTGTGCTTCCAAATTCCACTCAGATTCTAAGACTACATTAAGAGGCTATACACTGCAATAGATATTGTTTCCAACAGGGGATGTCTTGTTCTTTCCTATGGTGAAACACTTAACGAGCTTCCACCAGACTTCATTATTTAATTCTTCAATCTCCAATTTTAACATATAGGCACGGGAATAAACTTGCTCCTTTTCAAATACTCCGTCATTGGATTCAACTTCCTTTGATTATGATCTTGGCGTCTTCCTCTGCAGACAACTCCATGATACATGGGAGATCCACGTTCCTTCACATTGTAGACTTTAGTGCCATACACAAGATCCTCATGCAGGCCAGATCAACAATGCCATAGCTCTGATACCATATGAAGTAAAGTAAATTGTTTCTATTTATTGATTCAATGATATGCAAATACAAAACCATGTATATAAACTATGAGGGGAGTCCGGTTATATGTAACCGAACATAACTAATTATAACCGGATAACTACTAATAACCAATGGTAGTTAACAAACTAATACCAAATGATAACAATGTAATACCATTGTTATTATGCCAACACTTGATTTGATGGAACTATGCCAAAATGCAACAGTGAACATACCTAAAAAGCAAAGACCACCTAGAATAGTCAAGTATGAAAGTTCAGTTGTAGTAGTATCAACGTCACTCAATCTATACAAAATGCTATCTCATTAGCACAAAGTTCAAAGAGGTGTATTCCTTATTTTCAGATACATACATTTCACTTTCCTAATCTAGAGGCACCAAATAATCATAAATTGCCCTCTTCTCCAACACTTATGTTTGGACTACTGTAAAGTATTAAATGGAAAAAGAATGCAATCATAATTCAAGATTTTGTAAACAAAATCTTATTCTGAAGGCATTGTTCAAAACCACAAATTTGGCTCAAGAAAAACACATCCATAAATCACATTTTCTCTTGCATCCATGTTTATGGACTTTTGGTAATCCTAATTTTTTAAGCATTATTATTGGACCCAAGTGCTACCACCGAACGGGTATTTTCTATATTTCTAATATAAATATGGTTCAATATCACATTATGTGGATGCAAAAAACTACCAAATGCATTTATATTGGTAGAAGAATTTAACAAAGAGAAAGAATTACTATTACTAGAATTTGGAGACTTTGGAATGTCAATATTTTTCTTGCATATATACAAAAACAATGTGTTTTATAATGTATTTAAAGCTATTTCTCTATAAATGGTTGAAATTCCAGACAATATTTACATTTATTGCTGTGTATTTCCAAAATAATTTAGAATTCGATAATCTCTATAGTTTTTTGCAAAAAATGGTTCAACTTCCAACTATTTAAGAATTTTCTCTGCATTAAACAAATCCTATGTGACACATTAAACAACAAAGATGTGTTCGAACTTCAAGAATTAAAGAGTACATACACATATAATCTTTTAATATCTTGTTGCAAAGGGTAGTTGGAGCTGCAATAAGAAGCATTTTGAAATCTAGAACTCCATAATCTACATTAATAACAATAGCTAACTAAGAAAATGTTGTCTGCTTCGTGCCACATTCAAATTCCTCATTCTGTAACAAAATACAAAAAATATAGAATTCAACAAAGCATTTTTAAACAACCAAAAACAATTAATAACATCAAATCCTACAAGTTAAACCAAAAAAGTTATGAAGCAGAAGAAGACTTGTAGCCTTTTCCCTAAAACAAATGATTTTTCACACATCACAGCCAAGCGGACCCTGGATCCGAACTAATTGACCTTGGTGCAACTGAACTAATTGAAGACAAAAGTACAAAATTACTAAATGTAGAGAAGAAAAAATTGTTTATCTTCACGGATTGTTTCATTATGTTTTTATTTTATAATAATATAACATAAATATAAATAAAAACATAACCAAGGAGTGAGTTGGATAAACAAAAGGAAGGAGTCTGATAGTTTTTAAAGATATAATTAATTAAAATGTCAAAATTATAATCACATTAATATGAATATTATATTAATGTACGTATTGCAATTTTTAAAAATATTTGCATATAGAATTTTTTAAAAAGTTATTTGTTTAACATTAAAAAATTATTATTTGTTTAACAACCAACTTACCTAGTACTAATAAGCAAAGATAAAACCTTTGATATGCTTAAATCACGACGGGATAATGCTTCAAAAACCTCGTTGCAGTTAAATTTTTGGCACTACATAAGATTATATCCATTATGGATATTTTTATTTTTCTTTAAATTTTCCTACTTCTAAATTTTGGCATTCACGTCCTTAAAAAATGAAAACATAATTTATAAAAAAAGTAAATCCTACGAGCTCAAATTATGAGCCAATATAATTGATTTTTAGAATAATTTTCATTAAAAATTTTGCACATACACTTATAAAAAATAATATTTGTTCAACATTCAAAATAATACTCTCTTGTGATTGGTTTTTTTACATAGATTAATCACTAGATAAGAAAAACTATAGATAATTACAATGAAGAAAAATAAAATAATCATATTACTATGAATATTATATTAATATGAATATGACACAATATAATATATTAATATTTAGATCATTTCAATATTTAATATTTATACACAAATATATATCAATATTTCATTTTACTATAATATAATAAAAATATAAATACATTATAATGATAATTCTACTAATTTGTATAATCAATAATTTAATATGCATTTTATTTTTAATTTTTTTGCTCGGTAAGTGAGGGATTTTTAGGATGGCCCTCTCCAGCGGGGGTCACAAGGGGGACCTCCTCCCCTATTGAACTGCCACCACCACCATAGCGTGGATCGCCAACGGTGTAGCCCTGCTAAGTCTGCCACCACTGTAATCATGCCGCTTGTGGTGCAGATCGCCACCGGTGGATTTGTTATTTTACACCACTGCTTCCACGACCTGTCAAGTTGCAGAGACCAGAGTACATTAGAATTCGAACACACTCCACTTAAGGACCACAGAGTGCCAAGAGTCACCTACATAGAGCCACAACCATTTAGAAGCCAATATGTCTTTGGGGGGATTTGAACCTTGGTCTCCACAATAATGACCAAGTGGTCTTAACCACTAGATCACACCCACTCGACAATTTAATATGCATTTTATTATTAATATATAAATAATTATATTATTTCATTAATATTTAAAATATCAAAATTAGGCCGATAAAGGGTGTGGTTCAGTGGTTAAGTCGCTCGGTTGTAGTGGCGGCCACCAAAGTTCAAACCCCCGCTGGGCCAACGAGCTCGTAGGCATTACGCCTTCGTTGGGCCAACGAGCTCACGGGTTTGAAGTGTTCTTGCTAGGGGATGAGGTCCCCCCAAGTTGTGGCCTCACCGGTTCATTGCTCCAGGAAAAAGCATTCGTGTGGAGCCGGAGGGCGTGTTGCACCAGCGTCGCCAGTCACGTTTACTAGGCGCATTATCTTTAAAAATATATATATATCAAAATTATAAATAATATATATACAATGAATCGAAATTAAATAATCACATTAATATTAATATTACAATTTTTGTTAAAATATTTGCAAACTTAAGAAAAAATATTATTTGTTTAACACTAAAAATAATATTATTTGTTTAAAAATTAAATATGTGGAATATTAAAAAACCTTAACACATATGTATTTCAATATAGTTCCACACTAACGGAAAATCCCAAACATAAAACAAAAAAATGTCATCTAACATAGCATTAAAAAAAGTTATAAAACATTTATGGTAGGATTTACCCAACCAACTACAAAAAAGTATAATGGTGATGGTGATGGCAAGGGAAATAGCAAGGGAAATGGGTGTATGTGCCCTCAAATCACGTTGATTAACAAACCTCTGCAAAATTCATCCTTACGAGCTCAAATTTTGAGCTAATCATAACACAAATAAATAATTTTCCTGGAATAATTTTTACTAAAATTTCCCCATGTAAACTCAGGAAAAATTAAAATTTGTTTAACATGAAAAATAATACTTTGTTTTGATTGGTTTAATCTAGATAGATTAATCGCTAGATAAAAAAATCTCATTGCAATAGTATGCCCAAGGCAGGTACTAATAAATGCATTTAGCTAAACAATTAATTTAGATAAAAGAATTGGGAATGGTTATTAAAAATTATTGAAAATTAAATGTTTAAATAAATGTAATAATTAAATAAATTAATTACATAGGCACTTATCTTTAATTTTGAAGTAGAAGTTTTTTTCAAGTGTAAGGAATCTATTCACCAATGTATTGGAATTTTACACTTTGTTGTTGACCTATAAATTGACTATGCATTGTTTGGGTCACCTGCAAGTATGGAAGTGATCCTATAATTTGTAGACTTGATGTCACTTATTTTTTAAACTAAAGCATGTTTGTCTTGATATCAGTCTCTAGATTTGCATAAAGACAAATAGTGTTTACAAACATCTTTAAGGAATCTAGTAGATTATGAGGTTCTAGTCCTCCTTAGTTAGAGCCCTCTATTGGACTAACTTTACATCTTCTGCTGCTACTTTTGTAAGTTTATATCTAATCTAGTAATGAGATATCACTTGCCCTAACTACTAGTTCATCTATGAGATAATACCAATCTCTTATTCTACTAACCGTTTTAACTACAGAGTAAACATTCGTGCAATTAAAATAGATTTAGTGGAACAGCAGTCTCACTAAATATGAGTCTTAGTTTCAAATAAAACCGAGCAGCGAGGCCCTGTAATATAGGTACTTAATTAGTTTGTAGAGAACTCATGCAAAATCAAAAAGAAAGATAAAACTTCCAGCAGTTAACTACAGTCTTCATTCGATTACTCAGGTGCTAATTGAGTAATATTTGGAGCACCCCAATTACCACTAGAAGTGTTGACTGGCAGCGGTGCTGGAAATCTGCATTTGTGTTGAGGAGGCTCTGGAGGTGTGTGCTTCTATCTGTAGCTCCAGAGATATGCTTTATGGCTTCTTGTTCAGCTCTGGAGATGCTCATGACTTCAGTCCAACTCTGGAGATGAGTCACTCCCTTATCTCAAAATTGCTCCAATCATATTGGAAAATATTGGAGACTGGTGCGGTATCCATATGTTAGCTTCGGAGATTATTAGGACCACCTCTGGAGATGACCAAAATTGTCTTTGCCCAAACATCTGCACCTATAGATTCAAGAGAGAGAATTTCTGCATATTTCCATTAATTCAATGCACATTAGTCCTTCAATCAGAAATCATGATTTTAAGTAATTCATTTCTCATTAATCATAATTAGAACAATCTTGTTAATCTACTTTGGTGCAGTCATCAGGACAATGGAATAAGAAGGAAGGAAAAAGAGGGGTAAAAAGGTGTATTTCATGGGTGCTACCTAGCACTCATCACATTATAGAGCCCAAAGGGAAGAACCTGATATGCGAATGTTCCCTAAGGACAGGTGAAAGTAGTTTTGTCCTAGTCCTCTGCTACCACTTGTATTTGGTTATATCCACTAAATCCATCCAGGAATGAAAAATACTTCCTGCTAGATTATCCAAAACTTGATCTATGAAGGGTAGTGGGAAGTAATCTTTGTAGGTCATTTTGTTGAGTTCTCAGTAGTCAACGCACACTCTCCATTTCCTATTTTTCTTTGGCACTACTACCAAGGGTGAAACCCATTTGTTGTCAGAGATAGGATAAATAAATCCTACTTATAAAAGTTTCTCAATTTTTGTTTTGACAATATATTTGAGAGCATGATTGAGTCTTCGCTGCGATTGACGGACTAGTCTAACATCATCAGTATAGATGTGGTGGGTACAAACACTTGGGTGAATTCCCCTCATGTCTTTATAGTCTCAAGAAAAAGTTTTAGACCTATTCATTAAAACATCAAACAATTTGAGCTCATCTAACTCTGTCAACCAACTATTGATATTTAAGTTTTTCTTGGTGGTAACATGATAGTCTTGGTCCCAAGGTAGTTGGAGGTGATAGTATGAACTTCTTTTGTTAAGGTGTTGAGAGGACAACTATGTGGTATAGTTCTATGAAGTCTGGCAATATCTTCAAAGAAGTGATCTATTTTCAGAATGATATTAGCCAGGGGACAAGGTAATGCCATGAAGTTGGTGTAGTCATGTTTATTGTTTTCGATGTGGATTGGATGTCCCAAAATTTCTTCCACTTCTAAAATCTCTTCATCACCCGAGTCTAAGGAAAGGTCTTGGATGTTTTCTAATTCATCTTCCAACTCTTCAACATGTTGTTTAATGACTACCATAGCAAGTGAAGCTAAATTCTCTTGTTTGTCGGATTCATCGGATTCATCAACCCAAACTTGGTTATTCTCAGCAGGTTGAGCGGGGGGATATACGCTTAAGTGTTTGCTATTGGGACCATGTGAAATGATCATTCCTCCTGCTCTGTAGTCAATCTTAGCTGCAACTGTAGCTAACCACGACCTACCCAATATTACTGGGTAACTATCCTTGGGTGTGAGAGACTGGATGATTTAAAAATCTACAGGATATTCCCAATCGTCAACCTTGACAGGGACATTTTCTAGGACACCCTTGGGAATGGCTATGGATTGATTTTCCATTTGCAATATGCTAGTTGTGGGATGCAAATCAGTGAGTCCTAGTTTTTCAATAACATCCACCATCATAACGTTAATGGCTGCTCCCAAGTCCACTAGTGCATTAGGTATTGCTACCTCATTGATTGTTATTGTTATGAGTGGACTACCTAGGTCACCATATTTTGGGGTTAAGGTTTTTCCAGCGAGAAGGTTAGCTAGATATCCATTGATGTACACCATATTAATCTATTTCAGTTTCCTTCGTGGTGTTTTTATGCACAACTATTTAACTAGTTGGTTGAGTTTAGGAATTTCTTTAATCACCTGCAATAAAGGAATCTCGATATGGAGTCATTTAATTTCCTGTATTAAAGTAGTTTCATTAGACAATGGCATTTCTAGAGAGTTTCTAGGAACAGTTCTTTGAGATGTTTTGGAAAGGGCGCCTGAGTTTGCTTTCTTAGCATAGAATCTTTTTTTGGAGTATTTGGTGTTCATTTGGAAACTTCTTCTTGATACGATTCTATGGTAGGTGGTGAAGTTACTTGAAATTGTGTTGGAGATAACTTCTCCTAATTTTTCCTGGGGTTGTGCTCTGAAGGTAAAGAGGAGTCTCTAGGTCTATGTTAAGTTCCTCATTTGGGTCTTCTGTGATTTCAACAATGGTGGGTTGATTAAGTGTTTTTCCTGACCTCGACTATAGGTTTCCACAATAGATAGCATTAACTCCCGCCATGTTATCTTGATCAACAACATATACCGGGGCATTTTAACGTGTGTTCTTGGGATTAGGGGCAGGTTGTGTCGATAGTGGTGGTTGATTAACGTGTTCATTCTGTTGAGGATCTTGGGGAGACGGAAGAAGGTTCTGTTGGGGATTTGGCATTCGTCTTGGACCATTATAAAATTTATTTGGTGGTTGGGTCCATTGTGGAGGTTGATTGTGAGGGTGTCATTGTTATTGAGGTTGGTTTGGCCATGGAGGATTTTCCCAAGCTTGGTTCATTAATTCAGGTGGTCCCCAAGATGGGTAAGTTCCCCAACCAGGTGGTACTGAAGGCCAAGGAGATGTCCACTGTGTATTATTCCAATTGTTTGGAGGTTGCCATTTAGGGTTGGAGTTTTGACCATAGGAGAAATTCCCTCCAGGTCTTTGACCCACAAAATTGATCTCCTCCTCAGTGTGAGATGTCCTTCTTTTAGAATTTTAGATTACATTCAGGATCTCACATTGATCAGTGGCGTGACTCTTTTCACAAATTTGGCAATTGTCAGCTTTATCCAAAGGGCATTCTCTTAACAGATGTTTGTTCCAACACCTAGGGAAATAGATGGATAGAGTCTTAGGATTACGTGTTTTGGCTTGTATTCCATCCAAAGTGGTGTTTAGCTAAACAAGAATGTCAGTTTTCAGATTTGCTATTTCCTCTCGTAGTTTACCTATTTCATTTGAACCTCTTAAAAGACTAGATTTACAGATTCTTCCTCAAGTATGGGAGAAATTTTGGCATAACTTAGCGATATCACCGAGTTCAAGTTGGGACACATTTCCATTTCCCATTAAATCTAGGATTCTCCTAGCATCCTCACCAAGTCCTTTGAGAAATATAGTCTTTAGAATTTCTAGACTTATGGCTTCTTCACCACAGCGTTTGGTTAGAAAGATAAACCTATCAAGGTAATCTTCTAGGCTCTCATCTTCTTTTTGTCTTACTTTAAACAATTCCTCTTTCCTACCACTGACTCTATAATAACTCTGATATTTGTCTAAAAAGATGGTTTCCATTTCATCCCACATAGTTATTAACCCAGAAACTAATCCCATGAACCAATGCATTGCAGTGTCTCTCAGAGTGGAGGGAAAGAGTTTAAGTTTCTGGTTATCATTTTTGTAATCATAAGTCTAACACAAGACTTTGAACTCAAAGAGGAACTGGTCAGGATCTTCAGAGGACAATCCTCTGAAAGTAGGTAAAATGGAGGGTGAAATGTTCTTCATTGGTGCATCGTCATCTTCGTTGAGAGAAATAGGGTAGGTAAAGGTTCTTGTTTCCACTCTTCTCGAGTTATCACCATCTCCGTGGTTTTCTCTCTCATTGAGAGGGTCATTATTGTGATTATTAGCCATGATGTCAAAAGGAATGTTCTCCTCCTCAAAGATTAGGTTTGTTGGCTAAATGATTACCTCCTCAAAGGTCTAATCTGATGGTAGAACTTCAGAAGTATTTTGGGAGGTCTCAGGTTGATCCTACCCGATCAATTCATAACTTAGTTCTTCAGCTGAGACTTCTACCTCCCTACTTATGCTTGGAACTACCTCGTTTCCTAACCATGCAGAAAGAGAGGTTTGGTAACTATTTTTGGGTGTTTACTACAAGAGGTCTCCAAGCATTTCCCTAATAACACTTAGAAAAGAATCATTTCCCTGGCACTGGCACCAAAAAGTGACAGGTTGTCATGAGGTCCTACCACTTTAGCTGAAAAATATCAGTTTATCAACCAGGTAGTGTCCAAGGCTATATGCAATAGGGAATATCATTTGGATATCTCATCTAGAAACAATTTCCTAAATTTTTAAAAGGTCTTAAACAACATATCAAACTAAAAAGCATTTGAACTCTATTCTAGAAAACATTTGAACTCTATACTAGAAAGCATTTGAACTCTATACTAGAAATTCATACATGCAATTTTTACTATGAACTCGAACAATGACTAATCCTATAACTGCACACACATTCAAACTTCCAACTAACAGTTAACAACAATTTGAAACTAAAGAAGATGCTCCAGAAATATTAAACAAACAGAGCTCCAAGATTTAACTAACTATAAAATATCACAACCTACAGGCACACACAATAGAACTAAACATAAAATAACACTACTCTAAATAGGACATTCACAAAAATAGAAATACTTATCTACTCTACAATCCCACGAGTGGCCAGCTCTTGGGAGAAATTTGTCTTTTAACTTAGATCACATTCAATTGAACTTCCATAGCAACATAGTAACTCCATTCATATCTTCATAACTCAAAAGGAAATACTCAGAATAACACTATTTGTATTCATGAGAATATTGCAGAACATAACTCTCAATTATTTGCCAAAAAGAGATTGATATCCATTATTTCTCAGTATGATATATATATCCATGTTTTGAGCAACTAACTAAAACTGAACTATTACAAAATCCTATATTCCAGATGGTGGTAAAATGCCATTGAAAAAGTCTTATAACAGAAAAATAGAATTTCAACTACTGATGTCTTTATGGAATAATAACATATAAAAGGCTCTGAGTGGAGCCATAAAGTATCAAATAACCAACAAAAGTAAACAAAATTAAAAGAGTCTCCAATCAATGCACGCCTAAAATTTCTGGCGCCCTCAACTTCTGACATACTTGACCTCAACTGCTTGAAGTCCGCTCCTCTTGTAGGTCGTGCATTAATACTGCACAATTACTCAACTCTACATACCATTATATCAATATTTAATAACTAATTTCAATCAATTTAGGAAATAAAGATTTGTACAATATTTCATTAAAAATAGATAAGTATTGCTTCTAAAAACAAACAAATTGGCATGGCTAGGGTGATTGGGCAATGCAAAAAGGGTTATTTGTTTTATCAAAGGAATAAGGTTGTTTATACCTCATCACTAATATTGAATTCATATATTATTTTCTAATTATTGGAGGTCACCCCCTTGAAGTGGTCTACTATTTTACTGATTTTTACATTTATTTCCAAGAAATATCATAACAAGTGGTATCAAAGCTACGATTTGGGCCAAGATTTTTGTTTCCACCATAACTTTCAAACCATTGCGAATTTGTACCTGATTATTTATGGGTTTTGAAGTATTTGGTAGGTAAGGTTCTAGGTAAGCTTCTAGAGTTTTATCATAAGTTTTACACAACTTAGTTTAATTTCATTTTTCATTAATTAGTTCTATAGGCCACAAATTATGGATTTTTTAAAAAAATTACACTTTTGGTAAGCTTCTGGAGTTTTATCATAAGTTTTACACAACTTAGTTTAATTACATTTTTTCATTAATTAGTTCTTTGGAATTTATTATTAGAGATAAAATATAGTCTGTAATTTAGTGGTCAAAGTTAGGTCAACATATTTTATTATTCTATTCTATAGGCCACAATTTTTGGAAAGGTTTTGAAAAACTAGAGTTTAGAATACATACACATAAAAATCCATGTCATCTTTAGGATTCAAAGACTTTTCTAAAAAAATTGTATCCAATGACCTTTATTCTCCACCACCTAAAATTGAAGGTAAAATTCCTCCGACATGTGAAACAATGGTACATTTTATTAAGGATAATATGATTGACCCATTTGCATCATCTTTCAATAAAGGTTTAGATAGGTTTAAACAAGAACTATTACATGAATTAAAGTTCCAACAAAACCACCTAGGCAAGTACAACCCTAATAGACAAAATCAAGGCATAAAACAACCTTTTCAAGATCCAAATTTCAACCTACCCAAAATAAATATCCCTAAGTTTGATGGTATTGATGTAACTTCATGGATAAGTCTAATGGAAGAATACTTTAAGATTCATAATATAACAAATAATACAATGGTTGACATAGCCTCATGACATTTAGAATATGAACCTTATCAATGGTACTAATGGATGATGAGTCAAAAGCAAGGGAAAATTATTAGTTGGAAAGAATTTACAAATGAGTTAGTAACCCATTATGAGCAACCATGGAAGGGAATCTATTTTACCCAACTAACAAATTTAAAACAAATAGGGTCTGTAGTTGAATATAATGTTGAGCATATGATATTAGCAATTCAAACTCAAGATGTGACACCTTATCAGAGGCTACAACTCTACATCAATGGACTTAATGACCAAATTAAATATGATGTGTGTTTGTTGGAACCTTGTGTTGGTAATTTTCCCAGATTGGATGCTTATTCCCAGTTATCCCTACAAGGTAGCCATCATTGATCAACAGGATTCCCGGGCCAGGAGCCAACAGTACAGGAGATAGACTCTATAAATATCTCCTCTTCTTTAGGCTCTGCAGAACCAAGGGGGGTATTCCCTATTCAACATCTATGAGATATGCTTGTGGATTGACTAGGATGTTGATACAAAGTAGATAAATCCTTCTTTATGCAAACCAAAACTATGGTATAAGAACAAAGGGGCTAGTTTTGGGCTTATGTTCAATTGTGAATCAGAGGATTTTAGTCCTAGACTACTTCTAAAGTCCTAATGGTTTGATTTAAAGTTTAAGTTTGATTTTATGTTTGGATGCAAAACTGAGACTTTGGGTTGCAACCAAAATACAAGACCAGATCGATGCCTATCCAGGGCTCAGAGTCAATAGACATATATATGTGAATGTTTATCACAGACCTGAAACAACAATTAGATTTCAAGGGGATTATGCAATGTCTGCCTTACAGACAATACCCAAAATAAAGTATTTAGTTATTTCTGCTTACAAATATCCTTACCGCAATGTATCCTTCCCAATACTTAACCCAAAACATTTAATCTACTCCTTGAGTAGAAGTAAAAGACTAAGCATTCAACATAGGAAACCCATATTCTAGAATCTCTCACACCCCTTAGCTGTTTAGATTCAGAAGAAGCACACATTCAATTCGGAGACAAATAACCAAATACATGCTATGAAGCATTACTCATATAAATCAACATGAAACTGATGAATTATGTATATAAGACATTCAATATACAACTCATAAACTCATAAAATACCTAGAACAGAGCCACCAATGAGATTGTATCCGATTACAGCACCAAGAAGTTGTCTAGTTTTCAACAACCAAAAAGAACACCACAGTCTGTCTTTTATACCCAGACTATGTATTCAGCAAAATTTACAAGGCAAATCGAAATTTCACCAGATTCAATGCATTTTTGAGTTGGCGCTCAAAACAATTAATGCAACAAGTAGAAAGAAAGGCTAGGAGTGGTTGAACTCGAGCCCCATGCTGCCACCTGAGGACTTTCTTCTTCAATCAGGTAGCTAGCCTGTCACTCCATCCGTCGTGCCTCTACAATTGCCATTAATATTCGACCAACCCACGGGATGCAGCTGTTGCGTTCACCTTGAGGTTTTTCCTGCCCAAACAATTACATATGCACAGGAAAATCCATTGCTGCCAGTTTAAAACATAGCCATCAATCCTATCTCCCTACCGTTGAGATCAACGGCGTCAAAATACGCTGAAAAGTCGCCCACCAATGATATCATGCCACATCAACACCTTATACATCCATCGCTGACTTTTCCACTATCCATTTTGCCCTTGTATATGCAAAAGCATATACAATCACCTTATATACAAGTTGAATCTCAAATTTTATAGAACAAATTGAAATCGCTTTGGGATCTGACTTGTAACTCATTACCTTTGTATATCGGCACATATATAAGCATACATACATGCAAGCTATGGACGCCAAATACTTATAGAATGAATTGAGATTTCATTTGGGTCCAGCTCGTATCTTTCTCATTTCATATTGGCTTGTATATTCCCTGCATATCGCATCATACAAATGCGATATACATACAACGAACCCCAGCCAATTCATCCATCAGATTTGAAAAAACTTTCAAATCTGGGCTTTGTATCTCCCTTTGTTTGTATATAGGCATATACAATGCCATATACATGCAAGTTGGATCTCAACACTTTATCTGCTAGATTGGAACATATCTTGGAGTCCGCATTGTACCTATCTCATTGTATTTTTTCATTGTATATCACACATACAACATGCAACCCGCGGACTTCAACCTGAAATCTGCCAAAACACACTCCTCATCGCATCCGGATTGTATGTTCACCTCCTTGTATATAGCACATACAACCACGAACATACCAACAAGGAATCCTTTCTGAAATATTCCACCCTTGTATATTTTTCATTGCATGTGCTCGATGTATGTTTAGACATACAAGCCCGATATATAAGCGGTGAATATTCCCAGGAATTTGTGAAAGATTCCCCCTTGTATATGCACTTTCTTGAGCCCAATATGCATTCAAAAATGCATATAATTCAATTTTTTACCATTTTTTGAAAGCCGATGTGCATCTTTGAGCCCGCCAACATACATTTGCACTTGCACACATAAAAACTTAGCATTTTTCTTAAGTGCGACAGGAACAAGCGGTAAAACATTGCATGTGGGTCAAGGAACAACCTAACCTGAGGTACTAAGGGCTTGAAGGAATAAACACAGAAGCCTGCAAACTCAAATTCAGAACCCTAACCCTAGGTGAACACCACCTTGGACAGTTAGGAAATCTATGCAACAAGCATTGCATATTGAGAAACATAAATCTGCCACCAAAACTTCCACACAAGGTCAAACCACATGATTGGAAGATAAAATTGTGACTAATCATATTGATAGAAATGAGGACAACTTACTTAATCTTAGAAAAATTAGTAAGCACTCTCCTCAACAAGAAGAAACTAAAAGAGAAAAAGATCTATGCTCAAATTGTGATAGCAAATGGTTTGGGGGTCATAACTATGCCAATAGTGATAAAATACTAACAATTATCAAGAATGAGGTTGAAGATAAGAGAGAATTAGATACGAAAGAACCAAATGTGGAACTTGAGAAACAAAACTCCACCACTATAAGTTCCACACAAGGTCAAACCATGGGATTAAAAGACAAAAATAATTCTATTGAAGAAATGGGGATAACTTATTTAACCCAAGACAAATTAGTAATCTATCTACCTCTTGTTGAAATGGTGATAGAAAATGAACTAAAAGTCATAAGTGTACTAATAGTGAGAAAACACTAATGACTATCAAGACTGAGGTTGAACAAGAGAGAGAAGTAGTTATAAAAGAACCAAATGTGGAACTTGAACATGAGAATTCTAAGGAAGTAGAATGTACTACTATCTCCCTACATGCATCGAATGGCACAAGTGTACCACAAACACTCAAAGTAATTGGTTATATCAAAAAGTGAAAGGTGACAGTGTTGGTTTATTCAAGTAGTACACACAACTTTATTGATAGACGATTAGATAATGAGCTCAATTGTTTTGTGTATCCAATATCTAATTTTCAAGGACCATGATAGATGATGGGAAACAACTCTCTTCTGGTGGTAAATGCCATCATGTAAAACTCTCAATGGAAAATTATCAACTAGATTTAGAAATGTTTGTTATCCCAATTGGGAGAGTAGATGTAGTTTTGGGCATGCAATGGCTTAGACAGTTAGGAACAATGTCTTTCAATTTTTAATACTTATACATGACTTTTAGTACACATGGGGAAAACTATAAAATTATAGGGATACAATCACCACCAAGAGAGATTATTAGCTCCTGATAGGATGGAGAAATCACCTAAGAAAGGTTCTTACAACATAAGGGCACAACTACATATTATAGAAGCACAAGTCAGGAAAACTCAAAATCAACCAAAACTTAAAGAGATCATTCAACACCATCACCATGTTTCTCAAGAACCCAAGGGTCTACATTCAATCAGAGACCATGATCAAGTCATTGAATTAATACCAAGAATTAGTGTTCATCCCAACAAAAGTGCCCATTCTTCCCCAATGATTATGGTTAACAAGAAGGATGAGTCATGAATAATATGCCCAAATTACATGGAGCTCAAGAAGATCACTCTTAAAGATAAGTTTCATATTATTGATGAATTAGTAGATGATTCTAATATTGTAGTTTTACTAAAGGAAGGGATATAAATAAGACTACATTTAGAACATGTGAGGGTCGTTATGAGTTATTTATGTCATTGGGTGTCGCTAATAACCAATTAACTTTTTAGTGCCTCATAAATTTAGTATTCCACCCATTTGTTCAAAAATTGGTGTTGTTATTCTCTGATGACATCTTCATCTATACTAAAATATGGAATGATGAACAATTCATAAAAAAAATCTAGAGTTACTAAGTGTTGATGGCAACACTTTTCTGAAGGGGATGGGAATGTTATGATCCTAATATGATATAGTCCTAATTATAATAAGTTAAGCACTTGTGGCATGTTTAACCTTAATATATTCATTTATTAGTCTTAGTTATTCCTTAAGATAACTTAGTTAGGATGAAGGGGTATGTCCCTACATAGTTATGCATATAAATAAGGAAGAGAGAGACTCTCCCAAACCATCATATCTGCTAATATTAAATTCATATATTATTTTCTTATTATTGGAGGTCACCCCCTCGAAGTGGTCTTGTATTTTACTAATTTTACATTTATTTCCAAGAAATATCATAACATAGGGGGCCCATCCCCAACACTTCAAACATCCACCAAGAACCAACATAGCCAAAACATCCAAATGTCCACTATGGGACTCAGGCACAGAATCTCCATTGAAACAACCAAGAGACAAACTGGTATCTAAACAACTAGAGAATTCAAAAATCCTAGGTTTAATGTACTTTTATGATCATTTAGTAGCCTTAGATTAAACTTTAGCCAATGTGCAAAAAAACTGATATAAAATGGCCTAAATTGAAATGAAAATAATGAAGTAGATCATAAAATACCTTTATAAGGGATAGTTTGTAATAATCAAGTTCAAATAATTAGAGAGTTTGAAATATTTGGGTTTGATGTTCTTGTTAGTTTTGTCTTAGCTTGAACTTTAGCCAATTTGTAGACACACCAAGATAAAATTGCTTAAAGCTAAATGAAATTATCAAGTATGTAAAAAAAATCCTTTGTTACATTTAATCTCTGGTTTCCAAATGACCTCACTAAACTTGATTATATTTACCCTCATTTTTTTCTCACATTTTGTCAACAAAGCTTTAAAAGTAAATTTGAGTAGCAGATGACATTAGCACAATGTTAGAACCTCATGCAATTTATATATTTTGATACTGTAAAATGATTTGTCTTCTTTAAGTCATTTTAAAAAAAATTATCTATGAGTAATTAACAAAGATTAGTTGTGATTAAAAAAATAAAGTTTAAATAACTAGAGAATTTGTAAAAATAAAGTTTAATAATTGGAGGGCTTAGGAATTTTAGATTTTATGTGCTTATATCAAATGAATTTATCTTGAACTTTGACCAATTTGGGTGTACTACTAAAATCTGATTGTATCGTGGTGTTTGACATATGAATTTGTGTGGGTAGAGACAAACATAAAACTTGAAATTATGATTATTCAAACTACTGTAGACAAGGTATGATACAAATTATTATTATTTTTAAGCGCCTAGTAAACTTTTTAACGTGATTGGTGACGCTGGTGCGACATGCCCTCTGGCTCCACGCGGACGGGGGGAGACTGGACCTCGTGACCTCCTTACCTACAACAGGAATACTTAGCCAATCGAGCCAGGGCCTCCGCCCTAAGGTATGATACAAATTATATTATATACTTCTGAGTCTTTAGTTTTCCTTTAATCTTATGATCTACTTTAACAATACATAGATTACAGTATATATAAATAAACATTATTTACTATCTTGAGCCAGTTGCATGGAGTTTGAATGAGAAGCAGAAGGAAGATTATAAGTGCCCGTGAGAAGCAAGTGCATGGTCTACGATTATTGCTTTGACAAATATCGCTCAATTCCACACATCATATTGAACGCTCTATTGCTCCCTAGGACTAAACGAAGATTAGAGAGATGAGATCACATTATTATTTTCTTTGCTTCGAGACAGGTGCAATAATTTCAATGCAAATAATTTATGCTCTATTGTGTTATAAAAGTTTAATTTAATTGTGATTTATTACCATTGTCAAAATCTCAAGCTACAATGAATTCCAATGGGATGATTTGCGTGATAAATGATGATAGTTAATGCAGGACTAGTGTAGTTAGTGGATTGGAATTTAGATTTTGTTAAGAGAGCACTCTCCATATGTGGGTGTGGGTGTTGTAATCCCATCTTCTAGTGAAATTAATTTATATAACATCATGGCAATTCTACTTCATAATAAGTCCATGTCTTGAAGTTTGATGATAATACTTGCATCTAATTCAAGTGGGTGATTAAATAAAACTATCTAATGCCATACTTTTATAAAAATATTATTATTAAAATACACTAAAAGATTATATTTAGCAAGATGTTTCATAGACTTTATGAAGTACATGTTTTCTCAATCCAACCCAATCAGTTTCAAACAAAAGGATCTTAATGAAATTGTCTAATTCCTCATCAAAGAAATATTCACAAGAATAGAAGCAACATCTATGCTTGACCCATTTTAATATTTTTTAAACAATAACGGAAATATAACTCTTCACATCATAGTAACACACTCAAACGTAATAAATCAATAGACTACATTCTCTAGATAATCCATAGAGAGTCTCATGATTAGGTTTTGTTCAATGGAAAAAAATCATTCACTAAAGAAAGTAAAACAACTTTAAAAAGGCTACCATGTTAGAAAAGGCCTATTTATTTTCAAATCAAGAATATTTTTTATTATCAAGATGTTGAAGAAGCCTATTTGTTTCAGGTTAAGTGAGCATCTGAACATTATAGGCATCAAATGATTCTTACTCATTTGTGGAAACTATGAATGAAACTTTAAAAAGTCAAGAATACCTATCCTATGTATAGATAAAACTCTAGGGGCAGGTTTGACCTAATATGAATGGATTCAATAATCCAAATGTATAGTACTTGCCACCTATTGGTAGGGAGGAGAGCTCAAGAAATAATGCATTAAAGGAATGTCATGATAAGATCATAGTTAAATAGAATTTTTACATAATTTGTGATTAACCCTCTTAGTATCATATTCTTGGTATCATTTTCTCTGGCAATTATAGACATCAAACTAGATAATTATAGACATCAAACTAGATAGAATACATTCCAAAGATAATAATCATGGAGAGTTATTTTAGGTCTATTAGAAGATCATAGGCTCTACCACATGTAAAGTAGTGGAATACAAATTAAAATTTATAATAATATAATAACATGTTATTGAATGTCAGTTATTATTAAAGATATTTATTAGGCACAACTATCATTAAGCTATGAAAGTAAATACAATAAAAAATTCAAATACACATGGAGAAACTCTCATTTTTAGTAAATAACCCATGTAATTAATGGCATATTTTAAGATGATTACACCAGAGAATAAGCCAATGGATGAATCTTCTAGACTCCCTTGTAAACATCTATATGCTTGATGATCTATCTCCATAAATAGTTGATTTTCAGAGAAATTATTTGATTAAGAATGCTTGCCCTCAAGGCCTAACTTTGTAGATAACCATTGACAAACATCATCTTTTTCTTTAGGAATTGTGTAGTGTTTGAACTTGCTTGTATTATAACAATAAGGTGAGCAACTTCATAAATAGAATCACGGTTGAACCATGAACATATAGCCAAATCATAATTTTCATTAACAAGAAGAATATATCTAATGCAATACTAACTATCCAATCAATAAGCTATCTAGATTGCCTCAAGATTATTCCTACATAAAGACATGATCTAGTTTGCTACCCATTAGATGTTTCTATTATAAAAATGTTAAAACGAATAAAAATTTCAAGAAGTCAAGTAATAACATCTACTTCTTTTGAATTCTATTGTATATGTTCAACTTCTACAAGTAGCCATTAAAGCATTATTTCTCTATTGTGGGGATAGTTTAATTCTAGCATATCTATCTTTGATTTTTACACTCATATTTGTGATGCCCCATCATGCAACCCTAGAAAGTTAGACTAACAAGTGCAAATTTACAGAAATTTTTTTTTTGAAGCAAGTAAATGCATTAATCATTAAATATAATTACACTATTAACAACATTCATGAAATGATCAGCTAACACTTCTAGGGAACATAACTGCATCAGATAAAATTAAAACCATACAAGAATCTGCATCTCAATGCAACAGAATAATAATACATTTTACATTAACTGGGATGAATAAATACAAATTCCAGTACAAGATTACGAGACCGATTACATCAGTTTACAAAAAGTACAATAAAGAATGTATACAACAGCTTGAAGATGAAGAACAAGTTGGAACTGGAACACTCCTGCTCTAATTTTGAATTGAACATCTGAGAAGACCAATGGATAGCTTTGTCTCCCAACCACGTGGAAACCTGAGGTCCACCCCACCGAGCTAGGAGATAACAATGAGGTTTACCACTAGGTCAAGGATACAACCAAGAACACAATAACAAGATCCAGACTCCTTGTAGACAAACAGGATAACAAGACCGCACAGGAACGACAGTAATCCACAAGATAAATCAAACATCCAGCTAAGAAGACAAGACTATACTCCAGAGGTATCAACAAAAATAAAGAGAAAGTAACTGAGTTGCATAAGGAGAGTGTCATCGCATGGTCCTAGCATGGGTTACCCAAGCTATCTCTCACCAGAAGTTGGCCCCCATCTATGGTTACCCTGGCAGCCTCTCTCTAGGTACCGGCCCCATAGGGTGACACATGCGGAGCCAACATATCCTCTCATGGAGACAAGGAGGTCGACCTTGCCAACCAGGCCTTCTCATCCCATCCTTAGCCTATGAGAGCACTCAAGGCATGGGTGAGGTATCTTACTTATCTTGTTATGTGTTTTACTACCCCAACCCTCCTAATTAAGTTATTAAGTTTCCACTTGCTTACAACTTCCATGGGGTTACCCAGGCGGCCTCTCACTAGGCACCAACCCCACCATGAAAGCCACTCCCTTAGCAATCTCTGACCAATCATCCAAACGACAACCTGCAAGGATAAGGTACAAAATGGCTTCGATCCATTACCCATGCCATTCACTTGGCCACAACTATATAAGTCCTTTTATTCCCTTCAGAATTTGAAGTGATACAATCAAGAAACAAAATGACACAAGTATCAAGTCCAATGGTTAAGCCTCTGGAGTCGGTAATAGAGTTCTTTACTAGGATACCACAGTACCTTTCCCAATATGGAAACTAGGTTACCACGATCACGACCATAAAAAAAAGTCAACAAGGGATCAAGAGAAAGAAAATAGCACAACACCAATATATCCTTGCCACTATACCACACTGGATTCCAAGGTAACAAGTCTCTGGAGTTACACATATCTAACACGACAATCAAAATCAACTAACCAAACATGACGCTTACCATCTTGACCTCCTACGACACTCACATGCTCACCATTGCATTAATTAGACAAAGCATAACCACAAGACTCAACACTGAAATAATTGCAATGACCCAATAGCATCGCTAGTATACTTCGGTTCAAAGTCAACAATAAACATCAGAGAGTATATATCAAAACATTAATCAAGCTATTTTACTATGGATTCAAGAAAAAGGCTTAATTTCTCTCTCTTAAGTTTAACTCAAAAACTTACTTATGCTAACAACATTCTAATCACACCACAAAGCTCTAAAATTACAACTAAATCATCATTTTTCAATTATTCTATTCAAGTTATTGAAACAACAAATTTGTTAAACTTTATCACTCTAATACAAATAAGAGGCACCATATTATGACCACCAAAAAAATTCCTAAATTACGGTGAAAACTATACATCATGGATAACATTTAAAGTTCAAAGGTAATAGGTTCTAACATGAACTATCAGGATGACACAAATGTGATACAATCTACAATCATGGTTATTCAAAAGACTAAAAAAAATTAATATTAATTAAGATCACATTGCAAGAAAGGATGAATTTTAAAACTAATCTCCTAAAGCACAAGATATTCCTTAACAATCTTCTAAATTTTAATTACTTTAAATACGTCAAGAAGTATTATAATTAATAATAATAACAATTAGTTACACAAGTCTTAATACTTACTACACAAGTCTTAACAGTATTTACGGTTTCTAAAACAATTACCTAAAAGCATTTAAGCTATAAAGAAATACCTATTACTAAATCCAAGAATCACTCTTAATGGAATACTACCTCTCAATTCTTACTAACATTCTATCTATTTATCTATTTATTATAGAAAAGAGTTGTTTCACTTTCTAAGTTACTCTAATTGCATCAAAACTGGCTTCTAATTAAATATAATCATGCTACGAGTTAGGATTATATCTTACTAATCGCTAAGAGGATCTAACGTCAACTCTAGTCTATTTCCTAATCGACTAATGAAGTCAACATTTGCACAGAACAAAATATTAATAAATATACCAATTCAACAAAATCGGCTTCTAATCTAACCTGGTTGAGAGACTCAACTGCACCCTTCTATTTCGAATAGAACAAGAACAATAGCTAAGATCGCTGAGCTGATTGCTAAGATAGCATGCAAATTAAGAGGGATTTTTCTAAAAAAAACTTCAATTCTATCCTAAGATGAAAGCCGACCTCCGCAAGGAAGAGATGTTATAAGGATTTGAAAGTTGAGAAGTGAACACTTTATACCTTCCTGCCGATAGGGATATCATAAGCAACCTACAGAGGTTTACAACTGAAATTTTCTGGCAGAGAGAGTTGGTAGCTTCGCTTAAAAGAACAAATCTAGGCACGTAATCCGTCCACAAAGCTGAATCTCAATAATGCATTCGTGGAACGGCTCAAGAGGATAAGCAAGCTCAGGTAAAGAATTTCTTATTTCTAACAGTATCTATCTTATGACAGAAGCAAAGATATTAGGTTAAAAAAATAATAATAAAAAATAGAATCGTTGAAAGGCTAAACACTCAGTCTAATTGCTGGCTCGCCCACAAGGGAATCATTATATGCTGATTGGTTAAACCATTTTAAGCTTTTATCCCAATCTCATATGATATCGTGAGGAGGCTTGAGCAGAGGATCAGGTTTTATAGTTTGAAAAGATTACCCAGACTTGCAAGAGGAAACACAGGCAAGGCATGTGAGGTACTAGAAGATTGACTCAAAATTTGTCATTCCAAGGACTCAGATGATTACAAGATATGTACAAAAGGAATCCATTGCAAGAGGTTTACAAAGGTGACAATCTTGCATTCAAAGGACAAAACAACATAAAGATGTTATGAGCGATGAAAAGAAAGCTGGGATGCCCCATCAATGATGATATAAACACTATCGACTCATAGACAGTTTGCAAGTCAAGAGATCATCAATGTCATCGCTAAGGCAGGGTGCAAGAAGAAACACAATAGTTTTCATTGATGACAAATGATGAGCCCAAAGAAAATGATTAGAAGGTCGATGGGTTACGCTCAACATGCAACAATTAATTATTTTGCTCTTGATAGGTCTCCTCTGGCAAAATGACTCAAGAGGGTTGATTTAAAAGTCTGAAATTAAAGGTGAAACAACTATGGTCATGGAATAACAGTTCACTTCCCACATGCATCAACATAAGAGAATTACTTTGGCTTAGCAAAAGTTCAGATGGATAGGGAAAACATAGAGTGACAAAAAGGTCTACCGACAGAGCAAGAACTGAGGAAAGGTTCGTAAAGCAACAAGTTACAAGGACAAGGGTGAATAATAGATCAATTCCATGCCAGAAACCCTCAACAAGAAATCTAATTCTTCAGAGAAAACAAAGACAAAGAAAATACAGAAATTCACAAGACATACCCATAAAATTCAAGCTTCGGAGTCAAATCTTCTTTCAGAATTTCCTTTCCTTTCTCCGTGAAATATTTCTCTGAAACATGCCTCTTTCAAAACTTTTTCAGAACCAAACATAACCCCAGACATAAAACCCTTTCACACCAAAACCTCCCCGAGACCAAAAATAGACAACAACCATTAATTCTAATAACCCCAAATCCGTTACACAATCCCTCTCCATAAGGGAAATTTGAAATTTTACTTAACATAGAGATTCTCAAATCTCCAAATATATCCGACAACTATCAACATTAAATTATTCACCCAAAATATATTTTAAATCAACTATGTACTAATTTACACCTAGAAATAGCTTAGGACTCAAGTACATTTAAAACATTACAATAACTAATTTTGTCAGTAATAGACTTTACTTAAACAATATTTCAAATTTTTATGACTATGCAAAAATACGATAAGGTTTAGCATAATGATAACAAAGAACACATAGACATAACTTAACAAACTCAATAATGCTCCACAACACATGACGACCAACAACAAGAAACAAGGATCAAATGTCACATCACGATACATGACTACAACAAGGACTGAAATTGCCCTAGCGGAATAAACCTCATGTTATCTCCATCAACATTATCCATGGTGTAGGGCCCGCTCAGCCCTGCTCAGTCAGGTGGAGTCGAGGCCCGGTACCTACAACCTGCATGAAAACTAATGGGTTGTATATGATCAACTGTATATGTACATATCAACACACACCGAGACAGAGAATCGCGATGTAGTAGGGTGCTCGATCCGAGTAGTACTACACCGTCCCCGCTCTGAAACAAGACTATAACTATTTCTATTAAAAATTAGATGCATAAACATGATATTATCAAATCATCACTAAACATGTCCATCTCATCATAACAACAATACCATCATAATCTCATTCCACATGTCAGAATTAGATCAGTCGAATAAAATCTGTCATAATCAGAATAAGCATAAACCATAGTCTCAATAGCTCAAATGTCTTAGAAATGTCTGGATGCAAAGAAAAAGCTAACAACTGTCTCAGATCAAGCAGAGAGTAATGCAAAACTAACAACTATCACAAGCCAAAAACGAAGGGGCATTACAATATTTATAGCCTTATTAAACTATTTTAGAATCAAAGGTGCAATTATAACTCACATTTTATAGTATCCATTACAAGTTTTAAAAGTTTCCAATATGTAACTTAAGAAGAAAACTAGAAAAAAAAATCTACTTCATTTAGAACATTCACCAAATAAATTGTCAGTACCACCATTGAAGCTTAAGTATTTTGCATACTACAACATACCATATGTGGGGAATGTATGCTCCATGAAGAGTTTTAGTCCCCATCATAGACATTATGAAAACTGTAGTTTGTATCCTTGCTCCCTTGATGGGAGTTGTAGACTTTAATTACGACATCAAGGTGTTACATGAATCTGAGTGTTGCAAACATGCATATAGATGGAACAAGAATTGTAATACAATGTCTCAAAAGGATGCAGTCTATAATACTATAATCACTATTGTATATGCAAAAAAATGCCTAATGATCAAACAATTAAGTAATTACAAATGCAACTATAAAACTAGTTTTATCTTCCATACACAACATCATCTCAAATAGTGCCAAATTAAAGGCATATTGGTGTTTGTGGTGGTTGTGAGTGCCTAGTAAGTACATTTGAAAATTGCACCTACATTACAGAGGCTACATAAGAAATTTAAAATTTGCATGTCAAAATGGTTGGAGTTAAGAGAGCTAGGTGTTAATTCCCCATCGATTGATTTTAGGTGTTAAAAAATCCCCTATAACAACTTGCAGATGTGTCAAAATTCTTTTTAAATATCTCAAGTCTTCCATTTTGTAGCCATATGTCCTAAGTTATTTCAATAAAAATGGTCGTGAGAGAAGCAAATTGTTTTCATCATTTCAAACAAGATTACTTTGGTGACACTCTTTTTGGCTTATGCACAAGTAGTTTGTTGTTGTAGTTTCAATAGAATTGCAGTTTTTCGAAGGAAGTACACAATTTTGTTGTAGATGAAGTTAGATTAGGCTGTTAGATATGTTGGAAATAATCCGAATATCTCAAATTTTGTAGGATGCAAGAATGGTATCATAAATCTACATTGTAGAGTTCATGTAAGATTTTTTATAAGATTCATCAGACACATATTTCTAAGGCATTCTTCAAAAAGTCTTGTTTTAATAAAAGAGTTGAATTGCAAGTATTTGCTTCCATCCTTTTAAAATTATGCTTTATAATTAGAAGGATCAACTAATCAAATTATAATTATATGTTACACTCTTACATCGAAATGGCCAAAACATACAAAGAATGGTTACATGTGCATATTAAAATGGTTGATAAAATTAATTTGCTTTAAATGCTAAAAATAAGCAGCATGCCACCAACTACCAACTACTGGATTAGATGTAATGACTTTCCAATAAAAATATAAATATATACTATTTAACCATAGTCCTATATGATAGTACCTTTGATGCTTTCCCTAGTATAAGGCACACATGAAAAACAATAATGGACGGTTGATACCAAAACAACAAAACAAAACAAAAAAGAGAGAGAGAACATGATTCCAAGATAGGGATGAAAGAATGCGATTATTAACCACGGTCAACGTGGGCATTAAATAAGAGAGGAGCAACGGCGCAGGAAGAGGAAGAGGAAGAGGAAGAATGGAGTCGATGATGATCATGTGGAGTTCGTCTACGTGGGCGGAGTTGGGGTGGATGGTAGCATTCACGCTGGGCGCCGCGGCGGTGGTGTGGCAGATAATTCATGGAAACATTCGCAAAGATTACAATCTGCCTCTGCCACGGGGGACGAGAGGATGGCCGCTCATTGGAGAGACAATCTCCTTCCTTCGAGCCATCAACAATCCTCACAACCCTCGAAAGTTTGTCAACTACCACGAGCGCAAGTAAGCATTTCTTTTCCTTTTCCTTTTCCCCTTTGCTATTTCAATCATGTTTCTAATCGGAATTGGGAATTTCAAGATACGGCCCGGTGTTCAGAGCAAATTTGTTTGGGAGTTCAAAGACGGTGGTGACAGTGGATCCAGAGTTCAGCAAATATGTGCTGCAAAACGAGGGAAGGCTGTTCCATAGCAAATACCCGCTGTCCATGAGAACCATAATAGGCAAGTACAGCGTGCTTGCGGTGCGCGGCGAACTTCAGAGGAAGCTCCATGGAACCGTTAACAAATTCTTGAGCGCCGAGAAGCTCAGCTCGGAATCCATTGCCTACATCCAGAATATCTTTGAATTGGGAATGCAAAAGTGGGAGGGCCACAACAGAGAATTGCATCTTCAGGAGGAGATCCATAAGGCAAGATTCAAGATTCAAGAAAGCAATGGAATTTATGAATTTATTAATTATCCCCACCCCCTCTCATCTTCAATACTATTGGATTTGCGCAGGTTGTTTTGAATTTGATGGCAAAGAAACTGCTTGACTTAAATCCAGAGGATGATATGAAAGAAATCGAAAAACTTAGGGCTCTTGAGGACTTGTCAGGAGCCATCGTAACCGTCCCCATCAACATCCCGGGTACTCCTTTCGCAAAGGGAATTAAGGTGAGCGCTCGTTTTTCGTCAGTCGTCAGTTGTTACAGGGACTTCTCGTAATTATATTTTCAATTTTGTAACGTTTTGAGATTACCTTGCAATGTTGCAGGCGAGGAAAACTCTGCATAAAATGATTAACGAGTGCATAAAGGAGAGGAAGGAGCATCCAGAAGTGGTTCGCAGTGATGTGTTGACTCACCTTTTGAAAGAAGCCGCGTTCCCCGAGGAGATCATTGCAGAATTAATAATGTCTCTCTTCTTTGCCTCGTACGAGACTTCCTCTAAAGCCCTCACTTTTGCTGTAAAATTTCTCACTGACAGTCCGCGGGCATTGAAGGAAATGAGGGTGAGCTGTGCATCCCTACAAGAAAGCTTCCTTTAATTGCGTATTACTTATTGCTTATTGCTGATAGTACTATTACTCACTCTGACGCAGGCAGAGCATGACGCCCTGGTGCGCCTCAAAGGCAATGAAAACCTCACCTGGGACGACTACGCCTCCATGAATTTCACTCATTGCGTATGACCTCCTATTATCCCTCCTCTGCCTCTGCCTCTGCCTCTGCCTCTGCAACTCCAACGGAATTTCAATCACCCAACTGAAATTAAATGTGTTTGATGTGGCAGGTGATAAAAGAAACTCTGCGATTGGGCAACCCTGCGCCTGCCGTTTTCAGAGAAGCGGCCCAGGACATCAAAACCAAAGGTATGGAGGGTAGATAGACACTTTATTTAAATATCATTCATTTTAATGGTTAAACATTTAATAGCAATTTTACACTTCATTCATAATAAAAGTGGTAAATATTTCTTTTTTTATAGACCAAACTTGACTTTTAACTATTAAAGTGGATGATATTTAAAAATGACCATAAATAGATGAGGCATTTCTAGAGAGATGTATACCTAAAAGTGTTTGACAGAGATGTATAATAAATGTTTTGACCATTGCTACTTGTGCAGATTTTGTGATTCCCAAGGAATGGGTAGTCTTGGTGTTGCTGAATGCCACACATTTGGATGAGAAAAACTACCCCGAAGCTCTGACATTCAATCCATGGCGCTGGCAACACGAACCTGCTCTAGTATGCCACTTCCCACGCTCTTCTCTCTTTTTCTTGCTGCACTGTGAGATGAATCTTATGAGTGGAGCTACTTTGTTGTTGTTGTGATTGTTGCTGCAGGAGCTTTCGAAGGATCCATGGTTCTTGTGTTTTGGAGGAGGTGCCAGGTTATGTCCTGGATATCAGTTTGTCAAACTTGAGATGGCTCTCTTTCTCCATTGCTTCATTACCAAATTCAGGTTAACCTCCAACCTCATCTTAGTCTTTTCATTTGACGTTATAAATAATGTTCTGAATTTTGATGTATGACGATTGATGGTCAGGTGGGAGGCAGTGGAAGAAGATCATCTTCATTACTTTCCATACACATATATGATAAAGGGTCTTCCCCTTCGTCTCTCTCCTCTACACTGAGATGCTTGCTGCTACCAGGCCACTTCAAATAAGCTCGCATTACTCTTTTTTTTTCCCCTTGCCAAACTATCATAGAACTATGCACCTTCATCTTGCCAGTTACCATAAAGTGTGTCAATTGTGAGGAATCTAGTAGATTATGAGGTTCAAGTCCTCCTCGTTAGACCCCCATTGGACCAATCTGCTTTTGAAGAAAACAAGCAAGCATGCAATAGATCAAGGATGATGTTCTTTGATAATTTTTTGATAAGTATTGGTATTAAAATTTTGAATTTTAATGTTCAGGAGTTAGATTTGCAACTGCATTTTTTGGTGACCTAGGTCAAGTCCACACCTACAAATCTTATTTGAAGGGTGGTGATTAATATGTCTAAGCATTAGCAATGAATCTCTAGGAATAAATGATAAAGGGATCAAGATGTGTGATGCCATGAGTTAAATGATGGAAATGGTAGGGCATTTACATTTGCACTTACACATAAATAAACACAAAACTATAGTAATAATATTATTGTATTCGGATTCTATTACATTCTTTCCAAGATGGATTTTATAAAGCCTTAACAATATAACTTGTTGACCTGCCAACATACGGGAATGTAACTAATTATTAATAACTACAATAAACTACAAGGCACTATGGAGACTTTATTTTTAATATAAGCTTTAATATTCTAACATAACCTCGTTAAGGTTTACATTACACAAATAACAAAACATGTTGATTACACAAATACACATTCTTGGGAAGATTTTTCTTTGAAGAAACAAATCCTGAATTAGGTGGAACTCCATCAAGCTACCTCATAACCATGGGAAGGGTGTAGTTCCCAAGCTGAATTCTCAAGTTCCTGGATTACCACCTCCCCAAACTCTGGAGTCATAGATCCCTCGAGTTATTGGACCATAATCCATGTTGAGCCACCCACAATGCTCCATCAAGTTGTCTCATGACCCTTGGTATAATTTCCCAAATCACAAACTCCCAAACTATTTGGACAACAATCCATATTGAGTTCACCAAATCTCTTCTTGTCTTCAAAAGCAAACTTCACAATATATGCATTCTTTAATTTTGTCAGCATAAAAAGAACACATAAGAAAACAAAAACATGTGCTTCTCATACAAGACACCATCTCTAAGCGAGAAGCTGACTCGAGATGATGAAAACTCCTCCAGCCTTCGGTGCCTCCAACCTCCTATATAACCTCTTTTACACTCTATCCATTTGATGTCTCATGTGAGTCTTTGGAGGCCCTGTTAGGTGTAGCAAAGATGGAAAGAGAACTATACATAGCCATATTTAAATTCATGTTTAAATGGAAAATAAATAGGTCTTAGATTCAACTGAAAATGCACCTTTTATACAATATTATCTAACACCTTATTTATCCAAATTTACATAAAAAATTCCTTATATCTCCAATTACAAATACCTCCAAAGTATACCCTTATGTCTTTAAAATAAAATCTAAAGCCACAACATGTCACATCCCCAAAAATTAGTGGTTAATTTTTCATGGATTAATGATTTGACATTTAGAGAAATGTCAGGATAAATCAATGATTTCATGAGTTATGATTAAATACATAGAATTTGACATTTGACTAAATCTTACTGATATTATTAAATTATAATTTATAAGGATTTACTAATGATGCACTAATCCTAGTTTGTGTGAGTGAGTTGCAACCAGGAAATAAATTTTTATCTCCAAGAAAAGAGGGAGGGCATCATCAGAGATAAGGGAATAGATGTTTGGAAAGGAACATGTTTTTCCATTCGAGTCTCGTGTTGTATATTTAGTGAACCCTCTCGAGACATGTAAGCTGTAATCAACTCTTCTTGTTTAAGTCAATCTCAACTCGACATTTGTCGATTTGTCATTAGGAAAGGTTTTTTGATGTCAAACTTCATTTGATATGGTTGAGAGATGTTCAAGAAATGTTATTGATGTTTAGAGTTTAACCACTTTCCTTTGTCGAAACTTCCCGATATATTCTTCCAGTGATTATCTATTTAATTATTTGTCATCAACGCAAGATTGCAAGGGGGGAGGAAAACCTCAACCCCATACTCGAGCACCTTGTCGAATGACTAAAACCGACATCCATATTTGTGATATTGTTATCATTATGTTGATAAATGTTATATTTATTTATTTAGTTATATATTAATATATATTGTTAAAGAGTTTTTGGTTCAATTAAATCTTGAGTGCTATCATATGATGATAAGCTCACAACTGGTTTTAACCACCTCATGGCATAGTGGTGCTCTACCCATGCTCCACAATAATGTGGAAAGGGGAGAAGTTACTTTTGGTTCAAAGAGATTCTTGCTAAGTGGGAGTGTCTCTTTTGTTGAATGCTCCTATTGGGAGAGTATATAGGAAGTTAGAGCAGTTACTCCCATGGATAAGGGAGGTTCAGGTGAACTAAGAAGGAGACCAAAAATAGTAGAGAGTATGGTAATAGCAGTGATAACAGTGAGTAGCAAAAATAAAGAGAAGGATACAAGAAGTATCTTGGGAATAGGGAGACTGAGAACAAGAAGTTTTTGGAACTACGAAGGAGTGCAAGCTCTATGATAGAGTTGTTGAACAACGTCATATTATAGGTATCTTATGCTTTGTGTGTTACAACCGAAGCTATGCATGATTTAATACATGCTTCCATCTATCTTTCTTTCGATTTTGACATACACAATGTTGTTATCGAATGCCTATAACAAGTCAATGGTTGTTTAGCATACAACTTAAAACTTAAAGTAGCTTCACTCATATTTATAAGACTTTGGTAGAGACATTATGCTATCTCCACAATACAGTTTTTAAAAACATTTACTCTAGTTTGATAAACTGATACTCAAAGGTTCTCACTATGTGAGGAACAAATTGATACCTGTGAATTTATGAAGAGACTCTTCATCTTAGAATCTTATACATTTATATAGTGTCAAAAGTAAACAAAACTCCTATCTAACTTAGTAGATAGTCGACAGTAATCAGGTTTGATTGATATAGTTGGTTGATAAGCAAACCATTCTATAAGTCGAGGTAACAACAGTCTAGTTTAGACTAGTAATTATCAAGTGATAACACCTACTTTTAATACATGAGGCAAGGTTGATAGAAGATACAGACTCGTATCTTATTTATTTATTGTAAGACTATCCTATATCAGAAAACAAAAATGATATATTCAGTATAGTCAGCTGAGACTGAGACTCTTGAGCTCTATGATATAAGATATATCAGTTTGAAAGGAGAATAATGTATATTTTAAAATGTATTGTTGTATTAAATAGAACCTTGTGCTACATTATAGTACTAATACGACCAACTTTTGGATAGTCTAGAAAGGACTTGTGGTCGATAAAACCATGTCACACAATGACATCTATTTAGCCATGATTTGGCAAGTACACTAAATGAAAGTTGAGTATTAGAGTTTGTTTTATGATAAATGTCAAGATATTTTTTTACATATGACAAGAGTTTTACATGTCATTTTGTATGAAGGGATTAGAGAAGATAGTTCTCTAATAGTATCCTAGATATGCATAGTAAACATATAATTCTTCTTATAAGTATGTTGATGACTTAAAACATATATTTTTATTGTCGATAAGGATTAGATGAGAATCCTTAAACCAAGATAAGTACCTTGTATGAAATTATGAAGTTATAGATAAAACTATTCTCTATGTCGATAATAGACATTAAAGCCAAAAATATAACCTTCGAAACAAGGTGTGGAGTGATAGGGAGTCATGGATTTAATGTTGCATGTCACAACAAGAAATTTTCAAAAGAATAAGTCCTGAATGTGAACCTTAATGTTGTCTCCTAGAACTCAGGAATGAAAATCTAAGTCAGGAAGACTGTGAGTAAAACTTAGTCAAGTTACTCTATGACTAGTAGTGGTCAAACTAAAATCACTATAGGATGAGATAGTTTCTGAGTCGAGTTAGAAGTGTGTGAACTCACAACTACGTTAATTGTGAAACATCTATTTATATTGAATCTTTGGCCAAAGTAATGCATTCATCTCTACATGCATTAGTCAGTTCACTGTGCTCCAGATTTGCATATCCATCCAGTAGTGTCATACTTAGTTAGAAGGAGTCTATAGTTGTATGACTGTGTTGGTTATGTAGGACACAACACTAGAAACTCATATGGAAAAACATGTTGGTTCCTTATACCTATACCCTTCATGAAGAGTAGGGCCACTTTCAAGAAGGAAGATGTGCAGGAGGCCATTGGTCTGTGGTTGGAGATAAAGCACTCAGGTGATACTCTCCGTCCCAAGCAAAAGACAAGCTGAGACTTATGAAAACAGAAATCAAGACTGGACAGATGTAGTACATTTCATGTTATGACTTTTGATAGCCAGATTTATGTAAAATTATTCTTATTGCCAAGAGCAAAATATTATAAATGTAAAGTGTAAGGTTTCACTAAAATGCTATATTTGAATATGTTAAAATTTTCTAGTTTTGAAAACATGTTCAGAAAAAATGTTATTGTTTACTTGATTATGCAAATGTTATATGTTAATAAACAATAGCTTGTGTTTATCATATTCAATTAATGTTCCAGTAATTTCGGTGTGAAACCAAGTAATATGAGAAGGCATGTTACACACAACATGTAAGATTCAATCCTCTTACCTCTCAATCCCCACTTGAAAGATTTACCAACTAATCCAGCTATTTGCTTTACTCATATGAGTAGTGTACTTTGTTTTAAACCTTTGTGAGAAATGGTGAAAAACAAAACTAAAAATAAACCCTAAAACAATATAATACTCAATTGTTTAAAAAATAGCACTAACACCACTTTCCATACCAACACCTTATGCCTTGTCTATGCTTTACTTCTAATGGAGAGGATAATCGTGTCTTTTATACACTGCAATAATAGTATTCCATGAGACATTGTTTCATTCTTTCATATGGGCAAACACTTTAGTGGCTTCCACCAAACTTCTGCGCTTGGCATTCATGTAAATAAACTTATTTTTAACTCTCTACGTAGTATTTCAAAATGCCTCAGAATGAATGCCAAATGCCTCATCAAATCTTCAATGCTTCACATGAATGTTCAACACTTGAAAAAAGTAAATGCAACAATCAAAAAATATGTTTAAATCTGAAACTCCATTTTTTTGTGCACAAAGGGGTCAAAGAGTGACAGCCAACATCAAAATTCAACATCCATGATTCAAAAAATAATGGCAGAACTCAATCAAATTCAATCTTCCAAACATTGCACAACCTTCCAAAAATTCTAACGCTTTGATATAGTGTGCAACACTTAAAAGTTCAACAAAATAGCCATCGCATGATTTATGAGAAGAGACATAGCTTCTAGATGGGCATGAATCATTTTATTTGAGAAAAAAACTTTCAAAAGCCCATGCCATAACCATAAGGTGTGACCATTCAGATGAGGTGCAACATATGAAGTTTAATACCAAAATAAAAGAGCAAACAAAGAAAATAATACTCTTCCCACATGCATCCTTCATTTCAATGTTCTCCTAATAGGCACAACATCCATAGCAAACACTTCTCTCTACATTCCAGGCATAACTGCCTTCTTCAAGACCATTTTTCAATCACAGACACAGAAATAATTAACGCTCTAATACCAAATAATGGAAATGGTAGGGCATTTACATTTGCACTTGCAAATGAATAAACACAAAAGTATAATGATAATATTATTGTATTTGAATTGTATTACATTCTTTCCAAGATGGCTTTTATAAAGCCTTTACAAGATAACTTCTCGAACTGCCAACATATGAGAATGTAACTAATTATTAATAACTACAATAGACTACAAGTCACTATGGTGAATTTATTTTCAATGTAAGCCTTAATAATCTAATGTACCCCACCTTAAGGTTTACATTACATAAATAACAAAACATGATGATTACACAAATACACATTCTTGAGAAGATTTTTCTATGAAGAAACAAATCTTGAATTAGGTGGAACTCCACCATGCTACCTCGTAACCCTTAGAAGGGTGTAGTTCCTAAGCTAAATTCTCAAGTTCTCAGATTACCACCTCCTTGAACTCCCAAATCATAGATACCCCAAATTATTGAACAACATTAAATTCGTGTAAGAATATGCTACTTGTAAGTAACAATTTTTTAGTGGTGAATAGTGCATACCGACTAATTCAAATTTGGTGAATATATTGCAACCTTCGAGGGGCAAATCATTAGGATTTTTAAATTTATTCATCAAATGCATGTTAAATCAACACCAATTTATTTATGAGGCATTTATAATAAATATTTTCGCCATAATAACCTATGCATTTGTAATGGGGAATTGCTTGGAATTTTAGAGGCATGTTTTAATTAACTGACATATTTTCCAATAGCTTAAAATTTCACCATGTATGTGTTGAAATAAGGGTAGACAACTAAGAGGGGGGGTGAATCAGTTGTCACAAAAAAACTTTTATCACTTGTATCAATTTACCTTCTTTATCACTTATTAACAAATTAATGATATAACCATGAAAGCATAAATCAACAACACATGAGCAGAAGCATACATAACACCAGGATTTTTATGTGGAAACCTGGTTAAGGGAAAAAGGACGGTGGGGGTTAACCCACAAGAAATTATACTATGTTAAAAGTATTACAAATGGGGAAGGCACATGCCTTCAAGGCGCATTGCCCAGAGCTCACTGCTCCAAGAGGCTCATTGCCTATAGAGATGATTACAAGAAGATTACAGAATGTTTGAACTGATGAATGGCATCTACCAATGTAGAAATTCAGTTCCAGTTAAGCATAGAATACTGATCTTACACACTTCATCCTTACTTTGCCCTGTTTCACTCTTCGGCCATAATCCGAGATTAGATCTTCACCTTCACACTTATTTCTACCTTTATTGCACTTACTCCATCATCACACTTCACACACACTTCAAAACACTTGAATCCATCAGCTATATATATCTTCATCAAGAGATTCAATCAACTGTAGTCAGCTTCAAGAAAACTTAGAACATTTATTAAGAACTCTGCTCTGTCGGTTGAATCCATGCACAAACAACAACGTGAACCAAAAAATTGTGTTCTCAAATCATCAATCATGTTGGCCAATACCACTGGTTATCACAAATTACTTAACCAACAACTTTTCTTCATCCGGACCAAGATCAAATAGTAGGTCAGCCTATTCTTCTTTTGACTGTACTGACTAACTGGAACCCGATACTCAAATGCTTATAACTTTTGAATCCTTCATCACCAGAGGCTAAATTCTTGGATTTAGATAGTCCTGACAATCCTTATTACTCCCTCAGATTCGTAACACACTGTGATTTACCACCAGAGAGATCAAGGCTTTGATGGTGAGTCTTTGATGTTAAGGCTTTGATGGTGAGTCGTGACCTTAAACACGAGGACATTTTTTTCAGCTTTGAATTCCTAAGAGATGTCAAGAAAATTCTAGTTTATTGAAATTGGTAAAGGAAGATCATCAAAATTCAAAAACATACTATCATACTTTGACAATGTTTGCAGTCTATCAGATCAAGCTATAACATCAGGATTTGTTCCATCTATTAACAAAAAGGGAATACCTCACAGGAAGATTGTAATGAGTTGGATAATAATGCCAAAGATGATGTTTGATACAAATAATCCTTTGTTCTACAAGTTAACACACACACTCTGTATACATAGGAATAATACAACTAAAAACATTCAATCATCAACAACTCAACGCAGTGAATGGATAAAGAAAAATACATCTTAAGGAAAGAGCTCAGCGTACTCAAACAAAAAGAACTACAAATCCAATTACATTCAGAAATGTAAATATTTAAATACATACTCCACTCTCACTTCCTCTCAAAAACTACGAACCTCTATTTCTACTGCACACTAGAGTCCTTTTCCTAATCCAACTCCACAAAACTAAAAATTAAAGCCCTTAACTGATAGTTGTGGTTGTCTTCAAATCATTTAACAATAACAATTCCACAAATGACTGAAAAATAAAACAAACTTCCTAAAAGAATTGCAGCAGAATTCACTCACAGAACGTGAAGGAGGAAACTTAGGGAAGACGCTCCGCATCATTCTCCCCTTCTTTTAGAAATTTTGAACCTCCTGGTTCAAAGCTAACTTATTTGACAACATTTTAACAACACACACTAAGAAACCTAAAGACTCAACTATTACATTGGTGATGCAGGTTTGCTTTTACCCCTAGGTAGATGTTTAGGCTAGATGGTAGAACCATCCTCTTGACTTGAAGAACTAAGCCACAACATTCCCTTCCACCAGATTAGATACCTCTTCAAATCATCAAACTTTTTCTTCTCTTGCTTCCAACCTCCTGTTGGATTCGAGTTCATCCTCCTTTGCCAATTGGTACTCTTTCTCTTTTCCCAGCTCTTTGAAGACTTAGTGGTCCTCCAATGAAAACCATCATGGCTCTTTTCATCTCTCATACCACCTTTTGTTGCACCTGCACAAAAACCATTAAAAATGGAAATAAAGTTAAGGGATTCAAATTTTCTTGTCATTGCTTCCACTTCTACATTATGTCATTTAGGCATGCTTTCCAATTCTTCTTTTATGAAATCTTCGTTTCCTAGCTTTGCATGATGTTGTTCACAAGACAACTCCTTTTTTGCATTTTCTGCATTGTCCTCATTTGTACTACAAATGAACATGTCTCTACTCTCTCTTAATCATTCTCATTTCTTCTCCAAGAAAGAGATGATCTCCTTCTCTCTTTTCATCAATCATGGGATTCTCTAGACATTCCTCTAACTACTTTTGGTTCATTGTGTTCTCTAAAACCAATAGGACTTCATCACTTGGGGCTCCTAAAGATCTTCATCTCTACTGCAACTTCCTCTCTAATGTAGACTGCTTCCACTACTACAACATTTTGGGTCTCCTCTTGTGATAGGCTACATTTCTCTTCATTGCAATCTTCAAACTCTTCTTCTCTTGTATTGTAATCATCAATACCTTCATCTTCTTCGGGGTAACACAACTCAACAGCTCCATCGAACTCATCATCTTGATCTTCATCCCATTCATCCTCTATGTCAAACTCTTTGCAAATCTCGTTTATTATCCTTTCATCCGATAACAATCTTGCCAACTCATCCACGTATTTAAGCCTTCCCTATTCCAAGAGTTCTATCCCTTGGCTAATCCTTATCTCTGTGGCTTTCCTCTTTGAATATAACTCTTGCTCACAAGTTGGGTATTTATACTCACCATTATTTTTTACCTTCTCACAGTGTTGGGTGAATATTTTGTCGTTAACTCACTAACCACAAAATGGTTATATCGCCACAGCTATGATGAGACAGAGTCTCTCCTCTCACCAAGGTGAGGTTCCCTCTAGTTGCCTTAACTATTACAAACAAATGACTTATAAAACTTATGGACACTAAATACTATATTCGTGGTGATACCATTTAATCCTATTCTCTTTTTTCAAAATAGATGCTTATACTTCAAGATGATGATTTCAATGAAACTGATATTAAAGAGCTTACAAACTATCACAAAACCATAGAACCGTTTCTTCACTTACTAATTACAAATAAAATTATTTAAAGTTGAATGCAGCCCAAAGTCTTCACTCTTCTTCAAGATGATATAAATAGATTGAATACAACAACTCGTAGCACAAAGTCTTCAAGCTATTTTACTCTCACAAACATAAACACAATCCTCACAAACGATTTGATAACACAAAGTCTATCACAATCAAATTAAGAACGCTCTTTAATCACTTGAAATAATCTCCACACTTCAATAATTACCAAAGAAGATTATGATAGTAGGACGTAAGAACAATCCTATCATAACACAAATAACTCCAAGACAAAGATTGGAATTGAATTTGCTTTCTTGTATTGATAAATATTTGATAATTGATTCTCACAAAGAAGCACAAAGTCTTGATTTGCTTTTCAATTCGCCAGAGTTTTCCTGCAATAGACAAAAGATAGAAATTACAATAGAGGCCCTCTTTATTTATAGGGAGGAGCCTGGAGCAAAAATAGGAAAAATCTAACTACTTTGACTTATTCAACAATAGGAGTCCTAATTGACTTGGGACTTCCTATCTTCCATATGTAATTACATTTATCAAAATCCATATGGACATGTCCAAAACTAATTACAAATTGCATATACAAAACATAAAATAAACTAAGGCATGAAAAAGAATTTCAGCTGCCACCATCATTCTTCTTCGGGAAATTTTGGTATATGGTCCACACTGCTGCCATCTCATACACATCAGGTCCAGCTATATTGCTTGAAATGGTATGAGCCCTGAGAACTACATCCTTGACTTCCTTTATCACCTTCTCATGCTTTTTGAGGTTATCTTTCATATTCTCAAAGGTTGAATGATAATCATAAAGATTATCCATTGAAGCCATTATCAACACCTCATCTTCAAACTTCTGTTGAATCATTTTCTCAAAAGCATCAATCATTTCCTCCACCGAATAAAACTTGTGATCTTCACCTGTTAGAGTGCATGGTAGTTCCTCTAACTTGTGCAGAGTGAGACATCACTATCTTCACCATTTTCTCGTACTTGGCACAAATCATCAAGTAAGCCTCTTATCACATTGATGCGATGAGTCAAGGATTCTTTGGTCTTGAGATAAGACTCTCGATTTGACACAACACCAATCATAATCAAATTATTTATCTTCATTTTCTTCATCTCAATCCATTCCCCTAAAGTGTCTTCTTGATCTTGAATTTCCTAAGATAATGAATCAACAATGTTATCCAGCTCAACTTTTTCCTTTTACATTTTTTTTTTCTCTCCATTGTGGTCTTCAGAAGAACTCTGCCCTGTGCCAACAACCGGCCCAGAATATCACCAACCACTCTTCCTCTAGCTTGAACCTTTTCAACCTTTTGAATCAAATTAGGGTCTTTAATAGTAACTGCCATTAGTTCCACAATTTCTAATGATTTCACTATCTTATGAAGAACGACAACAAGCTACTCAGTCTTAAAATCTTCTGAAGAATGGAAGCAAGCTGCTCAGTCTTAGCTTTATAATGTTTTTTTTCTTTCTTTTCCTCATCAAATTCAGAAGCAAAGATCTTGCTGTTGCTTGAAAATCTGACTTAAGGCCTTCATGAGTCATCTTACCCAATTCAACTCTAGAAACAATATAGTCATTCATATCAAAAGTAGTTGTGATGGCATCAGGAGGTGGTCCAGAAATCTTCGCATACCTGACTCCTTTTTCATCAATTAGCCTAGAAACAGTCTTAGACTTTTTCTTCTGAGATTTTGGTTTAGCAGGTAGCAATTTCTCAATATCCATGTCATCTAGTGAAATAGCATGCTTTTTCCTTTTCGGTGTATAAGCAGACAACCAGGGAGGTAGTGTTGGAGCACTAACATTTGGAGATGAACCAACTACCTACTTAGCGGAACTCATGCCAATACCTGTTATAGTAACAATTGGAGTGGTGTTGGTAAAAACTACACTTGTATCAACATTTTCCTCTGAACCATCAAGAAAATGATCCA
This sequence comes from Cunninghamia lanceolata, assembly GCA_027924645.1. Taxonomy (NCBI): domain Eukaryota; kingdom Viridiplantae; phylum Streptophyta; class Pinopsida; order Cupressales; family Cupressaceae; genus Cunninghamia; species Cunninghamia lanceolata. Next base: position 27,181,044 of record BSBN01000339.1, on the reverse strand, counting down.
TAACAGTTTGTTCTCCAATATCAAAAGGAGAAGATAAACTAGGTATAGAGCTAGAAGAATCAAAAATAGTTCCAAAACTAGTTCTTGCAGAAGGGGGAGTATTATCAGAAGATACAATGACAATAGGAGAAATAGGAACATTAGAAACCACTGGAAAACTATCAGAAACAGAAACATGAGGCAAAGCTATAGAAACTTGTGGCTCTTGAGAAATATCTTTTTGAGGAGACTTTGATGAACCACCAAGTTGTTCTTGTTCTACATCCTTTTTCTATTTCTTGTTCCTTACTACCTTCTTCGTCTGGTTTCTCAATCATTTCTACCTGCTCAATATCAGGTTCTTCAACATTCTGTTGTTCTATCTCAACATTCTCAACCTCCATATTATCAACATTTATTTCTTCAGTACTTGATTCTGCTACATTAGAACTTCCTGCAATTTCTCTTGTCTTACCTCCTTTAGAGACAAACTTGATCTTTGGTTTTGACACCTTGGAAGAAGATGGAGCATCACTTTTATTCTTAGTTCTATTTTCAACCTTCTTTCTTGTCTTCTCTTTAATTCCTGCCTCTGACCCAATAAGGAACTCTTTTAAACTGATACCCTTGCTCTGCAACCATATATTGGTGTTAGCCAGTATAGGTTGGAATCTCTTCCTAATAGAAGTCTCTTCTTTCACCGACCATTTGATTTCTGGCAAGGCTGAAGCTTCAATATTCTCAATGTTATACTTGGGGTCTAGAACATCACCCTCATCTTCCATGCCCTCTAGAACATCAGCTAACCTCATTTCTTCTATATGACTCAGATGTAACCTACAATAATCCAGTTTTCTTATCTCATTCTGGGTCCTCAAATCGGCCCAAATATCCTCAACCATGGGGACATGAAATACTGCTTTCCTTTAATTCTTATCTTGTACCCTTCGAAAATCAAAGTGATTCCTCTTCTTGAATTGTTTCATCATCACCAGCTGCATCTCTACTTCAACTGACTTAGACTTAGTAGCAGATTGCACCGAATACCTGCCAATCTCCACAAGAAACTTAATTCTTGACTTTTTCAATTCCATCTGTTTATTATGTACAACAATTAATTGTCTGCATAATTCTATTAGAAGTACCTTATCACTTGGATACCTAGGCAACATATATGGGTAACCAGGATAGTATCCAACTCTCAAATAAGAAAAAGTAGGAAATTGGAGAAACAAACAACCAAATGAATTAACCACTTCCCATGCTTCATCTGATACCCTTTTTCTGTTCTAACTCATCATTCCATAAGCACATGAAAACTAAAAAGAAGGCATCATTCACCCTCCGAAAATGGTGAATAGACCATTTTAGAGTTATTTGCAGAAAGTACTGAAAAACTGGCACCAGCCTCCGATCACCATCCTGAGTAAGACCTAGAAATATCCTCATGGATGCAGCTGCATATACCAAATATGAAGTTGTATAGAACTTAAAAGTTGTATTGACCTTAATCAACTGATCATGTAGAGCATTTCTGATTTGCTCCCCCCAGAATATCTTCTGTTGCCCTCTGAGAATAACCTTGATATACGTGTACATCCATTCTTGAAATTTAGAGGAAGAAGGAAGACCTCGGATTCTACTCCACAAAGTGATTAGATCACTAACTTCTTCTACAAAATCACTCCTAGGAAGTTCCTTGGGCCATCTTGATAGATTGCTCCTATGAGTTTTCAACCATTTGCTATTAACTTGTTTCTTTGCAGATTCCACACCAGCTTCAAAATCCTTCTGACTTTTAACAAAGTCAATTTCCCCAACATTCTCTATAGGTGGACACATGAAAATCTTATCAAGGAACTCTGCATCTAGCCTCATGATAACATTCCCCTGAGAATTAGTTACAATTGTAGTATGTTTGTTATAGTGGCTTGCCACTTGGAGAACAAACTCTGGATTATGAGCTGTAATAGGAAAAGATGCTACCAGGTGTATATTTCTATCAATGATCTTCTCCATATAGCGGGGGGGATTATCCTATTTGGTTCTTTCCACAAATTATGCCATATCTACATGTCCTATCTCCATATGTATGATCTCATCTACATTAGACTGCACTGAAGTGATAGGGAAAACTCCTTGGTATTTGTACTTCATGATCTTAGCTTTGGATGGAGATGGCTCTGACATCATCTTTGAAGAGAACACTAGAAAAGGTGTCGAGCACAGCTGCTTGATGAAAATGCAAAAGTTCATGATCTCACAGTTAGGGGAAAAATTGGCAAATTAGAGACACTGTGAATTGATGATCATGAACATAGGAATATGCTTGAAAGGGCTTGAGAGCGCGCAAGTCAAGAAATTAGGCAAAAGCGGGCTAAAGGCATCATTTTGCAAAAAAATTCACAGTGTTAGGAAAATTTCAGAAAATCCTGCACGGGCGGTCATTTTGACCACTCCTGCATCTGGGAGTAATGAATTGTGTAAGGTCGGCCAAATTGACTACCTCTGCAGGTAAGTTAAAAATAATGAGTTTCATGTAGGAGTGGTTAAAATGACCACCCTTACATGTAAGGGTAAAATCTTTGATAAGTGCAAAGGCGGTCGATTTGACTGCTCTTGCATGTGGAAGTTTATCTTGTAGATCTCCATGTAAAGGCAGCTATTATGACCGCTCTAACATATTGGTGATTTTGGTATTGTGAGTTCAAGCGGAAATTTCACCCACTTATACATGTGGGTATCAAAAACATACAAGTTTTATGTAGGGGCAGTGAAAATCACCGCCCTTACATGTGAGGTATCAGAACAAAACAAAAAAGATGTATTGACGGCAAATTTGACCACCGATACATATAAAGACACGATAAAGCAAAGTATGGAAAATGAATTTTTCGTTCATACTTCAAAAAACCTAGGGTTTGATAGATACAAATAGAGATCTTTACCGCTTAAACTTTAAACAAAAACAAAACTATAAACCTAAGACATACAAACCCTAAAATGATAACACAATTCAAAAAGGAAAATGAAGAACCTAAAAATAATTCTGAGAGAAATGAAATAGCACATAAACCAAAGAACTAACAACATTTAAAGTGAAAAGAATGTCATGACAGGGAAAAATAAGAAAAACTCACCCAGCGAAAACACAACTTGATTTTGGTGAAGATTTGGAGCTCGAGCGCCAAAAATGTCAAAATGCAGGTTCACAAGGGTTTCAATTTGCATAAAGGGAGGTTTTCAAATGAAGAATAAATGCAGAATAATGATTAAAAATTATTTAAAAAGGTTAAAAAGAGGTTTTTTAAAACACCACACAAGTGCCATTAATGCACTCGACTTAAACTCGAGATGCATGGGTGGCGATTTTCTTCGACCCCGCATGACAAAGGAAAAATAAAAACACCTACATGAGTGATCAAAACCACTGCTTATGCAGATTAAACTTTACACAAAAAACTTGCACAAAAACATGTTCAAGCGGTCAAAAAGACCGCCCTTGCATGAGGAAGAAAAAAAAGTTACATGTAGGAGTGGTCATAATCACCGCTTGTGCATGTAAACTATTGAAAATTTTCTAACACTCTAAAAAGGTCAAAATTGATATTTTGACAAGCTTATAATTGAGTCAACTTCACGAACTTCGAGGAACCAACCTAGGGGAATGTTATAAGCTATTCTTAGGTGTCAAATTTCTTCGCATGAGATTGAGAAGACTTGCCTCGAAATGCAAACTTAGAGTGTAGGCTACGAAACAGACAAGTTTCGTAGGGGTCATCCTACAAAATGAGCGCAGCTAATTTTGAGGACAACAGCTGGCTCTAACTGGGGAGCTTCCTTCAATCATTCTTTGAAATGACCAAAGGGAGAAGAATCTAGTCTCTAAGTGCCTTCTACCATTCCATTAGGCCATAGAGTTAAGCAAACAAAACAAAAGACACAAAAAGACTAAAAATGAAAAAGAAAAACACAAACTATACAAATATACAAAGAACTTATCTGTCACTTCATGGATTGAAAAGATTCAAATGTTGTTCGCTATGCGGCAACAAGAATGGTGTTACGTCCTGATATTCTAGTAAGAAACTATTCTCACCACAGAGCTGATGAATGACAAACGGGCCTCTCCATAGGGAATCAAATTTCCCTTGCATTCCCTTTAGCTCTCTCCTCTTGTCCCACAACAAGACTTGATCCCCAATCTGAAAACATCTAGCCTTTGCTTTCTTATCAAATAGCTTCTTGACCTGACTTTGATGTTCAACTATACGGTCTACAACCATAAATCGTTGTTCTTCAAGCTTAGAAAGGTACATTATGCATTTATCAATAGAACTTTCAAAAGTTCTATCTTCCACTGCCTTTGCCAACTTCAAAGCTGGCAATTCCAAGGTCATCAGTATCTCTACATTTAAACCATATAATAGCTGAAATGGTGACATACCAATAGCTCTCTTTTGGGTAATTCTATCTGCCCATAAAGCATCAAACAATGTCTTATGCCATGTTCTCTGATTATCATCTACTAGCTTCTTGATAATAGTAACCAGATTCTTATTACTTGATTCTGCTTGACCATTCCCTTGCAGATAATAGTCAGATGAATGTGAAAGAATAATCCCATATTCAAAACAAAAACTAGTAATTTCATTAGAGGAAAAACGTGTAGCATTATCTGCCACAATTTTTTTTGGAACTCCAAACCGGGAAATGATATTCTCCTTGAGGAACTTGCACACCACTTCGGAAGTAGCATGCTTGACTGGTATAGCTTCCACCCACTTGGTGAAATAATCAGTTGCAGTAAGAATGTAGCTGTGTTCCACACTTGAGGGTGGATTCACAGTGCCAATGAAGTCGATGTCCTATTTCTAAAATGGTTCTTCAATTATAGCCAGTTTCAATGGTAGTGCTACCAACTTTGGTCTACCTACAAACTGCTGGCAAAGTCCACACTTACGCACCCAGCTATATGCGTCTTGGAACAAGGTCGGCCAATAATACCTAGCTCTCATAATCTTATGAGTCATTACTGATGCTGAGAAATGTCCTCCACATGCCAAATTATGAAAAAACTCCAATAACTTACTTTGTTGTGCTTTATCAACACAACGGAGGAAAACTCCATCAAGACTTCTTTTATACAAACCATTATCCCATAAGACATAGTTTGTAGCCTTAAGCTTGATAGTCTACTTCTCTTTATAAGACAAATGAGAAGGGCACTCACCATATGTGAGAAAATAAGCAATATTAGAATACCACTCATCAATTGTAGTAACAAAAAGGACAGTTGGAACATCTTCAACTTCAGCCTCTTCATCACTTGTTTCTTTTGGGACATTATTAGCAATCAGCTGACACAAAACTCTCCCATGTACAAGCTTGGTGGGTTTAATAACAAGATCAAATTCTTGAATTTTGGCAATCCAATTGCCTCTCTTGGTCCCTAACTCCTGCTGAGTCAAGATTGATTTTACTATTGTATCTGGCACTAAAGCAACAGCATGTGAATTCAAAATGTAAAACTTGAAATGTTTCACAGCCTTCACTACAACAAAAGCATGTTTCTCCATGTTAGAATACTTGAGTTCATGAGATTTCAACGGACAAATCATGAATAAGATTGGAGATTCTACAGCTTCCTCATTCTGCTAAACAAGAATTGCTGACAATGTATGCTCTGAAGCATAACTATACATAATGAAATTTTTGTTGTAATTGGGACATACTAAAACTGGAGCATGGGCTATAGCTCTTTTTATGTCCTCAAAATTTGCTTTACCTTCCGTACTCCAATGGAAAGTGGTCTTACCTTTCATCATATTAACAATATGATGAGTCTTCTCTGCGAACTCTGGAATGAACCTCCGCAGAAAATTCACTTTTCTGAAGAAAGAGTGAACAATAGTCTTACTTGTAGGAAAAGTAAGACCTTGGATAGATTTGACTCTTTTTGAGTCAACCTTAGTTCCTTCTCTAGACACAATGTGACCAAGACGTTTACCCTCCATAACCCCAAAAACTGACTTCTTTGGGTTAAGAGAAATACCATTTTGATGGCACTGTTCCAAAACTTGCCGCAAGTGGTAAACATGATCTTGACGTTTCTTCGAGAAAATAGTCAAATCATCAAGGTACACCATAATGAACTTCCCGATTTCATCTCTGAATGCCAAGTCCATTGCTCTTTGGAATGTAGCACTAGCATTGATCAATCCGAATGGCATCCTGCGATATGCAAAAGTGCCCCATGGAGTTGTGAAAGTAGTTTTGTATTGATCCACTTCACTGACCTCTACCTAATTGTAGCCCGAAAAACCATCTAACATAGATAGCATCTTTGAACTGGTTACTATTTGCAACACTTGATCCATTATGGGCAAAGGGTAGTTATCTTTCAAGGAAGATTGATTTAGATTCTTGAAATCTACACAAATACAGATCTCTCCATTTTTCTTCCTTATAGGAACAATGTTTGCAATCCAAGTTGAATGATGAATAGGGAAAATTATCCTAGCATTCAACATTTTCTGAATCTTGGCAAGAATTGTACCTGATATTTTTGGATTGTACTGCCTTTACTTCTGATTGTGAGGCAATGATCCTACTTTGAGAGGAATCTCATGTTGGATCTCTTGTGGTCTGTTGGACTTAAAATCATCATAGGAATATGCAAGCACATCAAAATAATGGCGTAGAAGTGTTGTGAACTTGAATTTTTCATCTTCAGTGCAACATTTCCCAATATTGACCATCTTGGGATCCACTTTTGTATTTAGTTTCACTTGTTCAAACTCCATTGATGAACTTGAATCAAATTTCTGCTTTTGCTTGATATAATGATCATGTTTATCAAAAAGCTTTTCAAGGGAAACTAAACCTTTTGGAATTTTGTTTCCTTTCAATTGAAGAAACTCTTCACCAGTCTCTGAGTTTACTTCAAAAACATACTCTTGAGGCGGAGAATCACTCCCCTCAAAGTATAGTTCATCAAAACTATTTGTTTTCTCTAGAAAGGCTATAATCTGATTATCACCATTAAAAACTTGCCAATGGTCAGCATTATCAGGTACACTTGGCTAGAAAACTAATTCAATAGTATACTTATCACCCTTAAAATCCTTGTGCAAGACCATAAGGGTAGCTGATACTAACAAACAATAATCTTTATATCTCCTTGTGCATGAAGATTTATGATTCCCTTTGTACAAGCAGCCTCCATTCCGAGTAACAAAGACTTGTACTCAGCAGTATTATTGGTATTGTCAAACTGTAGCTTATATGAAAAAGGAAAAATATCACCTTGAGGAGATATTAGGACCACTCCAGCCCCAGATCCTGTGGAAGAACAGCTACCATCAAATTCCAGAGTCCAAATATCATTTGAACTTTCTGGTTTGGTATCTCTGTAATCAGCAGACTCTTCACCCGAAGAAGAAGAAGAATCTTCCATCACCAAACTTTCATCAGAACAATCATCTAACAAACTATAATCTGACGAGCTATCATCTAACAAGCTAGAAGGATATTCTGTAGTTAGGAAATAGTTACCTAAACTTGAAGATTCAAATAAAATTTGAGCTTTTGGGTCTTCAGATTGAGTGACAATATATTTTGCTTCCCTTTCAGGAAGCAACTTATGCTTGATACCTTTGATAGGTATCCTTGCTTTGGAAAAATCTAGGTTAAGCTCTCCTCCGACATCTTTACAAAAATTTTGTCCCAATAAAATACCATATGAAGTCGGGACATCAACAGCTAGGACAATCATCTTTATCCTTTTCTCCGGGAAAGCAGCGAATGCGAACTGCGCATTCTTAATCTAGCCTAACAAGGGAACCTGTTTGTTTTCCATTGAAAAGCACCTTCCAAAGGTCTTTGTTAGAGTCAACCCTAGAGCATCTGCTACCTTGGCAGGCATGACATTATCAGAAGCCCCTGAATCTATGAAACAATTACTAAGTTTGTGACCATTGACTAACAAAGAAACATAGAAAGGTTCAATTTTCCTTGAAGAGGTAAGAGGAGTGGTAACTAGGTTATTCTAAGCAGACCTATTCTTTGAGGGGCCAGGAATAGCCTTGGAATTACCTTGCCCTATAGAGGCAGTTTTATTTTTAACAAGTTCAGCTAACCTTTCATATTGGTTGGGGTTAGATTGCAAATATTCCACCTCAGACATTTGTATTTTGGTTTTCCTAGCATGGTCAATTATATCAAAAAGCTGAAATGAATTGGTCATAGAAGCAGGAAAACTTTCATTCCGAGGTTTCATTGTGGAATTACTGGTCTGAGGAATAGCAGCAGAAGAAGTAGGAGTATTGGAGGAACTTACTTGTTTTTGACCAGCCAGATCCTTTGATTGAAAAGGTAAAGGAGTTCCTTTCTTAGTAATAGAAATTACCGATTGAGAATCTTCTTTTGATTTACCTTTATCAGCCACATGAGGGTTTGACTAATTTTGAGATTTTGTGGAAATAGCATATGCTCCACTATATGCATCTTCTCCTCTTTCTGCCTCGTCTTGATAATTCAGGAACCCAATGTTTGAGTCGCCAGCCAATTCTTCTTCTCCTTCCATAAAAATATTGGCATTGTTTTCCTGATCCAAGTCAAGTTGTGGAAAATTTTCATGCTCAGCTTCATAGTAGCCAACTGCTGAGTTGACCAGCGATGCTTCTATGGCAATCCTTTCTTGTGTCGGCAGAAGCCTATTCTGCCCTTGGTTTCTCACAGCATTGCCCTGCTATTGAGCATTAGGAAATGTCCTTCTTGGTATGTCCTGATAAGGAGGAGTGGACATATTTTGGGAGATCCACTTTTCCAAAACTAGCAACTCATTGGCTAACTTCTGCACCATAGGATCTGTGGTGCTTGTGGGAGATACATCAATAGAAGGTTGGCCTCTACTTCAGTTGGAATCCCTTCTTATCTTACCCACAAGGATAAGATCATCTTCAACCTTGGTAGCCAAATTTTGTGCTATAGCAAGATCAGTGGGATTAGCCCGCCTTAACAAAAAGCTTACCTTAGGAAGCTGAGTGTTGATGAAGAAGCATTTCAGATTTTCTGCCATTGGTTGAGCAGTTGCTAGAATCTGATTTGTTAATTTGTTGAACTTGGCAATGAATTCTTGCATGGGCTCTTGTGGCTCTTTCTTCATCTGTGTTAGCTAAGCTAACAAAGCATGTGCATCTTCAGCAGGCTTAAACCTAGCTTCAAACTTGATTTTAAGAGTATTCCATCCATTGATGGTTTGGGCTGGAAGATGGTAGAACCAATCCACAGTGATGCCTTGAAGTGTCTCCACAAACAGTCTCACAGATACATCCTCGTACTCCACCCCTAGCACACCACACACTATACAAAAAGCCACAATGTGCTCATCAGGAAGGACTTTCCCATGACCATAGAATTTGGGAAAATTATTTCTTGAACTACGGGGTAGTTCATGCAACAGTGGTGTCAAATTCAGGGGTCCAAAAGAATTACCCCAAGGACCTTGAGCTGTCATTGTACACCGGTTGAAAGGTAGAATAACAAACCTTTGAGGAATCTGTGTAGATAATACTCTGTTAGTATTTGTACTGGAAGCTTCACTTGGTATAGGAGACCTGGCTTTGGTAGAAGGGAAACTCCTTGTACACTAAAGTCTTGGTATCGGAGGCAAAAGACCAAAATTATTTTGCATCAGAGGCAAAAGACCAAAATTATTTTGCTGCATTAACTCAAACACAGGATCAATAATGCCTTGAGCTCTTTTACTTCTAGTATACCTTGAGTCTGCCAGAATGTGATATACTTAACAAAGGTAAAAAACTTGAACAAACTAATTTCAAGCAATTAGGATGGAATGCTTCAACTCAAAGCATGAGGCGCTAAGTTGTGCATTGTTCCCCAGCGGAGTCACCAAAAAACTACTGGGTGAATATTTTGTCATTGACTCACTAATGGCAAAATGGTTATATCGCCACAGCTATGTTGAGACAGTCTCTCCTCTCAAGAAGGGGAGGTTCCCGCTAGTTGCTTTAACTATTACAAACAAATGACTTATAAAACTTATGTACACTAAATACTATACTCATGGTGATTCCATTTCATCCTATTCTCTTTTTTTAGAATAGATGCTTATACTTCAAGATGATGATTTCAATGAAACTGATATTAAAGAGCTTACAAACTATCACAAAACTACATAAACACATAGTCTTTTGTTTCTTCACTTACTAATTGCAAATAAAATTATTTGAAGTTGAATGCAACCCAAAGTCTCCACTCTTCTTCAAGATGATATAAATAGATTGAATACAACTCATAGCACAAAGTCTTCAAGCTATTTTACTCTCACAAACATAAACACAATCCTCACAAATGATTTGATAACACAAAGTCTATCACAATCAAATTAAGAACGCTCTTTAATCACTTGAAATAATCTCCAGACTTCAATAATTACCAAAGAAGATTATGATAGTAGGATGTAAGAACAATCCTATCATAACACAAATAACTCCAAGACAAAGATTGGAATTGAATTTGCTTTCTTGTATTGATAAATATTTGATAATTGATTCTCACAAAGAAGCACAAAGTCTTGATTTGATTTTCAATTCGCCAAAGTTTTCTTGCAATAGACAAAAGATAGAAATTACAATAGAGGCCCTCTTTATTTATAGGGAGGAGCCTGGAGCAAAAATAGGAAAAATCTAACTACTTTGACTTATAAAAAAATAGGAATCCTAATTGACTTGGGACTTCCTATCTTCCATATGTAATTACATTTTATCAAAATACATATGGACATGTCCAAAAATAATTACAAATTGCATATACAAAATTAAAAATAAACTAAGGCATGAAAAAGAATTTTAGCTACCACCATCATTCTTCTTCAGGAAATTTTGGTACATGGTCTGCATCGCTACCATCTCATACACATCAGGTCCAGTTGTATTGCCTAAAATGGTATGAGCCCTGAGAACTGCATCCTTGACTGCCTTTATCACCTTCTCATGCTTTTCGAGGTTATCTTTTAGATTCTCATTTAGGTTGAATGATAATCATAAAGATTGTCCATTAAAGCCACTGGCAACACCTCATCTTCAAACTTCTGCTGAATCATTTTCTCAAAAGCATCAATCATTTCCTCCACCAAAATAAACTTGTGATCTTCACCTATTAGAGTGCATGGTAGTTCTTCTAACCTATGCAGAAGCAAGACATCACTATCTTCAATGTTTCTCGTACTTGGCACAAATCATCAAGCAAGCCTCTTATCACATTGATGCGATAAGTCAAGGATTCTTTGGTCTTGAGATAAGACTCTCAATTTGACATGACACCAATCACAATCAAATTCTTTATCTTTATTTTCTTCATCTCAATTCATTCCCCTAAAGTGTCTTCTTGATCTTAAAGTTCCTGAGATAATGAATCAACAATGTTATCCCTGTTAGCTTTTACCTTTTCCATTTTTTCTTTTTCTCTCTAATGTGGTCTTCAAAAGAACTCTGCCCTATGCCAACAACCGGTCCAGAATATCACCAACCACTCTTCCTCTGGCTTCAACCTTTTGAATCAAAGGGTCTTCAACAGTAACTGCCATTAGTTCCTAAATTTCTGATGATTTCACTATCTTCTGAAGAATGACAGCAAGCTACTCAGCCTTAGCTTTATAATGTTCTTTTTTCTTTCTTTTCCTCATCAAATTTCACAAGCAAAGAGCTTGTTGTTGCTTGAAAATCTCACTTAAGGCCTTCATGAGATAGCTTACCCAATTCAACTATGGAAACAATATAGTCATTCACATCAAAAGTATATGTGATGGCATCAAGAGGTGGTCTAGCAATCTCTGCATACCTGACTCCTTTTTCATCAATTAGTCTAGAAACAATCTTCGGGTTTTTCTTCTGAGCTTTTGGTTTAGCAGGTAGCAATTTCTCAATATCAATGTCATCTGGTGAAATAGCATGCTTTTTCCTTTTCGGTGTATAAGCAGACAACCAGGGAGGTAGTGTTGGAGCACTAACATTTGGAGATGAATCAACTACCTACTTAGCAGAAATCATGCCAATACCTTTTATGGTAACAATTGGAGTGGTGTTAGTAAAAACTACACTTGTATCAACATTTTCCTCTGAACCATCAAGAAAATGATCCAGAACAGTTTGTTCTCCAATGTCAAAAGAAGGAGAAGATATACTAGGTATAGAGCAAGAAGAATCAAAAACAGTTCCAAAACTAGTTCTCACAGAAGGGGGAGTATTATCAGAAGATACAATGACAATAGGAAAAATAGGAACATTAGAAACCACTGGAAAACTATCAGAAACAGAAACATGAGGCAAAGTTGTAGAAACTTGTGGCTCTTGGGAAATATCTTTTTGAGGAGACTTTGACGAACCACCAAGTTGTTCCTATTCTACATCCTTTTTCTATTTCTTGTTCCTTACTACCTTCTTCATCTGGTTTCTCAATCATTTCTACCTGCTCAGTATCAAGTTCTTCAACATTCTGTTGTTCTATCTCAACATTCTCAACCTCCATATTATCAACATTTATTTCTTCAGTACTTGATTCTGCTACATTAGAACTTCCTACAATTTCCTTTGTCTTGCCTCCTTTAGAGACAAACTTGATCTTTGGTTTTGACACCTTGGAAGAAGATGGAGCATCACTTTTATTCTTAGTTTTGTTTTCAACCTTCTTTCTTGTCTTCTCTTGAATTTCTGCCTCTGAACCAATAAGGAACTCTTTCAAACTGATACCCTTTCTCTGCAACCATATATTGGTGTTATCCAGTATAGGTTGGAATCTCTTCCTAATAGAAGTCTCTTCTTTCACCGACCATTTGATTTCTAGTAAGGCTGAAGCTTCAATATTCTCAATGTTATATTTGGGGTCTAGAACATCACCCTCATCTTCCATGCCCTCTAGAACATCAGCTAACCTTAGTTCTTCTATCTAACTCAGATGTACCTGTAGTAATCTAGTTTTCTTATCTCATTCTGGGTCCTCAAACCGGCCCAAATATCCTCAACCATGGGGACATGAAACATTGCTTTCCTTTTAATCTTATCTTGTACCCTTTGGAAATCAAAGTGATTCCTCTTCTTGAATTGTTTCATCATCACCAGCTACATCTCTAATTCAACTGCCTTAGCCTTAGTAGCAGATTGCACCGAATACCTGCCAATCTCCACAGGAAACTTAATCCCTGACTTTTTCAATTCCATCTGTTTATTATGTACAATAATTAATTGTCTGCATAATTCCATTAGAAGTACCTTATCACTTGGATACCTAGGCAACATATATGAATACCCTGGATAGTATCCAACTCTCAAATAAGAAAAAGTAGGAAATTGGAGAAACAAACAACCAAATGAATTAACCACTTCCCTTGCTTCATTTGATACCCTTTTCTATTCTAACTCATCATTCCATAAGCACATGAAAACTAAAAAGAAGGCATCATTCACCCTCCGAAAATGATGAATAGACCCTTTTAGAGTTATTTGCGAATAGCACTGAAAAACTGGCACCATCCTCTGATCACTATCCTAAGTAAGACCTGGAAATATCCTCATGGATGTAGCTGCATATACCAAATATGAAGTCATATAGAACTTAAAAGTTGTATTGACCTTAATCAACTGATCATGTAGAGCATTGATGATTTGCTCCCCCTAAAATATCTTTTGTTGCCCTCTGAGAATAACCTTGATATATGTGTACATCCATTCTTGAAATTTAGAGGAAGAAGGAAGACCTCTGATTCTGCTCAACAAAGTGATTAGATCACTAACTTCTTCTACAAAATCACTCCTAGGAAGTTCCTTGGGCCATCTTGATAGATTGCTCCTAGGAGTTTTCAACCATTTGCTATTAATATGTTTCTTTGCAGATTCCACATCAGCTTCAAAATCCTTCTGACTTTTAGCAAAGTCAATTTCCCCAACATTCTCTATAGGTGGACACATGAAAATCTTATCAAGGAACTCTGCATCTAGCCTCATGATAACATTCCCCTGAGAATTAGTTACATGAGTGCCATTAATGCACTCGACTTAAACTAGAGATGCATGGGCGGCGATTTTCGCTGACCCCGCATGACAAAGGAAAAATAAAAACACCTGCATGAGTGGTCAAAACCACTGCTTATGCAGGTTAAACTTTACACAAACAAATTACAAGAAAACATGTTCGGGCAGTCAAAAAGATCGCCCTTGCATGAGGAAGAAAACAAAAGTTACATGTAGGAGTGGTTATAATCACCGCTTATGCATGTAAACTATTGAAAATTTTCTAACACTCTAGAAAAGGTCAAAATTGATATTTTGACAAGCTTATAACCGAGTCAACTTCATGAACTTCAAGGAACCAACCTAGGGGAATGTTATAATCTATTCTTAGGTGTCGAATGACTTCGCATGAGATCAAGAAGACTTGCCTCGAAATGTGAACTAAGAGTGTAGGCTACGAAATGAACAAGTTTCGTAGGGGTCATCCTAAAAAGTGAGTGCAGCTGATTTTGAGGACAACACACAGCTCTTCAAAGATTTTGTTGTAGATTTCATATTCTTTGTCTTCTTATTACTACATTCTTCATTCTCTTCCAACATCCACTTTAACTCCTCCAATTCATACTCTAACTTCTGTAACTCCTTTTGTTGATCCTTTGTTTGTTTCTGCTTTTCCCTTTGCCTTATTTTTTCTTCCAATCTCATTATCCTCTTTCTTACATTATGACATAACTCCATATTTGACTTCACAACCAAAACCCAAATACTGTAGATGTAATAAAACAGGGCTCAACTAAACAACATTGCAGTGCACTTATCTGAATATACAATCATATTGATTTTGGGAGGTTTGTTATCACGACTATGTTCTACCTCTTCACAATTCAATGCCACTGAGTACCATCAAAAACAAATTGCCCAATTTGTTTTCCTCAATTAATTTCAAGGATTGACTCTATCTTTCCATCTTTAGTGTGGTTTCTCCTCCTAGGTTGACTGTTGCTTCAACAACAACAATTCACAACAAAACAACATCTAGTATTTAAAAAGATTCCTCACCTATTGTGACTCGGTAATCTTTTTTCTTTAACATGGAAAATCTTCAAGAACCAACTCCAAATCTCAGATCAAACCAAAAAAAACTCCATTTGGAGGTTTCTGCAACTAATCACATGGTTTCTACTCAAATTTTCTGCCACTTGCTAGTGCTAATTCACAGGAGATGAAGACAGGCACAACTTCTCTTTGGTAGGTTCACACAACAGGGAAATGGCAGTTTCAAGAAGGTCATTGTACCAACTCGTGACCCCCTCTATCACATTTTCATTTTGGGATCCTATAAATAGGTCAATGGTGTGGATAATAAACAGGTCCATGCAAAAATTTTGCTCGTAAATTTCCAACACACCTTATATGTTTCCACCAAAAGAGCAGGCTATGCAAATCTCCTCCTAGCAGCTACTTTCCTCCACATAAAAAGAAAAACAAGTCCACATCTATATATATCGCAGCAGCAACACAAGACTAAGACCGTGATTGCCTTTACTCGTTCTCTGAAACCCAACAATGAAGAATGGGAGTCCTAGCACACTTCAATGATGCAAACAAAGACATATACTACTGTTGAGTAAGGAATGCTCTTGTGTGGCTTTTATCTAGCACAAGAGACAAATGTTTCTCCACCAAGTCTCATTTGGTGCTCTGATAACAAACTGATACAGATAATCCTTTGTTCCTACAGTTAACAAACACCCTCTGTATGAAGCATATGAGCTTCTCAAAATTACACATCCAACACCTGCAACAAATAATTTTCTCCACCTCTAGACTCCTTCCCCAACATCTGGGTCTCTCCTCTATTTTCTTTTTTTTCTAGCTCTAATAGAAACCCATCACTTATTCCTTTCACTGTGCCCTCATTTTTCACAATTTTCTAAAACAGTTTCTGAGTTTCGTGCCTCTCCTTCCCATCTTTCCAGAACATTTTAAATTTCTTAATTTTGATAAGATATGAGAAAGTTATGCTCATTTTACTGAGATTGGGCTCATAATTTTGACCCAAACATCAATAACATGCAAATCTTTGTGGCCCACATGGAACCACCTCTTGAAAATCCACACCCTTCTTGGAGGTTACAATTTGAAAACAATAAAGATAAAATCTTGTGCAATCCACCTTCACATGGACACCTAGCATTTGCCCAATCAATTTTGGGTTGTTATGACAACTTACATATTCCTTACAACTATGATGGTTACAATAATAGATGCCATTAATTCCAAGATTCTTGGCAGCCCCACTTATGACAAAATCAGTCAAATCCCACCAAAATTACATTTACAATTGCACCCAAGGGAAATTACATTTGTTGCAAATTAAAAATATTATTTCCCAAATCCCACAAACCTTATTGAAAACAAACCAAATTAAAATAACAATATTTTTGGTGATGCAAGATTGCCATTGACTATCGATGCTCCTGCATCAGACACCTAAGGTAAGAAGTTTGTGAGCATACACTCACAAATATCTACACAAGAAATTGTTCTCTTTTTTTTTCTCTTTTTTCAATATCTACCTGGAATACTTCCCATACTCCACCAACTCTGCTATGTACTCCTCTTTCTCAACATGGAATCACTGTAACTCGACCTCCTCCACCAACATGCATCTGTACTATCATCTGCAACATCACACAAATCTTTCCCTACATACAAATCAGCACTAACAACATCCAACTGCACTATCTCTTGTGCATTCACTAACTATTCTTCTACACTCACATGCAAATTATCCTTCACAAATTCAAAAGAATACAATTTTACCTCTTTCACCTGTTCCTCTATTGATGTTGCTACAACATCTATTTTCTCACTATCTGCTGCAATCTTTTCATCTTCATACACTCTACTCTCATCCTCATCATAAAAGTAAAACATATTATGTATTACCTCTTTCTCTGCAACCTTTTCATCACCATTGTCTGCTGCCCCATCTTCTTCATGCTCATTCTCTATTGCTGCAACCTCATGATCTGCAACAACTACAACCTTTTTCTCATCCTCAACCATGTCTACTTTGTCTTCTTTATTGCTTGATGTTAAAACAATCATAGGTATACTCACCATTTAATTTTTTACCTCTTCTATTGTTGTTGTCCTTGCTTGTCTCATTCTTCTTTGAACAATTTTTTTGATAGGCCATGTAACCTTCCTCTTCACTGATAAGTGCCAGCTTTGCAACTGCTGAACTATTCTTTCCATATCTTTTTTCATTTCTTCCGCAGCTTGCCTTAGTTCTCTTATCTCTTTCTCAACCTCTATTTGCCTCATCTTTTCCTCTTTCCTCTTCCTCTCTTTTTCTTCTTGCTTCTTCTTTTGTGAACCCCCAACCTGCAAGTACCTTCTAAACAAATCCATCTCCTCTTCAAGCAAGTCTCTCCTTGCTTATCTTTGCCTTTGCCTCACCTAGGTCTCTTCTCTTCTTCTCTACTTAGTCTTTTGGCAACCAAGTTCTTTGTTCAACCTGCACAAACAAAAACTCACAAACACCAAACTCTCTTTTGCCCAGACCTTTTGAGCTCTGATACTAATTGATGTAGAAGAGTAAATATTGTCACTGTTCATAGGACTGTTATCTTTATTGGAGTAGCATGATCTTGGCTGTCTTTTTATTCTCACACCCATTTGATGGCTTGGAAGGGTAACTCCACATGAGATAATAAAAGAGATGTTTATCAAACCCTTCAAGGAAACTAAAATCTCTCTGAAAATGACTAACTACAACTTCCAAAGGTAGACAATAAGGATTCACAAGATTCCTAGTTGATTGTCCTAGTATGACAGTCTTGTCTCTCCAAATTTTATGGTTACCAAAAGATGAAAATGTGGGTAAATGAAGAGTAGATGGTTTAACAAAAGTATGACCCTCCACTACACCTAAGACTAACTCAATATGATGAATAGACACCCATGGAACTCCCTAAGGAACTTGATAACACAATCTTTCTATCCTTCTCCACAATTAGCCTTAATGGCTTGTAGCCCTATCAATGAGGATTTTCAAGAAAAACTTGAAGGATTCAAGGTAAACCCAATAACAAAATAGATTTTTGGATACCCATTATGGATTTTCATAACATATCAAACATGTAAATATGGTTGTTTTGTGACATATGCTTCAAAAGATGATAGTTCTAACTGTACTAGGCCCAATTAGGCCTCCTCCACATAGCAAATGACCATGAAACTTATTCTAGTTTTCTAAAACCTGTTCCAAGATAGAAAAGATGTTGAAAATGATCTATATAAACTATTTTTAGGGCTCTTGGGTCAACCCACATCCAATACTCTTCAACCCACTATTCTACCAATGCTAAAGATGCCTAATACATGATGATATTAGGTTGTTTTTGCTCTAATAGATCTCCTCCACCAATTTCCTGCATCTATAGCATAAAAATCAAAGAAACAGAAACAAAATAGCTCCATCCCATCCATTATTGGGTTTGAGTGTGGATGGAAATGGCTCCCAAGCCATCGATTTCTTAAGAAACCCCAAAAACTAGGTTTTTTGGACCAAAAATCGAAAAAATGCAGATAAGATTCTTAAACAATAATATTAATCTACCAAATCAAATGCAAAACAGAGATAACACAGCCCTCTTCTAGATTTTATTTGGTTCCCTCCATGAAAAGGTCGTACATGTCCGTACTAATGCTGAAAAACTAAGAAAACAATCAAAAATTGCAGGAAACTGTATCTTTTTCTCTTATTTCTTCATGAAAATTTTTTTCACACAAGCTAATTCAATGTCTCTAAGATATCATAATCATGTTACATTAAAAATCCATGATTTTCTCTTCTCTACTTCATGGAAAACCAAAAAAAGAAGGTAATAAAGCCTTCCATAAAGAAAACAAAAAGGTTGTCCTAAAATCTAGGAAAAAACTGCAGACCTATTATTAGAAATTTTCCTTTTCTAAGACCACCACTACATGGTCATGCCCTTAGTGGGATTTATTACAATATTTTAAAACCAAAATCCACTATGTCTCTTATTAATGAGACCATTATATCAAAAATTGACTCTAGAACATACTAACATAACTAGGAAAATATGTAAAATTGACTTAATAGACTAGACCCCAAGAACCTTGCTAGGTGCCCTGCACCATACACCCTAGGAGAAAGGATTTCAGGCATCTCCTGAAATCATATCAGTCACAATAGTGCCATGCTTTTCAATGTCCTCAGCTGTCATCCAAGTGGCATCTTCATGAGGAAGACCTTGCCACTTCACCAAATATTCATTATAAACTTTATGTCTTGTTCTCTTGACCTCCTTGGTGTCTAGAATTGCTTCAAGTTTGACTGGTGCAGCAAGAGGAAGATCCTTAACCCAATCATCATCATCACCTTCATGAACACCTATACCTGCATCCAAAGATTCCTTAAAAGGATATAAATCAGCAATGTTAAAGATTGGTGAGATAGCAACTAAAGGAGGGAGTTCTATCTCATATGCATTTTCACCAAACTTGTGGACCACCTTGCATGGCCCAATCTTCTTCATCAGCAACTTAGTGTATTTTCCCTTAGGTAACCTCTCTTTCCTGAGATGTGCAAGTACCAAATCTCCCACTTTCAGCTGAACATTTCTCCTCTTCAAATCTGCCTGCTTCTTGTAGTTTTCAACACTCTTCTTGAGTTGTTCTCTAACTTGATCATGAATGCCTTTCATGGCCATAGAAAACTCCTCTCCTTTAGCACTTCTCTTCTCTACTCCTCTTAAATCTCTTAACTCAAAGATACCTCTTGGATTCAATCCATATACTACTTCAAAAGGGCTCTTACCTATGCTCCTGTTAATGGAGTCATTGTAAGCATACTCTGCCTGTGGGATGACAAGATCCCATTGTTGTCCATGTTCTTTTGTAAGACATTTAAGTAGATTCCCCAATGATCTATTCACTACTTTAGTCTTCCCATCTGTTTGTGGATGATAGGCAGAGCTGAAAGTTAGATTTGTGCCCAGTTTCTTCCATAAGGTCCTCCAAAAATGACCTATAAACTTGGAATCTCTATCTGAGACAATGGTGAGGGGCAGCCCATGAATTCTAACAATCTCTTTGAAGAACAAACTTGCAATGTTTGATGCATCACTAGTGCATTTGCATGGAATGAAATGTGTCATCTTGCTAAATCTATCCACAACTACAAAAACATTGTCAACTCCCCTCTGAGTCTTGGGTAGGCCTAACACAAAATCCATGCTAAGATGTTCCCAAGGTCTGCTAGGAATTGGAAAAGGTTGATATAAGCATGCATTAGAACTAGAGCCCTTGGCTCTCTGATAAATTCCACAAGACTCAACAAATTTTCTGATATCAATATGCATCTTAGGCCAAAAATAAAACCTTCTTACCTGATCAAGTGTTTTGTCTATGCCAAAGTGTCCTCCAAGACTTCCATAGTGCTTCTCCCTTATAAGATTTGTCCTCATAGAGCATCTAGGGATGAATAACTGAGCTCCCTTGAATAGTAATCCTTCTTGCAGTAGAAAATTAGAAAATTCTTCATGAAAGGTACCTTGGAATTGGTGGCAAATGGAGTAGGCATCCTTGAAATCTAGATCAGCAGAATACATGTCCTTTAGTGCTTCCAAACCAACACTCTGAAGTTGTATTCATGCACTAGGACTGATCTTCTACTCAGTGCATCAGCTACCTTGTTTGTTTAGCCCTTCTTATGTTTGATTGTGAAAGTATAACTCTGTAATTACTCCACCCACTTGATATGCCTATGACTTAACTTGTCTTCGTTGTTCAAGAAACTCAGTACATGATTGTCTGTGTAGACTACAAACTCTTTGGGTAAGAGGTAATGTCTCCATTTCCTCAGGGACTGTACTAATGCATAAAGCTCCAAATCATATGAAGAGTACCTCCTCTTGGCCTCATTGAGATTTTCACTAAAGAAAGCTATTGGCCTGCCTTCTTGGCTCAAGACTGCACCTATGGCTGCTCTACTGGCAACACATTCCACTGTAAAGACTTTGTCAAAGTCAGGTAAAGCAAGTATGGGTTGTTGTGCTACTCTCTGCTTCAGGTATTCAAAACTTTTTTCTGTCTCTTCAATCCATTGAAACTTTCTCTTCTTATCTCCTTTAATGGTGTCAAGAATAGGAGAACAAATATGACTAAAATTTTTTATAAACTTCCTATAAAATGTAGCCAAACCATGAAAAATTCTTACCTCTCCTACTAATTTTGGAGTTAGCCAGCTAAGAATAGCTTCAACTTTGGATGGATCCATCTTTAATGTGCCTTTAGAGATGACAAAACCCAGGTAAACTAGCTCTTCTTTCATAAACTCACACTTCTTGAGGTTTATCATCAACTTCTCCTCATTCAACCTTTGTAAAACCATATCAAGGTGCTGCAAGTGCTCCTCTTTTGTTTTGTTGAACACAAGAATATCATCTAAATAGACAACTACAAACTTCCCAATAAAAGGTTTCAAGACCTCATTCATTAACCTCATGAATGTACTAGGAGCATTTGAGAGTCTAAAAGGCATTACCATCCATTCATAGAGTCCCTCATTGGTTTTGAAGGCAGTCTTCCATTCATCTCCTTCCCTTATCCTGATTTGGTGATATCCACTCTTGAGATCAATCTTGGAGAAGTAGCATGCACCTCCTAAGCAATCCATGAAGTCCTCCATTATGGGGATTGGGAACATATATCTGATGGTGATTTTGTTTATGGCCTTTGAGTCAGTACACATTCTCCACTCTCCACCTTTCTTGGGTGCTACGACTGTAGGAACAACACATGGACTTAAGCTCTCTCTAATGAGTCCCTTATCCATCAATTCTTGGACTTGTGCTTTGATCTCTTCATTCTACTATGGAGTAAGCTTGTATGTAGCCTTATTAGGCAAACTAGCACTAGGTATCAGGTCTATGTGATGGCTGATGTCTCTCATGGGAGGCAATGAACTTGGCATCTCATCTACCACTATGTCCTTATACTTGTCCAACAGAGACTAAACTTCACTAGGTATCTCTTCTACCTTATTTGTTGCTGCATCAGACTTAGTCTTAGGTCTAATCACTACTGCAAATCCTTTTCCTTCCTCTTTCATTGTTTGTAAAAACCCCTTCTCTCCTACCATCATGATGCTAAACCCAATCTGCTTATCAGACTCTTCTTCAGGAAGAGGTGTTAATTCAAATGAGACTCCATCCTTTTCTATCACATAAGTGTTCTTTTGACCATTATGTTTTCTCTTTCTATCATGTTGCCAGGGTCTTCCTAGCAATATGTGACAAACATCCATGGGGATGATGTCACAAAGGATCTTATCCTCGTAACCACCAATGTTGAACTCCACCCATGCCTGTTCATTTACTAATACTTGTTGCCCCTTATTCAACCATGACACCTTGTAAGGTGTGGGGTGAGGAATCTTCTTCAAATGCAGCTTCTCTACCATTTCCAAAGAAACTAGATTATCAGTGGATCCTGAGTCAATAACTACCTTGCACACTTTGCCATGTGATTTGCATGTTGTTCTAAACAATGACTTCCTCTGTGAAGGCTCCTTGGTTGTTGGCACCTTGAGGAGTGTCCTCCTAAACATTAATGCATCACCCCTCTTAGGAGTAGTAGGTTGCAATGGTGAATAGACACTTTCACTATCTTCTTCATGTACTATTTGAGTCCTTCATTCACCTCCTTGAGAACTTGATGCTTGCTTCTCTGGACATTTGAATGCAGGGTGTCCAAACTGATGACAGTTGTAGCATTTGCCTGAGAAAGTGTTTGATCCTCTACCTTGGCCACCAAACCTTCCTCTATTGTTTGATCTTCTTCCTCTAAATTTACCTCTTTCACTTGATTCACCTCTTGGTTCCTGGTTCTCTTTATTGCTGCCACTTGATTCTCCTTGTTGTTTCTAGGACTGTCCTCTTGCACCAAAGTTCCCTCTTCCTCTAAAACTTCTTCCTCTGCCCCTAGTCTGCTGCTCTTGTCTCCTTTTTATCTTTTCTTCTACCCTCACTACCAATTGGAAGCATTCTTCCACATTTCTAGGGGTAGCTAGACTAATTTCATCCTGAACATTGAGCCTAAGCCCATTGATATACCTAGCAATCTTTTCAACTTCATCTTCAGTGTGTCCTGTCCTCATGGTCAACTTGTGGAATTCTTCAGTATAGGCTATAACATCCATGTCTTTTTGTTTTAAATTCTGCAACTTTCTGAAAGTTTGGATTGCATAATTGTTAGGAAGAAATTGATTATTTACTTTGGACACCATCCGGTCCCATGAACTGATCTTTGCTTTTCCCTGCCTCAATCTCTCTGACTAAACATAGTTCCACCATGTCAATGCTGGCCCCTTCAACTTGGTCTTGGCCAATTTGACCTTCTACACCTCTGGCATCTCCTTGTACTCAAAGTAGTTATCCAAGGCATCAATCCAATCTAGTACTTCCTCAGTGTTCATTTTTCCTTCATATATGGGTAACTCCATTTTTACATCAGTGCCATCTCCTTTCATAGTTTGTAGCATCTTCAGAAACCTTCTATCATCTGGATCCATCTCTTCCACATTGGATCCCTCTTGAGGGCCTGCATTCTCACCCTCATTCTCTTGGTCACTGTCTTCCTCAATGACCCCACCTCTTCTCAGGTTTGCTTCAATGGCTGCAAGTCTGGCTAGGACTCCTTCTTGAGATTCCTTCATTATTCTCACTTCTCTAGTGAGGACTAGACTGGCCCTTGGAGGCATCTTGCACTATCCTTTCTTCACACTTCAATTTCCTTCTTTCCTCCCAAATAGGATCTGCCCTAGGCTCTGATTTTTGGTCCAAAAAACCTAGTTTTGGGAGTTTCTTAAGAAATCGATGGCTTGGGAGCCATTTCCATCCACACTCTAACCCAATAATGGATGGGATGGAGCTAGGAATAATACAGCTAAAACATTCATTCATCAACAACTCAACATAGCAAATGGATAAAGAAATACATCTTAAGGAAAGAGCTCAACGTACTCAAACAAAAAGAATTGCAAATCCAGTTACATTCAGAAATGTAAATATTTACATACAAACTCCACTCTCATTGCCTCTCAAAAACTATGAACCTCTATTTCTACTACAGACTAGAATCCTTTTCCTAATCCAACTCCACAAACCTAAAAATAAAAGCCCTTAACTAATAGTTGTGGTTGTCTTCAAAGTAGTCAACAACAACAGTTCCACAAATGAATAAAAAATAAAACAAACCTCCTAAAAGAACTGCAGTGGACTTCACTCATAGAACGTGACGGAGGAAACTTAGGGAAGATGCAGTCTATCAGATCAAGCTATAACATCAGGATTTGTTCCATCTATTAACAAAAAGGGAATAACTCACAAGAAGATTGTAGTGAGTTGGATGATAATGTTGGCAAGAGACACTGTGTGGCTTCATGAATGTTGTCATTGATGGCAACAAAGTCCATCCCACTCATCCGCAGCACATAGTATGTCTATACCGGAAGTCAGATTGAAGAGTGTTTTGGTCGGTGAACAAGAACAGAGCATGCAACAAGGTCCAACAGTCAGGTCCAGATCTCTCAGAGGAAGTATCTCAACAAAGTGCGGACTTGGGGAAGTCAAGAGGAATACCATGACTACTACATTCCAGAGATTGAGCCTCCGGTGATGAAAGAGTGAAAAGATATGAGCATCTAAGTGTTGGGTTCATGTTTGGCAGAGTAGACTGAGGAAGAACTGACCGGCAGAGCATCAGACCTTAATCCGGATAAGAAATTGATGGTGATCAAGTTTCTTGAGGGATCATTCATGGTTGGTCGACATAATTGATGACTCCTATAACTATCATTTTGATACACATCACTTAGTAAGCGATTCAACCGATAGACTAGAGTTTGGAAAATCTTGAGTATTCCGGATGCTGACTAGAAAGATGTTAAAACCCTTTGTGCAGATATATATACCAGATGGATTTCGATATGAAGGTGTGTGTTGTGTAAAAGTGTGTGCGAAGAAAAGCAGAGAGCAGTGTGGAAGTAGATATACAAATCTGGTATGTGATAGAATAGCAACACTAAGCAGAGGAAGAATGAAGTGCAGCAGATCAGTATATTGAGCCTAACTGAAACTTAGCTCCAGCATATGTGGATGCCTCTAATCAGTTCAAACACCTGGTTACTTTCTATATACCTTGTAGACAGTGAGCCTCTTGTAGGCAGTGAGCCTCTTGTGAGCAGTGTGCTCGGGCAGTGAGCCCTAATTGGCAAGTGCCATTTTGTACTTCTATTCTTTTAACAGAGAATACAATCTTGGGTTAGTCACCCCTTGGTTTTTCCCTTAACAGGGTTTTCCACATAAAAATCCTTGTGTTATGTGTGTTGATTTCTTTTCTGTTCTCATGTTCATGTATGCTTAAATGTTTGATACTACACTAATTATTAAAGAAGAAGAGAAAGTTAAATTATCTAAGATAATTGATTCACCCTCCCCCCTCTCAGTTATCCACCTTGTTCCAATAATTGGTATCAGAGCTAAGTTCCTCCAAACAGAGCCTAACAGCTTGAGGAAGATCTGGGAATCTCAATGGATATATATGGCATGAGGGAACAACTTTAGTCCACCTTAGATGATCTTGATCAATCTCACTCTGAAGTCAATAACCTGAGGGAAAGACTCAAACAAGCTGATGATTTCATAAATGAACTAAAAGAAAAACTGAGTATCTCTGTGAAAAAGAGAAAGGAACTGCTTCAACAATTAGCAAGTCAAAATGAAGCCAATGATACTAATAAAGATCTGAATGAGAAAAACAAGTTATGTGAGAAGCTATCAAAAGAGGTCATTATGGTAAGACATGAAATGGAATCAGGGGTTATGAAATTCACCCAAGAAATCAAAGAGAAAAGAAAGATGGAAGATAATCTAAAACAATCTCTCAAGGAGAAGTCAGAAGACTACCACAAGATGGATAGAATAATCAGACATCTGGAATGTGATCTTGAAGAAGCTAGAGATAATGAAGAACAACTTGAAAATCAGATAGACACTCTTAAAAGGGATATTCAAACAACAAATGAATACAAAGAAAAATTTAAGATAAGCTCTACTCAACTTGAAGTTCTTCTTGAAAGCCAAAAGAGGGTAGATGACAAGCATGGTTTGGGATATGAGAAAGGTGAAAGCTCTAGATCCGGTCAGAAGAACTCTGGATCAAGAAATCCAAGGAACAGGCCTAGAAGACCTCCAGTAAGACAACCAAATGCTCAAAGATGTCCATCCTTCAATGGATACTGCTACAATTGCAACAACTTCAGTCATAAAGCAACTCAGTGCAGAAGAAGAATGAATCAGACTAATTCATCCTTCTCTAGACAGTGTTTCAACTACAAAAGGTATGGTCACAAATGTCATGAATGCAGAAATAAGCAAATAAACAATTCATTTAATGGTAGATGCTTTGCATGCAATAGAATGGGACATATGACTAATCAATGCAGATCAAGAGGATATCAGCCAAATATGCAAAGAAATGTTATTTTCTACAACTGTAATAGATCCGATCATATTGCCAAATTCTACATAAGTAAGAATCAGGACAAAAGGGGTCCGGTGCATCATAACCAAAATCAAGCCAAAGGAAAAGGTAAAGTAAATGCAGATGAAGTTCAAAGGGAGATGAACAAAATTTGGGTAAAGAGAAATATAGAAAATTTTGGGGATGGATCCGCACCAAAATCTGGTGCTGATATTCCTTCCAAAAATTGAATAGATGAGCTCCGGCTTAGGAGGAGTCACAAAGGAAAATAAATTCCCCCAGCCAGTCAATCGGTGCCTAAAATTGGCACATGGAAAGTTGTGGATTAAGGGTTCTCAGAGAAACATCTAAATAACCCTTGGTAAAAATATGAAAGATCCGCAAGGAGTTTTGAAGAGGTTAATCATCCAAGATTGATCTGGTTTGACAGTCATTCGATAAAAGCAAGACTCACAATTAGATCTGGTATGATTCAAAATTGAAATATCTTGATCTGTGGATAAATGGAATGACTGGACAAAGGGAGATAGATTGTCAATTATCACCAATATTAATTTTGGGCACATCTCAGTGATCTGGAAAGATCTCTCTTAGAACAAGGTCAGAACAAGGAAACCAGAATGACTTAAGGAGTGCATTTATTGCAAAATGGAATTAGGGTTTGCACAGAAATAAAAGGGTTCTTTGTTCATCATTTGCACATTTGCATTCAAGAAGAAGGAAGAAAGAGATTTGCAACAAGATTGCTTTAACTCTCTCTCTCAAGGATCAACTACAGAATTTGATTCAACCAGCGATCTTTTCGACTCTTATCGTGAACCCTAGAAGTGTAAAAGGTATTTTCCACTCTTGAATATCTCTCTCTAAATCCTTTGAAAGATGGCTACTCCAAATGTTGTTAAAGTCACTGATAGACCATGCCCTAAGTTCAAGAAACATCCTTACAAATCCCTAGAAGTTGATCCCTTAGGCGCATTCTCTAGCATTCCGCATGGGGTTCTACATGTAGAAGATGTTAGGGTATATATTCACACCAACATTGAGGAATTTGGAGAATCCAAACTGATGGATATCTATCACAAGTAATTAGTAGATGAAACATTTGAACTTAAACCTCAATACAAGGCCATCCGGGATAAACATTTTAGACAGTGCATCCATTTCTCTTGTTCTGTAGAAGATCAATGGGTCAAGTATGTTCTGAGCAGAATGCATGACAACTTCATGTGGTTGATGAGGCCATTTAAGATCACAAAAGATGCCATTAGGGTGGTAACCGGATTGCACTCATCTGGTGGGTTGCCTACTCTCAAATCAGTCAAAAACCAAACTATAAGTGAGGCTACCGGATCAAAATTTGATAAGATGGCAATGACAATAGAAGACATCATAGATCCGGATATCAAATTTGCCTCTATGATAATTGGTTACAAAATCTATCACTCCATCAAGGAGAATTCAGTATTTGGAACTGCTATATATACTGCATATGAAATGCTAAGGAAAAATGTTGACTATGATCTTTGTGAGCTTCTCCTGAACCAACTGTTAGAGAATTTACAGAAAATAAAGAAGGATAAGAAGAATTCATTTAAGTATGGTGGCTTGATATTATGTCTATTCTTTTACTATATGAATGAGCTACCCGAATCTAGTGGTTGGGTATGGCAAAATGACAGACCGGTTGCCATACAAATCAGAGATTATATGTATGGGCTTGGTGATACCAAGGCACAAAGTACAACACTCTAGGGCTACTTCAAAAACTTCCAAGGCATGATGCAGGCCAAAGAGAGAATCCCCCAATCTCTAGTTGAAAAATACAAGGACACAATGTGCTTCATGGTAGACACTGATCAATGCCTAATGGAGGCAATGGAACCCAGATCAGTCTGGATTATGCCAATGGGCTATGAGGTAGATGAGAAAATTGTGGAGCTACATGTTCAACACCTGCTAAGTCAACCAAAGGACCCTGAGGCAGAAAGGTTTGGAACCTTCCAAGAGTTGAGTGTAAAAATTCATGTTGAACTGAGACAGCCTGAGATCAAGAGAAAGGTGAGAAGGGAAGTAGAAGTTGCCAAGAGATATGGCATATCTAAGGAGGCAGTTGATGCCAATAGAGAGAAGGTAGAAAGAGCAGAAAAAGAGAGACAAGAAGCAGAAAAAGAAAGTGTTCCGGTGCAAGCCCTCTCCCAGACTAGATCCTTAAAGAGCTCTGCACCTGCCACCTCTAAGAGCTCAAAAGCCTCAAAATTGGAACCAAAGACATCTAGAAAAGGAGAGAAGAGAACAAAGACAAAGGCTACAAGGTCATACACAAGCCACAAGGATGATGAAGAGACAGAGATAGATGAGGAGGTCAAGAAAATAAAGAAAAAGAAAACATCTGTGGAATTCTTTGTTGGCAAGAACAAAGAAGAAGAAGTAGAAGAATTTGTTGAAAGGCCTACTCTCTCCATTGATGATGTCATCAAGGCAGTCACTATAGATGGAAATCTGCAACCAATGATAGAATTCTATGATGAATACAATGAAGCTGACCAGAAGATCTTGCAAGATGCTACAATCAGGTATCTAAACATCTATAATAAAGCATTCATTGAAATCATATCTCTAATTCCCAAAAGCCTAGAGAAGGAACTTGAAATGAGAAAGAACAATGCTAAGGAAAAGGATATGGAGGTCCAGGAACAACTAGCTATTCAGCTCTATCCTTCCATCACTCTTAAACAAATGAACATGATCTTCAAGGATTGCAAGGATGAGTTCCAGAGCAAAGCCAGAATGAACAAGCTTATGCTCGAAGAGACTGATCAAGTGGCAAAAGAGATTGAAGACATCCTCCGAAATGCATACAAAAGATTCAATCTTTCTATTATAGAGGACATAAGTGATGAACCTTCTGATGTCGAAAGATTAAGTGCATCAAAGGAAGACTCAACTGAAAAAATTGCAGAAGAGTCAAAGGAGACAAGTGAGGAGAAGACTAAGGACCTAGATTCCTCTGTTCTGGAAGAGGAAGTCCATGAAGAAGTAAATATCTCTCTTTTGGATCCCCCAACAGACTCCAGAACTGAAGGAGAAGCAAGACAAGAGGAGAAAGCAAGTCAAGAAGAAGGGAAAAAGGGAAGAAAAGAAGATCAAATAGAGAAGACCTTAGGTGATAGTTCTAAGGCCGCAGAAGGAAAGAAGACTCTGTCTCCAGCAAGAGACATTGCAAAAGCAATTAAAGACTTCCTGAACAAAGAGATGATGGAAATAGATGAACCGGATCTATTTCAAGGACCACTTAATTTTGACTTCCTCTCTCCGGTTCAGACAATGAAGGTAGAATCTTTTGCTCAAGCTAAAACAAAAGAAAAGCTTCTAAAGTCTCACATGGAAGACTGTGAGCTAATAGAGATCGCATCCGGTGTATTGGAGAAGATCATGCCATCCTTCCAAAAGGATCTTTCGGCCTCTTCATCTGGTAATCTAAAATCTCATGTTAATACTGTTAGCACACATTTTGATTCCTTAGATAAATCAGCAGAAGAAAAGGTCTGGAAAGAATTTTTGGGAAAGAGATTCTCTGAAGTACAAGGACTCATAGCAAATGATAGGAGAAATCTAGATATTGGGATAAAGAGCCTAGAAAATGCTCTTAAAGATGGCAGAGAAATATATGAATTTTGTCTATCCTGGTCTAAAGTGATAAAGGATATTGAGAAGAAAGTGAAAGAACAAGAAGGTGAAGGAGGAAACTTAGGGAAGATGCAGTCTATCAGATCAAGCTATAACATCAGGATTTGTTCCATCTATTAACAAAAAGGGAATACCTCAAAAGAAGATTATAATGAGTTGGATGATAAAGTTGGCAAGAGACACTGTGTGGCTTCATGAATGTTGTCATTGATGGCAACAAAGTCCATCCCACTCATCCGCAGTACATAGTATGTCTATACCGGAAGTCAGATTGAAGAGTGTTTTGGTCCGGTGAACAAGAACAAAGCATGCAGCAAGGTCCGACAGTCAGGTCCAGATCTCTCAAAGGAAGTATCTCAGCAAAGTGCAGACTTGGGGAAGTCAAGAGGAATACCATGACTACTACATTCCAGAGATTGAGCCTCCGGTGATGAAAGAGTGAAAAGATATGAGCATCTAAGTGTTGGGTTCCTGTTTGGCAGAGTAGACTGAGGAAGAACTGACCGGCAGAGCATCAGACCTTAATCCGGATAAGAAATTGATGGTGATCAAGTTTCTTGAGGGATCATTCATGGTTGGTCGACATAATTGATGACTCCTATAACTATCATTTTGATACACATCACTTAGTAAGCATGGATTCAGCCGACATACCAGAGTTTGAGAAATCTTGAGTATTCCGGATGCCGACTAGAAAGATGTTAAAACCCTTTGTGCGGATATATATACCAGATGGATTTCAATATGAAGGTGTGTGTTGTGTAAAAGTGTGTGCGAATAAAAGCAGAGAGCAGTGTGGAAGCAGATATACAAATCTGGTATGTGATAGAACAGCAGCACTAAGTAGAGGAAGAATGAAGTGCAACAAATCAGTATATTGAGCCTAACCAAAACTAAACTCCAGTATATGTGGATGCCTCTGATCAGTTCAAACACTTGGTTACTTTCTATATACCTTGTAGACAGTGAGTCTCTTGTAGGCAGTGAGCCTCTTGTGAGCAGTGTGCTCGGGCAGTGAGCCCTAATTGGCAAGTGCCATTTTGTACTTCTATTCTTTTAATAGAGAATACAATCTTGGGTTAGTCACCCTGTGGTTTTTCCCTTAATAGGGTTTTCCACGTAAAAATCCTTGTGTTATGTGTGTTGATTTCTTTTCTGCTCTCATGTTCATATATGCTTAAATGTTTGATACTGCACTAATTATTAAAGAAGAAGAGAAAGTTAAATTATCTAAGATAACTGATTCACCCCCCCCCCCCTCTCAGTTATCCACTTTGTTCCAACAAATAATGCCAAAGATGATGTTCCGAAGGAGTCCCAGGGTAGTGTAAATGATAATATTAATAAATCAACCTCAACAAGTGATAGCAAAAATGTAAATCCAGCACAGAAGGGGAAATCCAAATAAAAAATGGGACATGTGTGGGATCAATCAAAGAACTTTTAGCTTGATTAGGTGTTAAAGTACCCATTCATTGAGCTAGTGGAGAATGTAAACAAAGATAAACCTTGCATAGAATGTAGGCATAAGATTTACAATTTGAAATATGGTATGGATAAGAAGTTGCAGTTGAAAACTGACACCATATGAAAAATAAATCATAGACAAAAAGGAAAAATCAATGATAAGATGGAAAATAGAGAAAGAATGTCTTCATGTTAAGAATGTCCTAGAATATCATGAGTTTATTGAAAGAAAGGTAAAGCTCATTACATGTGGAGGTTCAATTGAATCTCAATTTGGAAAGATGATGGGAGAAGCACAAATGGCAAAAATTGTTCAATTGACTGATGTTTTTCATATTTTCACTAGAGGGTGTCATATGATAGACTACTCAAAATATAATAGTTTATTATCTTTTATAAAGGTGTTCCTAAATTTCCTAACACACATTGATCAATAATCAGTGGATGGGAATGGGCAAGTTGTTTTGCTGAGGTGGAAAAACATGATGTACACGAAAAAATAAAAGAGTCAACTTTTATTTCATTATCTTTAGATGAAGTTATGGAAGTAGATACTTATTATGTATGTATACATGTGTATACTATAGAAAATCTTGCCCACCAACCTTATCTATTTTTTGTTCATAAAATGAAGGAGAATGCAACATTGTAGAATCTATTTGAACTAGTTAAAAAATCTTTAAATAAAATCAATGATAAAGGGGATCGAGATGTGTGATACGATGAGTTAAATTCATGTAAGAATATGCCACTTGTAAGAAACAATTTTTTAGTGGCAAATAGTTCATATCGGCTAATTCAGATTTGGTGAATAGTTCATATCAACTAATTCAAATTTGACGAATAGTTCATATCGACTAATTCAAATTTGACAAATAGTTCATATCGACTAATTCAAATTTGATGAATATATTGCAACCATCAAGGGGCAAATTGCTAGGATTTTAAAGTTTATTGGTCAATTGCATGTTAAATCGCCACCAATTTATTTATAAGGCATTTATAATTAATATTTTGTAAGAACCATTTGGAATAGCTAGAATAAAATAATATTATTCTTACAAGATAATGTGGAAAAAGGGAAGAGTTAAAAACTTTTCCATAATAACTCAACTCATGAAACAAATTTCATTAATATATTCAGATAAGATTCCATGCATCAGTGAATCAATAAGTACAATGAAATAGGACCATGCCTTACAATTCTTAGCCATGTAGGCTTATACAAGAATAACATGATAGCAATATATATATAGCTTCTTTCTGCATGTGCACTATGGAACCAAAGAGAGAGTATCATCGTGGTGATATCCACCCTGCCACGAAGCATAAAGCTTCCCCATGCCACCCTACTGGGGAGCTCGACCCATCACAAGGGGTCTAGCAAACTGAAGATGGCTTGTGTGAAGGAATCTGGATCTCTTCTCAAACTCAACATACATAAAGTAAGAATAGGAGATGCATTCACAACAAGGTTGTACAACATTTAACGATGCGTTCACAAAACCAAGACATACTAATGCAAGAAATCATACCATCAACAAAAAGGCCATTACGGTATTTACATCAAGCCTTAAATCGACAATAGTCATCTATTTCCAATAAAAGTTAATAACTTCAACTAAGTTGTTATTTCCACAATCTAGTCATCTTTCCTACAAGATTAAGTAAATAGCAATTCAAATCATTCATACATAGAACTCGCAAGTATCTAAAACAAGTTGACACCATATATTCAACATCTGTGAAACCTTAGAGAGAAGGAAAGATTCTAAGTCAATCTAATAAACTAATTTACAAGCCTATTTGATTTCCATCTAGAGCCATTAAGTAGTATTCAAAATCGTTGACAAGCAAAACCCCAATTTATGTATATTTCTATTTAAGTTGACAACTTACTATTATCTCACAATCATTAACTAGATCCCTGAGAGCTAAAAGAGACACTACCACTAAGAGACAAAACATGTCATGCTATTAAAATTCCCGAACAAGCATAATGATCATAGAATTCTTATACTACACTATCTCCTTTCAAAATTTCAACTTGACAAAACACAATTCCCATATAACTAAGAGTTGATATCTTCTAAGACCTAGGTTTATAATTTAACATAGTGTTACAATACAATAGAGGTAAAATGCTACCCACTTGGTTTCCAATATACTTCAAACCTTTGACCTATGCAAGAATTTCTTAACTCGGTTAAGAACCAAAAGTCTATGCTAAAATAAAAAGTTCGAAGGTGACAAAGATATCAAGAAGTAATTTTGAATTTGATAGTAATATGACACCAAATTATGTTTTTAACAAATAAACTACTTAGCCAAATCGTAGTTCCACATACAATCTAACAAAAGTAAAAATTAAAGAATAACCTAAATATCTTTTATTGAATTTGAATAAAACTCATCTTTCATATTTTCTAGAATATACAATTTACTTACAATGGTAAACTATATTGATTTCAACTTCATATTCATATAACAAGATACATAAAAATTTAATTATTGAAAAGTAATAAAATGTAATAATTATTTGGAATTCTATAAAATATTCCTAAGTCTAAATAAAAAATTTATTTAATTAAAAGACTTTATATTCTTAACAAGAGTTCAAATTTCTACCTAGTTCTATTAGTAAACCTATCTAAAATCATTCAGGTATTATT
Organism: Cunninghamia lanceolata; assembly: GCA_027924645.1. NCBI lineage: Eukaryota > Viridiplantae > Streptophyta > Pinopsida > Cupressales > Cupressaceae > Cunninghamia > Cunninghamia lanceolata. The sequence goes on along the minus strand of BSBN01000339.1, from coordinate 27,146,624 downwards.
AGACTAGATTTTTAAAGCTAATTTCATTTCGTTTAAAACCTCATGCAAGAGAGTACTTTCTAATATTTCATAGAAATAAGATATAGAAGAACTATACTTTCAAAAAGGAAAAGTAAGAATATCTAAACCAAGCGGTAAATAAAATAGAATAGGCAGAGCCGCAGAGGAAAAGATAACCGATGTAACCACTAGCTAAGCGATGCCTTTTAAGAAGGCACAATATGATTTCTTTGAGACTTAGAGAGATGATTTAAGCATACCAATGAAAAAGGAAACATAAATCGAAAAAGAAATTGAAGGAAATAAAGAGCTCTTCCAGCCGAATAGGTTGCTCAGCCTTATAGAGGGGTTTATATCGCTAAAGGAGTCATCATCTGAGTGACTAAGATCATGGCATGGCGGTGCAGAGGTAATACAAGCTCGGAGTAAAATATGCAACAACAATTATGGTCGTATGGTCTTATAAACATGTATGCAAAAAGATGGGGCGGTAAAGGCAAGGCATATGGACTGTTTTAGCAAAATGCCTCAAGAAATGACATTTGTTGGATGCAATGATTGTAGGATATGCACAAAATGGATTTGTTAAAAAGGCTTTAGAAATTTCAAGCACACAACCAGCATTCTACATTACCCACGCTCGACTAGAGCTGCGTTAGAGGGTATGTACACTTCGATCTGGAAACCAAAGCTCAGAAAGAACAAAGTACACTTGGTCGCTAATCTAAAACTCAGATATGAGGATTTGATGTAGTTTCAAATAAAAGAAAAGAGGCGACTAAGCATTATCTGAAGGATCAACATAAAATGGATTAGACTTTTGGTAAATCAAAAACAAGGAAAAATTGATTCAATCCCAAGTAAACACCATGGGTTTTGAGAGCTAAAGCTACAGGTCTCAATGGGCACAGTAAAATAGCATAACGTTTTGATATGAAAAGAAATAAAACCAAATCCTTAAGGAGTAAAGTATAATTCTATAGGCATCAAAGCCAGATCATGCAGGTTTACAAAGAAGCCTATAGTCAATAAAATCAGATGCTATAGATACAAAAATCAAGAAGACAATTCTAAGTACAAGGATTTAATATTACACAGATACAGGACTACGGATTACCATGTTTGCAGAAAATATTATAAACTCAACCAAGCTCAGAATGATATCTCAGAAATCACAGAGAGGATAATCAAGATATCCAAAGCTAAATAATTCCTATAGTGCAATACATACCAGAAAAGGATTTTAGTATTTTCCGTAATCCGTTCACTCCTTTCCCTGAGATTGTTTCTAGAGAATCTACACCCAAAATTCCTCCCAAATCTATCTTCTTCCCCCTTTGGCTTTTGCATCCCCTGCTGCTTTTTCACACCCCCTTCTTGTTTTTCTTTTTCCAGTTTTTATCGACTCTTGTTTCTCCGAGAATCTTTTTCAAATACAAAAATAGGAAAGAACAATAATTGTCTTTACTCCACTCTCCCACTTTCCTTTCCATTTTCTAAAATTAGTTTTTCCTAAAAACATCCAAGATTCCCTCAAAAATTACTTTCTTTTAAGACATTAAACTGCCATCCTTAATTTAGATGAAATAAAATATTGTCAATGCATAAAACCTTTTTCAAAAGATATTTAAATATTGCAACTAATATTATGACTAAATGCAATAAATATTAACGCAATTATTTTTCAAGCACTCAAACATACACGTTAATGCAAATTTCATTTATGTCATCTATGTGGTGTGTGCGTAGATTTTCCCTCAACACAATTTGCCTTTAGTCGGCTAGACACCCCCATCCTCGATGATACTCTCTCTCTCCGTGGAGAGAGTGTCGACCTGCAATTTTGTATTAAATCAATCAATTAATTTTCTAATTATATTATTTAATATCATAATTAAATATTAGAAAATAAAGGGTTGTGACATACTTTCCCTCTTAAAAGAATCATCATCCCGATGATCAATTCTACTTAACTCACGATACAGTTTCATACCTCTTTAATCCAGTTTTACCTCTATGTCACAGTGTGTCCACTGGTAAAGATGTCATTTCCTTCAAGGTGCTTGTTTGTTCATAATGACAAAATACCTGTGTCTAACTTACATGTACACCTGCACACATTGTTAGTTCATCACTATTCATCAAATTAAAACTTCATTTCTATACTTTCAGACAAGTAAAAGCATGCCATGTAAGTCATTTATTTCATACAATCTTCCATGAAGTAATCAAATCCTTTTCATATTCTAAGATATTTACAGAAAGAAATCATTTATGTTCATTTTGTCAACATTTCTACTCGCATGAGACATCAAAACAATTGCCCCTATGATAAAAAACAAGTATCCCATACTACCTGTCATCATCATTGGCAAGTCAAAATTCTAACCAAAAAAAATCTCAACATACGAAAAATATCAACAATTTACAAGGTCTTCAACTTGATCAATATAAATGATAAGAAGATCAACAGGTTTTTAATATACAAAAAGATCATCACATGATTAGAAAGATCAGAGATAAGAAGATCATCAGGATCTCAATACTGATACAACCATTTACTAAATTTAGCAATAAAAGTAAATCTTGATCTATAAATGGAAAAAGAAACTTTCTATTGGCAGAGATACTCAAAACGTATAATTTCTACAATTTTTCAAATGCAGCCTTGGTTCCTAGAGAAATAAGTACAATTTCATTCCTTGTCATACAAAGGTTCAATACATGCTATATCCATTTTCTAAATTACATAAAGAAAATCAAATATTTAATCTATCTTCAGCCGCCATAACCCATTGGTCTTCCGCAAGCTGAAGGTCAAGAGTATAGTTAAGGTGCTTTTCCACCCAACCATGAAGCACTACACTTTCTCAGAATTCTTTCTAACTTGAATAATACTCGGCCCTACATGCGGTGCCTAGATACCAATAACAAAGAGCAGGAGGGAAACTCTCGATGCATGTTTGATGCCTTATATGCATTCTATACTTCAATGAACATATTTCTTGCATACAGGATGTGGCAGAGAAACATATAATATAAATTTTTCTAGGCATTCCTTATCCATCTATTTCAATGGTACAATATCCATCTATTTCAATGGTACAATATAGCTTTGGCCAAAGCACTTTTTAAAAAAATATCAGTCAAATCCTGAAAAGAGTTTTGCCTTCTCTGTTATTCCACATTCGGCATCCTGTCCCGGAAGGTAAACTTTACACATCACATAATCTATCTCAAAATGCATAAAATAAGGACTAGATAATATGATAGTGCATTTCATGCACAAGTGCACATAGAATGAATAATTATAAATAAGAATGCATGAACTCTTTGTGCAAAACTCACACAAGATACAAATATATAATTTACTTGTAGAGCCTCACTTGCACAAAATGTGGATTATGCATTGCATACAATGAGCATTTCTCGCTCAAGTTTTTGTTCAATAATTATGGTAAGTGCATTGCTCGCACAAAAGGGAAATATGCATAAATCAAATTAGTTTAAAAAATAGTGATCATTACTCGATCCAAAAAGTGTATCTTACACACATTATGGATGTAATCATTACTCAAGTGCTTTATCTGCACAAAGGAATCAATAACTTACTCTAGTGCATCACTCGCACAACGACAACAAAGATATGAAATATGCATCACGCACATTAGTATAAATATAGTGAACATTTCTCGTTCAAAAATAAATAGGAAAAGTGCATTTAAGACAACAATTCTATAATGTGAATACAATCACTCATACAGATGCGTCATTTGCACAAAGCATGAGAAGTGGATTATTATACATGTGCATTACTTGCACCAAAAGATGTATCATTCTCTTATAGTATATATATTTATAAGTACTTTCACTAATAGAAATCAGGCATATAGAATTCTTAATACCCCTCTTTCAACACAACATCAATCATTCCTACCTTGTCTATAAGACAAATCAAGAAAACTTATCTAATCATCCTTATTAATGAAGGCCCTTAAGGCATCTCAACTTTGCATTCTTTAAAATTCTCGTGGATTCTACTAGATCCATATCTTGAAAGGATAAGAAGTTTCTCAACAATTAACTTGCCCAAAGCCTAGTACTATTAAAAACATTCTTGCCTTTAAAACATCCATCTTAGGTTTCTTACCTTCAAGAAGGCTCAACCAATACTTATCCATTATTGTTGACTTTATTTACTTCACAGGTGATTTTCCTTCTTCCTCTTTTCAAAAATTTCATCTTTTCTTCTTCCCTTATATCTTATCAACTCATTCATCCTTTACGTCATCAGAGAGATCACTCTTCTTAATATATTTCACTTTTACTACCACATCATCATTCATGGGTTGTCACCATATAGTATCCATATTAGCTTACTTCAAATAGCATTGTATATTATTCATCTTGACTTACTTCAAATAGTCACCATTACTCTTACTAGCAGGTCCTATGAAAACGCGACTAAGGAGAAGAGGTCTCTCACCTCTAGAGTTGTTTGAATGATCGAACTATGTCCAAATTTCTACTCTGTTTCAACTAAACCATGTAGGAATCACCAATTCATCAAAAGAATCTTGACCCATAACTAGGGTTCTCTATTCAATATAACAGGTTCACCTTATAATGCAACCTAAGCGCAAAAGACTCGAGGCCTGAGTGTCGAACCCAAAACGCTCTGATACCAAATGTAAGAACCATTTGGAATAGCTAGAATAAAATAATATTATTCTTACAAGATAATGCAAAAAAAGGGAAGAGTTAAAAACTTTCCCATAATAACTCAACTCACGAAACAAATTTCATTAATATATTCAGATAAGATTCCATGCATCAATGAATCAATAAGTGCAATGAAATAGGACCATGCCTTACAATTTTTAGCCATGTAGGCTTATACAAGAATAACATAATAGCAATATATATATAGTTTCTTTCCACATGTGCACTGTGGAACCAAAGAGAGTATCACCATGGTGATATCCAACCTACCATGAAGCATAAAGCTTCCCCATGCCACCCTACTGGGGAGCCCGACCCATTACGAGGGGTCTAGAAAACTAAAGATGACTTATGTGAAGGAATCTGGATCTCTTCTCAAACTCAACATACATAAAGCAAGAATAGGAGATGCATTCACAACAAGGTTGTACAACATTTAACGATGTGTTCACAAAACCAAGACATACTGATGCAAGAAATCATACCATCAACAAAAAGGCCATTATGATATTTACATCAAGCCTTAAATCGGCAATAGTCATCTATTTCCAATAAAAGTTAATAACTTCAACTAAGTTGTTATTTCCACAATCTAGTCATCTTTCCTACAAGATTAAGTAAATAGCAATTCAAATCATTCATACATAGAACTCACAAGTATCTAAAACAAGTTGACACCATATATTCAACATCTGTGAAACCTTAGAGAGAAGGAAAGATTCTAAGTCAATCTGATAAACCAATTTACAAGCCTATTTGATTTCCATCTAGAGCCATTAAGTAGTATTCAAAATCGTGGACAAGCAAAACCCCAATTTATGTATATTTCTATTTAAGTTGACAACTTACTATTATCGCACAATCATTAACTAGGTCCCTGAGAGCTAAAAGAGACACTACCACTAAGAGACAAACCATGCCATGCTATTAAAATTCCCGAACAAGCATAATGATCATAGAATTCTTATACTACACTATCTCCTTTCAAAATTTCAACTTGACAAAACACAATTCCCATATAACTAAGAGTTGATATCTTCTAAGACCTAGGTTTATAATTTAACATAATGTTATAATACAATAGAGGTAAGATGCTACCCACTAGGTTTCCAATATACTTCAAACCTTCGACCTATGCAAGAATCTCTTAACTCGGTTAAGAAACAAAAGTCTATGCTAAAATAAAAAGTTTGAAGGTGACAAAGATATCAAGAAGTAATTTTGAATTTGATAGTAATATGACACCAAATTATGTCTTTAACAAATAAACTACTTAGCCAAATCGTAGTTCTGCATGCAATATAACAAAAGTAAAAATTAAAGAATAACCTAAATATCTTTTATTGAATTCGAATAAAACTCATCTTTCATATTTTCTAGAATATACAATTTACTTACAATGGTAAACTATATTGATTTCAACTTCATATTCATATAACAAGATACAAAGTCGATAAGGGCGTGGTTCAGTAGTTAAGTCGCTTGGTTGTAGTGGCAGCCACTAGAGTTCAAACCCACGCTGGGCCAACGAGCTCGCAAGCTTTACGCCTTCGCTGGGCCAACGAGCTCGCGAATTTGAAGTGTTCTTGCTAGGGGATGAGGTCCCCCATGTTGTGGCCTCACCAATTCATTGCTCTGGGAAAAAACATTCGTGTGGAGCCGGAGGGCGTGGAGTTGGAGGGCGTGTCGCACCAACGTCACCGGTCACATTAAAAAGTTTACCAGGCGCATTATCTTTTTTAAAAAAAAATTAAAACAAAATTTTGAAAACAATATAACAAGATACATAAAATTTTAATTATTGAAAAGTGATAAAAAAAAATTATTATTTGAAATTCTATAAAATATTCCTATGTATAAATAAAAAATTTATTTAACTAGAAGACTTTATATTCTTAACAAGAAGTCAAATTTCTACCTAGTTCTATTATTAAACCTATCTAAAATCATTCACATATTATTAGACTAGTTTTTTAAAGCTAATAAACTAAAGCTAATTTCATTTCGTTTAAAACCTCATGCAAGAGAGTACTTTCTAATATTTCATAGAAATAAGATATAGAAGAATTATACGTTCAAAAAGGAAAAGTAAGAATATCTAAACCAGGCGGTAAATAAAATAGAATAGGCAGAGCCGCAGAGGAAAAGATAACCGATGTAACCACTAGCTAAGTGACGCCTTTTAAGAAGGCAAAATATGATTTCTTTGAGACTTAGAGAGATGACTTAAGCATACCAGTGAAAAAGGAAACATCAATCGAAAAAAAAATTGAAGGAAATAAAGAGCTCTTCCAGCCGAATAGGTCGTGCAACCTTATAGAGAGGTTTCTATCGCTAAAGGAGTCATCATCTGAGTGACTAAGATCTTGGCATGGCGGTGCAGAGGTTATACAAGCTCGGAGTAAAGTATGCAACAACAATTATGGCCGTATGGTCTTATAAACATGTATGCAAAAGATGGGACGGCAAAGGCAAGGCATACAGACTGTTTTAGCAAAATGCCTCAAGAAATGACATCTGTTGGATGCAATGATCGCAGGGTATGCACAAAATGGATTTGTTAAAAAGGCTTTAGAAATTTCAAGCACACAACCAGCATTCTACATTACCCACGCTTGACTAGAGCTGCGGAAGAGGGTATGTACACTTCGATCTGGAAACCAGAGCTCAGAAAGAACAAAGTACACTTGGTCGCTAATCTAAAACTCAGATATGAGGATTTGATGTAGTTTCAAATAAAAAAAAAGAGGCGACTAAGCATTATCTGAAGGATCAGCATAAAATGGATTAGACTTTTGGTAAATCGATAACAAGGAAAAACTGATTCAATCCCAAGTAAACACCATGGGTTTTGAGAGCTAAAGCTACAGGTCTCGATGGGCACAGTAAAATAGCATAACGTTTTGATATGAAAATAAATAAAACCAAATCCTTAAAGAGCAAAGTATAAATCTACAGGCATCAAAGCCAGATCATGCAGGTTTACAAAGAAACCTATAGTCAATAAAATCAGATGCTATATATACAAAAATCAATCTAAGACAATTCTAAGCACAAGGATGTAATATTACACAGATACAGGACTACGGATTACCATGTTTGCAGAAAATATTATAAACTCAACCAAGCTCAGAATGATATCTCAGAAATCACAGAGAGAGGATAATCAAGATATCCAAAGCTAAATAATTCCTACAATGCAATACATACCAGAATAGGATTTTAGTATTTTCTGTAATCCATTCACTCCTTTCCCTAAGATTGTTTCTGGCGAATCTACACCCAAAATTCCTCCCAAATCTATCTTCTTCCTCCTTTGGCTTTTGCATCCCCTGCTGCTTTTTCACACCCCCTTCTTGTTTCTTCGAGAATCTTTTTCAAAAACAAAAATAGGAAAGAACAATAATTGTCTTTACTCCACTCTCCCACTTCCCTTTCCATTTTCTAAAATTAGTTTTTCCTAAAAAAATCCAAGATTCCCTCAAAAATTACTTTCTTTTAAGACATTAAACTGCCATCCTAAATTTAGATAAAATAAAATATTGTCAATGCATAAAATCTTTTTCAGAAGATATATTAGTAAATGCAATAAATATTAACGCAATTATTTTTCAAGCACTCAAACATACACATTAATGCAAATTTCATTTATGTCATCTATGTGGTGTGTGCGTAGACTTTCCCTCAGCACAATTCGTCTTTAGTCGGCTAGACACCCCCTCCTCGATGATACTCTCTCTCTCTGTGAAGAGAGTGTCGACCTACAATTTTGTATTAAATCAATCAATTAATTTTTTAATAATATTATTTAATATCATAATTGAATATTAGAAAATAAAGGGTTGTGACATATTTTTGCCATAGTAACCTGTGTTTGTAACGAGGAAATGCATGTTAAATCGCCACCAATCTACTATCAGAATGGCTCCCTTTGAGGTGTTATATGGTTAGAAATACAGAACACCTATTAGTTGGGACTGACTAGAAGATAGAGTGTGCATAGGACCAGAGATGTTGATAGAGATGGAAGAGCAAGTTAAATTGATTAAACAGAGGTTGGTAGAAGCCAATGATAGGCAAAAGAGTTTTTATGTAGATGAACTCCACGACAGTTTGCTATCAGGGACAAAGTCCTTTTGAGGGTCAAACCCCATAAGAGTTCAATAAAGTTTGGGAAGTTAGCCAAACTTACACCTAGATATGTGGGCCCGTTTGAGGTCCTAGAAGTAGTCAACCTGGGCAATTGCGTACAGACTTGCTTTACCGCCTTCTCTTGCTTGTTTGCATAATGTTTTTCATGTTTCATATCTAAAGAAATGTGTCAAATTTTTCTCATGTGCTTGATTGGAATGATCTTCAGGTTTTGGACCCAGGAGTGGTTACAATCAAACCTCTCAGATTTCTTAAGGTTCACAAGATATGCTTGCATAACAGGGAAGTCACCAGTGCAAGGTCCAATGGGAACAATACTCAGGGGACAATGCCACCTGGGAAGTTTACAAGGAATTCCACCAAGCTTTTCCTTATTTGTTTGTTTAAGTAGAACCAGACTTAATGCTTTTTCATGAATATTTGATACTTGTTTGAACAAAGTCATCGAGGACAATGACCTTTTTCTAAGGGAGGGGAGATGTTACACCCTATTTTTGGAATAATTAATTATGGCATGTAACTTAATTTTTGATATTGGATGATACGTTTAAAGATATGATTTTCTTATGAAATTTGGAATAGATATGGTTTCCATGAAATGATTATTTTGTATGCATCCATGTGAATGTACAATTTAAATATCAATTTTTGAAGGATGAATGAAATGAATATGATCTTATCATGTTGTTAATCCTATGAATTGATTATTAATTAGAATTATATAAATTTGAATACAAATGTAATTATAATTGTAATGGACTAACTACCTTGTCAATGAATGAGGTGGATACAGGATAGATCTAGTTTCCCCTCCCAGTCGAGGAGGGAGAGCATCATCGAGGAGAGGACTATAGATCGAGTTGAATTGGCACTCATACCATGTATCTAAGAGCTTTCATACACGTCACTAGGATAGTCGTGCATTTGGTGATGTTAATCCTATCGTAAGGCATTGCTTGTCACTTCATGTTTTAGACGTGCATAAGTTATGTACATACCTTGACATCTTTATTTGCAAAAGTCTGCATTTTCGCCATTCATAATGTAATGTGGTCATTTTGGTTGCCATAAGTTTTACCGAGTTGGTATACTACTATTTTATCGATACCCAACGTCGAAGACGTCAATCATATTGTCAAATTCTTAGTAATAAGAGTTTATTTGTTCTAATTGAAATTATTTGAGTGGAGGTTTTTTTTATAAAATCATGCTTTTTATGTTTGTTTTAAAATTTAAATTGCTTGGTTAAAAAGCTCCACATAGTGGAAGTGTGTGAATTTATTACACTTGAGCTAATGGAGAGTTAAGAACTTTCATTAAGCTCACCACCACTCTAGTTTTGTGAGATTGAACAAGTTGATTTATTGCTTTCAATCAAAGCGATTGGATTGGGTAATTAGTATTAGATATATATTTGCATACTTATATATGAATATATTTGTATGTATATTGTGAATATACATACAAATGTATGCATATAAAGATAGTGTTTTTTTAATAAAAATGGTCGATTCTTTGCAAGTCGTGTCTTAAAACAACAAGTTACTCTTTTAAAGATAAAATATTTATTTGAAATGTGTGAATTTTGTGAATATCACAATAGGTTGATTCTTACAATCCATTGGGTACCCGAACTGCAAGATGGAATTAGTTTTACCAGCATATCATTCCATGAACATTCATGATATGGGGTTTATGAATAGCAAATATAGATAAAACTATAAGTATTATATGTAATGGGTTTTTGTTTACAAGTTATGATGACCAAACATATCAGGTCATAGGTTTTATTACAACAATTCACTTTCTTATAATACAAATTCCTGAGTATGGAAATTGTGAGTTTATATAAATTTGAATCCAGGTTGAATCTTTGCAGGCCATTGGAATGTCTTTGACCCTGCATCAAACCCTTGCAAAGAGAAACTGTGTATCTGTTAATATATATATATATAGATATATATTTGTGTGTGTACATAATTTATGTTTGAGAATATTTTTGTGGAAAAAGCTAAACACAACTGCTACATTCTTTTGGAATATATATTATTATGTACTTCATGGTATACCAGTTATGGAATAAACAAGAAAAGAGTATTATTGTTATTATTTTGTACTTCATTGTATACCAGTTATTGAGTTCTTAAGTTTAGCTTCCATGATTTCATTTTGAGGTGCTAACCTTGTTACATAGATATAAAGAGGTTTAGTATTTACCATCCTTGGATTTTGATCGTATGGTGAAAGCAAAATAATATTTATTGTTGTTCCAGATTTATGTGAAACCAATTTTCAGAGGGATTGTGAAGTTCAGTTTTGACTGTGGATTCCTTTTCACATGAGTCATTTTAGATTATCTTTGTACTTATATGGATTCAATCATGTCCGAAAACTATAGAAAAGTTGTATTCAATTTGGATAGTGTAAACTTATGATTGAATCACCTAGGAATTGGTATCGCATTCTAGGAAGATATTATGTATTGATATAAAGTTTATGACTATTAATAGCTACATTGATGGTTGAATTTCTATGTTTTATTTTATTACTCTGATTATGTGGCAGCATGATGTCATTAGGTTAAGTCACATGTCTATATTAGTGGTTGAGTTTTACTATCACCTACTTCACTAGATTTAATAGTAGGTTAGAGGAATTTTAATCGTCTAGTCAAATCTGTGATAGGAAATCTAAATCACGTAGAGCTGAGTTATGAAATAGTTTGAGTAATGTTACTATCTATTGTGTAGTTTGTGAATAAGTTGTCTTATGTTGACAAGACTAAGATAGAGGTGTGTGAACAGTGACCCACATCTCCTTATTGGAATGTGATTTCATTAATGAAAGCTTTGGCCAAATTCAATGCATAAGCTAGTTGCATTGTCAATTCAAAGTGTCTAATAGGTTGCATGTCAGTCATACTTAGCTAGAGGATTTTCTAGATTTGTATGGTAGATTGAATGTAACATAATCGATACATTACATTAGTTCTCGAATAGAATGGTATGATTGCAGATTCCTTTATCTACTACCCTCATGAAGGGTAGGGCCACTTCCAATTGGAAGGTGTGCAGGGGATTGTTGATTTGTGGATGGAGGAAAAGCACCAGGATGATGCTCTCCCTCTACGCAGTTGTAATGAACGTTGAAGGATTGATCACAGAGACACATTGTTATATTTATGATTATGTTTTGAAAGTTGTAAAGTTGTATGATACTATTTGTAAGCTAGTTTATTGGTATTATCCTTGTACAAGTGGTTAAATCGTTTAATTGTATAATATGAAGGATGTATGGAAAATTGTTCAATTCAATTTAAGGAATTCTTTCCTATTTCTATTCAAGAATGTAAATTTGTTTGTGTGCTTATAGTGTATCTGAATTATCATTTAACCTTTGGAAAAATATTATTATTATGTCAGATAAAAAAAATTCATTTGGAACTAGTTTGTAAAGTTTCCTTAGATTAAATTTAAAATATATATATTTGGGAGTTTTTAGTGAAAGTTTTTGGATACAAACATATGTTCGTCACAAGAAATGTTAAATAAAAATTTAAGTAACAAAGTCTACAATAGGAAAAAAACTCATGTTGGACGGATATAAGTCACACCCCAAACCAAAATGGGAGCTAGTAACTTGAGTGGTAGAACATCCCAGTATAACAAACAAAGTCGTGGGGAGGTCCTAGGTTCAATTCCCAGTTGGTCTATGCAAAATGGAATGCCATCATAGTCAACAAGTTAGCTCCCCAATCCAAAAGTGTGGCTTGAGGGGTGTGTTGAGCAAAAAGCTAGACACATCCAAAAAAAGGAACCAACAACCACAATGGAACAATAGCTCAATGGTTGTACACCCCAACATGCACATGGGAGGCCTTATATACAAGTCCCAATTGGTCCATGCAAAAAAGATATGGTATCTGAGCCAAACTAAAATGCCAATTTCAAATTATTGCATATATCAATAGCATCATCAACATATAATTAGAAACTAAAAATGAAAATATGGAGCTCCCACTCGAAGGTTTGAATACAGCGAAGGCATCTATGCTCCCACTTGGCAGATCAGCGAAGGCTACCCATGGCACTTCATCCTCGATGGTTCCTCTAGTTGGCGTGACGACAGTGTTTGCTGAGGATGCGGAGGTTCTAATTCAGACAAAGTTTCCTTCTGTGGGTGTCTCTTTTGTTGTCCCTAGGTCAGCCTGTGATGGTTTTGTGCTGGCTTTGACGGATGGTCCCTCTGTTGACGCCATTGCTGCGCTAGAGTCTTTTCCTCTTGCGCTCGATGGTATTGTGTTGGATGCAGGTCTTGGATATGAGTCGGTTGTGCAGGGTCCGGGGGAGTTACCCCCAAAGCCCTGTGGTTTAAGCATTCCTTCTGGTGCATCTATTGGCGGTTCTATTCCTGTGGTGGGCTTTTCCCCAACGCCCTACAGCTTCAACATGCCTTCAAGAGGGCATGGCTCCTTTTGGGCCCTCTTTCCTGAAGTGGATGGTACTTTTCCTTGCTGAAAAATTCCTACTTGCCCATCTTCAAGAGCTGCTCCTCTGCCCTCTGCACTACCTCTCACGGTTGTGGTGTGTAGGGTTGAGGTTCTTGAAAATGAGGATTTCTATAAGGGTCATGGGATTGTTTGCAGATTCAACAACCTGTGGTCATCCTTGCCGGACTTGCACAAATGGGTCTTAAAGTCATGGAAGCCTTTGGTGGAGGACAAGATGGAGTTGTTCCCGTGCGTCAAGGGCTTCTTTGTGGTGACATTCAATTCCCTAGAGGAGCGTGACTCTGTGTTGAACGGTAGGGTTTGGATGTGGGGAGTGCATTCCCTCTTCATTAAATGTGGTCCTGCTCCTTTAACCCTCTTACTGAGCCTCTCAACATTAGACCAACCTGGGTTAGGCTCCTGAATCTCCCTCTTTAGTGTCGGGAAGATTCTTTTTATGAGGATATTGGAAATGCTATAGGACGCTTTCTGATGGTGGATTCTTCAACCTCTCACATGGAACACTCCATGTTAGCCCGCATTTTGGTTGACATTGACATCTCCAAACCCCTTCATGGGGAGGTGGTTACGTAGGTTAGGGATAGTTCATGGACGCAACTGCTCGATTATGAGGGTCTCCCATTCAGATGTAGATAGTGCTTTGCCACTGGCCACCTAGCCTCCGTTTATCCCCACTCTTGTCACAAGTGTGCAGCCACCTGGTGGAAGAATGCTTCGGACGCTCACTTGACCATTAATGCTTCTGACTCTCTGGAGGATACTCCCTCGTCGACTGGTACGCCCTCTTCAGTTGATGTTTCGCCCTCTTCTGAGGGTGCTTTGGCGGCTGAGGCTACCGTGATTCCCCTGCTTCATACTGTGACTTTTGATCAGTCATTGATAGCCCCTTCTCTTATGGGCAATGTGGTGCTTCCAACTCCTGCTCAGCCATCGGGTACCCCAGCTTCTTGTGCTGGGGCTTTCCCCTCTTCTCATGTTCCGTCTTTTGTTGTAGAATCTGAAGAGGATTCCCCTCCCTCCCCATGTTCTGTGGACTTAGACTCTGTGAGTTCATGGACCATTTTTCAGAGAAGGAAGAAAGGTCTTCCTAAGTCTGTTTCTACTTTGCACCCTCAGGTCAAAGGCGTTCGTTATGATAGGTCGGGATCTGGTGTCGTCTAGTCCCTAGGGTTTTATCCTTGTTTATGCAACGGGGTTGCCTTTTTGTTGAAGGGTTCGAGCCCTTTCAAAATCCTGTGTTTCTGTTTCACTGCTTGTGAAACTCACTTCATTCACCTTCTGGCTTCTGTATGGGTTCGGGCCCTTCCCGGTTATCTTTATCAAAACATATAATTGGAAATTACAGTTGACTCATTCATATGCTTAATTTAGTAGACATTTGAATTAGCGTAGCAACAAAGATGTGCTTCATCCCGTAGAAAACTATCAAACCTTTCATACCATGTTCTTGAGGATTGCTTCAATTCATACAAGGTCATCTTTAACTTGTTTGTTAACTTCCACTTCCCCTATATGTAGCCTTTGAGTATATTTCTAATACTATTGTTAAATACTAATATTAATTTTGAAATATCACTATCAAAAGCTATAAATAAAAATAATAATAATTTTTAACTTATACATAATGTATAATGTGTGACCTCAAAGGGGGTTTCCATTAGGAACCAAGTCACAAGGACTAGTAGCCAAAGTGGCAGAGCATCTTGGCATGACCAAAGGACGTCCCAGATTCAAACCATATGATAGTCATTCATATTTGTAAAGAAATACCAAAAGTTTCTAATACAGAAAGGATGGTGTTCATAGACAGATTAGCATTTATCCAACCATTGATGTGATCAATATGAAAATGCTTTGAACTTAAAATAATAATAGTGGATGGCACAAGGCTAATTCGATGCTATTAGGAACAGTGATAAATGGCACAAGTCAAATTTAAAGCTATCAAGATTAGTGATAGATGGCACGAGGTTGATTCAGTGATATTATAAATAAAAAATTTAAAAGATAGATCTTTTATATGGCTAGGCCTACAAAGAACAGAAAACCCAATCAAAGAACCATATGAGAGCCATTCACATTTATACAAGAATGCATCGAGTTTGTAATGGATAAAAGATGCTTTTTATATACACATAAAATGTCCAACTCTAGATGTATTCAACACAAAAATCTTTCTTAAGCCATTCTTTCAATCAAAAGCTTTAGCTTCTCCGCCAAGCAAATAACACCTCAATTCACCACCACAAGTCACTCGCAAAAGGTATGAGTCAATAACAAACCCCATTGCCTTCAAACATCTCTACGACATAAAATTACTTTAATTCAAATTGAAATTTCTACAAATCATTTTCTATACCTAAAAGTCTCGTTAACGAAAGAAACCTTCAAAGATCAACCAAAAGCCAGAAAACTTTACTCTACCTTCCATAGAAATTTCTTAAAAGAGGCTAAACTAAATAGATAAAAAAACCAAGGGTAGTTTGACTGAATCATTGACAACAATTCCTTGAAAACGGGTTTAAAAATAGTAAAAATATATATGTGGGTAACTTCACTTCTACAAAAAGTTATTGAAAGGGGCTAAAAGTAGAGATAGAAAAACCAGGGTAATTTCACTGAATCCTTCATAGAAATTTCTTGAAAGAATCTATAAAAACAACACAAACATGAGGAAGTAATTTCACCGAAGCCTTCAAAGGAATTTCTTAAGGGCTTATAGAAAAAACAGGAAAAATAATTTTTTTTTAAAAGACAATAAATGTCGTTCAGAAGGAATTTTTAAAGAAAAACAGAATAAGGCATTTACAATTACGTTGACGAAGGACTTCAAATCTATGATGTAAATTTCTTCCAAATTTTTGAGGCTTCAAAAGATTGCATCGACGATTACACAAGATAACAGAAGCTTTACAAGCTCCCGAAACCCTCAAAGAAAACACACACCCCATGTTAGCCTCCCTGCTAACGAAAAGGGGGCTATATGCACATTTAAAAGAGAAAAATATGTAAGGGTCGAGCTAAGGAATTAAATGTAGTGAAGCGCATCATATATTATAAACAAAATTTGCTGCAAGACTGAGTTGTTCGTGGACTATCTCAAGACCATGGCCAACCTCAACGATTTCCTTGCACCATTCTATAATCAAATGTTCCTCGGCATTGAGAACTGTTGGTGGACCTTTCTTGGACGTTGTTGTTAGACCGCCAAGCCATTTGGAGAGTGTCGCTGTTGGGATTTTCCACTTTTTGGAAGCTCCCCTTATTGACATGTCATTTTCCTCCACGTCATATAGTGCCCCTTTCATGTCCTTCGAAGACCACAGACATTGTTTCATTGTTTCCTTATGCAGTATTCGAGGTGTAGGAACCTCATTCTGTGGTATTTGAGGTGTAGCAACCTCATTCTACGGTACTCGAGGAGTAGAAATCTTGTCTACTGCTGCAATAGGATCATCTTCTGAGGGAAAAAAACAACCTTGTTTGTGGGAGGGCAACCTTTTTGTGGCTCTTTTGTTTCTTTTCATTCCTCTACGGGTCACCACTGCATTGCCCTTTGCCAACTGCACAAAATAAGTACAATCAAAACTAAGAAGGGAAAACATCATATATTTACTTGTGACAAAAAAAAAATCATATTCAATGACATGTTTATGTATGAAGACAATGATGCTTGGGAATTTGATTGATGAAGACAATGATAATAGCCCAAATCAATCAAATCCCTGCCCTGTTTCGAAATTGAATTATGGGTGATATGAATTGCATATTTGATTGATTTGGGCCATTAATTCTTGAGT
Source organism: Cunninghamia lanceolata (assembly GCA_027924645.1). NCBI lineage: Eukaryota > Viridiplantae > Streptophyta > Pinopsida > Cupressales > Cupressaceae > Cunninghamia > Cunninghamia lanceolata. The sequence goes on along the minus strand of BSBN01000339.1, from coordinate 27,129,440 downwards.
TGATTGGTTTGGTGTATTGTTTGCATTTGTTTCCATAATTTTTTTTTGAATAATGGTGGCCTTACACCATTATTTTTTTGATGCAGGTGGGTTTTTAGAGGAAGGAGCCAGTACGTGCGCACCCTACTTGGCGAGATGGGACAGACTCCTGCTGATATGTGTTGGAGGTCTCATGTCTGATGAGACAAGCCAATGCTATTGCGTGTTGTTTGGGTTATCCTACGGTGGGAAAAATCAGTGTAAGGGGTTAGCATTTTGGTCAAAGATGGGACAGATGGGTTTGAATTGTGTTGAGGTGGCATTGTTCTGTAGTTGTGTAGTTGTGAGTAATGGCGAAGTGATGCCTGGATTGGTGCGACAATATGGTTTATAATGTTTATGGGGAAGGGTGCAAAGTTCTATGTTAATGTTGTTTACAGTGATATGTCAGATACAAGTTGAAAACTCCTCAACGTGTTTCGTTGATATATTTTGAATGTTAAGTTGACAATATTATAGTATAAAATATATGGCATGTTAATCTTCAACATGCCTGCAAAGAATGAGCTATACAATACATCTACAATGTGTCATCCCTTTACAAGTGAAATTGAAAACGTGAATCTTCCACATTTTCCGTCCATAAGAGTTCAAAATATGAACCAATCACAACACTAATAATTGATTTTTTTAAATAATATTAAATAAAAAACTTGGAAACTAAAAAATTATATTTATTTAACATTAAAAAATACTCTTCTCTCATTGGTTTATTTTAGATAGATCATAAAAACTGATAACAATAGTGCTGCCCTAAAAAAAACTTGGAGACTAAATAATTATATTTATTTAACATTAAAAATACTCTTGTCTCATTGGTTTATTTTTTATAGATTAATCACTAGATCTGATTACAATAGTGCTGCGGAAAGCCTGTAGCAATAACAAAATTTTAGTTAAAAAAATGATGCATATATTACATATATATAAAGTCTGAAAAGGAGCACGGACGAAGTTTCATTTGTTTATCCGGTGAGATATAATCTGAGAAGGGGCACAGAGAAAGTTTCATTTGTTTTTCCCTCGGTCTTCAACGGGCCGGAGTGAGAAAATAAGGCAGCGGATTGATGGGCAAGGGCGAGGCAGGGACGGAAGCGGCGCCGCCGCCGCCGGAGGCGGAACCGGAGCCGGTGGCGTACATGGCGTGTCCACATTTAGAAGAGTACAGATCCATGCAAGGTCTTCGGGGTTTCAGAGTGGTGCAAAAATGCTTATGGCAGTCGGGGTGCTCTCCCGGCAGGTGGAGCGTTAAAGGAGAGCCCGCACATGTGCCCATCTGCTCTGTCTGCGGGGAAGGAGGAAGACTATACGCCTGTCTTGTCTGTGCAATCATCAGTTGCAACACTCATCTCCGTCTCCATTCCCAAAAGAAAGCGACCCACACCATTGCAGTGGACTTGGACAGAGCGGAGCTTTACTGTAGCGGCTGCAATGATCAGGTCTATGATCCCGATTTTGATAGGCTGGTCTTGCTTTCTTCCCCCCACCATCATCACCATCACCATCACCATGATGATGGTGATGACAAGGGAAAACGTAATAGTGTTGTGACATGGGGACGCCAGAAGAGAAGGAAAATTGCTGAATACAAGGCTTGGGTGGCAGGCCCTAACGAAAAGACACTGATGAGACAAAGAGCCACTAGGCTGAATTGTGAAGGAGAGGGAGAAGGAGAGAGATGGCCCTGGGGATTGAGGGGATTGAATAATTTGGGCAATTCCTGCTTTATGAATTGTGTACTGCAGACCCTTCTGCACACCCCTCCTCTCAGGAATTATTTCTTGAGCGATCGCCATAACCGTGCATTTTGTCACAACAATAAAAATGGCTGCATTACTTGTGACATGGACGATATTTTCTCTGCTTCTTTCTCTGGAGATCGGACTCCCTATAGCCCCGCACGATTCCTTTACAGGTAAATTTAATTAGATTTTTATTATGCCGCAAAGTATGTTGTCTACTTTGACTTTATGTTAGTAATTGGACTTTGAAATGCAGTTGGTGGCAGCATGCTGCCAATTTCGCGGGCTATGAGCAACAGGATGCACATGATTTCTTCATTTCAACGGTTGATGGGATCCATGCCAACCATGCAATAAGCTCGCCCAAAAGCAGACTGTCACAGAAGCAACAATGGTAAGTTCTCCTTTCTTACACGATACCCTAAGTGGCTTGCAATACTGCCGAACTTCATTTGTTTTATCAAAAATAAGATATGCTTTTCAGTTACAATCCTGGTTTTCACTTACTGGTATTTTGTTACATTCTAATAGATATAAGTCGGGCCTAGGTTGATTCCCTGGGGCATATTTGTATTCTGTTACTCCAACAAAAAGCCACATAACAGCCCAACCTAAAAGGGGTTCAGGGAGAGACTGAGTAAGTTGCATCACAATAATGCTGCAGGCTTACTCCATAGATTGGGAAACCGTATATGTTATCCAAGATTTGCTCTTGGTAATCCTCGGAAACCTTAGCAAAATACCAGGGATAATGGAGACAGTATAAAGTAAACCTTCTGTACACAGTCGTGAAATCAAGCAACGGGCCATTTGTTGCTGTTGTTTTCCCAATGGAATTGCACACTTGATGTTTCTGAATTTAGTACTGCATGGCATCTTTTGCTCATGTTCCACCCTATGTGTGTATTATTTTATGGGGCTTTAATCTGCTGAAAGCTCACTCAGGGCTAAGTTGCAACACATGTTTCATGGGATCAATATCATTGTAATTTCTTGTAGAAATCACCAAGTTATAAATCCTATGGTTCAAAGGATAACAAATTCATGTCAGGATTGTCAATAACAATGCACATGTGAGTAGATTGTTGAGCTGTTGCCAGTGATTAGCCTATCTTCATGTTGGCATCGGCCACATGTTCATCTTGGCATTCTCAGATGTATGTTCCAAGTTGATTGTTCCTTCCATGATTCTATTGCAAGTTTGTGAGTTATATGTTAGGATTAGGCATGTCTGCCCACAAATATACAATTTTTCTTCAAGCAGTGATCACTGGACTCACTATCATATTTGAACATACTAAATTGATGACAATGTAACGTGCACTTTACCTTCAGCACTGCTTATCTTTTGATTACTTGTAGATAGAAAGTACTTAAATGTAGTTGTATCCACAAAATAAGCATATTTTTTGGGATTATTGTTTGGCTGTGCATTTGATGATTGGTGAACAATTTTGTGTCTTATCGTCAAATATTAATTACTTTGATTAAAAATTGGCACAATATAATTGACAAATCATAATGTCTCTAATTGCAGCAATGCCAGTGCTGTAGAGTGTAGATGCATTGTTCACAAAGTGTTCTCAGGTGTTCTCAGATCAGATGTCATATGCACCGTATGCAACTCCACTTCAACAACTTATGACCCTTGCTTGGACATCTCCTTGGATTTAGAACCAAGCACTGCACCCTTGACTAACCTGGCAGATTTGAGCAGTGGCAATTTGAGGGGCGATTTGTTCAAGAAAGGACATTTAACTGGCACTTCCACCCTTCTTGGTTGTTTGGATAGATTCACAAGGCCTGAAAGACTTGGTTCAAATGAAAAATTCTACTGCAGGCATTGCCAGACACGCCAGGAATCCATTAAACAGATGTCTGTGAAGAAGTTGCCATTGGTATTGTGCTTCCATATCAAGAGATTCGAGCACTCAACAACCCAGCACACCTCAAAAAAGGTTGACCGTTATATGCAATTTCCTTTCAGTTTGGATATGGCTCCTTACATGTCCTCTTCCATTGTCAGGTTGAGATATGGCAACAGAATTTTGGCTGTAGAGCCTAACGTTGGCATGCCTCCAGTGTCTGGAAAGACACCATCTGTGTTTGATCTCTTTGCTGTGGTGACTCACTCAGGAAGAATGGATTCTGGCCACTATGTTGCTTTTTTGAGAAGGGGTGAAAATTGGTATAAATGTGATGATGCATGGGTAAATCAAGTCAGTGAGCAAGCAGTTAGGGCTTCTCAAGGCTACATGTTGTACTATGTTCAGAAAACTTTTCATTATGGAACCAGTGTGGATCAGAGTTTGACCTGAAATTTTGCTCTGGGAAATAGAAGCTTTAATGTTTATGGCAATACTTGCAGTAACCAAAGTCAATTTTTCAAGCCACTCAGTATACTTAGCTAGATCAATATTGTCACACCGTCAGCCCATGCCATCAGACAAAGTCATTATGTTTTGTGTCATGCCCCATTGCAATATAAGCTTCCCAAAGAAGCTGAAATGAAAATCATTGCATGAGAAAGCATTGATGCAACAAAAAATTTAATGGAATATCAAACTCAAGCATACAGAATGATAATTCTTATTCACAATGTCCTGTATAACGTAAATTATGTACAATGCTATTTTTTTGTGCTTGTGTTATACCTCCACTTTTTTCATTTAAACAGATTGTCCCATTCTTGTATGGCATAGCCCACAGTCACACAGGTGAATATGTTTTGAGTTCATTCACAACATTACAGATTCATAAAGCAAATTCTAATATGTGGCCAACTAATTTAGATTGTTCATTGTTTAAGGAAGAGCAATCACACGTGTCATATTATACCAATGAGGTTAGTCACATTGCTTAGTGCAAAATGTTATGGGAGTGGACGCTTCAATGCCATTTAAGAGCATACATGTGTAACCGGTATCAGATTTTTTTCTGTTATGTCCTCATAGCAAGTATCCAGATAGTGCTAACTTTAACATAAATTTTTAAGGCGCTTAAAATTCAGTAAAAATGAAATGTATGAGGTTTAAGCAGCTTTCATTGCAACCTAGGGATCAGACATTCCAAACAGACTAAGCAATCTAATCATAAACAGAAACAAAGTTTTGAATAAAAAATCCCAGCCTACAACACATTTGATAATCCTGCAATTGAGAGCTCCTGAAGTAAAACACCTATACGTCCATGCACATAAATTGCTTAATGAAATCAAACATTTTCACTTGTTTGAAATATATTCACACCATAATTTATGCAACAATGCAATATAATGTGGAATAATATGCTTCAACAAATAATGCAGTTATTTTAAACAAAAGACCAATATCATTCTAAGCCCCTAATTGTGTCCCTATAACTTTTATATAACTACAGCATGCTCGAACAAACAACGGAGTTATGTGAACTGAGGAATCTATAGGTACAGTAAACTCAACTTCCAACATCCAAACCAATATTGTTAACATATCTGCAAGGAAGAGCTATGCCCCTTTAACTTTACACAACAATAGCATGATTTACCCTTACTCAATGGCAAAGTTTGGAACAGTGAAAGAAGCTGATAGGTACATGCCTCTGGAAGCATAAATGTTAACATCATAAATTTTAATGTTAACATATCTGCAACGAAGAGCTATGCCCCTATAAATTTACACAACAATAGCATGATTTACCCTTACGCAATGACAAAGTCTGGAACAGTGAAAGAAGCTGTAGGTACAAGCCTCTGGAAGCACAAATGTTAGTATCATAAATTTTATTGATTTCACTAGATTTCGCAAAAGCATGATTTAGAATGCAAAGTGAAAAGACAATAGGTTTGTCATTATTTAAACGTGCCAAAGCTTATTGCACTCTTGCCTTAACTTACAAACTATCTATTTGAATAGCATCAACAAAAGAAGCTCGTCTTCCATAGAGCTCTCAGAAGGTTCAAAAACATTAGTCAGGTTTAACAAAATGAGAAAAGAGATCAATGCAAATCATATTATACACAATGACAGAGACACAATAGTTATTACCGATCATATTACTCATATCCACAGCACCTACTCCGGAGAAGTTTTGTTTTCCAATTACTAGCATAAAACACAAGAAAACAGTAAGTATAGGCCACTAAGTATAATTTTTGTAAGGCAAGTAATTTATGACAGTACATATGTCTATTAATGGAGCATTATCAATGCAAATATTCCAGGATTTTTATGTGGCAAAGATATTCGACATCCAACCAGCCCACGGCAAGGAGATGAAAGCCCCAAAGAATTTCTTACAGTACATGTATAAATAGTGGCAAATATTTTAATTCTAAATTTTCAAGGAAATCGAATTTTCTTCAAGATGGAGGTAAATCTTCTTTACAATTAGGAAATGATTTTTATCCAAATGGTGATAATGTTAAAAAATCCCCTGCATATGCAAGGTGAATTTGATAGGAACAAAAACTACAAACCATAAAAAGGTGTACTCAAACGCCCATGGCCTATCCATTACAAGCCACCCCCCAAGAAATGAATGTACAAATTTTCTATTTTCTAATACCTTCCATTTTTTGTAAACTCTCGATTTTTCACATTGCTATCTTTCAAGTTCCTGTCTTTATTAACATACAAATCACCCATCAATACAAAATTGCACCCTTCAAATTTGATCTTCATTTAACACCTATGTTCCACAGGGACAAGTACCTTGGAAATTTCCACACATTCTCGCATTGGGAACGTTTCGGGGATGGGTAGGAAATGTCCTTGTGGCTGCCAAGTACCTTGGAAATTTCCACACATTCTCGCATTGGGAACGTTTCGGGGATGGGTAGGAAATGTCCTTGTGGCTGCCCCCTACCCAAGTACAAAAAAAAAAGAAACGTAATTAGTACACTGGAAAAATCACGAGGGGCAGCTAGTCATCCCTAGGACGGCCAGGGGGCGCCCAGATGTCACTTGAGGATGGCTAGCCATCCCCGTTAGTCCAACGTACAAAAGTTTCTATTGAAAAAAAGGGGGGTGAGTGGCAAGTGGCCACAAGAACCCCCACAACCCATCACAACTGCCCTGAGCCTAAAAACAAAAAAAATCTTTCATTTGCCATTTTGCATTGTGAAACAAAAATAGAGAACAACAATGGGAAAAAAACAAGAGAACATCAAAACTACATCATTTAAGGTAAGTTTACTATTCATTTTTCATTTGCACAAATCCTTTTGAATTTTTTGTTTCTTTCGAAGTGTCAAACACTGAAGGAGTTTTTATTTGGTTTTTTGTTTTATATTTGCATTTGCAGTAGTGTTTTCAATATATATATATATATATATGAACAGCAATGAGGATAGTGATAGTGAAGAGGTTCAAATTCAACAAAAAGGCCATAGAGGTACTGGGGTTCTTCTAGGTGCGAGAGTTCATAGATGTAGCCTTTCGGCCTTTCCATTTTGTTGTATGTGCACATTGATAATGAAAATTCAAATGTTTAAACCCTGAAATATTGTTAATTTGTCAAAGGGCCCTTGGTTTGCTAGTGAAGTTGAATGGTTTTGAATGAGCCCACCAGGGATCAAGTCTTGCTGAGTGCAAGGCCCCTTGACACCATAAGGGATGAGACTGAGATCATGCTCTATGTGACTTTGGCAGAATGGATACCCCTTGGTCCTTGGCTCTTAGCTGAAGAGGTATCGTCTTAGACTTGTACTCTCAATACTAAAAAGTTGCAAAAACGATCTAGGTTTGATATAAAACTCTCCATCAAAAAGAAAAAAAAAGTTATGTTAATTTGTATGTCAAGTCATGAATTCTCAATTCAGCTATAACATTTCATAATATGTTGTGTTACCGATTTGACACCCTAGACCTGCGGTTCAGGTCTGATCTGGCTTGAATACAAATCCGGGTTCTGTTCGGTGGGGATCTGGCCATGGTTCTACGAAAGGTCTATGGGTTTGTCATCGATGAAACTAGGCAAACCCGTCTTGAGTTTCGCCTCCTTCCACTCTTGCCAGGACGAACTCGTTGCTTTTTTGTGATCTTTCCTATTGTTCTATTTTGGCATTTAAGTAATTCATTCATCCTTGTTGTTTTTAGGCTTATTTGCAACTAACAAAATGAGATGTCTTCTAATGGAATCCCTTATTTGCAGCTAACAAAAAACATAGGTATCCTCACAAGGATTGACACTGTTTTATCAAATGTAATGAACAGGTGTCTAAACTGATCCGTTCACTTTTGCCAGCCTATGCCAACATAAGAGCCTTGGATCATGGTACAGTCACCTATCAAGCCATAATGGAGGGATTTTTTAATCAATTATTGTAGTTGGAAATGTCATAGTAGAAATGTATGCAAAATGTGAAAGCATACACAAGGCACGTGAACTGTTTGACAAGATGCCTCCAAAAAAATGAAGTATCATGGAATACAATGATTGCACAATATACATAAAATGGTGTTCTTAATGGAAAAAAATGCAATTTCACACTCAAAAAAACACATTTTTTTGCCTTTTTAAAAATTATGAAAATGGCATGTGCCATGACAGTATATGTGGTTTTGACAGCCTTCATTTGGACTTGGTGGTGGAGTCACGGGGGCTCTCCCCCTTGACCCCGCCCTATACCACAACAAGGAACCTGTTTGCACTACCCCCAAACCCTCGCAAGGGTGCTGCCCCTAGACCCTTGCGAGGGGCGTTGCCCCTCAACCCCGCTAGGGGTGCAACCCCCAGACCCCCCACAAGGGACATTGCCTCTTGACTTTGCTAGGGGCACTACCCCCCAAACCCCCACCAGACTCATTTGATACATTATAAAATTTATATTCTTTTAAGAATTTTTTATATTTTTTAAGTTGCCAAGTCGAAATTTTGGTTTGTCGAGTCTAAGTCAAGCTTGAGTATGTGAACTATGGTATGGATATCCATCAAAGAAAAATTGATAGTGGATTTTTATTTTTACCAATGCGCTGATAGATATGTATGTCAAGTGTGGAAGCATACACAAGGCATGCGAATTGTTTGACAAAATGCCTCAATAACATGTGGTCTCCTTGGAATGCCATGCCTGCAAGATATGCACAAAAAGAATTTGTTGAAAAGGCGTGGAAACATTTAAGCAAATGCAATTGGCAAATGTAAAGCCAAACATCTCATTTTGCAAATTTTATTATTATTAACAGTAATAATAATTATTAATATTAATTTATTAATATTGTATAAAGCTTTTAAATATTATTGTACATTAAAAATATTAGATGCCTCTAATATTTCTGATTTTAGGCTGCAAATATGTATATATATACATATTTATGATTTTTATATGTTTTTGTATGGACGAACCCAAAACAAACCCAACCCCAATTTTTTTTTGATTGAATCTGCGAACCTAAACCAATACTAGGATCGATAACTTAGATAATATGGTTACATAATGAATATGGTGAATGCCTTGTATCATATGAATATTTGAAATTTCCCATATTTTTAAATTTTCCCTGTTCTTTTAATTGCCATCCCCTAAAAATTGCCCTTCCCAAAAAAGTCATCACGGAAATGCATCCCCTCATCCCTTGCCATCCCCGTTGTAAAAACTTGGTGGAACATAGTTTACCACCTTCAGATTTTTTCATTTTGGAGAACTGTTTGTCTTTGAAATGTTCTTAACAAACATTGAACTGTTCTTTGAACTGTTAGCATAATTATTTTTCTAAACGACTTATCTTTATTCCCAAGTTGAATGTAAGCTTTCACTTGAAGAAGCTTTTAAAGCTTGCTTTATTGTTTTACTGTTTTTCTGTTTATTTCAAAACCTAGGCTCATGAACTTCTCTTTGTAAGGACATGGGCTTCTTGGTTTTGAACACGCATGAGAGATGGATTGTAATGCTTTCGGGGTTATTGATGCAATTTTGCTTAATATAATTTTATACCATTATAACCCATTTATGTAAGATTGTACGATCCTAGTATACTCCAAATTTATACATGATATCAAAGCTGATGTAATGCAAGCTATTCAAATTTCAGATAGTACAGATTTTCTAAAACCTTAGGTCTCACTTTTTGCATTCTTGTGGAGGATCCTCTATAATTTGCCCAATCTTACCCAGATCAATATTCTACAGATGCTTTTCTTTGAATCCCACATTGACCTTTTTCATTTTCAAGCTTACTGAAGACATATTCTATTTGCTCCAGAATTAGCTGAAATACTATAGCTCATTCCAGAACTTTGTGGTAAATCTATCTTTCTGGCTTTTAATAGTTTTTATTGTTTCCTTAAACCAAAAAAAGGCAAAGATAAACAAATCATCTGAAAATTTTGAAGTCAATAGATTAGAGCACCTTGAGCCGTTGTCTTCTGTGTCGATTCTCCGTTCAGCCTGCAAGTAACAGTTACAGCTGTCTTGGAAGTTGTAACAAAAATCAAATTTTTTCAATCAGCCTGAAAATTTACCCATGAGTTGATATAGGTTCATTGATCATGTGTGTCTTACATCATGAGAATTGATTCCACCTCCAATCGCAGTTTTGGGATGTCTTGTGAAACATGCCAAAATTTTACTTCTCCACTTGATCTGAAAATTTTCCAATAGAGAAAAATACAATTCGTGGTCAGTCACTTTTCTCTTCTATCACAAAAAGCTGATGTTCCCTCTAGCTTACACTTTTGGGGTACTTTTCATTTCCATGTGCAAAATTGTCAAGTGCATATTTTGGTCATCCAAAGGCTTTTTTGGTGCCCTTTTCTTTTTAAAGCATATTTTTCACATACTTTTCAGTGATGCTATCCCACTCCTGTGTATCCTGCTTTCAGATTTTAGTTAGCACTATGGCTCCTTATCCTTCTGAAATCCTGTAACACGTGATGACAACTCCACCTGGAAGTCCTATAAGTACGATTTTCAGATTCAGCGATACTATTCAGTTCTGCGTATCCTGCTTTCAGTTTATAATTAGCACTCTGGCTAGTTATCTTTCTGAAATCCTGTAACATAAGACAACAACTCCACCTGGAAATCCTATACATAAGACAACAACTCCACCTGGAAATCCTATACATATGATTTTCAGATTCAGTGATACTATTCACTTCTGTGTATCCTGCTTTCAGATTTTAATTAGCACTCTGGCTAGTTATCCTTCTGAAATCCTGTAACACATGGCGACAACTCCATGTAGAAATCCTATATGTATGATTTTCTTCAACATAATGGACTGTTAACTGGGTTTATTTGTGGTGATGAATGATTTTCAGATTCAGTGATACTGTTAACTTCAGTGTGTCCTGCTTTCAGATTTTAATTAGCACTCTGGCTAGTTATCCTTCTGAAATCCTGTAACAGGTGGTGACAACTCCACCTGGAAATCCTATGTGTGATTTTCTTCAACATGATGGACTGTTCGGGTTTCTTCATGGTGATGAACATGTATCTACTATCTTTGGATGAGTACAAGAAGATTAGTGACTTAACAACCATAATATGGTGCTGGATTTCAATGATTTGTCCATTTCAAGTCACAATCTGAAGTTCCACCTTTGAGTTATTGATCACCCCTTCTGCTAGGGGCTCAAGGAAATATTAGGTCCAAGCACAACTGAAGAGTCTTATTGTGTAACAGAGGCAGTCATTCCCGAGTCACAATGTTGACAAAAGATGCATGTTAAAGAGGAAGCATATAACATCATTCTTGTGTTCTCTTCACCTCCCACATGATTTATTATTTTACTGCTTAGATTCCAAGTTGAATATCCAAGATATTGTAATGTTTTTATTCATGCAATTTTGCTCTGTAAAATTTTGTAGCATTAAAATATTGGTCTCTTTTGTGCAAGATTGCTTTGGTTATGCATGATCATGGTAAGTTCTGATTTCTACCATAATAAATACTTGAACCTGGCACCAGAGAAACATTCTCATGTCTCATTGCAACCACACATGAATTGCAATCCATACCCAACCACATCCTGCCAATATTAACAAAAGTGGTTTTCTTACCTTCAAACACCTTTCCGACTCTTATGAACCACTAAAACTCTTCATGACCACTTTGAAATTACCTGAACTTTTCACACTAGTGACATTATTTTCCTTCCCACCCACCTGTTTATCTTTTTCCCAACACTTCCTCTCGAGTCACAAATGCTTTTGCTTTGTACTCTCATCTTATCCAATTATGTGCTCTTCTTGTGGGAGCAACACAACCAACCTTTCAAACTTCTAAGTCACAAATACGAACCCCTATGAGCCACTAAATATCACATTTGTTTAACACAACCAGTTACAAAATGCCTGAGCTTTTCACACTTGTGACATCTTTTTCTTTCCCAGATTTTATTTACCTTTTTCCCAATACTTCCTCTCAAGTCACATGCTTTTGCTTTGTATTTTCATCTTATCCATTAATGTGCTCTCTTGTAGCAGCAACCAACCAGTGTTTCAAACTTCTCAAGTCACAAATACCTACTCTCATAAGCCACTAGATATCATGCTTGTTTAACATGACCATTTTTGAAATGCCAAGCTTTTGCAGTTGTGACAATCTTTTTCTTTCCCAACTTTTATTTACCTTTTTCCCAATACCTCCTCTCAGCAATGCTTTTGCTTTGTATTTTTATCTTATCCATTAATGCGATCTTCTTGTAGGAGCAATGCAACCAACATTTCAAACATCTTGAGTCACAAATACTTTTGCTTTGTATTTTCATCTTATCAATTAATGTGCTCTTCTTGTAGGAGCAACCCAAACAACACTTCAAAACTCATTTCTTTTGGCTTCTTCTTATATACATTCTCCATAAAGAATGCTCCAAATTTTCATATAATTCATGCTGCCTCTATCAATAAACTCTTCACCAAATTCGGTCAATGGTCCTCATATATCCTTTAATTTTGTTAGATGATTGGAGACTAACTCTCGCTCATCTCTAATTTAAATGATTCAGTTGCTTAACTCTTGTGAGTTTGCTGCCTTGTACAATGTCCTTGACAAAGTTTAAACCTCTCCATCATCTTCACTCTGATATGCAGAGTAATGTTGTGACAGCCTTATAGGCTAATAATAATCAAGGCTTCCAAATTATTTTTTGTATCTTCTATAGCAAAATCCATTATCCTTTTCCTCGCCCTGTGGTTTTACATTCACAAAATCCCACGATACCCTGTATGCAGAGTATTATCTCCTACTTCTAGACTTAAGAATGAAGAGATTTTGAATACTTGACATACCTGACTTATGTACAAATACTACAAACACGATACTTCAACAATATACAGGCCACTAACACAAAGACACCCACAACACTTTAAGAATATGTCTAACAGAACCTTATAAACAACAGAAATATGAACACCCAAAGTAAGGCTTGAAAAATCTGTAATCTTAAAAATTCTTACTCGCTTTGAACACAATAAAAAGCTAGCATATGTTACCATGTAGCTCTCAACAGTGCCTATGATATTCTTCATGAGACCAAACTGAGTGTCTTACAAATGGCAAAAACACCTTTTCTCTCTAAAGTTTCACAAGACCTTCTATATGCAATATAAAGAGCCATTGCCCCAAGACGACAGAGAAACACTCCATATATAACATCAGCGACATGATGCTAACAAGACTTCAAATATACTTGCAAATGGTAAAATTTAGTAATTATACTATCATCAAGTTTTGAAAGAACAATTCAGTCCTTCCAATCTTCTATGTTCCGTCTGCCAAATCCTTATTCACCTGAGTGTAGTAGTGATTTAAATGTTATGGCACAAGAGGAAAGAGTTGTAAAAGATACTTCTAATGTTGGCATGCAAAATATGAGTGTCAAACACGAGGAAAACCATGAGGATACAAGCCATAACAGTTCTGATTTTTGTGACAGCAGTTTGATCGGTTTGCATCAGCATGAAGATACTGCTATTACACATGATGATGTTGGTTGTGTGGAGTCATCCAATGCAGACACTCCAATTTTGGGTGATAGTAATGCAATAGGTGTTGGGGATTCATGCCACAACGAATTTGATTTGGTAAATCAGACTTTAGACGATGTGAACAAATCAGAAAATTTACTTGTTAATGACAGGTCCCAGGATAGCTCTTTGGATGAGCATGTGTCTACTTTGGAGGCAGCAGTGAGCAATGATGATGTCCAATCAGCAGCTTCTATTGTGTCATTGGAGCCATCCCGTGAGGTACATAACAGCAGTACCTTTGTTGAGGAAGTGTGCAGAGCTGATAGCACACATGAGGATGCTTATCAATCGGTGAGTAATGATGATTCAGCGTCTTTCCATAGTGCAGATTGCAAATCGAAAATTGTGTGGATGTGGAGATGATTCGTCACAGGGGCATCATCATTTGATTGGGCAATTGAAGGTTAATGACCATATGATTGCTACAGCTTTGGAACATTTTGATGTTGCCTAGACAGATGTTGGCAACTATGGTTGGAGTACTCCCTGAGATGGATGAACACGATGATAGAGGACTTTCCCTTGTTGAGTTTCAGGCACTTAGAGATGCAGTTGGATAATGAATGAATAATTACCTACAGCGATCATCTTCTCAGCTACGGTATTTATCAAGATGCTCACTAAGGGGGAAAGGAAGAGGAGGTGTGATGAGCTCACCTATGAGCTTGAGGTTACCACAGACTCTTTGAAGAGCACTCAAACAACCCTTCAATACAAGTCAAAGCTACAGATAGAGAGCTTACCGTGAGTTGAGCGATTGGCGCAGTCTTCATCACCTACAGAAACAATTTAGATATCTATGGCAATGAGTGGTGATGAGCATAAATTCCACGATGGTGGTAATGAGTATGTGGAGGATGTGGCTACATCCCTTTCAATTACTGGTGCGGGTGACACAGATGGGACGATTGGTTTTGGATGAGTGTAGTAGGGAACAATATGTCGCACCAGGTGTTCCTGAGGTTAGTCCCATTTCGGGTGATGCAGAGCAGATGATTGATGGCTCTTGTGGTGTAGTAGTGAAACTTCCAGTGAGTTGTGTGACAGATCACCACACTACATCATTTTCACAGGAGATATGCAGGGCAGCATCTAGTGGTGTGATCGGTTCTCACGTTGATTTGTTTCCCTTTCCTAGGAAGCAAATCAGAGTTTGCATCCTATGCAACTAATTGTGATAGACAACTTACTAGACCTCAGGGTTGGAGAGATCAGCTGAAGGTTTCCGAGGATAAGGTTGTTCGAACCTTAACTCGTATTGATAGTACCCACAAGTTTGTGGAGGATCTCTTTTGGACAACACAATTGGAGGAGAGGCAGATAGAGGTAGTAGTGGGCACATATACATCTAATTTGCGAACTATCCAGCATGCCATGGAGTAGATTAAATCAGAGTACCTCCAATTGCTTTCAAATTGGGACTTTGCTATTGGGTATGTGGAGAGGACTTGCAGAGTATCTACCCAATTAGCTATTCAAGATCAAAGACATGAGCCATATTCTGATTCAAGTGATGTGAGTGATGAGGAGTGTGTTCCCCATGACTATGTCGGTCAACCGTTGACACAGGCAAGTGCTTTTATTCTGACAGCATAGCGAGGAGTGCTCATCATTTCTCCTTTAGTCCACACACAGATGACCTGATGATGCGTAAGTGTGGATTGGCTCAGGATTTATACCATCCATTGTGGGATGAAGGGTTGCCATCTACAGAAGGTGGAACTAGAGATTGCAGGTGACTGACTCAGATACATTCAGAGGATTATTTGCAGAGTCAGAGATCAGATTACCATCATGGTGATATGTATCGGATAGAGTTTGCAGCTTCTTGGTCTCGTAAATTTCCATTGGAGACATGGCTTCTGAGAGGTTGCAATGTCAGTAGGCATGATGGCATGTTTAGTCTTTACAGCGGTGATGGAGGAGAGTTTATTCATTCCCTCATTCTGAGAGGAGCAGTTTCATATCTTCCAACACCTATGTTGTGTAGCCAGTACATCCATAGGAGTTTTGCAGAGGATGGAGGGGAATGTTGTGGTTCGGACACTTCGAGGTTTAATTTCCTTTTCATGATTGTTGGATGTGAGGTTCTAATGTGTTGGGATCCAGGTGGTGATAGGTTTGGCATGACAGTTCAATTGGATTCCGAGGTGTTACTTCACCACTCTCTGCATGGTAAAGGTTTTATCAGAGTAGCGCAACGTGGACATGGTGGTTCTATTGCTGAGAATAACTTGGGACCCTGGGATCATTTTTGGTTTCAGTTGGGTTTAGTCTATTGCTTGGAGGTTGTATTGGCATTGCTTGAGGACAAGCAATCTTTGGGAAGGGCAAACTGTAATGTCCCCATTTTCGGGTTCTCTTGCAGATCAGTCAGAGCAAGCTTTCTGGGTTGGTGACAACATAATCAGAGGAATATTTTGATGTCACCAAGGTGTTCGGGTGATCCAGTGGAGATGGTTAACACTTTCTGGAGAGATTTCGGACTTGTCTGTACTTACTATTTATAGTAAGTGCTTGCATGTCGTTAATCTTTCTGGGTTTTTTTGGGTTTGTTCTCTTTGGTCTCCAGTGGTCACTGCTATTTTTAGTAAGTGGCAATTTGGCGCTGTTTGGGCAACTTGGTAGTCGGTTGTTGGCTCCCATAGACATTGCATTGAGCTCGAAGTTATCAGATGGTTTGTGGATCCAGTTGGCACCCTCCAAGTTGGCTCAGTTTGCTTATGGTCGTTACTTACTATTTTTAGTAAGTTCAGGATTAGCACCGGAATGAGATTTTGAGAGTGGGGTTGGATTCGTCTTGTCAAGACCTTTCCAATGAGCTATAGATTATTGGTTTCCAACATCATCTTGGCCTCCGTTTTAAAGTCCGTAAATTAAACATTATTATTTAATATTGGACCTTGGTGCCTAGGCTCAACAACTTAATGTTGTTTTAAAAGAGGGGACTTTAAGGGTGATGTTGAGAAAAGAATTAAAGAGAATTATAATATTTTAAAATGTATTTTCCCTTTCATGTTTTATCCTATATGCAAGAGGATTTTAGAGACTCCCAATTGAAAAAGTATAAAAGAAGGAAAAGAGCTCTCATTTGAATATGCTTGGATTATTATTTTCTTCTCTCATTGAGATTTCCCTTGCTAGGGTTTTGGAGCTTGGCTCTAGGGTTTGAGGATTCAAACCAGAGGCTCTTGGAGACGAAAACCTCCCTGAGTAGCGGTATCCCACAGGTGTGAAAGATCACCCAACGGTGCCTTCTATGGTGGATACATTTAGTGTTCACAAATGTGCTTCAATGGAGTTGACGGATTGAAGGTTTGATGCAATTCTTGATACATCCTTTGTAGTTTATCGGGAGTTTGTGTATGCAGATTGGAAAGGAGTGTTTAATGATTGTTTGGGGCAGATTTTCATTGGGTTTCGGAGCTGTTTATCACTTGCACTTGCTGGCCGTACTCTTTGCTGGCTGTACCTCCTATTAGCAGCTGTTTGTGTGTTGTTTTATCATTGAACTCCCTCCAACTTGGTCACCTAAGGATTGCAGCAGATTTCAGTATTGGTAGAGGGTTTAATAATGAGTTTGCAGCAGCTATTAACTGATTTCCAGTCACAGTCAGGCCGTACACCTTGCCTAGAGGTTCGTGGGTCTGCTCATAGACCAATTTCAGTGCTTGCAACAGAAGTATGTATTCTTCTTGAGGCATCTAGGGCATTACTACTGCTGATATTCCTTTGCATGCTCATCACTTGTATTTCTTGGTGTTTGGAGTGATTTTTGGCTATGCCCATTGGCTGGTCCGACTACAGCCACGACATGAAATTGTAAATCTCCATATGGGTATGTCATAGTAATTCATATTTGGCCATTCTTCTATCTGTGTCATTGGTGGTTTATGCAAATTCATTGTACTTTTTATGGGTTTTCTATATATGCTCTATATTGTATGCTTCGGCGACACATCTACAGGAAAACTGAAAACCCCTTCTGCATTCTTCTGTCTAGTCTGAAAGATCACACAAAAAATTAATAAAATAACACATAAAAAGATCTTTTAAAAAATACAAACAGGTACGGCACATTACACACACGCCTGGAATGCAGATTGTACGGCCTGTAGCAAGTTGTACGGCCAGGTACAAGGTCTATAACAGCAACACAAGACCCACAAAAGATTGGAAAGTAGGCGCCCATAGATGCTTAGAATTACCAAAATGACAAAGGTTTGCAAACAACTCAAACATCTTCCAGCAGTGATAATGCATACCCCAAGATGTACGACCTGTAGAGGTAGTATGACCCAACAAGGAACAACAGAAATCTCAAACAAAACCCACACATCAATCACCAAAATATCTATCAAAACCCCACACAACTGGAAACAAACACTCTCAATCCAAAAGCTTATCAAAAGACATCAAACTCCATATTGGCTCTGTGCAACTTCTGATAGTGAAGTTACCTCCTTCAGCTAGGGTAGATATCTCACTACCGAAACTGAACTTCTTCAAGAGATTTTTCATTCTCAAGAAGGAAGATCTCACAGGTTCATTCCTGCAGCATAACAATATCTCATCCAGCATAAAGAGCAAAATGAGCTCTCAACCCCCTTATATAGGCACTTTTTAGGAGTTTGCACAATAAAATGAACTATTAAATAGAAAAATATCCTTTTCCACACAAACTCCAATATTTCACCACATTAGCTCACTTTTATTTGCCTAAATAAAAGAGTGACTTTTCCCCTTTCCAATGAGCTATAATACCCTTGCACTTTATAATTATTTTCCAACTTATAAGTCTAAGTGCAAATAATTAATTGTTAGCTCATTAAAATACTTGTTTTTTGCGAAAAATCCCAAACTTCACCAAAAAGCCAAATAAACTGTACCAACACACTCCTTAGGGTTTGGGATGAATAACGACGCCTTCTGGGTGGCTTTCTAAAAATAGACAACTCCTCCAAGAATCTTAGAGAGCTATCCGGAAAGCCGAACAAACTTCCAGAAGTTGCATAGTCATCCTGAAACATCATCGAGCTCAAATCCAACATCAAAAACCAACAAGAACAATTGAACCACAGATCTTCACAAAGGGGAACCCCTTACCATACCACAGCCTATCAGGATTCCAAGAAATAGGCTATCGGACCCACAGCTGACTAGGCTTGAGAAGGGTATATTACAAAGATGGCCGACCTAGGCTAGGAGATCCTTTTTATTTATTATTATTTTTTCCCTTAGAGGGCCGACCCACCTTAACTCACATGCCCTCAACTTGCCCGACCCTAAGATGAGCACCCAATTCAAATTAAAGATTTGAATTGCATTATTGTAATTCCTTCTCAAGTCGTCTTCTTCAAGGGCGCCAAAATAAAATATCAAACTTATAATTTGAAAGCTCTCACAAAGGTGGCGCTCACATAGGACTCATAAGCTATGAACCATTTTACAGGTTATCTTCTCCAATGTCAACATGAAATGAGATCAAACATTCCTTCCTCCAAATCACCTATCTGAAAGACCAATTTTCACACATATCTCCATCCCTAGATGGTTCGCTCCATATGAAGACAAATTATTTTATTCAAGATAAATGCATCAAAGACATCAGAAAAATATGACAAGTCATCTTCAATACTCAAAATGCCTTCCAAAATTCCCGAAGTGTGAAAATTAGGTCATTAGGTCAACAATAGTGATCACTCCAAAAAAGGGGACATTACAGTCCTCCCTTCCCGAGATTGCTTGTCCTCAAACAATGACAAACTTGTATGCTGCAAAATACCCTCAAGTGACAAGTATCTCCATCCAATCAAATGTCCCGTGATCACACAACTCCTCAACCTGTGGCTGCATCTTCCAAGAAGAGTATGAAGAATGCAATGTGAAGACAGCTCTAGTGGCAAAAGCCATACACACTCGAACTCGGCCTAGCCCCATCCTCCAAAGAATGAAATGCTCTCAACCACAAGCACCAATATTTCCAAGTCTACAACGGCTCCATCCTCTATTAATGTATAGTCCATCAAGGACCAACCACTAGACCAACCCGAAGCCCTGAAGAGAACCACGCCTATCAACAAGTGAGGAAGAATATGAACTCTAAAACACATCCACATGTCACCAAGCTTCCGCTGCTCTACTCTGTTACAATCATCCTCCACACCCAGTGAGTTGTGAAGCAACTCCTCTCAATCCCAATAGAAAGGGGTGTCAAGCATGTCACCACCAGAATCCCAAATCACCACATCCTTACATCTGTCAAACATGAGGAGATGGAAGCATCTCAAAGTGTTATCAACACAAAACCACTCTCCAACTCCTGTAGATATCCCATGGATGTGAAGAATACCCATCATAAGTGCAAGAAAGTCTATAACAACTCCTCCTAGGTTGTTGATATAGAACAGAACAACAACCTCCCAACTGAAAATCAAACCTATGTGGATACAAATAATGACATAAGTGATGAGAAGATGATCCAACTCTCCTCCAAACGCCCGAACACTGCTGTCCTCCAAAAACTCTATAGGCAGTCCATGTACCATGAAGTAGAACAGCCATCTTGTAACCATGTATGGAGTAGGTCCTCATGAACTAGCGCTGGAACACCAATGTCATCATGCTCACCTCCATATCCTATGCCATGGCCCAACTGAAACACAAGCATTAGTGACTCCAAATCAAACCTCCATACCTTGTGTCATCGTTCAGCTACAACTCCATCCTCCCAAGTGTATACAAACCAAAGGCAAGTGTCATCCTGGTGTGTGTCGCCAATCCCGGAGGTAGGGCAGCTGCAAACTCTACCAAAGATGATAGGACTCGTCACAAGCAAACTCCCCAAGTGCTCCATGAGCGATCAAAGGCCCAATCAAATCTGCATTACTCATATCTTCATCTTCATATGTAGTCATAACACTAGTGGCTGATCCACAAAGTGTATGCTCCATAATGCCATCCAAACCTATGACGTGAGCTTTCAAATGGCTCTCCAAACAAGGTGACACCAACTCCTCATGAAGCAAACAATCAAAGAATTTTGAATCATACCTCAAACCTGATTGCTCCACTTGATTGGCCACCATACTATGCTCATACCTCGTATGCCACATGCTTTGAATCTTCTTTGCCTCTTTCATGTCATGGTGTACTAGCTCGGTCCTCTTGTGTCTTGGACACACAACAAAGATCTCATGTTTGACTCCCAATTGAGTGCCAACAATCAAAGGAGTCTTCCCACTATTATTCTCATGTGTAGGAGCTGCCATCTGATGATTATGCAAAAGAAAAAGACTGTTGTTCCAAATCAGAAAATCAGGACTGCTGTCATACCTTTCCATAGTGCCTTCATCCATCTCAAACATCTTCTTCCTCCTTGTTGCATGCTCTCCATCAAGTGCCGATCCAACATGAGTCTCTCCATGAAATCATATGCCTCAAGGCTGATCCTCTTGGCAGTTATATCATGATGATATGAAGATAAGGGACTGCTGTTATACATCAGAAAATCAGTCCTTACCTCATGCCTTTGAGTGATGTCCTTGTAGACCCCAAGCTCCTCTTCCTCCATGAGTGAGTGATCATCAACTAGGGCAGGTCCAAGGGATGTCTTCAATGGAAAATCAAGTGTGTCATGTGCCACAACTTCTGTCCAATGGCTGCAAGTTGAATCCTCATGTGTATATGTCTCTTCTATCTTCGTGACTTCATCATAGGATCCAATAAGTCCTTCCTCCATGTCTCCACTCTTTGCCACCTTCATGTTGCATTGTTTTTCATCAGATGTGGCTGCCATAGAGGTCTAAATTTCTGCTGTGTATGATGAAGAGTGTGCTATGCTCAACTCCCAACAAAGCTTATCCACATGATCTTCTTCCCTTCTCAAAGCATCAAGGTATATCTCACCAAGTTTGAGGAGATGATCTCTATCTGCAAGTAAGTGTAGGTAGTTTGATTTTACCACAACCAAGGCCTCCTCAAGTTCATGTAAGTCGACAAGAGATAGACCTCCTTCAAAACCTTCATGTTTCCCTAGAACCTTCCAACACAAACCTGCCATCATCTTATGAACATGGTCAAAAAGAGTTAGGGCTGCCACAATCATACCTTCATTTACCCTTAGTTGACCTTCCAATTAGTGTGACTTATGAGACCTAACTTTTCCATGCAAATTTTTTGACTGGTCTTCATAATCATGCAACTCCAAATTAGCTTCCTTCATGGCCTCTTTTCCATTACACCCATGTGTAAAAACTAGGTCATCATTAGGCTCCATCAAAGGGTCACCATCAAAGTAGTGGGTAGAATCTTCTACATCATGATCTTCCTCAATGGTTGATCTAGAAAGTGTGTGCAACACTATGACCTCCTTAACCACCAAGTGATCCTTCACATCTTGCAATGTTAAATCAGTCTTATCCAAACCTCTTTGTTCACTACATACTGAAATTTCTAAATTGCCATCATGTGTATGAAACCTCTTCCTCAAGGTCCCCCAAAGTACAAATGGATTTCTTGCCAACATGGTGTAAAAATGGTGAAGCTATGCCATGCTCAAGCAATTGAACATCAAAAGAACCCATACCTTCATGTAGCTGATCCAACAAGGTTGGTTTGGCAATCTCCATGGCGGCCTCTTCTTCAACCTTGTAGTCATTATGAAGTCCCATGTCCTATTCACTTGTGGCCTCAATAGGTGACTCTCCTTCGTCCTTATCCTCATAGGGTTGAAGTGAACTCTTGGCTTCATCTTCTCTAGGGCTTGGAGTCCAATCTTCAATGCATGTTGACGGATTTCTGCCTTCCTTATGATCACTTGTAGGCTGCAATTCACAAACAAGTGATTCTTCTTTCTTCTCTAACCTTTCTCCAAAGGTGACTTCTGATTTTTCTTTCTCTTCCCTCAATTTTTTGATGTAGGTATATAGATCTTCCTTCCCTGGATTTCCATCTTCATGAACCTTCAAGAAAAATTCAAAAGGAGTTTTTAACCTGAAATCAATTGATGAAGCATTGTATTCTTCAATGATTTGTGTGGCCTCTTGTTCATACAACCACCGTTCAAGCTCCTTCTTCAATTCAACTTGACTTTGTCTAATAGTTTCAAGCAAAGATATATTTTCTTCCATGATGTATGATCAAACCCTCCAGACTAGCAAGATCATGGCTCTGTTACCACTGTAATATCCCAAATGGGAATATTTTCTTCAATTTTGGATTTACGGACTTTCCAAACTTCTAAATTCTGATTTTCTGCTTAAACCCTAGTTTTCTGAATTTCTGAACTTCAAATCAGACTTAAACAAATGCATACAACAGCTCATAAAGCATGCCAAATCATCATAATATCATTGCCAATATGTTTACCAACAAAATACTTGAAGTCCACAACCAAATATGCAATAAATCCACTTCAATTGGCAACCACAAATGACTGAAAATTATATCAGAAGTCTGCTGCTACAAAAGTCAGTTTGACAAGTCTTCAATTACATCCAATGTCTTGGGCAAATATGACAAACATGCCCAACAACAATCTGCCCTAAACCCTAAGGTTATACATACCAAAACAAAAGCAAAATGACCTTCAAATGCTTGCCAAAGATCTCCAATGAGTGCTGCTCCAATTAGGGCATGAAACCCTAGACTCCAAGTTCTTCAACACCAAGGAAATCTGCTCCAAATCAGGGCGCACAGGTCTACTAGGTCTGCTGCTCCAGAAAAGTGATCAATGTCGCCAAAGATGCCAACAAACCTCCAACAAACAATCCTCCAAAGGTGGCACCCAACAACTAGGGTTAAACCCTATGCAAATGACAACAAAACCACCAAGGAATCTCCTCCAAAAATAGGGCGAATCTGATCTGCACTTCTGCTGCTCCAAATCTACAAATCCTAATCACGCAAAAGCACCTCCAAAGTCACCTCAAATGCAATTGCTCCTCCTCCAATGGGCAGCGCTCAAATTCTAGGGTAAACCCTAGTCAAAGATGCAACAATCCACGCCAAAAGGGAAGTCTTCAAGTGACCTTCAAATCTGATTAGATTTCTGCTCTTCTTCTCCACCAAAAATCAATGAAGCACAAGTGAACTCCTGTCATGGAATCCTCCAAAGGATGAGCTCGGTTTTCGTCCAACTCCTCCTCGAAACTCAAGGGTTTTCGTCCTTGGTTCCTTTTGCCCAACTTTCGTTGCAGCCAAGAGATAAATTCCAAAATGAAATGAATGATGAATGATTGATGCTTTGAAATGCCACAAGGATCTTATATTTATACATGTTTCAACCACCTCTCCGGGATGGCTGACCTAGGCTAGAAGATCCTTTTTATTTATTATTCTTTTTTCCCTTAGAGGGTCGGCCCACCTTAACTCCCATGCCCTCAACTTGGCCAACCCTAAGATGAATGCCCAATTCAAATTAAAGATTTGAATTGCATTATTGTAATTCCCTCCTTCTCAAGTCGTCTTCTTCAAGGGTGCCAAAATAAAATATCATTGACTTATAATTTGAAAGCTCTCACAAAGGTGGCGCTCACATAGGACTCATAAGGTATGAACCATTTTACAGGTTATCTTCTCCAATGTGAACATGAAATGAGATCAAACATTCCTTCCTCCAAATCACCTATCCGAAAGACCAATTTTCACACATATCTCCATCCCTAGATGGTTAGCTCCATATGAAGACAAATTATTTTACTCAAGATAAATGCATCAAAGACGTCAGAAAAATATGACAAGTCATCTCCAATACTCAAAATGCCTTCCAAAATTCCCGAAGTGTGAAAATTAGGTCATTAGGTCAATAATAGTGATCACTCCAAAAAAGGGGACATTACACAAGCCGTTGAGGAAGTGGGGCCTCGAAACACTATTCAAGTCATAACAAACAATGCCAAAAATTGTAGAGCAGCTGGTTTATTGGTTGAAGAGCGTTACTCACACATCTTTTGGACACCTTGTGCGGTCCACCCCCTCAACCTTATGCCTCAAAAGATTGGCACCAAAATTGATTGGGTCAAACAGGTGTATAGTAAGGTTGAAGACATCCTAATGTTCAACACCAACCACCATAGGTCACAAGGCATATTTAGAACATTCTCAAAATTGGAGCTATTGAAGGTAAGTGAAGCAATTTTTTTTTTAAGTTTATGTTTTCTGTAAGAAGTTAAGAATCTTTATCTTTTAATTTTTTTAATTTTGATTTGTATTGAATAGGTTGCTAAGACCCATTTTGCCTCCAACACAATTATCTTAAGACGAATTGTGAAGGTTCAGGAGGCACTCTCTAACATGGTCATCAGCCAAAATCGGTCCATATGGAAGCAATCTAGCACTGCAAGGGCAACAAAAATTAAGCAATTGATCCTAGATGACACTTGGTCGGATCGTGTTGAGTATCTCCTTAGTTTCATTGAGCCCATATTGAGTATGATCCGTTATACTGACATGGATAGGCCTTGTTTGGGAGAGGTATATGATGGCATTGACTCAATGATTGATAAGATGAAAGCCATCATAAATGCAAACAAGCAAGATCCTAGAGAAACTTTCTTCAAACAACTACACAAAAATATTGAAGAGAGATGGAACAAAATGACCACCCCACTGCATCTTCTTGCCTTTACACTAGGTCCCAAATATTATAGTGCTAAGCTCCTTTCTGTGTCGACAAGGATTGCCCCATATAGAGATGTTGAAGTCAGCCATGGTACAAGGCAACATTTTGCAGACTCTTTATTGATCCTGAGATGCAAGATGCAGTTAGAGTCACGAGTTCATGGATTTTGTATGGTCCAACGACTTCAGTATTCATGCTCTTTGTGACAAGTATAAGGTTGATGCTCACAATTGGTGGTACTTCCATGGCCAATCATTCATACACCTACAACCTCTTGCAATCAAAATTTCAATGCAAGTAAGTTCTATTAAAATTTTGAAATTTCTTTAATCTTTTAAGTTTCATTTCTAATTTTAATTTTTAAAATTTATATTTTATATTTTTATCTCTAACTCTCTAATTTTGTCTTAAGGTTGCTAGTTCATCTGCATCTAAGAGGAATTGGAGCACATACTCCTTCATCCACTCAGTAAAGTGTAACCAGCTACACTCAAAAAAGGTAGAGGAGTTAGTGTATGTGCATTCCAACTTGCACCTCCTTTCACACAAACAAAGTGGCTACAAGGAAAGGGACACAAGGAAGTGGGATATCAAGCTAGAGCATATTGCCTTGGATGCTACCCTTTCCCACTTGCTGCACTTGAAGTTGATGTTGAGGACGAGCCAGGCGGCGAGTGTGAGAGTGCCCATGCTAGTATCAATGCCACTACCATTGTTTGTGGTTCTTATAAAATACCAATACCTACATCATCTAATATGGATGGTACTAATGATATTTTTAAAGACCCATATGACGATCCCTGATCAGTGATGGCTGATTGTTGACACTTAACATTATAATTTTTAATTTTTAATATTTATTATTTTATGAAGGTTTTGTTTATTATATGATCATATTCATGATGCTATGGTATTTTGATCTTAATTACTGCTGCAAATATGTATATATTTCTGATTTTTATATGTTTTTGTAAAGACGAAAACAAAATAAACCCACACCCAAAAAAAATTTGACCAAATCTACGAACCAAACCCAAACCCGAACCAATACCAGGATTGGTAACTTAGTTTGAAATATTCTCAATTTTTTTATTGTTGTTTATCATTCCCATTATTCTATTGTTGCTGATGTTTTAGTAAATGTTGTTCTAAATATTCAAATTATGGCTGCCTGAAAATATGTTAAAAAAAGTACATTCATAGTGTTGATCTTTCTTGGTTCAGTTGGTTAAAGGTGTGGCAATCTTAGAATAGTTCTTAACAAACCAACAATAAAAACCTGATAAGACTAAGAAACTTTTAACCTCATAAGCATCCCTGTGCTGAGATTCAATCTTTGAGTCTTACTAACAGTTTATTGAAGGAAGAAGCTCAATTGTTGGTGCTTCAGAAGGCTGAGTTGGTTAAGGAGGAAATCTTCTAGCACCAAAAGTCTAGGGATCACTGGAATTGTGAAGGGGATAGGAATACTAAGTATTTTCACTTGGTTATAGTGGCGAGGTGCCATTCTAACAAGATTTCAAGTATCTCCACTGCTTTGGGTGTCCTCACCTCCCTAGATGATATTGCTTCAAAAGTTGTGCGGTTTTTTGAGGAGTTGGCTTTTGCTCTTGCTGAAGGTGATAGGGATCTTTAAGGTAGGCTTTTGGGATACATCCCCTATTTGATCTCACATTCTCAAAATGGTCGTATGTTGAAGCCCTTCTCGGAGGAGGAAGTTCCAAGCAGCTTTTTTTCGATCCTTTTGGGACTTGCTAGGGAAAGACATCACTAAGGTTGTGAATGACTTGCTTAAATCAAGCAAGGTTCTTAAGGAATTCAAATGTACTTTTGCTGCCTTGATTCCTAAGAAGCCAAGTCCTTCCTCCTTTGCAGATTTCATATTGATTGTTCAATGTAACACCATAAATAAAATTCTCTCTTTAGCTATTGTTAAGAGACTTAAAGATCCCCTTAGAATCATTTCTCCCTAACAAGGGGGCTTCGTTCAAGGAAAGCAAATTCTACATGGTATTATTGGTACTTATGAGATACTACATTACCTTAGTAAGAGTAAGACTAAAGGTATGATTATCAAATTGAACATTGCTAAAGCCTATGATAGGGTTAGTTGGGCCTTCCTTGCCTTGGTATTAAGATCCTTTGGTTTCTCCTCTAAGTGGATTGCTTGGGTTATTAGCTTAGTGATGGGAGCTTGGTTCTCAATCCTGATTAATGGGAGCCCTGCTAGTGTGAAGAAGAAAGTTTCATGCACTTGTGTGAAGAAGAAAAGTATGTGGGAAAGGCATTGGGCGCGCCTTATCAAAGGCAGAGGCGCCTCAAATAAAAATCAACACACCTTAACTACAAAGGCGCTCCAGATGGGACGCACCAGATTAGAGTATCAAGTGTCACAGGGTAAAAACACCTTCAGAGGTTTACGCACACACCATTCGCAATGTATAGGCACCCTTTGCTACAACCAAACGCACCTGGAGCAATTGGTCTAGGTAAAAGCGCCTTGTGGAAGATCTCCAAATCACGCCTATACAAGCATTTCAAACATAAATCAGAAGGTTTTCAAACAAAACGCACCAGTAGCATTCCAAAAGTGCCCCAGATTAGTAGTCAAAGTGACAGTCACACGCTTTGGCACGCCTTTGCAAAGATGAAGTTGATTAAAAGAAGAAATAAAAGGAGGAAGCACTCAACTTCAAAATATTTCCTTCTCTTTAGCATGTTTTATGGAGGCTGCTTAAATCATTCAAGTATTTCCTTTCTTCATTGAAGACACATCCAACAATGAGGAAGACACAGATAAAGCCAAGGATTCATGCCAGCTTAGAAAGAATACGCACCTCTACGCAAATCAAATGCACCAATCAGATAATGGAGGAGGATGGAGCATCAATCTAAAGGAGGTCATGCCTTGCCAAAGAAAAAAAATGCAGATCACTCTAGTCACAGCAAGTGCCTCTAATCAACAACAATACACAGAAGCGCTCACCATAGCAAGGCATGCCAACAAGAAGATGCAAAGCACATCATGTATCATTCCCACACCCAGACAAAAAGGATGAAGTAAATCAAACTAAAAAAATTGCACCTTACAAGCAAAAGACAAAGTCAGCAGTGTTAGCGTTTTATTTCGCACCTTTCAGTGCAAAAGCAAAACGGACAGAGATGTACGGTAGAACTGCTCTTCGAATTTGAAGAGGAAGCTCCCTGTA
The DNA here is from genome assembly GCA_027924645.1 of Cunninghamia lanceolata. Lineage (NCBI taxonomy): Eukaryota > Viridiplantae > Streptophyta > Pinopsida > Cupressales > Cupressaceae > Cunninghamia > Cunninghamia lanceolata. Next base: position 27,100,871 of record BSBN01000339.1, on the reverse strand, counting down.
AAATAAAACTTAACTAAAACTATACAATATGAACAAACTTTTCAGGGGTTTTTCATATTTATGCTGAATGAAAGGGAAATTTGCGATCTTTTTTGGTTTTGCAACACGCGGAAAGGCAGAGACACACATTTGACAACGAAGCCAAGATTTTTGTGTTTTTTTACTAAAATCAGAACCTATGACTACACGCTTGCGCTATTCAACTAAATTCAGAGGCTGAGCAAGGCAAGTACACGCGGATTGGATTGGATAGATTGAACAAACAACACAAGAACGAATGACTTCGTTGTGACACAAAGTTCACAGATTCAGTATAGACAACAACACATTGCAATAACATCCATTAGCAAAACAGGCATAATTAATGTTCTTGAACACAAGAATCACAACTCGAACACCTGGTGACTTAACAATTTCAACATAATAAAGGCATGAAGATTGCCATTGTCATTGATGTTCTTTCATGAGTACAATTGATTTCTCAACTCTGATACTGAATACTGAAAAATGCTAATTCCTAAAAAGCTTCGAAAAAAGCTAACTAACAATGAATTTGAATTCTAAAATCTATATACTTTACAATGTGCAAAAAGCACTTATTTATACAATTTGCAAAGCAATTGCATGAAAACAAACTCAACCCTAACTGAACTCTAACTGATTGCATGAAATGCAATTTTATTACAAATTAATCTGCTCCAATTAAACTGAAAATAAATCATGCAACTTCAGCTGAACTGATGATTTTGCGCTCACTTCCTCCCGCATGAAGGGTGAACTGTAGTTGACTCCGAAGTGAGAATGATTTAAATAGCCTTTAAAAAGGCAAGATGTTTGCATGAAGGAGTGCGCTGCTTCAACTGGAGTTTTAATTTTTGGTCAAGCGCCCTCATCTAAAAATAGATGTGCTTCCAAAACTTGTAAAGGTGTGTGAAATTAACCAAGGCGTACTTTTGTCTATTCTGTTGACTTTTATTCCTTTACTCGCACATCTAAAACTCCTAGCTAGCGCATTGGATTTCCTAACACGTCTATTTTCCACCTGATTGGAAGCGTTGGATCTTCTCTGGATGCATAGGCGTCTTGAAATAGTGTACTTTTTGGAGTCTTTTATATGGTCTCATGCTTTGATCTCCTTGGCGTAGACGTTGTCTTGCAAAAGTTTGGGAGTCTCCTTGTCAAAACACTTGTGTTTGAATGTTCTCCGGAAGACTAAAGGTGCGCTTTGAAGACTTCTTTGCTGGTGACATATCCCCCTACTAGCTGAATAAACATGGGAGCGTTGAAGATGATATGAGCATTTTTTTTAAACGCTTTGACCTTGGACTAACATTTTCCTTTGCCAATGAAAATTCACTCAGTATTGTTCATCTTTCTTGCAAGTGATATGATGATGTGTCCTTCAAGCTAATCAGATTCTCAAACCTTAGCTTGTTTCTCAATCTCCTTGCTATGTTGTCAAACTAGTGATTATTTCCTAATCTGGTGCGCTTTGAAGACTTCTTTCCTTGAGCTTTGATGTTGTTTTGAACTTAAATGGTCCCGTTTCCTTCATAATACATCTGATTTCTTTTGATGTTGATCACATTTTTTTGATGAGGGCGTTTAGATGTCTCTGGCAGGCGTTTTACCCTTTTATGGACGTATTTCCTTCAAAATTGGTGCATCCGCCCTAAGCAAGGTGCTTTTACTACTTTGTTTGAGCGCATTGAGTTCCTTTTAGCAGCGTTTGGACTTTTTCTGGGTGCGTCCGGGAGCTGAAGAGTGCGCCTTTTCCATGGCACGCTGGATCTTTTGCAGGCACGTGATATCCTTCCTGAAGCGCTTTTAATAAGCGCATTTCATACTGCGTGAAGCGCTTTTCTCATGCTCTTTTTTCCTCACACAAGCGCATGAAAGCGCTTTCTTTTTATTTGATCTTCTTGTTGATGATTGTTTTTAGACAAGACAACAATAGAGTAAAATACAAAGTATCTAACTCTCTCTTGAGCAAAGCCTCTCGAATGCTGAACAAAGTGATCAAACAAGATGACTCCAAGGTTCCTTATTTATGATTTTGTATGATTTTGTAAGGGATAGCTCAGTGACTTAGTATGATTTTGCTGGTAAACACAAAGGGACTTACATTAAATTCTTCTTCTTTCATTTAGCTTATCTCTCCTTCAGTGTGGATGACATATATACAAGACTTCAATGATAAAGAAAAGTAAAAGGGCAAGGGTTTAGGAAACTAATCTAAGGTCAATGAAGCAATAATGATGTATGAATAGACAAACTCCTGAATTAACCTAACTCCACTTCGCCAAGGATGCCTACAACTGCATGAAGTTGGTGCAATCTCCTAAGGTTACGCGAATGGTTTTCAAATCATGAAGGCTCATACAAGCACCCTTCGAACGGCGCAGCTCAAACAAGCATCCACAATCGAACTTATGCAAATGAGGCTCAGACTAGCTTTACACAACACTTCACCAGCAATGAATGTTAAAAGCATGAGCTAGGAGTTGATCAAATATTCAATACAAACATGTATTACATCAAAGAGCTTCTAATCTATTTCTAATCTACTTGAAACATCTCTTCATTCAATTCAAGATACAGGAAACCATGTTATTTCCCAAGATAACACTTAAACACCAAGCGAACTCCAATGTCCTTTGCATTTATCTTGAAAATATTGTTTACAACAATCTCCAAGTCCTCTCAGAGAATTTCGAGAGTCTCTCCTATTCTACTCCTACAAAACTATATCTCTAGTCTACTACTTACAAATGAGGCAACAGGGCCTTTATATAGTGGTCAGATTACAATGAATGGCTTAGATCATTTCATGTAGCCAAAGGCTCAAATCATGCCACCTCAACGGGTAGTTACAACAAACTGCTATTTTTAGTACAAAGAGAGAGGCAATGAAGGCACGCTTTCCAATGTGATAAGGTAAGATGAAATCATTTAAAACATCTTCCACATAGGCGTCCCTTTGGCTTCTTTTATTAAATGATACACTGAATGTAGTTGAAATGATGTGGCGACTTGTAACTGAATGATGATGTGTGTATGCCACGTAGGTGCCACCTTGGCAACTCTGATGGATTCCCAACTTGCATCACCTTGTATGATGTCTTCAATGTGATTGCTCTTGAACTTGTATGTTTGGGAAGGCATCTTGTTGATCTTGCCTTGTTCATCTTCCCATAAACTGGATGTATGATAGATGTTGCTTCACTTGCATGGCTTCGTGATGTTTCTTCTTCTTGTAGGATACATGATGATCTTCTCTGGATGATCCTTCACGAAGGGTAATATATGATAATGCTACCTTCTTGATGATGTATACTTGATTCATGATTAGAAGTAGGATCTATCTTGGACTTGAAGATTGTAGAGTCTTGAAGTTGAATGGATGAAGTGTCCTTGGAATGATTTGATGATCATGTGTTTCAACATGATGATCTTAACATGATGCCACTGGATGAAGAGTTCCAACACAATGATGATGAAAGGTTCCTTTGAAGCAGCTACATGATGCCTTGAAGCTATGATTGATGAAGAAGCCAGTTGATACTTGAAGTGATCCAATAGGATATACTTGAAGTGACTTCTTAGAGCAGCTTATTAAGTTTTCTCCACATGGCAACTTGTTGACTTCACTCCTAGCATGAAGGTGGTTCAAGCTTCTTCTTCTTTGATGACTCCTTAGCTTCATCCCTACTGCTGCAACATAAAGAAAGAAACAACATCAATCCTTTGACTTTATAACATCATTTCATAACACAAAAGAAGCATTTGCTTAAGCTCTAAAGAAGATCAAAACATGAAAGCAATATAGAAAATAGAGCATTGAATGAAGTCTTTGAATCTTCCTTTAAACTCTTGAACTCCTCCTTGGTGCAGCAGATCAGAAACTAAGATCTTCTTAAACTTAAGTCTTATCTCCTTTACAAAGTGGCGCATTGGATAAAGTCTTTTGGATCCTCTCCTCAAAAAGGTTCTAAATTTGGTCTTTATGCGAGGTTCATCTCACCCTTAGAGCAGCGCATTGGATCATCAATCTGATCTCTTCTTGTTATGAGCGCATTAGATAAGGAGTTGATTTCTTCTTTGAGGCGCATCTCTTGAAACATCCTTAACCTCTCCTTGTGGCAGTGCACTAGCTCACCAATCTGAATCTTCTTACTCTTCATGAAGTTGAACCTTTCTTTACAAGCGCATCTGATCAAGTTCCTGAGTTCTTCATCATATTGGACCAGCAGATGAGGATCTTAAAATGGATCGGCAGATGAAGGTTTGTTCCCCCATTGAAAGCTTTGCCTTGAAAATGTTAAAGGCTGGCGTATTAGATTGAAAGTTCAAGCTCCTCATAGCATTGGCATATTGGATTAGTCCTTAAGGCAGCCCATTTGAGGTCTTCATGAACTTCTCTTTGAGATGAGCGCACTGGATCATGATGTTAGGATCCTCTTCAAATGATGCCAAGGAAGATTTGGACCTTTATCAAATGAGTCTTATTTCCTTACTCTCCTATTTAACCTTAGGCGCATCAGTTCAATAATTTGAATCCTCATCTCTTCCTTAATCTAACCTTCAACTCATGGTGGAGCAGTTAAAGATTTTGGATCCTCCTTCAATGATGTTCAAACTAACCTTCATCTTGATCACAATCCTTGATCTCTACTAAAAAACTTTATATTTGAACCTTCAAAATAGTGGTCTCCACCTTGGCGCATTGAATAAAGGTTTTGGATCTTCTTCTAATGATTTGCAAAACTGACCTTTCCTCCAACATTGAAGTGGCGCATTAGATGGAGAATTTGATCTCTTGATTCCCAACATCCTATTAACAACTTCTTCTTCACCAAAGCTGATCTTTCCTTATGGCGGATTGGATTGAGATTCTGACTTCTTCATGTATTGGCGCAGCAGATTGAAGGTTTAGGATCTTCTTGAAATGGATCAGCATTACAAGGAAATGGCGCATTAGATGGAGAATTTGATCTCTTCTTAAAAAAAAAACCTTAAGCCACACCTCCTTCATTATGGCGCTTTGGTTGGAGTTTTCAGATCTTCTATTGAACACATTCAAAACCTTGATCTTATCATCTTTTATAAGGGCGCATCACTTGAGTCGCATGGGATCCACTTGCTAAATGCTTCTTGCTCCTCATCTTCAAGACAAATCTTTCTCCTTGCTTGGGCGCATTGGTTGAGCATTTCAATCTCCGGTTGAAATCTCTTGTTTGATGATCCAAAATCCTTTCATGTTGGCGCATTAGATCAAGGCGCATTGGTTCAAAATTTTGTGCTCTGGTTATGAGCGCATTTCACCAAGATTTTGCGCCACATCGAAGCCTTGGCACACTGGATCAAGGTTTTGGATCCTCTGGGATACTTAGCCGTTTTGAGGGTCTCTCAGGGTAAAGGTCTATATACTTTAAATATTTTTCAATATACCTTTCAGGATGTTTGAGATAGGTCTCGAATCCACCGGATTTAACATGTAGAATCTAGAATTTGGAGGATCCACCAGATTTCAGACTTAGTCAATTTTTCAGGATTTCAGGATTTCAGGCTACCAGACTTAGTCATTTTCAAGATCTCAAACATACATCAGGATTGATCTTGTTGTGACGTTTTCACACATCACCCCATTGCAAATGGGGACCCCCTCTTTTGCTCGCTTTTGCCGTCGTTTTTGCTTTGATCTTGCAGTTTCTTGCCCGAATCCATGAAGCTAGGAAAGAATGTCCAAGCAGTTAGCTCACAGGGAACATTAGGAATGCTTGAAATAGTGAATTTCTCCTGAGGATGAATAATGTCCTACCTATCATTCTTCGATTAAATCTGGATAGTCCATGGACGGAATCCATCATCCCCATAGAAGAAGTCCAAATCCTTCGCTCTCAGCATAAGACTCCGTGATGAATAAGGAATCCTGTTCCAAGACTCCAGTCCAGAAGTTCCTGTTCCAAGACTCCAGTCCAGAAGTCCCTGTCCAAGTCCTAGTTCCAGGGTCTCTGTCCAAAAGTTCCTGTCTGGATTCTTGTCCTGAAGTTCCAATCTAGGGTCCTGAATTCAACAAGGCTTGTCATTTCCATGTCAAAATCCATCTTTCCACCTTAGAACCCTCTCCATTCCCAACATGGAACTCAATTCTAATCTTGTTCCAAGACTCCATGTCCCACTTAAAAAAATCATTCCTAGACTCCAGTCTAAGAATCCAGCCCGGAGGTCCAATCCGGAGTCTTGTCCAGAAGTGCCTATCCCGGAGTCTTGTTTAAGGAATTCCTGCTCAGAATCCTGTTCCAGGGTTTATCCATGTTCTCATCCCGACCAGGCCCCGAACTCAACAAAGATTGCCACTCCTTGGCATGTTCATCCTCGGCATGGAATTCAGTTCTAGTCCGACAGCTCCAGTTCGGAAGTTCAACCTGGGGGATATCCTTCTAATTCCAGTCCAGCAATCAACCTCATTTCATAACTCGGAAGATTCTCAAATCAACAGGGTTTTCAAATTCCTAGGGCAAATTTCAAGGCAACAAATAGTGTTTAAGGCATCCCTCCAGAAGGTTAGAAGTGCAACAGGAACATTCCCAGTCGCATATTCCAGTACCTACTGGAATATGCGCCCAAGGAGGAAATTTATCCCTGGTCGCATAATCCAACAGGTACTGGATTATGCGCCCAGGACAATTTTTTGTCCAAGTCGCAAAATCTAGTACCTACTGGATTTTGCGCCCTAGGACAGGAAGTGTCCAGTTCAGCCTCCTGACCTGTCCAATCAATCATGGCTTGAAATTCTTTCTCTAACTCCTCTGTGGATGCCTGAATCCTGGAATTCACAGTCAAGATGGAAGAAACGAACTCCGTCGAACTCCGTATCCCGCCATAGAAATGAGAGATTCCTCGAGGATGGAAGAAACGAACATCCATCCTTCAGTCGTGGAGATAAGAAACGAAGGATGGAACAAACGAACTTCGTGTCTCGCCATGGAAATCAGATTCTCGGAGGATGGAAGAAACGAGGATGGAAGAAACAAAGGATGGAACAAACAAACTTCGTGTCTCGCCATGGAAATCAAATTCCCAGAGGATGGAAGAAACGAAGGATGGAACAAACGAACTTCGTGTCTCACCATGGAAATCAGATTCCCGAAGGATGGAACAAACGAACTTCGTGTCTCGCCATGGAAATCAGATTCCCGGAGGATGGAAGAAACGAGGATGGAAGGAATGAACTCCGTATTTCTGATCCCATGTCAACAACTGAACCTCCGTAAAAACAGCTAAGTTATACCTACTGCAAAACTGAAATCCCACTCAAAATTGAAGAAAAGATATTTCCAAGGCCAAAATCCATGAAACTAGACAGGCAAGGTCAAAGGCACAGAATCCTGCACATGATGAAATGTGCGCTCCTGGACAAATTTTGTCCTTGGGCGCAAAATCCTTTACCTCTGGAAATGTGCGCCCTAGGACAATTTTTGTCCTTGGGCGCAAAATCCTTGACTAGTGGAAATTTGCGCTCCTGGGGAACTTAGCCATTTTCAGTGTCTCTCAGGGTAAAGGTATATTAAAAAATATATTTAAGTATAAGTTGATACTTTAAATATTTTTCAATATACCTTTCAAGATGTTTGAGATAGGTCTCGAATCCACCGGATTTAACATGCAAAATCTAGAATTTGGAGGATCCACCAGATTTCAGACTTAGTCAATTTTTCAGGATTTCAGGCTACCAGACTTAGCCAATTCCAAATAGGGAAGTTGCAAAATCATTCAAACGAACTTCGTATCTCGCCTTGGAAATAAGAAATTCTGCGAGGATGGAACAAACGAAGGATGGAACAAGCGAACTTCGTATCTCGCCATAGAAATAAGAAATTCCGCGAGGATGGAACAAACGAACTTCGTATCTCGCCATGGAAACGTGAGATCCCCGGAGGATGGAACGAACGAAGGATGGAACAAACGAACTTTGTGTCTCGCCATCGAAGGCAGATTCCCGGAGGATGGAAGGAACGAAGGATGGAACAAATGAACTTCGTGTCTCGCCATCGAAGGCAGATTCCTGGAGGATGGAAGAAACGAACTCCGTATTTCTGATCTCATAGTGACAACTAAACTTCCGTAGAAAAGCTAAGAAAATGAACCATGCTCCCAATCCAAAACTGAAAAAACTATAAGTCCTTGGCCAAAATCCCTGACCTTCAGGAATTTGCGCTACAGGACAAATTTCTGTCCTGAGCGCAAAATCCCTGACCTTCAGGAATTTGCGCTCCAGGACAAATCCCTCCTGTTATCAAACAGAAGACTTCAGTCCGTCATGGGGTGTTTAAACTCAGAAATTCCTCCGGAGTAATCCTCCTCGCCCAGTCACGAATGCAACCGAACAACTTGATCCGGGACCTGTAGGAAGACGTGCCAAGCAGATTCCAACTCCGTCCGGGAGTTTCAACTTGAATGAGCTCCTGTCCACAGAAAGCAAAAGTGCGCTCCAAGAAGTCCAGTCCACTCTGAAATACGCGACATGAAAAGATTCCTGTTCAAAGTGCAAAATTACAACCTTCCATCTGAGTAAGATTCCATAGGAGAAAATATTCCAAGACTTAGCTGGATTTTAACAAAAAGTTCAAGGATCATTCTAAGGAAGAAAATCCAAAACCTCAAGAAATCCCCGACGTCGCAAAATCCTAGACCTCAGGAATTCCCCGACATTGAAAAATCCCCGACGTCGCAAAATCCTAGACCTCAGGAATTCCCCGACATTGAAAAATCCCCGACATCGCAAAATTCCAGACCTCAGGAATTCTCCGACATTGCAAAATCCCCGACATGCCAAATTCCCCGACATTGCCAAATCCCCGACATGCCAAATTCCCCGACATGCCAAATTCACCGACATTGCAAAATCCCCGACATTCATAAATCCCCGACCACCGACATGGGAGAAAAGGACAAAAAACTAAGTCGGCCAGTGATAAAGTTGGGCGGCTAAATTTCTTTTCCTCTAACCCAGGTCAGCCAAGTGGCAAAGAAGGACAACTTACCTATAAAAGGGGCAGCGACCAAGTCATTTCTAATCATTCCAATTCAAATCCAAAGCAGAAAACTACATTCTAGGAGCAGAAATTCATTCCAAGGACAGATTTCATCAAGAGAAGGACAACTTTGTCCAAGGAGGATTCCAGATTTTAGTATTTCCAAGGGCAGATTCTTCATTAGGGCAGAAATTTTTGTAGGTTTAAAGCAGATTTCTGAACTTTCCAAGAGCAGAAATTCATTCTTCAAGGGCAGAAATTCATCCTCCAGGACAAGTGGAATTCCAGGATGACCAGGAATCCCCGACTCCATAGAATCCCCGACCACCTGGAAATTGCTCCCTAACCTGGAAATTCCCCCTGTCCATGCCTGGTAACCCTAGAATGAAGGAAAAGTTAGTCGAGTATGAATAATGCCGGAGAATGAGGGAAATCCTTTGTTTGTTCAGGAATTTATAAGTGAAATTGATCAAAACTTGCAAAATCATTCATGTTTCATTTCATATTGCATTGCATTTATGGATTTTGTGCATCATGACTATTCGAGGTTTCCCATGTTTTGCAGGAATCCAAGACGAGGATAAGTTCCATGAGGAGGATGAACAAAGATGATTCGGGGCAAGTAGGATGGATGCGGAGAGTTCAAGCGCCGGAAATGATGACCATTTCAAGGATCCAGGAGTTCCAACAATAAGAAGACTACACATGCATACCGAGGGAAGGGAAGGCAACATCAAAGATTCTAGTTCGGCGACAGGGAGACTTCGCACAAAGGGATAAGGAAGATCAAGATGTCCTTCCAAAGATTTCAAATGACAGAGAATGCCTACATCAAGGATGGCGGAATGGGAGAAATCACTCCAAGTCTAGTATCAAGGATTCCAGTTCCAGACAAGAGGATCAATCCTTGGAAAACCAAGAGGATACACTTCAAGTTCACCACCCATCAGGAAGAATGGGAATCCACGCCAAGGATGAGGAATTCCAACCCAGGAATCCAGGACAGGGAATCCTATTCCATGACAGGGAATTCCAACTCAGGAAGGAATTCCATTCCAGGACCCTAAGGAAAGTGCGCCCTTGCTCAAGGAAGGATTCCTCCACACAAAGTTCCTTGACCCCCTGGAATTTGCGCCCAAGAAGAAAATCATTCCTGGTCGCAAAATCCTGTTCCAAGTGGAATTTGCAACCAGGACAAGTGGACTCCAGGACACCATGGAATTTGCGACCAAGGAGCAGGACAAACAGACAGTTGACTGGTCTCACCTACCTACCAAGTAGCTTAGCCAACCTGGCATCCAGGACAAGTGGCAACTTTTCATCCAGGGCAGGTGGCGTCCAGGACAGGTGGCAGCATCCCATGGAGCCTATGACATGTTCATCCCTATCTCTTTAGGGTTTGCACGGATTTTTAGGAGATCAGATCTCCTCACCTCCTCCTTTGGATTGTGTTTGCCTATAAATAGGCTGAGGGGCCTCATTTGAAAAGGTCTTCTACTTTCTTCTTTCATTTCTTAGGCTCTTAGAGCAAGTAGTTAGTTAGCTGTTCATTTCTGTTGAACTTCATTTCTAGAGCAAAGGAACTTTGAAGAATCAGCAAGATTGTTGTAAGACATTCCCAAATCAATATATGGACATTGAAGATTGGTGTTCTTGATATTCTTTGGATTGTGGCATGGTTTTCTGACTTCTTTGAAGCAAATCATAAGCTCCAAGATCTAAGATGTTTCATTTCTATTTTCTTTCAAAGCTTTTCATTAGTTAGAATGATGGAGATTATTACTGTTGAATGGTTGGATCTGTTTGTTCATACCATTGGTGATCTGTGGCTTGCAAATCACCGTGCATGGTTAGCCTGAACTAATTCCAAGTCTAACTTCGGTTGTTCTGCATGTTTCAGTTCCATGTCCCTTGCAGGAGCAGTCTGAAAATCCTTACTCCCCCTCAGAAGATTGCACCATCCCTACCTAGCTGTTGCCTCATGACGAAGTAGAGGACTGGTTCCAGTTTCATCTTCAACAGCAGTCATTTCCATTAATTAGATTCCTAAACCCTTACCTCATTTTTTGCATTTTCTTTTAGATTTTCACTAGGATTAGTTTTCCAGAGCCTCATTGCCAAATCATCTTCCTCTTCAAGAGCGGAACCTAGGAATTCCAATATTTCCATTTGTGAAGGAATTCCATTCGCCCACAAGTCCGAGTCCCAGGAGTGAATTCCATGTCTACGAAGGAGTAAGTCTACATAAGTCCCCCGCGTGATTACCAGCAAATCACATCATTCCACTGAGTCTATCCCTATGCACGTCAAGACCTGACACAAAAGGAACCTTGGAGCAGTCTCATTCGATCACGTAGTTCAGCGTCTGAGAAGCTTTATTCAAGAGAGGATAGGATACTCTGTGTTTTATTCTAATGTTGTTGTAGTCACAAAAACCTCATCAACAGATCTCAGTGTTCATGAACTGGATGGAATTTGATCAAGACTCTTCGTTACTGCAAGTTCATGTTCCAGATTAGACCTCCAATTATAAAGCAAAACCTTCTAGGAGAGAGACTTCTTGTCTGATTGGCAGAGGAAACGGACCTAAGACATCATCCAACACCAAATGCAAAGCATCGGAGCTCAAAAAAAGGGGGTCCCCATTTGCAATGGGGCGATGTGTGATTTGGTCACAACACTTCTTTTATTTATTATTTTTTTTATTTATATATGCCTCGCCTTTATAAAGGCACATCATATGAATGAATGAAAGATTTTAATAACGTCCACGAGGCCACAACAGCCTATGCTTATTTTATATAAACTTCAAGCGCTTATTTTATGCTTAGATTTTTTTTTAACATTGCTTTTTTTATTTTTTAGAATTTGATTTTATTATTATTATTATTTTAATAATATTATTAATAATGAAGAATCATTAATAACAATATTAAAAATAATGATAATAATTTTTTTTTATGGATTTTTTACTTATTATTTTAATAATCATTACTAACATAACAATAATAAATTATTAGTAATAAAGATTAAAAATAATAATACTTAGACACTTAACACAAATAGGATTAGGGACAAACAATTACTATAACAATACTTAATTTTAATATTAAATAATTAATAATTAAATTATCAATTATAAATTAATATATTACATTTAAGATTTTACGAACAAAAACATGAACATTTGATATTTTGGACTATACGAATTCGAACCTGACAAAGATGATTCTTCGACTCTTGTGACAACAAACAAATGACTCGAATATGACTTTTTACATTTACGAAGACTTCAACACGGACGAGAACAACTGACACAATGACAATAATTCTGACAATGAGACACAATTTATACGACTTGACAAGACACCACATTTTGGATAGCTCACAACGAGACTTTTACGACAACTTGAAGGGCATGATATTTCGATATAGGTGACTACGATAAGACATGACAACGTCCACATAATGACACAACTCGACTTTTTAATGATTTGAACAAGTGACATATACACAAACTTGCATCATAATTTGAAATTTTTGGATGGGTACAAGCAGCAAGGAAAATTGGTCGGAGAGGTCTGTTGAACCAACACATTTAGAGCATTTGAGGTTATGATTTCAAATTGAGAATTGATGCAAATTGAAAGAAAATGTTCAAAGTGGCAAATTTTCAAAGTGGGTGGTCTCAGATTCGAGTCACCAAGATTCTTTGCCCAAATAAATTTTCAGTGTTTTTTCAAAAAGTTTGCCAGATTTCGCTGGAGGATTTGCCAAAGGTGTCAGAGCCGCCTGCAAAAATTCTATTTTTAGTGCTGGCTAAAAATAGATCATCATCAAAGGGAAAAACATATCCAAAACTTGCTAATTTTAGCATTCACTATCTATAGCGTTAATTGGAGTTGGCTTTTGTCCGGTCACCATGCATCAGATGTGACCACGAAGTCGAGTTTGCAACAGATTAAATCTTCAGTTCAACTTGAGGTCGCATGTTTGCATGATTTTAATCATGAGTCGAGCTGGCACTTGCATGTTTCTATTTTCAGTTTCATTGGAGCAGATGGATTGTAATAAGTTGGCATGTCATGCAAACAGTAGTCAATTAGGTTAGACTTTAGTTTATTATTTTCATGCATTTGCTTTATAGTAGTATAAATAAGTGTTTGTTGCACATAGAAAGGGATTGAGATTTTAGAATTCAGGGTATCATTATTAGTTAGTTTTTTAAGAGTTAGCTTTTTAGCAATTCATTATTCAGTATTCAATATTAGAGTTAGAGAGAAAACAGTTGTATCATGAATGAAATAAAAATGGCAATTCTCATGCCTTCATTATGCTAAAGTTGTTAGTCACCTGGTGTTCGAATTGTGATTTTGTTGTCTCATTCAAGAACATTTATTATGCCTGGTTTTGCTAATGGATGTTATTGCAATGTGGTCTATGTTGAAGTTAAGTCACTTCAACAAATCTGTGAACTTTGCATCACAACGAAGTTGAAAGTATAAGTCGTGTCTTTGTACCATCATATGCGATTTAATCATAACATTCGTGATTATATGTTCTTATGTTATTTGTTCAATCTGTCTAATCCAATCCGTGGTACTTGCCCTGTTCAGCCTCTGAATTTAGCTGAATAGTGCAAGTGTGTAGTCTATGTTCTAATTCCAGCCAAAAAAGTACAAAATCCTTGCTTCGCTGTTAAAAGTGCATCTCTGCCTGTTGCATGTTGCAAAACCAAAAAAGATTGCAAATTTCATGTTTTATTCAGCATTAGTGAAAATACCCCTGAGAACACTGTAAATTCTATATAGTTTTAGGTTAGTTTTACTTTACAAGGAGCTTCCCCTTCTAATTCGAAGAGCAGTCTTACCGCACATCTGTTCGTTTTACGTTCACACTGAAAGGTGCAAAATAAAATGCTAACACATTTGTATATCTTTCTAACACTTGAGTAGGTTTTGTAGAATCCTACGTGTCTCACTAATGATGTAGAGTGGTTTTCAGCCATGACTTTAAATTTGAATGTTGAGCTGGAGCAAAGCACTACTCTATTATCATAGAAGACCAGTCCATTTTGGAAAAGTATGCCTACTGTCCTTGTTGTGTGCTGCCTGTGGATCTTCTAATAATGCAGCCAATTCATCAGCCTTTATATTCTCTACTTCAATCTCATAATGCCAATCAGGTAAGACCATGAAAATAGCATTAAGGCATGGAATTCAGGAAGGGCATCAATTCTTTTGGCCCTTGCTACTAGATATCAAAATCATATGCTTGAAGCTTGCTTAACCATTTTGCTTGTTGTTCATTAAGATCACATTGGGAAAGGAAATATCTCAAGCTGTTATGACCATTTACGACAGTAAATCTCCCACAAACTAAACGTTGTTTGAATTTCAACAAGGCACACATAACTGCAAGCATTTCCTTGTAGTAGTTGGAGAGGAACCTCTCCTTCCCATTCAACTTCCTACTCTCAAAGGCCTATTGACCTTGCTTGCACAAACTCATAGGCCCAAAGCATCACAATTAATGTAAATGGGACTAAAAAATCAGGTAAAGCAAGAATTGGACAAGTGCACATTGCCCCTTTCAATTTCCTAAAAGTTGTTCTAGTAGATTCACTCCAAGCAAATTGCTCTTCCTTTGTCAAACCTGTAAAAGCAGCAGCTAAGTGCAAAAACCCCTTGATGGACCTCCAAAGGTAGCTGCACAATCCAAGAAAACTTCATAAGTCTATTAGATTCTTTGGTTCTAGCTAGTCCCATATGACTTGGATCTTTGTATCATCAACCTTGACTCCCTCTTTGCTGATAATATGCAAGTTACAGTAATTCATTAGCTGCAAAGGTGCATTTACTCTCTTTTGCAAAGAGTTGTTGAGTTTCCAAGGTACTCAAGACAGTGTACAAGTGTTGCATGTGTTCCTGTAGACTTCTACTGTAAACCAAAATATCATCTAAAAAACAAGCACAAATCTGTGTAAGGCTGGAATACCTCATTCACAGTAGATTGGAAAGCAGCACATGCATTCTTCAAGTCAAATGGCATGGCTAAGAATTCATGATGCCCATGATGTGTCCAGAAAGCAGTCTTGTGCATATCTTCTGCCTGCATGCAAATTTGATGGTTTCCTGACCTCAAATCAATTTTGGAGAAGCTAACTGCACCATGCAGCTCATCAATCAACTCTTCAACTCATGGAATCGGGAATTGATTTTTCATAGTGCATTTGTTAAGAGCATGATAGTCCATACATATTCGGAATGATCTGTCTTTCTTGCAGACGAATACCTGTTGATGAGGTTTTTGTGACTACAACAACATTAGAATAAAACACAGAGTATCCTATCCTCTCTTGAACAAAGCTTCTCAGACGCTGAACTATGTGATCGAATGAGACTGCTCCAAGGTTCCTTTTATGTCAGGTCTTGACGTGCACAGGGATAGACTCAGTGGAATGATGTGATTTGCTGGTAATCACGAGGGGGACTTACGTGGGCTTACTCCTTCGTGGACATGGAATTCACTCCTGGGACTCAGATTGGTGGGTGAATGAAACTCCTTCACAAATGGACAACTTGAAATTCCTATGTTCCACTCTTTGATGAGGCGGATGATTTAGCAATGAAGCTTTCAGAAAACTAATCCTAACGAAAATCTAAAAGAAAATGCAAAAGATGGGGTAAGGGTTTAGGAATCTAATCAATGGAAATGACTGTTGTTGAAGATGGAAACTAGAACCAGTCCTCTGCTTCGTCATGAGACAACAGCTAGGCAGGGATGGTGCTATCTTCTGAGGGGGAGTAAGGATTTTCAGACTGCTCCTGCAAGGGACATGGAACTGAAACATGTAGAACAGTCGAAGTTAGACTTAGAATTAGTTCAAGCTAACCATGCACGGTGATTTGCAAGCCACAAATCACCAATGGTATGAACAAACAGATTCAACCATTCAACAGTAATAATCTCCATCATTCTATCTAATGAAAAGCTTTGAAATAAAATAGAAATGAAACAAATTAGATCTTGGAGCTTATGATTTGCTTCAAAGAAGTCAGAAAACCATGCCACAATCCAAAGAATATCAAGAACACCAATCTTCAATGTCCATGTATTGATTTGGGAATGTCTTACAACAATCTTGTTGATTCTTCAAAGTTCCTTTGCTCCAGAAATGGAGTGCAACAGAAAGGAACAACTAACTAACTACTTGCTCTAAGAGCCTAAGAAATGAAAGAAGAAAAAAGACCGAAGACCGCCCTTTCAAATGAGGCCCCTCAGCGCTTATATAGGCAAGAAGAATACAAAGAGGAGGTGAGGAGATCAGATCTCCTCGAAATCCGTGCAAACCCTAAAGAGATAGGGATGAATATGTCATAGGCTCCATCGGATGCTGCCACCTATCCTAGACGCCACCTGCCCTGGATGAAAAGTTGCCACTTGTCCTGGACGCCAGGCTGACTAAGCTGCTTGGTAGGTAGGTGAGACCAGTCAACTGTCTGTTTGTCCTGCTCCTTGGTCGCAAATTCCATGGTGTCCTGGAATCCTTTATCCTGAGCGTAGATTCCAGGGTGAATAGGATTTTCATGTGGAGGAATCCTTCCTTGAGCAGGGGCGCACTTTCCTTAGGGTCCTGGAATGGAATTCCTTCCTGAGTTGGAATTCCCTGTCGTGGAATAGAATTCCCTATCCTGGATTCCTGGGTTGGAATTCCTCATCCTTGGCGTGGATTCCCGTTCTTCTTGATGGATGTGAACTTGAAGTGTATCCTCTTGGTTTTCCAAGGATTGATCCTCTTGTCCGGAACTGGAATCCCTGATACTGGACTTGGAGTGATTTCTCCCATTCCGCCATCCTTGATGCAGGCATTCTCTGTGTCATTTGAAATCTTTGGAAGGACATCTTGATCTTCCTTATCCCTTTGTGCAAAGTCTCCCTGTCGCCGAACTAGAGTTTTTGATGTTGCCTTCCCTTCCCTCGGTATGCATGTGTAGTCTTCTTATTGTCGGAACTCCTGGATCCTTGAAATGGTCATCATTTCCGGCGCTTGAACTCTCTGCATCCATCCTGCTTGCCCCAGATCATCTTTGTTCATCCTCCTCATGGAACTTATCCTCATCTTGGATTCCTGCAAAACAAGGGAAACCTCGAATAGTTATGATGCACAAAATCCATAAATGCAATGCAATATGAAATGAAACATGAATGATTTTGAAAGTTTTGATCAATTTCACTTGTAAATTCCTGAACAAACAAAGGATTTCCCTCATTCTCCGGCATTCTTCATATTCGACTGACTTTTCCTTCATTCTAGGGTTACCAGGCATGGATAGGAGGAAATTCCAGGTCAGGGAGCAATTTCCAGGTGGTCAGGGATTCCATGGAGTCGGGGATTCCTGCTCATCCTAGAATTCCACTTGTCCTGGAGGATGAATTTCTGCCCCTTGGAGGATATATTTCTGCTCTCCTTGGTTTGGAATTGAATTAGAATGATTGAAAGTGACTTGAGCGCTGCCTTATATAGGCATTTAAACCTTCTTTGCCACTTGGCCGACTTAGGTTAGCCTAAAAAAACCCTAGCCGCAATACTTTATGACCTAGCCGACTTAGATCTTTTGTCTTTTTCTGCTTTGTCGGTGGTCGGGGATTTTGGTCTATCGGGGAATTTGGCCTGTCGGGGAATTCCTAATGTCAGGGATTTCCTGAGGTCTGGGATTATGCGACCTTGGACAAATTCTCCTTGAGTCAGGGATTCCTTCAGTCTGAATGATTTGGCAACTTATCTGTCTGAATTTGGCTAAGTCTGGTAGTCTAAAATCCTGAAATCCTGAAAAATTGACTAAGTCTGAAATCTGGTGGATCCTCCAAATTCTAGATTTTGCATGTTAAATCCGGTGGATTCGAGACCTATCTCAAACATCCTGAAAGGTATATTGAAAAATATTTAAAGGTGGATTTTCTTATACTTAAATATATTTTTTAATATACCTTTACCCTAAGAGACACTGAAAAATGGCTAAGTTCCCCAAGAGCGCAAATTTCCACTGGTGCAGGATTTTGCGCCCAAGGACAAAAATTGTCCCGGAGCGCACTTTCCAAGCAGTCAAGGATTTTGCGCCCAAGGACAAAAATTGTCCTTGAGTGCAAATTTCAGTAGGTCAGGGATTTTGTGCCCAAGGACAAAAATTAACCTGGAGCACACATTTCTAGAGGTGAGGGATTTTGCGCCCAAGGACAAAAATTGTCCTGGAGCACACATTTCCAGAGGTAAAGGATTTTGCGCCCAAGGACAAAAATTGTCCTGGAGCGCACATTTCAACAGGTAAAGGATTTTGCGCCTTTGACCCTGCCTGTCCAGTTTCATGGATTTTGGCCTTGGAAATATCTTTTCTTTAGTTTTGAGTGGGATTTCAGTTTTGCAGCAGGTACACTTTGAGCTGTTTTTACGGAGGTTCAGTTATCGATACGGGATCAGAAACACAGGGCTTTCGTTTCTTCCATCTTTCGTTTCTTCCATCCCCTCGAGGAATCTCATTTCCATGGCAAGATACAGAGTTTCGTTCCTTCCATCTTTCGTTTCTTCCATCCCCTCAAGGAATCTCATTTCCATGGCGAGATACGGAGTTTCCAACCAGACTGTGAATTCTTTGATCCCAACATCTGCAGAGAAGTTAAGGAGTGATTTTCAGGCCAGGTGCATTTTAGTACCAACAGGATTCCCTCTGTCCAGGTCGCACTTTCCAGGTTGAACTGGATTCCTGACCAGGAGTGCAAAGTCCACCTGGTCAGGGAAGAATTTTCCAGGTCGCAAAATCCACCTGGTCAGGAAAGAATTTTCCAAGTCGTAAAATCCTGGCAATCAAGGAGGAATTTTCCAGGTCGCAAAATCCACCTGGTTAGGGAAGAATTTTCCAGGGCGCAAATTCCTGTAGGAACAGGATTTTCCACCTTGTCGCATTTTCTTGATGGTCAGGGAATTTCCTCTGTCAGGAATTCCTCCAAGGCAAAAAGTCGCAGCTTCAGGGTGGGTCTTGGAATGGAATGATCCTTGAATTCCTTGTTTTGCAAATTTCACTAAGTGAAGGAATTTTCTTGTCCGGAACTCTTGCAAGGTAGAAGGTCGCCCTTTTGGAGTGGGTCAAAGAATGTTCAGTTCAGGAATGTTCCTGTCAAGGAAAATCCAGTTCAGGAATTCCTTCCTGTCAAGGAATATCCAGTTCAGGAATTCCTTCCTGAGGATCTTGGGTTTTCCTGCCTTGAACTGTGGAATTTCTATTCACTCTAGATGAAGCTTCTTGACATTTGAACGAGGATTTATACCTTGGAACGAGGAACTGCCTCTTTTATCATGGAACCCCTGTAGTCATCTTTGGAATTTTCGATTACTTCAAGTCAGGGATCGATGAGTCTCAGCAAGGAATGACAAGCCCTTGGTGCACTCTGGACTCTGGATTAAGAGCTCTAGAACAGAAATCATGGTGGGTTTTGGAGTAGGACCCTAGACAAGAACTTAGGACAAAGACCACCGCAATGGAATTGCGAACAAGGACCTCCAGATTCTGAAGTTTGAAACATGGATTGGAATTGTGGAACAAGAATCCGGATAGACCTTGGAACGGGATTCTGGATAGGAACTTTGGAATAGGATTCCTGGATAAGGAACTTCTTATTCGTCAAGGAGTCTTATGCTGAGGGTGCAGGACTTGGACCTTTCCATGGAATGATGGACTCCTTCCATGGACTGGCCAAATTTAATCGAGGAATGATAGGTAGGGCATTATTCATCCTCAGGAGAGTCGCCCTTTTCTTCACTACTTCAAGCACTCCTAATGTTCCCTGTGAGCTAACTGCTTGGACATTCTTTCCTAGCTTCATGGATTCGAGCAAGAAACTGCAAGATCAAAGCAAAAACGACGACGAAAGCGAGAAAAGAGGGGGTCCCCATTTGCAATGGGGTGATGTGTGAAAACGTCACAACAATACCACAGGAGCAGCTAATGGACTTGTACTTACCTGATATGTCCCATTTGTAAAAGCTCTTGAACCACTTTTTCAATTTCATCCTTGGAACAGTTTTGGGTGTCGGTAAGGTTGGGTCATGACTTTCTTGGCGCCCTCCTCCAACTCTGTAATGTGCTTATGAACCTTATCTGGCTGTAGACCTTTTGGAAGTTCTCCAAACAAACCTGTAAACTGCTGTAGTAAGTCACATACAGGCTGTGTACTCAGGTTTTTCTGATTTGTTGGATTGGTGTAGCCCCTTAAGGGCACTGCATTGGACCACATAACTAGGGGTATTCCTTTTCAGCTCTTTCTTCATTTTATGTGCCAAAAAAGCTTACTTTCAGGAGATCTTAACCCATTAATTTGATGTAGTTCTGAACCCTGTATAAACTCTATAGATGGCTCCTGAAAATTCATGTTAATATCACCAAGTAATCTTACCCATTGGACCCCTAAAATTACATTAGCACCACCTAATGGCACAATATAAAAATCAGATTGCACAAAATAAGTCCCCGTGGATAGGATGAGCCCTTTGATGCATGTATGACAGTAAAGGTGGAACCCATCAGCAGTACTAATCGAAGGAAGATGCATTGTACTTGCTAAACCAAGGGCAGGGTATAACTTTAATCCAAGAAGTTATAAATACTTCCAGAGCTGAACAGAACTGCAACATTTCTTCCTTTGACAAAGCCCTCCACTCATAATGTAAATTGAATGGATACACCTCTCATGGCTGCTAACAATGAGGTGGGCTGCTCAAGATTGTCCCTTCAGATACATCTTCTAACAAGGGCATATCAGGGCCCATCGATTATCCTCATCTGTGGAGAATGCGGAATCACCAACCACCTCAATTAACTAAACTCAACCTTTATTGGAACATTTATGGTCACAGGACTATGGCTCCTTACATGAGTAGCAACATCCTTGCTTACACAGCTCTTCTCAAGCAAGCTTATATGGATTGAGGCTACCATCTATAGAATGTTCAAACTCATTTGGGGTAACAGCCTTAAGAGGATTATGTTGTCTTATTAGAGCGGCAAGGGGGGCCTTCCCTTTGCTTCATCTTTTAAACATTTTTTCATAAAACCTTGCTTGTGAGCAAGCTTCATCAAGGTCCTTGGGTCTAAGAGCGTTTACATACAAACAAGGAAGCTTGTCATGTGGTGGACATACCTCAAACTCACATGCATAATCTTTGGAAATCTGTATTATATTCATCCACAAACTCTGCTGCGTAGTCACAGAAAACACGAAAAAAATGCGTATAAAACATAACCGCCCCCAAAACCATGTGGTTCTAACTCGGCATGCCCAGTTTTCTTTCAATAAATCGGTCAAAACTGGTCCAAACCAGGTCAAACTACAAATAAAACATGGGCAATTGAAAAAAACGCATTTTATACATGTATAATTCAAAAAACCGCCAATTTTTTCAAACAATCCATGAGTTTTTGCTTATAAAGCCCTCTAACTTGTTTTTTTTTTTTTACATTTTTGCACTTTTCAGGCAGGAGGTAAATAGATTTTCAGACTTTACCATGTGATTGCAAACATCAAAGCAGACATTTTGTAATCATCAGCTAGGGCACGGAAGAACACAGTTCTACATTGCTTCTTCAAGTTCAAAGTTCAAAGCAAAGTTTGAAAACTCAGACTTGGCACGGACTCAGCAGCCCAAAATTTTGACTCAGACTCGGGACTCAGCATGGACTCGGCAAAAAAAAACTCATAATTACACACAAAAAAGAAATTAATACATTTAGAGCATGTCTAATTTGACTATCAATTTGTCATTAATTCAAACATTACACGTCAATGATCCTCAAACTCTCAAAATTTGAAATTTCATAGTTTCAAAGTCGAACAATACACTATAATACAACAAAATTATAAATACTAAATGTATAACACTATAACTGTTTACATATGATGATATGTCAAAATGAAAAACAACCAAATACAATCTCCATCTTCCCCTTTCCCCTCCTAGTGTAACTTAATTTTTGAGGCCTCAAACTAGAAGGTAAGTAAATATCAAAATGATGATAGATTGTTTCCTCAAAACTGTCTTCGTTTTCCTCCAGTGCATCCAATTCTATTGCTTCTGTTGCTTCTCTCTCCAATTCTACAAGATCTTCATCAGTAAGCAGGACATCATTTTGTTCTTCGATGGTTCATTCACCAAAAGGATCAATCTCATCCAAGTTGATGGCATCATGAGAAATGCCCTCCACCTTTCTAGTTCGAAGGTGAAGGTTGTACCGAACGAAGACAAGGTCATCGAGGTGCTCCTAGGTCAACCTGTTTCTCTTCTTCATGTGAATGCTCTCAAATAGGCTCCAATTGCGTTCACACCTTGAAGCACTACAAGGCTGGGACAAAATACACATAGCTAGCCTTTGAAGATTTGGTGTGCCAGCACCATAAACCTACCAAAAAAATAAAAGTAAATACAAGAATTGAGTAGAAAATTTAGATCTTGTTCAAAGTTCAAACTTTCAACTTTCTACATGTAGTATTGAGCTAAAAATTAAAGCATTATTTTTTTTATTGGCTGTTGTTTTTCCCTCCTTTGAATTACTTGAGCTGAAGAAAAGAGCCTCCCCTCCGTGCCCTTGTAGACCTTGAATAGATAGATGAAATACAAGTTAATTATTATGTATCTAAAATGGATTTTCTACTTTCTAGAGACTACCAAATTCATAAATAAGATATTCTAAATCTGACCTCCAACTCATCAAGAATTTTGTCTCTTATTGGCACCATCTTATCAATGCATGTAACAACACCTGTCATGACCTCCTCATTGGCCTTAAATGTATCAAAGAAGTAGAACTTTGGGTTCAGGTAGTAGGCCAAGGCATGTATCGGTTGGTGTAGTTAGTTTGTCCATCTACAATCAATGATGTGCCAAATGATTTCATTTTTATTTTTTGTTTCCACCATAGTAATGCAAAATAACCTATTTGGCCTAATCCTTGGCCTCGTACAAGAAACCCATCGGCATGCCATCCCCATCCACCATACGAAGAACCCTGACCAAAGGTTCTGTCACCTAAAAAATTGAAAACAAACTTGAAATTATTACAAAATTAACCCCTAAAAAAAAAACAAATAGATAATTTCGTATAAAGTTTATGTTTGTATTTGTTACTTACCTTGATTAACTCCTCTCCATTTTTTATGAACAACTCATCAAAAACCATTCTTGCAATCTTCTCCCCTTTGACTTTTTTGGAAAATGGAGACTCCATCCAGGCATCAGACACAAACATTTGCTTGAGAGAAGGAATTGTGGCAAGAATGCTTTGCAAAGTGAGGAAGTGGCTAGCAAATCATGTCACTCCTGGTTGCACAATATCCTTGCTATTTGTGTGCTTTCTCATCAAAGAAAGGACCAAAGTATGATTGTAAATAAATTTGGTAACCTGTTTAGCATCTTCAACCAAACTTTTGGCCCATCCAATCCTCCCAACGTCCTCTAGCAACAAATCTAGGCAATGTGCAACTCAAGGAGTCCAAGAAATATAGGATGCCTCTCCATAATAAGTCTCCCTGCAACTACATATGTTGTTGCATTGTCCGTGATAATTTGGACAACATTCTCAACC
Source organism: Cunninghamia lanceolata (assembly GCA_027924645.1). Lineage (NCBI taxonomy): Eukaryota > Viridiplantae > Streptophyta > Pinopsida > Cupressales > Cupressaceae > Cunninghamia > Cunninghamia lanceolata. The sequence continues at coordinate 27,077,203 of BSBN01000339.1, read as the reverse complement.
CCAACCTCCTTGATCACCCCATCCAATAGATTGCACAAAGTCTCAGCATTTTTGACTTCATGTGAGGCATCTATAGATTTCAAGAACACCAATGTGCCATTAGAAGCCACTAAAAAGTTAAGGAGAGTCCTATTCCGCCCATCTGTCGATCCATCTGATAAGATGTTGCAGCCCTTTCTCCGCCATACTTTCTTTTCATCATCAACCACAAGCCGTGTATGTTTTATGGCTTCCTCTAGCAATGGCCCACTCAATTCTTTAACTATAGGAGTCTTAAAGCCCTTACCGGCAACAATCAATGCATTCATGTAATGGGCTACCCCAGATTACTTGCAATATACGGATGTTGACAATATTGTTTTTTTGCAAATTCAAACAACAAGAAGAAATAGAAAACAACATTGATTCATACCCATGAGAAGTTGCTGATAATTTGTACCAGTGTTCAGTCTATGTGTTATGCTGTTGTACGGCAGCCATGGAAGGTGGTGTTTACAAGGATATTCACATAGCTCTGCTGGTATCAAATATCAATAACAAGATAATTATCACCTTGAAATCTGCCTCAGAACAAGGTTTGTCACAGCAGCATAGGAAAAACTCAAAGAAGTCTGTTTTACGGTGCCCAAGATAGGGTATTCTTCCACATTTTGTTTAAGTCTTCAACCACAAACTCCTTCAAAGGCTTGCATACCAATCTAGCATCAATAGCGCCCCTCCACACACAAATAGATACCTTCAAACACCATTGACATACCAATCTGGAAGCCCACATCACAACTGCAGAGTACAGCCTATAGGATGTACGGCTGGTAATAGGAATGTTAGTACAGCATACAAATCACTGGAAATTGCTCAGAAGGAGGCGTCTAGACAAGGCAAATGTGATTCAGGCCTCAAACAATGCATAACGATCACTTCACTCACTACACATTCAACCCCCTCTACTGTTGTACGGCTGAACATGTACGGTCTCCTTAGGGAAAAACACAACTAATATCTAACTCCAGAAAAATATGGAAAAGCACTCCAAAATCCACTTCCAAAATATATTTCAATCTCAAACCCTATTATCTCAGCATTCATTCTACAGAAAATCATCAACATCAAACTCCATTGTGTGCTCAGTATGATTTATGGGTGAAATCATCAACTTCCCAACTAGGATTGATTTTTCACAATCGAAACCGGAGATAATTTGAGGTTAAGCAACCTCTCAGACCTCTGCTAACCAGCACAAGCTCTCAGAAAAGAAAATCAATTCTCAAATAGCATAAGGAAAGCAAAATGAGCAAATGAGTCAAAATTATAGTCTTTTTCCCAGCCACCCCACGCCCAGGCAAACAAGGCAAATTCATTAATTATCCCATTATTGGGCACTCCAATCCTCATAAAGCATTGCCTTGAATAGGAGTCCACAGGAAGAGGGTCCCACCAAACTCAACGCCACTATAAAATGCAATATATAGACTTTTAAAAGGATATAAGTTATATAATGAATATTTTGTAAATGGAGGCATTCAATAACTTATAATAATCTTTTAAAAGTCACATTTCCCTTACCCACAAGTTAGCCTTCGGGAAATAAAAAATCATAAGGCTAACGTTCACCAATAATCACTGAGGGAAAAGGGACATTACAATTCACCAACCTGTTGTGACCTAATCACACATCACCCCATTGCAAATGGGGACCCCCTTTTTTTTGAGCTCCTATGCTTTGCATTGAATTTTGGTTGATGTCTTTGGTTTGTTTCATGATGAAGTATGTGGTTGTTCCTTAATCTAAGAGGAGTTTTCTGTCTAGTTTTATTCAAGAGTCATTTGCTTTCATTCCGAGACTAATATCCTGATGCATGTTTGAGACCCTGAAAATGACTAAGTCTGATATCCTGAAAATCCTGAAAATTGACTGTCTTAAATCTGGTGGATCCTCCAAATTCTATAATCTGCATGTTAAATCCGGTGGATTCGAGACCTATCTCAAACATCCTGAAAGGTATATTGAAAAATATTTAAAGTATAAGTTCTTATACTTAAATATATTTTTCAATATACCTTACCCTGAGAAAGTTGGAAAAATGGCTAAGTACTCAAGAGGATTCAAATGCTTGATCCAGTGCGCCAAGACATGAAGGAAGCGCAAAATCTTGATCTAATGCGCCCCTTTCAACCGGAGCACAAAATGGTGATCCAATGCGACCCATCCAACGCGCCATTCTAGCAAGAGGTGTTGATTGAAGTTTTAGGCGATTTTCAAGAGGATTCAAAATCCTTAACCCATGCGCTCCAACCAATGCGCCTATTTTGAAAGGTTTAAATTCAAGTTTTGACACTCTTCAAGCGGAGACTAAAACACCCATCCAATGCCCCCTATCTAGTGCGCTCACTTGATGAGAGTTAGGCTAATTCCAAGAAGCAACCAGATCTTGATCTAATGCGACCAAGGAGGAAAGAGTTTGTTTTAACTTTTAAGAGAAGCATAAAATCCTGATCTACTACGCCATCTTGGTATGAGGATGAAGTTAAGTTAAATGAAGAAATTTCACTAGAGGGAGTCAAGTTTTGATCCAATGTGCCAATCTTGGGTAAGATGGAAGTAAAGTTTGAACATGTTTTAAGGAGAGATTGAAATCTTCATCTGCTGCGCCAAGGTGGAGAAGGCTGTTTTGGGTATCAACATGCAAATTCTATGAGGTTTTAAGGAGAGATTGAAATCTTCATCTGCTGCGCCAATCTTTGACATTTTCAAGACAAGTTTTAAGATGATACTAACTGCTGATCTGCTGCGCCAAAAGAGAAGGGGTTAGTTTTGAAGGTCAGAAGGCAAATTTAAGTAACTTTCAAGAGGAGATCAAAACCTTCATCTGATGCGCTTGAAAGTAGAGAGTTTAATTACAAGTTTTGACACATTTCAAGAAGATCCAACATGCTGATCTAATGCGCCTCAACCAATGCGCCCAAAGATGAAGTGACTTGTTTCAAATTTTAAGTGATCATGACAACCGGGCATCAAAACCTTCAACCAAAGCGCCCTTGTTCACAGGAAATAATGATGATTTTTTAGAACACATTTCAACCAAGCCTTGAACTTCTCATCTAAAGCGACTACCTTGAAATGAAAATTTTGTGAAAAACTTCAAGAGGATTCAAAATCCCTATCCAATGCGACCAAGGTAGAAGAGGTTTGTTTGGTGATGGAAGTGCAGTATGTAAGATAAGGATTCAAAATTAAGATCTGTTGCGCCTCATCTAGAGCGCCTTTTTAAAGGGAGGATAAGGTAAACTTTTGGATGATATTTTAAGAAGATCCAACATCCCCATCTAGTGCGCTCCATCCAATGCGCTAGCTTGAGGAAGATTTGATTGCAAGTTTCTTGAGTCATTCTACCGGAGATCAGAATCATGATCTAGTGTGCCAAAGCATGAAGTAGTTGCATTCGAATTTTCATGAAGACATTTAAGACAAATCAAAATTCTCAACCAATGCGCCACCATTTGGAGTGTGCTAGCTCAAGGTTTTAAGTGAAATTTCAACTAACGGTTGAAATCATCAACTAGTGCGCTCCATCCAATGCGTTTAAAAAAGAAGTATAAATTGCAAATTTTTCAACAAGATACAAGATCCTCATCTAGTGCGCCCAAAACCAAGAAGAAACCAAAAACCTCATCCATTGCGCCTAGATCAAGGAGTGAATAATAGTGATTTAAAAGTGTAATTTCAACCAGAAGATGCAATCTTGATCTAGTGCGCCACTTTGGATTGAGGTTAAATTCAAGTTTTATGAAGGTTTCTAGGCAAGGAGTGAAATTGGCATCCGATGCCTCATCCATATATGATAATTAATTTAAAATTTATGATTGCATCAACTAATTTGGTATCCAATGCACTTAGGATTGGAAAGGTTAGAAATTGTTTGATAATGATTATTTTGTGTTATAAAGCAAAGGATTGATATTGCTTCTTTGTTTGTGTTGCAGGGGCTAAGAAGAGCAAGTGCTGGAATCACTTTCATGTAAGCGAGGAATGAAGCCTAGAGGAAGTCGCTGCGAAGAGATATCATGTAGCTGCTCCAAGTGATCACTTCAAGTCCAACATACCGACACTCTTCATCTTTATCATCATCAAACATTCCAAGATCATTTATCCACCATGCTTCAAGTCCTCTCAATCTTCAAGTCCAAGAGAGATCTCCTACTTCGAGTCATGATATCAAGTATCGTCATTATCTCCTACTACTCTCCATGAAGTAGCATCAAAGAAGATCAACTTGCCTACAAGAAGAAGACACATTACAAAGTCAGACAGATGAGCAACAAACATCATACATATCCAGTTTACAAGAAGATGAACAAGGCAAGATCAACAAAGTATTCCCAAACATACAATTTCATTCAAAGCAATCATATTCAAAGACATCACACAAGATGATACAATTTGGGAATATGCTGAAATGGCACCTACATGGCATGTACCTATCATCATTCAATCACAGTTCGCCACATCATTCAACAAGCAAGAAGCTAAAGAGGACGTCCATGTGAAAGATGCTCTAAAGATTCCATTTTATCCTTATCTTCTTGGAAAGCGTGTCTTCATTGCCTTTCTTATGTACTAAAAATAGCAAGTTGTTGTAACTACCTGTTGAGATGGCATGATCTGGACCCTTGGCTACTTGAATTGATCTTGGCCATTCGTTCTAATTCTGGCTTTCTATATAAAGGCCTTGTTGCCTCATTTGTAAAAAAAATAGTCAGTAGAGAGTAATCATATAGTTTTGTAAAAATAGAGTTATCTAGTAGCTGGTAGGAGTAGAGTAGGAAGAGACTCGAAATTCTCTGATTGTGCTTGAAGTTGTAAATATTTTTCAAGATTAATGCAAAAACATTGGAGCTTATTTGGTGTTCAAGTGTTGTCTTGTGAAATGACATGGTTTCTTGTATCTTGATGAAGTGGAGAAATGTTTCAAGTAGATTAGAAACTCATTGATGTAATACATGTATGTATTGGATATTTGATCAACTCCTAGCTCATGCTTTTGACATTCATCGTTGGTGAAGTGTTGTGTAAAGCTAGTCTGAGCTTCATTTGCTTAAGTTCGATTATGAATGCTTGTTTGAGTTGGGCCGTTCAATGGGTGCTTATATAAGCCTTCATGATTTGAAAACCATTCGTTTACCTTAGGAGATTGCACCAACTTCATGTAGTTGTAGGCACCCTTGGCGAAGTGGAGTTAGGTTAATTCAGGAGTTTGTCTATTCATGCATCATCATTGCTTCATTGGCCTTAGATTAGTTCTCTCAACCCTTATCCTTTTTCCTTTTTTTTTATCATTGATACATCATGAATACTTCATCCACACCAAAAGGGGAAATAAGCTAAATGAAGTATGAAGAAGTCTGCGTAAGTCCCTTTGTGATTATCAGCAAGATCACATGTAATCATTGAGTTTATCCACCATAAGTTATAAAAAAGGAACCTTGGAGTTGCTTCACTGGATCACATAGTTTAGCCTTTGAAGAGCTTTATTCAAGAGAGAGTTGGATACTTAGTGTTTTACTCTATTGTTGACTTGTCTAAAAGCAATCATCAACATTTTTGGCGCTAGGAGGGCCAAGACACGGATATTCTTCATTTCAAGTAGAGCAACAAGATACTCCGAGTAGTGGATTGAAGTTGGAAGTGAGCTTTGATAGAAAGACTCAAGATTTCAAGATCTCTCTTATGTCGAAAATCCAAAAAAAGTAGAAAATTTCAAAAAATCCCAAAAAGTAGAAAATTTCAAAAAATCCAAAAAAGTAGAAAATTTCAAAAAATCCAAAAAAGTAGAAAATCAAAAAATACAGAAAAAAGTAAAAAATTGATAATACCAAAAATTATATAGACATGGATTTCTCAAAATTTTCAAGGCAATTCAAGGTGGATCATTCTCAAAATGATGTTCTTCAGCTTTGGTGGACTTTGAATGCACAACTTCATCCTAAGAGTTTGAGTGACTTCGCATCAAGGAAAGGGTGTAGAATTCACGACACTAATGGACACGAGGAGCTACACTGCATGACATTTTTATCAAGGATGGAATTAGCATTGCAAGGGAAAATTTCTTTTTCACAGGTACATGAGCCGATTGTTCCTACAAAGGTGCTTCCCGAAGTCTTGTTTGATGAAAGAGAATTCTTTATAAGTTTCAAGGAAATGATCACGAAGAGACTGAGCATTGAGGACTTGTCGGTAGAAGAAATGTTGATTCCAGGTGGTTGGTGCAAAATTCATAACACGGCTCATTCAGCACTCGCATGTTCATCTTGTCAGGAAGCCATTCATCAAGTGAAGGAACAATTGAGGTTGGAAGAAGAATCCAAAGTACAGTTGAAATTAGACGACTTGTGGAGCAAATGTCTTCAAGAAATCAATTCACCATCCAAAAAAGAGGACGTTCTCATGTTATTCAACTATAAAGAGAGCACTATTGAAGAAAACAAGTTTGCATACCTTCTTCCAAGCAAGAACGAATCTGCTGAAGAGGAAGTCGAAAAGGAAATAGAGGATATTCAAATGATGGCAACTGATGAACAAGATGTTGATTCCTTGATCACAAAAGAAAGTAACTTGAGTTCATTGCAAGAAGATCAATTCCTTGATGAACACTCATTCACGCTACATAGAGAGATCCTTGAAAGTGAGTTGCACGAAGTACAAAAAGAGTTGTTGGAAGATAGTCAACTAGATGCATTACAAGAAGCACTCCAAGCCGTCATTGAAGAGCCATCAAATGAACAGCAATTCGGAGGGGCGCTCGACGTTCCCATGGATCAAATACAACGAGAGTTCCTACCAAAGTCATCCCAAGATGAACAAGCTGATAAAATGAAGATCAAGGTCGACAAGCAATTCAGATCGGTGCTTGACCCACTGCTGATAATTCAAGAAGAGCTGATGCATGTTGCGGATGCAGGTGGGATGATCCATCACCAACTTCGACCTCCGGACATATCGGTAGTCGACAAGCATGAAATTTTACTTCCGGACGAGGACCATCAGGTTGTATCTCTCCTTGATTTTAATGACGAAGACCATCAGGTTGTATCTCTCCTTGCTCTTGATTGGAAAGATTTTGAATTTGATGATTACGAATTTCCAAATGATGAATATGAAGAATATGAGTTTGACTATGGAAATTCAGGAAAGGCAACTTGTGTTTGGATAAATCATGGTCCTTTTGAATTGCCACAATTGATAATCTTGTGCGAAATTTTGCCTGAATATGAGAAATGTGTGGTGCAAGATCTTTTTTCTGAATTCAAAGATAAATTTGCAAAACTTCGTACATTCACTTGCACATTGTTACTCTTGTTCATTCTGAGAAATCATGTTAGGGCATGTATATACTTAGGTGTCCTGGGTTGCATCTCTTTGTTGCTTGTACATAGCTGTTTTAGAGTAGGCTTTCATTTCTTGTTGTGTCTTAGAGTAGATTTGCTTCCTTGAGGTCATTTGACTCAAGTGTTTGTTTGTCTTAGCTTAGTTTTGCTTTCATAGATTAGTTGTTTGCTTTTCATAGTTGTTGTTGCTTGCTTTCGTAGATTAGTTGTCTGTTGCTTAGTTTAGTTGGTTTGTTGTGTTGGGTTTCCTATTTGTAAGAAGGTGATGTTATCTTAAACACACACTCTGGTTTCAGTCTGTGATAGTATGTTAGTTCATTTCTTAGACATCCATTCATGAAAGTCTTGGAGTCTGAAGATGTTTTTCTTTCAGTTTATCATCAAGTTAGATTTTGAACTTGACTTGGAAACTAATCATATATTGTGTCTTGACACTATTATTTTCTGATCATAATGTTTTAAAATGCTGAATCTAAATTTTATGAATTCTTATGTATTCCTTTGAGAAACTTGAGTCGTGACTGATAGATTTCCCGTGGATTCCATCGCCAGTGTCAGATAGCATGATTGCTTGCTTTTGGGAGATGAGTCAATTGTTCGGTATTGCTTGAAGTATTTGAGGTTTTATACTTTACATATCTTAATGATCCCGAAGTTGCTAGGAAAGTTTTGTGAGCCTGGATCAAGTACAAATCTCAAGGTAGTTCATGTTTCCGCTCCGCTCCATAATAAGCATCTTTGCATACTTCCATTCCATTCATCACCCCACTTGAAAGTAATAAAGTTTCCATCCATGTTGCATCTCCATCCAATAATGAATTCAAGTCTGATGTCTGAATCATTTGAATAGTCCTATTGTTCATTGCATACTCCAAAAGGATAAGTTGAAGTCCTTATGAATAAAGCATTTGGAGTATTTCCATGTCAATATCCTTTCCAAATGACCTTAGCCACTGCATACAAGGCAAGGTCAAGATGTTGGTGTTCCTATCCGCTCCGTCTACAATCCATCCTTTTCCATTATCCACCTATCATATGTTCCCTTCACCCTCTTTACCATGCAAAGTATCAAGGCATGTAGCTATATATACCTCCCACCATCCATTTTACCTCCGCTTTTCCTAAAACACATTATCATATCCTTTATCCATTCACCCGTTTTGTAATCATGATCAATGAATGTAAGTGTCATCTAAACAAGGAGCTTGCAATCCTTCCGCCCATCCCATTGTTTCACGAAATAAACACCTGGATGTTGTTACTCCTGAAGCAAAGAAAATCTTAAGATCTCTATGCCTCATGGTACAAATGCCAAAATCGAACCAAAGCATGCTCGAAGGCAATTTCATTCCATATTTCCAAAGAGCCAAAATGAAGCTCTGGGTACTTAAGTTCAAGAAGCTGAATCTAAAAAGGCTTCCGCATCCAGTAAGTCCATTTCTATTCATTCCATTCCATCTAAGATATCAGATTCCTTCATCCCACGAAATGAAATCAAAAAGGAAATTCTAAGTTCGTGAAGGTCATGAAGATATCATTACTAGTTATCATCCATTCCCCTTCCCCATTATATATCCCTTTCCCATTTGCAAGCTTCGAAGTTTAGGTTGATATGAACAAACGTTGATTTATGATTTCATTCCATTCGTTCCGTTGTATATCATCCATTTCCACTACCCTCCCATCATCCAACATATCCGTCATCCACCTGGTTTATGTTTGGATGTACTTTTCATCTATCTGTTTTATATAATCCACATCATAATCCACTGTTTCTATTAATCCGTATCATATTCTTCATTTCTTGCCAACATCAGTGTGTATACTGACTTGACATGGTTTTGCGTATGGACCACTGTGTTGTCTGCAGAATCTGACTTTTGAGTTCTTATTCGTTACCTCGGTGAAAACCTGGCAAACAGGCGTCGTGTGTAATGGTTATCCTATAAAAAATAAAAAATAAAATGAAAAGAGAAAAAGAATGAAAAGAAAAAAAAAATAGTAAAGAGAAAAAACTTTCGTCCACAGGTGAAAACCACCTTTGGTGGCGCCCTGGATAAGTATCATGATGAAAACCTGGCAAACAGGCGTCATGGTAGAGACACCCTGTCTCATTCCACTCCCTTCCGTTTTCATTACATTCCCACTTCCATATCATTTTCATTCCGCCATTATTCTGTTCAATGTCACTGCATGTCATCGTTTACCATTTCGTCCGTATATATGTATTCGTCATTCATCCGTCTTTCATGAATTACCTAGCTTGAGGCAGGTGAACTTACATGATCCTAGTTGCTAAGGGATGGGAACGAAAACAAGTGTCTGCACTTGGATCCTCAAATACGAATAGTCGCGCTGGCAATTGGTTTTGATTCTTTGATCAGGTAGTTGTGTTTATTTGATCCAATGTGTGGGTGTACATGGAAATGTTGAAACTTGATTTTTTGTTTATCTTTGGAACATTTAAGAAACGGTTTTAATTGAAACTTATCTTTAATCACACATCAGGAGATGTAGTGTCTTGATCCAATCTATGCTTTTTTTTCCTTTTCGATTTTGTTGTCTAGCTGGTTGATGAATAGAGGAGGAGAGTCTGAAGGTTCTGAGTTTGGATTGAGTCTTTGTCTTTGAAATGTTCAGGAACATTTATTCAGATTGGCGCTAGATGTTGTGACCTAATCACACATCGCCCCATTGCAAATGGGGACCCCCATTTTTTTTAGCTCCTGTGCTTTGCATTGAGTTTTGGTTGATGTCTTTGGTTTGTTTCATGATGAAGTCTGTGGTTATTCCTTAATCTAAGAGGAGTTTTCTGTCTAGTTTTATTCAAGAGTCACTTGCTTTTGTTCTGAGACTAATATCCTGATGCATGTTTGAGACCCTGAAAATGACTAAGTCTGAAATCTTGATATCCTGAAAATCCTGAAAATTGACTAAGTCTGAAATCTGGTGGATCCTCCAAATTCTATAATCTGCATGTTAAATCCGGTGGATTCGAGACCTATCTCAAACATCCTGAAAGGTATATTGAAAAATATTTAAAGTATAAGTTCTTATACTTAAATATATTTTTCAATATACCTTACCCTGAGAAAGTTGGAAAAATGGCTAGGTACTCAAGAGGATTCAAATGCTTGATCCAGTGCGCCAAGACATGAAGGGAGCGCAAAATCTTGATCTAATGCGCCACTTTCAACCGGAGCACAAAATGGTGATCCAATGCGACCCATCCAACACGCCATTCTAGCAAGAGGTGTTGATTGAAGTTTTAGGCGATTTTCAAGAGAATTCAAAATCCTTAACCCATGCGCTCCAACCAATGTGCCTATTTTGAAAGGTTTAAATTCAAGTTTTGACACTCTTCAAGCAGAGACTAAAACACCCATCCAATGCGCCCTATCTAGTGCGCTCACTTGATGAGAGTTAGGCTAATTCCAAGAAGCAACCAGATCTTGATCTAATGCGACCAAGGAGGAAAGAGTTTGTTTTAAGAGAAGCATAAAATCCTGATCTGCTGCGCCATCTTGGTATGAGGATGAAGTTAAGTTAAATGAAGAAATTTCACTAGAGGGAGTCAAGTTTTGATCCAATGTGCCAATCTTGGGTAAGATGGAAGTAAAGTTTGAACATGTTTTAAGGAGAGATTGAAATCTTCATCTGCTGCGCCAAGGTGGAGAAGGCTGTTTTGGGTATCAACATGCAAATTCTATGAGGTTTTAAGGAGAGACTGAAATCTTCATCTGCTGCGCCAATCTTTGACATTTTCAAGACAAGTTTTAAGATGATACTAACTGCTGATCTGCTGGGCCAAAAGAGAGGGGGTTAGTTTTGAAGATCAAAAGGCAAATTTAAGTAACTTTCAAGAGGAGATCAAAACCTTCATCTGATGCGCTTGAAAGTAGAGAGTTTAATTACAAGTTTTGACACATTTCAAGAAGATCCAACATGCTGATCTGATGCGCCTCAACCAATGCGCCCAAAGATGAAGTGACTTGTTTCAAATTTTAAGTGATCATGACAACCGGGCATCAAAACCTTCAACCAAAGCGCCCTTGTCCACAGGAAATAATGATGATTTTTTAGAACACATTTCAACCAAGCCTTGAACTTCTCATCTAAAGCGACTACCTTGAAATGAAAATTTTGTGAAAAACTTCAAGAGGATTCAAAATTCCTATCCAATGTGACCAAGGTAGAAGAGTTTTGTTTGGTGATGGAAGTGCAGTATGTAAGATAAGGATTCAAAATTAAGACCTGATGCGCCTCATCTAGAGCACCTTTTTAAAGGGAGGATAAGGTAAACTTTTGGATAATATTTTAAGAAGATCCAACATCCCCATCTATTGCGCTCCATCCAATGCCCTAGCTTGAGGAAGATTTGATTGCAAGTTTCTTGAGTCCATTCTACCGGAGATCAGAATCATGATCTAGTGCGCCAAAGCAGGAAGTAGTTGCATTTGAATTTTCATGAAGACATTTAAGAGAGATCAAAATTCTCAACCAATGCGCCACCATTTGGAGTGTGCTAGCTCAAGGTTTTAAGTGAAATTTCAACTAAAGGTTGAAATCATCAACTAGTGCGCTCCATCCAATGAGTTTAAAGAAGTATAAATTGCAAATTTTTCAACAAGATACAAGATCCTCATCTAGTGCGCCCAAAACCAAGAAGAAACCAAAAACCTCATCCATTGTGCCTAGATCAAGGAGTGAAAAATAGTGATTTAAAAGTGGAATTTCAACCAGAAGATGCAATCTTGATCTAGTGCGCCACTTTGGATTGAGGTTAAATTCAAGTTTTATGAAGGTTTCTAGGCAAGGAGTGAAATTGGCATCCGATGCCTCATCCATATATGATAATTTAAAATTTATGATTGCATCAACTAATTTGGTATCCAATGCACTTAGGATTGGAAAGGTTAGAAATTGTTTGATAATGATTATTTTGTGTTATAAAGCAAAGGATTGATATTGCTTCTTTGTTTGTGTTGCAGGGGCTAAGAAGAGCAAGTGCTGGTATCACTTTCATGTAAGCGAGGAATGAAGCCAAGAGGAAGTCGCTGCGAAGAGATATCATGTAGCTGCTCCAAGTGATCACTTCAAGTTCAACATACCGACACTCTTCATCTTTATCATCATCAAACATTCCAAGGTCATTTATCCACCATGCTTCAAGTCCTCTCAATCTTCAAGTCCAAGAGAGATCTCCTACTTCGAGTCATGATATCAAGTATCATCATCATCTCCTACTACTCTCCATGAAGTAGCATCAAAGAAGATCAACTTGCCTACAAGAAGAAGAAACATTACAAAGTCAGACAGATGAGCAACAAACATCATACATATCTAGTTTACAAAAAGATGAACAAGGCAAGATCAACAAAGTATTCCCAAACATACAAGTTCATTCAGAGCAATCATATTCAAAGACATCACACAAGATGATGCAATTTGGGAATATGCTGAGATGGCACCTACGTGGCATGTACCTATCATCATTCAATCACAGTTCGCCACATCATTCAACAAACAAGAAGCTAAAGAGGACGTCCATGTGGAAGATGCTCTAAAGATTCCATTTTATCTTTATCTTCTTGGAAAGCGTGCCTTCATTGCCTATCTTATGTACTGAAAATAGCAAATTGTTATAACTACCTGCTGAGATTGCATGATCTGGACCCTTGCCTACTTGAATTGATCTTGGCCATTCGTTCTAATTCTGGACTTCTATATAAAAGCCTTGTTGCCTCATTCGTAAAAAAAATAGTCAGTAGAGAGTAATCATATAGTTTTGTAAAAATAGAGTTATCTAGTAGCTGGTAGGAGTAGAGTAGGAATAGACTCTCGAAATTCTCTGAGAGTGCTTGAAGTTGTTGTAAATATTTTTCAAGATTAATGCAAAAACATTGGAGCTTATTTGGTGTTCAAGTGTTGTCTTGTGAAATGACATGGTTTTTTGTATCTTGATGAAGTGGAGAGATGTTTCAAGTAGATTAAAAGTAGATTAGAAGCTCATTGATGTAATACATGTATGTATTGGATATTTGATCAACTCCTAACTCATGCTTTTGACATTCATCGTTGGTGAAGTGTTGTGTAAAGCTAGTCTGAGCTTCATTTGCTTAAGTTTGATTATGGATGCTTGTTTGAGCTGCGCCGTTCAATGGGTGCTTATATAAACCTTCATGATTTGAAAAACATTCGTTTACCTTAGGAGATTGCACCAACTTCATGTAGTTGTAGGCACCCTTGGCGAAGTGGAGTTAGGTTAATTCAGGAGTTTGTCTATTCATGCATCATCATTGCTTCATTGACCTTAGATTAGTTCTCTCAACCCTTATCTTTTTTCCTTTTTTTTTATCATTGATACATCATGAATACTTCATCCACACCGAAAGGAGAAATAAGCTAAATGAAGTATGAAGAAGTCTGCGTAAGTCCCTTTGTGATTATCAGCAAGATCACATGTAATCACTGAGTTTATCCACCATAAGTTATAAAAAAGGAACCTTGGAGTTGCTTCACTAGATCACATAGTTTAGCCTTTGAAGAGCTTTATTCAAGAGAGAGTTGGATACTTAGTGTTTTACTCTATTGTTGACTTGTCTAAAAACAATCATCAACACAACCCTTCCCAATATGGGTTGTTCGCCACAATGAAGGGTAAATTATTATAGTACCAAAAGTTTGTTGATGCTATCCTAGCCTCGTGGTGTTTTTCCTTATTCCAAGCGGTACCTTCAAGCAAAGGTTGTGCTCCTAGAACTTTGTGTGGAATAAAGAAATTCGGTGATGATGAAGAAAGAATATAGCTAGAAATAGAACCCTCAAGAGTCTCATCAATAGAGGAAGGCAGATGATGAATGTTTGGGGCAGCAAAGAAATTTGTAGATACATTCATCGCTATTCCCATTGCTTCCTTTCTCTTCTGCTTTTCCACATTTTTCATTTCAAAGCTAGCAAGTAGGGCATCCATCTCTCTCATAATCTCTTCGGATGCCTTAGGGCATGGCTTCACATCATGTCCAAGTATTTTAGCGAGGTAGTATTTTAATCTATTAATTCCTCCTGTCATAGGAAGCTTGCGTTCATTACAAATGACATGGCCCTTGCTAGCACACGACGTCCCATACTTCCATGTAGGATCTTTTCTACCACTCATTTGTGTTGAACTTGACATTGTTGTTTCTAAATAGAGTAAAAAATCAGCAAAGTTTTAAAAAAATCAGTAGCAAGCAAAGTTTTTCAAGTTTATTAAAAAAAAAAAATGCAAACACAAGCTAAAAACACTAGATAATAAGGGGTGAGGGGAAATGGACAGCATTTGGGCAACATTTCCCCTAGTTTTTCAAGTTTTTTGATTTCCAAATCAAAAAAAACTATTCTTACTTGTTTGAATCCTTCCAATCCCTCCTCAAATCTTGTTCTTGCCATGTAGATGTCGAATATTTCCTTGGTTTGGCGAAATGGGCGAATAGAGAGCAAAAATGACAAAAAAAACATGAAAAACAGTCAAAAGAGCGGTGGATTTTTTTATCACGCCACCTGGGAGAGTCCATGCCTAGGACTCGCAAGGCCAAGCCTGAGACTCGGTGAGTTTTTGCTAGGACTCGATCAAGTACTTATGAGACTCGGCTCGCGAGTCACACTGAGTTAGTAAAGAGACTTATGAGTCTTGGCGAGTCTGACAAGTACTTGATGAGTCTTCTAACCCAGGTTCAAAGTTCAAACCCTCGTTTTGCATTTTTCCAGTTCCACGGCATGCTAGAGGTAAGTTTTTACAAGTATTCTTTTCCTAAACTTCTTAAACCCTACTTATAATTCATAATACCATAAACCCTAACCCTAACCCTAAAGTCACAGGGTTAGGGTTTGGGTTAGGGTAGGGTTTATGGTATTATGAATTATAAATAGAGTTTAAGAAGTTTAGAAACATAATACTTGTAAAAACTTACCTCTAGCATGTCGTGGAACTGGAAAAATGCAAAATGAGGGTTTGAACTTTAGGGTTAGGATAGGTTGTTTCTATTTTTAAAAGAAAATGTTGCCACTTATTTTGTAGACCCTAACCCTAACTTTTACAAACTAAAAATCTATTTTTAAGTTTAAGGTTAGGGTTAGGGTTAGGGTTTTCTATTTTTATATTTTAATAGACAACAGGGTTAGTTTTTTTTTCAATCTATTAGAGGCTGCTAGGTTAGGTAATTAAAAAATGTTATTTTTTGGCTAAACCTAAATGTTGCAACCTGCTATGTGTTTGTTTATTAATATTTTATTTAACCCTAATAGCAATAGATATGAATGTGTTTTTTATTTCAGCCAATATTTCATCATACCATGGGAGAAACATTTTGCATGGGCATATTGCACTCCGGTTCCGAATACAAAAAAGTTGAAATGCACCTTTTGTAAAGAAGAAAATGGTGGGGGAATCCATCATTTCAAATGGCACCTTACAAGGCTCCCATAACATGAAGTGAAACCTTGCACAAATAAGTGTCATGTGGATGTGACTGAACAAGCAAGGTTGGCACCTAATGCCTATGCAAAAAATAAGGCAAAAAGGGCTAGAACTACCTTGGGCTCATTGACACAATCTTCTAGTCAGTGTGATGATCATGAAGCAGCAACAACTTTTGGTGATGAAGAGGAATATCTATCATCAAGGCATGATTCCATTTCTTCTCGTGATGGCACCTCTTCCACACCTTCTCATGTGGCACCTCTTCCACACCTCATGTTGGCCCCTCTTCCTCAGCCAAAGAACTTTTTCAAAAAACCTAATACTGTGGTGAAAGGGTGAATGCCTTTTTTGCACCTCGCACTACACCTAGATGCCAACCATCATTGGAGAGCACAAAATGGAGAAAAAATGTTCATGCATAGACAAAGAAGGCAATAGCAAACTTTTGGTATTACTCGAGCATCTGTAATGTCCCTTTTTTGGCGCATAGATTTTTGTGCGCATTATTCTTGTTCCTAGTCTCTTGGAGGCTATCCGGCATGTTTGGGAGAACTCCAATGTTCTTGGAGTGGTTGTGGTTTATCAAGTCTTCAATTTCACCAAGGGATGGTCGAAGTTGTTTAATCAGTGCATTTCTATTGCTTTATATGGCTTGGGACTATTATTCAGATAATTAATTAATATTTCACTAAGGTTGCCTAAGGTTGTGTTTAATTATAGCAACTTAGTGTAATATTAATTATAAAAATGGGTTTCCTTCTGGTAATGGACTAATTTTCTATGGCATTAACCTCAGTGGTTGTTCAGGATTATAGAGATGCTTTCTGATATTTGATCGAGCTCACGGATTGCTCTCCAAGATTCTTGGAAGAGCCGTCTATTTTTGGAAAGTCACCCGAAAGGCATAGTTTCGCATCCCAAACCCTACAAAGCATATTGGTTCAGTTTATTTGGCATATGGATGAAGTTTGGGATTTTTCCACAAAAAGTGATATTTAATGAGCTATTTTAATTATTATTTTCACTTAAGCTCCTAAGGGTGAAAATAATTAAAAAGTACCTAAGTGATATAGCTCATTTGAAAGGTAATTAAGTGTTTTAAATGTTATACACTTAAAAAGGGGGTCTCACACATGATATATTATTATTATTTCAAAAAAGGTCTTTTTGAGAGAAGAAATATGAAGAGGTAAAAAGAAAATAATATTATATTCTTCTCAAAAGGTTATAAAAAGGGGATGAGAGCTCATTTGGAGGGTTAAACTTTTGGATTTGATAATATTGCAGACGGATTGAACCTGTGAGTTCTTCCATATTCTCTTGAGGACGAAATCCCTCTTGTAGATTGGGTGTGGTTTCATACAGGAATCACCATTGTGCTGAAGGTGGATTGGAGCAAGCTCATACAGAGTTTGCCACAGAGCTTCATGGATTTTGCATTGTTTGGAATATTTTAGTTTGGCACTTGATATTATAGAATTGCAATAATATGGTGATGTTTCTTATAAAGTTTTGATATGGTTTGATGAAGTATTTTCTGCCTACAGGCCGTACATATTGCAGAAGGCGATGATGGGTATTTCATTGATTTATGCTTGCATGTGTGGCAAGATTGCATGGAAGTTGCTAACCATTTGAGACACCTGATAAAGGTCATCCAATTAGATTTTTTGATGTTTTCATGAAGATTGAATATTATCATAGATGGTCGTACTATGCAGGCCGTACAGACTGCACATAGGAATCAAATTTGGACAGAGATTGGTGCTGCTGGGGATTGGTAGGTGTCTGTTTGTCTTAATAAAAAATCTGAGTGCTTTTTGTGAGCAGATTCCATGGGTTTGAAAGCAGATTTTGAATAAAATTATGCTGCTGTACAATATGCTAAGACCATACCAGCATGGCGTGAGCCTTTGGAGGATGATTCACTTGGCTTAGGACCCATTAATATGTCATTGAAAGTATTTATGATGGGCGCCTTGGAATTTATAGTGTTATATTAATATATTAGAGGAGATTCTGATGTATTATGCATTTTATGAGTGAATGAACTTGAAATGTCCGTACAGCAGTAGACATTTATGCTGGGTTTTGAACAAGGCTTCTGAAACATTGATTATTAATAGGACTGGAGCAGTTTTTTTGAGAGGTTGGTCTGTGCTAGAAGTTGCCAATTAGTATTGCATGCATTCTAAGTGTGATAGAAGGGGTTTGGGTCTAAGTTTGAAGGAGCTTTCAATGCTGATATGATAATTGCAGTTCACAGAACAGCTACAGCAGTGCTTGAAGACTTGAATCCGAGGGCATTCTTCCATATTCTTCATATGTGGTACATGTATAGTGGATTCTAAGATTCTTATGTTGGCTTTATTCATGATT
This sequence comes from Cunninghamia lanceolata, assembly GCA_027924645.1. NCBI lineage: Eukaryota > Viridiplantae > Streptophyta > Pinopsida > Cupressales > Cupressaceae > Cunninghamia > Cunninghamia lanceolata. The sequence continues at coordinate 27,058,980 of BSBN01000339.1, read as the reverse complement.
CCATTTGGCTTGCTCTCTAACTGTTTACAGCTGTGACACTTTGTGCAAGTCAGGGGTATTGGGTTTAGTTTGCAAGTTATAAATAGCATTGTAATCTTTAATTTGTTTAACTCATTGTAACCCCTGGATGGTTTACCGCCAGTGTGGAAGAATATACATTGTTTATCTTTCTTTTTCCTATCACCCACTGAATAAGTGGAGTATCCCCACTGAATAAGTGGATGCTTGCTTTTAGCAGAAGATTGTAATGGTTTCATTTGCAAGGATTTAATTGTTAGCCAAAGCACTGTATGCTCTCACCTCGCCCATCTTGGGAGCTTAGTGACCAGAAGGTGTGGAGGTTCTATTTAGTTGCATTATTGCGCTAACCCCGTTGTGATCATTTGTATAAAATTTTAAAAAAAAATTGGTGTAGCATATTACAGCATCCCATTCAACATTGCTCAATCTCCTTATTGGCAAGCTATGGTTGACACCATTGCTATTTCAACACCTGGTGTCAAGGCCCCCTCATCTGAGACCCTAATAGTTGACATGTTGATAGAGGCAATGTAGGATGTTACCAAGGTAGTTACTAAGCATCGCAATGGATGGGAGATTACAAGTTGCAATATTAGGTCCGATGGGTGGAGTGAGAAGGAATCGCACATTGATCAACTTTCTTGCTACATCGGAAAGTGGCACAATATTCTTGAAATCAGTAGATGCATCGGATAAAGTGAAATCAGCCTACTTGTTGTTTTCACTTTTTGATGAGGTTGTGATGGAGGTTGGGCCAAAAAATGTAGTTCAATTCATTACTAATAATGCAGCAAATTGTGTGGCAACAGGAAAACTTCTCATGGAGAAGTACTCCACATTGTTTTGGAGCCCATGTGCAGCACATTGCATTGATTTAATCCTTAAGGACATTGGAAAACAAGACTGGATTAAATCTATAGTGAAGAGGGGGAGATCCATCACCAAATTCATTTATAACCACACTAGGGTGTTGATCATGATGAGGAAATTCACTGAGGGAAAGAAACTTGTGAGACCAGGGCGACAAAGTTTGCCAGTAATTTCTTGGCAATTCAGAATATACGCACCCAAAAGATGAACCTCAAACGCATGTTTGTTTCATCAAATTGGGGTAGAGTGCTCTTTTTCTAATCAAATGGATGGGATCGCCATTTCACATCTTGTGTTTGATGATGCATTTTGGAAGGATGTAGAAGAGATTGTGCAAATTTTAAAGCCCTTGGTCTGAGTGCTAAGATTGGTTGATGGAGATAAATCCCCATGCGTTTTTTTATGAGACCATGAATAGGGCAAAGGAGGCAATACGATCCAAATTGCAAAATAATGAGAGGAGATTTATGCCGGTTTGGGAGATCATCGATGCTAGATGGGATCGCCAAATGCATTGTCATATCCATGGTACAAGCTACTTCTTGAATCCCTCTATCTATTATAGTCCATCGTTCAAAGAGGATGCAAAAGTAAGTGCAAGGTTGTTCAAATGTATTTCCACATTCTTTTCTAATGCAAAGGAAAGACGATCAGCCATAGCGGAGTTGCCATTGTACAAGCAAGCACAATACTTCTTCTCTGACATATGTGCAGTGGAATCAAGGAAGACAGCAACACCAGGTATTAATTTCTAAATTAATAATTTGCAATCTGATTTATAATTTTATTAGACATTAAATAAAATTCAATGATCAATCACTTGGCTTTATTAATAAAATTTGCTTTTGCAACTAATCTAATGTCAGCACAATGGTGGGAGTACTTTGGCCTTTAGACCAAATCACTTCATTGGATGGCAATGCAAATTCTAACCCAACCATGCAATTCTTCTACTTGTGAGTGTTCTTGGAGTGTATTTGAGCATATACACTGTAAGAAACGCAACTAATTGAGCGAACAATGGATGAATGATTTGGTCTTCATCCACCACAACCTTCGTCCTCACTTGAAGAAAATTCGAGATTAGAAACCTTCCAACTATGACTTTCAATAATTTTCTATTTTTGTAACATACACTAGTAGGTTGAGAACTAATGCATTCATCATTGCTAACCTCAAGTAGTGTTGAGATGATCAACCAATTGATCTAGATGAGATTGACCCTAATTTTGAATGGATCACAACTGAGGAAGAGCCTACATTTAGTGAAGAAGATTTGGATGCCCTTAATGAGGTTCTGGATGATCGTGAACATGCTCATTTGGACGAAATTGCTGCAGCAGCAGGGGCCTCAACTTCTGCTTCACATATCTAGTCATGGCTGCCTTAGAGGCTATTTGGATTTTGTATTGTCCAATTTTGTTTTGTTTATCAGATATGACAGTTGACTAAAGACTTATGACTCTAAATAATGAGTCTATGACATATTAATACTTAATGAGATTATAATTGAAGTGTTTGGACTTTGTTTCTCTTTCTACGCACTCTATTTGGCATGAAATAACATTTGCAGTTTTTTTCCATGTTTTTAAACCCGTGCAATTGAATTCCATTTATACTTTTGGCATGCCATGTCATTGCCGTGTACGTATAATGTGACTATGCTCTGTTGTCGTTGATGCAAATTACAAAGTTCCAAAAAACTTCTCATCCAGTCTTTTTGCTGAAAACATTAATAACCAACTCAGAAAATTCCCATTAAGTGAATAATTCATCATGTTCATCATCCTGCTAGTCCAAGTCATGGTAATGCCACTATTTGTAGCCATCCCCTTCAAGATGAAAAGGATCAAACTGAATTTTTTCCATACTAGACATGAGGTGCTTCCAAAAATAGACTTCTAATTTATGCAAGACATACTTCTGGAAGAATTTTCAACATACCACCAAAACTTGAAACTTCACTTTTTGGCATGCTGTGTGGTCGACCCATCCTGGTGTAGTCTTGTCCACCAATATCATTTCCCATTGCCTTGTAGACATTCAAATCATACTATGCAGGAAAGTCTGCATCATTGACCATATAGACCCTCTACAGTTTTTTATGGGATCATTGTTTAAGTCCCAAGCTTCTCATTGAGGATTACAACGTGGTGGAGGAGATGCATCATCAGCTGGCATTTGCAGGTTTCAGTGAGGGGATGGAGGAGATATGGGCCAAAACCTATGACGTGATTCAGCTCCGTGAGAAACATGACTGCATATTGTAAGCAGTTCCTGAATTGCTTGGCACATCTCCCTTACATTCTGCACCATTGGTTGTACGCCTTTATGTACACTCTCAGCAAACAGTCCCCATCCCATTGCTTGCTCTTGATCTTCTTCATTGTGCTGATCAGACGAATTCATGTTGGCAGGATCGGTGCTCTGGTACCACTGTTGTGGACCTGAACCTAAAAATGTTAACTAAAGCCAGTACACAAATATAGAACTGGAATATAAATCTGCAAATATTTATTTTCTTTATGAGATTACTTTAAAAACAACAGAAATTAAATGTTCTAGTATCACCAATACGTATAACAGCCCAAGCTCTTCAGTAAGCCACCCTCATGTGGAGAAGCCACCAACTACTCCCTTACAATTCCAGGAAAAACCTTCTTCATTCTAAAAAACCCTTTAGAAATTATTACACAGCTTCTTATAATGGGGAATAGTAGGGGGTAGAGCTTAGAAGAGGAAGTCTGCTGGCAGTAATCTTCTCTGACTGAGCAATCACCCTCAATCTATGACTGACAGATCGATCATCCTCAATATATTTAGTTAATGTCATGCAACAAATCCTGACTTGACTTCTAACTAGATGCTAACTGTCCTTTATTTTAGGAACTCCTAACTATGTGCTAACAGTCCCTTTATTTTAGGAATTCAATCTGTTTATCTATGTGCACAAATCCTAATTGAAATTGGAATTTAGTACTAACTCTCCTTGATTTTAGGGAAATGAAGTTGATTCACTGTTGACTGACTACTGGTTCATTACAGAGCCACGGGAGAACCCCAGAGGTTTGAACTCTCTGGCTACTATGGGCAATATAAGTGTTGTTGGTAACGAATTTCTAACAGTGTATCAAGAATTGCAGGAGCTTTAGGCATTCTGTTTTTACTTGCAGATAGTTCTGAAACACCTGCTTGTTACCCACTCCAGAGGGCATTTGAAGCTTACCAGTGCATTTACACTGCCCTCATGGGAGGATGGAGTACTGGTTAGAGCCAGACAGTGGGAGGAGGTGCTTCGTGGCGTGAAATTCCTGGCTCTGGATGTCAGGGTTGAGGGAGCTTCTTCTGAGGCTTTTATGCATGGGACTACTGGAGGTGCTGTACAGAACCCAGATGTATGTATTGGGGACATGTCTAGTGGTGCAGGCAGTGAGGGAATTTTAAAGGTGGGCTTGGCCCGCTCTATGTTGTAATGTTTTTTGGTTTGTTTTGTTAGCTCTGGTTTTCCCTGTTTAGGTTGTTTTTCTGCTTTTGGGTGTTCTGCAGTTGAGTTAGTTGGTCAGTATGACCATTTTGTTTGTAATCTTCTTGTTTAGTTTATCTGCTTGGGCGAGAGCCCCTATAGAACCCTCACTATATTATCAAAAAAAAAAAATAGTCAGCACTGAAAATAAAGCAGGCAAGAATTAAAAATACAAGAGTGGACCCCCTTAAGAGTGCTGAAAAATGAGAATCAGCAATCTGCCAGTCCTGGAAGACGATGCAGTTTCAATACTGGAATCCATCCCATAAAGAATCTTAGAATTCCTTACAAGAAAACCTGACCACAAGAACAGTCAAAGAATGTCTACTGAAATGAACAAAGAGCTATTTGCATGTGCAAACAAGGGTTGAATGTTCCTCTGGTGAAAAAATTCACATGCAATTAAAGTTTGCAAGGATTGAAAACTGGAGTTCCTGAAGGGTGTTATGTTGCAGATCATGCTGACTCTGGTAGCATAGGACATGATGCAATAGTTTCTATCTTTTCTTTTGAAAAACTGCAAGCTACAGATTCAAAAACACAGGAAGTTAAGCAAAGTTACTTTTGAAAAAGCAACTATGGCATTATGCATGCTTCTACTAATGCCAGGTCTTGCAGTTACTCTCAGAAAATTCCATTAGTCATGTAGGTTAAAAAATATTGAAAAGAAAGCAGGCAAGAATTAAAAATTTGTCCAATCAGTTTTGAAAATGGGCTATGTGCAGCATCTTCAGCCAAAACCTCCCTTGCATTTATTAGACAAGACATAACTTTTAAACACTTCAAGAATATCACTGAGAAAGAAATTACAGAGTGTTAGAACTCAATGCCATAGATTAGTAGTAATCCCCACAAGAAAGATCTATGTAAAACCTAGCTTCTACATGACTGTTTGTTTTGTTAGTGTGGTTACATGAAATATTTGTAGCTTAAAGCTTCATAGGTAATATACCATCAACAATAAAATCAGAGATGAACTATTGATGGACATTTCATGTGAAATTTATTCCTTTCGCATAATCAATTGCAGGGGTCCAGCGGAAGAAGACTAGATGTTTGGCGAATTGATGCAGAGCACACAGTGGATACAAGAAAAAGGACAAACAAGACAAGGTTCAACTACACCAATGAGCCCAAAAACAAGGATCTTCATGGAAAAGTGGGAACAGCGGTTAAAGTTCTTAAATTCTTCTTGGAAATGATGTTTGGGCATGTACTAGAACCCATCCCATCCATTGGCAAAGGTGCATCAAACTTTGAACTATTAGTTCCTTCACAAACCTCAAGAAAGGCAAGTAGCCCTACAAACAGAGAACAGTCCCAATAACTTTTTATACAGACGTCCAAATGCAACTCTCAGACATGAAATAGATACCCATTATGCCTCCCCACAACATACTCCAGAATGGGTTTGGGTTATTTTGGAAAGTATGCCCTAACCAATAACCCTCCTAGTCGTTTTAAGCCCTAATTAGGCCTAGTTTGTGAAGCAAGTACCCTTGGATGGAACCACCAAACTCTCTGGACCCCTTGGACACTTCACATGGATGGTAAAACAATGTATTTCAAGGGTTTTGTGGTCAGGATGCAAGACAATTTCATCTTATGCTTGTTTTCCCACTTCAAATGCAAAAATAACAAGGAAAATGCTGCTACAGTCACCTAGGGCATCAATTTAAACACACCAAAACAACTTTTTCAGCCCTGAGCCTTGGTCAACATGTCAATCACTCCCTATACTTCCATTCCACCAATTTTTAGAGGATTCCCACAGTGGAATGAGGTTTTATGACTTTTTTCCTACCAAAACCCTAGTTAACAGAGCAGTTTTAGAAAAAACGTGATATCTTCCTCTAGGAATCGAGTTAAGACCTCCTACCAGATGCATTTGAAAGTTAACTCAATCCTCTTTCCAACCATATATGGCTTGCCCCTGTATATGTCCGTACAGAACCGTACCAAACGCTGCAACAAGACTGTTATAGGAGAATTCTGGAAATTGCAGTCACTAAAACGGTCATAACTTCCTCAATATTGCACCAAATTCGATGAGACAAAAAGGAAAGGGAGGGTGATTGAATATACTTTCATTTTAAATCAAAAAGAAATGTCCTCCTGCCCGTACTGGGCTGTACCATGCAAGAAAACAGCAAATTTCTGAAGTAGAATACAGAAAACAGTGTCTTTTATCATTCCATGTTCAAATCTCCAATCACCCACGAATTCCTAAAGGTTACAAGGCCTTTTTAAAGGCAATACATCAAGACCTTTCAGTTTCTAACTGACTTAGAACGAACCAAGAGCCAAATGACTCTTCACCTTCCCTCATTTTCCATTTTTTGAAAGACAACTTTCCCATTTTGCAAATGAAGACAAAACTTGAACATTTCTAAAGACCTAGTGACTTGATTAACCTCATTACAATGTTGAAGCATTACAAATTTAATCAAGCTCAAAGATTTGTCTAGGGCAACATTAATTTGCCAAGGTGCTCCTGCACCACGAATCCTAACATAGATACAGGTTCATGAAATTGAAACACGAGAGAAGCTATGCCTAGAATGAACTTTGTGATGAGCCTTTCATACTTTTTTCGTCAAACAATCCTCGTGGCTGAAAGAGGTGAAGTCAAAATTGAACACATAGCTGGGTGTGAAAAAAGAGCAATTCTAGAGTGCAACAGACAAAAAATGAATAAACCGGAGAAGCTATCACTAACTGTTTTCTCCCAGCATATGCTCATTTAGCGGCTCAAACTAGAACGAGAACATACATACTTATATAACTGAAATGGAAGTTAAATGTCTCTATACGAACTGTCCTCATAGACACGTGCAACACATAGCAGTGAAGAAGATCCAAAATGTGTTTCACAATATGTTTATATGCAATAAGTTGCAATTTATTTATTTATTTTCCATATTCATTAAGATTTATGAAGGATGGCAAGTAACTTCACTGTTTCAAAAGAATATTGTCCAAAGAAATTCGGTATTAACACCTTGCTGCAGTGAAACAGCTATTTGAATTCAGGTAGAAACACCAGATTTGTCCTCTATGTCCATTCAATGAAGAATATGTGTTATGGATTTTATGTCTCTGCCATAGCTCTTGAGAATGGCGTGTGTATGGTTGTTGAGGTCAGACATGAAAATGCATCAAAACATGCTGGCTTCTCTAGCTTGTGGACATGTGATCTCCCATGTTACAACCATGAACCTTATGATTATGACTATCTCATATAGATGAGAAACATTTCAACACAAAACAATAGACACAGACAAAATGTGCAATAAGAGTGAATAAATTACTAAAATGGGAGTCCGATATCATATTAGGCCTGCAGAAAGACCATTCAAATGCATATATGACTTGAATATAAAAGGAAACCCTATCAGGAAGATCCGACCTGAGGTTCAGTTAAACTTGGATAATTTATCCAAAAATATAATAGTGAAAAGCAAAGTAAGAGTCAAATATTGTTGGATCATTGCATTTCAAAGCAAATTCAAGTTGTTTAGGAATCTTGGATAGATCACCTTTTAGGAGTTAAAAACAGAGTGTGAGTCACAAAGCAAGGGCATGTTAAACAGCAGATTTCCATCCGAAAGTGACAATTAGGTGTGCCTTTTGCAGTTGTATCGATACCACGCTCTGCTTTTTCACTTTAGCAAATGTGGATAGGTTTTGGATCAGTGCATGTTAAGAGACTCATTATCTAGCATGTCTGAAGTAACAGTTGTAAGGGTTAAATAGTACCTTGAAATTAATGGGCATGGTCCTTGCCGTGCTTCTCGTGCTGGAGATGGTGGCACTCCTCAGGCAGAGCCACCATATAAGAGAATAAGAGGCCGCTGAAGACCACGTGGTTGAGCGGAGCCACTGAGCTTGTCTGGATATACTTGGCATAGTAATTGTCTATGTCTTACTCGGGCTGCTTGAAATGTGGGGGAGAGGAACCAGTAATTGAGCACCCTAACTTCATCTATGGTGGCAATTTGGAATCACTCCAAAAAATTTACAGCAGAGTACTTGGTAAGGCCCCTGCTTATAACTAAGGTTTCAGGTCTAATCATCAAATATGATGCCACATTAGCATATTTTTTTTGTTGAGGTGTCTAAAAAGACTAAAAAAAAGGGTTGACGGATAGTTGTGCATTAAGTCATGTTTTGTTGATGCACTATGTGGCATCACATGATTTGTTGCTTTTAGATGTAAAGAACACATTTCATTCAATTATAAGTACTTATAGTCAACACTAACCTACCTTAAAGTCACAACTACTAGTGCTAAACTTTTAAAAATATTGGGCCTTAAATCTACAAATACTATCACAACTATTGGAACATGCTCAACTATTGGGTCCTCTCTCCTAGTTTTTGTCTCGATAGCATTAGCTTTGTGTAGGCAGGGACATCCTTCACCTTCAAATCTTTTAGCTTAGTGTAGAATTGCCCGAGCACCATCATACCTATCCTCCCCTTTCCTAAATTTTAAAAATAGAAAACCTTGAAACCCTCCACTAACCAATTTAAACATGCAAGTCTTCAACATAGCAATCCAAACATAGTCAATGTTGTTAGTGTGAACATGGTATATTATTTAACTGGTTCCACATTAGGTCCTATTCACACTTGTCTAATTAAGTTTATTTAAGGCATACTTAAGGTACACTTATGATAGTTATCTATTTGTGTCTCAAGTCATATGATTAAGACACTTGTCATAATCCTATATTGGCCTATGTTTCACCTTGACCTATATAACCAAAGACTTCTTATTGTAATTTCATATATTTATGTATATTGTGTATTTGCATCTTTTGATAGAATAGAAATATTATTTCATTTTGGGTTTCTCTTGTGTTTTCATTGAAACTCCTAGATCTTAGGTGGCTATATTTATAGCCAACTCTTACATAGTATCAAAACTTGTAGCATTGCTTTATGTTAATCTTTTCGAGAGATCTAGGTTGCAAATCTTTGTTGATCTTGAAAAGTTGAGTATGTTCTTCTATTGCATCAAATGATGACCTAGAATTTTTTTTTAAATGATAGAAATATTTGGGAGGGTTTCTTCTTTGTGACTTTGTATTGCAGGTTTATTTTGAAGCATGTTGGTGTAAATCTGAGCTCACCATTGAGTTTAGGGTGTCCAAAAAAAATTGTTTACCTTTTTTTATTTGTCCAAATTGGACATTGGAGACCAAATCTACAAGAGTTTAAAATTGGGAGGTGGTTGCCATATCTGGAATGTAATTGCATTTTTGGAGTATTTTTGTAATATCCTAGGTATGATATCAACCCTAGGATAGTTCTACCTTCTTCAATACATTGTTGTTATCAGTTCACTACTGCATATGAATGCTTAGAATTCATCAACCAGAAATAATTATCAATGAAACCACTGTTAAACTAATTTAGAAATGTTGATTAAGGAACTCACTGTTATATGGTATTGAAACAACATAAACTTGTAATTGCAATAGTTACGCATGCCCTACTGTATATTACAGATATAGGCAATAGTGCAACAGTACACAAGAAGCATTGATTATGATTTGATTATGATTTAAATACCATCAAACTGGGCATTTCCAACATCTTAGGAATGCATACAAATTTAGATCTGATGCTCAGTTATAGAGAGGAAAGGCTTGCGGCCTATAATCATGATAATTTCAACTTACAGTTGTTAAATCCCGCTAATACCAAGATGAAATGAGGCGCTCAAGGAACTCGCCACTGGTAACTTGCAACACGAGATATGCTTGGGAGTTCGTAAGTGTTGTGCCACTAATAAATGTTATCACTTTGTGCCAAGACACCCTTCTTCGCTCTTGCCCGGTAAGACTCCTTTAGGTAATGCGGTCTAACTCTCCTTCCCTTGCGCAGGCTTCTGATCTAGGCGCTTCAACTGGAGAAACTTCCAATGTCGCTCTGCTGGTCACTCCATAATAAATTAGATCTGTGATTTAGCATTCTCCCTGTGAATGTGATTTGCAGGCCTGGGCATAAGAATAATGCAGTTAGATCCAAAACATAGCTCTAATGGCATACTTAAAAAAAAGAACACAATAGCTTGAGCAGGGTTTTTGTCCTACCCAAGGGCATTGTACTAGGGATTTCATCCCAATCCAACAAGTAATAAGAATGCTGCTAGCAATTTGAATTTAGCTAAAATTGGATGCCTTCACTTTGAGAATGAAACTTGCATTAATACATGTCATACATGTCCTCCTTGATTCAATTCGGCCTCCACCTATTTGTTTTTTATCTCAGTCGGCCCATTATTTGAATTTTTCAATTTGGCATCCAAGAGAAAGTTATTATTATTATACTATTATTATTGATAGTGTTTAAAAACACTATTATATTTTTTGGTGGAAGGTAGGGGACATGACAGACCTCCCTTCCAAACTTTGCTTTCCCTCAAGCAACTTCAAACATGGGTGATCAAAAAATTATGCTCCTTCCCATGTTGCATATTTGCATGGAAAACCCTCCTTCACCAAGTATTCCAGAATGACTTTATTCTTGAGCTTCTTTTCTCTCATATATATGATTGCCTCGGGTTCCAAAACCAATGTCCCTTCTTCATCTAGTGGTGGTAATTTCTAAAATTTGAAAGGAGACATACCTACTGACATATGATGGGTGGAGTTGTAACAGTACTCTCCAAGATAAAGCCATTTCACCCATATTGTTTGCTGCCCTGTAACATAATTTTTGAGGTACACTTCAAGTCATTTGTTCACAGTTTTTGTTTGTCCATATGTTTGCGAGTGATAACTAGTGCTTGGAGTCAACTCTGTGCCCGTTAAATGAAAGGGCTCTTGCCAAAACAAGTTGATAAACCTATTGTCCCTATCACTCACAATATTTCTAGGTAGCCCATGTAGTCTAAACACCTCTCTAAAGAACAAATCAGCCACTTGTGGAGCTCTAACTCGAAAGATATAGCAAAAAAGTGAGCATACTTAGTAAGTCTATCCACCACCACAAAGATACAATCTTTACCTTGCACTTTTGGAAGCCAAATGATGAAATCCATCGTTCTTTTATTTCTGATTTGGGCTGGGTAAGGGCTGCAACAACTAGTTGGAAAATCTTGCTCTACCTTATTTTGTTGGCAAACCATACATTCCCTCACATGCTTCAATACATCCCCTTTGAGTCCCTTCCATGAAAATTTCTCTCCTTTGAGTCCCTTCCATGAAAATTTCTCTCTTACTTGTTTGTATGTCTTGTAGTACCCTTAATGTCCCACTAATGGAGTATCACGATATGCCTCCAAAATATTTTCCTTAATCTTCAATCCTAAGAGAAGTTACACACGGTCCTTGTATAGAATGAGCTCCTCAACTACCTTGTAATTGTCATCCTGTACCTTGCCTTCCAAAATGTCACTAGCCAATGCATCCTTAGCATATTCCACTAATATAGAAGCTTTACAATTAGTAGAAATTTCAGTCATATAGCACAAATATGGTCTCCTAGATAATGCATCAGCCACTACATTATTCTTCCCTTTTACATATTCAATACCGAAATCATAAGCTTGCAACTTGCTTACCCATATTTGTTGTCTATCATCCAAATCTCTTTGATTGAGGAACAACCTCAAGCTATTATGATTTGTCTTCACCAGAAACTTCCCACAAACCAAATACTGCCAAAACTTGGCCAATGCATGCATGATAGCCAACATCTCCTTGTCATAAATGGAGAAACTTCTCTCGGAGTCTTTGAGTTTGCGGCTCTCAAATGTTATTGGGTGCTTGACTTGTATCAACATCACTCCAATACCTTCTCCTGAAGCATCACACTCTAATACAAATGGGCATGAGAAATCAGGAATAGACAAAACAAGGCATGTACTCATCACCTCATTAAGCTTGTCAAAAGCCCTCTGCGCCTCCTCACTCCAAGAGAATGCTCCCTTCTTAGTCAAATTTGACAAAGGGGCAGTCAACTGTGAAAACCCTCTAATGAACCTCCTGTAGTAGCTACAAAGTCCCACAAATCCCCTCAAGTGTGATAAACTCCTAGGTCGTGGCCACTCCCTTATTGCCTTGATCTTCTCCTCGTCAACAGTAACACCCTCTACACTAATCTTATGTCCCAAGTATAGAATCCTTGTCAACCCAAACTCACATTTGGATGCCTTGGCAAAGAGCGACTGCTGCTCAAGTATACTCAAAACCTCATCTATGTGCCTTAAATGATCCTCCCAAGTCTTGCTATAGATCAATATCTCATCAAAGAAAACCAAAAGAAATCTTTTCAATTGCTTACTAAATACCTAGTTCATGCAAGACTGAAACATGCAAGAGCATTATCAACCCAAATAGCATGACTAGAAACTCATAATGCCCAAAATAACATTGAAAAGTTGTTTTGTGAATATCCTCCTTCCTCACCCGAATTTGGTGGTACCGTGAACGCAAGTCAATCTTGGAAAAATACACCTCACCATGAATCTCATCTATCAATTCATCAACCCTCATAATTGGATAGCAAATTTTTATTGTCTTCTTGTTTAGCACCCTATAGTCAATGCACATCCTCATAGTATCATCCTTCTTTTTCACCAATACCACTGAAGAAGCAAAAGGCCTAGAGCTCGGCTAAATATGTCCCATGTCAAGTAGCTCCTTAATCGCCTTCTCGATCTCTTCCTCATACCTCCTAGGGTCATGATAAGGTGTGGTAATGACTGGTTTTGCTCCCTCCAACTCAATGGTGTGTTCAAAACCTTTCTCAGGAGGTAACCCTGATGGAATATCGTTGAAAACCATGCTATGCTTGTCTAGAATAGGTTGAATATCAATATGAGTAGTCTTCCCTCCTTCGGGTGAAATCCTATTAGTGATCAAAAACTATGTTGCCCACTCTACCTGTCCATGTCTAAATGCTCTCTCCATCCTCTTAGTCGTCACAACCCTCAAAGCTCCATTTGATAGACCTTTAAGAATCACCTCATTACCATTATGTTGGAAACTCAACTCCATCTTCTCAAAATCTTGATAGTATCTAGCAAGAGAATGCAACCATTGGATTCCCAAAACCATATCTGTATCACCCATGCCTACCATATAGAAATCATCAAAGTTCATTCAGTGCCTCCCCAAAGTGATATCCAGTTGCTGGATCCTTCGTGTAAAAGGGATAGAGAATCTGTTGGCAACAACTACCTTGAAACCCTTAAAGTTTTCAGCCTTCAACTTCATCCTCGATTCTAGACCCTCATCAATAAAATTATGAGTGGCCCCCCTATCAATCAAAACGGTCACCTTATGACCTTGCAAAACACCATGGACTTGAAAAGGGTGATACTTGGGTGCCCCTGAAAGTGTTACAAATGTGTCCCCTGTAAGCTTTATTTCTTGATTCTCTAGCTCCACCTCTTCTAGTGCATATTCGGGTTCGGGTTCTTCCTCCTCAGTCTCCTCATTTGACAATGCCTCTATGTGATGCACTTGTCCCTTCCCCAAACATTTATGACCCGAATCCCATGGCTTCCTACTATAAAAACACAACTTCTTCCTTCAGGGCTCATTCTTAGAGTCCTCTTCTTTACTTGATTTTGGAGGTAATATCTTAGGTTGTGAAAGATCCTAATGGAATGGTCTCCTTTGTTGTCTGAATGAATCACTCTTGGAATAGGACTTGTTCCTAGTTGTAGTAGCCTCCAATTTCAAAGCTCTTTGAAACACGTCCTTTAGAGATGTGGGCTCCAAAGAACTAACCAAACCCCTAAGTGACTATGTCAATCCCTCAATAAACAAGAACAAGAGCCTATTTTCAGCAAAATCTGGCACCATGACTGACAACCTTTGGAAATCAACAATATACTCCCCTACTAAAGTACATTGCTTCAGCCATGTCAATTCTCTGAAATGCCTCTCTGGATTCTTTTGATCAAATTTGTTTATGAGCCTTTGTGTAAAATCAACATAGGTTACGATATGTTGATGCCCTTGTGTGATCATTCCATGATGCCACCACTCATGTGCAACGCCATCTAAATGGAGAATAGAAAACTTGATTGCTTCATCTTCTATCATAGGGATGAGTGAGAGATATGTGTCCAATTTTTGAACCCAAGCTCTTGTTAGGACCTTCCCATAACTATCAAATGTCAGAAGTGACATCTTACTTAATCTTTGTTGTAGATCTCTACTGACCTACTGCATGGTTTGTCTTCCCCTAGATCCATTCCTAGCATTGAAGAATTGTATGAAAGGAATACCATGTCTGACATCTAGATCAATCCTTGAATATCCATCTACATAGGCACTCGCGTCAAATGTTGCTTGATTTGGCTCCTCTTCTTCTTGGGGTGGCTCTGTTCTAGGTAGAAATGTGGGCTGAGTAGGGCACGGTGCTGATCCAATTTGAACCTTGTTGTTATTCATGTGTATTGCAGCTCCATTCTGATTTGTATTACAACATTTTGCCCTGTTATTTTGTGCAAGTATGTTGGAATTATTCATGTTCTGCATCATCTAGATGAGTATCTGATTTGTTTGCTCTTGCTATTTCATTACGTGTTCATGTCTTTCTGTCATCTGCTGCATAAATATCTTCCATTCATCTTGATCTGTCATCTTTGTTTTACTTATGCCTATGATTCCAACTTCAATATGTTGTGCCTCTACCTCTTGTTTCTTCCTTTTTCTCTAGGGCATATTGATCTCTCTGACTCAAACCTTACATACACCAATTTTTCCTTCAGGTTGGCAAGACAGCCTGCTCTGATACCAATGTAATATCCCAGGTATGATATCAACCCTAGGACAGTTCTACCCTCTTCAGTACACTATTGTTATCAGTTCACTACTATAGATGAATGCTCAAAATTTACCAAACAGAAACAATTATCAATGAAACCATTGTTAAACTGATTCAGAAATGTTAATTAAGGAACTCACTATTATATGGTATTGAAACAACATAAACTTGTAATGCAAATGTTACGTACACCCTATTGTATATTATAGATATAGGCAATAGTGCAGTAGTACACAAGAAGCATTGATTATGATTTGATCTAAATTTAAATACCCTCAAACTAGGCATTTTCAGCGACTTAGGAATGCATACAAATTTAGATCCGATGCTTAGTTATAGAGAGCTAGGGCATGCATCCTATAATCATGATAATTTCAACTTACAGCTATTAAAGCCCGCTAATACTAAGATGAAATGAGGTGCTCAGGGAACTTGCCACTGGTGACTTGCAGTGCAGGATATGCCTGGGAGATCGTAGGTGTTATGCCACTAATAAATGTTATCACTTTGTGCCTAGACACCCTCCTTTGCTCTTGCCTAGTAAGATTCCTTCAGGTAATGCAACAAATCTCACTCCCTTGCATAGGTTTCTGATCTAGGCGCTTCAACTGGAGAAACTTCCAATCTCTCTTTGCTAGTCACTCCAGAATTAATTAGATCTACGATTTAGCATGCTCCCTATGAATGTGATTTGTAGGCCTAGGCATAAGAATAATGCAGTTAGATCCAAAACAGACCTCTAATGGCGTACTTAGCAAAAAGAACACAATAGATTGAGCAAGATTTTCATCCTATCCAAGGGCGTTGTAGTGGGGGTTTCGTCCCAATCCAACAGGTAATAGGAATGGTGCTAGCAATTTGAATTTAGCCAAAATCAAATGCCTTCACTTTGAGAATGAAACTTGAATTAATACCATCCTCCTTGATTTAAGTCTTCCTTCACCTATTTATTTTTGAACCCAGTCGGCCCATTATTTGAATTTTTCAATTGGGCGCCCAAGAGAAAGTTATTATTATTAAAATAATTAATATTATTATATTGTTATTATTGATAGCGTTTAAAAACACTATGGGAATTAAAAATATATTATATTTTTTGGTGGAAGGTAGGGGACATGATAATTTTTGGGTCAAATTTGACCCTCTCATTGCATCTAGAAGGCCTAATAACCTAAGGATTGACTGTCAATTTGTCAAAATCGAACACTTTTGCCCTGGGCCATCAGAAAAAATCCTCTCCTCGATCATACGGATCGAAAGGAACATTCCCTATGCAAGCAATATATTCCACAAAATCTTTGTTTGCACAAACAAATCTCTAGCACAAGTATACAGATGTATTAAAAAAATTTATTTTTTAGTTTAATTTTTCAAAGTTAAAAATATATATATATTTGAGAATTTTGGCGTATACAGGGGTACCCAACACATGTAGACCCCTATTCGGGGTGCCTGCAGGTGCAAGACCTCGATCCCTTGTTGTATCAACTAGCAACTACGGTCCCAATGAGGTAATTTCCCTGACTGACAACCTAAACTGGCAGGTTCAAACCCTTGGTCAACGACCTTAACAGGCCCCACCACCAGGGCAGTGGCCCTTAGCAGCTTAAGCGGTGCCACCCTAGTCTAACCTTATGATCGATAAAACCAACAACCACCTACAATAAAACCACTTCCACCCAAATTCCAATGGTTTGAGCCCTCTATTAAGCAGTTTCAGGATCTCCATGGTGGTTTTTGGAAATTGATCAACAATTTTAGCATTTAGAATATTTCATCTAGAGGGCATATTCCATCCCTTGTGTATGCTAACATCAACATTCAAACAAGGTCAAATCATCTTTTTCTTCCTCCAACCAAGTTCCCTCATAGATGCAATGTTGATTTTGACACCTGAATTTCACAGGCCTTGTTCTCAATCATACAAGCTCCTTTTTGTGAGCAATATTTTTTATTTGGAACAAAATTTTGCAAGCTTCACAATGGTGCGATCAATTTTTTATTTTGGTGTCTGATTTTTCCATAAATTATAAATTTTCACAACTATTACTGAGTAGTTCTCATTTTGGAAACTTTTGAGGCTTCGTTTGGGCTCATATAGTAATATTTTTGGGTGATTTTTTTTGAAAGTGCATAATGTTTCATGTACTTCTTAGTGATATAATCATATTGATCTCATCCTACATCAAAATTATACTTTCAATTTGTGGCATAATTTGACATTTGCAATGTACTAAGATCAAGACCACTTTGTCATTTTGGCTAATGGCAACTGTAATCACACTAAGTATAAAGTGCCAAAATCATATTTCATTGGGGGGATCTTATTGATTTAGTTACAGGGGGTTTACTTGAATTGTTTCATTTTTGTATTATTGTATATACATCATGGATCAAACCTAAATTGCTCCACTCACCTCATACAATTATCATGGGTGGAAAAAATAAATAGATATCATCTAAAGAAATTAGGGTTATATTGGGTTACTTTGGGTACAATACTTAAACCAACAACCACTACATAAAATTAAAAGTGGTATAATAGATGTGATGAAGCCTATGGAGCATTATGCATGTCTATTTATCCTAATCTCCTTTTTCACATTAAGTCTTGCACTGCACCAAATCAGATATGAACTATATTGAAGAGCTTATTTGGGAAGCAAGGTACTATGAGAGGTTTTAAATTGGAGTATGAACTCATTGGTTTGAATCCTATAGACTTTGACAACATCTAAGACTTCTTCACCAAAATCAAATCACTTAAATTGTAGTTGAAACAATGTGGTATTAAGAAAGAGGACATCCAATTGATTATTTCTATCCTTTCCAAACTTGGTCCTAATTATTTAGTTTTTGTTTCTACATTCTATGCTACTATGGATGCTCTAGGTACTACATTCAAGATGCCTTTGCTTAATTATTTTACTACATCACTCACTAGGGAGAAAGCAAAGTTAGTATAGATGGGTACATTGAAATCTTCAAAACCACATGCTATTATTGCTACTCAAAGAACAAAAGATCAAAACGCTTCAAATAACAAAGGCAAGAAACAAAAAAAAAGGACTTCAAGAACAATGAGCAGGTGAATGAATCAAATAATACCCCTAAGTCCTCTTCCAAAGGGGAATCATCTAAGAAGGAGAGGCCTACATGTACATATTGCAAAAATTTAGGACCTAATAAGCATAAGTGTTATGAAAAAAGGATTGATGACTTGACACACCTTTTTCAAAAGCACAATATCCAATTGCCTTCATTAATGTCATCTAGTTCCTCCTCTTCTTTGACAACATCATCATCCACATAGTCAAGGATAGCCAAGTAAAAAAAGGGATAGATAAGATGAAAGGAAAAGAACTATTGGCATCTACAAGTACTAAGTCAAGGAGATGGCTTCTTGATTCTAGTGTCTCACATCATATGGCTTCATCATAGGAAATGTTCTCTTCATTTGAGCCTTGTGCTTTACCACACATCTTGATGGGGAACAACACATATATCTGTGTTTGTGGGAAATGATCTATTGACATGGGAGAAGGCACCTTTCATGATGTACTTTGTGTTCCATCCTTGTCAACCACACTCCTTTCCATCTATCAGATTGCACATAGTGGCATAGGGAAGACTATTGAGTTCAGACTTGATTAAGTGATCATTAGGGACTTGGAGAGTAAAGAGATCATTGTTGTTGGGATGGTTAATCATGCATCTCGCTTGTACACCTTTTCCCATTTTTTTTTCTGATGGTGTTGCAATTCCCTTAACTGATATTCGCACTCATGCATCAAGTGTGAATCATATTTTTGAGAAGTTTGGTCACTTGAACCTTGGTGTTCTTGAGACTTATGTTGATCTTCCATCTCGTCCACCTCCTGCTTCTTCAAAGATCAACATTACCATGGCTTCCTCTACTTCAGTTGAGCGGGATCATTCTAATATTTTAGATTTAGCTTTGTGGGATGACTTCTTGATAGGTATATCATATTTGTTTTGTGAGTCTCATATTACATATTTGGAGGAGACACTTGAGGATATCCATTTTCTCTTTGATAATAGTTACAACACAACTATTATCTCATCCTCTTTATCTTTGGAGATTGTTCTTCATGGGTCACATAGGGTTTTGGATTAGTTACACCTCATTGCATTGTGACATCCTTTCATTATGACATGTGGACATTTGAGAAATTTTTAGAGGCACACATCATGAGAATTCTTCCCTCATCTCTCTTCTTGGAGATGGAGTTTATTCTACATATGCCATTGGATTTGTTTCTTCCCAAGGGGAGAAATGTTGTTTGTAGATTTTGGACACTCTTCAACATTTGTCTTCGAGCATTCACCATTGGCACATGAGCTACTTCTTTGGGGATATATCATCTCACTCTTTCTCTCCTATGGGAGGGTTATTGATTATGTATTTGTGTTGGATGTAGTCCTTGAGAGGTCATATTGAGTCCTCTTTCCATCACTTCTTTTATGTGTTCTCTCTTTTGAGAGGGGTTTTTTCCTACGAGTTTTTTTATACTCCATTTGTGAGAGATCTTTTGAACATGGGTAGATAGCATGGCCTTATAGCCAAGACCCATCCATCATCCATCATCCATCATTACATCATTTGCATATTTCTCATTCTTCCTAAGTTGCACTTAAGGGAGGGTGTTGGTGTGAAGGGGATATATTACCTAAGTGGTTCCACATTAGGTCCTATTCACACTTTAATAGTTAAGTTTATTTGAGGCACTTAGGGTCCACTTATGATAGTTATCTCTTTATGTCTCAAGTCATATGATTAAGACACTTATCATAATCCTATGTTTCACCTTGGCCTATATAACCAAGGGCTTCTCATTATAATTTCATATATTCATGTATATTATATATTTGCATCTTTAGATAGAATAGAATTATTCTTTCATGTTGGGTATCTCTTGTGCTTTCATTGAAGCTCCCAGATCTGAGGTGGCTACCTTCATAGCCAACTCTTACAAATGTCTCTGGATGCCCCTGATAGAACATGTTTTTTCTAAAGTGGCTCAAATAACAAGCGTCGAGAGCATTGCTAATTCATTATGAACAATTATTTCACCCACTTTAATCCTATATATATATATATATATATATCGGATTATATATATGAGGTGATTGGGTAGTCATTGTATTAAGGAATGTGAAAAACAACCGTTTTGGATTGGGATGAGGGAGAGTATTCTATAATGCTTCAATAGTCTACATTGTTTTGGGTTTTAGTTTTTGTGTTATAAGATTTCTTTTTCAATGTATTCATATCAAAACATTTTTGTTGGATATTTTAGAGTGCATGCATGTTTAAATTTCTCCCACTTCCACCCAAAGAGTATAGGGCTTTTATAATGGCCAAATTATAGTCTTCTAAACTATTATTACATTAAGCCATACCTTCAAACCTAGAAGGTATATGACGAGGTTTGTATTCAACCTTGATGTTATATTGCCTAGTGATGTTGTTGAGTGTGTATGAAGTTGGTATGAGACATATAGTCTTATTGCTTATTTTGTGGGTTGTATCCCCTCAAAACAACACCTACTCTTTTGGGACAAAATTTCTTGGGTGCCCCATGACACTCAGTTGTCTAGGGTTAGGAATTAGTCGAATGGATTTTTCCTATTCACTTTTCAAGACTTGCACTAGATTAACACATTGCTTAATCGATCTAGTTATTGGTTCATACGAAACACTTAATGGTGCTCTCTCATTAGATCTAGGACTTTAAAGTTTTAGAACAAGTATGTCTCAAAATCCTTGTGTAGTTTGAGCTTCTAGGGATCATCGTCCTTTTGTGGGCCTTTATGGAACAAATTATTCAGCTATCAAGCCATTTTATTTGACATGAGCTAAAAACAAAATTCAACGCTTAGCCCCACAAGTGGATCTATATTGATGTGGACCTCACTTCTAACCTTAAGAAATCCATTGAGATTTAAGTGTGTGTCTTACACCTTTTAAAAAGGGTCACCTACATCAATTTATCAAACATGTGCTTTCATTGTCAATCCCTAAACCACAAAATAAAGGATTGTCCACCCATGCCTAAGCCAACCTAACTCAACTAACAATTACATCCTCTTCTTAGCCAACTCAAGAAGTTAATTGGTCAATTGTGGCTATTAAAAATCCAATGATTCTTAGGAAACCCAAGGTCAATGAACTTTTGTCCAAGCCTTTGTGTGTCTGCAAACCTAAGGTCCCCACAATGACCCATCAACTTACAGTGAACTTTTGTCCAAGCCTTTGTGTGTCTGCAAACCCAAGGTCCCCCCAATGACCCATCAATTTACAGTGGTTCCAACTTCTCAACCATCTCAAGTGTTGCATCTACTCAAGTGGTTATTGAAAGTGTTGTTAACAAACATTTTATGTGCGATATGAATGCCTCTCAAATGAGTTCTTAACACTCAAGATGCTCTTGTAGTCCCTTTAATGAGAATGGGTCACCAAGGGCAGATTTTGGTGGCAAGTGCAATTCAATTTCACTTGGAAACCTCCACCAATGTCCTCTATCAGGAAACTAATTTGAATCTTTAATCAACAATGATGATGACCCTTCAAAGCACTCCATGGAGGATCCCTCCATATGAATATTATCTCTTGGAATGTTAGGGGCCTTACAAAAGCTTCTTGCAAGTTTTCTATATGGGTTGGTTGCCAATAATTGGGTCTATTTTACATTATATGTTTATAAGAAACTAAAGTTACAATTTTTTGATTCAAGACTCCTTAAAGTATACATGGCTTAAATATTTCCATCTTGTCACCTCACACAAGGATAGTTATAGAGGTGTGCACATGCTAATTGCTCTCAACTTACACTCCACAATTACTATGTCCAAAGAAGCTCCCAACCATTGTGTCATGTGGGAAACCTTTGACATATGATAGAATGTTGGGGACTATAAATATTTATGCCCCTAATGATGGCCTTAAAAGAATGGTATTTTGGTGTTTTCTTGTTGACCACTTGCCACTTTCCAACTATCTTGTTTACACTAACTTTAATACGGTGGAGTCCCTTGTTGACAATTGGTGCAGAGCAACCTGACAAGATGATGTCTTGATGCATGGTGAAGTCTTCTAGTGGATGTTTTGTCATGTATTCTCATGGTTTGTAAGTTAATAAGGTCCTAAAGAGACCAATTTTGAATCCTTTTTGTTGTAATAAATAGGCATGAAAGCCTACTATCCTTGGTCTTGTCCAAGAGATCACTAAATACAAGAAAATCATGTTTAAGAAAGGTTATTCAACACACCCAAATGGTCATGAATATTCAAATTTTAGTTTGGATGGTTGTAACCAAGGAGGAAGTGTATACAAACCTTCATTTGCATTGGTTGAGGGGGACAATGAAGGTTTTGAAGGACAAAATTAATGAAAAACTCTATTTTCTGCCTCTTTTCCTGTGTTTTCTTGTTGTTACAGCCCGTGTACTTTCCTATACGGAGTTGTTATAGCCTCATAGTAGGTTGGATAGATAGGGAATAGTGTTAGCCTTAGTTTTAATGTGATTTGAAGTCTTGACATTACATCTGAAGGAAGTTAGAAACATTTTTCTAGTAACCAATCACTAAAACCCTGAATTAGGGTTTTGAGCAAAATGATGGTTTATTGGCCATTCCACTAATTCACAACTCAATAGAACTAGTGGAATGGATCTACACAAATGTGTTTTTATTGTTTGGTTCATATTCAAGGTGGAAGAACATAGTTTATTTGAGATTTACCAGATTAAGCTTAATAAACCCATGTGTTAAGCACTTAAAGAGGAACAACACTCATAAAATCTGTACAGTCGGTGGTGGGAGCCCAAAATTGTTTGAATCTCTTGTTTTTCCATGTGAGGCATGTGTCTAAGTGACTGCATCTATTTTGTGAGTGGTTTAGAGGGTAGACCCTTTGGAAAATAGGGCTAATTGAGTCCTTAAATAAGGTTGCCAGTCATTATTTAACCCATTTGTCACAAAACAAGTCCTACCCATTTCAAGGTATGATGTGTATCATCCCACATTATATTCAAAACTGGTTTGGGGATTGGTGATTAGTATTGCAACAAAGGATTATTTGGTATTGTAGATTGTGAAGAGCTACAAGAGAACTAGTAGGGTTGTGAAGGAAGTGGTCTTTCCCTGCACTTCAGACCCTAATCAATGCTTGGGAATGTTTGTTTGGGTGTTTTAAGACAGTTTATATGACTGCCCTTAGAATTTGGATCCATCTTGCAGTTTATCCTACTTTGGGCTCCTTAGATTGTGCCTTGAAGGCCTAGTAAAGAAAAGTCTTTGAAGAATAAACTTCCCCATGTCAAATGATTCAAGAAGTCTATTGTTGACCAAACCTGACCTCTTACCACCTCTGCATCAAAGTGGTATCAAAGAATAGGTTCTGACTTGGAAGAGTAGTTGTGAGTTTAGGAAGTGAAAGATTTAAAGAACCAAGGTATCAACATGCCTCCAAAAGGTGGGACAACAGTGGCTAGGAAGTTGAAAGCCCTAGAAGAGGAAATAAAAGCACTGAAGGCTAGAGAGAAAAGGAGAGAGAGAAGAAGAAGAAGGAGATAGTGACTCTGAACAAGAAGAAGATGGTGAAGAGGGGGAACCTCAAGAGCAAGAGGAAGAGTTACTCCCTGATGAAAGAAGGTTTCTCAATGCCTTGAAATCAGTGAAAGGAAAGGCCTCTGATGTGAAGATGGACCTGCCAATGTATGGAGGAAAGATGGATGCTGAGGAAGTCCTAGATGGGTGGATGCCTTGAACAATTATTTTGAATACAAAGAGGTGGCAGAGGATAAGAAAGTTAAGTTTGCCAAAACAAAATTGAAGGGGTCTACCTTGACATGGTGGAATTACATCCAAGGAGAGAGGGTGAAGAACAAGAGGTCAATGATCCATTCATGGAGTAGAATGGTATCAAAATTGAAGGAGTAGTTCATGCTTGCTGATTATGAGGTGCAAATATTTAGAAAATTACAAAATCTGAAACAAAAAGACATGGATGTGGCAGCCTACACTGAGGAATTTCGCAAACTCGGTTTGAGGACTGGTCATGTGGAGAATGAGAAGGAGAAGGTTCTAGATACTTGAATGGCTTAAGATATAGCATCCAAGATGAGATGAGCCTTGTCACTCCTAAGACCATAGAGGACTATTTTCAAATAGCTAGCAAGGTAGAAGAAAAGTTGAAGAGGAAACAAGAGCAACAAGGAAGAGGAAGAGGCAGATATCTAAGAGGAAGAGGAAACTTTGGTGGTAGAAATCGGTCACAAAAATCTCAGGGAGAATCAAGTACAAGTCAAGAAGTAGCCCGTGAGTCAAGAGGTGGCTTTAGGGGCAAGGAAGATCAAATGGGAAAGGAAGAGGATCCAACACCTTCTTCGATAAGTGCTACAATTACAATCAATTTTGGCACCTTGCCTTCAAGTGTCCAAAGACGCAGCCATCATACTCCCAAGGTGGAGAACGTAGAAATTAGATCGTGCAAGAAGATGAGGAGAGTGCAACCTCACCTTTGTTGAATGTCACTTCAGAAGTAGGAGAGAGTTTGATGATAAGAAGAACATTTCTCAAGGTACTAGTTGCAAAGGAACCACCACAAAGGAGGGCACTTTTCAGGATCAAATGCAAGGTGCAAGGTAAAGTGTGTAAGGTAGTAGTAGATTCTGGTTCCACTGATAACCTTGTAGCAATAGAAATGGTTGAGAAGTTAAATTTGAAAATAATTCCTCATCCTAATCCTTATAAGGTTCCATGGCTTAGTAAGGGGCAACAAGTACTTGTAAATGAGCAATCTTGGATAGAATTTAATATTGATGCATACAAGGACATAATTTTGTGTGACATCATCCCTATGGATGTATGTCATGTACTCTTGGGCAGGCCTTGGCAATTTGACAGGAAGGCCAAACATGATGGTGAAAAAAATACATATCTAATCATGAAAGATGGAGTCTCATATAACCTTACACCTCTACAAGAAGGGGACAAAGTAGAACATGAAGGACCTAGTGTTATGATGGTTGGAGAGAAGGAGTTTTTGAATTCTTTGAAAGAGGAAGGGGGGAAGGGATATGCTCTAATTATTAGACTAAGAGCAGGTCAGTTTTGTCCACAAACAAAGAGAAAACCATTCCTAGTGAAGTCCAAACCTTGTTGGATAAGTATAAGGGGATTGTTGTGGATGAGTTGCCAAGTTCTTTGCCTCCAAATAGGGGAATCAGCCACCATATTGACTTCCTTCCTAGTGCCACATTGCTTAATAAAGTTGCTTATAAGATGACCCCTACACAAAATGAAGAAATAGCCAAACAAGTGCAAGAGCTCTTAGATAAAGGCCTAATTAGGAAGAGTTTAAGCCCTTGTGCCGTACCCACTGATAGCTCCTAAGAAGGATGGTGGTTGGAGGATGTGTATGGATTCTAGAGCCATTAATAAGATAACCATTAGGTATAGGTTTCCTATCCCTAGGATAGAAGACCTAATGGATTGTTTGGGGGGTGCTTCATATTTTTCCAAGATTGATTTGGGGAGTGGCTATCATCAAATCTGGATAAGGGAAGGAGATGAGTGGAAGACTACTTTTAAGACAAACGAGGGTCTTTATGAGTGGATGGTGATGCCTTTTGGACTATCCAATGCTCCTAGTACATTCATGAGATTAATGAATGAGGTATTGCAACCTTTCATTAGTAAATTTGTTGTTGTTTATTTAAATGACATCCTTGTGTTTAGGAGGTCTAAGGAGGAGCATTTGAAGCATCTTGACATGGTTTTGAGAAGGCTGCATGAGGAGAAGTTAATGATCAACCTCCAAAAATGTGAGTTTATGAAAGAAGAATTGGTTTATCTTGGGTTTGTTATTTCAAAGGGCAGTTTGAAAATGGATCCTTCTAAGGTGGAGGCTATTCTCAATTGGCCAACACCTAGGACAACAACTGAGGTAAAAAGTTTTAATGGCCCCTCAATAGCCAAGATAAATTGAATCATAGGCATATGAAATGGGTGGAGTTTTTGCAGGCCTATACATTCACTATCAAGCACAAAAAGGGTCAAGCTAACAAGGTTGCTGATGCACTTAGTAGAAGGCCATTGCTCATTCAAGAAGTCCAACTTCAAAGTGTAGGGATAGACTCTCTCAAAGGTATGTACTCTCAAGATAAAGATTTCAAGGATGCATTCCAAGTTTGCAATCAATTTGCTGATGCTTTTCATGAAAAGTACTCTAAATATGTTATACAAGAGGGTCTTTTGTTCAAGGGGGGCCAATTATGTATTCCAAGATGCTCTATGAGGGAAAATTTGGTGAAAGAGAAACATAGTGGCAGCCTAGGAGGACATTTTGGTTTTGATAAAACATTGGAACAAGTCAAGAGGTTTTATTATTGGCCCAAGATGCATTTGGATGTTAAGAGGTTTGTAGAGGGGTGTGTCATTTGTCAAAGAGCCAAAGGGACAAGTTCAAATGTTGGTTTATATCAGCCCCTGCCATACCAAACAAACCTTGGGAAGCAATCAGTATGGATTTTATCTTAGGTCTACCTAGGACAACAAGGGGTTATGATAGCATCTATGTTGTAGTTGATAGATTCAGCAAGATGACACACTTCATTGCATGTAGGACAACCAATGATGCCTCTCACATTGCACATTTATTCTTTAAGGAGGTTGTAAGAATCCATGGTTTGCCATTATCAATTGTCTCTGACAGGGATGCAAAATTTATTGGTCACTTTTGGAGAACTCTTTGGAGAAAATTGGGCACCAATCTGACCTACAGTTCTGCCTATCATCCTCAAATAGATGGGTAGACTGAGGTAGTCAATATGTCCTTGGGAAACCTATTGAGGTGCCTAACTAAGGAGCACAATCAGGCTTGGGATTTGATCTTACCTCAGGTTAAGTATGCATATAATGATTTAGTTAATAGGAGTACAGGTAGAACTCCATTTGAGATTGTTTATGGGGTACATCCTTGAGGCATTTATGAACTGAGAGACTTGTGTGGAATGGACAAGAGGAGTGCTTAAGGAGAGGACTTTGTAGCAGCCATGCATGAGATTCATAAAACAGTCAGAGAAACACTTGAAAGAAATGTGGAAAGGTACAAGAGGACAACAGATTTGAAGACAAAGGACATCCAATTCCAAGTGGGTGATCTTGTGTTGGCACACTTGAAGAAGAAAAGACTACCCAAGGGAAAGTATACCAAACTTATGATGAAAAAGATAGGACCCTGCAGAATACTTCACAAGTATGGTAATAATGCCTATGAAATTGAACTCCCACAAGGAATTGCAATATCACCTATTTTCAACATCTCTGACCTCTATCCATTCAACGGGTTTTTTGATACAGGAGAAGAGGCATGTGGACTTGATAATGATGACTACTGGATCAGATATATGCCACCTAATCAACCTATGAAACTTGAAACTATCTTGGACACCAAGGAGATTAAAAGGACAAGAAAGAAAGTTTACAAGGACTATTTGGTCAAGTGGGTTGGTTTACCAATTGAGGATGCAACTTGGATGTCTGAGGCAGATATAGAAAAGCATGGAGTCACTATTTCAAATCTCATTCCATCAAGAGATTGAAATTTTTCTCACCCCGGGTGTATGGTGCAGAGCACCCTAACAAGATGATGTCTTGATGCATGGTGAAGTCTTCTAGTGGATGTTTTGTCACGTCTTCTCATGGTTTGTAAGTTAATAAGGTCCTAAAGAGACCAATGTTGAATCCTTTTTTTTGGTAATAAATAGGCATGAAAGCCTACTATCCTTGGTCTTATCCAAGAGATCACTAAATAAATGAAAATCATGTTTAAGAAAGGTTATTCAACACACCCAAACGGTCATGAATATTCAAAATTTAGTTTGGGTGGTTGTAACCAAGGAGGAAGTGTATACAAACCTTCATTTGCATTGGTTGAGGGGGACAATGAAGGTTTTGAAGGACAAAATTAATGAAAAACTCTGTTTTCTGCCTCTTTTCCAATGTTTTCTTGTTGTTACAACCTGTGTACTTTCCTGTACGGAGTTGTTATAGCCTCATAGTAGGTTGGATAGATAGGGAATAGTGTTAGCCTTGGTTTTAATGTGATTTGAAGTCTTGACATTAAATTTGAAGGAAGTTAGAAACATTTTTCTAGTAACCGGTCACTAAAACCCTGAATTGGGGTTTTGAGCAAAATGAAGGTTTATTGGCCATTCCACTGATTCACAACTCACTAGAACCAGTGGAATGGATCTACATAGATGTGTTTTTGTTGTTTGGTTCATATTCAAGGTGGAAGAACAGAGTTTGTCTGAGATTTACCAGATTAAGCTTAACAAACCCATGTGTTAAGCACTTAAAGAGGAACAACGCTCGTAAAATCTGTACAGTCGATGGTGGGAGCCCAAAACCATTTGAATCTC
This sequence comes from Cunninghamia lanceolata, assembly GCA_027924645.1. Taxonomy (NCBI): domain Eukaryota; kingdom Viridiplantae; phylum Streptophyta; class Pinopsida; order Cupressales; family Cupressaceae; genus Cunninghamia; species Cunninghamia lanceolata. The sequence continues at coordinate 27,030,317 of BSBN01000339.1, read as the reverse complement.
TTATTTTTCCATGTGAGGCACGTGTCTAAGTGGATACATCTATTCTGTGAGTGGTTTAGAGGGTAGTCCCTTTGGAAAATAGGGCTAATTGAGTTCTTAAATAAGGTTGCTAGTCATTATTTAACCCATTTGTCACAAAACAAGTCCTGGCCATTTCAAGGTATGATGTGTATCATCCCACAGTATATTCAAAACTAGTTTGGGGATTGGTGATTAGTACTGCAACAAAGGATTATTTGGTATTGTAGACTGCGAAGGGCTACAAGAGAACTAGTAGGGTTGTGAAGGAAGTGGTCTTTCCCTGCACCTCAAACCCTAATCAATAAATTGGGAATGTTTGTTTGGGTGTTTTAAGACAATTTATATGACTACCCTCAGAATTTGGATCCATCTTGCGGTTTATCCTACTTTGGGCTCCTTAGATTGTGCCTTGAAGGCCTAGTAAAGAAAAGTCTTTGAAGAATAAACTTCCCCATGTCAAATGATTCAAGAAGTCTATTGTTGACCAAACCTGACCTCTTACCACCTCTGCATAGACAATAAATATAGATCTAAGGTCTAGATTATTTATGTCAAAAAGTTAACCCTAGTGTGATACAATAAGAGGAAAAATAGAACAAATGTGATAGATTAACACATAAACAAAAGAAATATTATACTCATTCACATATCATAAGATAGAAGCTTCATATATTTATTCATATCATCAATCTTACATATAATCTTTCATACTACAAGCATAAATATACACATCACATATGCTTGGGTGATATACTCTTTCTTCTTCTAATACATATTCTCTAGTTCTCCTTATCTATTGTTTATATATCTTCTTTATGTCTATTTGTCATATATATATACTCTTCTCATGCTCACATATATCCTTTATATATCTCTCACACTTGCTCATATATGCTCCATAATCTTGTCTCCCACTTTTTCCTTCCTTATATACCCTTGTAATACCCCTCCATCATGTATTTCTATCATATCCTTTCATAATAACATTTAGTTATCTTCTTTTGAATAATTTGCCTTTTCATTTATAATAATTATCATGTTTATAGCTTATTTATACACATTATGGTATAGTTAAGGCTATTTCACTAGTATATAACTCATATATGGGTCCAAAATTGATCTAAATGACATATGTAATACCACAAAACCTCTTGTATCTCTTTGCTGAGTGTTTAGTGCTCATAGGTGGTACCACAAGGCCTTTAGTGTAGTGCACAATTTTGAACAACTTGTAGTGAAAGAAAATTGACTCAACCAAGAAAAGTCTAGTTCTCTAAGCCAAATGTTCTCTTAAGCACTACATTAGGAACAACTAGCTCTTTTTGAAAATATTAAATTGCTACTGTTCTAAACAGAATGAACATATTAAGATAGAAGATCCTAAAGTGTTTCATTCTTGCAAAATAATATTTTCTAACAAGCTAAAACACAAATAAAAACTGAAATTAAATTGATTTACAAATTTTAGAATAAAATTTTATCAAAATAGACACAAAACTGTAAATGACAGATAAAGAGGAACTTGGAAGAGAAGATTGAAGGTTTTTATTGAGGATGTCTATGTGACATGCAGACGTCTATGTGATGCACTATCATTCGTATGGCTAGAATAACATAAAGTTTGTAAAATAATTATTTTCCTTGAAAAACATGTTGTGTTTGCACACTAGAGAAATAAAGAAAACCAAGTAGCTCACCAGGTGAACAAAAATCAAATAAAAAGATTTAATCTAAATATTGCAAGAAGAGATAAAAATGGTGAAAGGAGGAAGATATTATCAAAGCCTCATATGGTTGAGTTTCTCCCAATGAAAATATATAGCTGAAAAGGCAAGAAAAATGTTTAGGGTTATATGGGATCTTGTTGAGAATGGTCAAGCCCCTATGTTGGTCTTTTGACCTCTATAAATAGCCAATGATAAAAAGATTGGAAATTTGTGTGCACTCTTACTCTGATTCTAGGAATTAAGAACAACAATAGTAATAATCTATTAATGCCAAAGCTAAGGTCTACATTGAATGGCAAACTAGTGTGTATAAAATAAAGAGACAAAATGATATGAGAACCCAAGAATGCCAAGTGTTGTTAGTGTGTCTGATGCCTTGTGAAGAGAGCTGAAAAGAGTTGCAGATCCACATAGAAATCAAAAGATCATTGTTGAATGCCAAAGAGTGCTGTAAAATTGCTCAAAAGATTGTTGTCAATTGCTTTCAAGTTTTAAGAGATCGCCAAAGATAGAGATAACCCAAAAGATAGAAAGATTGATTCAAAATTAGAGAATGAGAGGGAAATAGGAAGTCCAAGGGCAAGAGAGTCGTTCAGATTCACAACAAAAGTGTTACAAAAGACCGAACATTAAGCAAGGTAGCAGAAACATTAAAAAATGACTACTGTACGACTGACCATCACAGGAAACTAGCACATCGTGTGGACATTCACATGTCATGCTCATGTTCAATCAACTTTATCTTTTGAAGTCACTAATCACCACAAGATAACAAGGACAACAAAGTATTAAAACAAATTACATAAAAAGGACCATAGGAGGCACAACACAAACATCTACTTGGCACCATGGGTGGAAAAGGGATAGGACAAGGGCTAAATCAACATAAAAAACCACACTAGGGTAATGGATGCCAAAGTAGTAACAAAACATAGCATGAAATTCCAAGTGTATGCAATTTTCTACATTACATTTGTCCCTCACTTTAGTGGGCTTACGACACTAGGTGATATGCTACAGTAAAGTATAAAAATGAAATGTTGAAAGTAAATATCATGAAAAGGATACCCAAAAGGGAGAAATCATGCCCCCAGGTTGAGAACCTGCAAAACAAATACATTAGACAACAAAAAATTGCACAAGGAACAATGTCAGAACAACATATAAACTTGCAAGAAAGAAGGATGAGGCCAAATATAATCTACAAAAAAAGGATGTTAGCAAATCATATAATCTAATAGTCATGAAAAATGCTACATACAAGGAAACACAAACAATCATATACAAAGAACACACAAGAAGAGAGAAGGAGAAGAAGAAGGCATTTCTAGTGTTGTGCTGCTAGAAAGAATGCCAAGTATGGTTAAAATTATGTTGTTAGGAACCATATGATACCTTCCTAAACCACAAGTGCTAGCAAACTGCATTTCTAGGTGACTCACAAAAATCATGAAAAGTAGCTAAAAAATAGCGAACATAGTCTAGCATTGTGTCACTAGGGGCTCACATGTAAATACAATATCAAAGATTACATGGACTAGCATGGCTAGGTAATCTTAATAAGGGTGGTCAATCTAAGAAAATTTATGTACTTGGGACCACAAGCTACTAATGGTGCAAGGAGCATGCCATTAATGTGGTGTGTGCAAATGTGAGAGTGTAAAGTATGTCCCCCTTCAAATAATTGCATAAACCAAGAGTATGCAATTGATTTTAAGGTAGAAAAGGGGAGAAGGCGAAAGATCTCTAGAAAACATATATGAGTACACATGTTCTCAAATTCACCCAAGAAAAAGAGGTGCCCAAGGAAAGGCACAAAAGATGATGTTGCAAGCATGATATACATGAGATTATGTAAACATGGAATGACAAAAAGACAAGTGACAATGTGTCACATGGAATCAAGCAACATCTCATGAAGACACAAAGGGATCTACATGCTCAGAGTCAGTATGTATATATAGGACTAATAATCATCAAGGGCAAGGACAAAATCATCATCATCCCCCAAGCATGTAAATCTACAAGTACAAAGGAGGAATGTCACATAGAAAGAAGGCAAACAAAAATTAAAAAACAATGGGTCAACATGGAAGAGACCTAAATGTCCCAACACTTTGCATCATCCCCAAAATGTCAAGAAAGAAAAATATATGACAAATAGAAGAAGATAGTGGTGCAGGTGCACCCTAGCATGAATAGGTCTCCATGAGGCAACTTCAAATTTTGATTTAAGTTTGAGGTCATAATGATGTAAGAAGGCCATATCAAGGTCATTTATAATGTTTTAGGGTCATTTGAGTCATAATTCATATGTTGAAGCCATTAGGAAGGTTAGAGTTTAAGTTTTGAGTTATATTGTAAAATTGCAAAAATGATGTAAACAAGGAAGTTGAAAGGTCATGAGGGTTTAAACGTTGGAAAGTAGTTAACAAACAGTTGGAAGTTATGATGTAATGCCTTTAAAAGGTCTTGTACCCATTTGTGAAGGTGTGGGTGATTGTAGGTTTGAGATTGAATCAATAAAGGCACTGTTTTATGTGTTTTCCTACAACAATTTACTATTTTCTGATGCTGTACGACCCTGTATGGGCAAGGATTCATTCCAAGTTGATGGTAAGTGATAGTTTAATCAATCACCTTCCATTTTCTTTTTGTTTTGTGCAAATTGGGGAGCATTGGATAGAGATATGCCAATTCTTGTAAAAACAGTTAAAACCCTCTATTAGGGTAAACAACGAACATTCAAAATTGCATTACTTTTAATTTACCCAATGGAATAAGCTAAAAATGGGGGAAATGGTACTTCTACATGTTTGTTTTATTATTCCAAGAGTGTAGAGTTTATTGATGAAGTTTAGTCATATTTCTATCATGCCCTAGGACTGTTCTGACCTTGTTTTAGACTGGTAAAGAGCAGAAAGGATGAGATTTTGAGGTCTTAGTGTGGATTGAATGTCCGTTATGGTGGTTTTAGTTGGTGAGGGGTAATAATTAAAACCTTGTTGTTGGAACTGATAAAAGAAGGAAGGTTTATACCCTTGAATAACTCTGCCCCGTCAAGACTGGGTATGACAGTCACTGTCAAAGTTTTGTGAGCGAAGCCTAGAGCCTAGGGTTTGTTAAGAGGCCTTTGAAATTGGATTTTTGATGAAGGAATAAGCATGAATGGACCTAACCACACATGATCCAAGTGTTGGATGAAAGAATTTTGGGTTGGAACCTATAGAACCAATAAGCCCTTGGTAGAGTAAAGCCTAATAGGCCTAATTGACACTGTATCAGTCCATTTTTGGACAGTTCTTTACAAAGTAACATATATTGAGTTTGGGATATGTTTGAGAAATCTCAAATGGGTATCCAAATATGTTCTCACAGTATTATTTGGTGAACTACCTCAGAAGATATGAGTGAGTGTTCTTCATTGAAGGGCTACAAGGTATGGAGCAACCTATATGGGAAAAGAGTATTGATGGAGTCTCCTGATTCTTGGAATGATTTAGGTATGTTTGATTAGTGGATTTAATATTGTTAGATGTCTCTTATACCCTTTGAAGGTCTGGATCATTGCAATGCATTAGAAACTAGTTCATTGAAGAATCCTTGTGTGGTTTTGTGAGGCCAATCTAGAAGTCAAGTTGTGAAATTTGGTATAAGTCAAGTGTTTACCACCTTCCTTTGCATCATATAGATACAAAGAGAAGAATGTGCCAACATTTCACTTCTCATGTACATCCATGTACCTACAAGGGTCCATGGGTCCTCTAGGAGGAACTAACAAACACATCAAGACAAATAAGTAAACAACATATACATGAATGAAATGAGAGTACTACTCTTGTGGCTCATGATTCATCAAGTTATCTTGTTCCCAATCTTGATCATAGGGGGGAGGAGGCCAAGTATATAGTGGAACCACATCAAGAGAAATACTAGGAGAAGTGCCTCTAGCAAGATGGAAAGAGCAACTACAAATGAAACGTCCTCTAGAGCATCTACTGGTGGAGCAAGGGTCAATGTTCTTTTAAATACCGATGATAGTGATAGAATATATGAGTTGGAATTGAACATGCAATCCTTAGGGGAAGAGGCATGTGAATCACTATTTGATTATAGTACTAGTTATTGTTTCTCACTAATAACAACAAAAGTGTGAGCCTTGAGAACAACAAATGCAAGTGGAGGAGGAGCCTCCATAATAGTGGGAACTAATGAAGAGGGGCTCAAAGGTGGTGAATGGGGGATAGGCTTGGGTCTTTAGAATAGTGGGGTAGGATAGTGCTCTGGTTTGCATTTGGGTATGATCAAAGAATGTCAATGTTAGTGGTGGCAAGACAAAGCACATCAAGAAATATCTCATGGCGGGTATGCTAAAAGGCACAATAGATGCAAGGGTGGTGTTGGAAATGACACTGACATTTGGAAGGTCAAGGGTCTTGGATAAAGGGGGTCATGAGGAGAATCAAGGGACCATCAATAGAAGGAGGCAAGACTACTTGTACTCTTTTTTCTTTCCTTTCATCTAGGTCCTAGGGAGGAGGAGGGGTGAGGCTAGGAAGATGCTCAGACTAAGGAGGAGGAGGCTGAGGTATAGAAGGAGGCTTGAGATCAAGAGTAAGCTATATGGGAGGAGGGTTCTCGAGTTTGGTAGTAGGTTAGGCAAAGAACTCTCTAGTAGTGGCATGTTAATGACACTTGTGCAAATGTGCAAGCTAATTATGTCTTATACATGCTAGAGACTCAACAAAAGGAGTGAGAGGGTCTTCCAACACAGGTTGCTTTCCTGGACCTATTAAAGGGATAGGAAGAGGAATGAAAGAAACCACTTGAGGCTGAGAGACTATTGGGGAGTAGGCTCAAAAGAAGGAGCATTGGGATCTATCTAACTCACCTTATTATTTTGATTTAGTTTAAATAAAAAGTTTATGTAGGTTCAAAAGGGTCTAATAGAGGCCAGCTTAATCAAGAGATAAGTTACCACACAAGTAAAGTGGTTGGAACCCATTACATTTGATAGTGTGCACAACTCCATTATGTAGAAACTTCTAACACTTATGGATAATAGAAGGGATAGTTCTCATCATCATGAACCATAGTTGGCCCAATGAGAGATGAAAGTGGTTTTAGGTAGGGATGATAGAAAAAGGAGCATCTAGGCTCTTAGGTCTAACCTGAATATAAAGGGTAATTGAACCTAGCTCGTAGGCACAAAAAGGTCATCATGCATGTGCATAGAGACCTCTGACTGATCATACATGTATATATTATTGATGAGCAAAGTAATGAGCAAAATCTATTATGCGAAGTAGCAAATATATATACAAATATTAGTGGTTGGAATAACCACTTAGTCAGGCATACCCGACCAACCAACTATAACTATCAAAGATAGTTATAAGTTGGTATTGTTAATAATAGTTACAATATTATTAACATAATACAAATGATGTAACATAAATAAATCTAACACCCCTCTTATTACATCATATACCCAAGAGACCAAAGCATGAAAGTTTGAAAAGATTCAAACTTCATAGCTGCAAGTGATTTTGTAAAGATGTCTGCCCATTGCTCTTGAGTTGAAGAAAACTGGAGTTCAATATTTTGTTGTTGAACATGTTCATGGATATGATGGCATTGAATCTCAATATGCTTGGTACTCTCAAGAAAAAATAGATTGTGAATAAGCTTCAACACACTCTGATTGTTGCAAAACAAAGTGGTAGGACATGTCTCAAGAACACCTATGCTTGTCAAAATGTGACGTAACCATATCATCTCACAGATAGCCCCTGCGACATGATATTCTACCTTTGTGGAAGAGCAAGCAATAGTGGTTTATTTTTTTCTCTCCTAGAAAATCAGACCAGATCTCACAAAGAAAATGAAGCCTTAAGTAGACTTCCTGACAACCAAAGAAACTACATAGTCCCCATCTATGTATTCATACAAAGAAAATTTACATTCTACTCGTACTCTAGGCTATATGCCATTGTACCACGGATGTATCTCAAAACCCTCTTTGTTGCCTTCCAATGAACAACTTTAGGTTCCTGCATAAACCTTGAGAGATAGCTAACAACATAGCTAATATCTAGCCTGGTATAAGTCGGGTAGATGAGACTCCCAATCAATTATTGATAAAGAGTAGCATTCACTTGAGGAGATGGATCGTGGTGGGAAAGCTGCAAACTTGTCTCCATGGGAGTCAACAACGGTCTGCAATCTTCCATTTTGAACTTCTTGGGCAGTGTCTTGGCATACTTCATCTGAGAAACATAGATCTGATTCTTTTGTTGACATACTTCAAGTCCAAGACAATAATGTAGGAGCTCGAGATCTGTCATGTCAAATGATCATTTGAGATTATTCTTTGTTGCATCAATCATCTATGGAGAACTCCCTATGATGACTAGATCATCGACATATATAATCAAAAATACAATCTCCCCCCTTGCTCTTTGAGGTAGAGATTGGGATCATATGGATTTATGATGAATCCATGTTTAAGGAGATGCTCATCAATCTTTATGTACCAATCTCTAGGGGCCTGTTTAAGACCATAGAGGGATTTGATGAGTCTGCATACTTTGTGTTGATGCTCAAGTGTAGTGTATCCCTCTAGTTGGCTCATGTAGACTTCTTCCATGAGATCTCCATTATGTAAGGCACTCTTGACATCCATCTAGTGAACTTTCCACCTAAAATGTGTTGCCATAGCCAATACCATACGGATAGTCTTGATCTTTGTTGTAGGGGAAAAAGTTTCATCATAATCAATGCATTCCTTTTGTGCATAACCCTTAGCCACAAGTCAGGCCTCGTACTTGTCAATGCTTCAGCTTTAGGGGTATTATAAGAACAATCATGTAAATCATATGCCATGTACATTCATGCCTAGATGTAGAATGAGTTGGTGGTATAACTAAGGCATCAAAATTATGAAGACCCATTTGCATCCAATAGCTCTCTTCCTTGGTGGAAGATCAACAAGTTCCCATGCATTATTCCTTAGTAATACCTGATACTTTGCATCTATGGCATCTTTCCAAGGTGGTCACTCAAGAGCTTGATGCACTATTTCTAGTTTTAAACTCTGCATAACTGTACACATAAGGTCCATGTTTACCTCTTCATGAGACTTGCTATGAGTTTTAGGCCTACTAAAAGATGTGTCTGCAACTGCATCATCTTAGCACCATTCATAGTGGCTTGATACCACTTAGGAATATTTTTGTCTACAGGAGATGAGGATTGAGGTGGTGAAAGAAGGGAAAACTCATCCAACAGAAACAAAACCTCTTCTTGAGCTTCTTCACCAAGTTCCTCATCCTCAAGTTTAAGAATTCTTAGTGTCTGTGAACTAACAGGTGATGGAGAGGAAGAGGTACTGCAACCAAATTCTCATAAAAAAAAACATCCCTGCTAATTGACTACATCCATAAGTTAATATCCCTTCGACTTTGAACTGTACCTAAGAAAAATACATTTCACAGACTTATCATCCAATTTTGTTCTCTGAACCTTGGGGACATGCATGAAGGTGGTACATCCAAACACTCTAAAATGTGAAATAGAGGGCTTCTTCCTAGCCCAAGCTTCTTCTAGTGTGATATTATCAAGCACTTTTGTTGGTGCTCGATTCAACAAATACACTGCTGTATGAAATGCTTTAGCCCAGAATGCAAGAGCAAGATCTGTATCCTTCAACATGCATCACACCATTTCCACAATAGTATGATTATGCCTCTCTGCTACACCATTTTGTTGAGGCGTATACGCAGTGGTCAACTCTCTTTGTATTCCATGTTTTTGTATGTAGTTTACAAACTCCTTGCTTGTGAATTCCCCCTTGATCTGAGCGAAGGGCTCTAAGAGTCTGACCTAATGACCGTTCTGTGAGGGCTCGAAACTCTTTGAATTTTTCAAAGGTTTGATCTTTGTGATCCAAATAATAGACCCACATTTTCTTGTATAATCATCCACAAAGAGGAGAAAATACCAGACATTCTGATGACTGAATGGCATAGGTCCATATAGATTAGTGTGAACCAATTCTAAGGGATTCAAGGCTCTATTTTCTGCAACAGGAAAAGGAGCCCTATGTTGCTTTCCAACAAGACAATATGAGCAAAGAACTTCTATTTTATGAATGGGGGGAAGTCCTTTCACCATATTTATCTTACCCAATGCAATAAGATAACCAAAACTGATATTTTCAAATCTCCTATTCCAAAGAGTTGTGGATACATTGGTTTTCACTGCAAGGGATTGATCTTCATTTAAAACATCAACTAGTTGGAACATCTTTCCTACCCCTAAAGCACAAGCTACAATTGCTCCATTGTGAGTTTTGTCTTTGATAAGACAAAGTTTCTCACCATTGTGTCGATCAAATTCAACTTGCAAGTTGTGCTCTAGTAATTGACTTACAGAAAGGAGGTTCTTTGTGAGTCTTGGAACATATGGAACCTTTGTAAGTCGACATTTGTGAGTTTTTAGTGGAAGGGAAATGTCACCAATTCCTTGAACTTCATATGAGGTATCATCATGCAATGAAACATGCCCATAGGAGGTAGATGGAGTGAGGTCACAAAACCATTCTTGTTCCCATGTGATATGTCTGGATGCACTAGAATCAACATACCAGACTGAACTATTTGAGGTGGAGGCCTTAGTTTCTGTAGTATACAGGAAGAATTCTTCATCTAAATTACCTATAGATGCAACATTGCCTTGTTGCTTATTTATATTTTTCTGCCAACGAAGATTCTTCTTCTTATCTCCCTAAAAAGATTTCTATGGATTTGTTTGACTGGATTCACTATTGGCATAGGAATTATACCATCACTCTTTGAGTTCATGTCCCTTTCTTCCAAAAATTAGACATTTTTTTTCTTGTTAGAAGATTTGTCTTGATTTGGTTTAGACTGACCTAATGGACCACTCCAACGTTTAGGTTGTTTTCCCTTCTACTTTGTTGTGAGCACCTGATTCTCTTGGGAGTCTAAAGCCTCACCATGGATTGCTTCTTCCTATTCAAGCAAGTTGACCAATTCTTCAAATGAAGGTGTTTTACTATCCACATTTAAAAATGTTACAAACACTTGAAACGAAGGGGGTAATGCTCTCAGGACAATATGCACAAGAGTAGAATATGTGACTTCTTCCCCTAACACTTGAAGTGATGTTCTGATTTCGACAACTCTTCTAAAAAAATCCTCTACCTTCTCACCATTTTGCATTTGGAGACAATGTAACTGACGTTGCAGATGGATGATTTGGTTTTTTTTTTAAGCCTCATAGGCTATTTTGAGTCTATCCCAAGCCTCTTTGGCAGTCACAACTATATGGATGTGAGGTTGAACCTCATTTGTCACTCCAAAAAATGATCAGTTTGGCCTTTTGATTAGCCTTATAATTTTTTTTTATCATCACCAGCTTATTGAGGTCTAGTCGTGTCTCTAGAGACTAAATCCCAAAGGTCTTTGAACTCTAATTGAGTTTGCACTTTGGTTTTTTAGGTGACATAATTATCTCCTCTCAAGAGTTGAGAGTCAATAAGCATTATTTTAGGTACACTAGGAGCCATTGTATATAGTTTTGAATGTCCTTATATCTCTGATGTAACCCTTATATCTCATTGACAATTTTACAAGGTCGATGCCACATACGTCGTTGTTGCAGCTTTATTACGCACTAGATGCAGTAATTCGACATGACGAAACTACTCATAAATGCGAATCAGAGGTACTGTAAATACAAAATGCTGATAGTTTGTTTTGGTTTTTGAGTTTCCAAAACTTAATATGTGCTTTCAAAAATAATAATTGCCCCAAAATTTGAATTTAAGTGCAAAAAAAAAATTATTTTACCCTTTTCTTATTTTTCTAATGTTTAAACTATAGAAAAGAAAAAGTATTTTAGAAATAATTTAATATTTTTGTATTATTAATAAAATAGTTTTCAAATTCTAAAGTTAACTTTGCAAAAACATTTAGGACTTCTTCAAATAAAATAAAAAATTGCACCTTTATATGTTTCCCGATCAAATTGCTTTGCCTATTCTTCTTCAATGTCCTTTCAAATAACTTCCAGATTTGAATTCATGCTTCAATGGCAATTGATTTGATCAAACAACTTCAAATACCTTCCAAAAGATGCCTTCCAACATATGTGGCTTCAACAACAAGTGTCTTCAGGCAATTTTTACATCTGGTTGGAGATTTTGGCGCATCTTTTCAAATGCTTAATGCCTCCATATGAAATGATTTTCATTGAATTTGAAATGCCTTTCAAAAATAAATAAAATAGATTTCATTGAAAATGAGACGCCTTCAAAAACAAATTTAGAATCTGAACGCCTTTATTTCAACATTATTTCAATGCCTTCTCTAGTCTTTGTACGACTTCTTCACACTAGAACACATTCTACAAATGGTTTGGGCTTTGCAAAAATGAGATTGATTTCAAAAACCCATCTAAATACCTCTTTTTCAAAAACTTCTCTGCAAAAATCAATGCTTGTACGACTTCTTTGTACAACTTTTCCTCAGTCTTCAACTTGACATTTGACTATCTTTCATTTATAGATTATTGCTCAAGTTTCCTCTAGAAATTCTTCATTCATCAACCTCCAGGATTTAACACACAGGCTCAGGAGTAATATTGCTCTGATACCATATTGACGAGCAAAGCAATGAGGAAAATCTATTATGCGAAGCAACAAATATATATACAAATATTAGTGGTTGGAATAACCACTTAGTTGGCCATACCTGACCAACCAACTATAACTATCAAAGATATTTATAAGTTGGTAATGTTAATAATAGTTCAATATTATTAACATAATACAAATGATGTAATATAAATAAATCTAACATCTATGAAGCTGGTGAAGATATATAGAGGAACTCCTTAGTAACAACATTTACCATTCTAATAGGGTCAATGAGAACATTGTGAATGATTTTCATGTTGACCTGAACGATGATGTAAATAGGGCCATCATATATGCCCACAAACATGTCAGAAGAAGAGAAAGAAATGATAGGTTCAGAGACAGGATTCCCTTGAGGTACTGGAGGGTGGGTGTCTACCATCCCTACCATGCTAAGAAAGGGAGAATCATAATGATTAGTGCTAATCTCCAACAAGGGTGAAGTGGGGGTGAGGTTAGTGAGATTGGATGAATTGTGCGGGAATGGATTTTTATAGATTTACAAATTCTAATTCGGTTTGGCAACAAATTTGTTTCTTTTATCATTTTCCCTAGTGACTTGGATGACCTTTGAATTGATGAGGTCCTAAATAATGTTCTTCAAACACATGCATCACTCTGTGTCATGACCCAGACTTTGTGGAACTAACAGAAGGCCTTCAGATCATAAGAAGGTGACAATGACTTGTTTGTATCTATAGGTCTAATGAGTGGTAGCTGGACCAAGTTATTGGTAAGGAGTTGTTGTAAAATAGAGTGAAGAGACTCAAACAATGGTGTAAACTATTAGTTTCTTTGCCATCTTGAAGAAGAAAGAGCCATAATAACCAATGAAGGTGCAGTGGAAGTTGTTGGTACTTGCCCAAAATTTACCAAAATCCTAACTATTTGTGCCTCATTATTATCTTGGAAGTTTTCACCCATCTAATAATCAATCTAAGAGATCTTAAATGGGTTTCCCTTGGTCAAAATTTTTATGTTGAAGTGGCCTTCTATCTTCCCCATGCATTTGTCATGTGTTAAAATTGCCAAAAGGTCCAAAAATCTTGAGGCTACATGTTTCCTTGTCATTTTCTAGCATTTCTATGTTTTGTCAATTTCTTCCCTCCTATAGGATGTAGAAATCCTATTGGATATTGCATGTGTTTGTTTGTATCCACACCATGTTCTTCTTGTAATCTCCACAGATTCTATTTCCTTTTATTCTCCCCATTTCCTTACATTTTCATCTTTCACAAAATCCCATCATGATGCAAGACATTCACTCTGTTTCGCATCCTATTCCTTCATCCACTCTTGCATCCAAATCCCGCAAAACCTTCACATGTCTTCGAACATCCATTTCACCTATCTATTCACTTTATGGATTCTTGACGTGGTCCCAGACTTTGTATTTTTGGTCCAATATCTGCCTCCTTTCCCCCCCTCATCTTTTGCATATATTTCCATATTATTTCCTTGTAAATCTTGTTCTACCACCTTATCCCTCTTTCCTTCCTCTTTGCCTTTGCATCCACCTTGCAGGAATTCACTTCTAGACCCGATCTCATTTCGCCACTTCACATCCACTTCCTACCTCATGTTCCACATCATATCCTTGCATTCCTCCAAACTATCTGAAACACTTGCATTTCTCCTTATGGAAATCTGATAGGGTGTTGGATATCACTCATGTGATCTCACATCTCATCTTGTATGATTTTTCTACATTTTGTTACACCCCGTGTGTTTCTAACTATTTACTATTTACCTTGATTGGTTAATTTGCTTGAATAAATGAATGTTTTATGAATCTTTGCATTAATGTGTATTGTGAATCTTGAATTGAATATATTGAAAGCTTGAATGATGCAATGTGATGTATTATAAGTGATTCTAGTTGTGAAATATATGAAGCATATGATTATATTGTGATTGGCTAACTACTGTTGTGATGATGTAAGCTAAATGCAGGAACATGTTGCTCCTCCAAAAACAAGGAGAAGTATCACTTAGGAGAAGGACTTGGTCTGGTAAACATTAGAGAAAGCCTAAACTGAGCAAGCACACACCACTATCCTACTTGGTCTAGGTTATGTCGAGTCTATGTGGGCAAAGGTAAGTAATCTGTGGTAATGATCTTGAATGCTTATTTGGATATGATTTTATGAGTGTTTTAAATAAGGAATGTGTTTTGGTCTGAGTGTCAATTGAAGTCTTCTTTGATAAAGTTTGGAATTGCAAATGACAACGTATAAAGGTGAAATGAATATATACACATATGTAAATACATGTCCACGATAAACTTATACATATGAGAAAATACATGCATGAGTATACATAGATAGACGTATCTATGCATGCTCATGAATGTATTGCTCATAGGCATAAGAGTATCGATTGGGCGAAGGATATATATATGTGTGTGTGTGTGTATTTCATTCATGTACGTCATCAATGGATATATATATATATATATATATATATATATATATATATATATATATATATATAAGTAAATGTTTAAAGAGCGATGTTATATAGGCGCGCAGCCTGGTAAGCAATGTAAATATTAATACATGGCGCATATAGCAAAGACTATGGCGCTGGGAATAAAGCATATGCGATAAATTTGTATGGTATATATTTCTATGGTTTTGGCATTAGAAACAAAGAACATACATTTTTGTTATATGAGAATTAAAGCACATAAAGTGCATAACAATGTAATTAAAGGCTACCTTCATATAGTGCTAGAAATTGATTTCCAACGTGCAAATACATTGACCAGTTCGTTGCGAACTTCTAGCATGAGAATAGGGGGGGCGTGGTTGATTGAGTGGCACCATGTTTAAGTAGTGTAAACTGAATAGGAGTCTAGAATCTACTCTGTTACCTTGCATTTCTAAGTTTAGTGCTTGTTGTCCATTATGTGTTCATTATGCAACAATTTCTGCTTGCCATTTTGCATCCTTTTTACTGAGTCAAATTTTGAGTGGGAATTGTGGTGAATCTGGTAGCTTGTTTGTAGCCTTCGCATGCTCAATTTTCTGTATAAATAGAGGATCTCTTCCATTCTTTTTACATGCAATTCTCCATTGAAGTTGCTTATGTTGTTCTGCTGTTATTTTTCTGAGTTTAGTGTTTTGAGTTGCATTGTTATTTTGGTCTTGAGTTGTGAGGAAAATTAGTAAGAAGTAGAGAGGGGGAATTGAGTTGATCTTGGAGGAGATATTCAACCATCTTGAGGAGTTAAGAGCAAAGAATTTGGTTGAACAATTGGAGCATAGTATTAACAAGCATGTTAATTTCTTCTCCATTGTGCATTTTATGTATGGAAAGATTATATCTACTTGATTGTTGTTTGGAAATGAGTTTGGTTGCTTTTCTGTATCGAATTGGGTATTCTCTTATATGTTCAATGTGAGGTATATATATATGTAATATGGGAAATATTATGTAATGAATGTATGAATAATCTCCATAGTAGAGATTAGTATCTATATTGGTAATATACACTATATTAAGTAAGTATGATTAGCTAAATTGCTACATTGTGAAAGTTAGGTTATGAAAACCATATATTACAACTTGTATTACTTTGATAGAAGTGTCATAGTAAAATTGGAATTGTTAAATGGGGTTAATCTTGGGATTAGTTGATCCATGGGTAAGGGAATAACCTTTGTATAGAGAATGATGTCATACCAAATCGAGCTAGGAAGATGGGTGAATGTGTGAAGTCCATTCTAAATTAAGGGTGATGAATACTTTGGCCAAAGTAGTGTAAGTAGCCATTGTTTACACTGTCAGTTCACTGTGATCTAGGTTTATGTACTAGGCAGGGATAATCATACTTGTAGGTTGAAGCCATAGTATGACAGTTCTAGTTATGTAGGACACAACATCTTGCTTAGAATAGGTTGTTCTTTGAGGTTACCATACCAATCCCTTCGTCGAAGGGTAGGGTTGTTTACCAGTTTGGTAAATGTGTAGGGGACTGTAGTTAGTCCGTGGTTGGTGGAAAAATGCTTGAGTGATGCTTCTCCTCATGCAGTTGGCGACTAGGATTTGAAGACAGACATTAGAACCATTGTATCTCTACTTTCAGTTTAGCTCTTTGAAACTTGTTTGTAACATTGTATCCATCTTATGGAATTTTGTAAATGAGAAATATTCAATACTTGTAATGTTGAGAAGTGAATTGATTATGCAATGGTAAAGTTTGAAATATGTTTCAAATGTGCATCATATCATTTTTAAAGAAAGAATTTTTTTGCTCTTATGGTGGTATCATAAACTATTTACTTTTGGGTTAAATTTAGTAAAATTTATTTGGTAGAACAATGGGCATATTACACGTGGTATCAGAGCTACCAAGTTCAACTCTTGAACCTATGTGCTTTCTATGCTTTCCCATCCAACATTATGAGAGTCTAATGTTTGGAATTCTTGTGCCAGGATGGTGCATCTCAAAATGACTGCAAGGAAGTCAGTTATTGGGAACAAGTGCTACCTAAAGGCCAAGAAGGAGAGAGAAGCCATTGTTTGTACCATTGAGGGAACAAATGATGATAACGACATATAGTTAGGTGACACAGAGACATTTAGTCACACCCTCACTCGAATTAGTCAAGAGAAGAGAAAGATGAGAGAGGCTGTCAATTTCAACCGTTTGCCTTTAGTCTCTCCAACCAAGTCAGAATCCTTACCACTGTCTAGGGATATACCCTCTAAATATAGTGTAAGTCCCATCATGTTGTCTAGAGATCCTTGTGTCCCTCTTTTGGCGGCAGTGATTCTAATTTCTTCAAGTGATGATTTAGAGGAGTATGTTCCCTGAAATTATGTGTCTAAGGATAAGTCTGAGGGTTACTATATATCCATATGATGATAATCGTGAACCAAAATTTGAGGGATACACCCCACTCAGTTATGTATCTGAGAGTGAATCTAATGGATACTCTCCATTAGAGTATCTTAATAGTCATTCTATGAAAACCTAAGGATATTTAAATCCTTATTGAAATTAAATAAAAGAAAGTGTTTTTATCAAAAAACTTGTGTATATGTACTCTTTTATGGAAAATGCTTTAAATATGAATAACTGATTCTATATGAAATGTTTAATGTTTTAAGAACATTAGGTAAACATTCATAGAATGTAATCTTAATGGAACCTTTAGGTATAAACTTTCTCAAAAAGAATGGTTCATACAAGAACTAATCTAGGAGGAAGTGAAGAAGTAGGGCATGGATCGAGAAACATGGATGCTAAGTTGGACCGAATCTTAGCAATGTTGGATGAAACAAGAGAGAGAGTAGGAAACTTGGAACAAAAAGAAAAAGGAAAAGATAGATTGGAAAAAGAAGTACCTATCAATAAAGACATTCCTATTATTAATGAAGTCCCTGATAGTGAGAATGAAGGAGAGAATTCTTGTGACCACACACAAACTAGTGATCATGAGAATGAAGGGTCACAATCTCAATCTCAATCACGATCTGAAGGAATTAAGAGGAGGAGAATGGCGAAAGAGCTATCCTGAGACATGAGGAAAATTACACCTCCCAAGTTCAAAGGAAGTACTCATGGGGACATAGCTGAGGCTTGGCTCACTGAAATGGAAAAGTACTTCAAGGTTAGAAACTACACTGAAGTTACCAAAGCAGTTTGGGGAGCTTTCCAGTTGTCAGGAGAAGCATCTAATTGGTGGATGAGTAAGAAGATGAAGCTATGGCTTAGTTCTATTGAGCTCACCTGGACTGAATTTGTTGAAATATTCTAAAAATGTTGGTTACCCCAACTTTTCTATGACCAGAAGATCACAGATTTTCAAAATCTCAAGCAAGGAGATTCTCCGGCCAGTGAATATTGGGAAAAGTTTACACATCTTCTAAGATATGTACCCATGTATCAAGATGTTGAGCGGTTCTGTATTAGGAAGTTCATCATGGGATTGAATAATCAGATAGGTGGGGAGGTAGATATGCATGGTCCTACCACTATGGATCTTGTATATGAAAAATCTCTTAAGCAAGAGCAAAAGCTTAAGTCTGCTGCCAATCATTGTGAGAAGAATAGAAAGAGGTTTAATTGATCTCAAACCAATCAAGCTTCTAAGAAGTCAAATGAGGTTCAAGGGTTTCCAAAGAAAGTGGAAAAGGATTCTCAAAATAACTGGAATGAGCCTAGGAGAGATCAAAGAGGAAATAACGACAATAACTTCAACAATGCCGCCAGAAACAATGGTAACTCTAGAAGAACTCCAAAAAGGAAGGGACCGGTTAAGGGATGTTTCACTTGTAGTGGAGATCACTTTTCTAGTCAATTCCCCAATAAGCCATCAGGGTCACAAGCTCATGGTAATTCTCTTCCACCGCAACGGGATGTCTTTCAACAAAGGATACATGCTGTAGTTAATAACCGACAAGCAAAATATCAGATCACTCCAGTGGAAGTCACAGGTACTTTATCTGGCATACCCATCTCTATTTTAATAGATATTGGTGCCACTAAAAATTTTATTTCCCCTAGAGTAGCTAGTAAACTATCTAAGAAAGCTGGCTATATGGAAAAGTCTTGGGTTGTTGAATATGTAAATCAGACAAGAGCAAAGGTGGACCAATGTTTGTTCAAAGCAAGGGTAGAAATTCCTAGTTTCTCTATGGAAGTTAATTTGTATGTACCTCCTTTAGGGTCTTATGATGTCCTCTTAGGGATGAATTGGTTATGGAGACATAGAGCCAAGGTTGACTGTCATGCTAAAACAATAGAATGCTTAGATGATCTCGGGAACTGGGTATCTTTGCAAGGGACAACTAGAGAAGTTAGTCTACGATAAATATTAGTTGTGCAAATGCATAGAGCAAAGAAAAAGGGTTGTCAACTCTTTGCAGTTAAAATGGAAAAAATTGAGGAATTCAAAGAGTTTATCAATCAAGATGATGTGGCATATTTTAGATCACAAGATCTCCAAGAAGCTGAGGATGGAGAGATGGAGGATGCAGAAAAGACAGATATGGAGAAATGCCCTATCCTAAGAGATTTTGCGAATATATTTCTAGAAGAGCTACTTGGATTGCCTCCCAAGAGAGTGTTTGACTTCTCCATTGACATAATTCCAGGGTCGGAACCTATATCCAAAGTACCATATAGGATGACAACAACAAAATTGATGGAATTAAAATCACTTATCCAAGGGTGATGAGTTCTATGAACAAGTCAAGTGAGCACTCACAGATAATTTGCAAGATAAAAGGTATGAAGCTTTTTACTTTGAACCCAATGGGTTATTGAGGTATAAAGGAAGAATTTATGTACCTAATTCTGGTGAGTTAAGGAATTTGGTATGGAAGGAAGTACATAATGCACCATACTCAAGACATCCTGGTGTTATTAAGATGTTAGCAGATGTGAAGCTATTATATTTCTAGAAGGGGATGAAAAGGGATGCCGCAAGATTTGTGGCAAGGTGTTTAGAATGTCAAGGACTTCCAATGTCGAGGAATAAGCACAATGCCATTCTAGTAGTTGTGCACAAGCTTAAAAAAGTGGCACATTTCATACCAGGTAATCTGACAGATGGAGCTCCTATAATAGATTGAAAATTTATTCAAGCTCAGTTTCTAGATTGCATAGAATTCCTGAAAAGATTATTTCTGACAGGGATGCTCATGTAACTTCTAGATTTTGGCAAACCTTGTTTTCTTCACTTGGAACTCAACATAACATAAGTTCAACTTACCATCTGGAAATAGATGGACAAATGGAAAGAGTAAATCAAGTGTTAGAAGATTTTCTAAGGATGCATTGCATGGATCAACAATATAAATGGGAGGATTACCTACCTTTGGTTGAGTTTGCATACAATAACTCCTATCACTCTGTAATAAAGATGGCTTCGTTTGAAGCATTGTATGGCATAAAATGTCAGACTCCTATAAGCTAGGATAAGTTAGAAGATAGGATAAGCCTTGGACTATAAATGTTATCAGATATGGAAGAGCATGTCAAGATTATCAAGCAGAGATTAGCAGAAGCTAATCATAGGCAGAAGAGCTATGCAGATGCCAAATGGGTTCCTAGGAATTTCTCTGTTGGGGATAAGATTTTGTTGAGAGTAAAACCCCATAAGATTTCTATAAATTTTGGAAAGTCATCCAAACTATCTTTGCGCTATGTAGGTCCATTTGAAGTCTTTGAGGAAGTCAATCCTATTGTGTACAAAATTGCCCTACCACCAGCTCTTGCCAGGATGCATAATGTTTTTCATGTCTCATATCTTAAGAAGAATGTTCCAGGGGATAACCATGTTATTGATTGGAATGCTTTACAGGTATAGGACCCAGGAGTGGTAACAATCGAGCCTCTCAAGGTGCTTGAAACATGTAAGATTCTCTTGCGTAACAGAGAGGTTCTGCAATGCAAAGTCTAATGGGATCAATATGTAGAAGATTCTGCCACTTGGGAAGATTATGCTGAGATGAAGCAGAAGTTTCTGCAAGTTTTTCTTAATTTTGAAACCTCTTGAGAACAATGTGTTATGTGTTATGATACTTTATATGTCTTATTTATGTTATGGTAATACTTGATACTTAAAAATCATCAAAGATGATGATTCATAAGGGGGGGAATATGTTACACCCCGTGTGTTTCTAACTATTTACTATTTACCTTGACTGGTTAATTTGCTTGAATAAATGAATGGTGTATGAATCTGTGCATTAATGTGTATTGTGAATATTGAATTGAATATATTGAAAGCTTGAATGATGTAATGTGATGTATTATAAGTGATTCTAGTTGTGAAATATATGAAGCATATGATTATATTGTGATCGGCTAACTACTGTTGTGATGATGTAAGCTGAATGCAGGAACAAGTTGCTCCTTCAGAAACAAGGAGAAGTATCACTCAGGAGAAGGACTTGGTCTGATAAATGCTAGAGAAAGCCTAAATTGCGCAAGCACACACCACTATCCTACTTGGTCTAGGTCATGTCAAGTCTGTGTGGGTAAAGGTAAGTAATTTGTGGTAATGATCTTGAATGCTTATTTGGATATGATTTTATGAGTGTTTTAAATAAGGAATGTGTTTTGGTCTAAGTGTCAATTGAAGTCTTCTTTGACAAAGTTTGGAATTGAAAATGGCAAGGTATAAAGGTGAAATGAATATATACACATATGTAAATACATGTCCATGATAAACGTATACATATGAGAAAATGCGTGCATGAGTATACGTAGAAAGACGTATCTATGCATGCTTGTGAATGTATTTCTCATAGGCATAAGAGGATCGATTGGGTGAAGGATATCTATATATGTGTGTATTTCATTCATACACGTTGTCAATGGATATGTGGATTAATGCATTTTATGTTGTTTAAAGAGCGTTGTTATATAGGCACGTAGCCTGGTAAGCAATGTAAATATTAATACGTAGCGCATATAGCAAAGACTATGGTGCTAGGAATAAAGCATATGCAATAAATTTGTATGGTATATATTTCTATGGTTTTGGTGTTGGAAACAAAGAGCATACATTTCTGTTATATGAGAATTAAAGGACATAAAGTGCATAGCAATGTAATTAAAGACAGCGCTCCATATAGTGCTAAAAACTAATTTCCAATGTGCAAATACATTGAATAGTTCATTACAAACTTCCAACATGAGAATAGGGGGCGTGGTTGATTGAGTGGTGCCATGTTTAAGTAGTGCAAACTGAATAAGAGTCTAGAATCTGATCTATTACCTTGCATTTCTAAGTTTAGCGCTTGCTATCCATTATGTGTTCATTGGGCAATAATTTTTGCCTGCCACTTTGCATCCTTTTTATTGAGTCAAATTATGAGTGGGAGTTGTAGCGAATCTGGTAGCTTGTTTGTAGCCTTGGCATGCTCAGGTTTCTGTATAAATAGAGGAGCTCTTCCATTCTTTTTACACGCAATTCTCCATCGAAGTTGCTTATGCTATTCTGCTATTATTTTTCTGAGTTTAGTGTTTTGAGTTTCATTGTTTTGGTCTTGAGTTGTGACAAAAATTAGTAAGAAGTAGAGAGGGGGAATTGAGTTGATCTTGGAGGAGATATTCAACCATCTTGAGGAGTTAAGAGCAAGGAATCTAGTTGAACAATTGGAGCATAGTATTAACAGGCATGCTAATTTCTTCTCCATTGTGTATTTTATGTTTAGAAAGATTATATCTACTTGATTGTTGTTTGCAAATGAGTTTGGTTCCTTTTTTGTATCGAACTAGGTAGTTTCTTATATGTTCAATGTGAGGTATATATATATATATATATATAATATGGGAAATATTATGTAATAAATGTATGAATAATCTCCATAGTAGAGATTAGTATCTATATTGGTAATATACACTATATTAAGTAAGTATGATTAGCTATTGCTACATTGTGAAAGTTAGGTTATGAAAACCATATACTATAACTTGTATTAGTTTGATAGAAGTGTCATAGTAAAATTAGAATTGTTAAATGGGGTTAATCCTAGGATTAGTTGACCCATGGGTAAGGGAATAACCTTTGTATAGAGAATGATGTCATACCAAATCAAGCTAGGAAGATGGGTGAATGTGTGATGTCCATTCCGAATTAGGGGTGATGATTACTTTGGCCAAAGTTGGTGTAAGTAGCCACTATTTACACTGTCAGTTCACTATGATCCAGGTTTACATACTAGGCAGGGATAATCATACTTGTAGGTTGGACCCACAATATGACAGTTCTAGTTATGTAGGACACAACATCTTTCTCAGAATAGGCTATTCTTTGAGGTTACCATACCAATCCCTTTGTCAAAGGGTAGGGCCGTTTACCAGTTTGGTAAATGTGAGGGGGACTACAATTAGTCAGTGATTGACGGAAAAGAACTTGAGTGATGCTTCTCCTCATGTAGTTGGTGGCCATGATATGAAGACAGACATCGAAACCATTGTATCTCTACTTTCAGTTGAGCTCTTTGAAACATGTTTGTATCTTTGTATCCATCTTATCGAATTTTGTAAATGAGAAATGTTCAATACTTGTAATGTTGAAAAGTGAATTGATTATGCAATGGTAAAGTTTGAAATATGTTTCAGAGGCGCATCATATCATTTTTAAAGAAAGAAATTTTTTTGCTCTTATGGTTGGGATCATAAACTATTTACTTTTGGGTTAAATTTAACAAAATTTATTTGGTAGAACAATGGGCATGTTACAAATTTCTTCCAGCTATCAAAATCTTTTAGTTCCTCTTGTTTGTGGGAAAATGATGACCTACAAGATGTTAGTTCCTTTCCCTAATTCATTCCCTCCACCTCTCACATGCACCTCTACATGGATTTTCCACAAAATCTATCAAGTCTATATTCCAACTAAAATAACCCAACTATACTTAACTAAAATTTTCCCTTTTACTTAGACAAAATTTCTTGCACTTCTAACTATCAATCACACAATGATAGTTATGATCAATGATTACAACACTTGAATAACTCTTCAACTAGCTCCTTTAGCTAGCACCTATTTCACTAGTTGTGAGATGACTACTTATTTTGGAACAATGATGATAACTGAATGTTAACACCTCTTAGTTGACAAGGGAGTGTCACCTTATCAGAGTTGAGGGAGCATCACCCCAACAAGCATGAAACTCGTAGATTTCATGAGCTAAAGAATAAAGCTTCTAGAAGAGAAAATTCACCAAAGATCTAAGATGTCAAAATGAAGGCGCTTTCCTCCTTTTATAGTGCTCCTCCTTCAAAGTCAATAAAGGCATGCTCTTCAATGCAAAGTAGGAACCAAGGCATGTGTTTCCCAAGAGCATATTCCAATGGGAATATTCCATTTGATGACTCACTCTGAGTTGGCAACCTTGTCCAAGGAGCTGAAACAGATCCCAATGCCATCACTTGAACCAATAGGAGATCATACACTCAGGGCACTAGAATGATGCTCCACAGGTACAGAAGTGTGCCTAACATCACAATTGAATGCCCCTCAAGGCTAGGCGCTCAAACTAGGTTGTCAGAGGGTAAATATGCGCCTAACTTTTCTAGTGACCTTAACATGCATGAAATATCGTGAAAATGTTCATTGAAGGTTCTCTGATGGCGTTTGATGCTATTTCCATGTCTAGGCACCCATTTGAGATGGTTTCTTCATGAAACTGCGCCTTACTATTGCTAGGCGCCAATTGAGGGTTGTAGAGCCTAGGAAGTGCACCTCACTCTCTGAAAGATGTCTTTGACAACCAAACCTATCAAATCACCCCTTAGGTGCTATTTTAAGATCCCAAAGTGGATATCAATTCAACGCACACATTTGAGCCAGTTGAGATGTAAAAGGGCGCCTTCCCTTTCTAGGTGCAAATTGTGAGTGGAACAAGAGGTAAAGTGTGCCTAGACTACTTGCCATTATTCCTTGAAGCTTCATCATTCAAATCTCTCTAATTAACCCTTTGTTGAGCAACTTTACCTTAACCACTTGATGGAATCACAGACTCATTTGAGGTGCATTCTTTGAGATTAGAAGCTAGATGCATATTTGGAGAGGTAGGCATGAGATTTGCACCTAGGGTTTACTTGGTCATTTTCTCTAAGGATTTGCAATGTATGAATCATTTTAAAGGTCAAATGCCATCAATCATGGAAGTACCACTCATTACAGTGGAATTGAAGCGCATCTCCCTCTTAGGCACACATTTAGGGTTGTGCAACATGATATTTGTGCCTAGAGTGAATAGGCCTTCCTCCTTACTCCATTCACTTAGACAAATTCATCTTGAGGACCAATCAACATTCCTTAGCAAGGCGCCATGACTGATATGGTTGATGTGCTTGAAGTGCCACTCTGGAGACTCATGTGATGATGCTTCTTTGTTAGGCACAAATTGTAGTCTGGAGGAGAGAGAAAGTGTGCCTAACCCTTCTTGGGCAACTTCTGGCCTTCAAATCCCTGGTTTAATGTGTTGATAGGCTCCAATGATGTTATACTTATCATATTGCACTTCCAAACCTTGATAGAAGACTCCATATCCTTAGGTGCGCATTTGGCACTGGATAGATAGAAAAGTGTGCCTTGGCTTTGAGAGTCAAGTTCTTGTCAGTTTGGCCTCCAGACTTAACCATTTTGCCAGACTTGCCATAGATTGTTTGGAATAGTTTCTAACTTTGTACCTGTAAAACTACAATACTGAGTTAGTCAAAACCAAATTCATTGCCTCATCATTGGTATTAGCCCACGTGAATGATAAATAGGCTAATCCATGTTCAATGTTGATCAAGTTGGAAATGGGGACATGACACTCTCACATGCACCTCTACATGGATTTCCCACAAAATTTATCAATTCTATATTCCACACCACATTGAATTCTTGCAACTTCTCACGACTTCACCTACCTCAACTACTCCCCTACAAGTTTATAAGTTCCATTAATGACCTATTTGGAGCATGATAAGAAGGAAGATGGACTCCATATGGCTTCTTACAATTATGGACCCCTAAATGGTGGATTTTCTACACAAAGGAATGGGCAAACACTCTGAATGAACATAATTTCAAGTGTGATCCATGTGAATATGATGTGAGTACATGTGGGCGACCATTTCATGTGCAAGTGAGAAAGCCCCTTTTTCCAAATCTATTCAATATTGTAGGATGAAGTATATAGTGGTGTTTCTAATTCATTTTGAAATGGATGGAACTAGTTACATAATAGAAACAAAAGAAAACAATTTCAAATATCTAATGGTTTCTTCGAGTGATGACTTTTTAGGGTAATTTTATTGTAATCCCTCTCAAGTTTTTTTCTCAAAGGATATGATAGGGCATTGTAATCTTCAAAGAATGAATTAAAACTAAAAATCTAGCATCTTTTAAAATGTCTCCATGAACATTATGTAAACTTTTGGTGCTTTAGTAAATCCCTTAACCACATTTGCTAGTTTGAGTGTTATGTTGGATTAGTTTGTCATCTAGAAGAATATAAAATTTTATGGGTTTATGGGTTTGCATATGAATTATTAAGGTATGCTTGAGTTGATGTTCTACAATTTCATCTATCTATTTTTTTGTATGTATAGAGCTTATCTCATGCATTAAAATTTTAGGTATAGTCTTTGTTGATATCTTGATCAAAGTATCATTGCAAGGCATATTTTCAAAAGAATACAGGAAGGTTATGGGTTTTCTTATGAATTATTAAGGTATGCTTGATTTGATGATCTACAATTTCATCTATCTGTTTGTTTGTATTTATAGAGCCTATCTTATGCATTAAAATTTTAGGTATAGTCTTTGTTGATATCTTGATCAAAGCATCATTGCTTGGATTACATTGGTGTCCCCTTCGGTTGAAGATCTAGACTATGTTTCACTCACTAGATATAGGCATTACTCTTCTACTTATTTAACCCTCATCCCATCAACATACCAAAACATAATAAAACCTTAGTCTTTATATTTTATTTGTTATTTTTGTTACCCACATCCATGTCTAGATGTATGCATCAACATTAGGGGCTATCAAAGCATCATTTTTAGACTTTCTACATGGTTGTGTATCTTCCATATGAAGGTGCAACATCCTTGTGTTTTTTAAACCAACATACAAGTGCTTAGTGATAGTTAATTGGAGTCTCTTGTGTATTGGGTATGGTTTGTTACAATGTCTAGTTTATGCTATTATTTTTTGTATCCTCATACACCTTAGGGAATACCTCCCTTGGTTTAGTAGAGCCAGAAGAAGAAGAAGGTCCTACCCACCTTATCAATGTTGTCTGATATGCCCCAAGCTTTTGCCCAAGGAATTAGCTCAAGAAAAACCTAGATGGACCAAATTTTTTTAAAATAATGACATGTTTTGGCATGCATACACACACATCCATGTGTTACATTCAAAATATACGACACTCACAAGACATCACCGCCAACAAGGTAGTGTTAAAAGAAGACTAACTAGGTTGCTCAATGCTCCAACATGCCTCCCAACACAAGAGAGGGAATAACTTCTAGAATACATATTGTACTAGGAAAGTGAGTACATGGGTAGACTCAAGAGGTCAAGAGGAATGACTTTTGTATACAAATTTTCCTCACAAAAGTTTGGGAAGTGCTTGTTGTCCGACATACCATGGACAATAGTGTAGGGGAAGACTACAACTCTAGGATTGGACACCAATGCCAATCTGGGACACTAGCACTAATCCTCAAGTGTCCCACCCAGGCATTGTAGTCTGTCTGGGGCACTGTGGTCCCACCTAGGCATTGTGGTCTTATCAGGGCATTGTAGTCCCACCAGGGTCCAAAAACATGCAAAAATTAACTCATTTCAACCCAAATTTATCGAAGTCCACCCAAGGACTCTAAACATGATTTTAACACTCTAGAGACACCTATGAATCCCCCAGAAGGTCTTGAAGAGTGTGGAGACATCTGATTCAAGCCTTCCCAACTCCCATAAACACAAACACTTGAGATTTGATGGGAATTAATTCCACCAGTCGAATTCAATGACACGAACATCCAAATAAGACTCACAAGCAAGAGTAACCTAGGAGGACTAGCACACTCCCAACACCAATCATGCAAACATGAAATCCTAACTCTACAAGTCAAGTTCAAAAAGGGATCCAACTATGGAGTCCATCAAAGAAATACCAACAACATTCATTAACCAACATTTTACAAAATGCTATTTTCTACCAAAATCAAGTTCATTTGATCCCAAATGACAATTTAGGTGCTCTACTTCATTTTAAACAACATGTATCCAAATGAAGGAAAAACATACAATAATCAATGCACTTTCAACACCAATGTCAAATAGCACTAAAACCAATGAATAGACCGTCACCGCTTATGTGGGTGGGTTACAATTCCTCAACCACAGAGGATCAAATAATGATACATGTTACAATGATATGACACCAATATCCTTAAATTATACATTTTATTTTAAATTAATGCAATAATAAATGCTAACAATGATGAGATCCACACCTTACACGTGAATCCAAGCTACTCATTAGGATCCTGCAAGTCCCCAATGGTGGTTCAACACCACCCAACCATGTGGTGCCCTCAAGCCCACCCCACTATCCTAGGAAATGGTTGCATGGGTAGAATACAATTTCACGCCATACAAGGGAGAGAAGAATTCACACACACCAAACAACATGTATACTACACAACACATTTGTAAGCATGAATCAAGCATCTTAATGCACAAGCAATGCTAAGGTCACATCACATGTCGAGTATAACTCCTATGGTAAGGAAGGAAAAGAGACATAGTAGTCAAGACAAGGAGTTTAATTATGATGGATCAACATCCTCGTAGAATATGAGTAGTTGGATGCCCTATCAAGGGGTCTACTCTAGCATTCACCGACTGCACAAGTCATGACATGCTCTTTATGACCAAAATTGGATCTAGGAAAGCATCCTTGTTTGGCATAGATCTTATAATTATATTTTAATTTACCCAATGTGTTTAAGGTTAATCTTTATTAAACTCTCCACTCGCTATTTCCAACGGTCCCTTTGTATCATGGTATGTACTAGGAGCTACTCCTTTCTTACTGTATACCTCTTCCTACATGCCCATATCACCAAATTCACAAATTGGGCATGACACAGAAAATAATGCAATAACAATCGCAACATGAATTCAAAAGATGCAACATTTCAATTCACATGGGAGACTACTCATCCCAATTCAATTCATTCAAATTAGGTTTAAAAAGTAAAATTTTCATTTTTCACATAATGTAAAATAACCATAAAAACCCAATTCCACCATTAATGGTTGCTTTGCAACCTTGTATTTTTCCCACTTTCTAAAATACAAGGTTTATAAAAAATCTAATGACAACCCATTGTTACAAATGTGAACAACACTCCATATATGCAATAAAATTTGGAAAAGGGTATCTCTAATAAAATTTTGTCATAGTTTTGTTTCTATTTGCAAGTTTCCAAAATTTAAAACTCAAGCAAATGAATTAAACAACAATTACATTATTTAAACACTCTAATCCTATGTTAATGAAGCCGTAAGAAAACCACATGTAGTGGCATGTAAAAGGAAGAGCATAAGAATGTTTAAAACAAATAAATTGGAGAATTTACCTTTCCAAACAATCTTTGGAAACCAAGAACAATGAAGAGTTTTTGCAAGCAATCTTTTTCCACACCAAATCCAAGCCTCCACCAAAAAATGACCAAAACAATCCTCCACTCAATCAAACAAGAAATTCCTTCCTTCAATCCATAAAAAATCTTTTTCTTCAAGCAAGGAGAGAGCAAGATAGAGAATCAATACAAAATGAGCCTATTTTTCCTTTTATCCAAAAAGGCCCTTATATATATATATATATATGAATTTTAAAATTCATATATATATATATATATATATATATATATATATATATGAATTTTAAAATTCACTTTTTAATTTTTTTTCCCGAAGGAAATGAAATTAAAAGATTTCATTTTTCAAATTATAACTAATAACAACCTTTCCTTTTATTTCTACTAACCCAATAATTTTAATAAAAAATGCTCATTATCCAAAATTTGATTGGACAAATATTCTAACTTTCACTATGTTAATTCCTTTCCATGCAAAAAAATTAATAAAGTGACTATTTTCATATGATAATCAATTCCACTAAGAATTATGGAATATTAAATATCCCTTTAAATTTAAATAAAACACATTTCAACATATATAATATGTAAAACTTTAAAATCTCACAAACACACATAAACGATCACCAAGTTTATGGGTTTGCACACGACAAGTGGAATCGTGAATTACCATCAATTTGGATTTGAAAACACACAAGGGTATGCAAGATACATCCCATAGTTGATATGAGTCGGATAATGAGGCTAAACAAGCAAACAACTTGTAACGTCAAAAATTGCATACCCTTGCAATTTCATGCTATATTTTGGCCTTGCTTTAGTGTTCATTCCCTTAGTTTGATTGTAGGCTCATTTTAGCCCTTGCATTAGCCTTTATCCTTCCCATGGTTCTTAAGATCTATGTTTAGTGATGTCTTTTCATCAATTTTGTTGTCACTTTTGTGTTAGTCATGTGATGTTCTAGTGTCTTGTCATTTTTGAGCCCAAACCATCCGGACACTAGTGCTTCGTGCGAATGTCTACGCGACACGCTAGTTTCCTATGACAATTTTGTGTTTTGTGGCCATTTTTGAGCATTTTGCCACTCGTTGCTTTTTCACATGTCGGTGGTAATGTCTCAGGAATATTTTGAACAATTCGTTGCCTCCTTCCTTTTCCCTCCTTTTCTCATTTTTGAATCTATCTTTTTGTTATTACAATCCTCTTGGCTCTCTTGGTTCTTCCTTCTTGCAACTTCTTACATATTGTAGGTTTCTATAGCTCTCTACAACTTGCTACAACACTCTACCTTCAACTATCTTGCTCTCCTTGGCTTCTTCAAGCCCTTTAAGGTGATATTGTTCTTGTTATTATTTTGTTACAAGCATTTATTTCTGTTGTGCCCCTGAGCACCTTAGGATTCCCACATCCTACCAGAGTTCATTTAGTCAATGTTCTTAGATCTAGACACACTTAGATTAAGAACACACACACATTTTTATCTATCTATCTTGGTTGTTGTGGAGGTCGAAAGACCAAAGCAGGGGTTTGACTGAGACAAACCCCCAAACAACCTCAACCATTTTTCTTGTTTTGTGTTCTGTAGGTTAAAGAAGAAGATTCGAATCCATGAGAGTTTTCTCATTTCTCTCCTTTTATCTTTTCATTATATTATCTTCATTGCGTTTCATTTAAATGCATTATTTATATGATTCCTTTGTGTATTGTGTTGTTGGGTTTTAATTCTTGTCTTGTGTGTAGATTAGGTGAAATCTAGACCCAGACCATACCATACAGTACGATTTTTTTTATTGTTTTGCTTCCATACAGACTACAATGTGACATGTAGACATCCTTGCTATGCGTTGTTGTCCTAGACCAAGACCATCCTTTGGTGACAAGTTCTTTTCTTCCTCTTTCATGATCTGTAACTTATTTCTAGAATTTGTACTTATGTTTTTAGTTAGTTCATGTTTTACATTCCAACTTAAGTACTGTAATGCAAGAAGTGATTTATTTATTTTTTTCTTCATTACATTTTGGTGAACCTGACTTTTTGACTTCAAGCTCCTTTTTCATGCAAATTTTCTTCCAAAAAATGATAAAAATATTTTCTTTCCTAAAATGTTTTTTTTTGAGGTGCTGCCCCAAACCTTGACCTTCGGCGGGTCATCAATACCTTTCTTAACTTTCTCCTCATTTCTAAATAGATTTTTTCTTAGTATCTTTTCTTTTATCACTTTCCATCTTTCTTAAGAAGTTTTAAGATCTTCTCTTACAAGCATGTGAAAGCGAGTTACCTTTTCCTATGTCACTCCTTTTCCTTGATCCCTCTCCCAGTATCCCTCCTCCTTATGAGGATATTTTGGTGCAAGAGGATGAAATCATTGATACTTTTCTTAATGTTACTTTACCTTCTCTCCATTCCAATGCTATCTCTTCTAGAGATGAAGCATTAGTATATGAAGAGTCTCACCTCACATCAGATCCCCCACAAATAAATATTGAGCATATTAATTCTATATCTTATCCTACATCATGTATTTCCCAAGGAGATACTGGTTTTAATTCCATTACTATTAATCGACTTATCCCACCTGCTAAAGGGATGTTGGATAAGTACATCAATGTTCAAAATATTTCTTCTGCTTCTAAAATCATTATGCATAGGGCGCTTGATCCACCCCCACCTTCTCATCTTGTGATCACTGTTCGAGGTATTTCTGAAGATCCTCGACCTTTGAATCACTTTTTAGAATTTGCAAATTCTACAACTCAAAACATGTCTAGGGCTCCTCACTACTATGTAGTAGCCCACATGTATAATGCTTGGAAAAACAAACAGGTTACTCCTATCTTTGTTTCCCTTCCTCCACCACATCTTACTCTTCCTTCAACTCCTCATCTTACTCAAAATACTATTGGAAAGTATAATCTTCTCGAGCAGCTCCATGCTACTCCTTCCAAGATCTCTCTTTGCGAGTTGGTTCAAACTTCACCAACTTATCACACTATGCTCCAAGAATCCCTACAGAAGATTCCCATTACATCCTCTGCTAGGCCAAATGACATAGCTGCTTTGATTGATGGTATTTATACAAATACTACTGATATTGTCTTTCAACAATATGAACTACCTTCATTAAAGGTACAAAAGTAGAATGATCTTCTGCTCATTATTGTTGACATTAACAATTTTGGGGTGAAGGTCTTAATATTTGTGGCATAGACCTATTGAACTATATTAATATTGATACGTATTTTCTCTCCCCTTCTACTCTTTCCATCTGTGGCTTTGACAATGTTAGTAGAAAAACACTGGGAACAATCACACTTCCTATTGAATTGGGCCCAATGACCCTACCTACCCTAGTGCATATCATGCCCAGGGCCTTATCTACAATCTCCTTCTTGGTAGACCATGGATCCATGCTATGGGTGTGGTCCCCTCTACCTTACATGGTTCAATCAAATTCGTCTTTGAAAATAAAACTTATACAATTCAAGTTGATCTAGATCCTATGTAGTACTGTCAGCATACGACTTATGTGACTCAGCCTCACACTTCTCCTAGTCTCCAGAATCTTATTCCTTCTTCTTCTATCAAAGATGATTCCCCATACTCAACTCCTAATCAAGAAGTTGACAATGGTGTTGATTCATCATTAAATGCATGGCTTGGTGATGATTGGGGCTCCTTAGACTTCAACCCCCATGGGCCTGGTGAATATAAGGTTAACCCTTCCCAATTGGACATTCCTACATTCAACAAGGATCTGAATCCTAGTATTAGAATCAATCCTTTTTCTCATGTGAATACTACTACTGCTTCTTCTCCAACATGTGCATACACTTATCATATTGATATGGCTAGTAATGTTGATTCTCCTCTTCTTGATTTGGATACATGTTACAAGCTTGGGTTCAAAATTATTTCTAAACATGGATACAATGGAAATGGTCTAGGGCATATGGAACAAGGAGTTAAGGTCCCTATGGAACCTACATTGCACTTAAATTATACAGTGAGTTTAAGTTATTAGTCTTCTCCTTTGTCTATATCCCCTCCTCCATTGTCTGAGGTCTTTATGACTTCTTTTTAGAAATGAAACCTTTCTCCACAATAGAAGGGGTTGTTTCCTACTCCATCTATTCTTTCTAAACAAGAGCACATCTTGTTGATGCTTCTAAAATCTTGCTTGATCACTCTTCCTCCTCCTACATGCAAGAAGTTTCCACAACACATTCAACAAACACTTCCTTTCTATGCATGTCAATGAGTGCTTGGCCATTCCACTAGTGAATTCCAAACCTTGAGCAAAAAAATACATCTTCTTGACATGGATGCTCTCACTCTTCCAATTGATAAAGTACACGTCTCTTCTCTACATGACAAGTGATATTGAGCATGACCTCTATCTGGTTCATGGTTATTCCTCTATTTTCTCATGAGACTATTGTGTTGCTAGCCACTATGTGTCACTTGTAGCTTTCTTTGTTTGCTCATTTCCATTCATGGTGGTACAATCTCACATGCAACCATATCCCACAATAATGGGTTACACTTTTTGGCCAAACTTGACATTGAAATCAACATTTTGACCTAAATCTTCACTTTCTAACACCTATAGCCGCTAAACCGTTAGGAATTTGAAAATGATGCGAACTAGTGATTTGTGAGATTTTGTTTGTAGATTCTAAATATATATTTAAAAAAAAAACTTATAGTTAAATTGTAATTTTTTTGCATGTCCTTTGATAACTAGTTTTTAATCGTAAACAACATTTTTTTAAAGTGATGTGTATTCTGTCGCACATAACTTTTTTTCTACAAAGGATAAAATTTTGATTCTTTTGAATTTAGATTGGTAACACCTATATCCAAAGGATGCATTTGGTTTCATAATGTTTTGTTGAATATTTTTTAATTAAGTTTTGAAGTCAAACCAATTATAATTTAGACATAGGTGTATTATGTCCAACATAACTTTTTTTGTATGTATCAGAATTCAATTTTTTTGTTGGAATAAGGACATCAATACCTAGAGGACATGTATTTTTTAGAATTTTTTCTCTATTTTCCTATTTTTTCGTATGTGTGAAACAAAGACCTTGATGTTCATTGAAAAACCTACATTCACAAGAAATAAAAAATAAATATAATAGTCAAATTAAATATATTTAAAATTATACTTTTTGGGAAGCTTATAATAAAGACTACATACTTACAAAACATAAATTTTAAATGAATTCATTTGATCCCCCAAACGGTAAATCAAAAGTGGTTTTTTTATCAGCATTTTGATAGGTGTAGAGGAGACTCCATTATAGGTATGGTTTAAAACTAGCGAGGTTCTATCCAAGGGGGTTTGAATATAAGAGGGTTTGATCAAATCCTCTTTAATTAAAATCCTTTAAATGGAACCTTTCAAGGCTTAAATCATTATATTTTCTAAAAATATGTGATTTCAACAAAAATCATGATGTCCCAGAAAGTGCAACCCATTATTGTGGCAACGCCTGGGATTGTCTGAGGTCTCTATGACTTCTTCTTTTTAGAAATGAAACCTTTCTCCATAATAGAAAGGGTTGTTTCTTACTCCATCTATTCTTTCTAAACAAGAGCGCATCTTGTTGAGGCTTCTAAAATCTCACTTGATCACTTTTCCTCCTCCTACATGCAAGAAGTTTCCACAACACATTCAACAAACACTTCCTTTCTATATGTATCATTAAGTGCTTGGCCATTCCACTAGTGAATGCCAAACCTTGAGCAAAAAAATACATCTTCTTGACACAGATGCTCTCACTTTGCCATTTGAAAAAGTACACGTCTCTTCTCTACATGACAAGTGATATTGAGAATGACCTCTATCTGGTTCATGGTTCTTCCTCTATTTTCTCATGAGACTATTGTGTTGCTACCCACTATGTGTCACTTGTAGCTTTCTTTGTTTGCTCGTTGCCATTCATGGTGGTACAATCTCACATTCAACCATATCTTTATTTTCGGTAACAACACAATATTCTTATTCATGGGTGTCCTCACCCTTATTCTAGGGGTAGAGACAACTTATTCTAGGCATGTGCATTCTTTTTTAAGGATCCCTCCTCTTTCTTCCCCTTTTCTTTACCTTAAAACATTTGCATATTATACATGCTAATATTTTAAGGGGGGGCATATATTCTCCTCACATGTATATCTATACATTTACCTTGCTTTATTTCCACCCCTTGAGGTATAGCTTATTGATTTACCCTCATTGTGACATTTATTCTACTCTCCCTGAAGCGTTCACCCCTACAGTGTTGGTGCTTGATAAGCTCCTTGATGCTTTAATTTTTGATACGCTCCCTGAGGCGTTGGTAGTCTATGATCTCCTAGCGTAATACAACTTGCTAGTCTGTGATCCATATAGTCTACGAGCCACCTAGCGTAATACAACTTGTTGGCTTGTGTACTTCATATGACTTACCTTTTTACACCCATGGTCACCTAACATAACGTATCTTGCTAGCCCATGATCCATGAGGGTATTGCGATTTGCATGACCCCTAGCAATAGAGCAAGCTAGTGCCTGAGTCATGTACTCTTCTTTGTTTGTATTAATTGCTTCCCTATTTGTTTGTATTTATTCTCTCCTTGAAGCAATCAATCAACTCATTATATTCTTCTATCTCCATTTAAGAATTCCTCTATTTTTTGGATTTCTTTATTTTTGTTGCATTTTGGGGACAATGCATGGTATTGAGACAACCTTTCACATTGAGGTCTCTTTCACTTTTCTAACTCAAAATTTTTATTTGTTTTCTATGTGTTTTTCCCCTATATGTATGTGTTGTTTTTGTTTATATAAATGTTTGTGATGCTCTGACATAGTGGTTTTGCAGGTTTATGCTCTAACACTATTGTCTTGTAGGTTTTTGTTGTTAATGTACTTGTTTTGTAGGTTCTCAGTCTAGGGGCTTGATACCTCTACTTGAAGAGCTTTGCTTCCTCTACAATATCCTTTTGGTGTTGTGATGTTATTTACTTTCAGTTCTATCCTCTTTAATTTAGCATGCATATTCACATAATGTCATAAGCCCGCTAAAGTGGGGGCTAAATGTAATGTCAAAAATTGCATACCCTTGCAATTTCACACTATATTTTGGTCTTGCTTTAGTGTTCATTCCATTAGTTTGATTGTAGGCTCATTTTAGCACTATCCTTTTTCCTTCCCATGGTGCCTAGGCTTTATGTTTAGTGTTGTCTTTTCATCAATTTTGTTGTCACTTTTATGTTAGTCATGTGATGTTCTAGTGTCTTGTCATTTTTTAGCCCAAACTATTTAGACACTAGCACTTCGAGCAGACGTATGCGCGATGCGCTAGCATCATGCGACAATTTTGTGTTTTGTGGCCGTTTCTGAGCATTTTGCCACTTTTTTCTTTTTACATGTTGATGCTAATGTCTCATAAATCTTCTTAATGGTTTGTTTCATCCTTCCTTTTCCCTCCTCTTCTTAATTTTGAATCTATCTTTTTGTTATTACATTCCTCTTGGCTCTCTCTTGGTTCTTCCTTCTTGCAACTTCTTGCATATTGTAGGTTTGTACAACTCTCTACAACTTGCTACAGTTCTCTACCTTCAACTATCTTTCTCTCCTTGGCTTCTTCAAGCCCTTTTAAGGTGATATTGTTCTTTTTATTATTTTGTTACAAGCATTTATTTATGTTGTGCCCTTGAGCACCTTGGAATTCCCACATGCTACCAGATTTCATTTAGTCACTATTTTTCAATCTAGACACACTTAGATTAAGAACACACACATATTTTTATCTATATATCTTGGCTATTGTGGAGGTCAAAAGACCAAAGCAGGGGTTTGACTGAGGCAAAGCCCTAAACAACCTCAACCATTTTTCTTGTTTTGTGTTCTGCAGGTTAGAGAAGAAGATTTGAACACACGAGAGTTTGCTCATTTCTCTCCTTTTATCTTGTCATTCTATTATCTTCATTATCTTTCATTTAAATGCATTATCTATATGATTCCTTTGTGTATTGTATTTCCAAGTTTTCATTCTTGTCCTATGTGTAGACTAGGTGAAATTCCAGACCCAGACCATACCGTACAGTACGGATTTTTATTATTTTGTTATCGTACGAACTACAACGCAACGCGTAGATGTCCTCACGACACACTAGCATCCTAGACTGAGACTCCCATCCTTTGCTGATAGATTCTTCTTTTCTTCCTCTTTCCTGGTCTGTAACTTATTTATGAAATTTGTACTTCTATTTTTAGTTAGTTCATATTTTACATTCCAGTTTAAGTAATGTAATGCAAAAATTGATTTATTCACTTTTTCTTCATTACACATCCAAATGTGACATCTCCAATATAACCATCATTGGGGAAACTTGGTACCTGTACACTCAGGTAAAACATTAGGTGTACCTGCTCTATATAATATAGCCTCGAAGCATAGCATAAACACCTGACATGGAATGATATATATAAATAAATAAACATCTCATACACAATAATCATCCACAATGATCAATAACCAACCACTAATAATGATAATCACACACACACATATACATACATACATACATACATACATATATATATATATATATATATATATATATATATATATATATATATATATATATATATATATATATATATATATATATATATATATATATATATATATATATATATATATATATGACATGAGTAAAAGTAGTGAAACAACACATTGAATGAATTTATGACATATGCACCCATAATAAAGTCTAGATGCCAACATGAAACCTCATCAAGATCACATCGATGTCAAAATAGAGTGTCATTTCTAGTAATAGTAGCAAAAAAATAAAGTACAAGTCCATGGTAAAAGGCATAAATACCTGAGGTATTACATTATCCATTGTTGCCTCATCCCAATTATAAGTTTTAAGTCTTTTTCTTGAGCTTGACACGCATAGCACTCAAGAATGACCTTGTTTTAGGGATTTGAGGATCCTCAACTTTGGGAACCAACAAATTGGCATCGTTGCGAGGGAGAATTAAGTTCTTGGTTGTTATCCTAAAGGTCTTCACCGATAAATAAAATTTTCTCTTCCCAAGTAAAGAGTGGCATCTCTGTTTGAGATAAAACCTTTCAAAGTTCAAATTAAAGAAGGATGGAAAGAGGAAAACATCAAAAGGATTCTCAAGAACCTGAATAGGTTGCAACACAAGTTGGAAGACAACATATTGCATGGAAAGCAAGAAATAAAGGTATGTCTACTGGACTTTCTCCTTAAAGAGATGATGTTGGCCCTTTTGCTAGAAAAAGTATGTATGATTTGAGGGATCAATATCCATATGATTTAGATGATTTTGGTGATAGAATGATTAGAAATGGTCATAGAAACCATAGACATGAATCCAGTGTGCCAACATATACTACAAATCTAGGTGGAAGAAATAGAAACACACCCCATGAAACACATGTTGAATATGTGAATGTATTTACCCCATCCATGTGTGAGAACTTCAAGAATAATATCACACCCCAACTCTCCTACATCTGCACATAGAATTGATATAGAGCAAGATACGACATTCCATGATGCTAACACAAATATACCACCTAAAAATGAGCTTAGAGAAAGAGAGATCAACCAAAGATTAGACTTTCTTGATCAAATCATACAAAGGCAACTTGAACTTTAAGCTCAATGTGAGTTGCAACAGGCCCAACTTAACCAAAATGCCAAACAATAAAATCAACCCCAACAAATCATAATATCCCTAACTAGCCAACTAGAAATTAACAATAAAATTAGTAGCAAAATAATTGACTAGGCAAGAGAGTCCACCACTAGAGATAAGCTCAAATATTTCCACCACCATGACAACCATTAGGAATGGAAAGATATAGATCCATGATCTCCATATGATCTTCCTATTTTTCTACCACCACGACCTCTTCCTCTTTGTTTATTTTCAATTTTCCTATATAATTTTTTTTCAACTTTCATGGTAAACTGGTATGCATCTTCAATAGTGGTTTACCTTACCATGCTGACCTCCTCTTGAATATTGGG
The DNA here is from genome assembly GCA_027924645.1 of Cunninghamia lanceolata. Lineage (NCBI taxonomy): Eukaryota > Viridiplantae > Streptophyta > Pinopsida > Cupressales > Cupressaceae > Cunninghamia > Cunninghamia lanceolata. The sequence goes on along the minus strand of BSBN01000339.1, from coordinate 26,990,633 downwards.
CTTCAGTCCATTGATGTATCTGGCTACCTTTTTTATTGTCTTCAGAGTGACATGCTCTGATGATGACTTTGTAAAATTCTTCAGTATACTCTTTGACTGTTCTAATCATCTATCTCAAACCTTGCATTTTCTTCAAGAGTTCCAACTCATAAGCTATAATAATAAATTGCCTCTTCAATTTGTCTACCATTTTGTCCCATCTGGTGATCTTCTCTTTTCTTATTCTATTCTTTCTAATTGTACTTCTCTCCACCAAATTCTAGCTTGGTCTTTGCAAACTTGACCCTCTTAGGATCCTCTATTTCCTCCTAATCGAAATATTCTTCAATGTCATTAATCCAATCTATCAACTCTTCTAGATTGAGACTACCAGAATATGTAGAGATATCTATCTTTGGCCTTTTTCCAAAATTTTTATGGCCTTAGACAATTTAACTTGTTTAGGTTCCTCTTCTCCATCATTTTCTTCATATTATGCATCACCTTGGACTACATCATCTTCATCTTCTCTTTCATCTCTCCTTCTCAGTTCAAACCCTCTTCTTAGCTCCTCCTAGATTGCATTAATCTACCATAAATCCTTCTTCTATCACTACAAAATTTCTACCACCATGATTTCTTCATGGAGACATCTTTGTATTTTATTTTCTCCTCTTATACTTAATGTAAAATTTCTTAGTGCAAAGCTACCTCAAATCGATGGTTCTTCTTCAACCTTCCAACCTACTACCTCAAGGTCCAGGCACAAACTACCTCACTATTTAGTGATTTGTTTGTACACTCAAGATACACTCACTCTAATACCACCTGATGCAGGTGTACTCCACCCAACACACTCACAATAACAAATTAACACAAGAAAAAACATATGAAGTAAAAATGCAAGCAATTTCATTCATTTAACATGAAACATCTTGTTACAAATTCATGGAATGTTAGATAACATCAGATTCAGACCTAATCTTATTAGAAAATATATGACAAAATCCTCCAAAAATGCTACAACAATCTGCAACTTTTTATCTATCTAGAGCTTTAAAAATGGCTCTATATCTTCCTCTATTTCATCCTCTAGCTCCTTTGCATAATCTATAGCTACTAAAATAACTTCCAACCACCACTCCAGCTACCTCTCCACTCCCTTGGGCATTCAATACTTATATCCCACTTTCTTGTAACTCCCCTCCACTTTAATTCCACCTTTTGGGCCATTAATTTCCACCACTAGAAAATAACTGAAAATAGCACAACTTCTAGGAACCATAACTTGTGATCCACCTGATTGGGCCTCCATTTTTTAAAACTCAAGAGTTCAAAGTGCTCTATGCCCTAGAAATTTAATTTATTCAATTTGCCAAATTTTGGGGCCTCATTCATCCATTTAAAGCTTCAAAATCCAATTTTAGGATTTTTTTAGGATTTATAGGAACTTGAAACTTTAATATCTTGACATGTAGGCATGACCTTAGGTTGAAACTCACCCACAATGTTCATTAGACAATTCTAGAGCTTTGGGTAAAATTTTAGGACAATACGTGCTCAAATGCAAACTTTCTAAAAATAAAAATAGAGGCCTTGCTATTTTTAGCCTTTTTAGAAATTTTGACTGCCCTAAACCATTCTACAACACTTTTTAGAGGAAATAAGCCTCATGGGTATTCTATCAATTGGAAATTTCAACATGGGCTCCAATATAACTAAAGAAGCCTACAAAACCAAAAATAAAACAACATTAATTTTTTTGGGTGATGTAAGATTGTGCTCTTACACCTCTAGATACTCTTGCATCATGAAAGATGTCTAAGTTCCAAGGAAACAATAATGTCATTGGTGAAGAACACCTAAGATGTTTCATCAATGTGACTAATGAGTATGCAATAGAGGATGAAGATGTTATGATGAAGTTGTTTGTTCAGTCATTGGAAGAGAGTGCAAAGGAATGGTATAGGAGGCTTTTGGATAGTAGCATAGAATCATGTGAAGAATTCATGAAATGTTTTAGATTGTAGTATTAGATTGTAGTATGAAGATAGGATTAATCCAAAGTTTGCAATTCATGAGTGTAAAACCATTAAGAAGGGTGTGAATGAAATTGGTGTTGAGTTCAATAGTAGATTTGTCATGACCATGAGGAAGGTGCCTCCCAATATGAGACCAAATGAATCAATGCTTGGTTCTCTACTGCAGAGTAGTTGATTCTAAATTGGGATTTTGCCTTCATGAAAAAAACCATCAGGACCTAAGAGAAGATTATAGCATGGAAATTAATATAGAAAGCAATATGAGGGCATCTAGAAAGCATATCAAGAGAGTTGATGTAAAGATCCTATGGCCAGATGCTAGACTACATGCAATCCTCTTACAACTGAATCCAAGCTTCATAAAGGTTTATCTTATAGGGTTGCAAGAAATGAGAAGGGTTTAACTTATGACATTGTTGCTACACACTTCAATGAAGGACAAAGGTTGCATAATAGGCCTTATAATATTGATTGGTCTAAAAGGCCATGGCTGAATGATAAGCAGGTGGATACTAAGTACGAAAACCCAAGGCACCAAGACAAAGATACTTCTAATCCTTTGAGGAAGTGTCATGTAAATGTCTAAAATGATTCATTATGGTGTGAGGCATGCTTTTTGCCTGTTGATTCAGCTAATTGTGCAATTGTGGTTGCACTCTTGAAGGAGAAGTAATTTTTTGGTATGAATAGGGTATATTACCTAACTGGTTCCACATTAGGTCCTATTCACACTTGTCTAGTTAAGTTTACTTAGGGAATTTAATATTTGTGTCTCATGTCATAGGATTAAGACAATTGTCATGATCACATGTTGTCCTAGGTCTCAACCTTGCCTATAGAAGCAAGGGCTCTCATTGTATATAATCATCTTGTGTATCTTGTATCTTGAATGCATCATTATCATTCTTTGGCAATATAACATTTGTGTTTCTTCTCTCTTGTTGTGGAAGGTTGTTTTCATTGTAGGTGATCCTAGACATCCCTTGAGTCTATTATGTGACTCTTACATGGTATCAGAGCTTTAGGTCTATAACTCCCACCCCTTGTTTGGAGATATTTAACTAAAAAAATTCATACAATGCATCTTGGTGCAAGATAAATCTTGCCGTTGAGTTTAGAAGGCCCAAGAGATGAATTTTGACATAAAATACTTCATATTTTGGAGTTAGAAAACATTTCATCATTTTCAAGGGTTTGCAGAAAAATTATCACCAAAAAAATCATAAAATTCATATGGAATTTGTATAGTCATATGTATCTGTACTATATAGATTTGACAGCTCATAACAAGTCATAGGCATTAGTCAACAAAGAATTGACATCTTTGCAGGAATATTTTGCCTATGTCATTGTTATACATTCATAGAAAATAAGTTTTTTTTTTAAATTTGTAAGTGGGTATTGTAGGTGCCAACATTGTGTCATCATTTTGTAGGGTATTGTCAGCCTTCATCGAAGCATATTTTTTTGTAGGGTTCAAGACCCTCGGTCATATTGGTGATCGTGGGTTATGTTGCAAAGAGTTGCATGAGGCAAAGCTTGCGGTCATAAGACATAGACCCCCAGCCCAGAGGGGCTTATTTCTAGTGATCAATCAGGGAACCACTACACTACTCATGACCAATGTTGTCGACCTCTTTGCCACCTAGACAACAACTTTCACCTACATGTCACCTAAGACCATTTCCAGCCATTGGAACATCATTGATGCCTCTTAGATATGCCACACAACTATGGCCACTCTGCTAGAATTTTCCACTTTGTCACCACTCAAATATTGCCCTTGCTCCACTCCCATGAGTAGTGCTACTGCCGAACCACCTTTTGGTCACTAGGTAGGGCCCCTAGCTCATTTTCATGCCCTAATATGGCAATTTTTTCCATAAGCCATAACTTATCACCATGATATCAAATTGTTGCAAAAAAATAGGCATCAAAAAGTTGGTTCTAAGCAATTCACAGTGGTACAAGTTTTTTTTGCTAATTTTTTTATAGGTGCCTAATTTTGTTGTTTGAAGCCCATATTTGGATTTTTTTTCGCAAAGCCATATTTTTTGCCCACGGTATCCAATTTTGGATTTCTTATAGGTGTTGGAAAGGTATTTTTGAACACTATAGATCCATCCATGTAATTTTTTTATATTCTATCTCAGATATCAAAATTTTAGTTTAAGTTCATTTTGCATACTTTGGCTCGTTTCTTGGAAAAAATATTGAAATTGGTGGTTGTTTTTTCTTTGGGGGGCCTTGATTTTATTATTGATTCATACTTGGGAGGTTCTAATATAGATTATTGTTCTACATTATCTATTTTTCTCTATTGGTGTTTGTTCTCTAAGGGATGATTCAAATTCATTTGAACTCCTCACTCCTCATAACTATCACTCATGGAAAATCAAGATGCAATGATTACTTCTATCTAATGGTTTATGGTTTGCATTGGATGAAAATCAACCTAAGTTTACTAAGGAATATAAGGATTTTATCACATGAACAAGATTCATAAGGCTATGGGTTTGACTATTTTACATGTTTTTGATAGCTTGTTTTATATTGAGGATTGTACATCACCTAAGAAAGTATGGGATAAGTAGACATATCTATTTGGTAATTTTAGTGAATTTCATGCTTTGAAAATAGAGGTAGAATTGATTTCTCTTTCTCCTAATACATTCCTTCCATTGAGGATTATTAGGTTAAGTTCAAATCTTTGAGATCTCAATTGGTTGGTTGCGGGAAAGATAAAACTGATAAGGAACATATATTCTTGATTTTTTCTAAGTTTAAAGGGCCATATGTAGTCTTTTCTTCTACATTTTATTCCACTATGGATGCCCTAGGTGATGCATTCACTATGCCTTCTCTTGATTTGTTTTATGATTATTTGACTGGAGAGCATGCTAATCTTATTGAGTTAGATGCACTTCCCAAGAGTCATGCATTGGTAGCTCAATCATCAAAAGGCAAAGGCAAGAAGAAACCAAAACCTAAGACAAGATTAAATTTAGTTAATGAGCATCCCATCTCGTCCAAATAGGATAAATCTAAGGAGAAACCCACTTGTGCTTATTGTAAGAAAACTAGGCATGGTGAATATAATTGTTAAAAAAATAGATTGATGAGTTGAAGCATCTTCTTTAAAAGAACCATATCCAATTGCCTTCAACAATATCATCTGGTTCATCTTGTTCTTCTACTCAATCATCATATATAGTGTCAAGGATAACTAGATAGGTTAATGGGACATAAAAGATGAAGGGTCAAGAACTTTTTGTATCTACAAGTCTTTAGTCATAGAGATGACTTCTTGATTCTAGAGCTTCTCATCATATGGCTTCTTCATAGGTCATGTTCTCTTCATTTGAGCCTTGTACTATGCCACCTATATTGATGGGTAACAACACTTATATGAATGTAATTGGGAAGGTACCTATTGTGTTAGGGAGGGTACCTTTAATAATGTATTTTGTGTGCCTTCTTTATCAAATAACCTCCTTTATATATATCAGATTACTCATGGTGGAGTAGGAATAAGTGTTGAGTTTACCCGATTCAGTGTTTATTAGAGACTTGGAGAGTAGAGAGATCATTTCTATTGGAATTGTTTATCATGCATCTCAATTGTACACCTTTTCACATTTCCCCCTGATGATATGACAGTTCCTTTGATTGATATTCACACTCATGCATGTAGTGTGGATTGTATTCCTAAGGGGAAGTTTGGTCACTTGAACCTTGGTTTTCTCTCCTCCACTTCAGTTCTTGAGACTTGTGTTGAGATTCCACATCTTACAGTGATTTAGTTCAGTGGGAACCTTATTGTCTTTTAGATTTAGCCTTTTGGGATGAGTACTTGACATGTATTGCAGATTTATTTTGTGAGTCCCATCTTGTAGATTTAGAGGACACACTTGAGGATATTATTTTCCTCCTTGATCATAGTTATGGTATGACTATTATCACACCATCTTTGTCTTTGGATATTATTCATCATGAGTTTTCCTATTGTCTTGGATTGTCACACTCTTTGATTAGGATTTGTGCTCCTGATTTTGTGGCATCTGTTGATTATGACATGTGGACACTTGAGAAGTTTTCAGAGGCATTATCCTTCATGAGACTTCTTCCCTCATCTCTTGTATTGGAGTTGGAGTTTCTTCTACATACATCAGTGGGTTTGTTTCTTCCCAAGGGGAGAAATGTTATTTGCTAATTTTGGGTTCTCTTTAGTATTCTTCTTCGAGCATTCACCATTGGCACACGAGCTAATTCTTTGTGGGGGGGGATATATATATAGTCTCATTCTTTCCCTCTTATGGGGGAATTTGATTGTATATTCATGATGGATGTAGTCCTTAGGGGGTCTTTTTGTTGAGTCCTTCCATCACTTGTACATGTTTGTTTGCATGTTTTCTCTCTTTTGGAGAGGGCTTTTTTCTTACAGGTTTTTCTCTTTTACTCTATTTATGTGAGATCTTTTGTACATGGGTACATAACATGGCCCTATAGCCAGGACCCATCTTTGCATCTTTTCATTTGTTTACTTATCCCTAAGTTGCACTTAAGGGGGGTGTTGGTGTGAATATGGTATATTGTCTAATTAGTTCCACATTAGGTTCTATTCACACTCGTCTAGTTTAAGTTTACTTAGGGAATTTAATATTTGTGTCTCATGTCATAGGATTAAGAGACTTGTCATGATCACATGTTGTCATAGGTCTCAACTTTGCCTATATAAGAAAGGGATCTCATTGTACATAATCATCTTGTGTATCTTGTATCTTGTATGCATCATTATCATTCTTTTATAACATATAATTTGTGTTGCCCCTCTCTTGTTGTGGAAGGCTAGTTTGGTTGCAAGTGATCCTATGCATCCCTTGAGTCTATTGTGTGACTCTTATAGAATTTCCAAATGGAGATTGTACCCTAAATATTATGAAGATGTTGATGTGGACTAGCTTGACACATATGAAAATGATGAATTATTTTATGTATGATGATGATAATTATCAAATCGAATATGAGCTGCAAGGCCATGATTTTAAGAATCTCAATGAACTCATGCAATAAAGAGATAAGAGAGCAAAAACTTCAAGTGAAGACATTAAGGATCTTATAGATGTAATTGTCATGTAGGTGTAAAGTGAATACCAAGTTAGGGGAAGGAAAATAAATGTTAGAAAGGAAACTAGAGATATAGTTACACCGGAGGGATTAAACACTCCTACTAATAAGGAAAAACAAAGAATGGTCATTGATCCTAGGAGAAAAGACATTGCAGATAAGAGTGTGACCAAGGCTATAGAAAGGCCAACACAAAAGAAGAGGTCATCTGTACCTAAAATCCATATGCAAAAGAAGTATGTTCCAAAGAATAAAAGTACATGTGTACTAGCAACCTATGTTGAAAGTCCCAAGGTGACTAAAATAGGTGGTAGACCAAATCAAACAAGGAAAAGTTCTCAAGAAGGAAAAATTGCAACTAAGGCAAGTGGAAACAACAACGATGATAAGATGCCACTACTGATGGTTAGATAATGCATTTATCCCTGAAACTCATGCAACAACTATGACCCTATCCACTCCCTTGCCTAAATATGTTCCATTGACATGGATCTTACCTTAGGCCAAATGAAATCCTTGTACTAGTAAGGGAAATGCTTAGAATCCCTGAACATAAAGATAGCATCCTACAATATATCAATGCTCCAACCATATTTGAAGGCCATAAAAATCCTTTGAATGATTCTATAGAAGATATAACTACTGAAGTGAATGCCCAAGGGATACATGTAGTTTAGCTTGGAACAATATTTGTGAGTAATCAAACTATGATTGATTCCTTTCATACCACCTTGTTGATAAAGGGATGGTTAGTACATAACTACATGTTGGATTCTGGTGCATCAAGTAATGTGATGCCATTAGAAGTTATGAATTAGTTAGGCTTAAAGGTTTCCAGGACTTATGGAATATTCTATGCAATGGACTCTTGAGAGGTAAATGTTATTGGAGTTGTTAATAATGTGAAAGTGCAACTTGCTACATATCCTAGAAAGTGCTTCATGATGGACATTATCATTGTTGCTTGTTCTACTAAGTGGGGAATGCTATTGTTGAGAAAGTGGGTAGATTCAATAGGTGGGAGCATACAAATGGATTTATCCTATGCCACAATACCATTCAATAAAAAAGAGGTTAAGTTGCATAGAGAAAAGAAAATGTTACATATTGTAGAAGACCTAGATAGCAAAGGATGAGATGCGCTATGTAGAAAGTGAACTTCAGAACATGATTGGATACATTGATGATAATATAGGTCACCTTGTTGACCTTGCCTCATGCCCACGACTTTTGTAGCCTAAAAGAAATGATATATGGAAATTTATTTTGGTGGAACTTTCTTAAAAGAAGGAAATTGTGTAGGTGCTATCTTGATTTCCGCATATACTACCACTTATAGATTCATGTTCAAATTGAGTTTTGAATGCACCAATAATGTGATAAAGTATGAGGCTTTGTTGCTTGGTCTAAATGTTGCTTCTAGGTATGGAATGAAATGTCTGTGTGCATGGTGATTGTGAGTTGGTAGTATCTCATATTAGAGGCTCATATGCAACCAAAGGAAAAATATTGAAAATGTACATAGGAATGTTGTATGGGATTACATTGAAATGTTTCCTGCCTTTGATATCAAGTGGCTAGATAGAACTGAAAATGTTATAGTTGATATACTTGCTATCATAGCTTCAAAGTTTGATGCCTCTCTAACATAACCTCACTACACATACATTGTGGAAGTCCTCACTAGGCCAATATGTTGAGTTGTTTGTAGCTTCGATCAGATAACATACTTAATATATAAGGTGTGTTAAAATAAATATCAATAGCATGATCGAATGATATATTACCCAAGCATAAACATCGTCTGCATTCTAAACGGTGATTAGTAATTGTTAACATCGGTGAAACTGACTTCATTAGAAATTGTGACGAAGTCACACCGGTGATAGGCATGACTCCTTGAGGAGTCATGTCTATCACAGATGTGACTCCTACAGTCACTAACATATATATATCAATGTCTTTGCCCAGCAATACTATGCATCGACACAAAAATCGGAAGTGTATGAGAAGTAGAAATTGCATCTAGGAAAACAAAAGACAATAATAAATTAAACTCTGCAATACAAATATCCAACCTTCAGAAAATATCCAAACCTGATCTAAAAATTCATCATGGTATCAGAGCCAAGTTTAAGAAAAGATTTGATCAGGCTGTGGGTAGCCATTTTATGCGATTCAGACCCGGGTGTGTTCAGATTGTGGGTTTTCTTACCAAGAGCAGTCGATTGGTTTGATTTGAGGAAGATGAGGAGTTTCACTGAATTGTCACCAGCGGATAGCAATTCTTTCATTGCAGGCAATCTGAAAATAGTGAGCCTGACACACAACAATGGCAACGGTGGTGACAACCCATACAATTTCAAGACCCAGTTCAATCCGGCTGTCGCGATCATCATCATGGTGCTATTGAGCATCCTCTTCTTCATGGGGGAAGGTGTTTGGGCATTTCATGGCGTGTCCACGCTAACCCCCCCCCCGCATGCCCCCATAGGATGGAACCATGTGCTGTGGCAAGGTATATGAGCTATTTACGAATGGGTAAGTCTCGTGCGATGACAGCTCGGGCTCCTTGGTGCACTATATTTTCTGCACTATGGGGACATGTGGAAGTGACCCAGATGCTATGTTGAGGCTCTGTGGGCATCACAGTTGGAACGGAATCATCATTGGATGCACGCTCGCAACGGTCCCTTCACATTCCAATGTCGTGACCCGATACTAGGATACCTCTGTAGCATGCATCTAGCTTTTGGGTTGCTTTAGATGGTTGCGAGATGCCATGCGGGAGGCCGAAGAGAGAGATGACGGAAAGTGAGGTAATTGCAAACTCTTGACTCAGCCTTCCATTGTGTCGCGTTCAGACTTATAACTACTAAGGGGTTTTCTCCATATACATCTAATGTTGCATCATGGAGGACGACGGAGTAGGCTCTTCTACATGGGTGGGTGCAAATATTGATAATGGCGAAGTGACTTAGGGCCTGGAGCAGACGGTCATTAAGAGCTTCCTAGTTTTCAGCTACAATCTGGTGAAAGGCCTCAAAGCAAAGGCCAAGGGTTCTGAGTGCGCCATCTATTTGAGCGACTTCAAGGGCCAAGGACATGACCCTGATGCCATTAGTTATGGAACACTGATCCATGGACTGTGCAAAGTGAATAAGATCAGTGATGCACTTAAACCTTTCAATGACATGGTTCATGAAAATTGCAATCATGATCTCATTGTGTACAATGGTCTCCTTAATGGTCTGTTAAAGGTTGGAAACTTAAGAAGATGCATGTAAACTCTTTGAGATGATGGTGCAGTAGGGCATGGTGCCAAATTGCTTCTCTTAGAATATCTTGATTAATTGGCCTAAGGCAAACACTTTGTATGTGCATACACATTCATTACTTCTCTACAAATTTTAAAGAATCGTAATGGCTGTTTTGCAGATTTTTGGTGCAGTAGCTGCAAGAATATTAGGATGTTTGTGGCTAGCTATGCTGTGGGCAGGCCAATTGCACAAGCCTAAATGTGCTCCACCTGGAAGTTTTGGATTGCCTGTGATTGGTGAAACACACCAATTTGTTATAGATAGCAGATCCAAGACTCCTCATGTTTATGTAGAGAAAAGGAAGGCTAAGTATGGGCAGGATGTTTATACTTCCCATCACATGAGCTACCCTACAAAGATGTCTATAGACCCAGAAGTCAATAAATTCATATTGCAAAATGAAGGTAAATATTTTCTGAGCAACTATCTGAGGTTGGTCCGAAATCTGTTTGGTGAAGGGGCCATTGTCAGCAATTACGGAAACCTGCACAAGAGGATTCGTAATGTAGTTTTGAGCTTCATTAACACAACAAAACTTGAGGAGTTTATCATGGCCGATGTTGAGTATATTATCAAGACAAACCTTAGCAACTAAGAGGGGCAGACTGTCTATGTTGAAGACGAGTGCAAAATGAGTGCAATTTGATGGCTTATTCAAGAAAAGTAGGGCAGAAGCTGCCTACATGCTCTTTGATGAGTTGAAAAAGAAAAGAAATGTGTAGATGGAATCACATATAGCATAGTTATCTCATATTTTTGCAAGATGGGGAGAATCGAGGATTCTCTAAGTTTGTTAGAAGAAATGGAATCCAGAGGGCTGGTATCTGATATGGTAACTATAATGTCACTATTGACTGCACTTCATCTCTCTAGTAGACAAGACTGGGCACGTCAACTTATGAAGCGAATTGGAGATAGCAGTGTTGTCCCTAATATCATCAGGTGGAGTGCTGATATGGAGATAGACGATCAAGAATAGGAGACACCTTAGGATATGGACATTTCTCCTGATCTGACTTCTGAGATTCAGAGGGAGTCTACTAAACCAGAAGAGGCCAGTGTCCCATGACCAAATAAAACATGTTCAAATCAAATACCATTACATTAGAGATATGGTATTAAGGAAAGCTATTCAATTGAGGTACATTTGCACTGATGATCAAATGGCTGATATTCTCACCAAACCTCTCTCCATAATGAAGTTTGTGCATTTTTGAGACAAGCTTGGAGTTGTGGAGAATGAAGCCCTTGCTGAGAGGGAGTCTCAGCATCAGTGATTTGTGTTATTTGATATAATGCATTTTTCTCTGAGACAGAGAAAATTGAGGTGAAAGCCCTTATCAATCTCTGAGATGGAGATGTGTTTCTTTCCACCCTCTAGGAGTAGCTATGGTGGACGTCATGTTGAGTGACTCCATGACAATGTATTTTTTCACTAATGGGAGTAGTCATTGTGGACATCATGTTGAGAGACTCCATAACGACATCACGTTGAGTGACTCCGTGATGGGCACTTGTGCACATGTTTCCTTCCACACATGGAAGTAACCATGGTGGACGTCATGTTGAGTGACTCCATGACGATATCACGTTGAGAAACTCTGTGATGAATTCTTTGTATTTGTGTTTTTTTTCACACGTGGGAGTAGCCATGGTGGACATCATGTTGAGAGACTCCATGATGACATCACGTTGAGAGACTCCATGATGGACACTTGTACATGTGTTTCTTTCATGCATGGGAGTAGCCATGGTGGACGTCATGTTGAGTGACTCCATGATGAACTATTTCACAAATGGGTGTAGCCATTGTGGATGTCATGTTGAGAGACTCCATGACATGGATTCCTGAAAGGATACCTCCCTAGCTAAGAGGGAGTGTTAATGTTTGTAGCTTACGGAGGTTATAGCTTTCATGGCCGAATGGTTCTAGTGCTAGAGAAAACAATACATCCATGTTGAGACATGGACCAGCTAGGACTCGAACCTAGGACCTTCCATATGCTGCTGGAGTGCTCTACCACTGAGCTACTGGCCCCTCTTGGACCAGTCCATCGTCGATTCAGGTGTGGATTATTTCCAGCACCAACAATCCATTGGCCAACTCTCTCCTTATATACTCCAATGACAATAGTTAGTGATAATAACTATTATTGTTTATGGAAAACCAATTTAAGAAAGCAACCCTTCAAGGCACATAAGAACTCAAGGAAGACTTTGCTATACCTCCCTATGTTGTTTCAGTTTAGGGTCAGCAATGATATCATGGATTAACAGAAAATAGTCTTCAGTTGATCAGAGTTCTAGAGAAGCCAAATATATTGCAACTTCTATGGCTGCTAGACAGGTAGTATGGCTTAGAAAACTACTTGTGGGATTATTTGGTAAACCTCTAAAACCAACTATCATCCACTGCGATAATCAAAGCTGTATTAAGCTATCCGTGAATCTAGTATTCCATGATAGATCTAAACATATTGAGATTCCTCATCACTATGTGCATGATATGGTAGAAAGGAATGTGATTCAATTGGAGTATATTAGTACAGGAGATCAAACTGCAGATATTCTTACCAAACCACTCCTCAAGGTGAAAGTTGAATACTTCAGGAAAAATCTTGGTATGATTGATATGTAAGATTCTAATTGATTTGTACTAATATATTAAAGATGTTTAATGAGTAAACTTCTTGTGTCATATGTGTGACTCTATGACTTTATGGGCCTACCCATTCTGTGTTTATTTCTAAAAGGTGACGATCTTTTGGATAATCTACACTTGTACCTAACATTATAAGGTGACGATCTTATAATGTTCATTAGACTGATATCATGTGACTTGATATTGGTATGAATCATGGAGTTATCATGATTAAGTTATGGTAGACATTATGTGACTTAATGTCAGTGCACATACCATAACTAGGATATATAAGGAGAATGTAATGTTCTCGAGTATAGTATATCTTTTAGTATCACGAGGTAGGTGATGCTACGTATCACAAGATAGGTGATACTATATATCATGAGTTATGTGATATTAAATTACTTTGAGTAATTCATTACAGATCAGATAATTGATATTCACAGAGATTATTGTGATATTGTTATCTTCTCGAGCTAAGAGGGAGTGTTGAGTTGTTTGTATCTTCGATCAAATAACATACTTAATATATAAGGTGTGTTAAAATAAATATCAATAGCATGATTGAATGATATATTACCCAAGCATAAACATCATCTGCATTCTAAATGGCGATTAGTAATTGTTAACATCGGTGAAACCGACTTCATTAGAAACTATGACGAAGTCACACCTGTGATAGGCGTGACTCCTTGAGGAGTCACGTCTATCACAGATGTGACTCCTACAGTCACTAACATATATATATCAATGTCTTTGCCCAGCAATACTATGCATCGACACAAAAATCGGAAGTGTATGAGAAGTAGAAATTGCATCTGGGAAAACAAAAGATAGTAATAAATTAAACTCTACAATACAAATATCCAACCTTCAGAAAATATCCAAACCTGATCTAAAAATTCATCACAATCATTCTTGATAATATCTACAGATGGTAGGTATTCAATGATGACAAGAAGATCTATGAGTTCTTGAACTGCATTAGTAGTTTTGAAATCCATCTAATTGATTGGCAGCCTATGGTTGAGTTAGAGGATGGAAAAGAGATCTTATTTGGGAATGAGGTCATTCAACTCAAGACCAATACAATTCCAAAGGTCTTCTAGCACTTTAAATAATGTTTGACAATAATGATTGCTATAAGATAAGGGGCAAGCCAATCAACAAATATGATGTAGAAGGTGTAAATAAACCTAGGAGATAAAGTAACTCCCAAGATGATCTACATTGGTAAAAAGTTGAAACAAGTAGAAAAGATATTGCATATTACATTATTAATAAAGTTCAAGAGATGTTTCACATGGTCATATGATGAATTAAAGGCTTATAGGGAATATCTATTCCAACACACAATCCTCTTAGAAATGGAACAAAACCATTCAGGCAAAAGAAAAGGCCTATTAATCCAACACTAGCCCCTTGAATGCAAAGGGAATTTATAAAGTTGAAAGAGGGTGACATAATCAAGGCAATCAAACATTTAGAATGGGTGTCTAACCTTGTCCACGTGAGAAAAAAGAATGGGGACATTAGACTTTGTGTAGATTTCACAAATTTGAACATCAAGTCCCTCATGGACAACTACCCATTGCCTGACATGGACCATTTGTTGTAGAAGGTGACAGGGTATGAATTAATGTCTTTTGGAGCCTGTGTCTAGTTTTATATTTTATGCTCATGGTTAAGTTTTCAACCTAATCTATGAAAGAGTCATCTCAAATTGAGTCCCCTTTGGTGTCATAACTTGCCAAAACTAGGTTAAGAGCAAAATAATAATATTTTTTTGTTCACCAAAAATAGTAAGTTTTGTTTGTCTAAAAAATAGTAAAATTTCTATTTTTAGAAATTTTGCACTTGACACGTATGGACTTAAAATTTTACCCAAATCTCTAAGAAGGCTAAGTTAGCTTTAGTAAAAAGCTTTCAACTGGAAATCATACACATACATCAAGATATTAAAATTTTGAAAATTTAAAATTCTTGGAAAAAGTACTAAATTGCTATTTTGAAGGTTTAGGTGATTGAATCTGGGCTCCGAAAATGATATGAAAATATTGAAATTTGCAAGTGGATTTTGAAGTAATACAACTCTTTAATCTCTTTAGTTTAAAAGAAATGTGAGCTTAAACAAACACCTAAAGTGAAAAGTTATGGCTCTCAAAAGTTGTGTTACATTAAATATTTTCGGTTAAAAATTCAAGTTTCCGTAAAAGTGGAATAAAAGGTGGTGAATTTCAAGATCAAGAGAAGGATACGAATAAAAGATTCCCAACAATATGATCTCTAGATTTTTCTAAAAATTGTAACAGTTTGCATGATTTTCCAAAGAGAATTCTATATAATGTAATGATTTATCATTTTATAAGGAGTTCAAAAAAAATGGGAGAAAAGCTTGTGAAGAAACTCTGTGGTATTTTTGTAATTTGTTTTCCAAAGGAATAAGAGAGATTTTGAAGACTATTCTCAATATTATTTTATGATTAATGAATTTTCTCTGTTGAATTATATGAGTGAGAGTTTGGATCTAGATTGTCTCTTTTGTTACATTATATGTTCTTGAGAGGAGTATATTTTCAAGGAGGACAGAAACTCTTACTCTCATATTTGTTGTGTGATTTGCATGTTTGGTTAGTACATTTTCAAGGGGAATGATAAAGCTTTCTGAACAACAAGTGGGATATGTAATGATTATGAAAGATTAGTAAGTAGAATACAGTATTTTTAGATCATTTTTGTGGGTTTATATCATTGTAAGGCATTGATATTTGTTATAAAACCCCAGAGTTAAGATCTAGTTAGTATAAAATAGTGTACCAGTCTTTGACTTTATTTTCCCAAGGAGCAAGCACTACTCTCATTCCCAGTCTATCCACATATTCAAAAATGAAAGAAATCACACTTTGGTGTTGTATATTAGTAATTAGATTTTCTATTTATGTTTGTTCATTAAGGTACAAGGAAATAAATATTGTGAAATTATTTTTTAAAACCCTTGTATTTACATGAACCATTTATCTACTTTTTCATTGTGATAAACCCATTGTTTACAAATATCCAGTGTTGTTATTAGGTCTGCCTGCCTAGGTTTTGTAGAGCTTGAAGTGCAGAGATTTTATCTAAATCTCTTTTTCATTGGCCCAACATATTAGTTATTTTGGTAATAGCTAACAGTCGGTTAGAGAACCAATAGATTGACGACTCTGCTGGGGACCTACCTAAAAAAATATCTATTGGAAAGAGTCACGAAGTTTGAAGAAAGTTTTAGATTGCTCAAAGTTTATTTCCTGTAAATGGTGGAAACTTTGTTGAATAAACCCTAGAAGAAATATATTTTGACGATTTAGAATGGATGGAAGAAGATTGTTGTATAAGGGTAATCTTGAAAAGAAGCTTGTTGGTGACATGAATAAGAGGGGACATACTATATGGGAAGAAAAAAATGTTGGTAAGTCCTCTGCTTCTATTGTTGATTTGAATGAAAATATTGTTATAAATCAAACAATGGCAAGGAAGCAAGTTGGATATCATAGCGATAGATCCACTTCTAAAGGATCAAGATAGGGAGATATGAGTGACTGACATGGTCTTGAGTATAAAAAAATTATAGATGAACTTAAGAATACTAGAATGAAAAGGGAGGTAGAAACCCATATAAATGAGGCATTTATGAAAATAATGAATACTGCTAAGAGAAAAGGTGTTGTTCACCTTCCATAACATTAATTAATTTAATTATGTAAATTAAATATTATTTTGTGGTGCATCTTAATTGATGTGTTTAGCCACATTAAATATTTATTTAGCATCACTTGTAAAAGTTGTATTTAACATTGGGAGACATAAGGAAAATATTTATTATTTATGCATAATAATTAATTTTGGTGTCAATGGTTTTGTGCTCATGGTTTTGAGTCACATTATTTTTATCCAATACCACAAGTTGTATTTGTGTGAGCTTGAGTCTATAAAAGCAAGCACATGGTTAGTGGTTAGGGTTGGCTCTTATTTTATAGGTTGTGTGAGAGGCTATCATTGTATCGAGTTTTCTCTTGTGAGTGCATATTGTAAAGCATGGCATGGGATATGTGGATTTATGCTTGGATATATGGAGGTTGTAGTAGAGGAGCTTGATGTTTCAGAGTGTTCATGGAGACTCTTTGAGTGTATTGTAATTTCTTATTGTTGAATAATACATTGAGTATGGATGCTTTTGGAGGCTGAGTTTTTTTCCTCAATGAGGATTTTCTCAGGTTATATCTTGTGTTATCTTTTTGATTGTCTATTGATCTTTGCATTATGGAAAATCTATAAGATTGTATGCATCATTATCTCCTTTGGTTTATGTGGAATTAGTTTGATCTACCTATAAATTCCTAACAAGAACCCTCATTGAGGGAAAAAACCCAGCCTCCCAAAGCATCCATACTCAATGTATTATTCAACAATAAGAAATTACAATACACTCACAGAGTCTCCGTGAACGCCTCTGAAACATCAAGCACCTCTAATGCATCCTCCACGTATCCAAGCATGAATCCACACATCCCATGCCATGCTTTACAATATGTACTCACAAGAGAAAACTCAATACAATGATAGCCTCTCACATAACCTACAGAATAAGAGCCAACCCTAACCACTAACCTTGTGCATGCTTTTATAGACTCAAGCTCATACAAATACAACTTGTGGTATTGGATAAAAACAATGTGACTAGAAACTATGAGCACAAAACCATTGACCCCAAAATTAATTATTTTGCACAAATAATAAATATTTTCCTTATGTCTCCCAATATTAAATACATCTTTTACAAGTGATACCAAATAAATATTTAATGTGGTTGAACACATCAATTAAGATGCACCACAAAAGAATATTTATTTCACATAATTAAATTAATTAATATTATGCAAGGTGAACAACACCTTTTCCCAACATTCTCCCACTTGTTGTATACATTGCATAAGGGTCAATTAATGAAATACATCATCATAGGCAAACAAGAAACCACATGAATCTCCAACATGCTTTCGTGCCAACAACATATCAACAACATATCAAACCCATATACCGCAATCATAAGCTTCATGTATAAAACCTGTCAATGAAGAACACATACATCCAGGAACTCCCACTACATGGGTAATGTCAAATCTGAAAATAGATCCAAGACATACTAAGTCTACCAATCAACACTCAAACCAAGGTGTGGCTAATCAACAAGCCAATGTGGTATCAAGAACAATCACAATGATCCACACATGTAAGATAAATCACTGCATACTATCTCACAACATGTCACCATAACTATCCCAAGTCCAACCATATCAACATGATCCTCCAGGAAGTAGCCATAAGACAAAGGGAGCAAATTTGTAAATCATAATGTCCTACCAACACCTCAAAGTGCAAAGTTGTATCAAGTATGATCTCCTCTACAACCCCAAATGAAAAACCCTCAACAACACCCAATCATTCAATCTCATAGATCAAATGAACATATGTATCATGTAACAATCATGGATGTAAGCCTCTCTAATCAAGGCTAGATCAAACTCATAAACATTCCATAACCAAAAATAAGCCCAATAACATCTCCTAAATGCCTCATAATGGAAAACATAAATCAAACCATATGAACAAAGAGGTAACCATGCCAATGTCCCTCAAATGAACCCTCCAGAACCAATAACCATAGCTCAAGATCCATAACCATGAGAAGATAAAACATAAATCAAAATGCATCTAAAAGGATGGGAAATACCTTATAGATGATAAACCACTGAGTAGACCAAGAGTGGGAATGAGAATGCCCCTCCAAGATACACCAAGTCACAAAGACTCTCTCCAAGAATAGTCTCCTCTAGTTCAAAATGAACTCATGTCCATATCTAGGTGTAGGATCCTCAGTCTATCTGTTGAAACCTCCAATGAGTAATCATCTCAACAATTGTCTCTAATCCCAAGAGAACTCCAACCTCACCTAAGTCTCCAAGTATCCAAGAGTACCTCCATGATTAATCCATGCTAAACTCCAAATGCAACATCACACTATCATGAGGCTCCCAAGCACATGATCAATGTACTCAATACCAAGAGATCCAACAAGATCATTGTCAATGCTCCAACTGCACACCTGCATAATCAAGAAGCCCATCATGACATCATTGATGAGGGTCGCTGTAGTCCTCATCATTTAATTAAAAATGTCAATCCAAGGCGGTGTCCATGGTGATATGCAAGAGGAAGAAGAAATCATTTGCATGACATTCCTTTTCTACAAATCGAATAAACACACTTTGCTCGAAAATAAATTGTTGGAATCAAACCTAATCGAAGAGCTTGTAAATGAAATTGCTAGAATGAAATCTATCCTAAGAAACTTGTAAAGGGAAATACTGGAAATGTAAAGAATAGGAAATTGAAAGACTGCTAAGAAATAAAACTATCTAGAGCTATCCAGAGCTGCTAAAAGACTGAACTATATTATTTTAGAAAACTCTACCCAATTGATTCCTTGATTACAATGAATTTATAGAATTCTTATTCTCAATCAATTTGCCAAGAATGTGGATCTGAGATCCCATTTTTGGGGAGAAAAACCAAATCTTCTTCATCTAATTTTGCTACCTTTTTTCATGCTAGTTTTGTTGCAGTCAACTTCAGTCGCAAACTGCACCTTTATTTTGCTGAATCTCCTCAAAAGATTTCTGGGTTTTGTTCCCCTCATTCCCAGATTTCCAGACAATTTTAAAATTTTGGATTTCATTGAGAAATGAGGGAGATATCTCCATTTTACTGAGACTTCATTTTTTAACTCCTTATTTTCGTGCTTCTTTTTAAGAAGTTTGTTGGCATTTCAACTTGACTGAATTTATTATCCAGTCTACTGATTGTTGATTAGAAGGTAAAACATGTAATAAAATTAATACATACAATGGCAAAAATACATGCATTTATTTAGCTAATAGATAAGACATTATTTTGTCTCATCATTTCCCCCACACTAAAATGTTGCAGGTCCTCCTGCAACTCATAGTGAGATTTATGGAGCCAATCTCTTCACCTTTATTGCAATTACTTCTAGATATGTACTAGAGATGCTTTAAAGATATTCTGATTTATTCTGGAGCTATCTAGAGCTTACTGGATTTCCTCCATAGTTAGTTCTGAGTTACTCTGGGGCTCTCCAGAGCTCTCCGGTGCTAATCCGAAGCTATCCAGAGTTAACTATTTTTCCTCCTTTAATAGCTCCAGAGAGATCCAGAATGTTCTAATGATGGAAATAGAGCCCATGGATAGCTATGGAGAGATCCAGAAGCCTCCAAATGCCAAAAGAAATTTGCAAAAGCTTTTGTGAGCAATTTTTATGTAGAAATGCATGTTTTTGAGCTTTAGAGAAGAAGACATAGCATGTGCAAAGCACTTATTTGCAGAAAAGAAACCTACTCTATCCTACTCTACTTATTGATGTAGAGATAGGTTACACAAAACCATTAACTGGTTGTGGAAAATAACATCCTTTTCTCAAAAGATGGATCCATGCATTCAACATTTTGAAAAAAGAGGAAAACCATGAGAAGATGACTGAATATTTGAACTCTGATGCTTCACCTTCCTTTGAAATGTTATCCTTCTCCATACTATATGATTCAAGTAGATGCATGGGCTGATTGGAAAGATCATGAAATCCTTCCTCACATTCTGCTGCATGTATAACTGGATGTAGCTCCTTATCCTTCAAATATTTGATCGGGTAACCCTCCTTGGGCTTTGAAGGTGTCCAAACAATAATCTTTTTCTTGCTGGGGCTTGAAGTCATGGTCCTCCAGTTGAGGAGATTACACAAAAGGCTGTCACCTTTGCATGCAAGAACCTCTTCCTTTGGAACTATTGTTTTGGGGGAGAGTTTCTAAAATAATAAACCTAAAAAAGACTTGCCAAACTAATTTTTTCTTTTGATCTGCTGTCACTAGATCAACAACTCCCTAATGAGACCTATCCCTGGCAACAGTGCCAAAAATGATGAGGGTCGCTGTAGTCCTCATCATTTAATTAAAAATGTCAATCCAAGGCTGTGTCCATGGTGATATGCAAGAGGGAGAAGAAATCATTTGCATGACATTCTTTTTCTACAAACTGAATAAACACACTTCGCTGGAAAATAAATTGCTGGAATCAAACCTAATCTAAGAGCTTGTAAATGAAATTGCTGGAATGAAATCTATCCTAAGAAACTTGTAAAGGGAAATACTAGAAATGTAAAGAATAGGAAATTGAAAGACTGCTAAGAAATGAAACTATCTAGAGCTATCCAGAGCTTCTAAAAGACTGAACTATATTATTTCAGAAATATCTTCCCAATTTTCCTTGATTACAATGAATTTATAGAATTCTTATTCTCAATCAATCCACTAAGAATGTGGATCTGAGATCCTATTTTTTGGGGAGAAAAACTAAATCTTCTTCATCTAATTTCATTGCCTTTTTTCACGCTAGTTTTGTTTTAGTCAACTTCAGTCACAAACTATGCATTTATTTTGATGAATCTCCTCAAAAGATTTTGGGTTTTGTTCCCCTCGTTCCCATCTTTCTAGATCATTTTGAAATTCTAGATTTTGTTGAGAAATGAGGGAGATGTTGCCATTTTACTGAGACTGCATTTTTTAACTCCTTATTTTTGTGCTTCTTTTTAGGAAGTTTGTTGGCACTTCAACTTGACTAAATTTATTCTTCAGTCTACTGATTGTTGATTACAAGGTAAAACATGTAATAACATTAATACATACGATGGCAAAAATACATGCATTTATTTAGCTAATAGATGAGACATTATTTTGTCTCATCAATCATGATTTAACCATCTCCTCTAACGAGATCACATGCATCAATGCACACATCCTGTCTCAAGAGAACCTATATCATGTCAAAACTCTAATCTAGAATCAAGAGTCCATCAAGACACAATAACAACATCTCTAAATAAAGGATCAACATGTCAAACTGACAAGTCATAAACTAACACCTCAACCAAAGACTCCAAGAGTCCACCATGGTAAACAAGGATGTCAAAATCTCCAACAACATGAAGATAACCATCTACTAACAATAGAACTCAGGATGTCAAAGCACTCTCACTGAAACAAGAATCATAATCCAAGAGCCTCTCCAAGACACCCACAACCATTGAAGAAGATCATCCATCACTAATGATGAATCCACATCGCTTCCAAAGCTCCCACTGAATCATGACACCAAGCTATACATGGCAATAAAGTAACCATCTCCTAAGTGAAGATCATCCATGGCTCGAACACAATCAAGGAATCCTACTGTAACATCAACAACTCCCAAAAGGTAAAGTAAAATCATGATCTCCAAACTAAGAAGATAAAACCATCACTATCAAAAGCTCACATAAAACCATGTATCCAAGCTATCCATGACATCTTGATAAACATGCTATAAGTCCCAATAACCAACTATCTAGGCACTCTAATCATCCATCCTCTCATCTCAATGCAATATACCAATGTACAAATGACCACAGACAAGGCCAACTAACAAAGTCTGCATAAACATTGAATCAATCTCGTGGATAAAGATAGTCCATATATGAGTCATCCCTCAATAGCCAAGGGGTAGCAAATCCACAAAACTACATAACTCAAATATCCAAAACACATGTAACATGCAAACTCATCATCATGTTAGTAACGTGCAAATTGAGATATCAAAGAAGACAACCTGTAGACTCCAAGACTCAAACACCAAATCAATGCTAGATTCGATTTGCCAAACAAGTCCATAACACAAGTAACCATAGTCAAGGAACTACCAAGCATCCAAGAAATAAGAACAATCCCCTAAAACAACACCACAACACCACCTATAATTATGAATCAACATCATAGTCCATACCTATCAATCACATACATGATCTTGTCATGCCAATGCAAAAGTATACTTGCATATCCATGACACCATAATCATCATCAACACTATACCTGTACTCAACTCCCACTAAAACAAGACTCCAAGTCATATATGTGTATCAATCATGTCCTCAAACTAGAAGACAACTTGTGTACCTGTCTCCATCGAAGCTCAAACTCTAAAAACACCTGTAAACCTATAACTGGAAGTACCAAATATGAAAACCTGTTATAACATGCTGATGGTCACATAGCAACATGCACTTCCACAAGTTTGTTCCCAAAATTCCATTCGAATGCTCTCATAATCACACCTTGAATCTCAGGCTCCCACAAGTGATCAAACAAGTACCGAACTCTCTCTGCACACCAAACTAACAATCTACACAATCCAATCTGTAGTACATAGCAATAACTCTCCAATGCCTATCTGAAATCAAAAATCTAATTCCGTATACAAAAGTTATGAGCATAAAACTATCCCAAAGCAATGCCTGGCATCAAGGCACCAAATTCTGACACAACTAGAAAAATATGACAACCAAACCTACATCACTATGTAGTGCTTGGAGATACCTTTCTGACGCCTATAAGAAGTCAAAAATCTGATACCGTGAACGAAAGTTATGCCTCCTAGAAGAAAAATGCCCTCTGAGGGCTAAAAGGGGGCCCTAGGGGAATCGTCTGTACATGCTAACATAAGTATGACGTCATTGCTAATGTCATCACTACTGACTAGGCATAGGTGGGCCCATTGTGGCACTAGGATGGTGCTGGCATTTCACTTTGACTAGAGGATATCAAATTGTTTTTCCACGGACCAAAAAATATAGGACGTTTTAATTTTTTGTAGGTTCGATAATTTTTTTTTAATTTTAAAACAACTGTAAAAAATTTTAATGGCCCACTGGTCGCCAATGGCAATGGCCTACCAACTAGCTAGGGGCTCCGGCTGAGCCACCCCGCCAAAGTGTCAGCCGACCGGAGGCATAGCACTAGCGGGCTTAAAGCCATGCCGGCCCAGCCACCTCCAGTACTGGCAAGCGGCCAGGGCATGCTTGACAACCACCCTGCCACCGCTGCCACTGCCTGACAGGGTTGGTAGTATGGGTCTACGGACCCTGTACCGCCCCCTGCAAAAAAAATGTTTTTTTTAAATTTATATTTAAACTTACTTTTTTTTAACATGTAATTTTTTTTAACATGCAATTTTTTTTTCAAATTCAAACTATAGTTTATTTGACATGCAATTTTTTTTATTTAATCAAAATTTCCAAACTATAGAAAAAAAAAGTACATTGTAGTAATTTTTTTCTTCTCTCTGTACTTGCAAATCCGTATGATGGTACAATCAATTTGGGCAAGGGTAAAAAATTTTTCTTTTTTTTCTCCAGTGACCTAAATAGGTCAAATTTTATACCAATCTTTGTCTCTTGGGCCTCCTGAATCCAACGGTGAGGTCTATTTTTGCACAGGAGGTCATTTGTGAAAAATCCCTCCTCAAAACCCTCATAAAGCACATTCAAGAAACCCTTTTTCCAACTCAAATTTATAAACCCAAACCTACAAAAAATCACCACAAATCTACAACCCCAAAGCCCTCAGAGCTACAAACAAAAACCTGCACAAAACCTTCATATCCTGTATTTGTCCAAAATCTTTCTTGCATTGTCATGGATTTAGCTTTGCACCAAATCTACACAAACAAGGGTTATAACAAAACATGAATATGTGAAACCCCACAAACTCAAACCATGGTTCTAATAATATGGCTACAAATCTCATAGATCTGCAAAATAGTGTTAACACACAAAAGATCTACTGCAACCCATAATTCCTTCCAAATATTCTCAAGATGGAGGAAACACCCATAACTATTATTGTTTAGATACATCACATGCAAGCACATACAATTAGCAGAATGCAAGTACATGCAAGCCATGAAAAGCCTTAAAGCTTTGATACCACTTGTTAGAAATTTATAGGTAGATCAACCCAATTCCACATAACCCAAAGGAGATAATGATGCATACAATCTTACAGATATACCATAATGCAAAGATCAATAGACAATCAACAAGATAACATAAGATATACCTTGGGAAAACCCACATTGAGGGAAAAAACCTAGCCTCCAAAATCATCCATACTCAATGTATTATTCAACAATAAGAGATTACAATACACTCACAAAATCTCCATGAACACCTCTGAAACATCAAGCTCCTCTACTGCAACCTCCATTTATCTAAGCATGAATCCACACATCCCATGCCATGCTTTACAATATGCACTCACAAGAGAAAACTCAATACAATGATAGCCTCTCACACATCCTGTAAAATAAGAGCCAACCCTAACCACTAACCATGTGCTTGCTTTTATAGAATCAAGCTCACACAAATATAACTTGTGGTATTGGATAAAAACAACATGACTCAAAACTATGAGCACAAAATCATTGACCCCAAAATTAATTATTTTGCACAAATAATAAATATTTGCCTTATGTCTCCCAATGTTAAATGCAACTTTTACAAGTGATACCAAATAAATATTTAATGTGGCTAAACACATCAATTAAGATGCACCACAAAAGAATATTTATTTTACATAATTAAATTAATTAATTTTATGCAAGGTGAACACCTTTTCCCAATAAATACAAGATAGAATGCACTTTACAATGAGCCAACACCTCCACCAACTAATAAGAAGGATAATCCCTATTGGTATAGGGAAAATATAATTGATGAGGAAGAGAATGATTATGAAGCAGACAAAGAAGAGTATGAAGAGGAACAACCTAAAGTAAAACTGGATTGTAGAAATCAAGGTGAAGATATTGGTTAGAGAATGACTAACTTGAGAGCAGAAATGACCAAACTTGAAGCTGAGAAAGCTCAAGAGGATCTTAGATTTAGAATTAAAAATCTAAGAAATTTTGATCAAGTAAATAGAGGAAGAGTAGAGATTCTTGCTGGTAGAAGAAGACCTCCTAGAGATACAAGAAATAATAGAAGGTATGTTCCTGAAAGACCTCCTTTGAATTTGGATAGGTATAGACAATTGAATTTCATAGGCATACTTCGATATCCAAATTTTGTCCCAAGTGAGTTCAGAGAAAAACTTCCCAAGTTTCAAGGAAATAATGTAGTTTCAGGAGAGAATCACTTGAAGTCATTTAACAATTTAACTAATGATTATGAAATTGAAGACGAGGATGTATTAATGAAACTATTTGTTTAGTCTTTAGATGATATTGCTAGAGACTGCTATAAAAGTTTGTCTGATGGAAGTATTGAGTCATGGGATGAATTTAAAAGAGTTTTTAGAGAGTAGTATGGTGACATGATAGATCCACAGTTCATCATTAAAGAATATACAAATATTGTAAAGGGGTCAAATGAATTTGTTTCAGACTTCAATGCTAGATTTGTTAGGCTAATGTAAAAAATTATAGCATACATGAGGCCTAATAAATTCATGTGTTTAGTATTGCACTATAATGCATATGATGCTAAGATGGGGTACTTGCTACGTGATAAGGATCCTCATACATTGAGAGAAGCATTCAAGATGGCTATAAATATTGAAAGTAATTAGAGAGCTTCTGGAAAAGTTTCAAAGAGGAGTGATGTAAAAAAATATCTAATGATAAAGCCCAGAGCAATAGAGCCCTAGTACATGAGGATGGATTGGATCACGTAATGCATTCTCTCAAAGAGTTGAGTTACAAGGTAGCAAGAAATAAAAAATGCATTACTACAGAAAGACTAAATCAAGCAAGGAAAGAAAGGATGCCTAGATTATCAGATCAACCTTACAATACTACATGGAACAATGGAAGGCCTATTATACCAAAGCTTAGAGTACTAGCAAATAAAGAGATTCCATATCCTCTAAAAAGGTTAGGTGTCAACAATGCAAATGATACACCTTGGTGCATGGCTTTCCAGATGCCCCATTCACCATTGCAATGTGTTGTAGCTTTAGTATTCATGAACCCCAGTGAAGAATGTGATGAGTGCAATGATGGTGGCCATAGGTCAAGTGTAGACCTTGATGATTAGAACATTAATATGTTATCCTCACATGGATGTTATTTGTGAATATGACAACTCTTCTGAAGAAGATGGTAGTCATGAACAAGATATAGAGGATAAGAGATATGTAGAGAGTTTTCACCATCAACAAGTATTTTTTGATGAAGACGAGGAAGAGTATCATGTTCATAATGTGGACTCCTATGCAAATAACTTCCAATTGAGAAGGCCTTCCAATGAAGAGATTAAGGCTTTTTGACTATAGTAATAATTGACCAGGTTTAGAGCGATTACGATCTGAGAAGCAAGAAGAATCATAAGGAAGGTCTAGTGTTGGGAAATTCTAAAGGTATTTTTGAATAAAGGAAAAACAGGAACAAAGTGATCAAACTTCCAAAATAAATAAGGTTAAGGATAAAGAATATGCTATCAAAATTGATTAGAATGATAAGGTCTTAGACTTGAAGAAAGGAGATTCAAACAACAAAAGGATCCAATCCACCAAGAATACTATGATAGTTGAGAAGGAACATAACAAACAAGGTATTTCTAATCACATTCTACTTTTACAATTCTTATTGATACACCATTGCCAAAATATATTCTAATAAACATGGCACATGTATTGAGTCAGATAAAAATTTTAGTGCCCTTGATGGAAATGATGAGAATAACAAAGCACAAGGTCAAAACTCTAGCTCTAATTTATGACACTCCTACAGGCCATCTTGGTAACAACAAAATGTCATATTGAAAATAAAAGCAGAGAAGTGCAAGGGGCCAAGAAAAGTGGTGGAATAAACAATGGAGAAAGACCTACTGTGTATTTAGGAACTACATTGAGAAAGTGTCCATATCAGGTGGACCCCTTCTATGTTACATTGTCAATTAACAATATGCTTGTGATAAATTGCATGATAGATTTTGGAGCTTCTACAAATGTCATGCCTCTACAAGTTATGAATTGGTCAGGTCTTCAGGTCACTAGATCTTTTGTTAAGTTTTTTGTTCTAGATTCAAGTGAGGTCCTTGTTATAGGAATAATGAAGGACATTGACTTTAAATTATCTACATACCTAGAAAGTGATATCAAATGAATGTGACAATGGTAGACATACCACCACAGTATGTTATGCTTCTATCAAGAAGGTGGTTAGCTGCAATTGGATGAAGTATTCAAATGTATTCTTCCAATGTTATGATCCTAATGAATGGGACTAATGTAAGGTTAGATATGGAGCCAAGGTCTCAAGATATAGTTGAGGATATTTCTACTCTAAACCATACTATATACTACATTGATACAAATTTGGATAATCTCAGACGTGAGGTTGATGATCAAGATGAAGAAAATAGTTTACCATAAAATCTAGAAAGTCAAGGACAAAGTAAAAATGAGGTATGGACTATGTTCAAAAGATGGGGTAGGAGTTGGTATTGTGCTGATATCCCCCAATAATAAGACTTTCATATTTTCTTTCAAGTTGGGATTTAAATGAACTAATAATATAGCAGAGTATGAAGCTTTGCTATTGGGCCTAAATCTAGCTTGAAGCATAAGATCAAGAATCTCAGGGCAGAGGGTGATTTTGAGTTGGTTGTATCACAGATAAAAGGTAAATATGCTTCAAAAAATAAAATATTAAAACAATATAAGAATGTTTTTTTGGATACTATAGAATTGTTTGATGGATATAATGCTTGTTAAGGCCACATCTTCTTATTTGATAGTTGCAATTGCTAGGGAATTTAATGATGACTATGACTTGTTCAATTTTTTAAATTACAGGGATGAATATGATAGTCAAGAGATTGATTTTCAACATTTCATTGAAAATGTGGATGGAAAAGAAACATTGTTTGGGAATGAAATAATTTATTTAAAAACTAATACCATTCCTAAAGGGTTATTATCTCTAGAGAGAGTGTTTGATGGGGCATATAGGAGCTTAGTCAAACCTATTACAATAAAAGGAAATGACTTGGAAGAAGTCAATTTATGCACCCAGTCCTCACCTAGATATGTGTATATTTGAAAGAAATTAAATCCTAATATTAGAAAATGTAAAGACCACTCTATTTATCTAGACTAAAATATTATTCCAATAAAATAATAAGGAAATGGGAGAAATTTAAAATTTTTCCCAAAACAAATACAATCATGAAATAATGATCTCAAATATCTCCCAATAAATATATTCAATTAAATGAATATTACAGAAGCTAAAATGATTTGAATTACAAATAGGACTAAGTCCTTTACAACATCTCACATCATATAAGTTACACCATACAATATCATCGATATTGAACTTGGTGGAGAGAGCATCATCAAGGTGATTAACCACCCAGCCACAAGGATTGAGGAATTTGGTGCAACATGATATCTCTAACATTTAACAAATAGTAATCTATTGCAAAAGGACATATATCATGATATGGAAGAGAGTGAAAATAAATCAAAGCAGTGAAAATACTTAATTTGATTTTTAAAGTTTGGGCCAAAACATCTTTTTAAGCTGATGACAACTAGATAGGCTAGAGAATGTAAACTACCCTTCTCTGTAACCCCATATTCGACACCCGTCCATGCTCTTTCTCTAACTCTACTTACATAAAATAACAGAAGTAGAAAATACATAATTGCAATCAAACCATACATCATCCAAGATGCCATCAACAATGATCATTCACAAATAGAAGAAATCATTAATAAATTGGAAGACATATCTTAACAAATAATTTCACAATCTTCAAACAATAATATAAGTCTAAGAATTTTCTTCGAAGATGTTATTCACATATTTAGACACCTTCCATTAATATTAGTTCAAATTCACAAAAATACTCCATTCAATGAGGAATGAGAAGTTAAAGGTCTACTACCTCATAACATTCATATAAAAACTCACAAGATTTCACAAGACATAAATATGAGAAGATCAAGCTCTCACTAAAAATATAGTATAACATTATACCCAAAAGAATTTGTATGTCAAAACTTATTCTAAAATAGCAACTCAAGCATATGGAAAAATAATTACTTAATCTAGATATGAACCACATAAGTCAGCTTGTACCACATATGGTAAACATAACAAATTCAACATTTTGAAATACAATCATAGAAGGACTATATATTACCTTAGTGTTGCAAGTATGTGCTAACTGGTGTTGTCATTGATGTCAACATGTTTGTGTTTTCATTGGTGCCAACTATATCTTTTGATATTACTGTTCGCTGATTGATTGAAGAACACTGTCTGAGTATTCTGCTCCGCATTTTCTTTGTAGTGAAGACCGGAGTATGAGCTTTGGATATAATTTAGAGAAGTGTTTGAAGATGCTAAATCTAGAATTTGGTGGTCCGGATCAATGTACAGAAAAAGTTCTATTCACTAGTGTGAAGACTGTGCCTGGCAAGGGTTGCAGAGTGACAGGGAGAAAATATTTTGCTCTGCATATTAGATTTTGGCTTTGTGGTTCTAGACTTAAGATTATAAGGTCCTTAGTCATCTTCATTCCAAAGGATATATGATTTAAAGCTCTGGAAAGCAAGTTTCTAATTAGCAAAGTTTGATATTGTCTAACAAGAAGTAGTCTGTGATATGTTCTTCAAGTGATATATGTTGTGTTCAAGTGAGATATGTTGCGGTTGGATTTATTGACTCTAAAGTAATTCTATGTTGTCCATGGATGTCTCCAGAATGTGTTGAAGGCATGTACTTGATCCACATGCTACAATGAAGATCTTGCAAGCATGTTTCTAAGTGTTCTTGATATGTGCATAAGTTCTAGCTGACCTGGTTTGTCACACTTATTGCAAAGGTGATTCGTGGATTGTGGAAATGTGTCCAAGTATGTGAAGATGTATTTGGGTTAGTGCTAAGCCATGATGTGTTCATCCTTCATTCATTTTCTCTGCACGTTTTTTTAAGTCTAGTCCTAATTTGAATTTATGTATGTATGCCGACCTTGGAGAAAGTTCCAATGGTTATAGAATGTAATGCTGACCTTGATGTTCATTCCAAGGTTAATGATAGGTATAAATACATGTAATGAATTCATGTTTGAGGTGTGATGGTGCGAAGATGCGAAGATAAGTGTGAAGTGTAAAAGCAGAGTAGAGAAGATATATTGCGCTTTAATGGAACTGAACTCAGGCATGGTGTAGATGCTACTAAATCAGTTCACCCCTTGGTAGTGAGCCACCCCTGACAGTGAGCCACCCCTGGCAGTGAACCAACCTTCAACAGTGAGCCAACTTTCTTGCAATGAGCACTTCTTTTGGGAAGTAAGCCCTAAGGTAGTGAGCCTTTATTGTAATTTAGTATGTTCCTACATAACATATTATGAGCTAACACTCACCATGATTTTTCCTAGTTTTGGGTTTTCCACATAAAATCCTGGTGTTCATGTGTGATTTTTTGTGGTTGTTTCTTCTATGTTTAATCTCCTTTGTTATTGCATGAAGTAAATGGATTACTAGTTTAATAAACAAGAAGTTTAATATAGTACTGATTCACCCCCCCTCTCAGTACTTTGGGTGTTCAACACTTAGGTCCTTCATTTTACCTTGCTCCCATCTCTAATTTACTTTCTTTTCTTTAGTAACCCATGCCCTTGTAAAGTTGAGATTTCTACAAAACTAGATAAAAGAATTAGTCTTTCAAATAAAATAACCTTGTTAGACATCTGATGCATGAAATAGATAAGAGACAGGATCTATAGGCCATACCTAGGCCTTGGGGGCTCATAAAAATGGTCTTGCCTATGTAATGCAATCAGAGGCTCTGTAGTTCATCTACTAGACTTTCAACCCAATTAGGTTGACTTAAAAATAATTGTTCATGTTGGTATAATAATAAGTTCATACTAGATTCATAACAAGAATCTAGGCTCTCTTTTCTAAGCCAAAGAGGGGTACAACCTCAAATGGACAAAGTTTTCTTAACACAAGTTGATTTGTAACTAGGTCATCACATAATAATAGTTTAGGTCAACTAGCTAACTATATTCATAGAACTTTGTTCTTAAGGTTGAATACACTATGTAAATACTAATCCATACAAGTACTAAGTAGATCAACCTATATAATCTATATATTAATATAGAGTGCAAGAGAAAATACATCACACAATTCAATTTATAAAAGATCCCATAAAGGTACAAAGGGAGGTTATTATAATAACATGAGAAATCTAATCATTATCCTTGATAGCATGAACAAGTTTCCACAGGCACATACAATAAATAAATAAATGAATATCACCTTATTTATCTAAAATATTTTTATCTTCTTATAACAATGTAGCCCACTTAAAAAGGAAAAGATATGCATTCACAGGCCTCTAGCCTATTACTCATGTTGAGTTGGATATCAATATTCAATATGCTTAAATAAAAGAGATAAATTCTAATATATATAAGGCACAGAAAACTTAATGCATTAAATACACATAGTAAATAATGATTTTAAATCATCACATACCTCTCATCTCCTCCTTTCCATATGATTACTTCTCGATCAACCTGGGATGTGAATAAAATCCACAGAACTTACAATACCCATTATTAGAACTTTACTATACATAGATCATAATATAAAACAAATGAAAAATATCCTTATTTATTTTACAACCATGATATACAGATTTACAAGCATTCTTATGCATTGAAAATACAATATAACTACCAATAAAATTCCTTGTTTCCAACTATTGCTACAATAGTATTAAAATTGCCATAACTTTAAAAATACTTAAAAAAATTTAAAAATGTAAAATGTTCCAAAAAGATTAAATAAATATTCTCATAACCCAGAAACCATTTTACAAACCATTTCCAGTGTAGAGAGAAGTTTATAAACCATCAACATGGTTTACAACAAGGTTTTCAACAAGATTACAATAGTATTAAAATTGCGATAAATTTCTTAATACTAATGAAATTTAAAACCATAAAATGTTTCAAAAAGCTTAAATCAGGGTGCTCAAAACCCAAGAACCAATTTTACAAACCATTTCCCGTGTAGAGATAAGTTTATAAAACAACAACAGGGTTCATATAAAAACTTAACAAAACCTACAGTAAACATGCAACATGTGAACTATTTAATTAATTATAAAAAAGCATCCCCTATGATGAATGTAGGATTGCATATATTGGATTATATGAATAAAACTTATTCTATCAAAAGCTATTAGTAAATGCAAGAATTGATAGGAATACATACTAGAGTCATGAATAAAATCATACCAGATTTGAAGAAAAAAGAACTTGATTTCAAACAACAATCTTGCCTATTTGAATATCCATAGATAATAATGCTGAACCAAATGAAAACAATATCTTCAATCCCCACAATCCTCCAAGATTCTCTAATCTACAAACCAAATCTCTCTGCAAAATCTAGTTTTAATTTTCACAGAAGAAAGAAGTAAAGAATGAAAAAAAAACCCTCCTTCAAAAGACTCCAAACACCCTTTTAAAACAAAACAAAATAAAATGAATAAAATCAAACCAGATTTGAAGAAAAAAGAACTTGATTTCAAACAACAATCTTGCCTCTTTGAATATCCATAGATAATAATGCTGAACCAAATGAAAACAATATCTTCAATCCCCACAATCCTCCAAGATTCTCCAATCTACAAACCAACTCTCTCTGCAAAAGCCAGTTTTAATTTTCATAGAAGAAAGAAGTAAAGAACGAAAAAAAAACCCTCCTTCAAAACACTCCAAACACCCTTTTAAAACAAAACAAAATTAAAAGACCCTTCTGCTTCCTTCCATTCACATCACTTTCTTTCTATAGAACTTAGGAAGGTAACAAAT
Source organism: Cunninghamia lanceolata (assembly GCA_027924645.1). NCBI lineage: Eukaryota > Viridiplantae > Streptophyta > Pinopsida > Cupressales > Cupressaceae > Cunninghamia > Cunninghamia lanceolata. The sequence continues at coordinate 26,956,697 of BSBN01000339.1, read as the reverse complement.
TTTCCCAAAACATTATTTTTATGCACCATTTGACCCCCAACCTATGGGTATACATGTAAGGTACTTTTTTTATGAAAATAACATAATAAAGGACCCAAAAAACCTCTCTACACATTTAAAATCATAAAAATAAAAGATTTAACAATGTCATAACTCCTTCTCCACTAATTATGAAATTTTCTAATTTTAGTCTCCCCATAAAAGCTAAATCCCAAGATTCCCTCACAAAAAAATAATTGTCACCCAATTGCCACTTTGTGGCCAAAAATAAATAATATCAAATAATGATGAGGCATTGAAATAATCTTTTCTGAACTATATATATATTAATTTATTACATCATCATATTAATTTATTCTTTAAAAAAGATATTCTAAATGCAATTTTTTTCATGCACATAGACACATTAATGCAACATCGAGAGAGTGTTGTTCCTGTTACATTCACAAATAAAGTTATTCAATTATAAATTATAATCATTGTCTTTTATTATTCAACAAAATAAAATATAATTACGAATATTATTTCTTAATTGAAAATTAATTGCATTAATTTAAATATTAAGAATTTAGGGTTGTGACATAAAATTGTTAGTTGCATTGCTGAGGAAGTACAATAGGTATTTGCATGGTCATATGATGACTTAAAAGGATATAGAGAAGATTTGTTTCAGCATGAGATACCCCTCAAAGCTAATGCCAAACCATTCAGAAAAAGGAAAAGATCCATCAACATACTTTAGCTCCTAAAATGCAACAAGAATTGGCCAAACTTAGAGAAAGAGGAATTATCAAGCCCATCAGGCATTCTAGTTGGGTGTCAAATCTAGTTCGTGTCAAGGAGAAAAATAGAGATATTAGGTTATGTGTGGATTCCACGAACTTGAATATTTCTTCTCTAAAGATAATTACCCATTGCCAAACATGGAGGCATTGCTACAAAGAGTGACTGGATGTGAATTGTTATCCACGATGGATGGCTTTTCTGGTTTCAGGTGAAGGTCAAGGAGTCAGAACAATACAAGATAGATTTTACAACTCCTTGGGGTACATACGTGCCATTTGGACTCACAAATGTAGGATCAACATTTTATAGAGCAATGGATGTGCCTTTGTAGATGTAATAGATGTTATTCTAGTTGTGTATCAAGATGACTTAATGACTTACTCGAAGAAAGAAGATAAGAATTGTGGTCATTTGGAAAAGATTGTCATGGAGTGTCTAGAGTATGGAATATCCTTGAATCCCAAGAAATGCATGTTTGGGGTCGCAAAAGGAAAATTGTTGGGGCATATAGTATCGAAGGATGGAGTTAGAATTGATCCAGAAATAATTGTTGCAATTGACAAAATTCCTCTGCCTAAAATAGCAAAAGGTATTCAATCTTTCTTTGGGAAAATTAATTTTGTTAGAAGATTCATTTCCAATTTTGTCGAGAAAACAAAATCTATATCTAAGATGTTGAAGAAAGGACAAAGCATAGTGTGGGAAGGTGAGCCAACTCAATCATTTCAAGAAATTAAGGAAGCAATAAAGTAGGCTCTAGTATTGGATTCACCTAAATTTTCCAAGCCTTTTCAATTATTTTCCTTTGCTTCTTATCATACAATTGCAACTGTGTTGTTATAGAAAAATCAATATTGATATGAACAACCTATTTCATTTTTAGAAAATCTTTTCAATAGGTTGAGTTTTAATATGAAATTATGGAGAAAAAGGCTTATGCTTTGGTAAAGGCTATAAAGAGTTTTAGGCCATATTTGATTGGTGCTAAGATTGTTGCATATGTGCCTCATGTTGTAGCTAAGGATATATTCACACAACAGGATGTTTTAGGAAGATGTAGATGGATTAATAAAATCCAGAAGTTCAACATAGAAATCCAGATCACCAAACTGGTAAGAGGTCAAAGATTGGCCAAACTCATGGCCGAGTCTAACTTGGAAATATTAGAAGTGGATCTGATAGAAATTAGTAATAATGAAGAGATTGGTATTCTTGCTACCTCTCCTTAGTACAAGGATATTATTTATTATTTATTACATTTGAATTATCCTTCTGATTTGAATGATAAGAAGAAAAGAACATTGAAGTTGCAGACAACTAAATATATATTGAAGTTCAAGGTAGTTTGATGTGGATGAACTTAGATGGTGTCTTCTTGAGATGTCTCAATGAAGGAGTTGCTAAGGTATCTTCAAAAATGCATAATGGAGTGTGTGGTGGACATTTCACAACTAAAACAACTCATAGAATTTTTAGAGCCAGATATGGCGTTGACGTGCATAAATTGGTTAGAAAATGTGATCCATGTCAGAGGTTCTCTGGTAAATTAAATGGATTAGATGCATTGCATTTAAGGTCAATGGTAGTAGAAGCTCCATTTCAGCAGTGGAGAATAGATTTCATTAGAGAAATCACTAAAAAATCTAGTGCAGGATATAGATGGATTCTAGTAGGAACATATTATTTATTAAGTAGGTTGAGGCTATTCCCACTAGAAGAGCTACTAGTCAGGTGGTAATTGATTTTACAATGGATCATATTGTGACTAGATTTGATGTTCCTAAAAATATTATAGTAGACAATGCAATGTACTTTAGGTCTAGTGACTTTACCAAGGTTTGTTCTGAATATGGAATTGTAATATCTCATTCATCTCCATATCATCCATAGGGGAATGGACAAGTCAAGTCAAGTAACAAAAATCTGATGGAGGTAATTAAAAGAATGCTTGATCAAAATAAGAAGGCATGGGATTCTAAGCTTAGATTGGCAATATGAGCAAATAGAGTGAATCCAAAAATGTCTGTAGGAAGGTCTCCTTTTGAACTGGTATATAGAGTTGATATTGTTCTGCTAGTCAACATGATGATACCTATTTACAAGTTCATCAAGGAAACACATGAAGATATAGATAATGTTATGACTTATAGAATTAATCAATTGATTGAGCTAGATAAAATTAGAAGGAATGCTTAGAAGATTAATTTGATGGCACAACAACAAATGAAATAATTGTTTGATAAGAGGGCAAGCCTAAGAAATTTTGAAATTAGAGACATGGTGCTGGTTTGGAATGCCAGATCACAAGATAAAGGGAAATACATGGGAAATTTGATCCCATGTGGTTGGGTCCCATGATCATTGAGAATTTTTATGATGAGGATTCTATTTCATTAAAAATCTTAGTGGAGAATTTTAGGAAATGCCAGTGCATGGACAATTCCTAAAGCATTATTTTTTTTTGAGCTTTTGCTCATTTTTTCCATGCACAGTAGGTTTTAGTTTTCTCAAGCCTTTGTGTCTTGTGTTATGTAACCATGGTGAAGTGTATGTATTTGTGTATATGGTTTGCATCCCAGAGTTCTCTGAATTCTCACCATGTCCCACTGGAACATGTTGAAAGGAAGTAAGGTGTGCGGAAATCACTTCCTACACTAATCTAATGAGGGGAGAACTATACAAATTTAAATTAATCCTTACAATAACAGCAACATGAAACATGTAAATGAGATATTGCAGCAATACACATGAACTAGAAGGAAGACAGAAGAAGAGAGACAAAGATATACGGTGGGGAAAACCCTTATCAGGTGAAAAACCCCACACTCAGAAACCTGCACAATGTATTAACAAAACTAATTATTGTTTATAATACACTTGCAATGCAAGATTCAATGGTCTTCGACACTTGTGTCTGGAGTCAATCCGGTAGCATAACAGTACCTGTCAACCACATAATACATCTCCTCCTCCAAGCACCTGTTTATATAGAATATACAAGGCAGAATTGGTCCTATCTTGAGACGGGCATCCAACTTGGCCTCATGGCCCAAAACCCACGCCTAAGGACACTTGGTTAGCATTGTAGAATGTTCTTGACACTTGTCCACAACTCCCATCCCAAAGAGGTCACCTATTTCTAAAATGGGCTATGACAGATGCTCTTACGACTCTTATGACCGTCATAGAATCTGTCATAGTAGTTACAACTTACAGCTGTAAGAGAATCTGTCATACACAAGCTATAAATAGAATATTCTCTTACAACATGTCATAGTGCACCTTGGGGCACCTAAATATGCCTTTTTTAAAGATGCTTCATGACACATGTCTTCACCTGTCTTACAAGCTTCTATTTTTGACTCTTACATGTCATAACTTCGTCATAGGAATCTGCCATAACCATTTCGGTCAACATTCCCTTACACAACATCCAAGATGTTGATACATGGAAAATTCTCCTACCACTAAGTGGGACACCTATCTCCTCATGTGAGGACAAAATTACAACTTGTTGTCTTCCATGTAGGATGACACATCATCGTGCCACATCCCACAACATGACAATATGGAATTTAGAATTAATTTACAACATAGGCAATGAATTAATAAATACAAACATAAATAATGCAAGGAATTACCAAGGTTGAGACACCTTAATTCCCAACATTCTCCCAGTTGTCGAACACCTTGTAAGAGCCAATAGAATAACAGGATTTAACTTCTATAGGCCGAGAGGTCCATAGACTCCAAACACCATTTGAACTTCTCTGTGCTCACTGGCTTCATCAATGCATCTGCAACATTCTTCAAAGTATCTACCTTCTCCAAATTTACCTTTCCATCCTCTACCATGTCTCATACGAAGTGAAATTGAATATCAATATGCTTTGTTCTGGCATGGAAAGTTAGATTCTTTGCAAGGCAAATTGCACTCTGACTGTCACAACTGATCGTGATCTGACTTGCATCAACAACAAGATCTGAATACAATCTCTTAAGCCAAATGGATTCCTTACAAGCATGAGTTGTTGCCATATACTCAGCTTCTGTCGTGGAGAAAGCAACCATAGGTTGTTGCTTACTCATCCAACTAATAGCACCACCAAACAATGTAAACAAATAAGCACTGGTGGATCTCCTGCTGTCAATGTCACCTGCCCAATCTAAATCCACAAATCCACAAATATCAACAGAATGCGGAGGTCCTGTAACATTACCATGATAGCATATGGAATACTTGTAAGTACCCCTCAAATATATGAACACTCGCTTAACTGCATCCCAATGAACCCGTCCAGGATTAGCCATAAATTGACTAAGGAATCCCACTGCTTGGCCAATGTCTAGTCTTGTGCAGACCATAGCATACATCAAACTGCCAACAACACTAGCATAAGATACTCTACTCATGTCCTCCACTTCACTGAGAGATTTTGGACAATCCTCAACATACAACTTTTTCCCCAAAGAAACAGGAACACACAATGGTCTACAATCTGCCATACCGAACGTATCCAACATGATCTTCACATACTTACTCTGGCTTAACCAGAGTTTTTTGTTAGCTCTATCTCTTCTAATTTCCATTCCTAGAATGTACCTAGCTGCCCCTAAATCTTTCATTTCAAACTATGTTGACAACTAAGATTTAAAATTAGAAATCATATTCTTTCCCTTCCTAATGAGCAACATATCATCAACATACAATGCAACAATGAGAATACGATCACCATCAACCTTAAAATACACACAGTGATCCAATTTCAATCTCACAAGTCTAATTGACAACACAAAGGCATCAAACTTCAAGTACTACCTCCTAGGAGACTGCTTCAAACCATACAAAGACTTCTTTAACTTGCAAACCAAATTTTCTTTACCTTTCACCATGTAATGCTCTGGCTGTGACATGTAGATTTCTTCCTCCAAATCACCATGAAGGAAAGTTGTCTTCACATCCATCTGTTCTACCTCTAAGTCATAAGCTCCTGCAAGAGACAACAAGAATCTAATGGATGTCAGCTTTGCAACAGGAGAGAATATCTCACCATAATCTATACCCTCCACTTGTGAATACCCCTTCACAACCAATCTAGCCTTATACTTCTCAACACTGCCATTTGCACCAATTTTCTTCTTGAACACACATTTGCATCTAACAGGTTTTTGTCCAGGAGGCAAAGGTACCAAGTCCCAAGTTTGATTCTTTTCCAAAGAAGCCATCTCATCCTCCATGGCCTCCTTCTAGGAACCTACATCTTTCATTTCCATAGCCTCTGATACAGTTCTAGGTTCATCACTATTAGTAATCAAAGCATAAGCACAACTAGAATCAAGCAATGTAAAACCAAACCTTTCAGGTTGCTTTCTTATTTGTGTAGACCTCCTCAAGGGCTAAGGTTGAGGTTCAACTTCTTCATCTGTGCTTTTATAGCTGCTAGAGCTCTCCTCATCATCAAGTCCAACATTGTCTTTCTGTTCAATCTTCTCAGGGGTAGCAGGAAACTGAACAACATCCTCTTTCTTTTCTTTTTCTTCTGGCTGTAAAATAGTGGAAGAAAGGGTAAGCTCTATGAAGATGACACTTCTACTATACAACACTTTTTCAGCCATAGGATCCCAAAGCTTGTATCCTTTCACACCGACACCACAGCCAATGAAGATACACTTAACAGCCTTGTTCTCCAACTTTGACCGCTTCTCCCTAGGCATATGTGCATATGCCTCACAACCATAAACATGAAGATGCCTTATTGAAGGCTTTCTACCAAACCACACCTCCATGGGTGTCTTACCAACAAGAGTTAATGTAGGAGATCTGTTTACCAGATAGAAAGCAGTGGAAACAACTTCAGCCCAAAACTTTTGTTCTAGGCCATCTCCACTAAGCATACTCCTAGCCTTCTCCATCAGTGTCATGTTCATCCTTTCTGGAACTCCATTTTGCTTGGGGGTGTATGGAGTTGTCTTATGTCTTTCAATCCCAAGTTACTTGCAATATTTATCAAATTCCATAGAACAAAACTCACCACCGTTGTTAGTTCTCAAACACTTAACCTTTTTACCAGTCTAATTTTCAGCAAAGGCCTTAAACTCCTTAAACTTACTATAGACTTCCGATTTGCTTCTGAGAAAATAAATCCATGTCCTTCTACTGTAGTCATCTATAAAAGATACAAAATATACATATTTTGGTAACGAAGGAACATTAACAGGACCAAAAACATTAGAATGAACCCAACACACCAGAAGACTTATAAGAACTCAAGTAAAACTAAACATGGTTTTGTTTTCCATATATGCAATGTTCACAAAATTCAAACTCAAGATTACAATCATCTAACCCCTCAACGAGGTTCTTATTTTTTAGGGTACGCAAACCCTTCTCACCAATGTGGCCAAATCTCTTATGCCATAACATTATCTTTTCAGCAGGAAGCTTAACTTCCAAGGCATGATTACAACCATCATGACTAGATACAATAGATTTCTTCATTGCTCATTCAGATGGTGGGGATGAAGTGACTTCTGCCCTCTTCCTTGAGTCAGAAGAACTATTGTATTGTGAGATGCATGCCTCCAGCTGAAACATAGTACCTCTCCTAGTACCCTTAGCAAGCACCATAGATCCTCTAGTCATCTTGCATCCTTCTTTTGAAAAGATAACCTGCACACTTGCATCATTCAACATACTTATAGAAAGCAGGTTCCGTGCTAAGCCTGGGATGTGCATAACCCCAGAGATCCCCTTCACTTGTCCATCAGGGAATCAGATAGAGACTCTTCCACGACCAACAATCTTCAGATGTGAGTCATCACCCATATACACCTTTCCACCATCGAACTCCTCATACTTGGTAAACCAGTCTCGATGCGAGGTCATGTGGAATGATGCACCAGAGTCAATCAGCCACACATCATCAGATGCATGGGTTGCCAGGGCTACGATGAAAGCATCACCATCATCTTATGACTTGTCAGAATCTAAATCTGGGTTCTTCTTCTTCTTTTTCTTTTCCTCTTTGCATTCCTTTTGAAAATGCCTAGATTTACCACAGTTCCAACAGAGAGCCTTGGACTTTCTAAGAGATTTAGATCTCCCATGGGATTTGGATCTACCCTTCTCAGCTTTCTTGTCCTTCTTTTTCCCTTTCTCCTTAGGTCTTCCACGAACTGCAAGAGCCTCTTTGGCTACCTCAGAAGACTTTATTCACATCTCTTCAGATAATAGTGAAGAAGCCACTTCATCCATTTTGAATGTGGATGCAGTGTTTCCAATAGCCATGACAAGATGATCCCACGAATCCAGTAGAGAACAAAGCAACGTCATACACCGATCCTCCTCCTCCATCTTCACACCAACAAATGTTAATTGTGCAACCAACATGTTAAAAGCATTCACATGTTCGGCAATGAATCCTTCGTCCTCCATTCGAAGAGAATACTTCTTTCTTAGAAAAAGTTTGTTAACCAGGGATTTGGCTTGATACACATCTCCCAACTTCTTCTAAAGCAAGTTTGCAGTAGCCTCCTCATGGACATTTAACAAAACATAATCAACAAGACTAAGTCTTATGAGACCCTTAGCCTTCTGATCCTTGAGATCCCAATTAGCTTGTGACATTGCAACTAGTTTAGTTCCACTGATAGTTTCCCAGAGGTCTTGATCAACAAGCATGTCTTCCATCTTGAGTTTCCATAGTTTGAAATTAGTGCCATTGAATTTCTCCACCTCTATCCTTTCGGATGTGCTTGCCATCTCCTTGTTGCAATAAGATTTAGAATACTCTGCACAGACTATCACTCAACTTAAGATCAACTCAAAAAACCCCTACCCAACAACTAGGACCAAAGGTGATCAAGCTCTGATACCAACTGAAAGAAAGCAAGGTGTGTGGAAATCGCTTCCTACACTAATCTAATGAGGGGAGAACTATACAAATTCAAATTAATCCTTACAATAACATAAATATGAAACATCTAAACGAGATATTGCAGCAATACACATGAACCAGAAAGAAAATAGAAGAAGAGAGACAAAGATATACGGTGGAGAAAACCCTTATCGGGTGAAAAACCCCACACTCAGAAACCTGCACAATGTATTAACAAAACTAAATATTGTTTACAATACACTTGCAATGCAAGCTTCAATGGTCTTCGACACTCATGTCTGGAGTCAATCCAATAGCATAATAGTACCTGTCAATCACATAATACATCTCCTCCTCCAAGCGCCTGTTTATATAGAACATACAAGGTAGAATTGGTCCTATCTTGAGACGGGCATCCAACTTGGCCTCATGGCCCAAAACCCATGCCTAAGGACACTTGGTCAACATTGTAGAATGTTCTTGACACTTGTCCACAACTCTCATCCCAAAGTGGTCACCTATTTCCAAAATGGACTATGATAGATGCTCTTACGACTCTTACGACCGTCATAGAATCTGTCATAGCAGTTACAACTTACAGCTATAAAAGAATCTGTCATACACAGGCTATAAATAGCATATTCTCTTACAACATGTCATATTCCACCTTGGGGCGCCTAAATATGCCTTTTTCAAAGATGCTTCATGACACATGTCTTCACCTGTCTTACAAGCTTCTATTTTCAACTCTTACATGTCATAACTTCGTCATAGGAATCTGTCATAACCGTTTCGGTCAACATTCCCTTACACAACATCCAAGATGCCGACACATGGCAAAATTCTCCTACCACTAAGTGGGACGCCTATCTCCTCATGTGAGGACAAAATTACAACTTGTCATCTTCCATGTAGGATGACACATCACTGTGCCACATCCTACAACATGACAATATGGAATTTACAATTAATTTACAACATAGGAAATGGATTAATAAATACAAACATAAATAATGCAAGGAATTACCAAGGTTGAGACACCTTAACTCCCAACACATGTGTCCCCGAACAAGAGCTAATGTTGGAGCCTGTGTCCAGTTTTATAGTTTATGCTCATGGTTAAGTTTTCAACCCAATCTATGAAAGTTTCATCTCAATTTGAGTCCCCTTTTGTGTCATAACTTGCCAAAACTAGGTCAAGAGCAAAATTTTTTTTTTACCAAAAATAGTAAGTTTCGTTTATGTCTAAAATAGTAAACTTTCTATTTTTAGAAATTTTGCATTTGACACGTATGGACCTGAAAATTTTACCCAAAGCTCCAGGAAGGCTAATTCATCTTTTGTAAAAAGATTTCAATTGGAAATCATACATAGATAGCAATATATTAAAATTTTAAAATTTCTTGAAAAAGTACTAAATTGCTATTTCGAAGGTTTAGGTGATAGAATTTGGGCTCCGAAAACGGTCTGAAAATCACCAAAATTATCAAGCAAATTTTGAATTAGTACAACTCTTTAATCTCTCTGGTTTAAAACAAACATGAGCTCAAATGGACACACGAGTGAAAAATTATGGCTCCTGTAACTTGTGTTACATTAAATATTTCTGGTCAAAAATTCAAGTTTTCATAAAAGTGTAATAAAAGGTGGAAAATTTCAAGATCAAAAGGAGGATAAGAATAAAATATTCCCATCAATTTGATTTCTAGATTTTTCTAAAAATTATAACAATTTGCATGATTTTCCAAGGAGGATTCTATATGATGTAATGATTTATCATTTTCTAAGGGGTTCAAAAAAATTCGAGAGAAAAGCTTGTGAAGAAACTCTGTGGTATTTCTGTAATTTGTTTGCCAAAGGAATAAGAGAGATTTTGAAGATTGTTCTCAATATTGTTTTATGATTAATGAATTTTCTTTGTTGAATTATATCGGTGAGAGTTTAGATTTGGATTGTCTCATTTGTTACATTATATGTTCTTGAGAGGAGTATATTTCAAGGAAGATAGAAACTCTTGCTCACATATTTGTTGTGTGATTTGCATGTTTGGTTAGTACATTTTCAAGGGTAATGATAATTCTTTCAGAACAACAAGTGGGATATGTAATGATTACGAAAGATTAGTAAGTAGAATCCAGTATTTTCATACCATTTTTGTGGGTTTATATCATTTTAAGGCATTGATATTTGTTGTAAAACCCCATAGTTAAGATCTTTTTAGTATAAAATAGTGTACCAGTCTTTGACTCTATTTTCTGAAGGAGTAGGCACCAATCTCATTCCCAATCCATCCACATATTCAAAAATGAAAGAAATCACACTTTGGTGTTGTATATAAGTAATTTAGATTTTCTGTTTATGCCTGTTCATTAAAGGTACAAGGAAATAAATATTGTGAAATCATTTTTAAAACCCGTGTATTTGCATGAACTGTTTATCTACTTTTTCACTATGATAAACCCATTGTTTACAAATATCTAGTGTTGTTATTAGGTCTACTCACCTAGGTTTTGCAGAGCTTGAAGTGTAAGATAGATTTTATCTAAATTTCTTTTTTATTGGCCCAACATCTTAGTTATTTTGAGAGTAGTTAATAGTCGGTTGAAGAACCAACAATGTCAATGATGGATGGCTTCTCAGGATACAACCAAGTGATGTTCAAGGAGTTTGAGTAGCATAAGATAGCCTTCACAATCCCTTAGGGAACCTTTGTTTATGTGAGGATACCTTTTGGACTCAAGAATGCAGGAGCCGCCTTTTAGAGGACAATGGACATTGCCTTTACAAGATTGATAAATGAAATTATGATTATATATAAGGATGATTTGACTTCTTACTCCAAGGATAGCAATGACCATTGTAAACACTTAGAGCTAATTTTTAGTGGTGCTTAGAGTATGGGATTTCCTTAAATCCTAAGAAGTGCATATTTGGTGTTGAAGAAGGCAAGCTTCTCAAGCATATAGTGTTCAAGGAGGGTGTGAGGATTGATACAAAAAGAGTCAAATAAATAGACCTTATTCCTCAACCTAAAATAGTTAAGGTAATGCAGTCCTTATTTGGACAAATCAATTTTGTTAGGAGGTTCATTTCTAAGTTTGTTGAGAAAACAAAGGTTATTTCCAAAGTGCTCAAGAAAGGGCAATAAACTAGCTAGGACAAGGAATCACCCAATTCCTTCATGGATATCAAGGATGCACTCAAGAAGGCACCAATATTAGCCTTGACTATTCAAAGCCTTTTCAATTATTTTCTTTCACCTCCTTTTACACTATTGTTGTTATGCTTCTTGAAAAGAATGTTGATGGATTCAAGCAACCTATTGCCTTTTTCAACAAATCACTACAAAATGCTAAGTTGAAATATTCCATCATGGAAAAGCATGCATACACTCTTGTTAAGTCTACCAAAATTTTTAGGCCTTATCTTGTGGGAGCAAAACTTATTGCATGTGCCTCATACTATTGTGAGGGATATTTTTTCTCAACAAGAAGTTTCAAGAAGGAGGTGTAGATGAATCAACAAGATCCAAGAATATGGCATGGAGGTGTAAAACACAAAATTGGTTAGGGGTCGAGGCCTTGCCAAGCTAATGGTAGATGCAAATATATTGCAATAGAAGTACATCAAGAAACCTCTAGTTTAACACTTCTTCCCTTCCTTTTAAAGGATGATCCATGGTATAGAGATGTTGTTTTCTACCTGGAGAACCTAAGTTGTCCTCCAAGATTGAATGATGATCAAAGGAGAACATTGAAGTTGGTAGCCCAAAGATATATGTTGTTATAGGACCAACTTATGTGGAGAAACCTTGACGGATTTCTTCTTAAGTGCCTAGATCATGAACATTCTATCAAGGTCATAAATGAATGTCATCAAGGATTTTTGTGGAGGGCATTTCATGTCAAAAACCACTACTGACAAAGTAATTAGAGCAGGGTATTGGTGGCCTACATTATTCGAGGATTTGGTTAAGTTTATTAGAAGATGTGATGCTTGCCAAAGATTTGCAAGTAACATAAAATTTACAGGTGCACTCCCCTTCACATCCATATCATCTAAAGCCCCATTTTAGCAGTGGGGTCTCAATTTTGTTAGGGAGATTGTTGAAAAATCTAGTAATGGATACAAATGGATCCTTGTAGCCACTGACTACTTCACCAAATGGGTGAAGGCAATACCTATTATAAATGCAACATCTAAAGTAGTGATTGACTTCCTAATAAATAATATCATCACAAGATTTGGTGTGCCTACAAGGATAATTGTTGATAATGCAATGTGTTTTAAATAGATCCCTTGATCTCCTTGATACATTCTTTAAGTATGGGATACATTTAACACATTCTTCCCCTTATCATCCACAAGGGAATAAATTTAATTGATTGCATTTTTTTTGTTTTTAAAGTTGGATTTAATTGCCAAACACGTATGGTTGTAACCCTCTAGCTGACGCATTTATTGCTTGGCTATGAGAGGTGATGGGAAGTGTCAATGAAGATGGAGAAGAAAACGAGGGTAATTTTTTTTATGGGGCCACCTTGGATGCATACCATGCTGAAACTCCACCCAAAAATGCTTACTTCAAGATTCAGAATGTCATTGGAATCCACAGTGGAAATGCAACCGCCGGAGGAGAGGAAATGGAGAGAGGAGAAGAAGAAAAAGGTAAGGTTCCCCTCTCCCCTAAGGAATTGTGCATTGTTTCGAATGAAGAAATGTTGTTAGCTGTTAAAAAAGAAGAAACCAAGCTTAAAAATGTGGCTATTTTCTTCACCTATTTAAACATTGACAAATTACCCTCAAGGAATATTTTTGATAACTGGATTGCAACGGTTTGGGGAAAAAGAATGGGGATTTATATTTCCTTTTGCAGAATGTTGTATTCGGGTTTATTTGTTAGTTTTTTGAAGAATAGCAATATGTAGAAGAGGGTGCTTGATAGAGGGTTTTGGAATTTAGGGCAATCCATTTTCAAGGCCTTCCCTTGGGCACCCGAAACCTCTCATGAAGAGGTGTTGTTTTGTACCGCATTGAGATGGTTGGTGGTGAAGCATGTTCCGGCACAAATCTGGACATCCTTACATAAAATGCTGAAATCAATTGGTAATGTGCTTAAGATAGAGGATACTAGGAGCACTTTGTCGCATATGGATGTGAGAGTGTTGATTTCTCTAAATATTGACTCCCCAATCTCGAAACAGATAACAATCAGTTTTGGAAAAAAATCATTCCATTGTGAGGTCATGGGCTTGGGAAGCCTAAATGCATGTTTTTATGCAAAAGAGATGGGCATAAAACAAGATTGCCCAATAATTCAGAAATACAATAACAAGAAGGATCATAGTGCTGTGGTTAATAATGAGGATATAAATAATGAAAAGGAAAACCTCAAAAATAATGTAGAAGAACTAAAGGGTGACAAATGGAATAATAAGGAGAATTTGAATAATTCTCTTAATGCCCTCAATACTAGTGATGATAAGTTCTCATATTTAAACCAAAATGATTAAATCTTGACTATAATTGAAAATGAGGAAAACATGAAAAATAAAGAAGTAAGAGATCAAAACAATCAGGAATCTTTCATCCCTAATAGTGAGATCATTGTAAGTGACGGAGGTAATATAAGAAGAAAGGAGACTGACTCTCCTGTTGATGAAGAGTCTCTTGTAGAGACTCGATATGAAAAGGAGATTTCAGTTTGCCTCAATCAGACTGAAAATAAGGTAGCCACAATAGATGTGGGGCACAAAAAGAATGCACAAGAGATTGTCCTGGACAAGCTTAGAGATGAGGTTAAAGATAACAGAAAAGCCCTAGATAAATTAAAAAAACCAGTTGGCCAAGGATGACACTATAGAACCTGAAGGTGTGGAATCTGGAATAGCATTATACCATATAGCTTATGAGTTGAAAGAAGATGGTACCTTGATTCCTCTTAGTGAAGAAATGGCCTCTAATGAAAATTAGTGACAATGAAAAACATGATAAGGAGGATGAACACAAGAAAAGAAAGCAAGTCAGTAGGAGCAACAACACTCTTAAACCAGGGAAGAAAGGAAAAGGGGATTGTATCCCCAAGTACTTTGACAAACTTTCTAAAAGCCAAAAAGACTAAAGCTGAATATGATGAACTTAGATTGTGTAAGATGGAATATTAGAGGGCTTGAGTCCCCAAATATAAAATATATCATAAGGGACTTCTGTAATAGAAAAAGAAATTTGGATTGTCTGATGTTACAAGGGTGAAAGTAGTCAATTTCACATTGGAGAATAATCTGAAATTCATTTGGAGAGATGCATCTTATTTCTTTTCAAAACATAGTAAGGGGAAAGGGGGAAATGCTATTATGATTAACCAAAAGTGGGCCAAATTTATTACTCTAAATGGCTGCTCCCCCTGCAATAGATGTCTATGGATTGTTATTGAAATGCACAATATTATATTTGGGATTTGTTCCTTATATGCTTTGAATGAATATAGAGAAAGAATTGATGTGTGGAAGTGGATGGTAGCTGAGTTACCAAAAATACACTGGATAATTAGAGGTGACTTTAATATGATAGAACAAAAAGAGGACAAGATTGGGGGATCCCCCTTGGAATGGAAAGGAAATGAGCATTACTTTTGGTAGAGGATGAAAACGAGTCTTAGATTAAATGATCCCCTAGAAGGTAATAATAAAAATAGTAAAAGTATTTGGTATACTTGGTGTAACTCTCAACAGAATAATAAAAGAGTTTATTGCAGGCTGGACAGGTTCTATGTTGACAAACATGTTTTTTATTTTTTAGGAGAAAAATGATATCAATGAAGTACAAGTATTCCCATGTAGTCTATCTAACCACCACCCAATAGAAGCAAGAATCCTTCTCAAAGATCATAACAATATTAGCAAAATTAAGAAAGATAATTTGTTTAAGTTAAAAACTGAGTTTCTCAAAAATAGGGATGGGATCACATCCCTTATAAATTTAAGTAAAAGGCTTTAGCCTAAACTAAGTGCAATTCAATTTTGGAACACAATGACTGTCAATTGCAAAAAACTCTTCCAAACAGTGGGGAAAACATGCCCTAGACAAAAGAAAGGAGGAAAAACTCCTCCAGGAAGACTATATCACTCTAGAAGATAAGGTGCAACATGACCCAAACAATCAAGAACTGATTAAGTCCTTAGGTGAGATCAAACATAAGCTCAGGAAGTTTCAAACAAGGAAAGTTCAAGGTGAAAGAGTAAGAGCCAAAATCAATTAGCTGCAAAATGGTGACATGCAGTAAATATTTTTTTGAGATTTTAAAGATCAAGAATAGAAGAGAGATAATCAGACCTATCTTAGAAAACAATATCACATATCACAAGGATGAAGATATATTAGATATGTTTAGAGCCTTTTATAAAGAACTCTTCACTACTGAAGATAACAATTTTGGAACCATTCAGGCCCAAGAGTTTTATAAAAGGATTATACCAAAGAAGATTAGCCCTGAAATGGCAAAAATATTAAGTTAGGGAATCTCAAAAGAAGAAATCCAAAAGGATATTCAATCTATGGAGAATGGTAAGTCTCCAGGAGCAGATGGTCTACCTGTAGAGCTTTATAAAGCCTCCCAAGATTGGAAGCAATTGAAAGAGGTTCTTTGGGATAAGATATTAACAGAGCAATTATAAAATTACTACTAAAAGATGGGGATAAGACTAACAAGAGGAACTGGAGGCCTATTACTTTGCTTAATGTTTCTTATAAAATTGTTGCAAAAATTCTAGCCTTGAGATTAACTGATATTTTGCCAAAGATTATAAACCATACCCAACCAAGATTTATCAAAGGTAGATATATTTTGGAAAATCTGATAATTAGCTGGGAGGCTATTTGTTGGGCCAAATTCACTAGGCAAGATGTGGGGATATTGCTCCTAGATTTTGAAAAAGCATACGATAGAGTTGAATGGTCATTTGTTCTTACAATTTTGGAAGCTCTTGGGTTTCCAAAGAAGTACTATGAAATGGTTAGAATGCTTTTCAAAGATGCTACTGCACAAGTTGAGGTTAATGGTGAACTATCTAAACCTTTTAGGATGGAAAGGTCAATTAGGCAAGGATGTCCCCTTGCTCCAGCCCTATGTGTCATTGCTTCTAAAGCTTTATACTATTTGATTAGATTAGAAGATATTGAAGGTAAAATGATAGGTATTGAATTGCTTAACAATGATCAACTGTTAAATATACAATTTGCAGATGACACTGCTTTATTTCCTACTTTACAAGAGAAGAATTTCAAAAATATGGATAATAGGCTACAACTGTTCTATTTAGCCTTAGGAGCAAAAATATCTAGTACCAAATCTGTGTTATTAGGTTGAAAAGAGGAGCCTCCAGATTGGATCAAATACACCCCCTGGCAATGGGGAGGACCTAATAAAATTGTGAGATTTCTTGGAATCCCATTTGCTGTTAGCCCATCCTTGAAAGGAATGTGGGAGTGGCTCTTTGCAAAAATTTAGAGGAAGCTTAGAATTTGGAACAATAACTTCCTTTCCTTAGCTAGAAGAATTCATGTTTGTCAAAAATATTGTCTACCTACTCTATCTACTATGCATCTATGTGGTTATTTGCATGTTATCAAACTGAGAGTATTTAAAAGATTATAAGGGATTTCTTATGGTCAAATGGAAAGGGGAAAAAATTGAGACATGCAATCAAGTGGGACTGGTGCTGCTTAAGCAAAGAGAATGGTGGTATGGGGCTAAAATACTTGAGGACCCAAGGTGTAGCACTAGCTACAAAATGGATCATCAAGGCATTGGAAGGGGAAGAACCTTGGAAGGTTCTGGTTAGAAATAATATTATGAGGGTTGTTCCAAACAAAGCCAAACAATGGACTAATATCCACCCATGTGACATCTTATTTCATAACTTCCAAGCCAAACCTTCAGGTTTTGTGGTGTTTTCAAGCATCTTGAAGGCTTGGGAATCTATTAAATATTGTGTGAAAAATAATTGTATTGTCTAGTCAACATGGTCAACCCTCAACTTTGACCGGCCATATCTTGCTTGTACGAGCTCTGATCGAGGGGAAATGAGCGGCGTTAGAATCATGGCGACAAGCTCTTCAACTTGGCATCATTTTTGTTTAGATTTGAGACAATCCATTTTTCACCTTTTTGAACACCTGATTCACCTGTTTGACCAAACCTTTGATTGCACATAACTTCTGCATACGAACTCCTTTTGAGCCTGTTCAAGTTGTGTCAGGATCGTGTCAACGACCTCTTTCCAATGATGCTCCGTCAGGTTCTAAGACTGCAATTTTTTTAGTTCTTCTATATCCACCTAGATCATTCCTCCCCACTGGGGGGTTCAAACCACCCGACCCCCTTTTATAGGGATTCGTTTCTATTATCATTCATTAAATAGAAAGGAGGACCGTATATGTAGCAAAGAAAACCGCTTGGTATATTGGTGGAGAGTGAAAAAAGAAAGCAGGAGGTCATGGGTTCGACCTCCACAAATGTCATCATTGTATTGTCTAGTCGGCATGGTCAACCCTCAACTTTGACCAGCCATATCTTGCTCATATGAGCTCTAATGGAGGCGAAACGAGCGGCGTCAGAATCGTGGCGACGAGCTTTTTGACTTGGCATCATTTTTTCTTGGATTTGAGACAATCAATTTTTCACGTTTTCGAATGTCTGATTCACCTATTTGACTGAACCTTTGACTGCACATAACTTCTGCATACGAACTCCTTTTGAGTCTGTTCAAGTTACATTAGGATCGTGTCAGTGACCTCTTTCCAATGATGCTGATTCTGTTAGGTTCTGAGACTGCAAGATTTTTAGGTCTTCTGGATCCACCTAGGTCATTCCTCCCCATTGGGGGTTCAAACCACCTGACCCCCTTTTATAGGGATTTATTTCTATTATCATTCTTTAAATAGAAAGGAGGCCCGTATATGTAGCAATGAAAGTCGCTTGGTATATTGGTGGAGAGTGAAAATAGGAAGCAGAAGGTCAGGGGTTTGACCCCAACAAACCAACCTTTTAGCAAGCAAATCACCACATGTGCCACGTGGCACCCAATCATTGGGCCATGTGGCATTCACTCATTCATCTGTCAGTGACACGTGTCACGCTGGATTAGTCCACATCTTCAGACCTACCACGTCATTTGTCGAGTCAGATGCCACCATCTGCCGCGTGTCAACATTTGGACAAGCCATGCCAATAATTGTCATTGTGTCTGCCATGTTAGTATGATGACATCATCATTGTACTGTCTAGTCAGCATGGTCAACTCTCAACTTTGATCGGCCATATCTTGCTCGTACGAGCTCCAATCAAGGCAAAATGAGCGGTGCCAGAATTGTGGCAATGAGCTCTTTGACTTGACATAATTTTTCCTTGGATTTGAGACAATTAATTTGTCACCTTTTTGAATGCATGATTTGCCTGTTTGACTGAACCTTTGACTGCATACGAACTTCTTTTGAGCTCGTTCAAGTTGTATCAGGATCGTGCCAGCAACCTCTTTCCAATGACGCTGATTCCGTTAGGTTCTGAGACTGCAAAATTTTTAGGTCTTCTGGATCTATTTATATCATTCCTTCCCACTGGGGGTTCAAACCACCCGACCCCCTTTTATAGAGATTCATTTCTATTATCATTTTTTAAATAGAAAGGCAACCTGTATATGTAGCAAAGAAAGCTGCTTGGTATATTGGTGGAGAGTGAAAATAGCAAGGTTCGACCCCACAAACCAACCTTTTAACAATCAAACTGCCACAAGTACCACATGGCACCCAATCATTAGGCCATAGGCATTACCTCATTCGTCCTTCAGTGACACATGTCATGCTAGATTGGTCCACATCTTCAGACCTGCCATGTCATTTGCTGACTCAGATGCCGCCATCTACCATGTGTCAACCTTTGGACCTACCACATCAACAACTACCACTGTGTCTGCCATGTCAGCATGCTGATGTCATCATTGTAGTGTTTAGTCGACAAAGTCAACACTCAACTTTGACCAGCCATATCTTGCTCATAGGAGCTCCGATCGAGGCGAAATGAGCAGCGTCAAAATCGTGGCGATGAGCCCTTCGATGTGGCATCATTTTTTCTTGGATTTAAGACAATCAATTTTTTACCTTTTTGAACGCCTGATTTACCTGTTTGACCGAACCTTTGACTGCACATAACTTCTACATACGAACTCCTTTTGAGCCCATTCAAGTTGCGGTAGGATCATGTCAGCGACCTCTTTCCAAAAATGCCAATTCTGTCAGGTTCTAAGACTGCAAAATTTTTAGTTCTTCTGTATCCATCTGGATCATTATTCCCCACTGGGGTTCAAACCACCCGACCCCCTTTTATAGGGATTCGTTTCTATTATCATTCTTTAAATAGAAAGGAGGCCCGTATATGTAGCAAAGAAAGCCGCTTGGTATATTGGTGGAGAGTGAAAATAGCAAGCAAGAGGTCAGGGGTTTGACCCCCACAAACCAACCTTTTAACAATCAAACCGCCACATGTGCCACGTGGTACCCAATCATTGGGCCACATGGCATTACCTCATTCTTCCATCAGTGACATGTGTCACACTAGATTGGTCCACATCTTCAGACCTGCCATGTCATCTGCTGACTCAAATGCCTCTATCTGCCACGTGTCAAACTTTGGATCTGCCACATCAACAACTGCCACTGTGTCTGCCATGTCAGCATGCTGATGTCATCATTGTACTGTTTAGTCAGCATGGTCAACCTTCAACTTTGACCAGCCATATCTTCCTCGTATGAGTTCCAATTGAGGTGAAACGAGCAGCGTCAAAATTGTGACAACGAGCTCTTCGATTTGGAATCACTTTTGTTTGGATTTGAGACAATCAATTTTCACCTTTTTGAATGCCTAATTCACTTGTTTAACTGAACCTTTGATTGCACATAACTTCTAGATACGAACTCCTTTTGAGCTCGTTCAAGTCGCGTTAGGATCGTGTCAGCAACCTCTTTCCAATGATGCTGATTCCATCATGTTCTCAGACTGCAAAAATTTCTGGTCTTCTGGATTCACCTGGATCATTCCTCCCCACTTGGGGTTTACACTACTCGACCCCCTTTTATAGTGATTTGTTTCTATTATCATTTCTTTAAATAGAAAGGAGGCCCGTATATGTAGCAAAGAAATCTGCTTTGTATATTGGTGGAGAGTGAAAATAGCAAGCATGAGGTCAGGGGTTCGACACCCACAAACCAATCTTTTAACAATCAAAGTGCCACATGTGCCACATGTCACCCAATCATTGGGCACATGACATTACCTCATTCATCCATCAGTGACATGTGTCACGTTGGATTGGTCCACATCATCAGACCTGCCACGTCATCTGCTGACTCAGATGCCACCATCTGCCATGTGTTAACCTCTGGACTTGCCACTTCAACAATTGCCACTGTGTCTACCATGTCAGCATGCTGACATCATCATTGTATTGTCTAGTTAGCATGGTCAACGCTCAACTTTGACTGGCCATATCTTGCTCGTACGAGCTCTGATCGAGGTAAAATGAGCAGCGTCGGCATCATGGCGACGAGCTCTTCGACTTGGTATCATTTTTGCTTGGTTTTGACACAATTATTTTTTCACCTTTTTGAATGCCTACCTATTTGACCAAATCTTTGACTGCACATAACTTCTGCATACGAACTCCTTTTGAGCCCGTTCAAATTGCATCAGGATCGTGTCAGCGACCTCTTTCCAATGATACTGATTCAGTGAGGTTCTAAGACTACAAAATTTTTAGTTTTTCTGTATCCACCTGGATCATTCTTCCCCACTGGGGGTTCAAACCACCCAACCCCCTTTTATAGGGATTCATTTCTATTATCATTTATTAAATAGAAAGGAGGCCCGTATATGTAGCAAAGAAAGCCGCTTGGTATATGGTGGAGAGTGAAAAAAATAAGCAGGAGGTCAGGGACTCGACCCCCACAAACCAACCTTTTAACAATCAAACTGCTACATGTGCCATGTGGCAACAAATTAGTCGGCCACACTGGATTGGTCCACATCTTCAGACATGCCACGTCATCTGCTGACTCAGATGTCGCCATCTGTCACGTGTCAAACTCTAGATTTGCCACGTCAACAAATGCCACTATGTCTGCCATGTCAGCACGCTGATGTCATCATTGTACTATCTAGTTGACATGGTCAACCCTAAACTTTGACTAGCCATATCTTGCTCGCATGATCTCTGATCGAGGAGAAATGAGCGACGTCAGAATCGTGGTGACAATCTCTTCGACTTGGCATCATTTTTTCTTGGATTTGAGACAATCAATTTTTCACCATTTCGAACGCTTGATTCACTTGTTTGACCGAACCTTTGACTGCACATAACTTCTGCATACGAACTCCTTTTGAGCTCGTTCAAGTTGCGTTAGGATTGTGTCAGCGACCTCTTTCCAATGATGCTGATTTTGTTAGGTTCTGAGACTGTAAGATTTTTCAGTCTTCTAGATGCACCTAGATCATTCTTTCCCATTGGGGGTTCAAACCACCCAACCCCCCTCTAATAGGGATTTGTTTCTATTATCATTCTTTAAATAGAAAGGAGGCCCGTATATGTAGCAATGAAAACCACTTGGTATATTGTTTGAGAGTGAAAATAGGAAGTAGGAGGTTAGGGGCTCGACCCCCACAAACCAACCTTTTAACAAGCAAATCGCCACATGTGCCACGTGGCATTCGCTCATTCGTCCGTCAGTGACATGTTTCACGTTGGATTGGTCCACATCTTCAGACCTACCACGTCATCTGTTGAGTCATATGCTGCCATCTGCCATGTGTCAACATCTGGACTTGCCACGCCAACAATTACCATTGTGTCTGCCATGTTAGCATGATGACATCGTCATTGTACTATCTAGTCAGCATGGTCAACCCTCAACTTTGACCGGCCATATCTTGCTCGTACGAGCTCTACTTAAGGTGAAACGAGTAGCGTCAGAATCGTGGTGACAAGCTCTTCGACTTGGCATCATTTTTGCTTGGATTTGAGACAA
Source organism: Cunninghamia lanceolata (assembly GCA_027924645.1). Classification (NCBI taxonomy): domain Eukaryota; kingdom Viridiplantae; phylum Streptophyta; class Pinopsida; order Cupressales; family Cupressaceae; genus Cunninghamia; species Cunninghamia lanceolata. The sequence continues at coordinate 26,933,961 of BSBN01000339.1, read as the reverse complement.
TAAAATTTTTACCTTTTTGAACACATGATTCCCTTGTTTGACCAAACCTTTGACTGTAGATAACTTCTCCATACGAACTTCTTTTGAGCCCATTCAAGTTGCGTCAGGATCGTGCCAACGACCTCTTTCCAATGATGATGATTCCGTCAGGTTTTGAGACCACAAAATTTTTAGGTCTTTTGGATCCATTTAGATGATTCCTTCCCACTGGGGGTTCAAATCCCCTGACCCCCTTTTATAGGAATTCATTTCTATTATCATTCTCTAAATAGAAAGGAAGCCCATATATGTAGCAAAGAAAGCCGCTTGGTATATTGGTGGAGAGTGAAAATAACAAAGTTCGACCCCACAAACCAACCTTTTAACAATCAAACCGCCACATGTACCACGTGGCACCCAATCATTAGACCACATCGCACCCAATCATTAGGCCACATGGCATTAGCTTATTCATCCGTCGGTGACACGTGTCAAGCTGAATTAGTCCACATCATCAGACCTGCCACGTCATTTGTTGACTCAGATGGCACCAGCTGCCACGTGTCAACCTCTTGAACTACCATGTCAATAACTGCCACTGTGTCTGCCATGTCAGTATGCTGATGTCATCATTATACTATGTAGTCAACATGGTCAACCCTCAACTTTGACCGGCCATATCTTGCTCGTACGAGCTTCGATCAAGATGAAATGAGCGACATTGAAATCATGGGGCAAGCTCTTCGACTTGGCATCATTTTTGTTTGGATTTGAGACAATAATTTTTTCACCTTTTTGAATGCATGATTCACCTGTTTGACCGAACCTTTGATTGCACATAACTTCTGCATACGAACTTCTTTTAAGCTCGTTCAAGTTGCGTCAGGATCGTGTCAGTGACCTCTTTCCAATGATGCTGATTTCGTCAGGTTTTGAGAGTGCAAAATTTTTAGGTCTTCTAGATCCATTTAGATCATTCCTTCTCACTGGGGGTTCAAACCACCCGACCCCCTTTTATAGGGATTCATTTCTATTATCATTCTTTAAATAGAAAGGAATCCCGTATATGTAGCAAAGAAAGTCGCTTCGTATATTGATGGAGAGTGAAAATAGGAAGGTTCAACCCCACAAACCATGCTTTTAATAATCAAACCGCCACATGTGCCACGTGGCACCCAATCATTAGGCCACATGGCATTAGCTCATTCGTCCGTCACTGACACGTGTCACGCTGGATTGGTCCACATATTCAGACCTGCCATGTTATCTGCTGACTCATATGCCACCATCTGCCACGTGTCAACCTTTGGACCTACCACGTCAACAACTGCTACTGTATCTGCCATGTCAGCATGTTGATGTCATCATTGTACTGCCTAGTCGACATGGTCAACCCTCAACTTTGACTGGCCATATCTTGCTCGTACGAGCTCCGATCAAGGCGAATCAAGTGGGGTTGAAATCGTGGTGACGAGCTCTTCGACTTGGCATCATTTTTTCTTAGATTTGAGACAATCATTTTTTCACCTTTTTGAACCCTTGATTCCGCTTTTTGACCAAACCTTTGACTGCACATAATTTCTGCATATGAACTCCTTTTGAGCCCATTCAAGTTGCATCAGGATCATGTCAGCGACCTCTTTCCAATGATGCTAATTCCGTCAAGTTGTGAGACTGCAAAATATTTAGTTCTTCTGTATCCATTTGGATCATTATTCCCCACTAGGGGTTCAAACCACCCGACACCCTTTTATAGGGATTCGTTTCTATAATCATTCTTTAAATAGAAAGGATGCTCATATATGTAGCAAAGAAAGTTGCTTGGTATATTGGTGGAGAGTGAAAATAGGAAGTAGGAGGTCAGGGGTTCGACCCCCACAAACTAACCTTTTAACAATCAAACCATCACATGTGCCACGTGGCACCCAATCATTGGGCCATGTGGCATTACCTCATTTTTCCGTAAGTGGCATGTGTCACGCTGGATTGGTCCACATCTTCAGACATGCCACATCATCTGCTGACTCATATGCCACCATCTACTAACTCAGATGCCACCATCTACTGACTTAGATGCCGCCATCTACCACGTATCAAACTCTAGACCTGCCACGTCAACAACTACCATTGTGTCTGCCAAGTCAGCATGCTGACGTCATCATTGTATTGTCTACTCAGCATAGTCAACCCTCAACTTTGACCCGCCATATCTTTCTCGTATGAGATCCGATCGAGACGAAACGAGAGGCGTCGAAATCGTGATGACAAGCTCTTCGACTTGGAATCATTTTTGTTTAGATTTGAGACAATCAAATTTTCACATTTTTGAATGCATGATTCCCCTGTTTGACCGAACCTTTGACTGCACATAACTTCTGCATACGAACTCCTTTTGACCCCATTCAAGTTGAGTTAAGATCATGTCAGCAACTTCTTTCCAATGATGTTGATTCTGTCATGTTCTCATACTGCAAAATTTTTTGGTCTTCTGGATCCACCTAGATCATTCCTCCCCACTTGGGGTTCAAACCACCTGACCCCCTTTTAGAGGATTTGTTTCTATTATCATTCTTTAAATAGAAAGGAGGCCCACATATGTAGCAAAGAAAGCTGCTTGGTATATTGCTGGAGAGTGAAAATAGCAAGCAGGAGGTCAGGGGTTTGACACCCACAAACCAATCTTTCAACAATCAAACCGCCACATGTGCGACGTGGCACCCAATTATTGGGCCACGTGGCATTACTTCATTCATCTGTCAGTGACACGTGTCATGCTGGATTCATCCACATCATCAGACCTAACACGTCATCTGCTGACTAAGATGCCGCCATCTGCCATGTGTCAACCTCTAGACCTGCCACATCAACAACTGCCACTATGTCTGCCATGTCAGCATGCTGACATCATCATTGTATTGTTTAGTCAGCATGGTCAACCCTCTACTTTGACCGGCCATATCTTGATCGTATGAGGTTCGATCGAGGTGAAACGAGCAGCGTCAGAATCGTGGCAACGAGCTCTTCGACTTGACATCATTTTTTCTTGGATATGAGACAATCAAATTTTCACTTTTTTGAACACTTGATTCGCATGTTTGACCAAACCTTTGATTGCACATAACTTCTGCATACGGACTCCTTTTGAGGCCGTTCCTGTTGCATCGAGATCATGTCAGCAACCTCTTTCCAATGATGTTGATTCATTGAAGATCTAAGACTGCAAAATTTTTAGTTCTTTTGTAACCACCTGGATCATTCCTCCCGACTGGGGGTTCAAACCACTCGACCCCCTTTTATAGGGATTCGTTTCTATTATCTTTCATTAAATAGAAAGGAGGCCCTAATATGTAGCAAAGAAAGCCACTTGGTATATTGGTGGAGAGTCAAAAAAGCAAGCAGGAGGTAAGGGGTTCGATCCCCACAAACCAACCTTTTAACAATCAAACAGCCACATGTGCCACGTGGATCCCAATCATTGGGCCATGTGGCATTACCTTATTCGTCCATCAGTGACTTGTGTCATGCTGGATTGGTCCACATTTTCAGACCTGATACGCCATCTGCTGACTCATATGCTGCCATCTGCTGACTCAGATGCTGCCATCTACTGACTCAGATGTTGCCATCTGCCACGTGTCAAACTTTGGATTTGTCACGTCAACAACTGTCACTATGTCTGCCATGTCATCATGTTGACGTTATCATTATACTATCTAGTCGGCATGGTCAACCCTCAACTTTGACCACCCATATCTTGCTCGTACGAGCTTTGATTGAGGCAAAATGAGCAGCATCAAAATCGTGGTGACGAGCTCTTCTACTTGGCATCATTTTTTCTTAGATTTGAGACAATCAATTTTTCACCTTTTCAAATGCCTGATTCTCTTGTTTGACTGAACCTTTGACTGCACATAACTTCTGCATACGAACTCCTTTTGAGCCCATTCAAGTTGTGTTAGGATCGTGTCAGTGACTTCTTTCCAATGATGCTGATTCTGTCAGGTTCTAAGACTGCAAGATTTTTAGGTCTTCTGGATCCACCTAGATCATTCCTCCCCATTGGGGGTTTAAACCACTCGATCCCCATTATAGGGATTTGTTTCTATTATCATTTTTTAAATAGAAAGGAGGCCTGTATATGTAGCAATGAAAGCCACTTGGTATATTAGTGGAGAGTTAAAATAGGAAGCAAGAGGTCAGGGGTTCGACCCCCACAAACCAACCTTTTAACAAGTAAATCGCCACATGTGCCACGTGGCACCTAATCATTGGGCCATGTGGCATTCGCTCATTTGTCTGTTAGTGACATGTGTCACGTAGGATTGGTCCACATCTTCAGACTTGCCATGTCATCTGTTGAGTCAGATGTCACCATCTACCACATGTCAAAATCTGGACCTACCACGCCAACAACTGCCACTGTGTTTGCCATGTTAGCATGATGATGTCATCATTATACTGTCTAGTTAGCATGGTCAACCCTCAACTTTGACTGGCCATATCTTGCTTGGTGTGTATGAGGAAAATTGAGAGGTCAAATGATAAAATCACAACAATGATAATAACAACTCAATAACCCGTAACATGAAGAGATCGATCTAAGTAAAAGCAAATATCAATGAATAAATCAAATAACCAAACAAGAAAGTTTTCACCTAGATTGTATAGTTCTCTTTTTCGAATGTGCATTGCTCAATAACACTGCGAAACCATGTTTGCAACAAGCGAATGTAAGTTTATTCATGTTCAAAGTGCTCAAAAGTTTCTCAACGATGCGATGTATGCTCAAAGCGTTGTAAAGAATGCCTAAGAATAAGTGATCGAAGAGGATTTGCTATGAAGATGAGGGGGGTTTATATAGGTTTCAAACATGATCGATCAATGGATGAAATAAATCCATAGAATGAATGGTCGAGATAAATCAAATAACTCATGATGAATGTGCACACGACATGTGTCACTCCAAAAAGGTATTTTTATTAAGATAATTACTTTTTGTGTTCAAGATAGATTTAATTTCATAAATTAGAATAATTTTTTTTCTAATTCATGAGTTGATGAAAATAAGATAAATTAAAGCCAATTAACTTAACTTTATATTTGCCTTTTGCATGAGTTCTAAAAATAAGACTGATTGTGCACGAGTTAACATGATATTTTTAGAGGAATTGGAAAGATAATTGAAATTAAATAAATAAATTTCTTTAATTGATTGTGCATGATTTTTGAAGAATAGATAAGATATGAAGATTTAAAAAAATTAAACAAATAAATTGATTTAATTTATTTTGCATGATGAAGGATAAATAAAATATGTGATTATATATATATATTTTTAGAAGATTTATTTTTAGAGGAAAAACAAATTAAATAATTATTTGTGCAAGATTAGAGGAATATGAAGATTATAAATAAAATACTTGATTTTATTTATTTTTAGAGGATTGAGATAATTTAAATAAATTTGCATGATTTATTTAAATTTAGAAGAATAATTGATTTAATTAAATAATTTAAATTATTTAATTGTAGATAAGAGGAGATTTGTTATGAATTAATTAAATAATTAGATTTATTTAATTAATGTGGACTTGAAATTTGCAAGAGGATTATGATTTAATTAAACAATAAAAATTATTTAATTTTGGAAGAATAAAGTTGATTTTGCTTAAATTAATTAAATAAATACAATTTATTCAATTAATGTCAAATTTTGGAGTTTTGGAAGAATTTGATGAAAGTAATTAAATAATTAGATTATTTAATTAATGTTTGAAATTCAGGTGATTAGACAGATTAGACGAAATGCAAGTGATGTGATGACCTGGTCATTTTAGGGTGTCTACATTTTGTCCCTCTTTGATGCAATGCAGTTTACAATGTTATGTCAAAGAACGATTGTTGAAGACATGATACAATTTTTGATGCCCCAGTGTAGCTAGTTGCCCCTGTGCAGCTGGCATAGGATGCCCCCTTGAGAGAAAAGATATGGAGGTGATAGAAGAACTAGGTTGACGCTCGACTAGAAGATTGAGTTGGAGATAGAAGAAAGGAGATAACAAAGAGCAAGAGAGAAAGATTGTTGATCAATCCTTGCTTGAAAACTATATAAGGCCATGGATAAATGGATGAGTAAATGAATGAGCTTGTTGCATTGGTTTCACAAATGTTGATAAAGAGTAATCCTTATTTTTGATATAACTCATGGATAGTTTGCCACCAAGGTATAAAAGACCAAGGTGCTCGTGATATCTAAGTGCGTGGACGTTGACTCTGCAAGCAAGTGATTTAAACTTAGATCCCTTAGACATAATATAACCTTGTTAAACATGTGAATGAGCCATAGTCTTGAACATAAAATAAACTTCATTACATAAATGCAAGAAGAATATTAATATGTAAGATGCTAGGTCGTAACACACACAAGATAAATATGCTACTAAGAAAGATGCTAAAGATCATTCCTTAAACACGACACACAAAAGCAATGACTATGCCCCTAATCCATACTGCATCGCAACATACCAAGATTATAGACAAATCAAGGTAGCCTTGAATATGTAATGGACAAAGGAACAAAAGATAAACCAAAAAGCAAATTGATTGACTTACAAAGTAAACATACAACCAACATATTCTCTTGCCAAAGAGGTTGCTCATGATAGATTTGATAGGAAAGATAATAGTCTTATCATAGGAGCTATGTGTCTGTTAAAGGGTGTTGTCTGTTAAAAGGATAATGTCTTGTTTTAGGAAATGCCACATGTTGTATAAGACCTGTGTGTTGGTCTTGATCATGGAACACTCTGTAAAAGATAAGTTTGTTGATCTGCTACGCAGTTGAGATTGATTTAGCTGATGTTTGAAATTGATATGTAGGATAGTATATGACTTTGTAAGTAAGTATCTTTGCTTTAGGTTTGTTAAGGACTTTTGATTTGAAAGGATGCATTTGTTTGTTGTTTTGCTTCTTGAGTTAGTCAAGTCGAGGTGAACGGACTTTGATAAATGGAAGACTAGAAAGGTGACATGTTAATGGATTGAAATGGGTGAAGAATGATGAATCGTATGTGCCTGAGTACTAGATACATCCTTCTTATTCCAGACTGCCTACATACCCTGTATCCACAGGATTAAGGCACATTATGATGAAAGATGAAAATGATAATATGTAGTTTTGGGTAGAGTGATGAGTGGGTCAAGGTGTTTGGGCTTGGGTAGGTGAAATGATGAGATCTTATGTACCTGAGTACTGGATACTTCCTTCGTATGCCAGACTGCCTACATACCCATATCCATGGGATCAAGGTATCTTAAGATGGAAATGAGATGATATGTAGTTCTAGCTTGTGTGATGATGTAGGATAAGTGTTGGGAAGATAACATGCTTATTGTAGGAACGATGTGCCCATTAAAGGGTGTTATCTGTTGAAAGAGGAACGATTGAAGTGTTTGTTGCATTTTTTGGATTGTTGAGGTGTTTGAGGTGTTTGTGAACCATGAACAAGGATCCATTCCTAGACCTAGGTTAGGGAAAGAGTTGCCCCCATTCTGGTAGAGGTATTTGCATGGGTGACTAATGGAGAAGACACAGAAAGGTTGACCTAGGACAAGACAATGATAACTGTTGACATAGATCAAGATGTGGGATGACGATGATGGACATTGACAAATTTCCAAGTTATTCTAGGTAGGGAGAGGGAAATGCAAACAAGGTCATTGGTATTATTATGGATGGATGAATGAAGTTTGTTGTGAAATGGACATGGAATGAACATGAATCAATAGATAATAGATGCTGACTCTACACATAGCGCCTGTTTGCTAGGTTTTCACTATGGTACTTATCCAAGGTGCCTGTTTGTCAGGTTTTCACCAGAGGATGGATTATTATTTTTTTAAATTTTTTTTGATACTCTGAGGATCAGGCATAAAAATTCTTGAGATGAACACTGTTAAGTGGCTCATCTAGAGGAATGTTGTCAGGTGTAGCTAAAGTATAAGCTCTTGATCCATATGCTACTATGACAATAAAGGGTCCTAATCAGTTAGGCTTGATCTTGCCCTTCTTTTCTCGATCTACTTGATTTCTCTAATTTTCTTTTAAGACAAGATCACCAACTTGAAACTATCTTTCTTTTATCTTTTTTTTTGTAATTACGTCAGAGGTGGTTTTGATAGATATGGAGATGATTAAGAGCGGCAAGGCGCCTCTCATCTAGTAATTCTAGCTCGGCTAATCTAGAAGTACGATACTCCTCTCCATCAATCAGGTTCTGCATGGATACTCTGAGGGATGGGATCTCAACCTCTATAGGTAGGATGGCTTCAGAGCCATAGACCAAGGCATACGGTGTTGCACCAGTTGGTGTTCTGATACTAGTGCGATAGGCCCATAAGGCGGGATTGAGTTGCAGGTGCCAATCATGACCAGCTTCATTGACTATTTTCTTGAGGATTTTGAGAATGGTTTTGTTGGAAGCCTCGCTTGGCCGTTACTTTGCGGATAATAGGGAGTGGAAAAGTGATGTTGGATATTGTATTGTGTGCACAAGGCACAGACATCTTGGTTCTTGAATGGTCTCCCATTATCAGTGACAATGGCTTGGGGAATATCATACTAACAAATGAGGTAGTTAAGGATAAACTTGGCTATTTGCTTACTGGTGATATAGGTCATGGGAATGGCTTCGACCCACTTCGTGAATTACTTAGTGGCAGTAATGATGAATTTGTGGCCATTGCATGAGGATGGATGGATTTGTCCTACGAGGTCAAGACCCCATTGAGAAAAGGCCATGGAGTTGTCACAGGTTGTAGTTCATGAGTTGGTGCATGAATCAAAACTCCATGCTACTGGCATTGTAGACACTTCTTAGCAAACTGTAAAGTATCTTGCTCTATTGTAGGCCAGTAATACCCTGTGCAGAGTATCTTCTTAGCAAGATTAGGATTGGTAGAATGTGTGCCACAGACACCTTCATATATGTCTCGTAAGGTAGCTTCAGCTTCTTCCATGTTAAAACATCATAAGAGGATACTATCAAGACTCCGACGATAAAGTGTATCTCCCAGAATGGTGTAACAGGAGGATCGACAGATAAAGGTTTTGCGTTGGGTTGATGATAGTTCAAAGGGAAAGGTACCATGTTTAAGGTATTCATAGATATCTTCGTACCATGGGGAATTGGGACCAACAAGTTCGTAGATGATTTCAGTAGTTGGAACATCGACGGCTGGCATCAATAATTGCTTGATCAAGAACTCACATTTCTGTGTGTTTACAGGCATGTTTATAAGTGACCCCATAGAAGCCATAGAATCTACCACTTTGTTATGCTCTCTTGGAATTTGCTCAAATGTAATGCTAGAAAAGTGTGGTTTGTAGGCATCCACTAGTTGCTTGTAGGGGACCAACTTTTCATCTTTTGTTTGGTACTCATCTGTGACTTATCGAATGACTAGTTGTGAGTCTCCATATACCTGTAGTTCTATGATGTCCCATTGAACTGCTGTATTGAGACCTATGAGGAGTGCTTCATACTCAGCTATGTTGTTGGTGCAAGCAAATGCAAGCCGATATGACTTGGGTTTATAGTCATTTTGTGGTGTGATGAAAAGGATGCTGGCCTCTGATCCATGCTGTGTGTAGGAACCATCAAAATACAACTTCCACATTACTGAGGTAGAAAGAGTGAAGAGATTTTCATTCGAAAAGTCAAATACCACAGGTTGTACATCTGTCATGGGTGCTTCTGCTAGTTGATCTGCTAGGGCTTGTCCCTTGATTTCTTTACGATCCACATACTCGATGTCAAACTCACTAAGGATCATGACCCATTTAGCTAGTTTTCCTGTAAGAGCTACTTTTGCTAGTAGATACTTCAATGGATCAATTTTTGCTATGAGATTTGTATGTTGGTTTAGCATGTAATGCCGCAACTTTTGGGAAGCGAACACTACTGCTAAATATGCTCTTTCCATAAGAGAGTAATTAAGTTCATAACCCACCAAGGTTCGATTGATGTAATAGATTGCATGTTCTTTTCCTGACTCATCATGCTGTGCTAGAAGAGCCCATAAGGCTGCAGCTGTAGTTGAGATGTACAAGATCAAAGGCCTACCAGTGACTGGTGGTACCAAGACAGGAGGTGTAGCTAGATATGTTTTGAGCTGATCAAATGCTGCTTGACACTTATCATCCCATCAAAATGAGACATCCTTTCGGAGCAAGTGTTGAAATGGTTGGCATTTATCTACTAGCTATGAGATGAAATGCCTAATAGATTGTAACCATCCTTGCAGGCTCTTTAATGCTTTTAGATTCTTTGGTGGAGGCATCTCCACTATAGCCTTAACTTTTGCTGGATCTACTTTAATGCCTCTACAAGATACAATGTATCCCAATAGTTTTCCTGATGTTCCCCGAAGACACTTTTTTGGATTGAGTCTTACTTGATATTTTTTTAGTCTGTCAAAGATTTGTCCTAGAACATGTATGTGATCTTCCCTAGAAGACTTTGCTAGTATATCATCAACATAGTCCTCCATGATGTGATGAAAGAGATCGTGGAATATCACTGCCATTGCTCTTTGATAGGTTGCCCCTACATTCTTTAGAACAAATGGCATGACACACCAGTAATAGTTACCCCAAGGACAAGTGAAAGCAGTTTTATGTTGATCTTTTTTTGCTATCATTATTTGATTGTATCCAGAAAATCCATCCATTAGAGAAAGCGTTTCATGACCAGTAGTCGAGTCTACTATAAGATCAATGTTTGGCAGTGGGAAGTCATCTTTAGGACATTCTTTGTTAAGATCTCTGAAGTCCGTACACATGCGGATGTTCCCATTTGGTTTAGACATAGGTACAATGTTTGAGATCCATTCTGGATAATCAATAGGCTTGATGAATTTGGCATCTAGCAACTTCTGTATTTCCACTTTCACCAAGAGAGCTATCTGTGGATGCATCTTCCTTAGCTTTTGGTTGATTGGTTTAACTATTGGATCAACTGTGAGATAGTGAACTACTAGCTTAGGGTCTAACCCTGGCATATCACCATAGGTCCATGCAAAATTGATGGTTTTCTGCAAGAAGAAGTTGGTGAGATTCTTGTGCTCTTGTTCTGATAATGATGCTGCAAGGAATGTTGTCTTAGGATTTTGCTCTGTGCCAAGATTTATCTCTGTAGAATATTCCACTAGGAGAGTTGATTTCTCTTGATACTTATATGGTAAGGGAAGGTCAAATCCTCCATCCTCAGGTGCCACAGTTGGGTTTTCACCTTTGGATACATCCTTTGTTTTTACTATTTTGTGATCGAGAGGTGCCATAGTGAGGTTTTCACCTAGGGATCTTTCTTTATTTTTACTTTTGCGACTGGAGGATTTGGCATTCTCACCAAAATAAGTTGTTGGCTCTAGTTCTATTACAAAACTAGCTTTGTGATCACCAAGAGGGATACTATCCCGGAGTCCCATGAACTGAGAAAAATCTTCGTCATTCTGAAAAACATCTAGAACGGGGGCCCCTTATTGGTCCCAATCGATAAGTTCAGGGTAGACAAGTGTTACTTTCTGGGTGTTTGTGGTGGATGTTAAGGATACAGATGATAACATGAATACAAAGGATTCTATAAATAGGTCAGTCATATGGAGGGAAGAGTCATCGATGATATCCTCATTATACGTTGAATCAGCGGGAAAAGTTTTTGCCACCTTGTCGAGGATACCCTCGATGTCCAAGGCACGTGGTACCTTCCTACCAAATCCTAACCCCTTCTTGTCTAGTTTCTTTGTCACAATAATGGGTTCCATTATTCCTTGATTCTATCTTTCAAGGCCACCTTTGCCTTTATAGCCCATGTTTTTGACTATCCTTAAGCCATTGCCATATTGCTTGACTGGTTCTTTCTCCTTATAGAGCCAAGAAGAGATGTCTTCAATAGTTTCCTCTACCAATAATTTTCCTTCTTGAAATTGGGTTAGAGATGCTGGGAGAGGAATATATGCTTTTTTAGTGGCTTTGGCAATGGGCAGTTGACCATAAGATTTAGGGGATAAAGGCATCCGCCCAACACAACAAGATTTTGAGATATCATATTCTCCAAAGCCAATATCACAGATGTGAGATTTGATTTTAAGAATAGGATGAGGATTAGGTTCACTTGTAGAGGCTTTTGTTAGATTTTTAGGGTTGACATATAGTGGGGATTCATGGGCTTTGTCATTATTGGGTACCTGGTTGTAATTCTTATAACTACATTGTAAGACACGACAGAATTCGAAAGGATTAGGGTCGCCTGAGATAGTTATCTCTATACCATTGAATGGGAACTTGAGAGACTGATGGTATGTTGAGGGAACAAATTTCATGGCATGGATCCATGGGCGTCCGAGGATAATGTTATAAGGTAACTCAATGTCAAGGACTTGGCACTGAGTTTCAAGCATGACAGGGCCTACTTGTATAGGCAAGTGGATAACCCCTTCTGACCGGCGTTCAACATCATCATACCCCTTGATTGTAATACTTTGATCAATGTTGACATGATCCTCAGAGCATCCCAATTGTTTAAGTAACTTTAGAGAACAGATATTGAGACCAACACCACCATCTACAAATATGCATTTGATCTTGCATTTATGGATGAGAACCTCGATGTGAAGGGCATCATTGTGACATGGATCGTGAGATGGGAGGTCTTTTTCAAAAAAGACCACATTGTAGGGTGAGGCAATGTTACTTATTATATCTTGGAAATATGTGACCGCTCTGTTCTTAGGAATCAAAGACTCTTGTAGGGATTTTTCAAGCACAACTTTATGTGCGGGTGATGACTGTAGAAGGTCCAAGATAGAGATCTATGCAGGGGTTTTCCCTAGATGTTCGACAAGATTGTAATTCGATTGAGTTGAGAGACTTGGTGGAGGACCACGAATGGTGACATGACCACGACGAGTTGTAACTGTGTAATTCGTAGATTTGCCTTTGATAGTGAGGGTAGATACACGACTTTCTTCAAAACGACCCACAATGGAGTCATAGGAAGTGGAAGCTTTGTTAACACCTTTACCTTTGTTCGGAGCAAGACCTTGACCATGATTAGGGAATGGTTCCTTGTACATGTTGAGATCCTTGTTGGTGTGTTGAATTGGTTTCTCATCCTCAAAAGTGATTTTGTTTCTGTCGATGAGGTTTTGAATGATGTGCTTGAGTTTCATGCATGATGTGGTTCTATGTCCTTTGCTTCTATGGAATTCACAATATTCATTTTCTTTGTATCGTGAGGATTTGTAAATGGGTTCACCATATGGGGGAGCATCTGGTAAGATGATGAGTCTATTTTGTATAAGTTTTTGTAAAATAGTCTCAATAGGCTCTCCCAAGGGAGTGAATTGATGTGGTGGAGGGTAATTTTGTTGAGGTTGCTCTTGTTGTCATTGGTTTTGGTATAGTTGCCTTTGTAGGTTTTGTTGAGGTGAAGGTTGACTCGGTTTGAAAAGCTGAAGGGGTTGTTGCAATGTTTGGACATGTTTAGAATTGACCATACCATCATTAACCACGTTTTTATTTTTGTTCCAAAATTTTGGTTTGTCATTTGATTTTTGTTGGGGAGCATTGTCTTTGTTGTCTTTAAAGATTTTGACCATGCCTTTAGAGATTAGGGCTTTTTCAATGTTGATTCCCTTGTAGGTAATTTCGTCGAAGGTTGTTGCACTAAGAATTTGTAAATGGAAACCCAATTCTTGGTTAAGGTTCTGCACAAATATGCTAACAAGTTGCTTTTCAAGTATCTTGAATGGGAATTTGCTAGCCATTTGTCTCCATCTTTGAAGGAAAGAGATGAAAGTTTCCCCATTTTTCTATTTATTGTTGCATAGGTCGGTCATGGAGATTTTATGTTCTGTGTTGTAAGAGAAATGGGTGGCAAATTTCTCTGCAAGCTCGTTAAAAGATTTGATACCCATAGGTAGATGCAAGAACCATTCTATAGCTTGACCTCCAAGCTGAGAGGAAAGAGGCACATAAAATATGTGTCATTATGTGAGACCTCGAAGCAAGAGAGATAGAATTCTCTAAGATGGTCGTTTGGGTCTCCTTTTCCTTTGTATTTATCAAATTTGGGAATAGTGAAATTGTGAGGAAAAGGGATCATGGGTAATGACCGATCAAATGGATAAGGGCACACTTCTTCCAAAGAGAAGGTCTTATTGGTGTGGCCAAATGTAAGATCGGATAACTGTTGTTGAACTTCTGTTAGTTTTAGCTCCATAGTTATGGGAGGGGTTGGAAACATCTCCTGCTATCCTAGAAGCGGTTGTTGTTGCCCATATGGAAGATTGTAGTGGAATCCATGGGCATTGGTCTTATAAGGGTGGTATGATTGGTTAGTGTCGATGAACGTTGTGGTGGAGGGACATAAGTAGATGTGTTTTGTGATGGTTGGGGTTACGTGACATTGTGTGGTTGAAGGATACGAAGGGTAGATGATGTTGGTGGGGGTGTTTGTTGAGACCCTTGTTGAATGGCTACATAAGTGATTCCCAGATTGTAATTTGGTGGAAAACCTTCTCGTGATGGGGTAGCTAATGTTCCACTTGCGATTGGTGTGGGCATTTTGGGAGGTTGTTGTGTGTTTGATTTTGTTAGAGTGGCATGTCTTACTAGTTCTGCTTGACGATGTAGAGTCTCTTGTTTTTGTTTGTAGATCTCCATACGAGTCAGAAGTGGTGATACGGGTCTCTCTTCCATTGGGTTTTGATAAAGAGGATTCTCATATTATGCAATCATTCTCCCTTGTGAGCTTTGTTCGGGTAAGGATGTGGTCACAGTTGACATGGTTTGGACCGTAGGTATGGCATCATAGGTTTTGTTTGTGTCCTTGAGATTGGATAGATCAAAATCTTGAGGTAATTTGGCTCTTTGTTTGGCTAGTGGAAGAAATGATCTTGGTTCTTGATGCAGAGGCATCCACACTAAAACTTTGACATACAGCATGGATGTCCGCAACTCTTCATCATCATCATCATATTTTCCTTAACACTGTCAGCATCATCATATTTACTCTGCCGACCGATATCCTCCTGCAGACAAACCTTCGCCCTTTCGCCTGTCAGCAGCATCATCATATCCAACTATCGACAGCATCATCACATTCGGTAAGCGCGAACATCCTCCTGACGTTCACTGTTCATCTTACTGCCAACCTCTTTCTTCAGCATCATGATGTTCAACATCATGTTCATCAGCAGGATATAGAACATCCGGTTCCTCCCATATATCCTGATGATGACAAACCTTATGCACCCTTCCTTCGATGCTTACGTCACCCCGATATCCTGATGATAATTATCCTGATGACGATGATGTCACATGCAGCTCCTCTAATATCCTGCTGCCCGATATCCTGATGACGAATATCCTGATGACGATGACGTCACATGCAGTTCCTTCAATATCCTGCTGTCGGCCAAACTTAACATTTTCGGCCCGCGATCAACCCGATCTTATGCCGATACGCTCCTCCTCGGCAACACCTGATGATGATCACCCCAATGCATATCTACTTTATGCAACCGACTGCATCATGCTCATCTCCACTTACTCGGATGGCACCCGAAGTAACTGCAGGATATACACCGAAATATCCTGATGATGCCGTTGCAATGGATTTTCCAACCTTAGCGAATTTCAATCCGCCGAACCTCCTGGGATGACCCGATCCACTTCCAGGGTGATCTTCCAAACTTCTAACTACCAGCATGACCTAGCACATACCCATGCTAGGGTCCTCAACACCTCTCGATGACGATCCTGCACACCTGCATGCAAAAAAACACGAAATGCAAACTAAATCCTACCCTACTGTACATGGCCATTCCACTGATTCGACAAATCAACCGGTGGAATGGATCAGCGAATCCATGAAACCACCAAAACAACAAATCGATCACACAATGGAGATCACACAGAAAATGAACACAAACAGGATCTTCTTTATTGATTTCAAAAGATGCAGTACAATGATCAGTCTCTCTCTCTGTCTCACTCTGTGCAACCTAGCTCGATGATCTAAAACCAACCGATCCTCATGCATAAATAGGATCTCCTGCGAGTACTACTGACCCGACTCCAAGCGGCTGGGAAATCTCTCCAGGCGGCTGGGAGATCCAACCGGACCTACAACATAACAGCTGTCTTAACAAACTATCTAAAAATAGTAAAGTATGGTCAACATGACCTTATTACATGCATTGGTCTTATCAGACCTTCTTGAAAACATTAACAAGACTCAAAACAAACTAACTGCCTCATGAAAGCCAGCTGTCAGGTAGGTGCTCCTGCACCATACTCCCCAACAGAAAAGAACTCATGTCCCATGAGTTTGGGTTGTGGAAGTCCTCCACCTTTACACTTTGTCATGTCAGTGTTCTGACCTGTTCCAGCTTTATCCTCTGCTGGCTCCTGGCTGCTCCAAGACTTCTGAATTGTAACTTGCCTTCTTGCAAGTAAATCCTCATGCCTGTCAATGTAGGTCTTTCTCTCACATACCTTGTGTTTGTCAGGTTGCCTGACCAGAACCTCTGTCTGAACTGCCTCTTGAACTTCTGCAATGTTCAACTCTGTCTTCCTTTCAACTCTTATAGGACAAACAATAGTCCCAACTATGACAACATCCTTGTCATTCCTCTCAACTGGTTGCTGTGTGCAAACCTGTTTCTGCACCTGCTGCTGACCTCTGTCAGTCACAACTAAAACTTTCTTCAACCTGTTGTCCTTAACAACTCCTTTCCCTGCAGTGTCCTCAACTGCCTTTATGCCTGCTCCTATAGGCATCTGCACAAATTCCTTCTTTCCCATTAAAATGATTTTGGCTGCCCCCTGTGCTGCAGCATTTTCCTGCAATGGCATCAACATAATAGTCTTCCCATCTTTCTTGATGGTGTAGGTATTAGCATACCCATCATACAGTACCCTCCTATCAAATTGCCATGGTCTACCCAACAGTAGGTGACAACATTCCATGGGCAAAATGTCACACAAAACTCTATCATGATATGCTCCAATCTGAAAATCCACATATGCCTGTTCATAGACAAAAAGTGATTGACTATCACTCACCCAAGATGCCTTGTAAGGGTGATGGTGTGGAATCCTTTCCAAATTCAGTTTATCCACCATTTCCTGAGATACCATGTTGTCTGTTGAACCAGTATCAATGACAACCTTACATACTTTACCTTTGCTCTTGCATGTGGTCTTGAAAAGAGCTCTTCTTTGCATCATATCCTTTGATGCCTGCAAACTAATTCTCCTAAGCATCAATGCTTCTCCCTCCTCAGGATATGCATAATTTTCAGGTTCCCTATCTCTTTGATAAGTGTTTGAACTCTGCACACTTTGCTCTACTTTCTCTTCTTGTACAAGTTGTACTCTCTTGTCATTTGTTCTATCATTTCTGGATGATGAACCTTTGCTTTCTGGACATTTGAAAGAGGGATGACCAAACTCACCACAGGTGTAACATTTTCCTGAAAATGTAGTAGAACCTCTACCACCTCCAAATCTACCTCTATTACCTTTCCATCCACCTCTGAAATCAGACTGTCCCTGTCTTTTACCAGTGTCTTCTTGACCCTCATTGGTTTGCCTTGTTGTAGGGGCTGCTCCTCTTCCCCTCATATTGCTGCCTCTTCCTCTCATGGACTTATCTTGTCCTCTATTCATCTTTTATTCAATCCTGATTGCCATTTGGTAACAATCTTCCACACTCTTAGGGTTAGCTAAAACTAACTCATCCTGTATGTTCAATCTCAAACCAGCCAAGTACCTAGCCACCTTTTCTACCTCATTCTCATGATGACCAGATCTCATACTCAACTTATAAAACTCCTCAGTATATGCCTTCACATCCATTTCCTTCTGCCTTAAAAATTGCAGCTTCTTAAACATCTGAATCTCATAATCCCTTGGCAAGAATTTACCTTTGATCCTTGCTACCATCTTATCCCATGAAGTGATCTTTGACTTCCCTTGTTTCCTTCTCTCAGATTGTACATAATCCCACCATACCAAAGCATGACCTCCTAACTTGGTCTTTGCAATCTTTACCTTCTGATCCTCAGCAACATCTTCACATTCAAAGTGATTATCAAGTGCAGCAATCCAATCCAGTAACTCATCTTCATTCAAACTTCCATTATACTTGGAAACATCAACCTTTACCTTAGGTTTATCACTCTGCACTGCCTTTAACAGTTTTGCAAATCTCTGGTCTTCAGCATCCAGATCTTCAGCTACCTCTTCATACTCTTCAACAGCATCTTCATCTTCTTCAGATTCACTGTCTTCCACGTCCCTCTTTTTGTTCTTTTCCAGGGCTGCAAGCCTGGCTTGAAGTGCTTCAGCAAGCTCCTTCATCTTCCTCATTTCTCTGGCATGTTTTTCCTTCATCTCCTGCAATTCCCTTGCAGTACCACTACCTTTCGGAGGCATTTTGTCAACCTCTCACTTCTCTACCTCTGTCCTTTTGGTGATAGAATCAACTCTACCTCTGCCCTTTCGGTGACAGAATCAACACACAACAGCCCAAACCTTTTGCTGAGCTCTGATACCACTATGATGCAGAGGCATCCACACTAAAACTTTGACATACAGCATGGATGTCCGCAACCCTTCATCATCATCATCATATTTTCCTTAACACTGTCAGCATCATCATATTTACTTTGCCGACCGATATCCTCCTGCAGACAAACCTTCGCCCTTTCGCCTGTCAGCAGCATCATCATATCTGACTATCGACAGCATCATCACATTCGGTAAGCGCGAACATCCTCCTGACGTTCACTGTTCATCTTACCGCCAACCTCTTTCTTCAGCATCATGATGTTCAACATCATGTTCATCAGCAGGATATAGAACATCCGGTTCCTCCCATATATCCTGATGATGACAAACCTTATGCACCCTTCCTTCGATGCTTACGTCACCCCGATATCCTGATGACGATTATCCTGATGACGATGACGTCACATGCAGCTCCTCTAATATCCTGCTGCCTGATATCCTGATGACGAATATCCTGATGACGATGACGTCACATGCAGTTCCTTCAATATCCTGCTGTCAGCCAAACTTAACATTTTCGGCCCGCGATCAACCCGATCTTATGCCGATACGCTCCTCCTCGGCAACACCTGATGATGATCACCCCAATGCACATCTACTTTATGCAACCGACTGCATCATGCTCATCTCCACTTACTCGGATGGCGCCCGAAGTAACTGCAGGATATACATCGAAATATCCTGATGATGCCGTTGCGATGGATTTTCCAACCTTAGCGAATTTCAATCCGCCGAACCTCCTGGGATGACCCGATCCACTTCTAGGGTGATCTTCCAAACTTCTAACTACCAGCATGACCTAGCACATACCCATGCTAGGGTCCTCAACACCTCTCGATGACGATCCTGCACACCTGCATGCAAACAAACACGAAATGCAAACTAAATCCTACCCTACTGTACATGGCCATTCCACCGATTCGACGAATCAACCGGTGGAATGGATCAGCGAATCCATGAAACCACCAAAACAGCAAATCGATCACACAATGGAGATCACACAGAAAATGAACACAAACAGGATCTTCTTTATTGATTTCAAAAGATGCAGTACAATGATCAGTCTCTCTCTCTGTCTCACTCTGTGCAACCTAGCTCGATGATCTAAAACCAACCGATCCTCATGCATAAATAGGATCTCCTGCGAGTACTACTGACCCGACTCCAAGCGGCTGGGAAATCTCTCCAGGCGGCTGGGAGATCCAACCGGACCTACAGCATAACAGCTGTCTTAACAAACTATCTAAAAATAGTAAAGTATGGTCAACATGACCTTATTACATGCATTGGTCTTATCAGACCTTCTTGAAAACATTAACAAGACTCAAAACAAACTAACTGCCTCATGAAGGCCAGCTGTCAGGTAGCTGCTCCTGCACCAGTTCTCGCTAAGGATTTTGTCAAAGGCGGCCATGGCTCTAGGATCTTGTATGATTTCATCAAGGTCTTGTCTATCTTCTTGAGAGGATTGACCTATTTCAAAATGTTGCTCTTCTTGAGATGGGACTTGAATCGTGGTATAACCTTGTGGAATAAAATTCAGAGGCATGCCGGTGCTGAATTGAGTCACATCTACTAAAGGAATATGACTTTCTTGAGGATTGTTTGGTTGTTCATGTTGTGGCATGTTTTGAGAGTCAGTTGATCTTTCCATTGGTGTCTTTGGAGTACCCTTTAGAGTCATGCTTGATTGAGGTGTATGAGGAGGTGATTTGCACTTCCTTGGGGCAACTTGCTTTACCTTCATAGTTTGTTGGAGTCTAGTGGTTACCATGGGATACACTAAGACAATATGCTTTGTTTGAGATGTTTCGTTGAGATTTTGCTGTGTTTTAGAAAAGACAATTTTGATGAACAGTTTACTGGACCAAAGGCACTATACTATTTTGACCAAAGGTGCAGGACTGTGTTACCAAAAGTGAGCTACTGTGTTATCAAATGCGTTGGACTAAGTTGCCAAAGGTGAGGTACTGTTATACCAAAGGCGAGCTACTATTATACCAAAAGTGAGCTATTGTTATACCAAGGGTGCTGAAGTAGGTTTGCCAGAGGCAAGGTACTATTATACCAAAGGTAAGCTACTGTTATACCAAGGGCGAGCTGCTGTTATACCAAAGGCGCTGAAGTAGTATCATTGATGTTTATAAGACAAATTTTGATAGGTTTTGTTTTGATTTTGATTAGATTTGCTTTGGCAAGAGAAAACACATCAAACAAAGTGGCAAAAAGGACTGACACAAAAGATAGTGTATGTTCAAGACTCACAAAAAGCCCAATGTTTCCACGAGTATTAGACAATTGCAAACAATATCAAGCACTTTTTATCCCTAGAGCCAAGGTTTCATTACAGTAGATCAGCTCACAGCTTAATTCTTCGTCGACTAAATGTCATTCCATAAAGGTGTCAGACATTTGTATCTTTGCGAGAGATGATAGGTAGGGATATCTCACCCTCCCCTTGGAAAGCTCAAGTAGGTCACAAGAGCTTTATGGTCGAGGGAATACTATCTCTTCTCAAGGGAGCCAATGGTGAGTATCTTGAGGGCTTAAATTGATTCCCCTTGCACTAATGATTACCGCAACGTTCAGAGGTGGATCGGGTAGTCATTATCTAGATTGGTTCTTAGTAAATTTGAGGGACCAATGCCTTATGAGCAATGTGACAAGCTACTAAAAGCTTTAACCAATCCTACTGAGAGTATCAAACACTTCGCACAATGTGAAAATTGTTTTCACACAGTGCTAGTACACCTCTTTTCAATTTGGCATCACAAGGTAAGGTTGATGCTGGTTAGGACTTAGCTTTCGCCTTATCCCTCTTATATAGTGGTTCAAAGGAAAACTCCGTTTAGGGTCGTCCCTTTTGGATGAAACGCAATCTAAAAGTAAGCCCTTCTAAAGCAATAATTGAAATGTAAGATCAAGCACGTCAAACAAAGGTTCAATTGTTCCGTTATAAGAAAAATAAGGTGCAAGTAGATTAGGCACACACATGTTTGTAGTTGTCAATTGTCTCTTATGAAATTGAAGTGTTTGACATTCATGACCATTGTCCCTTAGAAAATTGAAGTGTTTTTGTATTCATGTCCATTGTCCCTTAAGAAAATAATATGTTCCTAAGACTTAGATTGTGCAAAAAGATGTTTTGTCTCTTAAGAAAGTAATATGTTTTCTAAGATTTTGTAAAGATGATTGTTCAATTGTCCCTTAAGAAAGCAATATGTTTTCTAAGATTGCAAAGTTGATTATTCAATTGTCCCTTAAGAAAGTAATATGTTTTCTAAGATTGTAAAGATGATTTGTTCAATTGTCCCTTAAGAAAACAATATGTTCCGAAGACTTAGATTTTGCCAAAGTGATTTGTTCAATTGTCCCTTAAGAAGACAATATGTTTCTAAGACTTAGTACGATAGATTGGGATTCTTCAACGCTCATCCTAAATGAACATGTTAGAGAAACCTATTTTCTCTATTTGAGTGATAAGAGGCTGTAAAAAGTTGATTAGTTCCACCAAAACTCAAGTAGTTAGACAAAAATAAATCAATTGACCAAAATCGCTTAACTTGTTAGGTGAAAAATAAGCAATTTAGAAAAAAAATTGATTATAATGATTAAGTACATCATATTAGATATTATGATCAGATTCTACATGAAATTCTATGCAATTTCAAAAAAAAATTTAATGAAATTGAATAAATTTTGCACGAGTTATGACCGTTTGAAGTTTTGCAAAGAAGGGTTAACTTTGACTGAGTGTACCTCATAAATTTGATAAAATTACCTGAAAATTATTTCAACATAGAAAAGTCGAGAGAACCAGCTTTCCAACACCACTGGTTTCATGAAAATTTGATTCTGTATGCAAAAGATATGCCCAATTTCACGAAACTGCTCTGAAAAAGCAAAAAAAAAAAGGAAGAGCTAAAAATAGGGACATGGATTGAGATCTATTTTTCTTGAAATCCGTGCTCTTCTTGCAAACAATAAGAGATACCCAGATAAGATTTCAATGTTTTCGACAAAACCCAAAATTTTTGAGTTAAAGTTACACAGATATGCCTGATTTTATGAAATTGCTAAAAATAGGCCAAAAAATAAAAAAAAGTATAGGCTAAAAATAAGGACATAGATTTGTGATATTTTTTTCTTGAAATTCGTGTACTTTCTGCAAAAAGTAAGAGATACTCAGATAGAATTTCGATGTTTTCAACAATACTTAGAAATCTTTTGAGCTAAGGTTATACTGTTTGATTGCTCAACACTTATTCTCTCAAACTAGTGAACAACGATCTTCAAATTTTTGTATTGTGATTGCATTTTTCCGTACCTAGCTTAAAAAAATAAATTTTTTTCTTTAAAAAAATAAAGTTAGTGGGTTTCACCGGGTGTGCTAGAATGTGTATGAGGAAAATTGAGAGGTCGAATGATAAAATCATAACAATAATAATAACTCAATAACCCATAACATAAAGAGATCGATCTAAGTAAAAACAAATATCAATGAATAAATCAAATAACCAAACAAGAAAGCTTTCACCTAGATTGTATAGTTCTCTTTGTTGAATGTGAATTGTTCAATAATGCTGCGAAACCATGTTTGCAACAAGCGAATGTAAGTGTATTCGTGCTCAAAGTGCTCAAAAGGTGCTCAATGATGCGATGTATGCTCAAAGCGTTGTAAAAGATGTTTTAGAATAAGTGATCGAAGAGGATTTGTTATAAAAATGAGGGGGGTTTATATATGTTTTAAACGTGATCGATCAATGGATGAAATAAATCCATAGAATGAATGGTTGAGATAAACCAAATAACTCATGATGAATGTGTACACGACATGTGTCACTCCAAAAAGGTATTTTTATTAAGATAATTTTTTTTTATAAAGATAGATTTAATTTCATAAATTAGAATTTTTTTATTAATTCATGAGTTGATGAAAATAAGATAAATTAAAGACAATTAACTTAACTTTAGATTTACCCTTTGCATGAGTTCTAAAAATAAGACTAATTGTGCACATGAGTTAACATGATATTTTTAGAGGAATTATAAAGATAATTAAAATTAAATAAATAAATTTATTTAATTGATTGTGCATAATTTTTGAAGAATAAATAAGACATGAAGATTTAAATAAATTAAACAAATAAATTGATTTAATTTATTTTGCATTATGAAGGATAAATAAAATATGTGATTATATTTTATTTTTAGAAGATTTATTTTTAAATAAAAAACACATTAAATAAATAAATTTATTTAATTTTTTGTGCAAGATTAGAGGAATATGAAGATTATAAATAAAATATTTGATTTTATTTATTTTTAGATGATTGAGATAATTTAAATAAATTTGTATGAATTATTTAAATTTAGAATAATAATTGATTTAATTAAATAATGTAAATTATTTAAATGTAGATAAGAGGAGATTTGTTATGAATTAATTAAATAATTAAATTTATTTAATTAATGTGGACTTAAAATTTCCAAGAGGATTTGATTTAATTAAATAATAAAAATTATTTAATTTTGGAAGAATAAGGTTGATTTTGTTGAAATTAATTAAATAAATACAATTTATTCAATTAATGTCGAATTTTAGAGTTTTGGAAGAATTTAATGAAATTAATTAAACAATTAGATTATTTAATTAATGTTTGAAATACAAGCGATTAAACAGATTAGACGAAATGAAAGTGATGTGATGACTTAGTCATTTTAGGGTGTCTACACTTGGATTTGAGACAATCAATTTTTTATCTTTTTGAACGCTTGATTCGCTTGTTTGACCAAACCTTTGACTGCACATAACTTCTGCATATGAAATCCTTTTGAGCCTTTTCAAATTGCATTAGAATCATGTCAGCGACCTCTTTCCAATGATGATGATTCCGTCAGGTTTTAAGACTACAAAATTTTTAGTTCTACTATATCCACCTAGATCATTTCTCCCCACTAGGGGTTCAAACCACCCGACCCCCTTTATAGGGATTTGTTTATATTATCATTCATTAAATATAAAGGAGGCCCGTATATGTAGCAAAGAAAGCTGCTTGGTATATTGGTGGAGAGTGAAAAAGTAAGAAGGAGATCAGGGATTCGACCCCCACAAACAAACCTTTTAACAATCAAACCACCACATGTGTTATGTGGCACCATTGGGCCACGTGGCATTACCTCATTCATCCATCAGTGACACGTGTCACGCTGGATTGGTCCATATTTTCAGACCTGCCACGTCATATCCTAACTTAGATGCCACCATCTGCCACGTGTCAAACTCTGGAACTGCCACTGTGTCTACCATGTCAGCATGTTGATGTCATCATTTTACTATCTAGTCGGCATGGTCAACCCTCAACTTTGACCAGCCATATCTTGCTCGTACGAGCTCTGATCGAGGTGAAACAAACAGCGTTTGAATCGTAGAGACAACCTACTCAACTTAACATCATTTTTGTTTAGATTTGAGATAATCAAATTGTCACCTTTTCGAATGCCTGATTCACCTATTTGACCAAACCTTTTACTACACATAACTTCTGCATACGAACTCCTCTTGAGCTTGTTCAAGTTGCGTTAGGATCGTGTCAGAGACCTCTTTCCAATGATGTTGATTCCGTCAAATTCTGAGACTACAAGATTTTTAGGTCTTCTATATCCACCTAGATCATTCCTCCCGACTGAGGGTTCAAACCACTCGACCCCCTTTTATAGGGATTTGTTTCTATTATCATTCTTTAAATAGAAAGGAGGACCGTATATGTAGCAATGAAAGCCACTTGGTATATTGGTGGAGAGTGAAAATAAAAAGTAGGAGGTCAGGGGTTCGACCCCTACAAACCAACCTTTTAACAAGCAAATTGCCACATGTGCCACATGGCACCCAATCATTGGGCCACGTGGCATTCGCTCATTCGTCCGTCAGTGACACGTGTCACACTGGATTGGTCCACATCATCAGACCTGCCACGTCATCTATTGAGTCAGATACCGCTATCTGCCATGTGTCAACATCTAGACCTGTCACGCCAACAACTGTCACTATGTCTGCCATGTCAGCATGATGACATCATCATTGTACTATCTAGTGAGTGTGGTCAACACTCAACTTTGACCGGCCATATCTTACTCGTACGAGCTCCAATCAAGGCGAAATGAGCGACGTCAGAATCGTGGCGACGCGCTCTTCGACTTGGCATCATTTTTGCTTAGATTTGAGACAATATTTTTTCTTTTTGAACGCATGATTCCCCTGTTTGACCAGACATTCAACTACACATAACTTCTGCATATGAACTCCTTTTGAGCCCGTTCAAGTTGCGTCAGAATCGTGCCAGCGACCTCTTTCTAATTACGTTGATTCTGTCAGGTTCTTAGACTACAAAATTGTTAGGTCTTCTGGATCCATTTAGATCATTCCTTCCCACTAGGGGTTCAAACCACCCGACCCCCTTTTATAGGGATTCATTTCTATTATCATTCTTTAAATAGAAAGGAAGCCCATATATGAAGCAAAGAAAGCCGCTTGGTATATTTGTGGAGAGTGAAACTAGCAAGGTTTGACCCCACAAATCAACCTTTTAACAATCAAACCACCACATGTGTCATGTGGCACCTAATCATTAGGCCACATGGCATTATGTCATTCATTCGTCAGTGACACATGTCACACTATATCCACATCTTTAGACCTACCACGTCATCTGTTGACTTAGATACCGCCATCTGCCATGTGTCGACCTCTGGAATTACTACGTCAACAACTGCGACTGTGTCTGCCACTTCAACATGTTGATGTCATCATTGTATTGTATAGTCGACATGGTCAACCCTCAACTTTGACCGGCCATATCTTGCTCGTACGAGCTCTGATCGAGGCAAAACGAGCGGCGTTAAAATCGTGGCAACGAGCTCTTCGACTTGGCATCATTTTTGCTTGGATCTGAGACAATCATTTTTTCACTTTTTTGAACACCTGATTTGCCTGTTTGACCGAACCTTTGACTGCACATAACTTCTGCATACGAAC
Organism: Cunninghamia lanceolata; assembly: GCA_027924645.1. NCBI lineage: Eukaryota > Viridiplantae > Streptophyta > Pinopsida > Cupressales > Cupressaceae > Cunninghamia > Cunninghamia lanceolata. Next base: position 26,907,307 of record BSBN01000339.1, on the reverse strand, counting down.
TCCTTTCGAGCCCATTCAAGTTGCTTAAGGATTGTGTCAGCGACCTCTTTCCAATGATGCTAATTTTGTTAGGTTCTGAGACAACAATTTTTTTTGTTCTTCTATATCCATTTGGATCATTATTCCCCACTGGGGGTTCAAACTACCCAACCCCCTTTCATAGGGATTCGTTTCTATTATCATTCTTTAAATACAAAGGAGGCCCGTATATGTAATAAAAAAAGCCGCTTGGTATATTGGTGGAGACTGAAAATAACAAGTAGGAGGTCAGGGGTTTGACTCCCACAAACCAACCTTTTAACAATCAAACTGCCACATGTGCACGTGGCACCTAATCATTGGGCCACGTGGCATTACCTCATTCTTCCATGAGTGACACGTGTTACGTTGGATTGGTCCACATCTTTAGACCTGGTACGTCATCTGCTGAGTCAGATGCAGCCATATGCCATGTGTCAAACTCTGGACCTACCACGTCAAGAACTGCCACTGTCTCTGCCATGTCAGCATGCTGACATCATCATTGTACTCTCTAGTTAGCATGGTTAACCGTCAAATTTGATCGGCCATATCTTGCTCGTATGAGCTCCGATCAAGGCGAAATGAGTGGCGTCAAAATCATGACAACAAGCTCTTCGACTTGGCATCATTTTTGCTTGGATTTGAGCAATCAAATTTTCTCCTTTTTGAATGCCTGATTCACCATTTTGACTAAACCTTTGACTGCACATAACTTCTGCATACAAACTCCGTTTGAGCCCGTTCAAGTTGCATTAAGATCATGTCAACAACCTCTTTCCAATGATACTAATTCCGTCATGTTATCAGATTGCAAAATTTTTTAGTCTTCTGGATCCACTTGGATCATTCCTCACCAATTAGGGTTCAAACCGCTTGACCCCCTTTTATAGGGATTCGTTTCTATTATCATTTTTTAAATAGAAAGTAGGCCTGTATATGTAGCAAAGAAAGCCGCTTCGTATATTGGTGGAGAGTGAAAATAGCAAGGAGGCTAGGGGTTTGACCCCCACAAACCAATCTTTTAACAGTCAAACTGCCACATGTGCCACATGACACCCAATCATTGGGCCACATGGTATTACCTCATTCATTCATCAGTGACACGTGTTACGCTGGATTGGTCCACATCATCAGACCTGCTATCTCATCTGCTGACTCAGATACCACCATCTACCATATGTCAACCTCTAGACCTGGCACGTCAACAACTGCCACTATGTCTACCATGTTAGCATGTTGACATCATCATTGTACTATCTAATCGAACGAGCCCCGATTGAGGCAAAATGAACGGCATCAAAATTGTGGCGACGAGCTCTTTGACTTGGCATCATTTTTATTTAGATTTGAGACAATCAATTTTTCACCTTTTTGAAGGCCTGATTCGCCTGTTTGATGGAACCTTTGACTGCACATAACTTTTGCATATGAACTCCTTTTGGACCCATTCAAGTTGAGTCACGATCGTGTCAGCGACCTCTTTCCAATGATGCTTATTCCATCAGGTTCTTAGACTACAAAATTTTTAGTTCTTCTGTATCCATCTGAATCATTATGCCCCACTGGGGGTTCAAACCACCTGACCCCCTTTTATAGGGATTCGTTTCTATTATCATTTTTTAAATAGAAAGGAGGCCCGTATATGTAGCAAAGAAAGCCGCTTGCTATATTGGTGGAGAATGAAAATAGCAAGCAGGAGGTCAGGGGTTCGACCACCACAAACCAACCTTTTAAGAATCAAACCGCCACATGTGCCATGTGGCACCCAATCATTGGGCCACGTGGCATTACCTCATTCATTCATTAGTGACACATGTGACGCTGATTGGTCCACATCTTTAGACCTGCCACGCCGTCTGCTGACTTAGATGCCGCCATCTGCCACGTGTCAAACTTTGGACCTGCCACGTCAACAACTGCAATTGTGTTTGCCATGTCAGCATGTCAACGTCATCATTGTACTGTCTAGTCAGCATGGTCAACCCTCAACTTTGACCTTTCATATCTTACTTCTATGAGCTTCGATCGAGGCGTAACGAGCGGCGTCGTAATCGTGATGACGAGATCTTCGACTTGACATTATTTTTGGTTGGATTTGAGACAATCAAATTTTTAGCTTTTTTAACACCTGATTCACCTGTTTGACTGAACCTTTAACTGCACATAAGTTCTGCATACAAACTCCTTTTGAGCCTGTTCAAATTGCGTTAGGATCATGTCAGTAACCTCTTTCCAAAGATGCTAATTCCGTTATGTTCTCAGACTGCAAAATTTTTCAGTCCTCTAGATCCACCTGGATCATTCCACCTCATTTGGTGTTCAAACCACCCGACCCCCTTTTGTAGGGATTCGTTTCTATTATCATTATTTAAATAGAAAGGAAGCCCGTATATGTAGCAAAAAAAGCTGTTTGATATATTTGTGGAGAGTGAAAATAGCAAGTAGGAGGTTAGGAGTTCGACCCCCAAAAACCAACCTTTTAACAATCAAACCGCCACATGTGCCATGTGGAATTACCTCATTCATCCATTAGTGACAAGTGTCACACTGGATTGGTCCACATCATCAGACCTGCCACATCATCTGCTGACTTAGATGCCGCCATCTGCCATGTGTCAACCTCTGGACTTGCCACGTCAACAACTGTCACTGTGTCTGCCATGTTAGCATGCTGATGTCATCATTATATTTTCTAGTGAGCATAATTAACCCTCAACTTTGACCAACCATATCTTGTTCGTACGAGCTCTGATCAAGGTGAAACGAACCGTGTCAGAATCGTGGCGACGAGCTCTTCGAATTGACATCATTTTTGCTTGGATTTGAGACAATCTTTTTTCATCTTTTTGAACACCGGATTCGCCTATTTGACCAAACCTTTGACTACACATAATGTCTCCATATGAACTCCTTTTTAGACTATTCAAGTTGCTCCAGGATTGTGTCAACGACCTCTTTGCAATGATGCTGATTCTGTTAGGTTCTGAGAATGCAAAATTTTTATTTCTTCTGTATCCACCTAAATCATTCCTCCCCACTAGGGGTTCAAACCACCTGACCCCCTTTTATAGGAATTTGTTTTTATTATCATTTATTAAATAGAAAGGAGTCCCGTATATGTAGCAAAGAAAGCCGCTTGGTATATTGGTGGAGAGTGAAAAAAGTAAGCAAGAGGTTAGGGGTTCGACCCCCAGAAACCAACCTTTTAACATGCAAACCACCACATGTGCCACGTAGTACCCAATCATTGGGCCACGTGGCATTATCTCATTCGTCCGTCAGTGACACGTGTCACTTTGGATTGGTCCAAATCTTCAGACCTGCCACTTCATCTGCTGACTGAGATGTCGCCGTCTGCCACATTTCAAACTCAGGATCTGCCACGTCAACGACTACCACTGTGTTTAGAATGTCAGCATGCTGACCTCATCATTGTATTATCTAGTCGGCATGGTCAACCCTCAACTTTGACCAGCCATATCTTGTTGGTACGAGCTCTGATCAAGCCGAAATGAGTGGCATCAGAATGTTGGCGATGAGCTCTTCGACTTGGAATGATTTTTGATTGGATTTGAGACAATTTTTCACCTTGCATTAGGATAATGTCAGCGACCTCTTTCCAATGATGCTGATTCCGTTAGGTTCTGATACTGCAAGATTTTAAGGTCTTTTGGATCCACCTAGATCATTCCTCCCGACTGGGGGTTCAAACCACCCGACCCCCTTTTATAGGTAATTGTTTCTATTATCATTCTTTAACTAGAAAGGAGGCCTATATATGTAGCAATGAAAGCCACTTGGTATATTGGTGGAGAGTGAAAATAGGAAGTAGGAGGTCAGGGGTTCGACCCCCAAAAACCAACCTTTTAACAAGCAAATTGCCACATATGCCATGTGGCACCCAATCATTGGGCCACGTGGCATTCGCTCATTCGTCTGTCAGTGACACGTGTAACACTGGATTGCTCCACATCTTCAGACCTGCCACGTCATCAGTTGAGTCAGATGCCACCATCTGCAATGTGTCAACATCTAGACCTGCCACGCCAACAACTGCCACTGTGTCTGCCATGTCAGCATGATGATGCCATCATTGTACTGTCTAGTCAGCATGGTTAACCCTCAACTTTGACTGGCCATATCTTGCTCGTACAAGCTCCAATCAAGGTGAAACGAGCAGCGTCAGAATAGTGGCAACGAGCTCTTCGACTTGGCATCATTTTTGCTTGGATTTGAGACAATAAAATTTTCCCCTTTTTGAATGCATAATTCCCTTGTTTGACCAAACATTTGACTGCACATAACTTCTGCATACGAACTCCTTTTAAGCCTATTCAAGTTGCGTCAGGATCGTGCTAGTGACCTCTTTTTAATGACGCTGATTCCATCAGCTTCTGAGACTGCAAAATTTTTAGTACTTTTATATCCATTTAGATCATTTCTTTCCACTAGGGGTTCAAACCACCCGAACCCCTTTTATAGGGATTTGTTTCTATTATCATTCTTTAAATAGAAAGGAAGCCCATATATAGCAAAGAAAGACGCTTTGTATATTGGTGGAGAGTGAAAATAGCAAGGTTCGACTCTACAAACCAACCTTTTAAATCAAACCGCCACATGTGCCATGTGGCACCCAATCATTAGGCCACATGGCATTACGTCATTCGTCCGTCAGTGACATGTGTCACGCTGGATTGCTCCACATCTTCAGACCTGCCACGTCATTTGTTGACTCAGATGCCACCATATGCCACGTGTCAACCTCTAGACCTACCACGTCAACAACTGCCACTGTGTCTGCTATGTCAGCATGCTGATGTCATCATTGTACTATCTAGTCGACAGGGTCAATCCTCAACTTTGACCAGCCATATTTTGCTCGTACGAGCTTCAATCGCGGTGAAATGAGCGGCGTCGAAATCGTGGCAACAAACTTTTGACTTGGTGACAATCAAACTGCCACATATGCCATGTGACACCCAATCATTGGGCCACGTGGCATTACCTCATTCATTCATCAGTGACACGTGTCATGCTGGATTGGTCCACATCATCAGACCTGCCACATCATCAGACCTGCCACATCATATGCTGACTCAGATGTCGCCATCTGTGATGTGTCAACCTCTGGTCCTGCCAGGTCAACAACTACGACTGTGTCTACCATGTCAGCATGGTGACGTCATCATTGTATTGGCTAGTTAGCATGGTCAACCCTCAACTTTGACTGACCATATCTTGCTTGTAGGAGCTTCGATAGAGGTGAAACGAGCAACGTCAGAATTGTGGCGACGAGCTCTTCGACTTGGCATCATTTTTGCTTGGATTTAAAACAATCAATTTTTCACCTTTTTGAATGCCTGATTCACTTGTTTGAACAAACCTTTGACTACACATAACTTTTGCATACAAACTCCTTCTGGTTCCGTCAGGTTCTAAGACTGCAAAATTTGTAGTTCTTCTGTATCCACCTGGATCATTCCTCTCCATTGGGGGTTTAAACCACCTGACCCCCTTTTATAGGGATTCATTTCTATTATCATTCATTAAATTGAAAGGAGGCCCTTATATGCAGCAAAAAATGCCACTTGGTATATTGGTGGAGTGTGAAAAAAGCAAGGAGGAGGTTAGGGGTTGGACCCCCACAAACCAACCTTTTAACAATCAAACCGCCACATGTGCCACATGGCACCCAATCATTGGGCCACGTGGCATTACCTCATTCATCCATCAGTGACATGTGTCATGCTGGATTTGCCATGTCAACAACTACCACTTTGTTTGCCATGTCAACATGCTAACATCATCATTGTACTATCTAGTCGGCATGGTCAACCCTCAATTTTGACTAGCCTTATCTTGCTTGTACGAGCTCTGATCGAGGTGAAATGAGTGGCATGAGAATCATGGTGACGAGCTCTTCGACTTGGCATCATTTTTGCTTGGATTTGAGACAATCAATGTTTCTCCTTTTCGAATCCCTGATTCGCCTGTTTGACCGAACTTTTGACTGCACATAACTTCTGCATACGAACTCCTTTTGAGCTTGTTCAAGTTGCATTAGGATCGTGTCAGCAACCTCTTTCCAATGATACTAATTCCATCAAGTTATGAGACTGCAAGAAAAGAAGCTAGTTAAATAGAAAGGAGGCCCATATATGTAGCAATGAAAGTCCCTTGGTATATTGGTGGAGAGTGAAAATAGGAAGTAGGAGGTCAGGGGTTTGACCCCCACAAACCAACCTATTAACAAGAAAATCTCCACATGTGCCACGTGACACCCAATCATTGGGCCACGTGGCATTCGCTCATTTGTCTGTCAGTGACACGTGTCATGCTGGATTGGTCCACATCTTCAGACCTTCCATGTCATCTATTGAGTTAGATGCCGCCATCTGCCACGTGTCAACATCTGGACTTGCCACATCAACAACTGCCACTGTATTTGCCATGTCAGCATGATGACATCATCATTTTACTATCTACTTAGCATGGTCAACCCTCAACTTTGAATGACCATATCGTGCTCGTACAAGCTCCGATCAAGATGAAACGAGCAGCGTCGGAATCATGGCGACGAGCTCTTCGACTTGGCATCATTTTTGCTTGGATTTGAGACAATCATTTTTCACCTTTTTGAACGCTTGATTTGCCTATTTGATTGAACCTTTTGACTACACATAACTTATGCATACAAACTCTTGTTGAGCCCGTTCGAGTTGCATCAGGATCCTGCTAGCAACCTCTTTCCAATGATACTGATTTTGTCAGATTCTGAGACTGCAAAATTCTTAGGTCTTCTGGATCCATTTAGATCATTCTTTCCCACTGGGGGTTCAAACCACCCGACCCCCTTTTATAGTGATTCGTTTATATTATCATTCTTTAAATAGAAAGGAAGCCCGTAGATGTAGAAAAAAAACTGCTTGGTATATTGGTGTAGAGTGAAATTAGCAAGGTTTGACCGTACAAACCAACCTTTTAATAATCAAATTGCCACATGTGCCATGTGGCACCCAACCATTAGGCCACATGGGCAACCCTCAACTTTGACCGGCCATATCTTGCTCGTACGAGCTCCAGTCGAGGTGAAACAAGTGGCATCGAAATCATGGCGACGAGCTCTTCAACTTGGCATCATTTTTGCTTGGATTTGAGACAATCAATTTTTCACCTTTTTGAATGCCTGATTTGCCTGTTTGACCGAACCTTTGAGTGCACATAACTTCTGCATCCGTTCGAACTCCTTTAGAGCCCATTCAATTTGTGTCAGGATCGTGTCAGTGATCTCTTTCCAATGATGTTGATTCCGTCAGGTTCTGAGACTGCAAAATTTTTAGTTCTTCTATATCGATCTAGATTATTATTCCCCACTAGGGGTTCATACCATCGGACTCCCTTTTATAGGGATTTGTTTCTATTATCATTCTTTAAATAGAAAGGAGGCCCATATATGTAGCAAACAAAGCCGCTTGGTATATTAGTGTAGAGAGAAAATAGCAAGCATGAGGTCAGGGGTTTGACCCCCACAAAGTAACCTTTTAACAATCAAATCGCCACATGTGCCACGTCTTCAGACCTACCACGTCATCTACTGACTCAGATGTTGCCATCTGCCACATGTCAAACTCTAGACCTACCACGTCAACAACTGCCACTGTGTCTACCGTGTCAGAATGCTGATGTCATCATTGTATTGTCTAGCCGACATGGTCAACTTTCAAATTTGACTGGCCATATCTTGCTCCTACAAGCTCCGATCGATGCGAAACGAGTGGCGTTGAAATCGTGGTGACAAGCTCTTGGACTTGACATCATCTTGTTTGGATTTGAGACAATCAATTTTTCACCTTTTTGAATTCGTGATTCACCTGTTTGACCGAACCTTTGACTGCACATAACTTCTGCATACGAACTCCTTTTGAGCCTATTCAAGTTGCGTTAGGATCGTGTCAGCGACCTCTTTCCATTGATATTGATTTTGTCAGGTTTTGAGACTGTAAAATTTTTAATTCTTCTATATCTATTTAGATCATTATTCCCAACTAGGAGTTCAAACCACCCGACCCCCTTTTATAGGGATTCGTTTCTATTATCATTCTTTAAATAGAAAGGAGGTCCGTATATGTAGCAAAGAAAGCCACTTGGTATATTGGTGGAGATTGAAAATAGAAATTAGGAGGTCAGGGGTTCGACCTCCATAAACCAACCTTTTAACAATCAAATCACCACATGTGCCACATGGCACCCAATCATTGGGCCACATGGCATTACCTCATTCTTCCGTCAGTGACACATGTCATGCTGGATTGGTCTATTTCTGCAGACCTGCCACGTCATCTACTGACTCAGAAGCTGCCATTTGCAACGTGTCACACTCTGGACCTACCACGTCAACAACTGCCACTGTGTCTGCCGTGTCAGCATGTTGAAGCCATCATTGTACTATTTAGTCAATTGGTCAACCCTCAACTTTGAGTGAGCATATCTTGCTCGTAGGAGCTCCGATCAAGGCGAAATGAGCGGCGTCAAAATCGTGGCGACGAACTCTTCGACTTGGCATAATTTTTGCTTGGATTTGAGACAATCAATTTTTTTAACTTTTTGAACCCCTGATTCCCCTATTTGACCGAACCTTTGACTGCATATAACTTCTGCATACAAATACCTTTTGAGCCCGTTCAAGTTGTATTAAGATCGTGTCAGCAACCTCTTACCAATGATGCTGATTCCGTCATGTTCTCATATTGCAAATTTTTTTGGTCTTCTGGATCCACCTGGATCATTCCTCTCCAGTTGGGGTTCAAACCACTCGACCCTATTTTATAAGTATTTGTTTCTATTATAGGGGTCCAAAATAGAAAGGCGACCTGTATATGTAGCAAAGAAAGATGCTTGGTATATTGCTGGAGAGTGAAAATAGAAAGCAGGAGGTCAGGGGTTTGACCCCCACAAACCAATCTTTTAACAATCAAACCACCACATGTGCCACGTGGTACCTAATCATTGGGCCACGTGGCATTACCTCATTCATCCGTCAGTGACATGTGTAAGGCTGGATTGGTCCACATCATCAGACCTACCACGTCATCTGTTGACCCAGATGCCACCATCTACCATGTGTCAACCTCTGGACCTGACACATCAACAACTGCCACTGTGTCTGCCATGTCAGCATGCTGACATCATCATTGTATTGTCTAGTCAGCATGGTTAATCCTCAACTTTGACTGGCCATATCTTGCTTGTACGAGCTCTGACCGAAGTGAAATGAGTGGCGTCAGAATTGTGGCGATGAGCTCTTCGACTTGGCATCATTTTTGCTTGGATTTGAGACAATCAATTTTTCACCTTTTTGAACACCTGATTCACCTATTTGACAAAACCTTTGACTACACATAACTTCTGCATATGAACTCCTTTTGAGCCCATTCAAGTTGCGTCAGAATCATGTCAACGACCTCTTTCCAATGATGCTAATTCCGTCAAGTTCTAATATTGCAAAATTTTTAGTTCTTCTATATCCACTTGGATCATTCCTCCCCACTAGGGGTTCAAACCACCTGACCCCCTTTTATAGGGATTCGTTTCTATTATCATTCATTAAATAGAAAGGAGGCCCGTATATGTAGCAAAGAAAGCTGCTCGGTATATAGGTGGAGAGTGAAAAAAGCAAGCAGGAGGTCAGGGGTTCAACCCCCACAAACTAACTTTTTAACAATCAAACTGCCACATGGCACCCAATCATTGGGCCACGTGGCATTACCTCATTCGTCCGGTGGTGACACATGTCACACTAGATTGGTCCACATCTTCAAACCTGCCATGTCATCTGCTGACTCAGATGTTGCCGTCTGCCACATATCAAACTCTGGATCTGCCACGTCAACAACTACAACTGTGTTTGCCATGTCAGCATGCTGACGTCATCAATGTACTGTCTAGTCAGCATGGTCAACCCTCAACTTTGACCAGCCATATCTTGCTTAAATGAGCTTCAATCGAAGCGTAATGAGCGGCTTTGAAATTGTGACGATGATCTCTTCAACTTGGCATTATTTTTGTTTAGATTATAGACAATCAATTTTTTACCTTGTTCAACACCTGATTCGCCTATTTGACCAAACCTTTGATTGCACATAGCTTCTGCATACAAACTCCTTTTGAGCCCATTCAAGTTGCATTAGGATTGTGTCAGCAACCTCTTTCCAATGATGCTAATTTCGTCATGTTCTCAAACTACAAAAAATTTCGGTCCTCTAGATCCACCTAGATCATTCCTCCCCATTTGGGGTTCAAACCACCTGACCCCCTTTTATATAGATTCGTTTCTATTATCATTTTTTAAATAGAAAGGAGGCCCATATATGTAGCAAAGAAAGCCACTTGATATATTGGTGGAGAGTGAAATTAGGAAGCAGGAGGTCAAGGGTTCGACGCTCACAAAGCCACCTTTTAACAAGCAAATCACATGTACCACATGGCACCCAATCATTGGGCCACGTGGCATTCGCTCATTCGTCCATCAGTGACATGTGTCACGCTAGATTGGTCCATATCTTCAGACTTGCCACATCATCTATTGAGTCAGATGACGCCATTTGCCACGTGTCAACATATGGACTTGCCACACCAACAACTGCCACTATGTCTTCCATGTCAGCATGATGAAGTCATCATTGTAATGTCTAGTTAGCATGGTCAACCCTCAACTTTGACCGGCAATATCTTGCTCGTATGAGCTCAGGTGAAGGCGAAATAGCGGCATTAGAATTGTTGCGACGAGCTCTTCAACTTGGTATCATTTTTGCTTGGATTTGAGACAATTTTTTTACCTTTTTGAACACATGATTCCCTTTTTTGACCAAACCTTTGACTGCACATAACTTCTGCATACGAACTCCTTTTGAGCCTATTCAAGTTGCGTCAAAATCGTGCCACCGACCTCTTTCTAATGACGCTGATTCTGTCAGGTTCTAAGACTGCAAAATTTATAGTTCTTCTGGATCCATTTAGATCATTCCTTCCCACTGGGGGTTCAAACCACCTGGCCATATCTTGCTCGTACGAGCTTCGATCGAGCCAGAACAAGCGGCATCAAAATCATGGAGACGAGCTCTTCACTTCGCATCATTTTTACTTGGATTTGAGACAATCAATTTTTCACCTTTTTGAAAACTTGATTTGCCTTTTTGACTGAACATTTGATTGCACATAACTTTTGCATCCGAACTCCTTTTGAGCCCATTCAAGTTGCGTCAAGTTTGTGTCAGTGACCTCTTTCCAATGATGTTGATTTTGTCAGGTTTTCAGATAGAAATTTTTTTAGTTCTTCTGTATCGATCTGGATCATTATTCCCCACTGGGGGTTCAAACCACCCGACCCCCTTTTATAAGGATCATTTCTATTATCATTCTTGAAATAGAAAGAAGGCCCATTTATGTAGCAATGAAAGCCGCTTGGTATTTTGGTGGAGAGTGAAAATAGCAAGCAGGAGGTCAGGGGTTTGACCACCACAAACCAACCTTTTAACAATTAAACCGCCACATGTGCCACGTGGCACCCAATCATTGGGCCACGTGGCATTACCTCATTTTTCTGTCAGTGACACGTGTCACGCTGGAGTGGTTGACATCTTCAGACCTGCCACATCAACAACTACCACTTTGTGTGCCATGTCAGCATGCTGACATCATCATTGTACTGTCTAGTCAGCATGGTCAACCCTCAACTTTGACCGGCCATATCTTGCTCTTATGAGCTTCGATCAAGGGGAAATGAGCGGCATCAAAATCGTGATGAGGAGCTCTTCGACTTGGCATCATTTTTACTTGAATTTGAGACAATAAATTTTTCACCTTTTTGAACGCCTGATTCGCCTATTTCACCGAACCTTTGACTGCACATAACTTCTGCATACGAACCCGTTTTGAGCCCATTCAAGTTGCGTTAGGATCGTGTTAGCAACCTCTTTGAAATGATGCTATTTCTGTCATTTTCTCAAACTACAATTTTTTTAATTTTCTGGATCCACCTATATCATTCATAACCACTTGGGGTTCAAACCACCCAACCCCCTTTTATAGGGATTCGTTTCTATTATCATTCTTTAAATAGAAAGGAGGCCCGTATGTGTAGCAAAGAAAGCCGCTTGGTATATTGGTGGAGAGTGAAAATAGCAAGCAAGAGGTCAGGGGTTCAACCCCCACAATCCAATCCTTTAACAATCAAACCACCACATCTACCACGTGTCACCCAATCATTGGGCCATGTGGCATTACCTCATTCATTTGTTAGTGACACGTGTCACGCTGGATTGGTCCACATCATTAGACCTGCTACGTCATCTGTTGAGTCAGATGCTGCCATCTGCCATGTGTCAACCTCTGGACCTACCACATCAAAAAATGCCACTGTGTTTGCCATTTCAGCATGCTGACATCATCATTGTATTATCCAGTCAACATGGTCAACCCTCAACTTTTATCAGCCTATCTTGCTTGTACGAGCTCTGATCGAGGCGAAACAAGCACCGTCAGAATCATGGGGACGAGCTCTTCGACTTGGTATTATTTTTGCTTTGATTTGAAACAATCCATTTTTACCTTTTTGAACACTTGATTCACCTTTTTGACCGAACCTTTGACTGCACATAACTTCTGCATACGAACTCCTTTTGAGCTCGTTCAAGTTAAATTAGGATCGTGTCAGAAACCTCTTTCAAATGATGTTGATTCCGTCATGTTCTTAGACTGCAAATATGTTTGGTCTTCTGGATCCACCTGGATCATTCCTCCCCACTTGGGGTTTAAACCCCCTTTTATAGGGATTCGTTTCTATTATCATTCTTTAAATAAAAAGGAGGCCCGTATATGTAGCAAAGAAAGCCGCTTGGTGGTGGAGAGTGAAAATAGCAAACATGAGGTTAGGTGTTCGACTCCCACAAACCAATCTTTTAATAATCAAACTGCCACATGTGCCATGTGGCACCTAATCATTGGGCCATGTGGCATTACCTCATTCATCCCTTAGTGACGCGTGTCTCACTGGATTGGTCCATATCATTAGACCTTCCACGTCATCTGCCGACTCAGATGCCGCCATTTGCCATGTGTCAACCTCTGGACCTGCCACGTCAAGAACTGCCACTGTGTCTACCATGTCAGCATGCTGGCGTCATCATTGTATTGTCTAGTGAGCATGGTCAACCCTCAACTTTGACCAGCCATATATTGCTCGTACGAGCTCCGATCGAGGCAAAACTGTTGCAAGTATGGGTTTAACTGATGTTGTCATTGATATCAACATACTCATGTTGCATTAATGAGAAGGATTAGATGAGCTGTGTGCTGAGGATATTGAGAAAATTAGTCTCAATTAGGAACAATGAAGAACAGTGATGACAACAAGGTAAAAGTCCAAGATAGGTTGCGGATCAAAGGATGTGGTTTAAAGGGTTTGTAGATATAAGTCTTGAGATGCTCTAGTCAAGTTTCAGAGGTCCGCATGAAGATCTGAAGAAGTTATGGTCGTTCAATTAGAACCGGCTCTGGCAGGTGTCCAAAGGTGACAGAGTGACACAGATAGGTCCGGTGAGGTCCGGTAATGCATTATCCCATTCTTTGGATTTGAGGAAGTTTTGGGGAAGTTTGTGTGGTGTGTCAACTCGTTCGGTTCATGGTTTGAAGGTCTGCAAGTATCTATTCCTTTGTGACAGTAATGGCAGACTGTGTTCTTGAGGTTCCAGATGAAGGAGAGAAGGATTTCAGTAAGTAGAGGAAGTGTGGATGTTCTTGGTGTTTTAGGCAAGTTTGTGGAGGTCCTTGGATCGTGCTCAGTTCGTGTTTATGGTTCGCATTAGAATTGGGGTCCCAGAAATGAAGAATAACTTTCGGATGATGGTATTCCTTCTGTGACTGGCTGACCGGATGGATTACACATCTTGCGGATGCTTTTGTAGGTTGTTGCCGACTTAGATGTTTGTTCCTAAGTCGATGTTGTGTATATATAAGGGATTAGGAAGTCATTTCAGAAGTGGACTTGTGGAGATGAGTGTGTGGTAGCGAGGAGAAGAGCGAAAAACAGAGCAGAAGGTTTGGGCTTAAATGGAACTAATTCAAGCATGGTGAAGATGCTATTTACCAGTTAAAGTATGTAATACTTATTCTTTTGTAGACAGTGAGTCTCTTGTAGGCAGTAAGCCTCTTGTGAGCAGTGTGCTCAAGCAGTGAGCCTTAATTGGCAAGTGCCATTTTGTTCTTTCTATTCTTCTAATAGAGAATACTTTCTTAGGTTAATCACCCTGTGGTTTTTCCCTTAACCGGGTTTTCCACGTCAAAATCTTGGTGTCTCATGTGTTGATATGTTTCTGCTCTTGATTTGTTACATTGTGCTTTCATGGTTGATCTTCTATTATGCTGCTAATTAACAATGTGGAGTTAAGTATATAAAAAGGAGAAAGTTTTATACAACTGATTCACCCCCCACTCTCAGTTGTGTGCCCTAAATCTAACAGAAATGAGCTGGGTCAGAATCGTGGCGATGAGTTCTTCGACTTGGCATCATTTTTGCTTGGATTTGAGACAATCAATTTTTCACCTTTTTGAACGCCTGATTTGCCCATTTGACCAAACCTTTGACTGCAAAATTTTTAGTTCTTCTGTATCCACCTGGATCATTCCTCCTCACTGGGGGTTCAAACCACCCGACCCCCTTTTACATGGATTCATTTCTATTATCATTCATTAAATAGAAAGGAGGCCCGTTTATTTAGCAAAGAAAACCGCTAGGTATATTGGTGGAGAGTGAAAAAAGCGAGTAGGAGGTCAAGGGTTCGACCCCCACAAACCAACCTTTTAACAATCAAACCACCACATGTGCCAGGTGGCACCCAATCATTGGGCCACGTGGCATTACCTCATTCGTCAGTAAGTGACATGTGTCACGTTGGATTGGTCCACATCTTCGGACCTGCCATGTCATCTACGGACTCAGATGCCGCCATCCGCCATGTGTCAAACTCTAGATCTGCCACGTCAACAACTAGCACTATGTCTGCCATGTTAGTATGCTGACGTCATCATTTTACTATCTCGTCAGCACGGTCAACCCTCAACTTTGACCAGTCATATCTCGCTCATTCGAGCTCTGATCGAGGTGAAACGAGCGACATCAGAATCGTGGAAACGAGCTCTTCGACTTGGCATCATTTTTGCTTGGATTTGAGACAGTACATTTTTCACCTTTTCGAATACCTGATTTGCTTGTTTGACCGAACCTTTGACTGCGCATAACTTTCGCATACGAACTCCTTTTGAGCTCCTTTAAGTTGCATTAGGATCATGTTAGCGACCTTTTTCAAATGATGCTGACTCTGTTAGGTTTTGAGACTACAAGTTTTTTAGGTCTTCTAGATCCACCTATATCATTCCTCCCCACTAGGGGTTTAAACCACTCGACCCCCTTTTATAGGGATTTGTTTCTATTATCATTCTTTTAATAGAAAGGAGGCCCATATATGTAGCAATAAAAGCCACTTGCTATATTGGTGAAGAGTGAAAATAGGAAGCAGGAGGTCAGGGGTTCGACACCCACAATCCAACCTTTTAACAAGCAAATCGCCACATGTGCCACGTGGCACCCAATCATTGGGCCACGTGGCATTTGCTGGATTGGTCCACATCTTTAGACCTGCCATGTCATCTGTTGAGTCAGATGCCGCCATCTGCCATGTGCCAACATATGGACTTGCCACACCAACAACTGCCACTGTGTCTGCCATGTCAGCATGATGACGTCATCGTTGTAATGTCTAGTTAGCATGGTCAACCCTCAACTTTGGCCGGCCATATCTTGCTCGTACGAGCTCCGATCAAAGTGAAATGAGCGAGGTCGGAATCGTGGCGATGAGTTCTTCGACTTGGCATCATTTTTGCTTAGATTTGAGACAATAAAATTTTCACCTTTTTGAACGCATGATTCACCTATTTGAGCAAACTTTTGACTGCACATAACTTCTGCATACGAACTCCTTTTGAGTCCGTTCAAGTTGCGTCAGGATCGTGCCAGTGACCTCTGTCCAATGACATGGATTCTATCAGATTCTAAGAATGCAAAATTTTTAGGTCTTGTGGATCCATTTAGGTCATTCCTGCTCACTAGGGGTTCAAACCACCCGATCTGCTTTTATAAGGATTCATTTCTATTATCATTCTTTATATAGAAAGGAAGCCTGTATATGTAGCAAAGAAACTCATTTGGTATATTGGTGGAGACTGAAAATAGCAAGGTTTGACCCCACAAACCAACCTTTTAGCAATCAAACTGCCACATGTACGACGTGGCACCCAATCATTAGGCCACGTGACATTACCTCATTCGTCCGTTAGTGACGCGTGTCATGTCGGATTGGTCCACATTTTAAGACCTGCCACATCATTTGTTGACTCAGATGCTGCGATCTGCCACGTGTCAACCTCTGGACCTACCACGTCAACAACTGCTACTGTGTCTGCCATGTCGACATGTTGATTCTATCAGGTTTTGAAACTACAAAATTTTCAGTTCTTTTGTATCCATCTGGATCATTATTCCACACTAGGGGTTAAAATCACTTGACCCCCTTTTATAGGGATTCGTTTCTATTATAATTCTTTAAATAGAAAGGAGGCTCGTATATGTAGCAAAGAAAGCCGCTTGGTATATTGGTGGAGAGTGAAAATAGCAAGCAGGAGGTCAGGGGTTCAGTGACACGTGTCATGCTGGATTGGTCCACATCTTCAGACCTGCCACGTCATCTGCTGACTCAGATGCCGCCATTTACCACGTGTCAAACTCTAGACTTGCCAGGTCAACAACTGCCACTCTGTTTGCCATGTCTGCATGTTGACATCATCATTGTACTGTCTAGCCAGCATGGTTAACCCTCAACTTTGACTAGCCATATCTTGCTCGTATGAGCTTCGATTGAGGCGAAACGAGCGGTGTCGAAATCGTGACGACGAGCTTTTCAACTTGGCATCATTTTTGCTTAGATTTGAGACAATCAAAATTTTATCTTTTTGAACACCTGATTCACCTGTTTGATCGTACCTTTGACTGCACATAACTTCTACGTACAAACTCCTTTTGAGCCTATTCAAGTTGCGTTAGGATCGTGTCAGCAACCTCTTTCCAATGATGTTGATTCCGTCATGTTCTCAGACTGCAAATTTTTTTGGTCTTCTGAATCCACCTGGATCATTCAAACCACCCGACCCCTTTTATAGGGATTCATTTCTATTATCATTCTTTAAATAGAAAGGATGCCCCTATATGTAGCAAAGAAAGCCGCTTGGTATATTGGTGGAGAGTTAAAATAGCAAGCAGGAGGTCAGGGGTTTGACCTCCAAAAACCAATCTTTTAACAATCAAACCGCCACATGTGCCATGTGGCACCCAATCAATGGGCCATGTGGCATTACCTCATTCATCCGTCAGTGACACTTGTCACGCTAGATAGGTCCACATCATTAGACTTGCCATGTCATCTACTGACTCAGATGATGCCATCTACAATGTGTCAACCTCTGGATATACCACGTCAACAGTTGCTAGTATGTCTGCAATGTCTTGGTCGTACGAGCTCCAATCGAGGCGAAATGAGCAACGTCAAAATCGTGGCGACGAGATCTTCGACTTTACATTATTTTTTCTTGGATTTGAGAGAATCAATTTTTCACCTTTTTGAATGTCTGATTCACCTGTTTGACCAAACCTTTGATTGCACATAACTTCTGCATACAAATTCCTTTTGAGCCCGTTCAAGTTGTGTCAGGATCGTGTCAGCGACCTCTTTCCAATGATGTTGATTCCGTCAAGTTCTAAGGCTGCAAAATTTTTAGTTCTTTTGTATCCACCTCGATCATTCCTCCCCACTAGGGGTTCAAACCACTTGACCCCCTTTTATAGGGATTAGTTTCTATTAGCATTCATTAAATAGAAAGGAGTCTCGTATATGTAGCGAAGAAAGCTGCTTGGTATATTGGTGGAGTGAAAAAAATAAGCAGGAGGTCAGAGGTTCGACCCCCCAAAACCAACATTTTAACAATCAAACTGCCACATGTGCCACGTGGCACCCATTCATTGGGCCACGTGGCATTACCTCATTCATCCGTCAGTGACACGTGTCACGCTGGATTGGTCCATACCATCAGACCTGTCACATCATCTGCTGAATTAGATGTCGCCATATGCCATGTGTCAACCTCTGGACCTACCACGTCAACAATTGCCACTATGTCTGCCATGTCAGCATGTTGACATCATCATTGTATTGTCTAGTCGACATGGTCAACCCTCAACTTTGACTGGCCATATTTTGCTCGTATGAGCTCCGATCAAGGCGAAATGAGCAGCGTCAAAATCGAGGCAATGAGCTCTTCGACTTGGCATCATTTGTGCTTAGATTTGAGACAATCAATTTTTCACCTTTTTGAATGCCTAATTCACCTATTTGACCAAACCTTTGACTGCACATAACTTCTGCATATGAACTCCTTTTGAGTCCGTTTAAGTTGCGTTAAGATCATGTCAGTGACCTCTTTCCAATGATGCTGATTCGGTCAGGTTCGAAGACTAAATTTTTTTTAGTTCTTCTATATCCTTCTAGATCATTCCTCCCCACTAGGGGTTCAAACCACCTGACCCCCTTTTATAGGGATTCGTTTCTTTTATCATTGATTAAGTAGAAAGGAGGCCTATATATGTAGCAAAGAAAGCCGCTTGGTATATTGGTGGAGAGTTGAAAAAGCAAGCACGAGGTCAGGGGTGTGACCTCCACAAACCAACCTTTTAACAATCAAACCGCCACATGTGCCATGTGCCACCCAATCATTGGGCCACCTGGCATTACCTCATTTGTCCGTCAGTGACACGTGTCATGCTGGTTTGGTCCACATCTTCATTCCTACCATGTCATCTGCTGACTCAGATGCTGCCATCTACCACTTGTCAAACTCTAGATCTACTGCATCAACAATTGCCACTGTGTCTTCCATGTCAGCATGCTGACGTCATCATTGTACTATCTAGTCAGCATGGTCAACCCTCAACTTTGACGAGCCATATCTTGCTCGTACGAGCTCTGATCGAGGTGAAATGAGCAGCGTCAGAATCGTGGCGATGAGCTCTTCGACTTGGCATCATTTTTATTAGATTTGAGACAATCAATTTTTCACCTTTTCGACTGGCTGATTCACCTGTTTGACCAAACCTTTGACTGCACATAACTTCTGGATTGTGTTAGCGACCTCTTTCCAATGATGCTAATTCCATTAGGTTCTAAGACTACAAGATTTTTAGGTCTTTTGGATCCACCTAAATCATTCATCCCCACTGAGTGTTCAAACCACCCGGCCCCCTTTTATAGGGATTTAACTCTATTATCATTCGTTAAATAGAAAGGAGGCTCGTATGTGTAGCAATGAAATCCGCTTGGTATATTGGTGCAGAGTGAAATAGGAAGCAGGAGGTCATGGGTTCGACCCCGACAATCCAACCTTTTAACAAGCAAATTGCCACATGTGCCATGTGGCACCCAATCATTGGGCCACGTGGCATTCGTTCATTCGTCTGTCAGTGACATGTCTCACGGTGGATTGGTCCACATTTTTAGACCTGCCACGTCATCTATTGAGTCAGATGCCGCCATCTACCACGTGTCAACATTTGGACCTGCCACACCAACAACTGCCACTGTGTCTGCCATGTTAGCATGATGATGTCATCATTGTACTATCTAGTGAGCAAGGTCAACCCTCAACTTTGACCGGGCATATCTTGCTCATACGAGTTCCGATCAAGGCAAAACGAGCAGCCTCGGAATCATGGCGATGAACTCTTCGACTTGGGATCATTTTTGCTTGGATTTGAGACAATAAATTTTTCACCTTTTTGAACACATGATTCACCTGTTTGACTAAACCTTTGATTGCACATAACCTCTGCATACGAACTCCTTTTGAGCCTATTCAAGTTGCATTAGGATCGTGCCAGCGACCTCTTTCCAATGACGCTGATTCCGACAAGTTCTGAGACTACAAAATTTTTAAGTCTTCTAGATCCATTTAGATCATTCCATCCCACTAGGGGTTCAAACCTCCTGACCCACTTTTATAGGGATTCATTTCTATTATCATTCTTTAAATAGAAATGAAGCCCATATATGTAGCAAAGAAAGCTGCTTGGTATATTGGTGGAGAGTAAAGATAGCAAAGTTTGACCCCACAAACCAAGATTTTAACAATCAAACTGCCACATGTGCCACGTTGCTGGCACCCAATCATTAGGCCACATGGCATTACCTCATTTGTCTGTCAGTGACACATGTCACGTTGGATTGGTCCACATCTTTAGAACTTGCCACGTCATCTCTTGATTTAGATGCCGCCAGCTTCCATGTGTCAACCACTGGACCTACCACGTCAACAACTGCCACTGTGTCTACCATGTCAGCATGATGATGTCATCATTGTACTGTGTAGTCGACATGGTCAACCCTCAACTTTGACTGCCCATATCTTGCTCGTACGAGCTCCGATCGAGGTGAAACTAGCGGCGTCGAAATCGTGGCGACAAGCTCTTCGACATGGCATCATTTTTTTGGATTTGAGACAATCAAATTTTCACCTTTTTGAACACCTGATTCACCTGTTTGACCGAACCTTTGACTGTACATAACTTCTACATACGAACTCCTTTTGAGCCCATTCAAATTGCATCGGGATCGTGTCAGCAACCTTTTTCCAATGATGGTGATTCAGTCAGGTTCTGAGACTGTAAAATTTTTAGTTCTTCTGTATCCATCTAGATCATTATTCCCCACTAGGGGTCCAAACCACCCAACCCCCTTTTATAGGGATTTGTTTCTATTATCATTCTTTAAATAGAAAGGAGGCTTGTATATGTAGCAAAGAAAGCCAGTTGGTATATTGGTGGATAGTGAAAATAACAAGTAGGAGGTCAGGGGTTCGTCCCCCAAAAACCAATCTTTTAACAATCAAACTGACACATGTACCACATGGCTCCCAATCATTGGGCCACGTGGCGTTACCTCATTCTTCCGTTAGTGACACGTGTCACGCTGGATTGGTCCACATCTTTAGACCTTGCAAGTCATCTGCTGACTCAGATGCTACCATCTGCTACGTGTCAAACTCTAGACCTGCCATGTCAACAATTGCCACTGTGTTTGCCATGTCAGCATGTTGATGTCATCATTGTACTATCTAGTCAGCATGGTTAACCCTCAACTTTGACCGGCCATGTCTTGCTCGTATGAGCTCCGATCGAGGCGAAATGAGCGGCGTGAAAATTATGACGACGAGCTCATCAAATTGGCATCATTTTTATTTAGATTTGAGACAATCAATTTTTCATCTTTTTGAATGCCTGATTCACCTCTTTGACCAAACCTTTGACTGCACATAACTTCTGCATACAAACTCCTTTTGAGCCCATTCAAGTTGCATTAGGAACCTGTCAACAACCTCTTTCCAATGATGTTTATTCCGTCATCTTCTCAAACTGCAAAATTTTTCAGTCTTCTGCATCCACCTGGATCATTTCTCCCCACTTGGGGTCCAAACCACTTGACCCCCTTTTATAGGGATTCATTTTTATTATCATTCTTTAAATAGAAAGGAGGCCCCTATATGTAGCAAAGAAAGCCGCTTGGTATATTGGTGGAGAGTGGAAATAGCAAGCAGGAGGTCAAGGGTTCAACCCCTATAAACCAATCTTTTAACAATCAAACTGCCACATGTGCCACGTGACACCCAATCATTGGGCCACGTGGCATAAACCTCATTTGTCCGTCAGTGACACTGTCACACTAGATTGGTCCACAATTCCAGACCTGCCACGTCATCTGTTGACACAGATGTTGTCATCTGCCATGTGTCAAACTCTAGATCTGCCACGTCAACACCTGCCACTATGTCTACCATGTCAGCATGCTAATGTCATCATTGTACTATCTAGTTGGCATGGTCAACCCTCAAATTTGACCAGCCATATCTTGCTCGTACGAAGTCTGATCGAGGCAAAATGAGCAGCGTCATAATCGTGGCGACGAGCTCTTCGAGTTAGCATCATTTTTTGCTTAGATTTGACACAATCATTTTTCACCTTTTCGAATGCCTGATTCGCCCATTTGACTAAACCTTTGACTGCACATAACTTCTGCATACGATCTCCTTTTGAGCCCGTTCAAGTTGCGTTAGGATTGTCAGTGAGCTGTTTCTAATGATGCTGATTCTGTCAGGTTCTAAGACTGCAAGATTTTTAGGTCTTCTAAATCCACATAGATCATTCTTCGCCACTGGGGGTTCAAACTACCCAACCTCATTTTATAGGGATTGATTTCTATTATCATTCTTTAAATAGAAATGAGGCCCGTATATGTAGCAATGAAAGTTGCTTGCTATATTCATGGAGAGTGAAAATAGGAAGCAAGAGGTCAGGGGTTCGACCCCATAATCCAACATTTTAACAAGCAAATCGCCACATGTGCCACGTGGCACCCAATCATGGGGCCACATGGCATTCGCTCATTCGTCTGTCACTGACATGTGTCACGCTAGATTGGTCCACATATTCAGACCTGCCACGTAATCTTTTAACTCAGATGCCACCATCTGCCATGTGTCAACATCTCAACTTGCCACGCCAAGAAGTGCCACTGTGTCTGCCATGTCAGCATGCTGACGTCATCATTGTATTGTCTAGTCAGCATGGTCAACCCTCAACTTTGATCGGCCATATCTGGCTCGCACAAGCTCCAATCAAGGCGAAACAAGCGACATCAGAATCGTGGTGACGAGCTCTTCCACTTGGCATCATTTTTGCTTAGATTTGAGACAATAATTTTTTCACCTTTTTGAATGCATGATTCACCTGTTTGACGAAACTTTTGACTGCACATAACTTCTGCATAAAAACTCCTTTTGAGACTGTTCAAGTTGCATCAGGATCGTGCCAGTGATCTCTTTCCAATGACGCTAATTCCGTCAGGTTCTGAGACTACAAAATTCTTAGGTCTTCTAGATTCTTTTAGATCATTCTTTCCCACTTGGGGTTCGAACCACCCGACCCCCTTTTATAGGGATTCATTTCTATTATAATTCTTTAAATAGAAAGGAGGCCCGTATATGTAGCAAAGAAAGCCACTTGATATATTGGTGGAGAGTGAAAATAGCAAGGTTTGACCCCACAAACCAACCTTTTAACAATCAAACCGTCACATGTGCCTCGTGGCACCCAATTATTAGGCAACATGGCATTACCTCATTCATTTGTCAGTGACACGTGTCACACTGGATTGGTCCACATCTTCAAACTTGCCACGTCATCTGCTGAATCAGATGCTGCCATCTTCTACGTGTCAACCTCTGGACCTACCACATCAACAACTGCCATTGTGTCTACCATGTTAGTATGCTGATGTCATCATCGTATTGTCTAATCACCCTCAACTTTGACCGGCCATATCTTTCTCGTACGAGATTTGATCGAGACGAAACAAGCGACATCAAAATTGTCGCGACGTGCTCTTCGAATTGGCATAATTCTTGCTTGGATTTGAGAAAATCAATTTTTCACATTTTTGAACGCTTGATTCACCTGTTTGACCGAACCTTTGATTGCACATAACTTCTGCATACGAACTCCTTTTGAGCCCATTCAAGTTGAATCAGGATTGTGTCAGTGACCTCTTTCCAATGATGTTGATTCTGCCAGGTTTTGAGACTGCAATTTTTTTAGTTCTTTTGTATCCATCTGGATCATTATTCCCCACTGGGGGTTCAAACCACCCAACCCCATTTTATAGGGATTCGTTTCTATTATCATTCTTTAAATAGAAAGGAGGCCCATGTATTTAGCAGAGAAATCCGCTTGGTATATTGGTGGAGAGTGCAAAAGCAAGCAGGAGGTTAGGGGTTCAACCCCCACAAACCAACCTTCTAAAAATCAAACGACTACATGTGCCATGTGGCATCCAATCATTGGGCCACATGGCATTACCTCATTCTTCCATCAGTGACACGTGTCATGCTAGATTGATCCACATCTTTAGACCTGCCATGTCATCTGCTGAGTCAGATGCCGCCATCTACCACATTTTAAACTCTGGACCTGCCACGTCAACAACTGCCACTGTGTCTACCATGTCAGCATGCTGATGTCACCATTGTATTGTCTAGTCAACATGGTCAACACTCAACTTTGACCGGCCATATCTTGCTCGTACAAGCTCTGATCGAGGCGAAACGAGTGGTGTCGAAATCATGGCGACGAGCTCTTCGAATTGGCATCATTTTTGCTTAGATTTGAGAAAATCAATTTTTCACCTTTTTGAACACCTGGCTTGCCTATTTGATCGAACCTTTGACTGCACATAGCTTCTGCATATGAAGTTCTTTTGAGCCCATTCAAGTTGCGTCATGATCGCGTCAGCGACGTCTTTCCAATGATGCTGATTCCGTCAGGTTCTGAGACTGCAAAATTTCTAGTTCTTCTATATCTATTTGGATTATTATTCCCCAATGGGGGTTCAAACCACTCAACCCCCTTTCATAAGGTTTTGTTTCTATTATCATTCTTTAAATAGAAAGGAGTCCTGTATATATAGTAAAGAAATCTGCTTAGTATAGTGGTGGAGAGTGAAAATAGAAAGCAGGAGGTCAGGGGTTTGACCCCCACAAACCAACCTTTTAACAATCAAACCGCCACATGTGCCATGTGACACCCAATCATTGGGCCACATGGCATTACCTCATTCTTCCGTCAGTGACATGTGTCACGTTGGATTGGTCCACATCTTCAGACCTGCCACATCATCTGCTGACTCAGATTCCACCATCTACCACGTGTCAAACTCTGGACCTGCCACGTCAACAACTGCCACTGTGTCTCTCATGTTAGCATGCTGACATCGTCATTGTACTGTCTAGTCAGCATGGTCAACCCTCAACTTTGATTGGCCATATCTTGCTCGTATGAGCTCCGATCGAGGTGAAACGGGTGATGTCAAAATCATGACGACGAGCTCTTCAACTTGGCATCATTTTTGCTTGTATTTGAGACAATTAATTTTTCACCTTTTTGAAAGCCTCATTCACCTGTTTGACCCAACCTTTGACTTCACATAACTTTTGCACACAAACTCCTTTTGAGCCCGTTCAAGTTGCATTAGGATCATGTCAACAACCTCTTTCCAATGATGTTGATTCCGTCATGTTCTCAGACAACAAAATTTTTTGGTCTTCTAGATCCACTTGGATCATTCCTCCCCATGTGGGGTTCAAACCACCTGACCTCCTTTTATAGGGATTCGTTTCTATTATCATTCTTTAAATAGAAAGGAGGCCCGTATATGTAGCTATTTAGTGATAATTGGATTTGTTAATCTTTTGTTGTTTAGGTGTTTAAATCTTCCTCTCCACTATACATTGAAGGATCTAGGGTCGAATGGCAAGTAGTATCATACCCCAGAGTCACTTTCAGATGTAGGGAAACTTGGATTAGGGAATTAATTATCAATTTTTCCTTCTATGTGCAATTGACCATTAAAACCCTAATTATGCAAATATGACAACAAATTAATGAATTACGGTAAAAGCTCTTGCAGACGGGAGTACATTACCAAATTATAGAATACCTATTTTTGAGTTTCCAAGGCAGAATAGTCAGGGACACTGGAACGGGTGCCCAAGTCCAAGGTACCTGCTTTTTTGAGGAATCTGGAACTCCTTCAGACACTGATCAACCCTGTAAATTTTGTTTTCTAGAATCTGTGTGCGGAGGACACTGGAGCGAGCGCCCTAGTCCCAAAAGTGCTCATTTGTCTGACTTTTCTTCAGATCCTGAATCCCTGATGTCTTTCCAGCCTTCCTACAACTCCACTTTTCCTAGATGTGACACCTATAACCTGCAATCACAAGGCTTGGTTTGTGGGTTGTAGTGTTTAGAGGTTTGCCTCAATCAAACCCTAGAGGACACTTAAGTCTTCGAACAACATTGTCAGATAAAGGGGGCGTGCCCTTGTGAGGTAGAGGCCAAAAACTAAAGGAAACAATAATAAAAACACAATATTATGTCACCTTGTAGTGAAGCTCTTATGGAGGAAAATGCTCTTCATGCCATGAGAAGATTAATTCTCAAACCTGCAAATATCAACACATAAAACATAAAAGTCTGCTCTTGCAACACAATAGAAAGCCTTGAATCACCTTAGGATGCCAAAGTTCACAATAACCATCTAGTTTACAAATGAATGCCTACACATGCTTATATATGCATCTACAAGCACTCCCACCAAAATATTTGAAATTCAAACTTATCGTGTTGGCAAAGGACCTAATAACAATCACTAACCGACACCCAGAAATTAGGTCTGCTCTAAAATAGGGCAGGACTAGGGCGTGGGCACCCAACTCCTCCCCCTATTTTAGGTAGGGTACAACTCAAGGGATCCTCCTAGGTCCTATTTACCATGGGACTTAGGTCTCATTCCATCGGGATGCTAAAATATGAACTAAAATGTCCTAAATGCACTCTAAAGACCTGGGAGCTAAACCTTATGAAGGAAAAGCCCCCAAGGGGACATTTTCTGACGTTACATTTAGCATCCAATTTAATGTATGTATGAACATGAGGCCCACACATGCATTAAAGTAAGGTCACAAACACAACAAACACACCAAGCACGGAAAAGATACGCTAATCACATAGAAGACAGTAACAGACACGCAAAACATGGAGAAGACAGTTACAGTCACGCAGAACACAGAACAGACAGTTAATGCATAGAAGACACATTAATGCATGGAAGACATAAATGATATCTTTTTTTTCTTTTTCTCATATATATGAAATGCAAATGCAAGTACTGGAAAGTAAACAAACCTCCCAAAATGTAGGAAGCACTACTCTAAGGTGCTAGTCTATGTATATGGGGCAACACACATGTAATACATGCAAAACCTCCCAAAATGCATGAAGCACTAATCAAAGGCGCTGGTCTATGCATATGGGGCAACAACCATGCCATACAAAACAAGCACGCCAAAAACACACACACTTAAAGACACGGAGAAAACACGACAGACAAGTGATGGCGTGTTCCCTATTTCTAGGCTCATCACCATCTCAGGCACATTACATGCACACATCAATGATTGGGCTTTGCCACAACAATCACCAAAGACACGCGTAAGGGTTGAGTTAGTCACATAACCACTCCTCGCCTCCACAGAGGACTTTTGAAAATGACAGGATGATGTAATCTGCTCTGAGAAATACACCATCCCTGCCTCCACAGAGGGCTTAAGAAAAAGGATATTCTCGATATCCCACCTCCGCAGAGGACTTACATGATTGATTGATTGATTGCAAACAAACTCAGGATGCACAATGCACTACTCGGGCGCATATCTATGCATCTGAGGTCAAACACATTGCTAACATCTATAATAGACAACTTACCTTATATATGCCCCCACCTAAAGGTGGTTGATATTAGTTATCGATATCAAGCACATTAAGGTAGGAAGAAAACACACAAGGGAACATCAACTTTCGCAAAGCCCATGCCCATTGGAGGTGACATGTACTTTACGATCACCAAATGTTCCCACAAACACACCCCTGCAAGAAACATGTTAGTGTCTACAACATCATGATAAACAACAACATCAATGCATATGATTAACCACACAAAGAGCCAAGGTTATATAATGAATTCAAAGTTTGAGGATAACTAGGGGCTATATCATGAAGCTCTCCGAATCGAGTACCACCAAGGCTAGATTCAAAGGCAAACAAAGGTGCACGGAGCAACAATATTGTTAAGATTTGTAAATGTGATAGAAACGTCATGAAATTCACTACGCGGAAAGCACGAGTGCTTCCACTAGCCAAGTGTCAGATAAATTATACAACCCCATCATCATATTAGGAACTATAGTCCATTTTTTGATTGCTCTCGAAAGGGACACTAGGTCTGCATCAGTATAAATGTTTGTCGTCATCCGCCCACTAGATGGAAACACTAGAGGAAGGGAAACAATAAATAAGAGAGGAGCAAATAAGTGTCTTAGGGACAGTCACGTAGGAGGGTGCCCCTAAGTCATCAACCACGATGCTATGTCCATAAGACACAACACACAACAATGAAATCAGAGAGAGAGGCAATATAGAAGAATGATGATACAAATAGAAGAAGGTCACAACAGAGGCGGTCCCCTGGTATCCTGAA
This sequence comes from Cunninghamia lanceolata, assembly GCA_027924645.1. Taxonomy (NCBI): domain Eukaryota; kingdom Viridiplantae; phylum Streptophyta; class Pinopsida; order Cupressales; family Cupressaceae; genus Cunninghamia; species Cunninghamia lanceolata. The sequence goes on along the minus strand of BSBN01000339.1, from coordinate 26,878,988 downwards.
CCTTACGGGAGAATCTGAGGTCATCCCAGGGGGTCTGCACAACACATAACACATCACGGGGAGCACATCACGAGAGAGATTAAAGGGTTAGAGATACTTACCTGTAGGGTCTTCATATTATATGTTGGAGCTCTCGAACCTCTTAGAGAGGTACTCAATCATGTTTAATGCAAAATTTGAGTGGTTCTTATGAAAGTATTGTTTATTATCATATGATGCTTGTTCATTAAATCCTTGTTTAAATGAAACTTTTTATTGCTTATGAGGGGGAGAACCACTATTATTTCTGACTATTGATTGTTGTCTTACTCTTTTTTGATTTTTGGCGAGTTTTCGTTGGTAAATCTTTCTAGAACAGTAGCAGGATTCATCTTGTACCCTCTTTCTCATCTGTATCGACTGTTGTTCTTTCTTTTCAAAGGTATTTTGATGATCTCCTGATCCATATAAGGATAAAGGAGGAGGAACCTCAGTGTAAATTCCATTTCTTTGTGGACGAGGTGGGTTATCTAGTTGTTTCTTATCTACTTTAATCATTTCCACGATACTGTCATAGTCCAAGTAATCATCCTCGTCTACTTCCACTAAATCTTGTTCCACCATATTATTTTCAGTATGCTTAGGAAAATGATTAGTGAAGATTTTTAAGTTATGATTCGGTGGACCTACTGACTTATTTCCATTATCATTCACACCAGATACCTGAATGACATTTGAATCTATAAGGTCATGTATCTCATGTTTAAGACACATACATCGTTTAGTGTCATGTCCTTGCATCCAATGATAATGACAAAAGGCATTAGCATTAAAGTAATGTCCTTGTTTGCTAGGATCGATAGGCTTAATCGGGGGAAGCTTCAAAATGTTATTACTCACAGCTTGATTCATGATAGAATGATAAGACTCAGATATCAGAGTAAACTTCCTCGGTTGATACGATTATTTCTTTGGATTGTTTATAGCAGACACATTTGTATTTGGTCCATTGATCTTGATGAAACCCCTGTTATTCTTCCTTTTAAAGTTGTTTTGTGATGATCCACCCATGGATTATCCAACTTGAGCTGATGAGTTTTGGTTTTCATACTGACTAGATGAAAGTTTATAATCACGAAGGGCGGTGCATAAATGTTGAAAGGAGTTGTACTTCATCAAGAGAATCTTATCACAATTATTAGGTTGTAGATTTGTAATGAATATCTTCTGAACATCCTCATCTTTCATCTGATATTGAATTTGAGCATAAAGGCCTTGATACCGACTAATGAATTAAGTCAACTTTTCTTTCGGAACTTGTTTGCATTGAACCTGTCAATAAGAGTGACTTGGGGTTTGATATTTGCTTGAAAATGTTGTAAAAATTGATCAATTAATTGTGAAAATGAGTGATCTAAATTCAGAGGCAAAGAGCAGAACCATTCTACAATGGTATCTTTGAGAGATCGTGGGAAACATTTTGCTAATAAATCCTCTTCAAAATAGAAATCACTACACATAGCTGTGAATGCTGCCACATGGATATTAGGATCTCCTTTTTCACCATATTTTTCAAAGCGAGGAGTCTCAAACCTCTCAGGCATGGGGGTTTTCAAGATTGCATAAGCTAACGGATTACGGGCATGATATGTCGGTAGGCTAGGTTGTGAAGAATTTGTCAAGTTTGTTACCTTTTGTTGCAAAGCAGTCATGCCCTGTAAAAGTTGGTTTAGGATGGCATCATTTGGAGATGCGGTTTGTTGTGAGGAATTGGAAGCGAAGTGAGGAGGTGAATGAGCTTGAGACACAATATGCGGAGGTTGAGTATATGTTAGTGGTGGTTGGCCATATTGATATGTGGAAGATGGTTGTGAATATGTAATGGGTGGCTGGCAATGAGTGGAATAGACAGGAGGTTGGGAACAATTATTTATAGAAGTTGTCCCTTTAGGAATCAAATTCTGATAATTAAATCCCATAGCTTTGTAATTAGTGCCATTAGATACTCCAATACCAGTGGTAGCATTACTACAAGTGTTCACATTAGTTGTTAAAATTGTTGATGTAAAAGTAGATACTCCTGTATTTGGTATAGGTATGGAAAATTGAGTATGAGATGACGATAAAGTGTTATTTATCATTTGCGCACATTCGGTTATTGGCATGATAATGGTTTGCATGATATGTGTTAGACCACGAAGTGCATTAACACCATCTTGTCCTTCTTTTATCAGTTCTCTTATATTATGAATTGTAGGAATGGCTTCTTCGACTATTCGTTCATTTTCCATAAATGATTAAAATTTCGCTAAGTCTTTATCCATTTTTTCTATTTGTTCATCAGATACATATCTTGCTGCCTCAATAGTGTTATCAACATCATGAAAAGTTTGTTCTTCCATTGAGGTTGGAGGATGTATAATATCTCACTCAATTTGATTTTCTCCCTTTGTAAAGGTGTCCAAAGTACCAACTTCTTCAAGAGCACTAGATCCCATCAATATTTTACTTCTTCTCAAAGGGATATTGTTTTTAGGAAAGTGTGTCATAAAGATTATACAAAAGCATACAACGCACACTACACAAACCAAGAGAATAAATCCTAGGAGAAGGATGTGATTGATAGCCAAATGCGCAGTTTTTTGTACTCTTTTCAATGCAAATGAATGAAACAAAGGACACTATGAGGATTTCAGTCAAGGGTAGAAGGTTATATGACTGATATCAGTCCAAAACAACAGTATGATCACTCTCAACACACTTTTGATGCAAATTTAAGATAATGCCAAGTCGATTATAGTGAAAATATGTCAAAATAGGCACTTTTTCACTAAAATTCAATTCAAGAGAGCATAACAAAGGGTGTTGTGAGGAAAATGGTGATGGAAAGAAAATAATATCACTAATAATAGCCAATTGGTGAAAAAATATTCAACACAACATGATTTTAGTGCAATTTAAGGTCAAACCCTAGTGAAATATAGCAAAAATGAGCCATTTTTCACAGTTTTTCAACTCCAAGACCTAGAAAAAGAGGTGTTGTAAGAAATTTTAGGAGGGAAAAAAAATAATATCAATAATATCAATCACCTCAATCCATAAAATTGATCACAACACTCTTGGAGTGCAAACTAGGTCAAACCCTAGGGCCAAAATAGCCAAAATGTGTAGTTTTTTGCAAAATTTTCACTACAAGAGCCTGTTAAAAGGGTGTTGTGAAGCTTTTTATGAGGGGTAGAAAATTATTACCCTGATAAAAAAAAATTAATGTGAAAATATCTTTCACAACAATCTTGTGGTGTAGGTTTAGAGAGTTGATAAGGCCAATTTTAGTGAAAATTATCATTTTTGAAGCCCTAGGTTTGAAATTTTGGAACAAAATACTATGTGAATAGTTTGAAATCTGATTTATGGTGGGAATTAAATATTATCAGATCTGAAAATGATTTTCAAAGTTAATTATGCAAAATTCTCATGCAAATTTAATGAAAATGCACCAAAATTGCTAGTTTTTGTTGAAATTTTCAATGCAAAAATGTAAATAATTTAAATTTAAATGCAAATTCACACTAAAATGCAAGACTACAGCCAAATGCAAATTTGAATGAGCTTATAAAATCAGTAGAAAATTTTGATAAAAGATTTTTCCTACAAACCTTAGATTTTGCCTACAAACTTTAGATTTTGGAATTACTAGGTTATATAAAATTGACAAAATTTCTACAAACTTTAGTAATTAAATGATGAAAATGCAAAGCAAGACTTTGAATTTTTGTATTTTTCTGTAGTTTATATCAGATCTAATGCAAAAATCATGAATTAGGAAAATTTAGGAAGAACTGACACAATTTAGTAAGCCTAACAATGCAAATTTTTGTATTTTTCCAAAATTTTAAATTTTTTTGAAATTTGCTCAATGTAATAAGGTAAATGACCAAATGAATGAATGAAATCACATTGAATTTGTAGACAAACACTTAGCAAGTTGAAATTTAAGTTCAAAGACACAGGTTCACCAAAATGTCTAGGGTTAAATTGGATTTGTTGATCTTTTGTGATTTAGATGTTAAAATCCTCCTTTCACCCTAACATTGAAGGATATAGGGTCGAATGGCAAGCACTATCATACCCTAGAGTCACTTTCAGATGTAGGGAAACTTGGATTAGGGAATTAATTATCAAATTTTCCTTCTCCTATGCTCAATTGACTATTAAAACCTTAATTATGCAAATACGACAACAAATTAATGAATTACAGAAAAAGCTCTTGTAGATGAGAGTAAAATACCAAATTACATAATACATATTTTCAGGGTTCCGAGGCGGAACATTTGGGGACACTGGAGCCGGCGCCCAAGTCTAAGGTACCTACTTTTTTGGGGAATCTGGACCTCCTTCGGACACTAATCAAACCTGTAACTTCTATTTTTCAGAATCTGTCTGCGGAGGACACTAGAGCGAGCGCCCTAGTCTCGGAAGTGCTCCTTTGTCTGACTTTTCTTTAGATGCTGAATCCCTGATGTCTTTCTAGCCTTTCTGCAACTCCACATTTCCCAGATGCGACACCTGTAACCTGCAATCACAAGACTTGGTTTGGGGGTTGTGGTGTTTAAAGGTTTGCCTTAGTCAAACCTCGAAGGACACTTAAGTCTCTGAACACCGTTGTCCGATAAAGGGGGCGTGCCCTTGTGAGGCAGAGGCCAAAAACCAAAGGAAACAATAATAAAAACACAATATTATGTCACCTTGTAGGGAATCTCTCATGGAGGAAGATGCTCTTCATGCCATGAGGAGATTGATGCTCAAATCTGCAAATATCAAAACATAAAACATACAAGTCTGCTCTTGCAACACAATAGAAAGCCTTGAATCACCTTAGGATGCCAAAAGTTCACAATAACCATCTAGTTTACAAATGAATGCCTACACATGCTTATATATACATCTACAAGCACTCCCGCCAAGATATTTAAAATTCAAACTTACCGTGTTGGCAAAGGGACCTAATAACGGTCATTAACTGGCACCTAGAAATTGGGACTGCCGTAAAATAGAGCAAGACTAGGGCGCGAGCGCCCAAGTCCTCCCCCCTATTTTGGGCAGGGTACAAATCAAGGGGTCCTCCTAAGTCCTATTTTCCATCGGACATAGGTCTCATTCCATCAGGATGCTAAAATATGAACTAAAATGTCTTAATGCACTCTAAAGACCTGGGAGCTAAACCTTATGAGGGAAAAGCCCCCCAAGGGGACATTTTCTGACATTACAGTAGCAAAGAAAACCGCTTGGTATATTGGTTGAGAGTGAAAAAAACAAGCAGAAGGTCAGGGGTTCGACCCCCACAAACCAACCTTTTAACAATCAAACCGCCACATGTGCCACGTGGCACCCAATCGTTGGGCCACGTGGCATTACCTCATTCGTCCATCAGTGACACGTGTCACGCTAGATTGGTCCACATCTTCAAACCTGCCATGTCATCTATTGACTCAGATGTCACCATCTGCCATGTGTCAAACTCTAGATCTGCCACGTCAACAACTGCCACTGTGTCTTCCATGTTAGCATGCTGACGTCATCATTGTACTATCTAGTCGGCATGGTCAACCCTCAACTTTGACCAGCCATATTTTGCTTGTACAAGCTCTGATCGAGGCGAAACGAGTGGTGTCAGAATCGTGGCAATGAGCTCTTCAACTTGCCATCTTTTTTGCTTGGATTTAAGACAATCAATTTTCCACATTTTCGAACACCCGATTCGCTTGTTTGACTGAACCTTTGACTGCACATAACTTCTGCATACGAACTTCTTTTGAGCCTGTTCAAGTTGCATTAGGATCGTGTCAACAACCTCTTTCCAATGATGCTGATTCCGCCAGGTTCTGAGACTAATTTTTTTTAGGTCTTCTAGATCCGCCTAGATCATTCCTCCCCACTGGGGGTTCAAACCACCCGACTCCCTTTTATAGGGATGTGTTTCTATTATCATTCTATAAATAGAAAGGAGGCCAGTATATGTAGCAATAAAAGCCGCTTAGTATATTGGTGGAGAGTGAAAATAGGAAGCACGAGGTCAGGGGTTCAACCCCCACAAACCAACTTTTTAACAAGCAAATCGCTACATGTGCCACATGGCACCCAATCATTGGGCCACGTGGTGTTCGCTCATTCGTCTGTCAGTGATACATGTCACACTGGATTGGTCCACATCTTCATATCTACCACGTCATCTATTGAGTTAGATCTCGCCATCTGCCACGTGTCGATATCTGAACCTACCAAGCCAACAATTGCCATTGTGTCTGCCATGTCAGCAGGATGATGTCATTATTGTACTGTCTAGTCAGCATGGCCAACCCTTAACTTTGATCGGCCATATCTTGCTCGTACGAGGTCCGACCAAGGCGAAACGAGTAGTGTCAGAATCGTGGTGATGAGCTCTTTGACTTGGCATCATTTGTGCATAGATTTGAGATAATAAATTTTTCACCTTTTTGAATGTATGATTTGCTTGTTTGACCAAACCTTTTACTGCACATTACTTCTGCATACGAACTCCTTTTGAGCCCATTCAAGTTGCATCAGGATTGTGCCAGCGACCTCTTTCTACTCATGCTAATTCCAACAAGTTTTGAGATTGCAATTTCTTTAGGTCTCCTGGATCCATTTAGATCATTCCTTCACACTGGGGGTTCAAACCACCTGACCCCCTTTTATATGGATTCGTTTCAATTATCATTCTTTAAATAGAAAGGAAGCCTGTATATGTAGCAAATAAAGCCACTTGGTATATTGGTGGAGACTAAAAATAGCAAGGTTCAACCCCACAAACCAACCTTTTAACAATCAAACCACCACATGTGCCATGTGGCACCAAATCATTAGGCCACATGGTATTACCTCATTCGTCCATCAGTGACACGTGTCATGCTGGATTGGTCCACATCTTCAGACCTGCCATGTCATATGCTGACTCAGATGCTGCCATCTACCACATGCCAACCTCTAGACCTACTACGTCAACAACTACCACTGTGTCTACCATGTCAGCATGCTAATGTCATCATTGTACTGTCTAGTCAACATGGTCAACCCTAAACTTTGACCGGCCATATCTTGCTCATACGAGCTCTGATCGAGGCGAAATGAGCGACGTCGAAATCGTGGTAAAGAGCTCTTCGACTTGGCATCATTTTTGCTTGGATTTGAGACAATCAAATTTTCACCTTTTTGAATGCCTGATTTTCCTATTTGATCGAACCTTTGACTGCACATAACTTCTGCATACGAACTCCTTTTGAGCCCATTCAAGTTGCGTTAGGATCGTACAACGACCTCTTTCCAATGATGTTGATTCTGTCAGGTTCTAAGACTGCAAAATTTTTAGTTCTTCTATATCCATCTGGATCATTATTCCCCACTAGGGGTTCAAACCACCCGACCCTCTTTTATAGGGATTCATTTCTATAATCATTTTTTAAATAGAAAAGAGGCCTGTATATGTAGCAAAGAAATCTGCTTGGTATATTGGTGGAGAGTGAAAATAGCACGTAGGAGGTTAGGGGTTTGACCCCCACAAACCAACCTTTTAACAATCAAACCGTCACATGTGCCACATTGCACCCAATCATTGGGCCATGCGGCATTACCTCATTCTTCCGTCAGTGACACGTGTCATGCTCGATTGGTCCACATCTTCAGACTTGCCACGTCATCTACTAACTCAGATGTCGCCATCTACCACGTGTCAAACTTTGGATCTGCCACATCAAAAACTACCACTATGTTTGCCATGTCAGCATGCTGACATCATCATTGTAATATCTAGTCAGCATGGATAACTCTTAACTTTGACCAGCCATATCATGCTCGTATGAGCTCTAATCGAGTCGAAACAAGCAGCGTCAAAATTGTGGCGACGAGCTCTTCGACTTGGCATCATTTTTTCCTTAGATTTGAGACAATCAATTTTTCACCTTTTTGAACACCTGATTCACCTGTTTGACCGAACCTTTGACTGCACATAGCTTTTGCATACGAACGCCTTTTGAGCCTGTTCAAGTTGCGTTAGGATCATGTCAATGACCTCTTTTTAATGATGCTAATTTCGTCAGGTTCTGAGACTACAAGATTTTTAGGTCTTCTGTATCCACCTAAACCACTCCTCCCTAATGGTGTTCAGACCACCCGATCCCCTTTTATAGGGATTTGTTTCTATTATCATTCTTTAAATAGAAAGGAGGCCCTTATATGTAGCAATGAAAGTCACTCGGTATATTGGTGGAGAGTGAAAATAGGAAGCATGAGGTCAGGGGTTTGACCCCCACGAACCAACCTTTTATCAAGCATATCCGTACATGTGCCACGTGGCACCCAATCATTGGGCCACGTGGCATTTGCTCATTCATCCATCCATCAGTGACACGTGTTGAGTCAAATGCCACCATCTGCCACATGTCAACATTTGGTCCTGCCACACCAACAACTGCCATGTGTCAAACTCTGGATCTGCTACGTCAACAACTGCCACTATGTCTACCATGTGAGCATGTTGACGTCATCATTGTACTATCTAGTCGGCATTGTCAACCCTCAACTTTGACTAGCCATATCTTGCTCGTACGAGCTCTCATCGAGGTGAAATGAGCTACGTCATAATTATGGCGAGGAGATTTTTGACATGGCATCATTTTTGCTTTTATTTGAGACTATCAATTTTTCACCTTTTTGAATGCCTGATTTGCCTATTTGATCAAACCTTTGAATGCACATAACTTCTGCATACGAACTCCTTTTGAGCCCGTTTAAGTTGGCGACCTCTTTCCAATGATGTTGATTCCGCAGGTTCTGAGATTGGAAGATTTTTATGTCTTTTGGATCCACTTAGATCATTCCTCCCCACTCGGAGTTCAAACCACCCGACAGCCCTTTATACGGATTTGTTTCTATTATCATTCTTTAAATAGAAAGGAGGCCCATTTATGTAGCAATAAAAGCCGCTTGGTATATTGGTGGAGAGTGAAAATAGGAAGTAGGAGGTCAAGGGTTCGACCCCCACAAACCAACATTTTAACAAGCAAATCACCACATGTGTCACGTGGCATCCAATCATTGGGCCACGTGACATTCACTCATTTGTTCATCAGGGACACATGTCATGCTGGATTGGTCCACATCTTCAGACCTGCCATGTGATCTGTTGAGTTAGATGCTGCCATCTGCCATGTGTCAACATCTGGACCTGCCACGCCAATAATTACCACTATGTCTACTTTTACAGCATGATGATGTCATCGTTGTACTATCTTGACTGACATATTTTGCTCATACGAGCTCTGATCAACTTTGATCGGCCATATCTTGTTCATACGAGCTCCGATCAAGGCTAAATACGCAGCATCAGAATCATGGCGAGGAGGTCTTCGACATAGCATCATTTTTCTTAGAATTGAGACAATAAAATTTTCACCTTTTGAACGCATGATTCGCCTGTTTGACTGAACCTTTGACTACACATAACTTATGCATATGAACTCCTTTTGAGCCCATTCAAGTTGCGTCAGGATCGTGCCTACGACCTCTTTCCAATGACGTTGATTTCGTCAAGGTCTGCGACTGCAAAATTTTTAGGTCTTCTGGATCCATTTATATCATTCCTTCCCACTCGGGGTTCAAACCATCTGACCACCTTTTATAGGGACTCATTTCTATTATCATTCTTTAAATAGAAAGGAAGCCCGTATGTGTAGCAAAGAAAGCTACTTGCTATATTGGTGGAGAGTGAAAATAACAAGGTTCGACCCCACAAACCAACCTTTTAACAATCAAACCAGCACATGTGCCTCGTGGCACCCAATCATTAGGCCACATGGCATTGCCTCATTCGTCTTTCAGTGACATGTGTCACGCTAGATTAGTCCACTTCTTCAGGCCTGCCATGTCATCTGCAGACTCAGATGCCGCCATCTGCCACGTGTCAACCTCTGCACCTACCACGTCAACAACTACCACTGTGTCTGCCATGTCAACATGCTGATCTCATCATTGTACTGTCCAGTCGACATGGTCAACCCTCAACTTTGATCGGCCATATCTTGCTCATTCGAGCTGCAATCGAGGCAAAACTAGCGGTGTCAAAATTGTGGTGACAAGCTCTTCGACTTGGCATAATTTTTGACGGATTTGAGACAAATAATTTTTCACCTTTTTGAACACCTGTTTGACCGAACCTTTGACTGCACATAACTTCTACATACGAACTCCTTTTGAGCCCATTCAAATTGAGTCAGGATCGTGTCAGTTACCTCTTTCTAATGATGCTGATTCTGTCAGGTTCTGAGACTGTAAAAGTTTTAGTTCTTCTGTATCTATCTGGATCATTATTCCTCATTGGGGGTTCAAACCATCTGACCCCCTTTTATAGAGACTACTATGTCTGCCATGTCAGCATGCTGACATCATCATTGTACTATCTAGTCAACATGGTCAACCCTCAGCTTTGACTGGCCATATATTGCTTATATGAGCTCCAATTGAGGCGAAAGGAGCAATGTCAAAATCTTGACGATGAGCTCTTTGACTTGGCATTATTTTTGTTTGGATTCGAGACAATCAATTTTCACCTTTTTGAACGCCTGATTCACTTATTTGACCGAACCTTTGACTGCACATAGCTTCTGTATACGAACTCCTTTTGAGCCAGTTCGAGTTGCATTAGGATAATGTCAGCAACCTCTTTCCAATGGTGCTGATTCTGTCATGTTCTTAGACTGCAAAAATTTTCAGTCTTCTGGATTCACCTGGATCATTCCTCCCCACTTGGGGTTCAAACCACCCGACCCCTTTTTATAGGGATTCTTTTCTATTATCATTCCTTAAATTGAAAGGAGGCCCGTATATGGAGCAAAAAAAGCCACTTGGTATATTGGTGGAGAGTAAAAATAGCAAGCAGGAGGTCAGGGGTTCCACCCCCACAAACCAATCTTTTAACAATCAAATCGCCACATGTGCCACGTGGCACCCAATAATTGGGCCACTTAGATGCCGCCATCTGCTATATGTCAACCTTTGGACCTGCCATGTCAACTACTGCCACTGTGTCTGCCATGTCAGCATGCTGACTTTATCATTGTATTGTCTAGTCAGCATGGTCAACCCTCAACTTTGACCGGCCATGTCTTGCTCGTATGAGCTCCGATCGAGTTGAAATGAGCAGTGTTGGAATCATGGCGACAAGCTCTTCGACTTCGAATCATTTTTGCTTGGATTTGAGATAATTAATTTTTCACCTTTTTGAATGCCTGATTCACTTATTTGACAAAACCTTTGACTGCACATAACTTCTGAATAGGAACTCGTTTTGAGCCCGTTCAAGTTGCGTCAGGATCGTGTCAGTGACCTCTTTCCAATGATGTTGATTCCGTCAGGTTCTAAGACTACAATTTTTTTGTTCTTTGTTATCTACCAGGATCATTCCTCCCCACTCAGTGTTCAAACCACCCGACCCCCTTTTAAAGGGATTTGTTTCTATTATCATTCATTAAATAGAATGGAGGCCCGTCTATGTAGCAAAGAAATATGCTTCGTATATTGGTGGAGAGTGAAAAAAGTAAGTAGGAGGTTAGGGGTTCGACCCCCACAAACCAACCTTTTAACAATCAAACCGCCACACGTGCCACGTGGCACCTAATCATTGGGCCACATGGCATTACCTCATTCATTCGTCAGTGACATGTGTCACGCTGGATTGGTCCACATCTTCAGACTTGCCACGTCATCTGCTGACTTAGATGCAGCCATCTGCCATGTGTCAAACTTTGGATTTGCCACGTCAACAACTGCCACTATGTCTGCCATGTCAGCATGCTGACGTCATTATTGTACTATCTAGTCTGTATGTCAACCCTCAACTTTGACCAGCCATATCTTGCTCGTACGAGTTCTGATCAAGGCGAAATGAGCGGTGTTAGAATCCTGGTGATGAGCTCTTCAACTTGGCATCATTTTTGCTTAGATTTGAGACAATCAATTTTTCACCTTTTCGAATGCCTGATTCACCTCTTTGACCAAACCTTTGACTACACATATCTTCTGCATACGAACTCCTTTTGAGCCCGTTCAAGTTGCCTTTGGATAGTATCAGCGACCTCTATCCAATGATGCTGATTCCATCAGGTTCTGAGACTGCAAGATTCTTAGATCTTCTGGATCCACCTAGATCATTCCTTCCCACTCGGGTTTGAAACCACCCGACCCTCTTTTATAAGGATTTGTTTCTATTATCATTCTTTAAATAGAAAGCAGGCCCGTATATGTAGCAATGAAATTCACTTGGTATATTGGTGGAGAGTGAAAATAGGAAGCAGGAGGTTAGGGGTTTGACCCCCACAAACCAACCTTTTAACAAGCAAATCGCTACATGTGCCACGTGGCACCCAATCATTGGGCCACGTTGCATTCGCTCATACGTCTGTCAGTGACATGTGTCACGTTGGATTGGTCCACATCTTCAGTCCTACCACGTCATCTGTTGAGTTAGATGCTGCCATCTGTCACGTGTCAATATCTGGCCCTGCCACGCCAACAACTACCACTGTGTCTGCCATGTCAAAATGATGACATCATCATTGTATTGTCTAGTCAGCATTCCCCTGATGATGGATCACTGTGTGTGATCTGAAACATTGAGAGGAAAAATAATTTACACAGTTAAATCCAGAAGCATTCATTACAACTTCATGGACTGTGGAAAACTAATGAACTCCATAGTCAGCATTGTCAACCCTCAACTTTGACCCGCCATATCTTACTCGTACGAGCTTTGATCAAGGTGAAATGAGCAGCATCAGAATTGTGGCGACGAGCTCTTGAACATGGCATCATTTTTGCTTGGAATTGAGACAATAAATTTTTCACCTTTTTGAATGCATGATTCGCCTGTTTGACCGAACCTTTGACTGCCCATAACCTCTACATACGAACTCCTTTTGTGCCCATTAGAGTTGCATCAGGATCGTGCCAGTGACCTCTTTCCAATGACATTGATTATATCAAGTTATGAGATTGAAAATTTTTTAGGTCTTCTAGATCCATTTAGATCATTCCTTCCCACTGGGGGTTCAAACCATTTGACCCCATTTTATAGGGATTCGTTTCTATTATCATTCTTTAAATAGAAAGGAAGCCCGTATATGTAGCAGAGAAAGCTGCTCGGTATATTGGTGTGGAGTGAAAATAGCAAGGTTCAACCCCACAAACCAACCTTTTAACAATCAAACCACCACATATGCTACGTGGTACCTAATCATTAGACCACATGGCATTACCGCATTCGTCTGTTAATGACATGTGTCACACTAGATCCACATCTCCAGACTTGCCACGTCATATGCCGACTCAGATGCTGCCATTTGCCACGTGTCAACCTATGGACCTACAACGTCAACAACTGCCACTGTGTTTGCCATGTCAGCATGCTGATGTCATCATTATACTATCTAGTTGACATGGTCAACTCTCAAATTTGACTGGCCATATCTTGCTCGCACGAGCTCCGATCGAGGCGAAATGAGTGGCGTCGAAATCGTGGTGACGAGCTCTTCGACTTGACATCATTTTTTCTTGGATTTGAGACAAATAATTTTTCACTTTTTGAATGCCTGATTCACCTGTTTGACCAAACCTTTGACTGGAGATAACTTCTACATACGAACTCCTTTTGAACCCATTCAAGTTGTGTCAGGATCGTGTTAGCAACCTCTTTCCAATAATGTTGATTCCGTTAGGTTCTGAGACTGCAAAATATTTAGTTCTTCTGTATCCATTTGGATCATTATTCTCCACTAGGGGTTCAAACAACCCGACCCCCTTTTATAGGGACCACTGTGTCTGCCATGTCAACATGTTGACATCATCATTGTACTATCTAGTCAGCATGGTCAACCCTCAACATTGACCGGCCATATCTTGCTCGTATGAGCTCCGATCGAGGCAAAACAAGCGGCGTCAAAACCGTAACGACAAGCTCTTCGACTTGGCATCATTTTTGCTTGGATTTTAGTCAATCAATTCTACTTTTTAAATGCATGATTTGCTTATTTGACCGAACCTTTGACTACGCATAACTTCTGCATACGAACTCCTTTTGAGCCCATTTAAGTTACGTTAGGATCGTGTCAGCAACCTGTTTAAAATGATGCTGATTCCGTCATGTTCTCAGACTGCAAAAGTTTTCGGTCTTCTGGATCCACTTGGATCATTCCTCCCCACTTGGGGTTCAAACCACCCAACCCCTTTTTATAGGGATTCATTTCCCTACAAACCAATCTTTTAACAATCAAACCGCCACATGTGCCACGTGGCACCCAATCATTGGGCCACATGGCATTACCTCATTCATCAGACAGTGACACGAGTCACGCTGGATTGGTCCACATCATCAGACCTGCCACGTCATCTGCTGAATTAGATGCCACCATATGCCATGTTTCAAACTCTGGAGCTGCCATGTCAACAACTTCGACGGTGTCTACCATGTTAGCATGCTGACATCATCCTTGTATTGTCCAGTCAACATGGTCAACCCTCAACTTTAACTGGAGATATCTTGCTCGTACTAGCTCCGATCGAGGTGAAACGAGCGGAGTCAGAATCGTGGCGATGAGCTCTTCGACTTGGCATCATTTTTTCTTAGATTTGAGACAATTAATTTTTTAACTTTTTCAATGCTTGATTTGTCTGTTTCACCAAACTTTTGACTTCACATAACTTTTGCATACGAACTCCTTTTGAGCCCGTTCAAGTTGCGTTAGGATCATGCCAGGTACCTCCTTCCAATGAGGCTGATTCTGTTAGGTTCTTAGACTACAAATTTTTTTAGGTCTTCTGTATCCATTTAGATCATTCCTTCCCACTTGGGATTCAAACCACCCGGCCCCCTTTTATAGGTATTCATTTTTATTATCATTCTGTAAATAGAAAGGAAGCCTGTATATGTAGCAAAGAAAGTCGCTTGGTATATTGGTGGAGAGTGAAAATAGCAAGTTTCAACCCCACAAACCAACCTTTTAACAATCATACCGCCACATGTGCCACGTGGCACCCAATCATTAGGCCACATGGCATTACCTCATTCATCTTTTAGTGACACGTGTCACGCTGGATTGTCCACATCATTAGACCTGCCACGTCATGTGCTGACTCAGATGCCGCCATCTGCCACGTGTCAACCTTTGGACCTACCACGTCAACAACTGCCACTGTGTCTGCCATGTTAGCATGCTGATATCATCATTTTACTCTCTAGTTGACATGGTTAACCCTCAACTTTGACCGGCCATATCTTGCTCGTATGAGTTCCGATCGAGGTGAAATGTGTGGCATTGAAATTGTGGCGAAGAGCTCTTCAACTTGGCATCATTTTTACTTATATTCGAGAATCAATTTTTCACTTTTTTGAACCCCTGATTCACCTATTTGACTGAAACTTTGACTGTACATAACTTCTGCATACAAACTCCTTTTGAGCCCATTCAATTTGTGTCAAGATCCTGTCAGCGACCTCTTTCCAATGATGATGATTTCATTAGGTTCTGAGACTGCAAAATTTTTAGTTCTCCTGTATCCATTTGGATCATTATTCCCCACTTGGGGTTCAAACCACCCGACCACCTTTTATAGGGATTCGTTTATATTATCATTTTTTAAATAGAAAGGAGGCCCGTATATGTAGCAAAGAAAGCCGCTTAGTATATTGGTGGAGAGTAAAAATAGCAAGCAGGAGGTTAGGGGTTTGACCCCCACAAACCAACCTTTTAACAATCAAACTACCACATGTGCCCCATAGCACCCAATCATTGGGCCACATGGCATTACCTCATTATTCCGTCAGTGACACGTGTCACACTGG
Organism: Cunninghamia lanceolata; assembly: GCA_027924645.1. Lineage (NCBI taxonomy): Eukaryota > Viridiplantae > Streptophyta > Pinopsida > Cupressales > Cupressaceae > Cunninghamia > Cunninghamia lanceolata. Next base: position 26,863,102 of record BSBN01000339.1, on the reverse strand, counting down.
ATTGGTCCACATCTTCATACGTGCCACGTCATCTACTGACTCAGATGTCATTATCTGCCACGTGTCAAACTCTAGACCTGGCACGTCAACAACTGCCACTGTGTCTGCCATGTCAGCATGTTGAAGTCATCATTATACTGTCTAGTCAGCATGGTCAACCCTCAACTTTGACTGGCCATATCTTGCTCGTATGAACTCTAATTGAGGTGAAACGAGTGGTGTTAAAATCGTGATGACGAGCTCTTTGATTTGGCATCATTTTTACTTGGATTTGAGACAATAAATTTTCCACCTTTTTGAACGCTTGATTTGCCTGTTTGACAAAACTTTTGACTGCACATAACTTCTGCATACGAACTCATTTTGAATCCGTTCAAGTTGCATTAGGATCATGTTAGCAACCTTTTTCCAATGATGCTGATTTCGTAATGTTCTCAAACTACAAAATTTTTCAGTCTTTTAGATCCACCTGGATCATTCCTCCCCACTTGGGGTTCAAACCACCCGACCCCCTTTTATAGGGATTCGTTTCTATTATCATTCTTTAAATAGAAAGGAGGCCTGTATATGTAGCAAATAAAGCTGCTAGGTATATTGGTGGAGAGTGAAAATAGAAAGCAGGAGGTTAGGGGTTCGACCCCCACAAACCAATCTTTTAACAATCAAACTGCTATATGTGCCACGTCGCACCTAATCATTAGGCCATGTGGCATTACCTCATTCATCTGTCAGTGACACATGTCACACTGGATTGGTCCACATCATCAAACTTCCTACGTCATCTGTTGACTCATATGCCGCCCTCTGCCATGTGTCAACCTCTGGACCTGCCACGTCAACAGCTGTCACTGTGTCTATGATGTCAGCATGTTGACGTCATCATTGTACTATCTAGTCAACATGGTCAACTCTCAACTTTGACCGGCCATATCTTGCTTGTACGAGATTTGATTAAGGAAAACGAGCATAGTCAGAATCGTGGCGACGAACTCCTCGACTTGGCATCATTTTTGCTTGGATTTGAGAAAATAAAATTTTTACCTTTTTGAACGCATGATTCGCCTGTTTGACTGAACCTTTGATTGCACATAACTTCTGTATACGAACTCCTTATGAGCCCATTCAAGTTGTGTCAGGATCATGTCAACGACCTCTTTCCAATGACGCTAATTCCGTCAGGTTATGAGACTGCAAAAGTTTTAGGTCTTCTGGATTCATTTAGATCATTCCTTCCCACTAGGGGTTCAAACCACTCGACCCCCTTTTATAGGGATTCGTTTCTATTATCATTATTTAAATGGAAAGGAATCCCGTATATGTAGCAAAGAAAGCGGCTTGTTATATTGATGGAGAGTGAAAATAGCAAGGTTCGACCTCACAAACTAACTTTTTAACAATCAAACCGCCACATGTGCCAGGTGCAACCCAATCATTAGGCCACATGGCATTACCTCATTCGTCCGTCGCTGACACTTGTCACGTTGGATTGGTCCACATCATCAGACCTGCTACGTCATCTGCTGACTCAGATACCGCCATCTGCTATGTGTCAACCTTTGGACCTACCACGTCAACAATTGCCACTGTGTCTACCATGTCAGCATGCTGATATTATCATTGTATTGTCTAGTCATCATGGTCAACCCTCAATTTTGACCGGCCATATCTTTCTCGTATGAGCTCCAATTGAGGCGAAACAAGCGGCATCGAAATCGTGACGACGAGCTCTTTGACTTGGCATCATTTTTGGTTAGATTTGAGACAATCAATTTTTCACATTTTTTGAACGCTTGATTCACCTATTTGATAAAACCTTTGACTGCACATAACTTCTGCATACGAACTCCTTTTGAGGCTGTTCATGTTGCGTTAGGATCATGTCAGCAACCTCTTTCCAATGATGTTGATTGCGTCATGTTCTCTGACTGCAAGATTTTTTGATATTCTAGATCCTCCTGGATCATTCCTCCCCACCTGGGGTTCAAACCACCTGACCCACTTTTGTCAGAATCGTGGCGACGAGCTCTTCGACTTTGTATCATTTTTACTTGCATTTGGGACAATCAATTTTTCACCCTTTTAAACGTCTCATTAGCCTGTTTGACCAAACCTTTGGCTGCATATAACTTCTCCCTACGAGCTCTTTTTGAGCCCATTCAAGTTGCATCAGGATTGTGTTAGTGACCTCTTTCCAATGATGCTGATTTCGTCAGGTTCTAAGACTGCTAAATTTTTAGTTCTTTTGTATCCACCTGGATCATTCCTCCCCATTGTCGGTTCAAACCACCCGACCTCCTTTTATAGGGATTCGTTTCTATTATCATTCATTAAGTAGAAAGGAAGCTCGTATATGTAGCAAAGAAAGCCGCTTGGTATATTGGTGGAGAGTGAAAATGCAAGTAGGAGGTCAGGGGTTCGACCCCCACAAACCAACCTTTTAACAATCAAACTGCCACATGTGCCATGTCACAGCCAATCATTGGGCCACGTGGCATTACCTCATTCGTTCATCAATGACATGTGTCATGCTAGATTGGTTCACATCTTCAGACTGGCCACGTCATCTGCTGACTCAGATGCTGCCATCTACCACTTGTCAAACTCTGGATCTGCCATGTCAACAACTACCACTGTTTCTACCATGTCAGCATGTTGATGTCATTATTGTACTATCTAGTCGGCATAGTAACCCTCAACTTTGACCAGCCATATCTTAATCGTATGAGCTCTGATCGAGGTTAAATGAGCGGAGTTAAAATCGTGTCGACGATCTCTTTGACTTGGCATCATTTTTGCTTAGATTTGAGACAATCAATTTTTCACCTTTTTGAATGACTAATTAGCCTGTTTGACCGAACCTTTGACTTCACATAACTTCTGCATACGAACTTCTTTTGAGTCTGTTCAAGTTGCGTTAGGATCGTGTCAGCGACCTCTTTCCAATGATGCTGATTCCGTCAAGTTCTGAGACTACAAAATTTTTAGGTCTTCTGGATCCACCTAGATCATTCCTCCCAACTGCTGGTTCAAACCACCCAACCGCCTTTTAGAGGGATTTGTTTCTATTATCATTCTTTAAATAGAAAGGAGGCCCATATATGTAGCAATGAAAGCCGCTTGGTATATTGGTGGAGAGTGAAAATAGGAAGCACTAGGTTAGGGGTAGGACTCCCACAAATAAACCTTTTAACAAGCAAATTGCGACATGTGCCACTTGGCAGACAATCATTGGGCCACGTGGTATTCACCCATTCGTCAGTCAGTGACACGTGTCACGCTGGATTGGTCCACATCTTCAGGCCTGCCACGTCATCTGTTGATTCAAACGTCATCATCTGCCACATGTCAATATCTGGACCTGCCATGCCAACAATTGCCACTGTGTCTGCCATGTCAACATGATGATGTCATCATTGTACTATGTAGTCAACATGGTCAACCCTCAACTTTGACTGGCCATATCTTGCTCGTACGAGCTCCGATCAAGGCGAAATGAGCAACGTCAGAATTGTGGCGACAAGCCCTTCGACTTGGCATCATTTTTGGTTGGATTTGAGACAATAATTTTTTTTTGGTCTTCTGGATCTATTTAGATCATTCCTTCCCACTAGGGGTTCAAACCACTTGACCCCCTTTTATAGGGATTCGTTTCTATTATTATTCTTTAAATAGAAAGGAAGCCTGTATATGTAGCAAAGAAAGCCGCTTGGTATATTGGTGGAGAGTGAAAATAGCAAGGTTCGACCCCACAAACCAACCTTTTAACAATGAAACCGCCACATGTGCTACGTGGCACCCAATCATTAGGCCACATGGCAGTACCTCATTCGTCCATTAGTGACATGTGTCACACTGGATTGGTCCACATCTTCAGACTTGCCATGTCATCTGCTGACTCATATGCCACCATCTACCACGTGTCAACCTCTAGACTTACCACGTCAACAACTACCACTGTGTCTGCCATGTCAGCATGCTGACATTGTCATTGTATTGTCTTGTCAACATGGTTAACCCTCAACTTTGACGAGCCATATCTTGCTCGTACGAGCTCCAATCGAGGTGAAACAAGCAGCGTCAGAATCATGGTGACAAGCTCTTCACTATGGCATCATTTTTTCTTGAATTTAAGATAATTATTTTTTCACCTTTTTGAACACCTGATTCATTTGTTTGACCCAGCCTTTGACTGCACATAACTTTTGCATACGAACTCCTTTTGAGCCCATTCAAGTTGCGTCAAGATCATGTCAGCGACCTCTTTCCAATGATGTTGATTTTGTCATGTTCAAAGACTACAAAATTTTTAGTTCTTTTGTATCCACCTGGAGAATTCTTCCCCAATGGGGGTTCAAACCAGTCGACCCCCTCTTATAGGGATTCGTTTCTATTATCATTCATTAAATAGAAAGGAGGCCCGTATATGTAGCAAAGAAAGCCACTTGGTATATTGGTGGATAGTGAAAAAAGCAAGCAGCATGTGAGGGGTTCGACCCCCACAAACCAACCATTTAACAATCAGACTGCCACATGTGCCACGTGGCAGCGAATCATTGGGCCATGTGGCATTACCTCATTCATCTATTAGTGACACATGTCACGCTGGATTGGTCCACATCTTGAGACCTGCGACGTCATCTACTGACTCAGGTGTTGTCAACTGCCACGTGTCAAACTCTGGATCTTCCACGTCAACAACTGGCACTGTGTCTGCCATGTCAGCATGTTGACATCATCTTTGTACTATCTAGTTGGAATGGTCAACCTTCAACTTGACATCATTTTTGTTTGGATTTGAGACAATCAATTTTTCACCTTTTTGAACACCTGATTCGCCTATTTGACCAAAGGTTTGACTGCACATAACTTCTGTATACGAACTCCTTTTGAGCTCATTCATGTTGCATTAGAATCGTGTCAGCGATTTCTTTCTGATGATGCTGATTTCGTCAGGTTCTAAGACTGCAAGATATTTTGGTCTTATAGATCCACCTAGATCATTACTCCTGATTGGGGGTTCAAACCACCTGACCCCCTTTTATAGGGATTTGTTTCTATTATCATTCTTTAAATAGAAAGGAGGCCCATATATGTAACAATGAAAGCCACTTAGTATATTGGTGGAGAGTGAAAATAGGAAGCGGGAGGTCAGGGGTTCGAGCCCCACAAACCAACCTTTTAACAAGCAAATCGCTACATGTGCCATGTTGCACCTAATCATTGGGCCACGTGACATTCGTTCATTCATCCGTCAGTGACACATGTCACGTGGGATTGGTCCACATCTTCAGACCTGCCACGTCATCTGTTGAGTCAGATGTTGCCATCTACCACGTGTCAACATCTGGACCTGCCACGCCAACAACTGCCACTGTGTCGTTTCTATTATCATTCTTTAAATAGAAATGAAGCCCGTATATGTAGAAAATAAAGCCGCTTGGTATATTGGTGGAGAGAAAAAATAGCTAGGTTCGACCCCACAAACCAACCTTTTAACAATCAAACTGCCACATCTGCCACGTGGCACCCAATCATTAGGTCGCATGGCATTACTTCATTCGTCCGTTAGTGACACGTGTCACATTGGATTGGTCCACATCTTCAAACTTGCCATGTCATCTGCTGACTTAGATGCCGCCATCTGCCACGTGTCAACCTCTGGACCTACGACGTCAACAACTGCCACTATGTTTGCCATGTCAGCATGCTGATGTCATCATTCTACTGTCTAGTCGACATGGTCAACCCTCAACATTGATCGACCATATCTTGCTCGTACGAGCTCCAATCAAGGCGAAACGAGCAACGTCGAAATCCTGGCGATGAGCTCTTCGACTTGGCGTCATTTTTGCTTAGATTTGAGACAATAAAATTTTCACCTTTTTGAATGCCCGTTTCACCTATTTGAACGAACCTTTAACTGCACATAACTTCTGCATACAACTTCCTTTTGTGCCCATTCAAGTTACGTCAAGATTATGTCATTGACCTCTTTTTAATGATGCTGATTCTATCAGGTTCTGAAACTGCAAAAATTTTAGTTCTTCTATATCCATCTGGATCATTATTCCCCATTAGGGGTTCAAACCACGTGACCCCCTTTTATAGGGATTTGTTTCTATTATCATTCTTTAAATAGAAAGGAGGCCCATATATGTAGCAAAAGAAAGCCAGTTGGTATATTGGTGGAGAGTGAAAATAACAAGTAGGAGGTCAGGGGTTCGACCCACACAAACCAACCTTTTAACAATCAAACCGCCACATGTGCTATGTGGCATCCCATCATTGGGCCACGTGGCATTACCTCATTCTTCCGTCAGTGACATGTGTCAAGCTAGATTGGTTGCCATCTTCAGACCTGCCACGTCATCTGCTGACTCAGATGCCGCCATTTACCATGTCTCAAACTCTGGACCTGCCACGTCAACAACTGCCACTTGTCTGCCATGTCAGCATGCTGACATCATCATTGTACTGTCTAGTCAGCATGGTCAACCCTCAACTTTGACCGGCCATATCTTGCTCGTATAAGCTTCGATCGAGGCGAAACGGGCGGCCTCAAAATTGTTAGGATGAGCTCTTCGACTTGGCATCATTTTTGCTTGGATTTGAGACAATAAAATTTTCACCTTTTTGAACACCTGATTCACCTGTTTGACCAAACCTTTGACTACACATAACTTCTGCATACGAACTCCTTTTGAGCCCGTTCAAGTTGTGTTAGGATCGTGTCAACAACCTCTTTCCAATGATGTTGATTCCATTATGTTCTCAGACTGCAAAAGTTTTCGATCTTCTAGATCCACCTGGATCATTCCTCCCTTGGGGTTTAAACCACCGAACCCCCTTTTGTAGGGATTAGTTTCTATTATCATTCTTTATATAGAAAGGAGGCCCGTATATGTAGCAAAGAAAGTTGCTTGGTATATTGGTGGAGAGTGAAAATACCAAGCAGGAGGTTAGGGGTTCGACTGCCACAAACCAATCTTTTAATAATCAAACTGCCACATGTGCCACGTGGCACCAAAGCATTGGACCACATGACATTCCCTCATTCATCCATCAGTGACACATGCCACGCTGGATTGGTCCACATCATTAGAACTGCCACGTCATCTGCTGGTCAACCCTCAACTTTGACCAGCCATATATTGCTCGTACAAGCTCCCATCGAGGCGAAACGAGCGGCGTCAGAATCATGGCGACGCGCTCTTTGACTTGGCATCATTTTTGCTTGTATTTAAGACAATAAATTGTTCACCTTTTTGAATCCCTGATTCATCTATATGACCAAACCTTTGACTGCACATAACTTCTACATAGGAATTCCTTTTGAGACCATTCAAGTTGCGTCAAGATCGTGTCAGCGACCTCTTTCGAATGATGTTGATTCCGTCAGGTTCTAAGACTACAAAATTTTTAGTTCTTCTTTATCCATGTGGATCATTCCTCCCCACTGGGGGTTCAAACCACCTGACCCCTTTTTATAGGGATTTCTTTCTATTATCGTTCATTAAATAGGAAGGAGGCCCGTATATGTAGCAAATAAAGCCGCTTGGTATATTGGTGGAGAGTGCAAAAAGCAAGCAAGAGGTCAGGGGTTTGACACCCACAAACCAACCTTTTAACAATCAAACCGCCACATGTGCCACATGGCACCCAAACATTGGGCCACCTCATCTGCTGACTTAGATGCCGCCATCTACCACGTATCAAACTCTGGATCTGCCACATCAACAACTGCCACTATGTCTACCATGTCAGCATGCTGTCATCATCATTGTACTATAATCAAGGCGAAACGAGTGGCTTTAGAATCGTGGCGACGAGCTCTTAGAGTTGGCATCATTTTTGCTTGGATTTTAGACAATCAATTTTTCACCTTTTCGAACGCTTGATTCGCCTATTTGACCAAATGTTTGATTGCACATAACTTCTGGATACGAACTCCTTTTGAGCTTGTTCAAGTGACATTAGGATCGTGTCAACGACCTCTTTCCAATGATACTAATTCCATAAGGTTCTAAGACTACAAGATTTTGAGGTCTTCTAGATTCACCTAGATCATTCCTCCCCACTGGGGGTTCAAACCACCTAACCCCCATTTATAGGGATTTATTTTTATTATCATTCTTTAAATAGAAAGGAGGCTCGTATATGTAGAAATAAAAGTTGCTTGGTATATTGGTCGAGAGTGAAAATAGGAAGCGGGAGGTCAGCGGTTCGACCCCCCAGAAACCAACCTTTTAACAAGCAAATCGCCAAATGTGCCACGTGGCACCCAATCATCGGGCCATGTGGCATTCGCTAATTCATCCGTCAGTGACACGTGTCACGCTGGATTAATCCATATCTTCAGACCTACCACATCATCTATTGAGTCAGATGCCACCATTTGCAACGTGTGAACGTTTGGACCTGCCACGCCAATAACTGCCACTGTGTCCTGCCATGTCAGCATGATGACATCATCATTGTACTGTCTAGTCAGCATGATGACATCTTCGACTTTACATCATTTTTGCTTAGATTTTAGACAATAAAATTTTCACCTTTTTGAATGCATGATTTGCTTGTTTGACTGAACCTTTGACTGCACATAACTTCTGCATACGAAGTCCTTTTGAGCCCATTCAAGTTGCGTTAGGATCGTTCCAGCAACCTCTTTCCAATGACGCTGATTCCGTCAGGTTCTTAGACTGCAAAATTATTAGGTATTCTAGATCCATTTAGATCATTCCTTTTCCCACTGTGGGTTCACACCAACCGACCCCCTTTTATAGGGATTCGTTTCTATTATCTTTCTTTAAATAGAAAGGAAGCTCGTATATGTAGCAAAGAAAGCCACTTGGTATATTGGTGGAGAGTGAAACTAACAAGGTTCGACCCCACAAACCAAACTTTTAACAATCAAACTACCACATGGGCCACGTGGCACCCAATCATTAGGCCACATGGCATTACCTTATTCATCCGTCAGTGACATGTGTCACACTAGATTGGTCCACATCTTCAGACCTACCACGTCATCTACTGAATCAGATGCCGCCATCTGCCACGTGTCAACCACTAGACCTACCACATCAACAACTGCCACTATGTCTACCATGTCAGCATGTTGATGTCATCATTGTACTGTCTAGTCAACATGGTCAACCCTCAACTTTCCAATGATGTTGCTTCTGTCAGGTTCTGAGACTGCAAAATTTTTAGTTCTTTTGTATCCATTTGGATCATTATTCCCCACTGGGGGTTCAAACCACCCGACCCCCTTTTATATCGATTCGTTTCTATTATCATTCTTTAAATAGAAAGAATGCCCATATATGTAGCAAAGAAAGTTGCTTAGTATATTGGTGGAGAGTGAAAATAGCAAGCAGGAGGTCAGGGGTTTGACCCCCACAAACCAACCTTTTAACAATCAAACTACCACATGTGCCATATCTTCAGACCTGCCACATCATCTACTGACTAGGATGCTGCCATCTGCAACCTGTGAAACTCTTGACCTGCCACGTCAACAACTGCCACTGTGTTTGCTAGGTCAGCATGTTGACATCATCATTATACTATCTAGTCAGCATGGTCAACCCTCAACTTTGACCGGCCATATCTTACTCGTATAAGGTCCAATCGAGGCGAAATGAGCGGCATCGAAATCATGACGACGAGCTCTTTGACTTAGCATCATTTTTGCTTCAATTTGAGACAATCAATTTTTCATCTTTTTGAACGCCTGATTCACCTGTTTGACTGAACCTTTGACTGCACATAACTTTTGCATACGAACTCCTTTTGAGCCTGTTCAAGTTGTGTTAGGATTGTGTCAGCAACCTCTTTCCAATGATGTTGATTCTGATAAGTTCTAAGACTGTAAAATTTTTAGTTCTTCTATATCCACCTAGATCATTCCTCCCCACTAGGTGTTCAAGCAACTCGACCCCCTTTTATAGGGATTCATTTATATTATCATTCATTAAATAGAAAGGAGGCTCGTCTATGTAGAAAAAAAAACCACTTGGTATATTGGTGGAGAGTGAAAAAAGTAAGCAGGAGGTTAGGGGTTTGAACCCCACAAACCAACCTTTTAACAATCAAACCACCACATGTGCCATGTAGCACCCAATCATTGGGACACGTGGCATTATCTCATTTATCTGTCAGTGACACATGTCACACTGGATTGGTCCACATCTTTAGACCTGCCACGTCATCTGATGACTCAGATGTTGCCATCTACCACGTGTCAAACTCTAGATCTGCCACGTCAACAACTGTCACTTTGTCTGCCATGTCAACATGCTGACATCATCATTGTACTATCTAGTTGACATGGTGAACCCTCAACTTTGACCAGCCATATCTTGCTTGTACAAGCTCTGATCGAGGCAAAATGAACGACATCAGAATCGTGGCAATGAGCTCTTCGACTTGGCATCATTTTTTCTTGGATTTGAGACAATCAAATTTTCACTTCTTCAAATGCCTGATTCACCTGTTTGATCGAACCTTTGACTGCACATAAGTTCTGCATACAAACTCCTTTTGAGCCCATTCAAGTTGCGTTAGGATCATGTTAGTGACCTCTTTGTAATGATGCTGATTCCGTCAGGTTCTAAGACTACAAGATTTTTAGGTCTTCTAGATCCACCTAGATCATTTATCCCCACTAGGGGTTCAAACGACCCGACCCCCTTTTATAGGGATTTGTTTCTATTATCATTCTTTAAATAGAAAGGAGGCCCATATATGTAGCAATAAAGCCACTTGGTATATTGGTGGAGAGTGAAAATCAGAAGCAGGAGGTCAGGGGTTCGACCCTCACAAACAAACTTTTTAACAAGCAAATCGCCACTGTGCCACGTGGCACCCAATCATTGAGCCACGTAGCATTCGCTCATTCGTTCATTAGTGACATGTGTCACGCTGGACCTACCACGCCAACAAATGCCATTGCTTCTGCCATGTCAGCATGATGACATCATCAAAATACTATTTAGTCAGCATGGTCAACCCTCAACTTTAACCGACGATATCTTTCTCGTACGAGCTCGGATCAAGGGAAAACAAGCGGCGTCAGAATCATGGCGACGAGCTCTTCGAATTGGCATCATTTTTGCTTGGATTTGAGACAATATTTTTTTCACCTTTTTGAACGCATGATTTGTCTGTTTGACCAAACCTTTTACTGCACCTAACTTCTGCATACAAACTCCTTTTGAGCCCGTTCAAGGTGTATCAGGATCATACCAGCGACCTCTTTGAAGTGACGCTGATTCCGTCAAGTTTTGGGACTGCAAATTTTTTAGGTCTTCTAGATGCGTTTAGATCATTCCTTCCCACTGGGGGTTAAAATCACCCAACCCCCTTTTGTAGGGATTCGTTTCTATTATGATTCTTTAAAAAGAAAGGAAGCCTATATCTGTCGCAAAGAAAGCCGCATGGTATATTGGTGGAGAGTGAAAATAGTAAGGTTCAACCCAACAAACCAACCTTTTAACAAACAAACTGCCACATGTGCCACGTGTCTCCCAGGTCAGCATGTTGATGTCATCATTGTACTATCTAGTCGACATGGTCCACCCTCAATTTTGACTAGCCATATCTTGCTCGTACGAGTTTCGATCGAGGTGAAATGAGTGGCGTTGAAATCGTGGCGACGAGCTCTTCGACATGGCATCATTTTTGCTTGGATTTGAGACAATCAAATTTTCACCTTTTTAAATGCCTAATTCACCTGTTTGACCGAACCTTTGACTGCACATAACTTCTGCATATGAATTCCTTTTGAGCCCATTCAAGTTACGTCAGGATTATCTTAGCGACCTTTTTCCAATGATATTGATTCCATTAGGTTCTAACACTGCAAAATTTTTAGTTCTTTTGTATCTATCTGGATCATTATTCCCCATGGTGGTTCAAACCACCCGACTCGATTTTATAGGGATTCGTTTCTATTATCATTCTCTAAATAGAAAGGAGGCCCGTATATGTAGCAAAGAAAGCCGCTTGGTATATTGGTGGAGAGTGAAAATAGCAAGTAGGAGGTTAGGGGTTCGACCCCCACAAACCAGCCTTTTAACAATCAAACTGCCACATGTGCCACTTGGCTCACAATCATTGGGCCACGTGGTTACCTCATTCTTCCGTAAGTGACACGTGTCACGCTGGATTCGTCCATATCTTTAGACTTGCCACATCATCTGCTGAATCAAATGTCACCTTTTGCATCATGTCAACATCTGGTCCTGCCACATCAACAACTGCCACTGTGTCTATCATGTCAGCATGTTGATGTCATCATTGTACTGTTTGGTCAGGATGGTCAACCCTCAACTTTGACGAGCTCTTCCACTTGGCATCATTTTTTCTTAGATTTGGGACAATCAAATTTTCACCTTTTTGAACGCCTGATTCGCCTATTTGACCGAACCTTTGACTGCACATAATTTCTGCATACGAACTCGTTTTGAGCCCATTTAAGATATGTTAGGATCATGTCAGCAACCTCTTTCCAATGATGCTGTTACCGTCATGTTCTTAGACTGCAAAATTTTTCAATTTTCTGGATCCACCTGGATCATTCCTCCCCACTTGGGGTTCAAACCATCTGACCCCCTTTTATAGGGATTCGTTTCTATTATCATTCTTTAAATAGAAAGGAGGCCCGTATATGTAGCAATGAAAGCCACTAGGTATATTGGTGGAGAGTGAAAATTGCAAGCAGGAGGTCAGGGGTTCCACCCCCACAAACTAATCTTTTAACAATCAAACCGCCACATGTGCCACATGGCACCTAATCATTGGGCCACATGGCATTACCTCATTCATCTGTAAGTGACACGTGTCATGTTGGATTGGTCCACATCATCAGACCTGACATGTCATCTGATGACTCAGATGTCTCCATCTGCCATGTGTCAACCTCTTGACCTACCACGTCAACAACTGCCACTGTGTTGGCCATGTCAGCATGCTGATGTCATAATTCTATTTTCTAGTCAGCATGGTCAACTCTTAACTTTAACCGGTCATATCTTGCTCATTCGAGCTCCGATCGACGTGAAACGAGCGACGTCAGAATCCTGGCGACGAGGTCTTCGACTTGGCATCATTTTTGCTTGGATTTGAGATAATTAATTTTTCACCTTTTTGAATGCTTGATTCACCTGTTTGAGCAAACCTTTGACTGCACATAACTTCTACATACGAACTCCTTTTGAGCCCATTCAAGTTGCATCAGTATCATGTCATCGACCTCTTTTCAATGTTGTTGATTTCGTCAAGTTCTAAGACTGCAAATTTTTAGTTCTTTTGTATCCACTTGGATCACTCCTCTCCACCAGGGTTCAAATGGCCTGACCCCCTTTTATAGGCATTCATTTCTATAATCATTCATTAAATAGAAATGAGGCTCATATATGTAGCAAAGACAGCCGATTGGTATATTGCTGGAGAGTAAAAAAGCAAGCAGGAGGTCAGGGGTTCGACCCCGACAAATCAACCTTTTAACAATCAAACTGCCACATGTGCCACATGGCACCAAATCATTGGGCCACATGGCATTACCTCATTCGTCCGTCAGTGACACGTGTCACACTTGATTGGTCCACATCTTTAGAACTGCCACGTCATCTGCTGACTCATATGCTGCCATCTACCACATGTCAAACTCTAGATCTGCCATGTCAACAAGTACCACTGTGTCTGCCATGTCAGCATGCTGATGTCATCATTGTACTATCTAGTCGGCTTGGTCAACCCTCAACTTTGACCAGCCATATCTTGCTCGTACAAGCTCTGATCGAGGTAAAACAAGCGGTATCAGAATTGTGGCGACGAGCTCTTCGACTTGCCATCATTTTTGCTTGGATTTGACACAATTAAATTTTCACCTTTTCGAACACCTGATTCGCCTATTTGACCAATCCTTTGAGTACACGTAACGTCTGCATACGAACTCCTTTTGAGCCCATTCAAGTTGCGTTGGGATCGTGTCAGTGACCTCTTTCCAATGATGTTGATTCCGTCAGGTTTTGGGACTGCAAAATATTTAGGTTTTGTGGATCCTGCTAGATCATTCCTCCCCACTAGGGGTTCAAACCACCCGACCCCCTTTTATAGGGATTTGTTTCTATTATCATTCTATAAATAGAAACGAGGCACCTATATGTAGCAATGAAAGCCGCTTGGTATATTGGTGGAGAGTGAAAATAGGAAGTAGGAGGTAGTGGTTTGACCCCCACAAACCAACCTTTTAACAACCAAATCGCCACCTGTGCCATGTGGCACCCAATCATTGGGGCACGTGGCATTCACTCATTCATCCGTTAGTGACATGTGTCACACTAGATTGGTCCACATATTTAGACCTGCGACATCATATGTTGAGTCAGATGCCGCTATCTACCACGTGTCAACATTTGGACCTGCCACGCCAACAACTGCCACTATGTCTGCCATGTCAGCATGGTCAACCCTAAACTTTGACCGACTATATCTTGCTAGTACGAGCTCTGATCAAGGTGAAACGAGAGGCGTCAGAATCTTGGCGACAAGATCTTCCACTAGGCATCATTTTTGTTTGGATTTGAGAAAATAAATTTTTTACCTTTTTGAACGCATGATTCCTTGTTTGACCATACCTTTGACTGTACATAACTTCTGCATACAAACTCCTTTTGAGCCCATTAGAGTTGCGTCAGGATCGTACCAGTGACCTCTTTCCAATGACGCTGATTCCATTAGGTTTTGAGACTGTAAATTTTTAGGTTTTCTAGATCCATTTAGATCATTCCTTCCCACAGGGTGTTCAAACCACTCGACCCCATTTTATAGGGATTCGTTTCTATTATCATTCTTTAAATAGAAAGGAAGCCCGTATATGTAGCAAAGAAAGCCGCTTGGTGTATTGGTGTAGAGTGAAAATAGCAAGTTGTGACCCCATAAACCAACCTTTTAACAATCAAATCGCCACATGTGCCACGTGGCACCCAATCATTAGGCCACATGGCATTACCTCATACGTTTATCAGTGACACGTGTCATGCTAGATTGGTCCACATCTTCAGACCTGCCACGTCATCTACCGACTTAGATGACGCCATCTGCCACGTGTCAACCTTTGGACCTACGACGTCAACAACTGCCACTGTGTCTACCATGTCAGCATGCTGATGTCATCATTGTACTGTCTAATTGACATGGTCAACCCTCAAATTTGACCGGCCATATCTTGCTCGCACGAGCTCTGATCAAGGCGAAACGAGCGGCGTCGATATTGTGCTGATGAGCTCTTCAACTTGACATCATTTTTCCTTAGACTGGACATAACTTCTGCATACGAACTCTTTTTGAGCCCATTCAAGTTGCGTCAGGATTGTGTCAGCGACCACTTTCTAATAATGTTGATTCCATCAGGTTTTGAGACTACAAAATCCATCTGGATCATTATTCCCCACTGGAGGTTCAAACAACCCAACCCCCTTTTATAGGGACTACGATGTCTGCCATGTCAACATGCTGACATCATCATTTACTATCTAGTTAACATGGTCAACCCTCTACATTGACCGTCCATATCTTGCTCGTATGAGCTTCAATTGAGGCAAAATGAGTGGCGTCGAAATCATGACGATGAGCTCTTTGACTTAGCATCATTTTTGAATTAATTTTAATCAATCAAATTTTCACCTTTTTAAACGCCCAATTCGCCTATTTGACCGAACCTTTGACTGCATATAACTTTTGCATACGAACTTCTTTTGAGCCCGTTTAAGTTGCGTTAGCATCATGTCAGCAACCTCTTTCCAATGATATTGATTCCATCATGTTTTCAAAATGCAAAATTTTCCAATCTTCTGATCCACCTGGATCATTCCTCCCCACTTGGGGTTCAAACCACCCAACCCCCTTTTATAGGGATTCGTTTCTATTATCATTCTTTAAATTGAAGGGAGGCCCATAAATGGAGCAAAGAAAGCTGCTTGGTATATTGGTGGAGAGTGAAAATATCAAGCAGGAGGTCAGGGGTTTGACCCCCACAAACCATTCTTTTAACAATCAAACCGCCACATGTGCCATGTGGCACCCAATGATTGGGCCACGTGGCATTACCTTATTCATCCGTCAATGACACGAGTCACATTGGATTGGCCCACATCATCAGACCTACCACGTCATCTACTGACTCAGATGCTGCCATCTGCCATGTGTCAACCTCTAGAGTTGCCATGTCAGTAACTGCCACTGTGTCTGCCATGCCAGCTTCCTGATAGCATGGTCAACCCTCAACTTTAATCGGCCATATCTTGCTTGTATGAGCTCCAATAGAGGCGGAACGAGTGGCGTTGAAATCGTGGCGACGAGCTCTTCGAGTTGGCATCATTTTTACTTAGATTTGAGATAATCAATTTTTAACCTTTTTGAATGCCTGATTCACTTGTTTCACCAAACCTTTGACTTCACATAACTTTTGCATACAAACTCCTTTTGAGCCCATTCAAGTTATATCTGGATCATGCTAGAAACCTCTTTCCAATGATGCTGATTCCGTCAGGTTCTGAGACTACAAAATTTTTAGGTGTTCTAGATCCATTTAGATCATTCCTTCCCACTAGGGGTTCAAACCACCCAACCCCCTTTTATAGGGATTCGTTTCTATTATCATTCTTTAAATAGAAAGGAAGCCCGTATATGTAGCAAAGAAAGCCGCTTGGTATATTGGTGGAGAGTGAAAATAGCAATGTTCAACCCTACAAACCAACCTTTTAACAATCAAATCGGCACATGTGCCATGTGGCACCCAATCATTAGGCCACATGGCATTACCTCATTCATCCGTCAGTGACATGTGTCACGCTGAATTGGTCCACATCTTCAGACCTACCACGTTATGTGCTAACTTAGATGCTGCCATCTGCCACGTGTCAACCTTTGGACCTACCATGTTAACAACTGCCACTGTGTCTGCCATGTCAGCATGCTGATGTCATCATTGTACTCTCTAGTTGACATGGTCAACCCTCAACTTTGACCGGCCATATCTTGCTCGTACGAGCTCCGATCGAGGCGAAATGTGTGGCGTTGAAATCGTGGCGAAGAACTCTTCGACTTGGCATCATTTTTGCTTATATTTGAGACAATCAATTTTTCACTTTTTTGAACCCCTAATTCACCTGTTTGTCCAAACCTTTGGCTGCACATAACTTCTGCATATGAACTCCTTTTGAGCCCATTCAAGTTGTGTCAAGATCGTGTCAACGACTTCTTCCCAATGATGTTGATTTCGTCAGGTTCTGAGACAACAAAATTTTTAATTCTTCTGTATCCATCTAAATCATTATTGCTTACTGGGGGTTCAAACCACCCGACCGCCTTTTATAGGGATTCGTTTCTATTATCATTCTTTAAATAGAAAGGAAACCCATATATGTGTCAAAGAAAGCTGCTTGGTATATTGGTGGAGAGTGAAAATAGCAAGGTTCGACCCCACAAACAAACCTTTTAACAATCGAACCGCCATATGTGCCATGTGGCACCCAGTCATTATGCCACATAGCATTACCTCATTCGTCCATCAGTGACATGTGTCATGCTGGAATCGTCCACATCTTCAGACCTGTAACGTCATCTACTAACTCAAATACCACCATATGCCAAGTGTCAACCTCTAGACCTACCACGTCATCAAACTGCCACTGTGTCTACCATGTTAGCATGCTGATGTCATCATTGTACTGTCTAGTTGACATGGTCAACCCCCAACTTTGACCGCCCATATCTTGCTCGTACGAGCTCCGATCGAGGCAAAACGAGTGGCGTTGAAATCGTGGGGACGAGCTCTTCGACTAGGCATCATTTTTGCTTGGATTTGAGACAATCAATTTTTCACCTTTTTGAACGCCTGATTCGTCTGTTTGACAGAACCTTTGACTGCACATAACTTCTGCATACGAACTCCTTTTGAGCCCGTTCAAGTTGCGTCAGGATCGTATCAGCGACCTCTTTCCAATGATGTTGATTTCGTCAGGTTCTTAGATTGCAAAATTTTTATTTCATCTCTATCCATCTGGATCACTATTTCCCACTTAGGGTTGAAACCACCTAACCCCCTTTTATAGGGATTCATTTCTATTATCATTCTTTAAATAGAAAGGAGGCTAGTATATGTAGCAAAGAAAGCCGCTTGGTATATTGGTGGAGAGTAAAAATTACAAGCAGGAGGTTAGGGGTTCGACCTCTACAAACCAACCTTTTAACAATCAAACCGCCACATGTGCCACATGGTACCCAATCATTGGGCCACGTTGCATTACCTCATTTTTCCATTAGTTTCACATGTGACGCTGGATTGGTCCACATCTTCAGACCTACCACGTCATCTATTGACTTAGATGCCGCCATCTACCACTTGTCAAACTCTTGACCTGCCACGTCAACAACTGCCATTGTGTCTGCCATGTTAGCATGCTGACATCATCATTGCACTGTCTAGTTAGCATAGTCAACTCTCAACTTTGACCGACCATATCTTGCTCGTATGAGCTCCGATCGAGGCAAAATGAGTGGCGTCGAAATCATGATGACAAGCTCTTCGACTTGGCATCATTTTTGATTAGATTTGAGACAATCAGTTTTTCACTTTTTTGAATGCTTGATTCGTCTATTTGATCGAACCTTTGTCTGTACATAACTTCTGCATACAAACTTCTTTTGAGCCCGTTCAAGTTGCATCAAGAGCGTGTCAGCGACCTCTTTCCAATGGTGCTGATTCCATCAGGTTCTGAGACTGCATAATTTTTAGTTCTTCTGTATCAACTTGAATAATTCCTCCCCACTTGGGGTTCAAACCACCCGATCCCCTTTTATAGGGATTCATTTATATTATCGTTCATTAAATAGAAAGGAGGCCCGTATATGTAGCAAAGAAAGTCGCTTCGTATATTGATGGAGAGTAAAAAAAACAAGTAGGAGGTCAGGGGTTCGACCCCCACAAACCAACCTTTTAACAATCAAACCGCCACATGTGCCACGTGGCACTCAATCATTGGGCCACATTGCATTACCTCATTCGTCCGTCAGTGACACGTGTCACGCTGGATTGGTCCACATCCTCAGACCTACCACCTCATCTGCTGACTCAGATGCCGCCATCTGCCACATGTCAAACTCTGAATCTGCCACGTCAACAACTGCAATTATGTATGCCATTTTGGCATGCTGACGTCATCATTGTACTATGTAGTCAGCATGGTTAACCCTCAACTTTGAGCAGCCGTATCTTGCTCGTACAAGCTCTGATCAAAAAGAAATGAGCGGCGACAGAATTGTGGCGACGAGCTCTTCGACTTCTCATTATTTTTTCCTTGATTTGAGACAATCAATTTTTCACCTTTTCAAACCCCTGATTCGCCTATTTGATCGAACCTTTAACTGCACATAACTTCTCCATACGAACTCCTTTTGAGCCCGTTCAAGTTTAGTTTGGATCGTGTTAGCGACCTCTTTCCAATGATGCTAATTCGGTCAGGTTCTAAGACTGCAAGATTTTTAGGTCTTTTGGATCCACCTCGATCATTCCTTGCCACTGGCGGTTCAAACCACCTGACCCCCTTTTATAAGAATTTGTTTCTATTATCATTCTTTAAATAGAAAGGAGGCCCGTATATGTAGCAATGAAAATTGCTTGGTATATTGGTGGCAAGTGAAAATAGCAAGCAGGAGGTCAAGGGTTCGACCCACATAAACACACCTTTTAACAAGCAAATCGCCACATGTGCCACGTGGCACCAAATTATTGGGCCACATGGCATTCGCTCATTCGTTTGTCAGTGACACATGTCACGTTGGATTGGTCCACATCTTTAGACCTCCCACGTCATCTACTAAGTCAGATGTCGCCATTTGCCACGTGTCAACATCTGGACCTGCCACGCCAACAACTACGAATATGTCTGCCATGTGAAGATGATGATGTCATCATTGTACTGTCTAGTCAGCATGGTCAACCCTCAACTTTGACTGGTCATATCTTGCTCTTACTAGCTCTGATCAAGGCAAAAGAAGCGGTGTCAAAATCATGCTGACGAGCTCTTCGACTTGGCATCATTTTTGCTTGGATTTGAGACAATAATTTTTCACACTTTTAAACGCATGATTCACCTATTTGACCGAACCTTTGACTGCACATAACTTCTGCAAATGAACTCCTTTTGAACCTATTCAAGTTGTGTCAGGATCATGTCAGCGACCTCTTTCCAATGATGTGAATTTCGTCAGGTTTTGAGACTACAAAATTTTTAGGTCTTCTGGTTCCATTTAGATCATTCCTTCCCACTGGGGGTTCAAACCACTCGACCCACTTTTATAGGGATTCGTTTCTATTATCATTCTTTAAGTAGAAAGGAAGCTCATGTATGTAGCAAAGAAAGCCGCTTAGTATATTGGTGAAGAGTGAAAATAGCAAGGTTCGACTCCACAAACCAACCTTTTAACAATCAAACCGCCACATGTGCCATGTGGCACCCAATCATTAGTCCACATGGCATTACCTAATTTGTCCGTCAGTGACATGTGTAACACTAGATTGGTCCACATCTTCAGACTTGCCACATCATCTGCTAACTTAGATGCCGCCATCTGCTACGTGTCAACCTTTGGACCTACCACGTCAACAATTGCCACTGTGTATGCCATCTTAGCATGCTGATGTCATCATTGTACTGTCTAGTCGACATGGTGAACCCTCAACTTTGACCGGTGATATTTTACTCGTATAAGCTCTGATTGAGGCGAAACAAGAGATGTCAAAATCGTGGCGATGAGCTATTCGACTTGGCATCATTTTTACTTTGATTTGAGACGATCAATTTTTCACTTTTTTGAACCCCTGATTCATCTATTTGACCGAACTTTTGACTGCACATAACTTCTTCATACGAACTCCTTTTGAGCCCATTCAAGTTGCATCAGGATCATGTCAGCGACCTCTTTCCAATAATGTTGATTTCGTTAGGTTCTGTGACTGCAAAATTTTTAGTTCTTCTGTATCCATCTAGATCATTATTCCCCACTGGGGGTTCAAACTACCTGACCCCCTTTTATAGGGATTCGTTTCTATATCATTCCTTAAATAGAATGGAGTCCCTTATATGTAGCAAAGAAAGCTGCTTGGTATATTGGCAGAGTGAAAATAGCAAGCAGGAGGTCAGGAGTTCGACCCTCACAAATCAACCTTTTAATAATCAAACCGCCACATGTACCACGTGGCACCCAATCATTGGGCCATGTGGCATTACCTCATTCTTCTGTTAGTGACACGTGTCACGCTGGATTGGTCCACATCTTCCGACCTACCACGTCATCTGTTGACTCAGATGCCACCTTCTGCCATGTGTCAAACTCTGGACCTACCACGTCAACAACTGCCATTGTGTCTGTCATGTCACCATGCTGACATTATCATTGTACTATTTAGTCAGCATAGTCAACCCTTAAATTTGACCGGCCATATCTTGCTCCTATGAGCTCCGATCGAGGCGAAACGAGCGGCATCGAAATTGTGACAATGAACTCTTCGACTTGGCATAATTTTTGCTTAGATTTGAGACAATCAATTTTTCACCTTTTTGAACACCTAATTCACCTGTTTGACTGAACCTTTAACTACACATAACTTTTGCATACGAACGCCTTTGAGGCCGTTCAAGTTGCGTTAGAATTGTGTCAGCAACCTCTTTCCAATGATGTTGATTCCATCATGTTCTAAGACTGCAAAATTTTTTAGTCTTCTGGGTCCACCTGGATTTGTTTCTATTATCATTATTTAAATAGAAAGGAGGCTTGTATATGTAGTAAAGAAAGCCGGTTGGTATATTGGTGGAGAGTGGAAATAGCAAGCAGGAGGTTAGGGGTTTGACCCCCACAAACCAATCTTTTAACAATCAATCCGCCACATGTGCCATGTGGCACCCAATCATTGGGCCATGTGGCATTACCTCATTCATCTGTTAGTGACACGTGTCACACTAGATTAGTCCACATCATTAGACCTGCCACGTCATCTGCTGACTCAGATGTCGCCATCTGCCATGTGTCAACCTCTGGACCTGCAACATCAACATATGCCACTGTGTCTGCCATGTCAACATGTTGACATCATCATTGTATTATCTAGTCAGCATGGTCAACCTTCAACTTTGACCGGCCATATCTTGCTCATATGAACTCCGATCGAGGCGAAATGAGCGGCGTCAGAATCGTGGCGACGAGCTCTTCGACTTAGCATGATTTTTTCTTAGATTTGAGACAATCAAATTTTTACCTTTTTGAATGTCTTATTCACTTGTTTGACCAAACGTTTGACTGCACATGACTTCTATAAACGAACTCCTTTTGAGCCTGTTCAAGTTGCGTCAGGATCGTGTCAGCGACTTCTTTCCAATGATGTTGATTCTGTTAGGTTCTAAGACTGCAAGATTTTTAGTTCTTCTGGATCCACCTAGATCATTCCTCCCCGCTGGGGGTTCAAACCACCCGTCCCCCTTTTAAAGGAATTTGTTTCTATTATAATTCATTAAGTAGAAAGGAGGCCCGTATATGTAGAAAAGAAAGCTGCTTGGTATATTGGTGGAGAGTGAAAATATGAAACAGGAGGTCAGGGGTTCGACCCCCACAAATAACCTTTTAATAAACAAATCGCCACATTTGCCACGTGGTACCTAATCATTGGCCCATGTGGCATTCACTCATTCGTCTGTCAGTGACAGGTGTCACGCTGGATTGGTCGACATTTTCAGACCTACCACTTCATCTATTGAGTCAGATGCTGCCATTCGCCACGTGTCAACATCTAGACCTGCCATGCCAACAATTGCCACTGTGTCTGCCATGTCAGCATGATGATGTCATCATTGTACTGTCTAGTTAGCATGGTCAACCCTCAACTTTTACCGGCCATATCTTGTTCGTACGAGCTCTGATCAAGGTGAAACGAGTGGCATCAGAATCATGGCAACAAGCTCCTCGACTTGGCATCATTTTTGGTTGGATTTGAGACAATAAAGTTTTCACCTTTTTGATTGCATGATTTGCTTGTTTGACCAAACCTTTGACTGCACAACTTCTGCATACGAACTCCTTTTCAGCCCGTTCAAATTATGTTAGGATCGTTCCAGCGACCTCTTTCCAATGACGCTGATTCCGTCAGGTTCTAAGACTACAAAATTTTTAGGTCTTTTGGATCCTTTTAAATCATTCCTTCCCACTGGGGGTTCAAACAACCTGACCTAGTTTTATAGGGATTCGTTTCTATTATCATTCTTTAAATAGAAAGGAAGCCCGTATATGTAGCAAAGAAAGCTGCTTGATATACTGGTGGAGAGTGAAAATAGCAAGGTTCAACCCCACAAACCAACCTTTTAACAATCAAACTGCCACATGTGCCATGTGGCACCCAATCATTGGGCCACATGGTACCTCATTCTTTCGTCAATGATCAGCCATATCTTGCTCGTATTAGCATGTTGACGTCATCATTGTATTGTCTACCATGTTAGCATGTTGACGTCATCATTTTACTGTCTAGTCAGCATTATCAACCCTTAACTTTGACTGGCCATATCTTGCTAGTATGAGCTCCGATCGAGGTGAACGAGCGGCGTTGAAATCGTGATGACGAGCTCTTCGACTTGGCATCATTTTTGCTTGGATTTGAGACAATCAATATTTCTCCTTTTTGAACACCTGATTCCTCTATTTGACCGAACCTTTGACTGCACATAAGTTCTTCATACGAACTCCTTTTGAGCCCGTTCAATTTGCTTTAGGATCATGTCAGCAACCTCTTTCCAATGATGCTGATTCTGTAATGTTCTTAGATTACAAAATTTTTTGGTCTTCTGAATCCACGTGGATCATTTCTCCCCACTTGGGGTTCAAACCACCCAACCCCCTTTTATAGGGATTCGTTTGTATTATCGTTATTTAAATAGAAAGGAGGCTTGTCTATGTAGAAAAGAAAGCCACTTGGTATATTGGTGGAGAGTGAAAATAGCAAGAAGGAGGTCAGGGGTTTGACCCCCAAAAACTAATCTTTTAACAATCAAACCGCCACATGTGCCATGTGGCACCCAATCATTGGGACACGTGGCTCTCAATCATTGGGCCATGTGGCGTTACCTCATTCATCTGTCAGTGACACATGTCAAGTAGGATTGGTCCACATCATCAGACCTGCCACGTCATCTCTGACTCAGATGCTGCCATCTGCTAACTCAGATATCACCATCTGCCATGTGTCAACTGTTGGACCTGCCACATCAACAACTACCACTATGTCTGCCATGTCAGCATGCTGACGTCATCATTGTATTGTCTAGTCAACATGGTCAACCCTTAATTTTGACCAGCTATATCTTGCTCGTACGAGCTCTGATCGAGGTGAAATGAGCGGCGTCAGAATCATGGTGACGAGCTCTTCGACTTGGCATCATTTTTGCTTGAATTTGAGACAATCAATGATGTTGATTCCGTCAGGTTCTAAGACAACAAAATTTTTAGTTCTTCTATATCCACCTAGATCATTCCTCCCCATTGGGGGTTCAAACCACCTAACCCCCTTTTATAGAGATTTATTTGTATTATCATTCATTAAATTGAAAGGAGGCCCGTATATGTAGCAAAGAAAGCTGATGGTATATTGGTGGAGAGTGAAAAAAGCAAGCAGGAGGTTAGGGGTTCGACCCCCAAAAACTAACATTTTAACAATCAAATCACCACATGTGCCACGTGGCACCCAATCATTGGGCCACGTGGCATTACCTCATTCGTCCATCAGTGACACGTGTCACAGTGGATTGGTCCACATCTTCAAACCGACCACATCATCTGCTGACTCAGATGCCGCCATCTACTACATACCAAACTCTAGATCTGCCACGTCAACAAATGCCACTATGTCTGCACGAGGTCAGGGGGTGTCAAGCTCTGCAGCCGCTTGGTATATTGGTGGAGAGTGAAAATAGGAAGCACAAGGTCAGGGGTTTGACCCCCACAAACGAACCTTTTAACAAGCAAAATGCCACATGTGCCACGCGGCACAATGATTGGGTGCCACATTGCATTCGCTCATTCGTCAGTCAGTGACATGTGTCATGCTGGATTGGTCCACGTCTTCAGACCTGCCACTCTATCTGCTATGTCAGCATGATGACGTCATCATTGTACTGTCTAGTCAGCATTGTCAACCCTCAACTTTGACTGGCCATATCTTGCTCGTACAAGCTCCGATTAAAGCAAAATGAGCGACATCAGAATCGTGGCGACGAGCTCTTTGACTTGGCATCATTTTTGGTTGGATTTGAGTCAATACATTTTTCACCTTTTTGATCGCATGACTCACCTGTTTCACCAAACCTTTGACTAAACATAACTTCTGCATACGAACTCCTTTTGAGCCCATTCAAGTTGCGTTAGGATCGTCCCAGCGACCTCTTTCCAATGACACTGATTCCGTCAGGTTCTGACACTGGAAAATTTTTAGGTCTTCTGTATCCATTTGGATCATTATTCCCCATTGGGGGTTCAAACCACCTGACCCCTTTTATAGGGATTCGTTTCTATTATCATTCTTTAAATAGAAATGGGGCTCGTATACCTAGCAAAGAAAGCCACTTGGTATATTGGTGGAGAGTGAAAATAGCAAGCAGGAGGTCAGGGGTTCGACCATGTGTCAACCTCTGGACCTGCCATGTCAACAACTACCACTGTGTCTGCCATATCAACATGCTGATGTCATCATTATATTGTCTAGTCAGCTTGGTCAACCCTCAACTTTGATTGGCCATATCTTGCTCGTACGAGCTTCGGTCGAGGCGAAACGAGCAGCGTCGAAATCGTGGTGACGAGCTCCTCAACTTGGCATCATTTTTGCTTAGATTTGAGACAATTAAAATTTTACCTTTTTGATCGCTTGATTCACCCGTTTGACCAAACCTTTGACTGCACATAACATTTGCATACAAACTTCTTTTGAGCCCGTTGAAGTTGCATCAGGTTAGTGTCAGCAACCTCTTTCCAATGATGCTAATTTTGTCAGGTTCTAGGACTTCAAAATTTTTAGTTCTTCTGTATCCACCTGGATCGTTGCTCCCCACTAGGGGTTCAAATCCCCTGACCCCCTTTTATAGGGATTCGTTTCTATTATCATTCATTAAATAGAAAGGAGGTCCGTATATGTAGCAAAGAAAGCCACTTGGTATATTGGTGGAGAGTCAAGGATTCGACCCCCACAAACCAACCTTTTCTCAATCAAACCACCACATGTGCCACATGGCACCTAATCATTGGGCCACGTGGCATTACCTCATTCTTCCGTTAGTGACATGTGTCACGCTGGATTGGTCCACATCTGCAGACCTACCATGTCATTTGCATACTCAGATGCCACCATATGCCACGTGTTAAACTCTGGATCTGCCACGTCAACAACTGCCACTGTGTTTGCCATGTCAGCATGCTGATGTCATCATTATACCATTTAGTTAGCATGGTTAACCCTTAACTTTGACCAGCCATATCTTGCTCGTATGAGCTTCGATCGAGGCAAAACGTGCGGCGTCAGAATCGTGATGTCGAGCTCTTCGACTTGGCATAATTTATACTTGAATTTGAGACAATCAATTTTTCACCTTTTTGAACATCTAATTTGGGTGTTTGACCAAACATTTGACTGCACATAACTTCTACATACGAACTCCTTTTTCATCCCATTCAAATTACGTTAGGATCATGTCAGTAACCTCTTTCCAATGATGTGTATTTTGTCATGTTCTTAGACTACAACATTTTTCGGTCTTGTAGATCCACCTGGATCATTCCTCCCCACTTAGGGTTCAAACCACCCGACCCCCTTTTATATGAATTCATTTCTATTATCATTTTTTAAATAGAACTTAGGCCCGTATATGTAGAAAAGAAAGCTGCTTGGTATATTGGTGTAGAGTGAAAATAGCAAGTAGGAGGTCAAGGGTTCGACCCCCAGAAGCCAATCTTTTAACAATCAAACTGCCACATGTGTGACGTGGCACCCAATCATTGGGCCACGTGGCATTACCTCATTCATCCATTAGTGACACATGTCACGTAGGATTGGTCCACACCATCAGGCCTGCCACGTCATCTGCTGACTCAGATGCCACCATCTACCATGTGTCATCCTCTGGACCATGTGTCTGTTATGTCAACATGTTGACATCATCATTATATTGTCTAGTCTACATGGTCAACCCTCAACTTTGACCAGCCATATGTTGCTCGTACGAGCTCCGGAGGTGAAACGAGCGGTGTCAGAATTGTGGCGACGAGCTCTTCGACTTGGCATCATTTTTACTTGTATTTGAGACAATCAATTTTTCACCTTTTTGAATGTCTCATTCACCTGTTTGACCAAACCTTTGACTGCATATAACTTCTGCATACAAACTCTTTGTGAGCCTGTTCAAGTTGCGTCAGGATCATGTCAGCGACCTCTTTCCAATGATGCTGATTCTGTCAGGTTCTAAGACTACTAAATTTTTAGTTCTTCTATATCCACCTGGATCATTCCTACCACTGGGGGTTCAAACCACCCGACCCCTTTTTATAGGGATTTGTTTCTATTATCATTCATTAAAAAGAAAGGAGGCCTGTATATGTGCAAAGATAGTCGCTTGGTATATTGGTGGAAAGTGAAAAAGCAAACAAGAGGTCAAGAGTTCGACCCCCACAAATCAACCTTTTAACAATCAAACCGCCACGTGCCACGTGACACCTAATCATTGGGCCACATGGCATTACCTCATTCATTCGTTAATGACATGTGTCACGCTGGATTGGTCCACATCTTTAGACCAGCCATGATATCTGCTGACTCATATGCCGCCATCTGCCATGTGTCAAACTTTGGATCTGCCACGTTAACAACTGCCACTGTGTTTGCCATGTCAGCATGTTGACGTCATTATTGTACTCTCTAGTTGGCATGGTAAACCCTCAACTTTGACTAGCCATATCTTTCTCGTACGAGCTTTGATCGAGGTGAAATGAGCGGCGTTAGAATCGTGCTGACGAAATCTTTGACTTGGCATCATTTTTGTTTGGATTTGAGACAATCAATTTTTCACCTTTTCGAATGACTGATTCACCTATTTGACCGAACCTTTGACTTCACATAACTTCTGCATACAAACTCCTTCTGAGTCTGTTCTAGTTGTGTTAGGATTGTGTTAGTGACCTCTTTCCAATGATGCTGATTCCATCAGGTTCTAAGACTGCAAGATTTTTAGGTCTTCTGGATCCACCTAGATCATTCCTCCCCACTACGGGTTCAAACTACACGACCGCCTTTTATAGAGATTTGTTTCTATTATTATTCTTTAAATAGAAATGAGGCCCATATATGTAGCAATGAAAGCTACTTGGTATATTGGTGGAGAGTGAAAATAGGAAGCACAAGGTTAGGGGTAGGACTCCCACAAACCAACCTTTTAACAAGAAAATCGTGACATGTGCCACGTGGCAGCCAATCATTGGGCCACGTGGTATTCACCCATTCATCAGTTAGTGACACGTGTCAAGCTAGATTGGTCCACATCTTCAAACCTGCCACGTCTTCTATTGATTCAAATGCCGCCATCTGCCACGTGTGAACATTTGGACCTGCCACGCTAACAATTTCCATTGTGTCTGCCATGTCATCATGATAATGTCATCATTGTACTGTCTAGTCAACATGGTCAACCCTCAATTTTGACCGGCCATATCTTGCTCGTACGAGCTCCGATTGAGGCGAAACGAGCAGCGTCAAAATTGTGGCGATGAGTTCTTCGACTTGGCATCATTTTTGCTTCAATTTAAGACAATTAAGTTTTAACCTTTTTGAATGCTTGATTCACCTATTTGACTAAACCTTTGACTGTACATAACTTCTGGATACCAACTCCTTTTGAGCCTGTTCAAGTTGCGTCAAGATCATGTCAGTGACCTCTTTCCAATGATGTTGATTCTATCATGTTCTAAGACAACAAAATATTTAGTTCTTTTGCATACGAATTCATTTTGAGCCCATTCAAGTTTAGTTAGGTTCGTGTCAGCAACCTGTTTCCAATGATGCTGATTCCGTCATGTTCTGAGACTGCAAAATTTTCTAGTTTTCTGTATCCACCTGGATCATTCCTCCCCACTTGGGGTTCAAACCACCTGACCCCCTTTTATGGGGATTCGTTTCTATTATCATTCATTAAATAGAAAGGAGGCC
Source organism: Cunninghamia lanceolata (assembly GCA_027924645.1). Taxonomy (NCBI): domain Eukaryota; kingdom Viridiplantae; phylum Streptophyta; class Pinopsida; order Cupressales; family Cupressaceae; genus Cunninghamia; species Cunninghamia lanceolata. Next base: position 26,833,806 of record BSBN01000339.1, on the reverse strand, counting down.
CATATATGTAGCAAAGAAAGCCGCTTGGTATATTGGTGGAGAGTGAAAAAAGCAAGCAGGAGATCAGGGATTCGACCCCCACAAACCAACTTTTTCACAATCAAACTGCCACATGTGCCACGTGGCACCCAATCATTGGGCCACATGGCATTACGTCATTCATCTATCAGTGACAGGTGTGATGCTTGATTGCTCCACATATTTAGACCTACCACGTCATCTGCTGACTCAGATGCCATCATCTGCCACATGTCAAACTCTGGATCTGCCACGTCAACAACTTCCACCGTGTTTGCCTTGTTGGCATGTTGACATCGTCATTGTACTGTCTAGTGAGCATGGTCATCCCTCAACTTTGACCTGCCATATCTTACTTGTATGAGCTCTGATCGAGGCGAAATGAGTGGTGTCAGAATCGTGGCAACGGGCTCTTTGACTTGGCATCAGTTTTTCTTGGATTTGAGACAATCAATTTTTCACCTTTTCGAACACTTGATTCACCTGTTTGACTGAACCTTTGACTACACATAACTTTTGATACGAATTCCTTTTGAACCTATTCAAGCTGCACCAAGTTTTGAGACTGCAAGATTTTTAGGTCTTCTGGATCCACCTAGATCATTCCTCCCCACTGGGGGTTAAAACCACCCAACCCCCTTTTATAGGGATTTGTTTCTATTATCATTCTTTAAATTGAAAGGAGGCTCGTATATGTAGCATTGAAAGCCGCTTGGTATATTGGTGGAGAGTCAAAATAGGAAGCAGGAGGTCAGGGGTTCGACCCCCACAAACAAACCTTTTAACAAGAAAATTGCCACATGTGCCACCTGGCACCCAATCATTGGGCCCCGTGGCATTTGCTCATTCGTCTGTCAGTGACATGTGTCATGCTGGATTGGTCCACATCTTCAGACCTGCCACATCATCTATTGAGTTAGATGCCTCCATCTGCCACGTGTCAACATCTGGACCTACCACACCAACAACTACCACTGTGTCTTCCATGTCATCATGATGATGTCATCATTGTACTGTCTAGTCAGCATGGTCAACCCTCAACTTTGACTGGCCATATCTTGCATGTACGAGCTCCGATCAAGGTGAAATGAGTGGCGTCAGAATCATGGTGACGAGCTCTTCGACTTGGAGTCATTATTGCTTGGATTTGAGACAATATTTTTTTCACCTTTTTGAACGCATGATTCACATGTTTGTCTGAACCTTTGACTACACATAACTTCTGCATACAAACTCCTTTTGAGCTCATTCAACTTGCGTTAGGATCATGCTAGCAACCTCTTTCCAATGACGCTAATTCCTTCAACTTCTGAGACTACAAATTTTTTTAGGTCTTTTGGATTCATTTAGATCATTCCTTCCCACTAGTGGTTCAAACCACCCGACCCTCTTTTATAGGTATTCGTTTCTATTATCATTCTTTAAATAGAAAGGAAGCCTGTATATTTAGTAAAGAAAGCCACTTGGTATATTGGTCGAGAGTGAAAACACCAAGTTTTGACCCCACAAACAAACCTTTTAACAATCTTTCCACCAGATGTGCCACGTGGCACCCAATCATTGGGCCACGTGGCATTACCTCATTCATCCATCAGTGACATGTGTCACGTTGGATTGGCTGCTGACTTAGATGCCGCCATCTGCCATGTGTCAACATCTGGACCTGCCACGTCAACAACTACCACTATGTTTGTGATGTCAGCATGTTGACGTCATCATTGTATTGTCTAGTAAGCATGGTCAACCCTCAACTTTGACCGGCCATATCTTGCTCATACGAGCTCTGATCAAAGCGAAACGAGCAGCGTCAGAATCGTGGCGATGAGCTCTTCGATTTGGCATCATTTTTGCTTAGATTTGAGACAATCAATTTTTCACATTTTTAAACCCCTGATTCACCTATTTGACAAACCTTTGACTGCACATAACTTCTGCATATGAACTCCTTTTGAGGCTGTTCAAGTTGTGTCAGGATCGTGTCACCGACCTCTTTCCAATGATGTTGATTCCGTCAGGTTTTAAGACTGCAAAATTTTTAGTTCTTCTGTATCCACCTATATCATTCCTCCCCACTGGGGGTTCAAACCACCTGACCCAGTTTTATAGGGATTCGTTTCTATTATTATTCATTAGATAGAAATGAGGCGCATATATGTAGAAAAGAAAGCCGCTTGGTATGTTGGTGGAGAGTGAAAAAAGCAAGTAGGAGGTCAGGGGTTCGACCCCCACAAACCAACCTTTTAACAATCAAATCGCCATATGTGCCACGTGGCACCCCATCATTGGGCCACGTGACATTACCTCATTCATCTATCAGTAACACGTGTCACACTAGATTGGTCCACATCTTCAGACCTGCCACATCATCTGCTAACTCAGATGCAACGATCTGCCACGTGTCAAACTCTGGATATGCCACGTCAACAACTGCCATTGTTTCTGCCATGTCAGCATGCTGACATCATCTAGTACTATCTAGTCAGCATGGTCAACCCTCAACTTTGACCAACCTTGGATTTGAGACAACCAATTTTCACCTTTTTGAACGCCTGATTCGCCTATATGATCGAACCTTTGATTGCACATAACCTTTGCATACAAACCTTTTACTGCACATAACTTCTGCATATGAACCTTTTACTGCATATAACTTTTGCATACAAACGCCTTTTGAGTCCATTTAAGTTGTGTTAGGATCGTGTCAGCGACCTCTTTCCAATGATGCTGATTCTGTTAGGTTCTAAGACTGCAAGATTTTTAGCTCTTCTAGATCCACGTAGATCATTCCTCCTCACTGCGGGTTCAAACCACCCGACCCCCTTTTATAGGGATTTGTTTCTCTTATCATTCTTTAAATAGAAAGGAGGCCCGTATATGTAGCAATGAAAGCCGCTTGGTATATTGGTGGAGAGTGAAAATAGGAAGCAGGAGGTCAGGGGTTTGACCCCCACAAACCAACCTTTTAACAAATGAATCGCCACATGTGCCACGTTGCACACAATCATTGGGCCATGTGGCATTCACTCATTCGTCCGTCAGTGACACGTGTCACACTAGATTGGTCCACATCTTCAGACCTACCACGTCATCCGTTGAGTCAGATGCCGTCATCTGCCACATGTCAACATCTAGACCTGCCACGCCAACAACTACCACTGTGTCTGTCATGTTAGCATGATGATGTCATCATTGTATTCTCTAGTCAGCATGGTCAACCCTCAACTTTGACCCACCATTTCGTGATTGTACGAGCTCCAATCAAGGTGAAACGAGCAATGTCAAAATTGTGGCAATGAGCTCTTCGACTTGGAATCATATTTTCTTGGATTTGAAAAAATAATTTTTTCACCTTTTTGAATGCACGATTCACCTATTTGACCGAACCTTTAACTACAAATAACTTCTGCATACAAACTCTTTTTGAGCCCGTTCAAGTTGTGTCAGGATCGTGTCAGTGACCTCTTTCCAATGACGGTGATTCTGCCATGTTCTCAAACTACAATTTTTTTCAGTCTTCTGGATCCACCTGGATCATTCCTCCCCACTTGGGGTTCAAACCACCTGACCCCCCTTTTATAGGAATTCGTTTCTATTATCATTCTCTAAATAGAAAGGAGGCCCTTATATGTAGCAAAGAAAGCCGCTTGTTATAATGGTGGAGAGTGAAAATAGTAAGGTTCGACCCCACAAACCAACATTTTAACAATCAAACCGCCACATGTGCCACGTGGCACCCATTCATTAGGTCATATGGCATTACCTCATTCGTCCGTCAGTGACACGTGTCACACTGGATTGGTCCACATCTGCAGACCTACCACATCATCTGCTAACTCAGATGCCGCCATCTGTCATGTGTCAACCTTTGGACCTACCATGTCAACAACTGCCACTATGTCTACCATGTCAGCATGCTGATGTCATCATTGTACTGTCTAGTCGACATGGTCAACCCTCAACTTTGACCAACCATATCTTGCTCGTATGAGCTTCGATAGAGGCAAAATGAGTGGCATCGAAATCATGGCGACGAGCTCTTCGACTTGGCATGATTTTTTTGCTTGGATTTGATACAATCAATTTTTCACCTTTTTAAACCCCTGATCGTGTTAGCAACCTCTTTCCAATGATGTTGATTCCATTATGTTCTAAGACTACAAAATTTTTAGTTCTTCTGTATCCATCTGGATCATTATTCCCCACTCGGGGTTCAAAACACCCGACCCCCTTTTATAGGGATTCGTTTCTATTATCATTCTTTAAATAGAAAGGAGGCCCGTATATGTAGCAAAGAAAGTGGCTTGGTATATTGGTGGAGAGTGAAAAAAGAAAGCAAGAGGTCAGGGGTTTGACACCCAAAAACCAACCTTTTAAAAATCAAACCGCCAGATGTGCCACGTGGCACCCAATCATTGGGCCACGTGACATTACCTCATTCATCCGTCAGTGACACGTGTCACGCTGGATTGGTCCACATCTTCAGATTTGCCACATCATCTGCTGACTCAGATGCCAGCATCTGCCACATATCAAACTCTGGACCTGCCATGTCAACAACTGCCACTGTGTTTGCCGTGTCAGTATGTTGACATCATCATTGTACTGTCTAGTGAGCATGGTCATCCCTCAACTTTGACCTGCCATATCTTACTCGTATGAGCTCCGATTGAGGCGAAGCGAGCCGCGTCGAAATCGTGATGATGAGCTCTTTGACTTGGCATCATTTTTGCTTGGATTTGAGACAATCAATTTTTCACCTTTTGAATGCCTGATTCGCCTGTTTGACCGAACCTTTGAATGGGCATAACTTCTGCATACGAACTTCTTTTGAGCTTGTTCAAGTTCTGTTAGGATCATGTCAGCAACCTCTTTCCAATGGTCCTAATTTTGTCATGTTCTAAAACTGCTAAACTTTTTTAGTCTTCTAGATCCACTTGGATCATTCCTCCCCACTTGGAGTTAAAACCACCGACCCCCTTTTATAGGGATTCGTTTCTATTATCATTCTTTAAATAGAAAGGATGCTTGTATATGTAGCAAAGAAAGCTGCTTGGTATATTGGTGGAGAGTGAAAATAGCAAGCAGGAGGTCAGGGGTTTGACCCCCACAAACCAATCTTTTAACAATCAAACAACCACATGTGCCACGTGGTACCCAATCATTGGGCCACGTGACTTTACCTCATTCATCCGTCAGTGACACATGTCACGCTGGATTGGTCCACATCATTAGACCTACCATGTCATCTACTGACTCAGATGCCCCCATCTGATATGTGTCATCCTCTGGACCTACCACATCAACAACTTCCACTATGTTTGCCATGTCAACATACTGACATCATCATTGTATTGTCTAGTCAGCATGGTCAATCCTTAACTCTGACCGGCTATATCTTGCTCGTACGAGCTCCGATCGAGGCGAAACGAGCGGCATCAGAATTGTGGTGAGGAGCTCTTCGACTTGGTATCATTTTTGCTTGGATTTGAGACAATCAATTTTTCACCTTTTTGAACACCTGATTCGCATGTTTGACCAAACCTTTGACTACACATAACTTCTGCATACGAACTCCTTTTGAGCCCGTTCAAGTTACATCAGGATCGTGTCAGCGACCTCTTTCCAATGATACTATTTCCGTTAGGTTCTAAGACTGCAAAATTTTTAGATCTTCTTTATTGACCTGGATCATTCCTTCCCACTGGGGGTTCAAACCACCTGACCCCCTTTTATAGGGATTTGTTTCTATTATCATTCATTAAATAGAAAGGAGGCCCATATATGTACCAAAGGAAGCCACTTGGTATATTGGTGGAGAGTGAAAAAAATAAGTAGAAGGTCAGGTGTTCGACCCCCACAAACTGCCACGTGCCACGTGGCATGCAATCATTAGGCCACATGGCATACCTCATTCGTCCATCAGTGATGTGTCACGCTGGATTGGTCCACATATTCAAACCTGCCACGTCATCTGCTAACTCATATGCCGCCATCTGCAACATGTCAACCTCTAGATTTGCCATGTCAACAACTGCCACTGTGTTTGGCATGTCAGCATACTAATGTCATCATTATACTATCTAGTCGGCATGGTCAACCCTCAACTTTGACCAGCCATATCTTGCTCGTACAAGATTTGATGAAGGTGAAACTAGCAGCGTTAGAATCGCGGCGACGAGCTCTTCGACTTGGAATCATTTTTCCTTGGATTTGAGACAATCAATTTTTCACCTTTTCGAACGCCTAATTCACTTGTTTGACCGAACCTTTGACTGCACATAACTTTTGCATACAAACTCCTTTTGAGCCCATTCAAGTTGCGTTAGGATCGTGTGAGCAACCTCTTTCTACTGATGCCGATTCCATCAGGTTCTAAGACTGCAAGTTTTTTAGGTCTTCTAGATCCACCTAGATCATTCCTCCCCACTGGGGTTACAAACCACCTAACCCCCTTTTATAGGGATTTGTTTCTATTATAATTCTTTGAATAGAAAGGAGGGCTGTATATGTAGCAATGAAAGCCGCTTGGTATATTGGTTGAGAGTAAAAATAGGAAGTAGGAGGTTAGGTGTTCGACCCCCACAAGCCAACCTTTTAACAAGCAAATCGCCACGTGCCACGTGGCACCCAATCATTGGCCCATGTGGCATTTGTTCATTCGTCCATTAGTGACACGTGTCACGCTGGATTGGTCCACATCTTCAGACCTGCCACATCATATGATGACTCAGATCCCATCATCTGTCACGTGTCAACATCTGGACTTGCCACGCCAACAACTGCCATTGTGTCTACCATGTCATCATGATGACGTATCATTGTACTGTCTAGTCAGTATGGGCAACCCTAAACTTTGATCAGCCATATCTTGCTCGTATGAGTTCTGATCAGAGCAAGTAGCGTCAAAATTGTGACGACGAGATCTTCTACTTGGCATCATTTTTGGTTAGATTTGAGACAATCAATTTTTCACCTTTTTGAATGCCTAATTCGCCTCTTTGACCGAACGTTTGACTGCACATAACTTCTGCATACGAACTCCTTTTGAGCCCGTTCAAGTTTCGTTAGGATTGTGTCAGCAACCTCTTTCTAATGATGGCGATTCTGTCATGATCTCTGACTGCAAAAAAATTCGGTCTTGTAGATCCACCCCAAGCTAACCTTTTAACAATCCAACTGCCACATGTGCCACATGGCACCCAATCATTAGGCCACATGGCATTACCTCATTCGTCTGTTAGTGACACATGTCATGCTGGATTGGTCCACATCATTAGACCTGCCACGTCATCTGCTGACTTAGATGCTGCCATCTGCCATGTTAGAATTTTCAACCCTCAACTTTGACCGGCCATATCTTGCTCATGCGAGCTCTGATCAAGGCGAAACGAGCGGCGTCAGAATCGTGGCGACGAGCTCTTCGACTTGGCATCATTTTTGCTTCAATTTAAGACAATTAAGTTTTAACTTTTTTGAATGCCTGATTCACCTGTTTGACTAAACCTTTGACTGCACATAACTTCTGGATACCAACTCCTTTTGAGCCTATTCAAGTTGCGTCAAGATCATGTCAGCGACCTCTTTCCAATGATGTTGATTCTATGATGTTCTAAGACTACAAAATATTTAGTTCTTTTGTATCCACCTGAATCATTCCTCCCCAATGGGGGTTCAAACTAGTCAACCCCCACAAATAAATCTTTTAACAATCAAATCGCCACATGTGCCACGTGGCAGCCAATCATTGGGCCACATGGCATTTTCTCATTCGTTCGTCAGTGACATGTGTCACACTGGATTGGTCCACATCTTCAAACCTGCCACATCATCTGCTGACTCAGTTTCTGCCATCTACCATGTGTCAACCTCTAGGCCTACCACGTCAACAATTGTTACTGTGTCTATCATTTCAGCATCCTAATGTCATCATTGTACTGTCTAGTTGACATGGTCAACCCTCAACTATGACTGGCCATATCTTGGTTGTACGAGCTCCGATCGAGGTGAAACGAGCGATGTTAAAATCCTGACGATGAGCTCTTCGACTTGGCATCATTTTTGCTTGGATTTGACAAAATCCATTTTTCATTTTTTTGAACGCCTGATTCGCTTATTTGACAGAACCTTTGACTACACATAACTTCTGCATACAAACTCCTTTTGAGCCCATTCAAGTTGCGTTAGGATCGTGTCAGCGACCTCTTTCCAATGATGTTGATTCCGTCAAGTTCTAAGATTGCAAAATTTGTAGTTCTTCTGTATCCATCTGGATCATTTTTCCCCACTAGGGGTTCAAACCATGCGACCCCCTTTTATAGGGATTTGTTTCTATTATCATTCTTTAAATAGAAAGGAGGCCCGTATATGTAGCAAAAGAAAGTCACTTAGTATATTGGTGGAGAGTGAAAATAGCAAGTAGGAGGTCAGGGGTTCGACCCCCACAAACCAACCTTTTAACAATCAAACCGCCATATGTCCCATGTGGCATCCAATCATTGGGCCACGTGGCATTACCTCATTGTTCCATCAGTCACACGTTTCAAGCTAGATTGGTCGACATCTTTAGACCTGCCACGTCATCTGTTGACTCAGATGCTACCATTTGCCACATCTCAAAATCTAGACCTACCACGTCAACAACTGCCACTGTGTCTGCCATGTTAGCATGCTAACATCATCATTGTACTGTCTAGTCAGCATGGTCAACCCTCAACTTTGACTGGACATATCTTGCTCGTATAAGCTCCGATAGAGGCGAAACGGGCCGCGTTGAAATCATGAGGACGAGCTCTTCAAATTGGCATCATTTTTGTTTGGATTTGAGACAATCAATTTTTCACCTTTTTGAACACCTGATTCACTTGTTTGACTGAACCTTTGACTGCTAATAACTTATGCATACGAACTCCTTTTGAGCCCATTCAAGTTGCGTTAGGATCGTGTCAGCAACCTCTTTCTAATGATGTTGATTCCGTCATGTTCTCAGACTACAAAAGTTTTCAGTTTTCTAGATCCACCTTGATCATTCTTCCCTTGGGGTTCAAACCACTGGACCCCCTTTTGTAGGGATTTGTTTCATTTATCATTCTTTATATGGAAAGGAGGCACGTATATGTAGCAAAGAAAGCCGATTGGTATATTGGTGGAGAGTGAAAATACCAAGCAGGAGGTCAGGGGTTCAACCGCCACAAACTAATCTTTTAACAATCAAACTGCCACATGTGCCGCGTGGCACCCAATCATTTGGCCACGTGGCATTACCTCATTCATTCGTCAGAGACACGTGTCATGCTAGATTGGTCCACATCATCAGACCTGCCATGTCATCTACTGACTCAGATGTTGCCATCTACCATGTGTCAACCTCTAGACCTGCCACGTCAACAACTACCACTATGTTTTCCATGTCAGCATGCTGACGTCATCATTGTATTATCTAGTCAGCATGGTCAACCATCAAATTTGACTGGCCATATCTTGCTCGTATGAGATCTGATCGAGGCAAAATGAATGGAATCAGAATCATGGCGACGAGCTCTTCGACTTGGCATCATTTTTGCTTGGATTTGAGACAATTATTTTTTTACCTTTTTGAACACGTGATTCCCCTGTTTGACCAAACCTTTGACTATACATAACTTCTACCTAAGAACTCCTTTTGAGCCCGTTGAAGTTGTGTCAGGATCATGTCAGCGACCTCTTTCCAATGATGCTGATTCCGTTAGGTTCTAAGATTACAAAATTTTTAGTTCTTCTGTATCCACCTGGATCATTCCTCCCCACTAGGGGTTCAAACGACCAAACCCCCTTTTATAGGGATTTCTTTCTATTATCATTCATTAAATAGAAAGGAGGCCCATATATGTAGCAAAGACAACCACTTGGTATATTGGTGTAGAGTGAAAAAGGTAAGGATAAGGTCAGGGATTTGACCCCCACAAACCAACCTTTTAACAATCAAACTGCCACATGTGCCACGTGGCATTACCTAATTTGTCCATGAGTGACATGTGTCACGATGGATTGGTCCACATCTTCAGACCTGCCACATCATCTACTGACTTAGATGCCACCATCTGCCACGTGTCAAACTCTGGATCTACCATGTTAATAACTACCACTGTGTCTAACATGTCAGCATGTTGATGTCATCATTGTACTATCTAGTCGGCATGGTCAACCATCAACGTTGACCAGGCATATCTTGCTCGTACAAGCTATAATCGAGGCGAAACGAGTGGCTTCAGAATTGTGGCGACGAGCTCTTAGACTTGGCATCATTTTTGCTTGGATTTTAGACAATCAATTTTTCACCTTTTCGAATGCTTGATTCGCCTATTTGACCAAACCTTTGACTGTGCATAACTTCTGCATACGAACTCCTTTTGAGCCCATTCAATTTGTGTTAGGATCGTGTCAGCGACCTCTTTCCAATTATGCTGATTCCGTCAGGTTTTGAGACTACAATATTTTTAGGTCTTCTGGATCCACCTAGATCATTCCTCCCAACTAGGGGTTCAAACCACCTAACCCCCTTTTATAGGAATTTGTTTCTATCATCATTCTTTAAATAGAAAGGAGGCCCATATATGTTGCAATAAAAGCCGCATGGTATATTGGTCCATAGTGAAAATAGGAAGCGGGAGGTCAAGGGTTCGACTCCCACAAACCAACCTTTTAACAAGCAAATCGCCAAATGTGCCACGTGATACCCAATCATTGGGCCATGTGGCATTCGCTCATTCATCCGTCAGTGACACGTGTCATGTTGGATTGGTCCACATCTTCAGACTTGCCACGTCATTTAGTGGGTCAGATGCCGCCATCTGCCACGTGTCAACATGATGACGTCATCATTGTACTGTCTAGTCAGCATGGTCAACCCTCAACTTTGACCAGCCATATTTTTCTTGTACGAGCTCCAATCAAGGCGAAACGAACGACATCAGAATCATGGCGACAAGCTCTTTGACTTGGCATCATTTTTGCTTGGATTTTAGAGAATAAATTTCTCACCTTTTTGAACACATGATTCTCTTGCTTGACTAAACCTTGGACTGCACATAACTTCTACATATGAAGTCCTTTTGAGCCCGTTCAAGTTGAGTCAGGATTGTTCCAGCGACCTCTTTCCAATGACGCTAATTCCGTTAGGTTCTAAAACTACAATATTTTTAGGTCTTCTGGATCCATTTAGATCATACCTTCCTACTGGGGGTTCAAACCACCTGACCCCCATTTATAGGGATTCGTTTCTATTATCATTCTCTAAATAGAAAGGAAGCTCATGTATGTAGCAAAGAAATCCGCTTGTTATATTGGTGGAGAGTGAAAATAGCAAGGTTCGACCCCACAAACCAACCTTTTAACAATCAAACTGCTACATGTGCCATGTGGCACCCAATCATTAGGCCACATAGCATTACCTCATTCATTTGTTAGTGACACGCGTCACACTGGATTGGTCTACATGTTCAGACCTGCCACGTCATCTACTAAATCAGATGCCGCCATTTGCCACGTGTCAACCTCTAGACCTACCACATGAACAACTGCCACTATGTCTACCATGTCAACATATTGATGTCATCATTGTACTATCTAGTCGACATGGTCAACCCTCAACTTTGATCGGCCATATCTTGCTCGTACGAGCTCCGATCGAGGTGAAACGAGCGGTGTCGAAATCATGGCGACGAGCTCTTCGACTTGGCATCATTTTTTTGGATTTGAGACAATTAATTTTTCACATTTTTGAATGCCTGATACACCTGTTTAACTGAACCTTTGACTGCACATAACTTCTGAATATGAACTCCTTTTGAGCCCATTCAAGTTGCGTCAGGATTGTGTGAACGACCTCTTTCCAATGATGTTGATATCGTCAGGCTCTGAGACTGCAAAATTTTTAGTTCTTTTGTATCCATTTGGATCATTATTCCCCACTGGGGGTTCAAACCACTCGACCCCCTTTTATAGCGATTCGTTTCTATTATTATTCTTTAAATAGAAAGGAGGCCCGTATATGTAGCAAAGAAAGTTGCTTAGTATATTGGTGGAGAGTAAAAATAGCAAGCAGGACTTTAGGGGTTCGACCCCCACAAACCAACCTTTTAACAATCAAATCGCTACATGTGCCACATGGCACCCAATCATTGGGCCACGTGGCATTACCTCATTCTTCCGATAGTGACACGTGTCACACTGGATTGGTCCACATCTTCAGACTTGCCACATCATCTACTGACTTAGATGCTGCCATCTGCCACGTGTCAAACTCTCGACCTGCCGTGTCAACAACTGCCACTGTGTCTGCTAGGTTAGCATGTTGACATCATCATTGTACTATTTAGTCAGCATGGTCAACCCTGAACTTTGACCAGCCATATCTTGCTCGTATGAGCTCCGATCGAGGCGAAACGAGCAGCGTCAAAATCGTGACAACGTGCTCTTCGACTTGGCATGATTTTTGCTTGGATTTGAGACAATCAATTTTTCACCTTTTTGAATGCCTAATTCACCTATTTGACCGAATCTTTGACAACACATAACTTCTACATACGAACTCCTTTTGAACCCGTTCAAGTTGTATTAGGATCATGTTTGCAACCTCTTTCCAATTATGCTGATTCCATCATGTTCTCAAACTAAAATTTTTTTACTCTTCTGGATCCACCTAGATCATTGCTCCGTACTTGGGGTTCAAACTGCTCGACGTCGTTTTATAGGGATTCGTTTCTATTATCATTCTTTAAATAGAAAGGAGGACCGTATATGTAGCAAATAAAGTCACTTGGTATATTGGTGGAGAGTGAAAATAGCAAGCAAGAGTTCAGGGGTTCGACCCCCACAAACCAATATTTTAACAATCAAACCGCCACATGTGCCATGTGGCATTACCTCATTCATTCGTCAGTGACACGTGTCACGCTGGATTGGTCTGCATCATCAGACATGCCATATCATCTGCTGACTCACATGCCGCCATCTGCCATGTGTGAACCTCTGGACCTGCCATGTCAACAATTGCCAGTGGTCTGCCATGTCAGCATGTTGATGTCATCATTGTATTGTCTAGTCAGCCTGGTCAACCCTCAACTTTGGTCAAAATTTAGCAATGAGCTCTTTGACTTGGCATAATTTTTTCTTGGATTTGAGACAATCAAATTTCACCTTTTTGAATGCCTGATTCGCCTGTTTGACTGCACCTTTGATTGCACATAACTTTTGCATACGAACTCCTTTTGAGCCTATTCAAGTTGCATTAGGATCAAACCCTCTTTTATAGGGATTTGTTTCTATTATCATTTATTAAATAGAAAGGAGGCCCAATATGTAGCAAAGAAAGCTGCTTGATATATTGTTGGAGAGTGAAAATAGCAAGCAGGAGGTAAGGGGTTCAACCACCACAAACCAACCTTTTAACAATCAAACCGCCACTTGTGCCACGTGGCTCCCAATCATTGGGCCACGTGGCATTACCTCATTCTTCCGTCAGTAACACGTGTCACGCTCGATTGGTCCATATCTTCAGACCTGCCATGTCATCTGCTGACTCAGATGCCGCCTTTTGCTAAGTGTCAACATCTGGACTTGCCACGTCAATAACTGCCACTGTGTCTTCCATGTCAGCATGTTTACGTCATCATTGTACTGTCTGGTTAGGATGGTCAACCCTCCACTTTGACCAGCCATATCTTGCTCGTTTGAGCTTCGATCGACGCGAAACGAGCGGCATCGGAATCCTAGCGATGAACTCTTCGACTTGGCATAATTTTTACTTGGATTTGAGACAATTAATTTTTCACTTTTTTAACGCTTGATTCACCTATTTGACCAAACCTTTGACTGCACATAACTTCTACATACGAAATCCTTTTGAGCCCGTTGAAGTTGCGTTAGGATCCTGTCAGCAACCTCTTTCCGATGATACTGATTCTATCATGTTCTTAGACTGCAAATTTTTTGGGTCTTCTGGATCCACCTGGATCATTCCTCCCCACTTGGGGTTCAAACAATCTGACCCCCTTTTATAGGGATTTGTTTCTATTATCATTCTTTAAATAGAAAGGAGGCACGTATATGTAGCAAAGAAAGCCACTTTATATATTGGTGGAGAGTGAAAATAGCAAGCAGGAGGTTAGGGGTTTGACCCCCACAAACTAATCTTTTAACAATCAAACCACCACATGTGCCACATGGTAGCTAATCATTGGGCCACGTGGCATTACCTCATTCATCCTTAAGTGACACATGTCACGATGGATTGGTCTACATCATCAGACCTGCCACGTCATCTATTGACTCAGATGCCTCCATCTGCCATGTGTCAACCTTTGGACCTGCCACGTCAACAACTACCACTGTGTCTGCCATGTCAGCATGCTGACGTCATCATTGTATTGTGTAGTCAGCATGGTCAACCCTTAACTTTGATTGGCCATATCTTGCTCGTTCGAGCTCCAATCGACGTGAAACGAGTGGCGTCAGAATCCCGGCGATGAACTCTTTGACTTTCCATCATTTTTGCTTGGATTTGAGATAATCAATTTTTCACCTTTTTGAATGCCTGATTCACCTGTTTGACCAAACCTTTGACTGCACATAACTTTTACATACGAAATCCTTTTGAGCCTGTTCAATTTGCATCAGGATCGTGTCAGTGACCTCTTTTCAATGCTGTTGATTCTGTCAAGTTCTAAGACTGTAAAATTTTTAGTTATTCTATGTCCACCTGGATCACTCCTCTGCACTAGGGATTCAAACGGCCCGACCCCCTTTTATAAGGACTCATTTCTATTATCATTCATTAAATAGAAAGGAGGCCCGTATATGTAGCAAAGAAAGCCGCTTGGCAGATTGGTGGAGAGTAAAAAGAAGAAGCAGGAGATCAGGGGTTCAACCCCCACAAACCAACCTTTTAACAATCAAACTGCCACATGTGCCATGTGGCACCCAATCATTGGGCCATGTGGCATTACCTCATTCATCCGTCAGTGACACATGTCATGCTAGATTGGTCCACATCTTTAGACCTACCACGTCATCTGCTGACTAATATGCAGCCATTTGCCATGTGTCAAACTCTAGATTTGCCACATCAATAAGTACCACTGTGTCTGCCATGTTAGCATGCTGACGTCATCATTGTACTATCTAGTCGGCATGGTCAACCCTCAACTTTGACTAGCCATATCTTTCTCGTACGAGCTCTGATCGAGGCGAAACAAGCGGTGTCAGAATCGTGGCGACGAGCTCTTCAACTTGGAATCATTTTTGCTTAGATTTGAGACAATCAATTTTTCACCTTTTCGAATGCCTGATTCGCTTATTTGACCAAACCTTTGACTACACATAACGTCTGCATACGAACTCCTTTTGAGCCTGTTCAAGTTGCGTTAGAATTGTGTCAGTGACCTCTTTCCAATGCTATTGATTCCATCAGGTTCTAAGACTGCAAAATTTTTAGGTGTTCTGGATCCACCTAGATCATTCCTCCCCACTGGGGGTTCAAACCACCCAACCCCCTTTTATAGGGATTTGTTTCTATTATCATTCTTTAAATAGAAAGGAGGCCCCTATATGTAGCAATGAAAGCCACTTGGTATATTGGTGGAGAGTGAAAATAGGAAGCAGGAGGTTAGGGGTTCGACCCCCACGAACCAACCTTTTAACAAGCAAATCACCACATGTGCCACGTGGCACCCAATCATTGGGCCACGTGGCATTCGCTCATTCGTCCGTCAGTGACACGTGTCACGTTGGATTGGTCCACATCTTCAGACTTACCACGTCATCTGTTGAGTCAGATGCCGCCATCTACCACGCGTCAACATCTGGACCTGCCACACCAACAATTTCTATTGTGTCTACCATGTCAGCATGATGACGTCATTATTGTATTGTTTAGTCAGCATGGTCAACCTTCAACGTTAACCGGCCATATCTTGTTGGTACAAGCTTCGATCAAGGCAAAACAAGCAGCGTTGGAATCGTGGCGACGAGCTCTTCAACTTGGCATCATTTTTTCTTAGATTTGAGAAAAGAAAATTTTCACTTTTGTGAACGCATGATTCGCCTGTTTAACCAAACCTTTGACTGCACATAACTTTTGCATACAGACTCCTTTTGAAACCGTTCAAGTTTCGTTAGGATCGTGCTAGCGACCTCTATCCAATGACGCTGATTCCGTCAGGTTCTAGGACTATAAAATTTTTAGGTCTTCTGGATCCATTTAGATCATTCCTTCGCACTGGGGGTTCAAACGACCCGACCCTCTTTTATAGTGATTCGTATATGTAGCAAAGAAAGTCGCTTGGTATATTGGTGGAGAGTGAAAATAGCAAGGTTCGACTGCACAAACCAACCTTTTAACAATCAAACCACTAGATGTGCCACATGGCACCCAATCATTAGGTCACATGGCATTACCTCATTCGTCCATCAGTGACACATGTCACACTGGATTGGTCCACATCTTCAGTGCTGCCACGTCATCTGTTAACTCAGATGCCGCCATCTGCCACTTGTCAACCTCTAGACCTACCACATCAATAACTTCCACTGTGTTTGTTATGTTAGCATGCTGATGTCATCATTGTACTGTCTAGTCGACATGGTCAACCCTTAACTTTGACCGACCATATCTTGCTTGTACGAGCTCTGATCGAGGTGAAATGAGTGGCATCGAAATCATGGCGACAAGCTCTTCGACTTGGCATCATTTTTTGCTTAAATTTGAGACAATCAAATTTTCACT
Organism: Cunninghamia lanceolata; assembly: GCA_027924645.1. Classification (NCBI taxonomy): domain Eukaryota; kingdom Viridiplantae; phylum Streptophyta; class Pinopsida; order Cupressales; family Cupressaceae; genus Cunninghamia; species Cunninghamia lanceolata. The sequence continues at coordinate 26,817,029 of BSBN01000339.1, read as the reverse complement.
TTTTTGAACGCTTGATTCGCTTGTTCGACTGAACCTTTGACTGCGCATAACTTCTACATACGAATGGCTTTTGAGCCCGTTCAAGTTGTGTTAGGATCGTATGAGCAACCGCTTTCCAATGATGCTGATTCCATCATGTTCTCAGATTACAAATTTTTTTGGTCTTCTGGATCCACCTGGATCATTCCTCCCCACTTGGGGTTCAAACCACCCAACCCCCTTTTATAGGGATTCATTTCTATTATCATTCTTTAAATAGAAAGAAGGCCCGTATATGTAGTAAAGAAAGACTCTTGGTATATAGGTGGAGAGTGAAAATACCAAGCAAGAGGTCAGGGGTTCAACCACCACAAACCAATCTTTTATCAATCAAACCACCACATGTGCCATGTGGCACCCAATCATTGGGCCACGTGGCATTACCTGATTCATCTGCTAATGACACATGTCACGTTGGATTGGTCCACATCATCAGACCTGCCACATGATCTGCTGACTCAGATGTCGCCATCTACCATGTGTCAACCTCTGAACCTGCCACGTTAACAACTGCCACTGTGTCTGCCATGTCAGCATGCTGATGTCGTCATTCTATTGTCTAGTTAGCATGGTCAACGCTTAACTTTGACCGGCCATATCTTGCTCGTACGAGCTCTGATTGAGGTGAAATGAGCAGCGTTAGAATTGTAGCGATGCACTCCTTGACTTGGCATCATTTTTACTTGGATTTGAGATAATCAATTTTTTTATCTTTTTGAACCCCTGATTCACCTGTTTGACCGAACCTTTGACTGCACATAACTTCTGCGTATGAACTCCTTTTGAGCTCGTTCAAGTTGCATTAGGATCGTGTCAACGACCTCTTTCTAATGATGTTGATTATGTTAGGTTCTGAAATTGCAAGATTTTTATGTCTTCTGGAACCACCTATATCATTCCTCCCCACTAGGGGTTCAAACCACACAACCCCCTTTTATAGGGATTTGTTTCTATTATCATTCTTTAAATAGAAAGGAGGCCCATATATGTAGAAATGAAAGCCGCTTGGTAAATTGGTGGATAGTGAAAATTGAAAGCAGGAGGTCAGGGGTTCAACCCCACAAACCAACCTTTTAACAAGCAAGTCGGCACATGTGCCACGTGGCATCCAATCATTGGGCCACGTGGCATTCGCTCATTCGTCCATCAGTGACATGTGTCATGCTGGATTGGTCCACATCTTCAGACCTACATGTCATATGTTGAGTCAGATGACGCCATTTGCCATGTGTCAACATCTAGACTTGCCACCTCAACAACTGCTACTATGTCTTCCAACATGGTCAACCCTCAACTTTGACCGGCCATATCTTGCTTGTACGAGCTCGGATCAAGGCAAAATGAGCAGTGTTAGAATCATGGCGACGAGCTCTTCGACTTGGCATCATTTTTGCTTGGATTTGAGACAATAAACTTTTCACTTTTTTAAAAGAATGATTCACCTGTTTGACCGAACCTTTGACTGCACATAACTTCTGTATACAAACTCCTTTTGAGCGCATTCAAGTTGTGTCAGGTTCGTGCCAATGACCTCTTTCCAATGACGCTGATTCTGTTAGGTTCTAAGACTACAAACTTTTTAGGTCTTCTGGATCCATTTAGATCATTCCTTCCCAGTGGGGGTTCAAACTACCTGACCCCCTTTTATAGGGATTCATTTCTATTATCATTCTTTAAATAGAAAGGAAGCCCGTATATGTAGCAAAGAAAGCTGCTTGGTATATTGGTGGAGAGTGAAAATAGTAAGGTTTGACCCCACAAACTAACCTTTTAACAATAAAACTGCCACATGTGCCACATGGCACACAATCGTTAGGCCAATTTGCATTACCTCATTCGTCCGTCAGTGACACATGTCACACTACATTGGTCCACATCTTTAGACCTGCCACGTCATCTACTGACTCAGATGCCGCCATCTACCATGTGTCAACCTCTAGACCTACCACGTCAACAACTGCCACTTTGTTTGCCATGTCAGCATGCTGATGTTGTAGACACCCAAAATTGACTCATTATCATTAGCATTCAAATATTGCATTATCCATCATCTGCATTTGTCTAACACACTTGAGCAATATCCCTAACACATCTATTTCTTCTATTAATTAAATAAATTTATATTTATTTAATTAATTCATTAGCTATTTCTTCTATTTCCTCTAAGCTATAATCAAACAATCTTTGACTATTTAATTATCTTTATTCTATCTATTTTTAATTAAATAAATTTTATTTATTTAATTAAAAATTCCTTTCATAAACCCACTTTTTAATTGATTAAATAAATTTTATTTATTTAATTAATTTCTCTTATCATTTATCTCATGCGCTGACATGTGTGCCCCTTTTCATTTAAAAAAGATAAGTGGTACTACATCCTTTATTTAATACAATTCACATGTAGTACTTTTTTATGTACACGGTCACACATAAGCCTTATCTTTGTTGATAACTGAGAGGGGGGGTGAATCAGTTATCCTAATTATTTCTTCTTCTAAACTTTCTTATTAATCAATGCAGTATTGAATCAAACAAACAAACATTACTATGAAATGAGAAACACATGACACAGTATTTTTGACGTGGAAACCCTGTTAAGGGAGAAAACCACGGGGTGATTAACCCAAAGATTATTCTCTGTTAGAAGAATAAGGAGTTACAAAAATGGCACTTGCCGATTAGGGCTCACTGCCCGAGCACACTGCTCACAAAGAGGCACACTGCCTACAAGGAGACACACTGTCTACAAAAGAATGTTATACAATACTTGAACTGATTGGAAGCATCCACATATGCTGGAGTTCAGTTCCGGTTAGGCTCAGTACATTGATCTGCTGCACTTCATCTTTCCTCTTCTCTTTATTCTGCTTTCTTTTTACATACCGGATCTTTCTTACTACTTCTGCTCTGTTCTGTACTTATTCGCATACACCATCACACAACTACTACTCTCACAACTCAATCCATCATGCATATATATCTGCACAAGTAATTTCATCACCTTTCTAGTCGGCATCTGGAACAGTCTATTTTCTTACAAACTCTGTTCTGTCAGCTGAATCCTTGCACATCAAGTAATGTGGATCAAGCATATACTTGTAGATATCATTAATCATGTCGGCCAAACATGATTCATGCCTTCACAACCTTTACCATCAACAGTAACACATCCAGAAAATAGTCTGATGTTCTGTCAGTCAGTTCTTCCTCTGTTCTCACTGTCACTCAGGAATCTGGTACTCAACTATTCATATCTTTTTCCTTGTCCATCACCGGAGGCTAAGTCCTTGGAATATGCTACTCAAGGTAGTCCTCTTGACTTCCCCAAATCTACACTGCACCAAGATACTTCCTCTGAGAGATCCAGACCAATCTGTCAGACCTTGCCACATGCTTTGTTCTTGTTCACCGGACCACAACAATCTTCATTCTGACTTCCGGTAGAGACACACCATGACTTGCGGATATGTGGGATGACCTTTGTTGCCATCAATGACAACAACCATGAATCCATATAGTGTCTCTTGCCAATAATCTCCCCCTTTGGCATTGATGGCAACACTTAGTGAAAAATGACTAAGTGTTTACACTATGCTCCCCCTTGGCTGATGCTCTATCTTTATATACAATTTCTAGAAATCCCCCTTAGTTGGATTCCTCATTTTTCACTACTTCTCACTCTCCCTTTGACATCAATGGCAAAGGGTAGGTTCTGCACACCAAAAATTTCAAAAAATTTTACTATACTTGGCTGTATATTACATATTCACAAAAACTGAAGAATGTTTGCAAAGGATGTCTTCAATTGGATGAGTTCTGTAGCCCAACTTTGCTTCATTCTATCCAAAATTGAAATGTGACCACTCAACAAAAATGCAAAAGCTTCTGCCCTCTTAAGATCTGTCGGATCATTGGTTTGGGCAGTAGTCTTGGCATCATTTATGGCCTCATGCATAGTTTCTAACTTAGGAATTATAATCCTTCTAAGTTCTCCCATCCGGTTAATTATATTCTTCCTTTCCTTTTCAAAATTCTGGATTGCATTTGTGATTGCAATAGTTTGACATTTTTGATTTACTATGGAGGAAGAGAGAGGATCAAAACTTTGAGACAAACTAAGTAGTTTGTCCTGTTCCTCTTTTATTTTCTTATCAATTTCTACTGTTGCCTTTGACCAGGAGATACAAAATTTGTAAATGTCACCGCCATCCTTAAGAGCATTTTCTAGGCTCTTTATCCCAATACTCATATTTCTCCTATCATGAGAGATCAATCCTAGTACCTCTGAGAATCTCTTATTCAAAAACTCCTTCCGGACCTTTTCTTCAGCTGATTTTCTAGAGAGTCAAAATGTGTACCAACACTGCTGACTAAGGTTTTTAGATTATCAGAAGAGGAGGCTGTCGGATCTTTTTGGACCGATGGCATAATCTTTTCAAGCACTCTGGAAGCAACCTCTATCAACTCACAGTCTTCCATATGAGACTTTAGGAGTTTTTCATTTGCCTTAGCATTTGCAAATGAAGCTATCTTCATTATCTGTATCAGAGAGAGGGAATCAAAGTTGAATGGACCTTGTAGAAGCTCCGGTTCATCAATCTCTATTGTTTCTTTGCTCAAAAATTTTTGAACAGTTTGTGCAGTGTCTCTTGCCGGAGACAGATGTTTCTTCTTTTATGCAATCTTGGAACTGTCCTTTGGAATTTTCTCTCCTTCCACATTCTTACCACTATCAGTTGTGGTTTTCTCTGTTGGAGTCTTCTCTTTCTCTGCACCCTTGGTACTGTCAACCTCTTTTTTTTTTACCTCTGCTTCTTTCTCCTGTAGTTTCTCTTCTTCTTTGGATCTGGAGACCGTAGGGGAAACCGGAGGAGAGATGCTAGTCTGTTCAAGGGCCACTTCTTCCAGAGCAGAGGATTCCAAGTCCACAGCTATTTCTGCACCTAAGTCCTCTACAATAGGAAGATTAAACCTTTTGAAGGCCTTCCGGAGGATCTCTTCTGTATCCATGGCTACCTTGTTAGTCTCACCAAGCATGAGTTTATTCATCCTTGCTTTACTTCTGAACTCATCTTTGCAGTCTTTGAATATTATGTTCATTGTCTTGGGATCAATTTGAGGATATAGCTAAATAGCTATCTGCTCCCAGATCTCAAGATCTTTTGCCTGGGCATTGTTCTTTCTTATTTCTAATTCCTTCTCTAGACTCTTAGGAATTTCAGAGATAATCTCAATAAAAGCTTTATTGTAAATGTTAAGATACCTGATAGTAGCTTCCTACAGGATCTTTTGGTCAGCCTCATTGTAGTCATCATAGAATTCATCCACTGGTTGAAGGTTCCCATCCACAGTGACTGATTTGATTACACTGTCTAGAGACAGGGTGGGCTTTTCAACAAATTTCTCTGCCATTTCTTCCTTGTCTTGGTCTGTGGAGGGTTTACTGGATCCTTTCTTCTTCTGCTTCTTTATTTTTTTACTCCCTCATCAGATTCAGTTTCCTCTTCATCTCTTTGACTCTCATAAGCCCTTGTGGCTTTCGTCTTGGATCTTTTGCCGGATGCCTGGACTTCCGGTTTTGAGCTTTTGGTTGTGGGAGGTGCAGATCTTTTTGATGATCTGGTCTGGGTGGAGGTTTCAACCAGAACACTTTCTTCACTTTTCTTTTCTGCCCTCTTCTTCTCTTTCTCATCCCCTTCCTTCTTCTTCCGGTGAGCATCAAGTGCCTCCATGGAGATCCCAAGGCCTTGTGCTATGTGTTCTACTTCTTTTCTAACCTTCCTCTTGATCTCCGGTTCTCTGAGTTCAACATGAATTTTTATACTCAGTTCCTCAAATGTTTCAAACCTTTCTACCTTTGGATCTTTAGGCTGACTTAGCATGTGTTGAACATGCAGCTCCACAATCTATTCATCCACTTCATACCCCATGGGCATGATCCACACAGTTCTTGGTTCTACTGCCTCCATTAGGCACTGATCTATTTCTACCATAAAGCATACTGTGTCTTTGTACTTTTCAACAAGAGACTGGGGTATTCTTTCTCTTGCATGCATCATGCTTTGGAAGTTCTTGAAATATCCCCACAGGGCTGTTTTTCTTGCTTTAGCATCCCCAAGTCTATGCAAATAATCTTTGATTTGGATGGCAACTGGTCTGTCATTCTGCCATATCCATCCACTGGATCCGGGAAGCTCATTCATGTAGTAAAAGAAGAGACAAAGGATCAAATTGCCATACTTGAAGGAGTTTTTCTTGTCCTTCTTGATCTTTTGCAGATTTTCCAAAAGTTGGTTTAGAAGAAGCTCACACAAGTCATAGTCTGCATTTTCCTTTAGCATTTGATAAGCTGTGTAAATAGCAGTTCCCGGTACTGAATTTTCCCTGCTGGAGTGATAGATCTTGTAACCAATTATCATAGATGCAAATTTGACATCCGGTTCAGTGATGTCTTCAATTGTCATAGCTCTCTTGTCAAATTTAGATCCGGTTGCATCACTAACTGTCTAATTTTTGACAGACTTGAGAATAACCATCCACCGGATGAGTGCAGACCGGTTACAGCCCTAATTGCATCTTTGGTAATCTTGAAAGGCTTGTTCAACCATAGGAAATTGTCATGCACTCTACTTAGTACATACCGGACCCATTCATCTTCTTCAAAACAGGGGAAATGAATGCACTGTGCAAAGTGTTTATCTCGGATGGCTTTGTACTGAGGCTTAATCTCAAAGGATTCATCTATCAACTGTTTGTGATAGATATCCATCAATTTTGATTCTCCAAAGTCTTCAAAATTTACATGAATGTAAACCCTAATGTCCTCCGTATGTAATACACCATACGGAACACTAGAGAAGGCTCCTAGGGGATCTACCTCCAAAGATTTGTATGGATGTTTCTTGAATGTGGGCGAGGTCTATCAGAGATCTTAACTATATTCAGAGTAGCCATTTTTCAAAGATTTGCAGTGAGATGTTGAAAACGGAAAATACCTTATGCGCCTTCGGTTACACGAAGTGGTTGGATTGATTTTTGTATGTAATGACTTCTGCAAGAGATCTTTGATGAACTTGATGAATTTTGTTGCAGAGCTCCACTTTTCACTTCTTCTTGAGTGCAGAATGAATAAGTGATTTATGAGAAATCCCTTATATTACTCCGCAAACCCTAATATCTGATTGCAATAAATGCTCGACCTACATTATTCTGGTTTGCCTTATTTGGATAAATTTGAAGAACCGGATCAGTCCTGATCTATGAACATCATGCGGATCTTCCAACAAATCAAGATGACACATCAAAAGGACATCCCAAACACTCTGTCCAATCCACAGAATAAGACAATGCACTTTTGGATCTCTCTGGACCTTTTTGTACTCCTCTGTCATTTTGGAGCATCTCCCGGAACAGGTCTTACTTGATCGATCACAACTTCTTCACATCTTCATGCGGACCTCTGAAATCTTATCTGGATCATCTCAAGACTTATATCTTCAAACCCTTTACTCCGCATCTTGTGCCACATCCGGCACCACTTGATTGGCTGGGGGAACAGGATATTCTTTAAGTCTCCCCCTGAGCCGGAGCTTACCTTTTAATTTTCAGAAGGAATATCAGCACCAGAGTCTGGTGCGGATCCAACCTCTACATTCTCTAAACTTTTCTTCACCCAAATCTTGTTCATCTGATTCCTAACTTCATCCGCATTCATCTTCTGTTTACCCTTGTCTTGATTCTAATTATACACCGGACCTCTTTTGTCCTGATTCTTGCTTCTGCAGACTTTTGCATTATGACCGGACCTATTACAGATTTGGCAAATAACATTTCCTTGCATATTTGATTGATAACCTCTTGATCTGCATTGATTAGCCATATGACCTACTCTATTGCATGCAAAGCATCTACCATTGAATGATTTGTTTATTTGCATATTTCTGCATTCATAAGACTTGTGTCCATACCTTTTACAGTTAAAGCACTGTCCAGAGAAGGATGAATTAGTCTGATTCATTCTCTTTCTACACTAATTAGCTTTGTGACCAAAGTGATTGCAGCTGTGGCAGTATCCATTGAACGATGGATATCTTTGAGCATTTGGCTGTCTTACCAGAGGTCTTCTAGGCCTATTGCTTGGATTTTCTGATCCAAAATTCTTTTGTCCAGATTCAGAGCTTTCTCCTTTCTCATATCCCAAACCATACTTGTCATCTGTCCTCTTTTGACTTCCAAGAAGAACTTCAAGTTGAGTAGAACTTATCTTGAATTTCTCTTTATATTCATTTGCTGTTTGAAGATCTCTTTTGAGAGAGACAATTTGATCTTCAAGTTTTTCTTCATTATCTTTGGCATCTTGAAGATTAGATTCAAGATGTCTAATAATCCTGTCCATTTGGTGGCAATCTTCTGATTTCTCTTTGAGAGATTGTCTTAGATTGTCTTCAGCTTTTCTTTTCTCTTCAATCTCTTGAGTAAACTTTATAACTCCCGATTCCATTTCATGTCTTACCATAATGACTTCTTTTGATAACTTTTCACATAACTTGGTTTTCTCAGTCAATTCTTCATTTGTATTACTTTCTTCATTTTGTCTTGCCAATTGTTGGAGCAGCTCCTTTCTTTTTTTCATAGAGAGACTTAATTTGTCCTTTAGTTCTCTCATGAATTCATCAGCCTGTTTGAGTCTTTCCTTTAATTCATTGACTTCAGAGTTTGACTGTTCAAGATCCTCAAGGGCAGTCTTGAGTTGCTCCCTTAAACCATATGCATCCATTTGAACTCCCAGATCTTCCTCAAGTTGTTAGGCTCTATTAGGAGGAACTTAGCTCTGATACCAATTGTTGATAACTGAGAGGGGGGGTGAATCAGTTATCCTAATTATTTCTTCTTTTGAACTTTCTTATTAATCAATGCAGTATTGAATCAAACAAACAAACATTACTATGAAATGAGAAACACATGACACAGTATTTTTGATGTGGAAACCCTGTTAAGGGAGAAAACCATGGGGTGATTAACCCAAAGATTATTCTCTGTTAGAAGAATAAGAAGTTACAAAAATGGCACTTGCCAATTAGGGCTCACTGCCCGAGCACACTACTTACAAAGAGGCACACTGCCTACAAGGAGACACACTGTCTACAAAAGAATGTTATACAATACTTGAACTGATTGGAAGCATCTACATATGCTGGAGTTCAGTTCTAGTTAGGCTCAGTACACTGATCTGCTGCACTTCATCTTTCCTCTTCTCTTTATTCTGCTTTCCTTTCACATACCGGATCTTTCTTACTACTTCTGCTCTGTTCTGCACTTATTCACATACACCATCACACAACTACTACTCACAACTAAATCCATCGTGCATATATATCCGCACAAGTAATTTCATCACCTTTCTAGTCGGCATCTGGAACAGTCTATTTTCTTACAAACTCTGTTCTGTCGGCTGAATCCTTGCACATCAAGTAATGCGGATCAAGCATATACTTGTAGATATCATTAATCATGTCGGCCAAACATGATTCATGCCTTCACAACCTTTACCATCAACAGTAACACATCCGAAAAATAGTCTGATGTTCTGTTAGTCAGTTCTTCCTCTGTTCTCACTGTCACTCAGGAATCTGGTACTCAACTATTCATATCTTTTTCCTTCTCCATCACGGGAGGCTAAATCCTTGGAATATACTACTCAAGGTAGTCCTCTTGACTTCCCCAAATCCACACTGCACCAAGATACTTCCTCTAAGAGATCCAGACCAATATGTCAGACCTTGCCACATGCTCTGTTCTTATTCACCGAACCACAACAATCTTCATTCTGACTTCTGGTAGAGACACACCATGACTTGCGGATATGTGGGATGACCTTTGTTGCCATCAATGACAACAACCATGAATCCATATAGTGTCTCTTGCCAACAATCTTCCCTCCACTTATCATTTTCACATTCACATATGTCTATCATTTAATCTTAGCCATTCACATAGCCACCAAATCTCCACCGTTGATTGATTTTGGTTGAGTTCTATATAAACACCCTCTCATTCCATACTACACCTAATCCAACATTCATATAGCATCTACATTATCATCCTGAGCATATTGAGCACTTTAGCATCCATCTAGCATTTTATCATTATCATCCATCCATCATGGCATCTTTTATCTTCATAATTGTTTATTGTTGAAGAAGAAATCTACATCATAAACAAGGAATCATATAATCTAGGTGATATTGTTCTCGAATTGCATGCTTTTGATTTCATTTGGATTAGATTCTTTAATGATGGTAGGGTTAGGTTTTCATGGCTATGCTTGATCTTATTAACCTAATTTTTTACCTATCACATTCTGGCACGCTCGGTGGGACCTACGTCCTTGATTAACTTTTCTATTTGAAGTTTTTTTTGTGAAGATTAGATTTTTTGAGCACTTATGGCAAGTTCTAGTCGATGTCTACACAAACACATCACTTTTGGCCTTTCTAGGATCGCTCTTGAGCAAACAGTAGTCACTTTTTTCTTGTTTTGCATCGCTTATAAGCTAATAGTGGTTGCTTACTGCCTGTTTTGAATCACTTTTAACCTAACAGTGATCACCTTGAACTATCTGAATCGCTTATTGTGAAACTAGGGTTTTTGTTACATTCTATTTTTATTGCAGATCTGAGTCGCTTATGACCCATAACAGTCGCCTCTTGCTTTTTCGCATTGCTTATGAGCTTTATCAATCTGTATCTAGTGTTATTGGCATCACTTTTGATCTGTAACATCTCATCTGTGGCAGAATATAGTTTGCTTCTGATCAACAGTTGATTGCCTTTGGTAAACTGTCATTTTCAGTCCTTATCATTTGTAGTTTGGTTTTCTTGGCTACTAATTGGGTATTTGTGCAACATATTATCAATTGTCCAAGAAAAGGAGGTTATCAAATTACTAACATATCTGTTGCAGCTTTGATCGGTCCAAGACTTGTGGTTTTTCACTAAATTAGGAACATTTGGGCTTGGTGCTTAAAAAGAATCATTGCTTGCTCTGTGCTTGATTTATCTTTTTTGATTTCTTGCATGTGCTTGATTGTAACCCAAATTTAATAACAAAAATATCCTCTCCCCTTGCCTATCAAATGGATCTTGGGTGTATGAGAACTTGTTAGTATCTTTAGAGGGGCTACCTTCTTGGTGTGAGAAGGGATACGACCCAAGCGGTAATGGGCTAAAGCCAAGTCCTTCCGAACCGCTATATAAGAAAAGTGTTTGTGTCGAAAGCCACAAACAATGGGTGTTGTTGTGTTATACCGATAGCCAACCTCCCCCAAAACCCTCCAAAGTGTAACCCTTGAAGGCTAGGAGACTCCATAATGGAGAGTAGTGCTGCCGTACATATAGCCACCCGAACTAATGCCCTTATTAGAAACTTTGTGTAGTAGCCAAAAACCTTCTATTTGTTGATGCAAAAGGTGGGACCTTTGAAGTTGCCCTGGTTCACGTGGTTCATAGAAGAGATAGTAGGGACAATCCTAAGGTTTGGTGGGGGGACAAGCCTTGGGAAACTTGGATCTTGGTATGCATGAGAAGTGTGTGCCGTGGAGGGGAGCTGGTGCTACCAAGATCCGAAGCTATCCGCTTTGAATAAGCACGGCCAGGCGACTTAACAAATACAGTCCTTTCCTAGCCTAGGTTGTACAAGTTTGTGATTGTTGTGAGTGTGAGTGACTGTAATTACTGTTTTCTTGTTAAAAAACATAAATCAGACATATTTCCTGACAGACAGTCACTTTTGAGCTTAAACTACCCGCATACAAACAACTGGATCACTTTTAAACAACATTCAGTCACCTTTTTCCTAAAATGGATCACTTTTAAACAATAGTCAGTCGCCTTTTGCCTAAACTGGATTGCTCTTAAACAACAGTCAATCACCTCTGGTCTAAACTGTGTCGCCTTTGATTAACAGTAAATCACTTCTAAGTCAATACTGGTCACCTATAGCAAATTGGCTCACCTCTAGTTAAGATTGTAGCCTGTTATTTGAACCAAAACTAGATTGCATTTAAGCTATCACCAGTCACCTTTGGCCTTTTCTGAGTCACATATGAGCTATTACCCGTCGCCTATGGTCAATTACCAACAAATCTTAGTGACTCAGCTGAATCTGCTACACTTCTAGCTTGCTTAGCCTCAGCATGAGCTTTCAGACCTGTCACTAATCATTAGCAGATACCTAGACTTTGTCTCCTACTTTGAGTTTACCAACCAATTGAACTTTGTGAGCTTTTCATCTTTTTGAGATCTCAAACCAACAAACCAAACATCAAATCAATCAACTCAATCAATCAGCAAAACATCATCCCTTGGCTTTAGCTTTAGCAACATCAGCAACATAACAACCTTAGCAAACAACTTTTCCCTTTGAGTGTGTGAGCTATTCTCTAGGGAAGTCTAACCAACAAAGCAACCAAGCAACCTAACAACAAAGCAAATAGCCAACCAAGCAACCCAACAACAAAACAAACAACAAACCAACAACCAACGACCCGCAACTAAACAATCAGCAAACCATCATCTTTTTGGGTCTCAAAACCTTGACAAGTGAAAGTTCAGTTTTCAACATCATTCATCATGCCTCAAACTAGGAGTCAATATAGAGTTGAAATGGAAGCCAAATTGTGAGCTGAAATGGAAGCCAAATTGCGAGCTGAAATGGAAGCCAAAGTACAAGCTGAGATGGAAGCTAAGATGCAACAATCTAGATCAACACTTCTTACAGACGCAACTTAATTTACGACCGACATGCCTCCTCCTATGTTTGTGCCCCATGGGTACACCATTGGAGAGTCATTTTCACAAGTACAACCTCAAACATTTTTGGAGATTTATGAGGAACAATCCCAAGAAGACTTATTAGAATTTTGAGATACACATGTATGGGTTCAATTTGAGAGACTTGTTTTATCTGATCCTAATCGCTACTTCTTGCAACTTACCCGCATGGGAGATAAATTATCAAGAGATTTTGACATATCCGCTATTAGAGAGCACGATCCAAACACTCCCGCTGTTGTTGCAAAGGAACCATCCACTATAGTCACACCATCCCATACCATATTACAAACTCCATCTTCCAACCCATCTCTTTCATTGCCTATTGTTACTTCATTTGATCCACCACACTCGGAGTACACTCTAAAACCTTTGATAACTCCAACCAATGTACTCCCTTTCATTTTGCAAAATCTAAACATTCCACCTTTCCATGTTCCCCAACATACTCCTTCTCCCACCATGACCATTTCCATGCCTCAAGTAACACAAGCTGTCCATGTGGCCCAAGTGTAAACTCCTCAAACATCACAAGCTATCCCCATATCCCATATTCCGCAAGCTTCTCAAGCTATCCAAACAATACCAACGGTCCAAACTTCACAACCATCACAATCCACTACATCACCTGTGGACACCACATCTCATATTCCTACCACTACTAATATGATCTCCACTGTCTCCACTAATCCATCCAATACATCATACAATCCCAATGTTAGTCTTATTGACATGAGTGACCCGCCTATTATTTCTCAAGCCAATCCTAGCACTATAGTCACTTATGTTGATCAACTTACATCCATTCCATCATCTTCTTACAATCCTTCACAAACCATCAATCCATCCTATGCTACCCAAGGTTTGCTTGTTGTCACTCAACACATGATATAAACCAATCCTCATGTTGTTCAAAATACAAACCTAAGTGTCCATCCTTCTTTCGCATCCACCAATCCTTCCATCACTTACCATGTCACAAATCCAACTCCAAATTCACAACCATTAACTAATGCCAATCCATCTTCCACCTCTCATGTGATGCAAAATCTTGGTGCTAATTTGTCACAATATACCCAACCACCGCTTTTGTCTCAAGGACGCAATCTTCAACCACATATGGGTCGCATACCAATCCTTTGACATACATTATGAGTACGCAACCTCAACAAACGGTCATGGCTTCATATATCCCACAACAACAACCTCAATATGCATCATACCATGTTTCACCCCCTTTGCAACAACAGCAATTATCTCTAGCGGATGTTCAACAAATGATTAACCAAGCGGTAGGACAAAGCAAGAAGACATTTTCCTTAGAAAACATATGCGCTTATCCATTTGACAAGTCACTTCATATGACACCTTTTCCGCCACACTTTGAAATTCTGCAATTTGACAAGTACAAAAGAAAAGGAAATCCTGAAGACCATCTTAGAGCATTCTTTGTGGCATGTCTCGATGTTGCTCATGACGATACATATGTTTTGAGACTATTTCCTTGAAGCTTAGTAGGAGAAGCTCTTGAATGGTTCTCTCATTTACCTCTGGGAATTAAGTCTTTTGTGAAATTAGCAAATAAGTTTTGATCACACTTTGCTTTTAACATTGAACATGAGGTAAACATGAATGACCTTGTCAACAATAAACAACGCAATGGTGAAGCCTTTTCTTCATTTACTCAATGATGGTGTAATATGGCTAGCAAACTATCATGGGAAATACCTAAGAAGCAACAGCTTGATATCTTTGTTCAAAATCTTCATCTCGAGATGTCATTCCAACTACAATTGCAAAGTGCTAGGACCTTTGATGAACTTGTTTCCAAAGGAACCATCATTGAATGAGCTTTAATTGCTAAAGGCACTATCAAGATTTTTCACGATAAAAAAGACTATCCTCAAAACTCCAATGATAAGTCTCACTTTTGAACAAAAACAAGAATGTTGTCAACGACGGTGTTGTGGATGCAAAGAACATACAAACTATGAAAGATCCCATTAACATTCAAGCTGCTTCTACAACAACACAACCTTTTCAACAAACTCGACAACGACAAACTTCAAATCCTCGCTGACAATTTACACCATTAGCAGAACCTATGGAAGTTGTCTTTTGAAAACTTCTCCAAGCAGGCGATATTATGTTACCAGATGCGCCAACTAATAGTGAACCACTCTTCAAAGCTCCTTGGTATAAAGAAAATGAGTATTTCGATTACCATAGAGTTAAAGGACACAAAACAAATGGTTGTATGCGCTTAAAACATGTTATCCAAGATTGCATCAATCAAGGTTTAATCAAAATTACACCTTCAACAACTCAACTTGTACATCAACTGACATCAAACTATGATCTAGATGCTTTCAAGAATCCACTTCCATATCATGACAAACCAAGTAATCCCCATGTTGGGAATGCCATTTAGTACAACTATGAATCATCAACTATTGGCCGCATTGACCATACTCGCATTTCTACCATCACTATCCAAGGCAAAGCACCTATCTGCATTGTAACCACTTGAAGAGGTCACGTTACCATTCAAGGAGCACCTGTCCATCCTCCTCGACCATTTTCTAACTATAATATCCTTGATCACCTTAGCAAAACACCTACACATATTTCCATTCTTGAGTTGCTTCGTATATCCCCCACTCACAAAGCTATCCTTGACAAAGCCTTACAAGAATCTTCGATGCCTAACAATATTGATATCACACAATTCCAATCTATGGTCGTTAGCATTGCAGCCCCTTGTCATTTAACCTTTTTTGAGAAAGATCTTCAGCACTCCATTCATCCTTCACACAATGAAGCCCTTCATATTGAAGTGTTTGTCAAACAACGTCGTATCAAATGAATCTTGGTGGATGGTGGAGCTGGTCTAAATATATGTTCCTTGAAATTAATAAAATAATTGGGATATTCTGAGAAAGATGTTAAAACCTCCAAGGTCATTACTATCAGAGCATATGATGATGTCGAGAGAGATACTGAAGGGATTATTTACTTGCCTATCCAATTCAGGCCGGTCACTACTGAAACCTATTGTCAAGTTCTTGATATCGAGCTTCCTTATAACATCATCCTTGGCCATCCATGGATACATGCCCTCAAAGTAGTTCCTTCTACATAACATCAATGTCCTAAATTTCCACATAACAATGTTGAGATTACTATCCATGCTGATCCCAATCCATTTGAATTTTGTCATGCCTTTCAAGCTAAATACCAGAGTTGAAACTACATTCTATGTATGAGGAAAATCGATTATGTTTAAATGACTAAATCAAAAACCCATAACATAAAGAGATCTATCTAAATAAAATCCATTATCGATAAATCAAATGAAATAAGAAAGCTTTTACTCATATTGTGTTGTTCTCTTTGTTGAATGTGGATTGCTCAATAACGCTGCGAAACCATGTTTGCAACAAGCAAGTGTAGGTGCTCAAAGATCAATGTCAAAAGATCGTAAAGTGCTCAACAATGCGATGTATACTCCAAGCATTGTAAAGGATGCCTGAGGATAAGTGATCGAAGAGGATTTATGAAGGAGATGGGGGGGTTTATATAGGTTTCAACAGAGATTGATCAATGGTCCAGATAATTCAAAAGAATCAATAGAGGAGATAAATCAAATAACCATGATGAATGTGCACACAACATGTGTCAATTCATAAGGATATTTTTACTAAAATGTGATGAAAACAAGATTGATTGAATAGATGACTCCACTTGTAATTTTGCCATTTTTAGAGTTCTAAAAATAAGACTGATTGTGCACATGAGTTAACAAGATATTTTAAGAGGAATTGGAAGATAATTGAAATTAAATAAATAAATTTATTTAATTGATTGTGCATGATAGAGGAACAGATGATTATAAATCAAATATTTGATTTTATTTATTTTTAGAAGATTGAGATAATTTAAATAAATTTGCATGATTTATTTAAATTTAGAAGAACAATTGATTTAATTAAATAATGCAAATTATTTAATTATAGATAAGATAGAATTTGATGAATTAATTAAATAATAGGATTTATTTAATTAATGTGGACTTGAATTTTGGAAAGAGGATAATGATTTAATTAAATAACTAAAAATTATTTAATTTTGGAAGAATAAGGAGGAATTTAATTAAATTAATTAAATAAAAAGAATTTATTCAATTAATGTTGAATAGATTATTCAATTAATGTTGAAATGCAGGTGATGTGACAGATTAGACGAAATGCAAGTGATTCAAAGACATGGTCAATTTAGGGTGTCTACATTTTTCCCCTCTTTGATGCAATGCAATTTACAACATTGCGTCAAAGAAATCGATTGTTGAAGACATGATACAATTTTTGATGCCCTAGTGTAGCTAGTTGCCCTAGCGTACCTTGAGTGGAAAGACAGGGAAGCGACAGAAGAACTAGGTTGACGCTCGACTAGAAGATTGCGTGACAAGGTAGCAGAAAAAAGAATGGGTGGGAAGAAAAAAAATGTGGGAGGGACACTATAAATAGGTCCCAAGGGGACCACACTCCTCATTTGCACACTAAGGGTTGCTAAAAATAGAGCTTAGAGCCTCCAAGCTTAGTGTGTGAGAGTTGAGTGGAGAAGGAGCTTGCAGTGAGGAGAGATGTTGATCCTAGCGCACAGACGTCGGATGGAGCTGGTGTGGACGTACGGGAGACCAGTAGGAGCTCTGACAGCGGTAAGTGTCTGAAAACCTCTGTGTACTTGAAGTTTTAGGTCAGTTTTAGGGCTTGGTCTAGGTAGGTCTTTAGGTCAGCCAAAAGTGCTACAGCATTCTAGGGCGCGTCTGGTAGTCGGTCTAGGCACTTTTGGTGTGCTAAAGCGCATTTGGTATGTTAGTAAAGCGCTGTTGATAAAAACAAAAGCACTATTGGTTGTTGGGTGCCGCGTCGTAGCACTGCTAGTAGAAATGCGCAACGCTCTTGGTAGAGCAAGAGAGCGCAGTTGGTCGGGTAGTTAGGTGCAGTTGGTAGGGGAGAATGAAAAACAAGTCACCTATGTGAGTGCAGTAAGGCACAGCTGGATGTGCAGTGCAGCGCACTTGTTGAAAACAAGTCACTTTTGGTAGATGGTAGGAAAGTGCCGTTGTAGCAACAGAAAGGCACTTTAGGCAGAACAGCGGAGCGCTATTGGATAAAACAAGGTGCTTTTAGTGAAGGTAGAATAGCGAAGGGGTTAGGGTAAACAAGGAAGTAGCTAGGGATACGCTAAGTTGGGTGTAGGGTTCACTGCATAGGGTAAATGTCGATAGGGATTTGGAGAAATGTGTAAAAGATTTGACAAGTGGTTTTGTGGATGTAGAGGATGATGCCGCCGCTGATGTCGAGAGAGATACACCACATTATAGCGGACGAGGTGGTACAGATGACGTGGGAGGAGGATGTGTTCCTAGAGTTCATGGGATTGTGGCATGTGGCACACCTTACACACATTAGGGTGAACCTTGCCCTAGTGACAGCGGTTGTGGAGAGATACCACAGTGAGACATGCTCGTTTCACTTTCTGACAGGGGAGGCTACAGTGACACTTGAGGATGTGTATCGCATCCTTAAGATCTGGATTGATGGAGAGAGATTCAATTTCGACCCAGCATGGGGCGAGGCGGGCCTGATAGAGGTGTTCTACACAGATGATCTACAAATTGAGGACAACGAGATTCGGTGGGTAGATGTTCTGAGACTCTGCGATAGGGTCAGATGGATAGTATCTTCACTGATTGGTGACTTCCTGTGCCTAGACAGGTGATCCAGAGGATTATTTGTAGGATGGGGCACTGTACTATCTAGGATATTTACACATGGCATCTAGAATGCATGGGGCCTGTGTGTGCTTGGGTAGCTGTATCGAGATATGCACTACTATGTATACAGGAGAGGCCAGAGTCTCTTAGCAGGGGTGACTCTACTATAGGTGTGGGCATGGGAGCACATCCCAGTGATCAGAGCAATTACACAGCACTGCCGTGAGAGGGGGGAGCCTTATGCATTTTTGTATGAGGGAGTTATTACACATAGGCGGCTTGTATCTCTTAGCCACTAGAGGCGACAGATCGACGAGATGGACCTATTTATTTGGAGGCCATGGCTACTATGTGAGGAGTGGGAGGATGAGCATGAGCAGCCGAGATACACTTGAGAGATAACTACCAGAGCAGGTACTCAAATAGTTTGGATTGTCAGTTGGGGAGGCTACTCATGCCAGGACACATAGGGAGGTTGGGGACTGGGATGCAAAGATTCCAGTGGCTACAGCATTGCCAAAGGTATGAGGACTTGTCCCAGTTAGATGGGACTGGGATTCAGGGCTAGTAGACCCAGGTACACTACCAGAGTATGACAGGTACTGGCAGACACACAGGCTAGTGAGGCTGACTACACCAGGTGTGGCAGGGGCAATGGGGGAGGTACTAGTCCCAGGTGTGGAGGATAGGATGAGATGGCAGGCCAGAGAGGCAAGATAACATGTAGGTGGAGAGGCCGAGGAGGAGGATCCGGTGGTAGAGACTGACCTACAATGGGCAGAGCAGTTGTTACAGGAGGAGACGACATGGAGGACATGTCTAGAGCTCCGGATGGTGCAGGTGAGTAGAGACAGGGATGCAGCCTTGATAGTGACCCAAGCAACATTGACACAGGCACATGTCGCCCTGGCACAAGCACATGCCACACCCATACTGACAGGGGATGATGGGCAGTTAGCCTAGATGACATTGGAGAGGGATGCAGCAGTACAACTACGGTTGACAGCAGAGGCTACACTACATAGAGTGAGGCGGGAGAGAGATGAGGCAAGCTGTGTATTAGGTGCCGATCTAAGGACACTATACAATGAGCTTGTCCGTGTGTAGGGAGAGCTAGTGTCGGCAGGCAGAGAGGCCGAGTGCTACAGGGGACTCTATGTTGGTGCGGTGCCAGCAGCTCAACAGGCACCTAGTTACAGAGAGAGGAGTAGGTCTAGAGCATATGAGTCACACAGGACAGGGCAATCAGTGCCCTCAGTCAGAGGACCCTTTGTGCCTCCAGGAGGAGGAGGACCAACAAGGGACCTTCGCTAAGTACAGGCGGAGGACAGGGACCATAGTAGGAGAGCAACTCTACCCACTAGAGCACGCACATTGTACATTGTATCACCTTTGTATCATTTTTGTATCATTATGGACACTTGTATATTTTGACTGATGCTTGCGTGCATCTTGATGTATATTTTGTGGGCTCTAGATAGCCTTGATGTATTTTATTGATGTATACATATGGACTATTGATGTAGACACATATAGTTTGTATTTTGATGACCTTTACATGATATATATGATGACATATTATGCTCACTGATGTTCATGCTTTTGTGTATGCACTTCTTGATGACATGGATGTGATGATATGTATGTATGATTATGGATTTATGTGATGATGTAGATTTCTTATATGATGCTTATAGATGTATGACATATGATGACACGATGCTTATAGATGTATGACATATGATGACATGATGCTATGACTTGCGATATCTAACATGTGGGTTTTGCAGATATGCACTAGAGAGAAGAAAAATGAAGATGGAAGAGAGAGACTGTTGATCGATCATTACTTTGAAAATGATATAAGGCCATGGGTAAATGATGAGCTTGTTGCATTGGTTTCACAATTGTATATAAAGAGCAATCCTTATTTTTGATATAGCACATGGATAGTTCACCACCAAGGTATAAAAGACCAAGGTGATGTGATATCCGAGTGCATGGATGTTGACTCTGCAAGCAAGTGGTTTGAACTTAGATCCCTTAGACATAATATAACCTTGTTGTACATGTGAATGAGCCATAGTCTTGAACATAAAAATAAACTTCAATACATGTAAATGCAAGAAGAATATTAAATATGTAAGATGTCAGGTCGTAACACACACAAGATAAATATGCTGCTAAGAAAGATGCTAAATATCATTCCTCAAACATGGCACGCAAAAGCAATGACTATGCCCCCAATCCGTACTGCATCGCAACATACCAAGATTATAGATAAATCAAGGTAGCCTTGAATAGGTAATGGACAAAGGAGCAAAATAAAAACCATAAAGCAAATTGACTGACTTACAAAGTAAACATACAACTGACATATTCTCTTGCCAAAGAGGTTGCTCAAGATAGATTGGATAGGAAAGATAACAGCCTTATCGTAGGAGTGATGTGTCCATTAAAGGGGGCTATCTACCTAAAAAGACAATGTTATGCTGCAGGAAATGCTACATGTCGCATGAGATGCATGTTTTGGTCTCAAAAATGGAACACTCTACAGAAGACAAGCTTGTTGATCTGGTGCTTTGGTTAAGCTAGATTAAGCTGATGTTGGCAATCGGAACAGTTGGACAGTAGATGACTCTGGAAGTAGGTTTCTTTGCTTTAGGTTTGTTAAGGACTTTTGCTTTGAAAGGATGCATTTACTTGTTGGTTTGCTGCTTGAGTTAGTCAAGTCGAGGTGAATGGATTTTGATAAACGAAAGACTAGAAAGATGACATGTCAATGGATTGAGATGGGTGAAGAATGATGAATTGTATGTGCCTGAGTATTGGATACATCCTTCGTATTCTAGACTGCCTACATACCCTGTATCCACGGGATCAAGGCACATTACAATGAAAAATGAAAAATGATAATATGTAGTTCTGGGTAGAGTGATGAGATGGATTGAGGTGGAGAGGAGGAGATCTTATGTACCTGAGTACTTGATACTTCTTTCGTATTAAAAATTGCCTACATACCCATATCCATGGGATCAAGGTACCTTAAGTTTGAGAAGAGATAATATGTAGTTCTTGTTGGTGGTGATGATGTAGGAAAAGTGTTGAAAAGATAACAACCTTATCGTAGGAGCGATATGTCCGTTAAAGGGTGCTATCTGTGGAAAGGAGCACGATAGAAGTGTTTGTGAACCATGAACAAGGATCCATTCCTAGACCTAGGTTAAGGAAAGAGTTTCCCCCACTCCGATAGATGAAATTGCATAGGTGACTGATGAAGAAGACACAGAAAGCTTGACCTAGGACAAGACAGTGATAACAGTTGACACAGATCAAGACGTGGGATGACGACGATGGACACTGACAAATTTGTAAGCTATTCTAGATAGGGAGATGGAAATGCAAGCAAGGTCAATGGTTTTATTATGGATGGATGGATGAAGTTTGTTGTAAAAAAATGGAATGAACAAGACTTGATAGATGATGGATGCTGACTCTACACATAGCGCCTGTTTGCCAGGTTTTCACTATGGTACTTATCCAAGGCGCTTGTTTACCAGGTTTTCACCATAGGACAGATTTATTTATTTATTTGTGAGGATCAGGCATAGAACTTCTTGAGATGAACACTGTTAAGTGGCTCATCTAGAGGAATGCCGTCAGGTGTAGCTAAAGTATAAGCTCCTGATCCATATGCTGTTGTGACAATAAAGGGACCTAACCAGTTAGGCTCAAACTTGTCCTTCTTTTCTCGATTTGCTTGATTTCTCTAATTCTCTTTGAGTACAAGATCACCAACTTGAAACTATCTTTCTTTGATCTTTTTGTTGTAATTACGTCGGAGGTGGTTTTGATAGACATGGAGATGATTAAGTGCGGCAAGGTGCTTTCATCTAGTAGTTCTAGCTCAGCTAATCTAGAAGTGCGATACTCCTCTCCGTTGATCAGGTTTTGTATGGATACTCTGAGGGATGGGATCTCGACCTCTATAGGGAGGATGACTTCAGATCCATAGACCAAGGCATATGGTGTGGCACCAGTTGGTGTTTTGATACTAGTGCGGTAGGATCATAGGGCGAGATTGAGTTGCAAGTGCTAATCACGACCAGCTTCATTGACCATTTTCTTGAGGATTTTGAGAATGGTTTTATTGGAAGCCTCAACTTGGCCGTTACTCTGTGGATAGTAGGGAGTTGAAAAGCAATGTTAGATATTGTATTGTGTGCACAAGGCATGGACATCTTGGTTCTTGAATGGTCTCCCATTATCAATGACAATGGCTTGGGGAAAACCATACCGGCAAATGAGGTAGTTAAGGATAAACTTGGCTATTTGCTTACCGGTGATATAGGTCATGGGAATGGCTTCAACCCACTTCATGAAATACTCAGTGGCAGTAATGATGAACTTATGGCCATTGGATGAGGATGGGTGGATTTGTCCTATGAGGTCGAGACCCCATTGAGAAAAGGGCCATGGAGTAGTCACAAGCTGTAGTTCATGCGTTGGTGCGTGAATTAAATCTCCATGCTGCTGGCATTATAGACATTTCTTAGCGAATTGTGCAGCATCCTGTTCTATTATAGGCCAATAATACCCTATTCTGAGTATCTTCTTAGTGAGATTAGGACCAGTAGAATGTGTGCCATAGACACCTTCGTGTGTGTCTTGAAGGTATCTTCGGCTTCTTCCGCGTTAAGACATCGTAAGAGGATACCATCGAGACTCCGGTGATATAGTGTATCACCCAGAATGGTGTAATGGGAGGATCGACGGATAAAAGTTTTACGTTGGGTTGATGATAGTTCAGAGGGAAAGGTACTGTGTTTAAGGTATTCATAGATATCTTTGTACCATGGGGAATTGGGACCAACAAGTTCGCAGATGATTTCAGTAACTGGAACATTGATGACTGGTATCAACAACTACTCGATCAAGAACTCACATTTCTATGTGTTTGTAGGTATATCTATAAGTGACCCCACATAAGCCATAGAATTTGTAGCTTTGTTATGCTCTCTTAGAATTTTCTCAAATGTGATGCTAGAAAATTGTGGTTTGTAGGCATCCACTAGTTGTGAGTCTCCATATACCTATAATTCTATGATGTCCCATTGAACTATTGTATTGAGACTTATGAGGAGTACTTCATACTCGGCTATGTTGTTGGTGCAAGGAAATGCAAGCTGATATGACTTTGGAATATAGTCATTTTGAGGTGTGATAAATAAGATGTCAGCCCCTAATCCATGCTGTGTGTAGGAACCATCAAAGTACAACTTCCACATTATTGAGTTGGAAAGAGTGAAGAGATTCTCATCTGGAAAGTCTGCTACCATAGGGTGTGTATCCGTCATGGGTGCTTCTGCTAGTTGATCTGCTAGGGCTAGTCCCTTGATTGCTTTACGATCCATATACTCAATACTGAACTCACTAAGTATCATGACCCATTTAGGTAGTCTGCCTGTGAGAGCTACTTTCACTAGTAGATACTTCAATGGTTCAATTTTGGCTATAAGATTTATGTGTTGGTTTAGCATGTAATAACACAACTTTTGGGAAGTGAACACTACTGCTAAACAAGATCTTTCCATCAGTGAATAATTGAGTTCATATCCCACCAAGGTTCGACTGATATAATAAATTGCATGCTCTTTTCCTGACTCATCATGTTGTGCCAGCAGGGCCCCTAGGGCTGAAGTTATAGTTGAGATGTATAATATTAAAGGTTTATCGGCAACTGGTGGTACCAAGACAGGAGGTGTAGCCAGATACTCTTTGAGCTAATCAAATGTTGCTTGACACTTATAATCCCATCGAAATGAGACATCCTTTCGGACCAAGTGTTGAAATGCTTGACATAAATCTTCTAGTTGTGAGATGAAATGGCTAATGGACTGCAACCTTCCTTGAAGGCTCCTTAATGCTTTGAGGTTTTTTGGTGGAGGCATCTCCACTATAGCCTTGACTTTGGCGGGGTCTACTTCGATACCTCTATGAGATACAATGTATCCCAACAGCTTCATTGATGTTACACCAAAGACACACTTCTTTGGATTGAGGCACACTTGGTATTTCTCGAGCCTGTCAAAGATCTATCCTAGAACCTGTATGTGATCTACCCTAGAAGATTTAGCTAGTATGTCATCCACATAGTCCTCCATGATATGATGAAAGAGATCATGGAATATCATTGTCATTGCTCTTTGATAAGTTGCCCCTGCATTCTTTAGACCAAACGACATGACACACCAACAATAATTACCCCATGGACAAGTAAAAGTTGTTTTATGTTGATCTTCCTCTGCTATCTTTATCTGATTGTAGCCAGAGAATCCATCCATGAGAGAAAGCATTTCATGACCTGCAATCAAGTCTACTATGAGGTCAATGTTTGGTAATGGAATGTCATCTTTGGGACATGCTTTGTTAAGATCTCTAAAATAATTACACATGTGGATGCGCCCATTCAGTTTAGACACAGGTACAATGTTTGATACCTAGTCTGAATAATCAATGGGTCATATGAACTTTGCATCTAACAACTTCTGTATTTCCACTTTTACCAAGAGAGCTATCTATGGGTGCATCTTCCTCAGCTTTTGCTTGACTGGTTTAACTATTGGATCCACTGTGAGATAGTGAACCACTAGCTTAGGGTCTAACCCTAGCATATCAACATAGGTCCACGCAAAGTTGATGGTTCTCTGTAAGAAGAATTTGTTAAGATTCTTGTGCTCTGTTTCTGATAATGATGCTTCCAGGAATGTGGTCTTTGGATTTTTCTCTATGCCAAGTGTGAGAGTAAAATGTCGAATCAATCAAATGAATTAAATAAGACCCAAACATCAACAGAATAGAGAAACAAAGAAGATTCAAGTAAACAAAGCAATGAACAAACACAGCAAACCTCTTCCGTTTCGAAACTTCTGTTGTTCGCCTATCACGAATCGTCCTTTCGCAGATGAGATGAGCCCTCAGAGAGTGCAATCTTTTAAAGCTGTTTGAGGAAGTCGAGGGTGAACGGCTATGGTGTGATATGCAATGAAGGTGAGCTCCAATGCAACAATGGTGATCTCAAGCTTGTAGATGACAAAAGGGTGCCAACGACGCGCTGGTGATATTTCTGCAGAGTAACGATGTCAAAAGCCTGGATGAATAGAATGGAAGAATGAAGCTTCATTTATAGACTCGGAGGAATAGGAATCAACGGTTGAGAGGAGATATGAAGATCAACGGCTGAGAATAGTTGAGGAATATGCAACCAGTAGAAATGTGACAAGTGTCCCAGCTCCATCATGAAAGGTGGGATGTGACAAGACTAATTGGAGAGTTAACTCCATTGACTGGTCTGTTAACAGAATTGATTGATCAGTTAGAAGAGTGGATTGTGGAACTGAATGGATTGATTGAGGATTTGACTCAACTGACAGGTTAGTTAACAGATTTGATTGATTGGTTAACTGACCTCTGATTGGAGAAGAAATAGGCCATGTGGGTGAGGGAAAATAAGGTAATTAAATATTAAATATATTCAATTACATGTGCAACCTGATGAGGTGGAAAAGGTGAGGTGGATTTTTGAATTTAGAACTTTAGGATAGAGGAATTAGGCTTAATTAAATAATTTATGATTATTTAATTGTGTAGGACATTTAGAAGAATTTTAATTAAATAAATAGAATTTATTTAATTATGGAACAGTGAATCGATTAACTAAATTTAGAATATTTATTTAATTGATAGAAGAATGGAATAAATATTTAGAATATTTATTTAGGATGATTCGTGTCATTTTTAGACGTATACATTTTGCCCCTCTTTGATGCAATGCAGTTTACAGCGTTACGTCAAAGAAGTTGATAGTCTGAATGATGATACATGTCCCAGTTTGCCCCTGGTACAGGTTTAATGACGATAGGATGCCCCCTCGGGAGATTGGACGGGGAAAAACGGTGAAAGTTTTGGAGACGGATGATCTCACGACGAAGGAGGGTTGAGGATAGGTTGGAGGAAAAGGGACGCGGTCGGGGATGCGGGAAGAAAACGGGAGAAAAAAAGGGACACGGGAAGTAGTCACAGTCATCACCTAGCCAGAATTAGGGTTTGGAGGCTATAAATAGGAGCTGGGTCCACAAGAATAGTCATTTGCACACTTGGTTGATCTGGATTGGAGAAAGAGAGCTCAGAGCAAACTTAGAGCAGCATGGCAGCCAGAGCAGCAGATATTCCACGCGAGGAGCACCGATTCGAGCGAGTCCGACGATTCAGGCGGCCAGCAGAGGCAGGACCCCCGGTATGTGCTTCAAAAAATTTCTCCTAGGGTTGAGTTTAGGCGCCATAAATGCATGTAGAAAATAGGTGAAATAGATGTGCCGAAACGCAGAACGGCGCATATGCCTCGCGAAGCTGCGCTTTTGTAATTTCGCGGTGCATATGTCGGTTTCGGCGGTGCATTTGTTAGAACGGCGCATATGTGCACTGTAGCGGCGCATACGCATTTTTGCGGCGCATATGCTGATTATTGCGGCGCATATACAAGAAACGACGCTTTTACCACCTGTAGTGGCGCATTTGCTTGGGATGGCAAATTACTTAGCCAAATTGATTCAATTAGCGTCCTGTTTGACGCAGGAATCGATGAGCTATCTCCGAGATTGCAGGAATCTAGTCAAGAGATGTAGTGTGCTGTTTTGATCAATTTGAAATGCTAAGTTTAGTTGATATAGCTTAGTAGATATGTTGAGTATGGTATATGCGGCTTGAGACTGAAGCCTTGCTTTGCGTGCTTGCAGGAGGAGATACGAGAGACTCTACAGTCGAGGGAGACGTTCCCTATGCCATTATTGCAGAGATATATGTTGACGGAGGCTGACAGAGTGGCGCTTGGTGCCATGGGCTTGGATTACGTTTGCTTTATGCCCGAGGTGCGGGCGAACCGAGGACTATTGACAGCTGCCGTGGAGAGATTCCACAGCAAGGACGGGACCTTCCACTTCCCTACTGGAGAGATGACTGTGACGCTGGAGGATGTCTACAGGATACTGCACTTGCCCGTAGTAGGCGAGTTAGTGGAGTATGACGCACAGCGGGACACGGGACTCGCTGAGTGTCAGCGAGTATTTGATGATCTCGAGATGGTGGGACAGGTCATCCCGTGGCAGGATATCTATGACTGTTACGACTACTTCCCTGGGATAGTTGCTGGACTGATTGGGGGTGTTGTATGCCCGGACAGGAGATCGCACGGGTTCCCCATTGGATGGGGCAGGATCATGGAGCGGATGCTGACTGAGGGCACCCGATATGCGTGGGGACCCTGCGTGCTAGCCCACCTATATCACGACATGCATCAGGTGGTGTACCACCGCAGCACGAGTCTATCGGCTGGGGTGTTGCTGTTACAGTTTTGGCTGTGGGAGCACATAGCGGTGACTAGGCTGATGTGCGTCTTTGCTAGGCAGTGAGGAGAGCCATACAGCTATGGCTATGCAGGAGTGATTTCCCAGCACAGGCTGGGGAAGCTAGAGTACTGGCGGCATACTTTGGACGGGGTAGATGTGGTTGTCTGGCGGCCATATCTCGATTGCGAGCCCTGGGATGACGAGGGAGATGAGCTACCCTTCTGCTTCCAGACTAGGTGGTTGATAGGCCAGACACGGCACATACTGGAGAGGCAGATGGTGGGCCGAGTGCTGCGACAGTTTGGCAGGAGACAGGGCATGCCACAGGGGCAGGCCATGTTTGCCCCGACACATGCAGAGAGGGTCACATGGGGGCCGATGGTTTCTTACGAGGAGGCCCTGGCAGAGTTCCAGCAGTTGCCGTATGTGGCATGGGACATGCGGCGAGAGATAGAAGATGCGGGGGTCACACATGAGTACGAAGACTGGATCACAGCACATCCTTTCTCGAGATATTCAGGGCCCGGTATGCTAGTGCCTCGGATTGATGAGGCGGACTCAGAGGATGAGGAGGGAGAGGCTGGCCCAGGGCGGAGGGGCGCGAGAGGAGGACGAGGACGACGGGGTGGCCGAGCTGCAGAGAGGCCGAGGCAGCAGAGGAGGATAGATTGGGCTAGGCAGGCAGTGCCAGGACAGGGAGAGGCACAGCAGCAGGTGCCGCAGCAGGCACAGATGCCACCACCCCAGCAGGTACCACAGCAGCAGGACTACAGCAGCAGGTGCCGCAACAGCAGGTGCCACAGCAGCAGGTGCCCCAGCAGCAGGGGCTAGGACAGGCAGAGGCAGCACAGGGGCCAGTGCAGGGTGAGCTGCACGAGAGGACCATAGCCAGCCTGAGGGGACAGGTGCGAGAGCTGCAGGCACAGATGAGGAGAGTGGAGAGGAGGCGAGACACAGACGCAGCGGTGATTGCTAGTTTGACGCGCAAGAGGGACATGGCGGATGCACGGGTACATCTTATCCGTGTAGAGCGGGATACTGCTGTGGCCGCTATGGGTACAGACGCAGCTAGCTCTTTTCTGGTTGGGCAGGTGCAGCAGGCACAGGCACAAGTAGGCCAGTTGCAGACGCAGTTGGCACAGGCGCAGATAGACCTAGCCAGAGCGCAGTCACAGGCTCAGTACTATCGAGGCTTGTATCATGGTGCCGTGGCGTCGAGCCAGAGGGCAGGGAGCTTCAGGAGTCAGTCTAGGGTGGCTCACAGAGCGGGTCCATCCCAGTCAGGGGCATCCGTGATGGGACCTCAGCAGTTAGGAGCTGGCAGTGGTGGCCCACAGCAGCAGGGGTAGACACAGACTAGATTTTGGGCATTTTTGGGATATGTATCATCATCTATTTAGACGTATATTGTATATGACACTTTGATTTTGAGAGAGATGGTTATATTTGTACATTTTGGACCTCTTTTTATATGATAGTATGGATGATGATGCAGCTTTGTGTATCTATTGCATGCGTTATGAGATGATGATTTTACTTCTATTGTATGATGTGATTCTATTGCATAGTTAGATGGTCTATCTGATGCTATATGAGAAATACTTTGATATGCTGCTATATGATGTCTATATGATCTAATGTGACAAATGAATGCAAAATGTGATTTGGTTTCTATGTGATGATGCAAATGTATGTATATGAAACATGATTTCTATGTTATGATGTAACTGTATATGTGATGTCTATATGATCTAATGCAAATGTATACATATGTGAGATGGTTTCTATGTTATGATGCAACTATATATGTGATGTCTATATGATCTAATGCAAATGTATACATATGTGAGATGGTTTCTATGTTATGATGCAACTATATATGTGATGTCTATATGATCTAATGCAAATGTGTATGTATGGAACATGATTTCTATGTGATGATGCTGCATAGATATATGAGATGCTACTGGATGTTTATATGATGTAATGCTTTGAATGTATGCAGTTGTAACATGAGTATAATGTGGTGATGCAGTATAGTGATATGATGCACGTGGATATGTTTTGTGATTGTAATGCTTTGAATGTATGCAGTTGTAACATGAGTACTATGTGGTGATGCAGTATAGTGATATGATGCACGTGGATATGTTTTGTGATTTTCTGTGCCTTTGAGATGTGATGTGATGCAGATGTATTGGTGATCTAATGCATTGGATGGTGCATTCTACTAACCTAATCATGTGCATGACTAGTTTCTACGAATGATATGATATGCTCCTATATGCTTTGCTTTTGTGAAGTCCAAATGTACTCTATCGACACAAGAAGGACATGATGGATAGAAGAATGGTTGCAAAAGAATGACTTAGGAACTTTTCTTGATATCGTTACTCTGCATAGTTGGGATAATGAGGATCGTATGGGATACGGATGCATGGATGTGTATATGGATATAGGACGGATGCTTTGCTTTTAGATTGCTT
The DNA here is from genome assembly GCA_027924645.1 of Cunninghamia lanceolata. Taxonomy (NCBI): domain Eukaryota; kingdom Viridiplantae; phylum Streptophyta; class Pinopsida; order Cupressales; family Cupressaceae; genus Cunninghamia; species Cunninghamia lanceolata. Next base: position 26,786,488 of record BSBN01000339.1, on the reverse strand, counting down.
TATTTCATCATTGGGCATTTTGTTTTTGGTATTTTTCTGAAATGTTGTAAGTGAATACAAGCATCGAGGTATAATTGAACCGAGATGACCTGAGTATCACTTACATGGATTGTGATTTAGCAAGTTAATACAAGCATCTAGTCAAAATTGAATCTAGATGACCTGAGTACTTCTTGCGCTTCAACAAGCAAGGATTGCCCCCGTTCCTGTAAGACCTTTGATGTCCTCGATGATCTTTTGCCGATCATGTCCTTAGACAAGGCTTCACATTACTAAAGTTTAATCCACAAACAACAAACAAAGAAAGTAATCATGCCCCCATCATAGCATCTCTAGCTTTTGGCATCCTTGAGTAGCATAGGAAGGTATGATAGCAAAAATCAAGACTCTGTAACTTAACCCTAGGTTCCAATCTACAAAGCCTATTTGCGTTGATATGTGTTTATTGCTTGCCTTAATTTGCATAAAATCATTTAGAAGACCTTGGGTATTTGCTTTGCATTGGATAGGTTAAGATGCTCATAGTCAAGATTTCTGCTTGAAACGCGGGTGTTTGCTTGCATTTGCTTACTTGATGAGAAGGTTGCACAATCCTTATTGAGAAGACTGACCCTAAGGGACTGACCTAGTGCCTCGGGGGCTCATTGCTAAATGGCCTTGCCTACGTGACGACGCAGAGGCAACGGAGTTCAGGGTAAACCCTAATGGACCATGGATGGACTAGAAGGAAGACGACAAGAATGAAGACAAGAAAGGAGACGAATGGGACCTTGGGAGAGATGGAAGCCTCGGGGGTGCATTAGAATAATGGCCTTGCCTACGTGACGGCGCAGAGGCGACGTAGTTCACAGACTTGGACCACAGACACTGACGAGAGACACTACACTAGGATTTCATTGAGGAGACGGTATGGGACAAAACCTTGGTTGACAAGGCCACAAGGTGAGTATCAAGCCATGATAGGTAACTGTCAAGCGTTTATTTGTGGGATGGGTGTGGGTCGAATGAGGAAAATAGAGGGAGAATGGGCTCAAGGTGATTGGATTCCCAAAGATGGAGAATGCGGTTTGTCACAAGTAACGCCTGTTTACCAGGTTTTCATCACTTGCTTTTTATTTGCACGAGAATCTAGAAAGTAACATGACGCCTGATTTCCAGGTTTTCATCATGATACCTATCCAAGGCACCTGTTTGCCAGGTTTTCACCAAAGGACGATTTTTTTTTTTTTTTTTGAATTTTTTGTATTTGCTCTTTGTAACTTTTTTGAATTTTTTTTTGATTTTATTGTGCCCCCTTGCATTGGGGTTCGCTTAGGTATAGAACCGGCGAAGGTGCATGCTGTTGATTGGATCATCAAACAACTCACCTTCTGATGTGGCCAACTGATATGCCCCCGATCCGTAAGCCGCTACAATTACATAGGGTCCAAGCCAGTTAGGCTCGAACTTACCTTTCTTTTCTCTGTCCTGTTGATTGCGAGGGTTCTCTTTTAGGATGAGGTCCCCAACCTTGAAGCATCTTGGTCTAACCTTATGGTTGTAGCTTCTTGACATCATCTGTTGATAGGCTTTGAGATGGTCAAAAGCTTTCTGGCGCCTTTCCTCTAGCAGTTCTAGCTCTTGTAGTCTGGAGACTCTGTACTCTTCGTCTGATATGAGACCTTTCAACGACACCTGAAGGGATGGGAGTTCGACCTCAATGGGAAGGATGGCTTCGGAACCATAGACGAGGGCATAGGGTGTAGCACCTGTGGGAGTGCGTATGCTGGTTCTATAGGCCCACAGTGCGGGATTGAGTTGGACGTGCCAATCGCGACCAGCTTCATTGACAGTCTTCTTTAGGATTTTCAGAATGGTTTTGTTCGATGCCTCAGCTTGGCCGTTACCTTGGGGGTAATATGGGGTGGAGAAACGATGTTGGATTTTATAACGCTCACAAAGTTCCTGGACATCCTAATTTTTGAAGGGTCTCCTGTTATCCGTTATGATGGATGAAGGGATGCCATATCGGCAGATAATGTAATTTAGAATGAAAGAGGAAATTTGCTTTCCTGTGACGGTTGATAAGGGAACGGCTTCAATCCACTTTGTAAAGTACTCAGTGGCGGTTATGATGAATTTATGGCCGTTGGAAGAAGGCGGATGAATCTTTCCCACGAGGTCAAGTCCCCACTGGCAAAAGGGCCAGGGCGTCGTAAGAGGTCTCAACTCCTGAGCAGGTGCATGAATCAGGTTCCCGTGTATCTAGCACTATTTGCACTTTTTGACGAACTGATATGAATCCATTTCCATATTGGGCCAGTAATAACCCAAACGCATGAGTTTCTTAGCTAAGGAAGGACCGCTGGAGTGTGTTCCGCAGATCCCTTCGTGCACGTCTCGCAAGGCAGTTATAGATTCTTCTTGTTCTAGACAACGGAGTAAAGTACCATCCAGACCACGTCGGTAAAGGGTATTGGCGATAATGGTGTAACGGGAGGCTTGTCGGATGAAAGTTTGCTTTTGGTTGGAAGAGAGGTCCAAAGGAAGGATATTGTCCTTGAGGTAAGTGTAGGTCTTACCGTACCAAGGCGAATCAGATCCTACTAGGTGGCAAATGGAATGGGTTTCGAGGAGATCATAAGCCAGTTGTCGAATTGTTTCTACTAAGAACTCATACCGTGACTCATGTTCAGGTATCTCAAGAAGAGAGGCTATGGTCGCCATTGCATCTGCTGCTTTGTTCTCTATCCTGGGTATTTGCTCAAATGAGATGGTCGCAAAATGTGCTTTGAGGTCGTCGACCATCCGTTTGTATGGGATGAGCTTCTCATCTTTGGTCTGATACTCGTCGTTGACCTGGTTTATGACAAGCTGAGAATCACCGTAGACACATAGTGCTTGGATTTTCCACTCAGTGGCCATCTTGAGACCAATTACCAAAGCTTCATACTTCGCTATATTGTTAGTACATGGAAATAACAACCTGTAGGACTTTGGAATTGTGTCGCCTTGGGCAGTGATAAACAAGATACCTGCCCCCGATCCATGGTTGGTGTAAGACCCGTCGAAGTAGAGTTTCCAAGGAGATGTTGACAGAGTGAATAAAGACTCATCGGGGAACTCAAACTGTATTGGTGAAGTGTCCTATAACGGTGCCTTAGCTAGTTGGTTAGCGATGATTTGCCCCTTGATGGCTTTTCTGTCCACATACTCTATATCATATTCGCTAAGAAGCATAACCCATTTGGCTAGTCGACCTGTGAGAGCTGCTTTGCTGAGAAGATATTTGAGTGGGTCGATCTTGGCAATGAGTTTGACAGGATGTGCCAACATGTAGTGTCAGAGTTTTTGTGAGGCAAAAACCACCGCAAGGCATGAACGTTCCACCTGCGAGTACTACAACTCGTAGCCCACTAAGGTTCGACTGATGTAGTACACAGCTCTTTCCTTGTTCTCATAGTCTTGCTACGCTAGGAGAGCCCCAAGAGCAGTAGGTGTAGCAGATATGTAGAGAATCAAAGGTTTTCTTTGGATTGGAGGCATGAGTATAGGAGGATTCATGAGGTACTCCTTGAGCTTGTTGAATGCCTCTTCGCACTGCTCATCCCATTTAAATGGAACGTTCTTATGTAGGAGATGGCTGAAAGGATGGCACTTGTCTGCTAGCTGTGAGATGAACCTACGGATGGCCTGTAGCTTGCCCTGTAAGGATCTCAACTGTGTTAGAGTTTTGGGCGGAGGCATGTCCATGATTGCTTTGACCTTGGCCGGGTCTACTTCTATGCCATTTGCTGACACGATGAAGCCTAGCAGCTTGCCTGATGTGACCCCAAACACACATTTCTTCGGGTTCAGTTTTACTTGGAATTGATCCAACCATTGGAAGACTTTTTCTAATGTGTCCAGGTGTGAGTCCCTGGTGAGTGATTTTGCCAAGATATCGTCAACATAATCTTCCATGGTCACATGCATCATGTCGTGGAATATGGTTGTCATGGCCCGCTGATATGTAGCACCTACGTTTTTCAACCCAAATGGCATGACATTCCAGCAAAAGGTACCCCATGGACAAGTGAAAGCGATTTTGTGCTGATCCTCTGGTGCTATTTTGATCTGGTTGTACCCCGAGAATCCATCCATTAGTGACAGCATTGTATGTCCTGCCGTGAGGTCGACTATGATATCGATGTTAGGCAAGGGAAAGTCATCCTTGCGGCATGCTTTGTTTAAGTCTCTAAAATCATTGCATAGTCAAACCCTGCCATCTGGTTTAGACACTGGCACAATGTTTGATATCCATTCGGGGTAATCTATGGCCCTGATGAACCCCACGTCTAGCAATTTCTTGAGTTCTTCCTTGACCAGAAGGGCTATATGGGGATGCATCTTTCTCAGTTTTTGCTTTACGGGCTTCACCCTTGGATCCAATGGCAAGTGATGTAGGATCAGGTTTGGGTCCAAACCTAGCATGTCGGCATATGACCAAGCAAAGCTGCCTCTCTTCTTTTTAAAGAATGGTACAAACCTAGTTTTCTTAGGCGGCGTGAGAGATTTTGCAAAGTGGATAATCTGAGGCTGCTCTTTGGTTCCAATGTTCACTGGCTCTGTTGGCTCTACCACGATCTGTGACCTTTCTTGATACATATCACTTGGGAGGGTGTCAAGCAATCCATCGTCAGGTGCCACAGTTGGGTTTTCACCTTCAGATACGTCCTTTCTTTTTACTGTTTTATGATCTGACACTGCCGCATGGCAGTTTTCACCGTCATATCCCTTTTTGATCTTTACATTTTTGCGACTAGAAGGCTTGGCACCCTCCCCGAAGTAAGCTACAGTATTGAGTTCGATAGCGAAACCGGCTTTATGATCTCCTTTTGGTAAGTGATCTCGAAGTCCCATATAGTCAATGTAGGCATCATCGTTCTGGAACATATCTAATTGGGGGGTTCCTTGCAGATCCCAGTCAGTAAGCTCAGGATGCAAGAGGGGAAGGGAGTCGGATGAAAGACCTGATTCATTGATAGTGTGGATGGAAATACTAGGAGCACAAGTGGGGGTAGTGTTCTGGGTGGTACTTTCCTCCAAGTTGTTTATCGCAATGGAATTGAAACTTTCCTCGAAAGCCATACTCTCAGGGAGGGGCAAATCAGACTCCAGTGGTCTGTCCCGTTGCGTTTGTCTCTCATGGTAAGGGCTAAGAGTTTGGATGGTGTCAATCTCCTTGTCATCGTAGGAGTGCTCTATTAGCTCGTCCCACTCATACTCATTCGACTCATTTGAATCTGTGTCACTATCCCCTGGGAGTGTTTGGATTGTCTCCACAAGACAGGCATTTTCCTTGGCTTTACCCTTGCCTTTGTATCCCAAGCCAGTGGTGTTTCTAGCCGAAGAGGAGGAAGAAGGTTGTATAGGTTCGATGATCCCTTCTTTTCTGAGGCCGATAGGGCCTTGTCCTTCATATCCCATCCTATGCAAGATGGTCTCACCTCGCCCATAGAGCTCTGTAGGGAGTCTGGGTGGATCTTGGGGTGTGTTTTCTTCTTCGGCATAAAGCCATTGCAAGAGATCTCACTCCTCTGATTCATCGGATAAGGTCCCCCATTTTACAAAGGGGTTTGCGGGAGTTATAGGAGGAGAAGAGGGCTTTGGAAAATGCCTAGGTTGATGCTTGGGCTGGCCAAAGGAGCGAGGAGACAAGGGCATTTTTGCAAGGTTGAGGCTGTGCTTAATCTGGTATTCCCCCACGCCATTTTCTTTTATGGTGATTTTCATTGGTTTAGGCCATGAGGTGGAAGCTTTAGTAGAATGGTCCTATTGCGGGGTAGGGGAAATGTGGGCTCGATTGTTGGGTATGACACATTCAGGTTTTGCTTGGAAAGAATTGCAGTGTTGGTAGGGATCAGGGTCGCCTTGAATGGTGACTTGCTTGCCATCGTGTGGGAACTTTATGCATTGATGGTAGGTGGAGGGGACAGCCTTCATGGCGTGGATCCACGGTCTCCCTAGTAGAATATTGTAAGCAAGCTCCCGATCAAGGACTTGGCACACCACATCTTTGATTACCGGTCCCACTTGAATGGGTAGGACAACCGTGCCTTTTGTGGTTCTCTCTTCCTCGTCATAGGCCTTTATGGTAATCTTCCTCCGTGGATCACTGCCTATTCAGAGAACCCCAATGCAATGACTAGCTTCAGAGTGCAAATATTCAAACCGGCACCCCCATCAATGAGAACCCTCTTGATGCGGTGCTTGTGTACGAATGCGACAATGTGTAGGGGAGTGTTGTGGGGTTGAGATACGGAAAGGTCATCTTGCTCAGTGAATGATATGGAAGGGGAGGATGTCAGATTACCCACCATGGTTTGAAACTTTTCTTGGGCTAAGTTAGTGGGGACAGTAGTTTCCACTAAGGCTTTCTCAAGAATCTCCTTATGGGAAGGAGATAGACGCAAGAGCTCCAATATAGAAATGTGAGCCAGAGTTTTTTGCAATTGGTCGATGACATTATATGGGCGGGAGTTGGACGGAGAAGGTGACGACCTTGGAGGAGTGGTGTTGATCGTGACTCTACCATTGCGGGTAATTATACTACAACCAGTTCCGTTAGGTCCTGGTTGTTGGTTGGGGGATATGACGTTGACTTGTAGAACATGCTCAGAAATGCAGTTAATGGTGTACTCAAAGGGAACGCTTGCATAGTTAGCATTACTCGACCCACTGTTCTGGTTTGGCCTGTTGCGATTGTTGTCGTTATTGGGGTTGCCATTGGAGTTGTTGCCATTGTGACCATTGTTGTGGTTGTGACCATTGTTGTTGTTGTGACCGCTGTTGTGATTGGGGTTATACGGCCGGTTGTGATTTAGAAGAGGATCCCGGTAGGCCACATGAGATTCATTGGAGGTATGCTGTTGTGTTCCTCCCTGATTTTGATCCAATATATCTTGTATGACGTTCTTAAGACGGATGCAATTATTGGTTGTGTGCCCCCTTCCTCGATGATACTTGCAATAGTCTGTGTCCTTCCAATAGGGAGGTTTGACTATGGGCTCATAGTCACTTGTTGGTGGTAGAGAAATTTCATTGTTAGCCAACAACTTTCTGAGGGCCGATTCTTGAGATTCTCCTAACGGTGTGAATTTCCTCCTTGGATTTGAATTGAACCAAGGTCTAGGTTCCCGAGGGGGTGGCTTGTTGAGTGCACCGTTAGTTGCTTCTTCCTTAAGAGTGAATATGGGTTGTTGTTTAGGGGCTGCCGCCTTGGCATCCACTACTCCATCGTTGACCACATTCTTGTTCTTGGTCCAAAACTTTGACTTATCAGTTGTGTAATTGGAAGGAGGTGTGTCCTTGTAGAGCTTGAGAGTTCCTTTAGCGATCATAGCTTTCTCAATGAATAGCCCCATTTCGATGACTTTGGCAAATGAGGTAGGGCATTGTATCTGAATTTGATAGCTAAGATCGGGATTCAAATTGTGGACAAACATTTCCAATAGTTGCTTCTCAGGCATGTCGTAAGAACACTTACTAGCTAGCTGTCTCCATCATTGTAAGAAGGTGGCAAATGACTCACCACTCTTTTGTTTGGTGTTGCATAGGTCTAGCATAGATACTTCGTGTTCTATGTTGTAAGAGAAGTGCGTTATGAATTTATTGACAAGTTCATCAAAAGTTTTGATTCTTGGTGGGAGACGCGAGAACCACTCCATAGCTTGACCTCCTAAAGATCTTGGGAACAGTCTCATTAAGTAGGTCTCGTTGTGAGCTACTTCTAAACATGCTGCAGTGAATTCCCTGATGTGATCTCTAGGGTCCCCCTTCCCTTTGTATTTGTCAAATTTTGGGATTCCGAACTGAAAGGGGAATGGTTTCATGACCAAACTTCTGTCAAAGGGGTATGGTGCTATATCTTCCAAGGAGTAGTTCTTGGAACTTGTGCCGATCTTAAGGTTGGAGATTTCTAGCTTTAGACTCTCAATTTGTTGTCTCACATCCGCCATAGGAGGATTTTGATCTATGGGTTGTTTTCCTCTCTCATTGGCATGGGGGACCATGTCATTTGTGCCTCTCTCATGTGCATGTGGGCCTTTGTCATTTGTGTCCCTCTCACGGTCATTGTCTGCATTTTCCATGATGGAGCTAATGTCAAAGTTTGCGGGGAGTTTGATTCCGAGACTAGCGAGATGATGGAAATATTTGGTGGGGTCCTCAAGGAGCACTTTCTCCACTAGGCGTTGGAATTTGCTATCTTGCATGTGTGCCACTAATTCTTCACGAGAAATTTCTTCATCATCATCGCGTGGTGGGGCGATGTGATCGGATGAGTCAGCCATTTCAATTAGTTTGTTGTACTGGGATCGAGTAAGAACCATGCAAGGTGGGGTGGGATGAAGTGGACTAGGATTAGAAATTTTGGCAAGGTGCCGACTAAGACTATAATGAATGGGATATCTAGGACCAGATTTGGACAAAGGGTTCTCTCGCTCAATGACTGCAGGTAAGACGGTTGACACAAGACTCTAGCCACTAGCAAGGGTAGTCGATACCAGTCTCACTGTGTAGGGCTTAGTCGTTCAACAAGACTACTAGCAAAGGTACTGTGACCTACTAGGCTTACGTGAATTCACTAATGAAATGAAGAAGGGCCTATGTCAGATCGGTATGGGACAGGATGACGTTGGGGCAAGAGTGACTAGGACAGAAGGTGACGGGGACGACCGACGAAAGAGAGAGAATTGGGTGAAATGGATGAAAATTGACTGCAAGGTTGATTCTGACCTCAAAAAATGAAACTAGGCTGAAATGGGTACTCTGAACAGCTGACAAAAATTTCTCAAAAATAGGGCAACTGCTCACTGTCACACATGCGCAGAAACAGATGCGCAGCAAGAATGGGTAAATGCGCCGTAAGTCGCTGTAAAAGCGTAGCTCTGGTGAAGCACGTATGCGCAGTAACAGTGTGTAAATGCGTAGCAGAAAAGTAAATGCGCAGCAAGTCGGTGTATATGCGCAGCAAGTCGCTGTAAAAGCGCAGCCAAAAAGTGTATATGCGCAGCAGAAAGGTACTTATGCGCAGCCAGTCGGTGCAAAAGAGCAACAAGTCGCTGTATATGCGCAGCAGAAAAGTGTATATGCGCAGTTCTGGTATTTTTTTTGCAAATTTTTGGGATTTTTCTCTTTTTTTGGTATTCTTTGGCTGGAAAAGGTCTTCCTGATATGATATTATGAATTAATTTAGCAAGAAAACATGGCAAGCACAAAGAATGTTTTGTACTTTTCCATTGTTTTTGTAGTTTTTCGACTATTTTTTGGACAAAAGCAAACACAAAATCCTAGGCGAGAAATGGATTATAAGGGATTTGGGCCACTAAAACAAGAGGTATTTAATTCGGGCAACCGTTCAAGTGGTTACACGTGCAGCGGCGCTACTCTCCATTATGGAGTCTCCCAGCCTCAAAGGGTTACGCCTGAGAGGGTTTTGGGGGAGGTTGGCCGTCGGTGTAACATAACAGCACTCGTTGCAGGAGGTTTTCACCTCAAGCACAATTTATTTTAAGTGGCTTGGTAGGGCTTGGCGTTAGCCTGTTACCACTCAGGGTCGTTCCCGCTTGGACAAGCGTGCATCCAAGGGCAGGCCCCTCCTAAAGGTTAAACAAATAGAATGAAAAGTCTGGCACTCTGATCACCCAGAAGAGGGGAGAGCATAAGCCTATTGCCATTCGCAAGCACAGAATACACTGATTAATCCACCCTAGTTAAAAGATAAAAACTAAATGGGCTAAGCTACTCAAACAGAACTTTGAAGTGATTTCAACAATATTGCAGTGGTTCAATTTTAAATCCCAGAAAGCAGTTGTGAGTTCAATTTTAAATCCACGTTGCACGAGATTGTTAACTTTGAAATTCAGGTCTCACGATATAGCAATGGTTCATTTTAACTTCAGAAAGTAGTTGTGAGTTCAATTTTAAATCCACGTTGCACGAGATTGTTTAACTTTGAAATTCAGGTCTCACGATATAGCAATGGTTCATTTTAACTGCAAGATCAGTGATGAGTTCAATGTTAAATCTTAGATAGCAATAACTTGGAAGTTGTTTGCAATGCAAGCATGAAATAAACCGGTTACTTCCTCCCTAATTAAGACTAGATGAAGATTTGTAATGAACAACCATTTTACTCTTTCCCAAAAGATGAAATGTGAGCTAGTTAGATGCAACTACATGTAACTAAACCTAAGCCTATCCTGCAAAACCGCTCCAGCAAACACCTGCAAAAGGGTTAGCGTTAGCAAAATCCTCTAGAAAAGTACTAAAACCTGAGCCAGTTACAAATGCACAGCTTCAGTGATCAGATGCGCAGAAGTGATCAACAGAAGCGCAGCATTAACGAATGCGCCGTAGTTTTGAACGTATGCGCCGTTAAAATGAATAAATGCGTAGTTTTAATGTATGCGCAGCAATAATTTTCAGAAGCGCCGTAACAGTCAACAGATGCGTAGTTATAACAGATGCGCAGCAACAGTCTATGAAAGCGCAGTAACAGTCAACAAATGCGCAGTTTTAACAAAAGCGCCGTAACAGTCTGTAAAAGTGCAGCAAGAATACACAGATGCACAGGATTTTCAAAAGCACTGTAACAGTCTTCAAAAGCGCCGTAAAAATGAACAGATGCGCCGAACTAATCTGTGCGTGACTCTGCGGGACCTGTACGGAACCTGCCTTCAAAAAAGCTCAAAAATGGTGAAATAAAGGGGCAACGGCCCCACGGTGGGCACCAAAAATGTGAGGGTAAAATGTCGAATCAATCAAATGAATTAAATAAGACCCAAACATCAACAGAATAGAGAAACAAAGAAGATTCAAGTAAACAAAGCAATGAACAAACACAGCAAACCTCTTCCGTTTTGAAACTTCTGTTGTTCGCCTATCACGAATCGTCCTTTCGCAGATGAGATGAGCCCTTAGAGAGTGCAATCTTTTAAAGCTGTTTGAGGAAGTCGAGGGTGAATGGCTATGGTGTGATATGCAATGAAGGTGAGCTCCAATGCAACAATGGTGATCTCAAGCTTGTAGATGACAAAAGGGTGCCAAAGGCGCGCTGGTGATATTTTTGCAGAGTAACGATGTCAAAAGCCTGGATGAATAGAATGGAAGAATGAAGCTTCATTTATAGACTTAGAGGAATAGGAATCAATGGTTGAGAGGAGATATGAAGATCAACGGCTGAGAATGGTTGAGGAATGTGCAACCAGTAGAAATGTGACAAGTGTCCCAGCTCCATCATGAAAGGTGGGATGTGACAAGACTAATTGGAGAGTTAACTCCATTGACTGGTCTGTTAACAGAATTGATTGATCAGTTAGAAGAGTGGATTGTGGAACTGAATGGATTGATTGAGGATTTGACTCAACTGACAGGTTAGTTAACAGATTTGATTGATTGGTTAACTGACCTCTGATTGGAGAAGAAATAGGCCATGTGGGTGAGGGAAAATAAGGTAATTAAATATTAAATATATTCAATTACATGTGCAACCTGATGAGGTGGAAAAGGTGAGGTGTAAAGGTGAGGTGGATTTTTGAATTTAGAACTTTAGGATAGAGGAATTAGGCTTAATTAAATAATTTATGATTATTTAATTGTGTAGGACATTTAGAAGAATTTTAATTAAATAAATAGAATTTATTTAATTATGGAACAGTGAATCGATTAAATAAATTTAGAATATTTATTTAATTGATAGAAGAATGGAATAAATATTTAGAATATTTATTTAGGATGATTCGTGTCATTTTTAGACGTATACACCAAGGTTTATCTCTGTAGAATCTTCCAATAGGAGAGCTGACTTCTCTTGATACTTAGATGGTAGGGGAAGGTCAAATCCTCCATCCTCAAGTGCTACAGTTGGGTTTTCACCATTGGACATGTCCTTTGTTTTTACTATTTTGTGATCGGGAGGTGCCACAGTGTGGTTTTCACCTAGAGATCTTTCTTTATTTTTACTTTTGTGACTGGAGGATTTGGCATTCTCACCAAAATAAGTTATTGGCTCTAGTTCCATTACAAAACCTGCTTTATGATCGCCCAGAGGGATACCATCCCAGAGTCCCATGAACTTAGCTATAGCTTCGTCATTCTGAAATACATCTATGATTAGGGACCCTTGTTGGTCCCAATCGATAAGTTTAGGGTAGACAAGTGTTACTTTCTAGGTATTTGTGGTGGATGTTAAGGATATGGATGATAGCATAAAGACGGAGGATTCGGTGAATAGGTTAGTCATATGTAGGGAAGAGTCATCGATGATATCCTCATTAGACATCGAAGCTGTGAGAGAAGTTTCAACCACCTTGTTGAGGATACCCTTGATGTCCAAGGTGCGTGGTACCTTCCTACCAAATCCTAATCCCCTCTTGTCTAGTTTCTTCGTCACAATAATGGGTTCCATTATTCCTTGATTCGATTTCCCAAGGCCACCTTTGCCTTTATAGCCCATGTTTTTGACTATCTGTAAACCATTGCCATATTGCTTGACTGGTATTGTGACCGATTCTTTCTCCTTGTAGAGCTAAGAAGAAATGTCTTCAATAGTTTCCTCTTCCAATAATTGTCCCTGTTGGAATTGGGTTAGAAATGTTGGGCGAGGAATTGTTGCATTTTTAGTTGCTTTGGCAATGGGCGTTTGGTCGTAAGATTTAGGTGATAGGGGCATCCACCCTACACAACAAGATTTTGAGATATCATATGTTCCAAAGCCTATATCATGGATGTGAGCTTTGATTTCAAGAAGAGGATTAGGTTCACTTGCAGAGGCTTTTGTCAGATTTTTAGGATCGACATATAGTGGGGGTGTAATGGCTTTGTCATTTTTAGGCACCTAGTTGCAATTCTTATAGCTGCCTTGCAAGACACGACAAAATTCAAAAGGATTAGGGTCTCCTAGGATAGTTATCTCTGTACCATTGAATGGGAACTTTAGAGACTGATGGTACGTTGAGGGAACAACTTTCATTGCATGGATCCATGGGTAGCCTAGGATAATGTTGTAAGGTAGCTTAATGTCAAGGACTTGACACCTGGTTTCAAGCATGACGGGGCCCAGTTGTATAGGCAAGTGGATAACACCCTCCGAATGGTGTTCAGCATCATCATACCCCTTGATTGTAATACTTTGATCAATGTTGACATGATCCTCAGATTATCTCAATTGCTTAAGTAACTGTAGAGAACAGATGTTGAGACCAGCACCACCATCTATGAGTATGCGTTTGATTTTATGTTTATGAATGAGAACCTCAATATGAAGGGCATCATTGTGAAATGGATCATGGGATGGGAGGTCCTTTTCAGAAAAGACCACATTGTAGGGTGAGGTAATGTTACCTACTATAGCTTAGAAATCCATGACCGCTATGGTTAGGAATCGAAGACTCTTCGAGGGCTTTTTCTAGCACCACTTTGTGTGTTGGTGATGACCATACAAGGGCCAAGATAGAGATCTGTGCTAGTGTTTTCCCTAGATGTTTGACAAGATTATAATTGGATTGAGTTGGGAGACTAGGTGTAGGACCACAAATGGTGACACGACCACGATGAGTTGTAACAGTGCAATTTGTAGATTTGCCTTTGATTGTGAGGGTAGACACCTGACTCTCTTCAAAACGACCCACAATGGAGTCATAGGAAGTGGAATCATTATTGACACCTTTACCTTTATCCAGAGGAGGACCTTGACCATGGTTAGGGAATGGTTCCTTGTACATGTTGAGGTCTTTGTTTGCGTGTTGAGCTGGTGGCTCATCTTCAAAAGAGATTTGGTTGCCCTCAATGAGAATTTGGATTAGGTGCTTTAGTTTCATGCATGATGCGGTTCTGTACCCTTTGCTCCTATGGAATTCACAATATTTATTTCTCTGTACCGTACAGTTTTGTAAATAGGTTCACCATATGGGGGAGCATCTGGTAAGTGAGGAGCCCTTTGTGTAAAATCTTCTGTAGGACAGACTCTATGAGCTCTCCCAAGGGAGTGAATTGATGCCACGGAGAGTAATCTTGTTGAGGCCGCTCTTGTTGTTGTTGTTGTTGGTTTTGGTATGGTTGTCTTTGTTGTTGCTGTTGTTGAGGCAAAGGTTGACTTGGTTTGGAAAGTTGAAGGGGTGTTCGCAATGTTTGGACATGTTTAGAATCGACCACACCATCATTGACCACATTTTTATTTTTGTTCTAAAACTTGGGTTTATCATTTGTTTGTTGTTGAGGATCATTGTCTTTAGTTTCTTTGAAGATTTTGACCACGCCTTTAGCAATGAGGGATTTTTCAATGTTGATTCCCTTGTAGGTAATTTCGTCGAAGGTTGTAGCACTAAGTATTTGTAAATGGAAACCTAATTCTTGGTTAAGGTTATGCACAAATATGCTAACAAGCTGCTTTTCAGGTATCTTGAATGGGAATTTTCTAGCCATTTGTCTCCATCTTTGAAGGAAGGAAATGAAAGTTTCCCCATTTTTCTGTTTATTGTTGCATAGGTTGGTCATGGAGATTTCGAAGCATAAGATATGTGTCGTTATGTGAGACTTCGAAGCAAGCAAGATAGAATTCTCTAAGATGGTCTTTTGGGTCTCCTTTTCCTTTGTATTTATCAAATTTGGGAATAGTGAAATTGTGAGGAAAAGGGATCATGGGTAATGACCGATCAAAGGGATAAGGACAAACTTCTTCTAAAGAGAAGGTCTTCTTGGTGTGGCCAAATGTTAAATCAGCTAGCTATTGTTGAACTTCCATGATTTTTAGCTACATCATTGTGGGAGGGGCTAGAAATATCTCCTATTGTCCTAGAAGTGGTTGTTGATGCCCATATGGAAGATTGTAGTGGACACCATGGGCATTGGTGTTATAAGGGTCATATGATTGGTTGGGGTCATATGTGTTGTATGTTGGGTTTAGATTGGGTGCTTTGATTTGGAGGAGGTGGGGGCAGCGCTAGGTAAGAATGTAGGCTTTGTGATGGTTGAAGAAAAGAGTTTGGTGGTGGAAAGCTAAAGTTTGTCGGGTTAGGTTGCAGTTGCATAACATAGCTTTGGGAAGTTTGGTTTTGGGAATGTTGAGGGTGGTTAGGAAATGTGTTGAAAAAGTTAAGCACTGATGATCATTGTGGTGGGGGGACATAGGTAGATGTGTTTTGCGATGGTTGAGGTTGATTGAGCATGAGCATAGACGAATGTTGTGGTTGGGGTTGCATGACCTTGTTTGGTTGAGGGATACGAAGGTTTGATGATGTTGGGGGTGGTGTTTGTTGAGACCCTTGTTGCATGGCTACGTAGTTGTTCCCCAGATTGTAATTTGGTGGGAAGCCTTCTTGTGATGGGGTAGCCAATATTCCACTTGCGATTGGTGTGGATATTTTAGGAGCGTTTTGCATGTTTGATTTTGCTAGAGCAGCTTGTCTTGTTAATTTTGCTTGATGATGTAGAGTCTCTTGTTGGTGTTTGTAGATCTCCATAGGCATTATTAGTGGTGATAAGGGTCTCTCTGCCATTGGTTTTTGATAAAGGGGATTCTCGTATTGGGCAATCGTTCTCCCTTGTGAGCTTTGTTCGTGTAGGGGCATGGTCAAAGTTTACATGGTTTGGACCACCGTTATAGTGTCTTGGGTGTTGTTAGGCTTGCTAAGATTTGATAGATCAAAACCTTTGGGTAATTTGGCTCCTTTCTCTGCTAGCAAGTGAAATAAATGATCTTGGTTCTCGCTAAGGATTTTGTCAAAGGCGGCTATGGCTCTAGGATCTTGTATGAATTTATCAAGATCTTGTCCATCTTCTTGAGAGGATTGACCTATTTCAAGGTGTCTCTCTTCTTGAGATGGCACTTGATCTATGGTATAACCTTGTGGAATAAAATCTGGAGGCATGTTGGTGGTATAGTGAGGTGTACTTACAAAAGGGACCCTACTTTCTTGAGGATTGTTTGGTTGGTCAAGCCGTGACATGTTTGAAGAGTTGGTTGTTTTTGCCACTGGTGTCTTGGGAGTAACATTGGGAGTAATGTTGGATCGGCTTGATTAAGGTGTGTGAGGAGGCGATTTGCACTTCCTCGGGACAACTTGCTTGGTCTTCATAGTTTGCTGGAGTCTAGTGGTTACCATGGAATACACTAGGACAATATACTGGGATTCTGCTTGTGTTTTGGAAAAGACAAAATTTGATGCACAGTTTACTAGACCAGGGGCGCTATATTGTTTGACCAAAGGCACAGGACTATGCCACAAAAAGTGAGCCACTGTAATACCAAAGGCGATGGACTGAGCTACCAAAGGTGAGCTACTATTGGACCAAAAGTGAGCTATTGTTATACCAAGGGCATTGAAGTAGGTTTTTGCCAGAGGTGAGGTATTGTTATACCAAATGCAGGCTACTATAATACCAAAGGCAAGTTGCTGTTATACTAGAGGTGCTGAAGTAGTGAAAAGGAAAATTTTGATAGATTTGGTTTTGTTTCTGATTGGATTTGCTTTAGCAAGAGAAAACACATCAAACAAGTTTGCAAAAAAGGACTGACACAACAGATAGTGTATGTTCGAGGCTCATAAAAAGCCCAATGTTTCCACAGGTATAAGACAATTGCAAACAATATCAAGCACTGTTTATCCCTAGAGACAAGGTTTCATTGCAATAGATCAGCTCACAACTTAATACTCCTTCGACCAAATGTCATTCCATAAAGGTGTCGGACATTTGTATCTTTGCGAGAGACGATAGGTAGGGATATCTCACCCTCCCCTCAGAAATCTCAAGTAGGTCACAAGAGCTTTATGGCTGAGGGAATACTATCTCTTCTCAAGGGAGCCAATGGTGAGTATCTTGAGGGCTTAAATTGATTCCCCTTGCACTGATGATTACCGCAACATTTGGGGGTAGATCAGGTAGTCACTATCTAGAATGGTTCTTAGTAACTTTGAGGGACCAATGCCTTATGAGCAATGTGACAAGCTACTAAAATCTTTAACTAATCCTTCTAGGAGTATCAAATACTTTGCTCAATGTGAAAATCGTTTCCACAAAGAGCTAGTACACCTCTTTTTCAGTTTGGCACCACAAGGTAAGGCTAACGTCGGTTAGGACTTGGATTTTGCCTTATCCCTCTTATATAGTGGTTCAAAGGAAAACTCCACTTAGGGTCATCCCTTTTAGATGAAGCGCTATCCAAAAGTAGGCCCTTTTAAAGGAATAATTGAAATATAAGAGCAAGCATGTCAAACAAAGGTTCAATTGTCCCATTTTAGGAAAAATAAGGTGCAACTAGATTAGACACTCACACGATTGTAGTTGTCAATTGTCCCTTATAAAATTGAAGTGTTTGGCATTCATGTCCATTGTCCCTTAAGAAAAGCAATATGTTCCTAAGACTTAGATTGTCAAAGTGATTTGTTTAATTGTCCCTTAAGAATGGAAATATGTTTCTAAGACTTAGTGCAATAGATTGAGATTTCTTTCATGCTCGTCCTACATGAACATGTTAGGAAAACCCATTTTCTCTGTGTGAGTGATAAGAAGCTACAACAGATTGATTAGTTTCAAAAAAAACTCACAAGTTAGCAAAAATAAATCAATTTGACCAAAAGCACTGCACTGTGTTACCAAAAGTGACTTACTGTAATGCCAAAAGCACTGAACTGTATTGCCGGAGGTGAGTTACTACAGACCAGAGGCGATGCACTGTGCTACCAGAAGCGCCGCTCTATGCTACCAAAAGTGCAGTACTGTACTATCCCAAATCTAAAAAAAGTTGTATTTTGTCAAAAAAGTTAGGTCAAAAGATAATTTCATGTTTGCTTTGTAGATCTGGGATGAATGGTTAATATAATCTGTGCCCTAGGAAAAAAAACACTCAATGATGTTGCAAAAAAAGATGGGTTAACTCCAAAATTGTAAATAATCCTAAATACGTTAGCTTAGGAAGTAGACAAAGTAATTGAAAGGACAAATAAATCAGCTTGCCAATCAATAAATGATAGATATGTGAGTAAAACCCTGTAAAATCACAAAACAAGATTAGAAAACCCTATTTTGCCAAAAGCGCTTTACTGTTGTGCCAACAACGTTGTACTGTGTATCCAATAGTGCACTACTGTACTACCAAAAGTGCTTTGTATCGCCTGAAGGCGCTACACTGTGCTACCAAAAGTGCTTTACAGTTCTACCAATAGCACTTTTCTATATTTTTGCGTTGTTCCGTACTGTACTTAAAAAAAACAATTTCCCAAAGAAAAAGAGGAATTAGTTGGTCCCACCAGGCGTGCCAGAATGTGTATGAGGAAAATTGATGTTTAAATGACTAAATCAAAAACCCATAACATAAAGAGATCTATCTAAATAAAAGCCATTATCAATAAATCAAATGAAATAAGAAAGCTTTTACCCAAATTGTGTTGTTCTCTTTGTTGAATGTGGATTGCTCAATAACGTTGCGAAACCATGTTTGCAACAAGTGTGTGTAGGTGCTCAAAGATCAATGTCAAAATATCATAAAGTGCTCAACAATGCGATGTATGCTCCAAGCGCTGTAAAGGATGCCTGAGGATAAGTGATCGAAGAGGATTTATGAAGGAGATGAGGGGGGTTTATATAGGTTTCAACAGAGATCGATCAACAATCCAGATAATTAAGGAGAATCAACAGAGGAGATAAATCAATTAACCATGATGAATGTGCACACAACATGTGTCAGTCCATAAGGATATTTTTATTAAAATATGATGAAAACAAGATTGATTGAATAGATGACTCAACTTGTAATTTTGCCTTTTTTAGAGTTCTAAAAATAAGACTGATTGTGCACAGGAGTTAACAAGATATTTTAAGAGGAATTGAAAGATAACTGAAATTAAATAAATAAATTTATTTAATTGATTGTGCATGATAGAGGAACAGAGGATTATAAATCAAATATTTGATTTTATTTATTTTTAGAGGATTGAGACAATTTAAATAAATTTGCATGATTTATTTAAATTTAGAAGAACAATTGATTTAATTAAATAATGCAAATTATTTAATTATGGATAAGATATAATTTGATCAATTAATTAAATAATAGGATTTATTTAATTAATGTGGACTTGAATTTTGGAAAGAGGATAATGATTTAATTAAATAATTAAAAATTATTTAATTTTGGAAGAATAAGGAGGAATTTAATTAAATTAATTAAATACAAAGAAATTATTCAATTAATGTTGAATTTTGGCATTTTAGAAGAAATAGATGAAATTAATTAAATAATTAGATTATTCAATTAATGTTGAAATGCAGGTGATGCGATAGATTAGACAAAATGCAAGTGATTCGAAGACATGGTCATTTTAGAGTGTCTACACATTCCTATCAACACCGAGGCATATCTATCTTTATCATATGTAGATCCATCCCACCTCCTCAAGCCGTCATCTAGCAAAGCCGCTTCCAATCTCTGTATAAAATACACTGAAAATGGTCTTGGTGAATACACATTGCAAGAATCTTCATCCACATCCATTTCTGATACAGAAGTTGGATCCTCTTTGGTAAGAGAGACTTCTAACTTCGATACCATCAATGAATCCTCCTTTCATATCACTAATCTTTTTCTGGGGTCATCCATCTTCATGATTTCTGTAACCCCTTTGTCTCCATCTAGTGATGAACTCAAGTCTAGTTCTCCAAACACTCTTAGTCCTAGTGTCAAACGCAGGCCTCCCCAAGCTAAAGATGTTGGTAACTCCTCCATCCATCCCAAGCTCACCATTTCCCATCCAAAACTCCATCATAAACCTCAAAAGCATGTCATCATACATCTTCCACCATCCAATTTACCTATGCTTCTTCCAACTCCTAAGCTCCCACCATCAACTTTACCTCCATATCTTCCACCTCCATCATCCTATACCTTGCAAAAGCATGTGATCGTACATCTTCCACCATCCAATTTACCTCTGCTACTTCCAACTCCAAATATCCCTCCATTTCCTCACCTCAATTACTACCAATGCCTAATTATCCACTTATCCATAAGTACCCTTACATTCCTAATCATGACCAACAAATATACACATTGTCTAAACATAAAGCTTCTACTCACTCTGCCAATTTCGTTTCCATCAAATCCATGGGATTCAAAAATAAAAATTTGGATGCCTCTACCTCTAAAGGTAAAAATCCTACCAAGAATCCTAAAGATTCTCATGCCTTAGGGCACCAAAGCAAAGAACCATAGCCTAGTACATCTAAAAAGCTAGCGGAGCCTATAGCTCCACAAGAAGAGTCCATGCCCAAAATGGTTTGGGTTCCTAAGCAAACAAGCAAGCGAGCCGAATGAGGCATCCTTATCCATATCTCAAACAAAAGAATCCCAATTGTCCCCTTCCATCCACAAATCCCCTTCCATAAAAAAATCCCCTTCCATCCAAAAATCCCACAACCAAAACAAAATGGCAAAAATACTAAATATCTGTGGGTTCCTAAATCACTCCATCATCCATCTCCTAAGCACGCATCTCCATTGCTTCCTACACCACCTTCCCATCAAAAGCTTCAATGTTTATCACGGTGTGTGCAACCATTGGTCATAATTCCCTTCCATCCCACATTTCCACATACTTCCATCACCCCATCCTTCATCCATTATCCTACATATCTCCCCCATCATCCTATTCCTATGGTCCATGCTTTTGCATAAGCCTTCCATAATCCACTATCCCCATTCATCCTTTCATAAGCCTTCCATCCATCCTTGTGTGAACCTTCAATCATCCTTATCCTAATCCACTATCCTACCTCATCCATCTTCCATCCATGCAATCCCTTACCAACATCTTGAAGCATAACAACATGGTCCATGTGATGACATCCATCTCTAATGGGACACTATCACCTTTCATTGAACTAGACACTTGAGTCCCTCCTATCCATTACCGTGGTGAAAACCTAGCAAACAGGCACCATGTGTAATTGTCATCCCATCTAAAAAAAATCCATCCAATAGTGAAAACCACTTTGTGGTGCTTTGGATAACAAAAAAATAATAGTATAAGATAAATAATCTGTCCTCTGGTGAAAACCTGGTAAACAGGCACCTTGGATAAGTACCATAGTGAAAACCTAGCAAACATGTGCTATGTGTAGTTACCAGCCTCCATTATCTGCTTAGTTTGTTTGATCACCACTCATCCTTGCATGAATCCTACATAATACATATCATAATCTACATTTCATCGCAATAAATAGATTTTTTGTCTTTGCCTCTGTCAATGCTAGTTATCATACTTGAGACATTGTTGCAATAACTATATCTTTTTGGCACCTTAGCATCTTGTCCGCATGCGCTCTCTATTGTCGCTTCTCCATAATAAACCTCATCCTGCACTGGGGGCACTTGTTGAGCCTTATTTGGAAGTGGATACCGCTAGCTCTAGCTCATAACACATTGAACACCTTAGCTCACAACACAACAAACTTTCAACTTCAACCATAGCATTCATCCAACTTCAGACGTGGCAAACATTCGCAGCCATGATTTGTATCTTTACAATCAATTCAAGCTCAACCAACATTCCAAAAACATCAAAAAACATTGCCAATGCAAACATCCAAGCAATAAGTTGATTCTCTCAACATCACTTCACTAGCATCATAGGCAAGAACTACATCACCAACTCTATCGTAAAGCCTTGATCTCGTGGATACAGGGTATGTAGGCAATCTGAGATGCGAAGGAAGCTCTCCGATTCAGGCAAAGACGATAGCCCTTCTTTCATCATCCATCTTTCACCATTCTTCTAATCATCCTCTAATCTTTCATCTCCCTTTCTTCTATCTTTCATCACACACAACATCAATAAAACCCAAAACTACATATTCATGATGTCTCATCATCATCGTAAATGTGCTTTGATCCCATGGATACAGGGTATGTAGGCAGTTTGGGATACGAGGGAAGTTTCCAGTACTCAAGCACAGATGATCCACCCCATCTTCTTCATCTTACCTCATCTTCCATCTTCTTTTCTTTGATTAGCTCAAGCAGGAAGTAGACCATCTGCATCAACGAAAGCTCAAGCACTTTAACCAATCAAGAATAAGACAAAAGCTATTTGTCTGCATGCCTTAAGCTAACATTTGCTATCACAGTTTATCGACATCTTTAGCCTTCAACAGGATGCAACTTTCCTCTCAACAAGGTGCCAGCTTAAATCCATCTAAGAGCACTTAAATTTGGCAAGAGAATGCGATGATAGTATCTTTTGTTTTATCTTTTGATTTATCTTTTGCCCCTTTTTTATGCCTAATCAAGACTGCCTTGATCTATCTATATCTTGGTATGTTGCGATGAAGTAAGGAATGGGGCATGGTCTTATTGCTTTCGTATGCCATGTTTACGAGATGATCTTATTCTCTTCCTATGCGTATTGGTATATTATACATGTTGGGATTAGCATCTTACATATCAATATCTCTAGCATCTGAGAAGCTAAACAATCTCTTATGCACATGAGACTATTCTATGTCAAGACTAGCTCCATCCATATAACCAACAAGGTGTCACTATGCGTAGTGGAGATAAGCTCAAACCATTGCTTGTAGCATCAAAGTCCATCTTGAAACACTAGCTGCTATTCATATCTTGTGCATGTTGGCTCAACAT
This sequence comes from Cunninghamia lanceolata, assembly GCA_027924645.1. Classification (NCBI taxonomy): domain Eukaryota; kingdom Viridiplantae; phylum Streptophyta; class Pinopsida; order Cupressales; family Cupressaceae; genus Cunninghamia; species Cunninghamia lanceolata. Next base: position 26,763,831 of record BSBN01000339.1, on the reverse strand, counting down.
TTTGACCTTATGTGTTCAGACAAGATTGTAGTATGCTAGTTTTGCATTGGATATCTCGACACCTTGGTCTTCTATACCCTAGTGCATAACATCCACATGCTATATCAAACATAAGGATTGCATTTCTTTTCATTTTGAGCAATTACTTCTAAAGCTACCCATCGTAGCGTCTATTTATCTCATTATTTGCCTATATAGTCCTCAACCAAGAGCAACCATTTCCATCATCCTTCTTCCACATCTCTTATCCTGAAAAACAAGTGTGTTAGGCATATAGAGGTCCATCACATATCATATCATTACCATCTGTGTATATGGAAAAATGGATTAAATCTAAACTAAATAAAACCAAAGAACCCAATAACATAAAGGAAACGAATCTAAGTAAAAGCCATAAATCACAAATCAAAGACAAATGAAAGCTCTTACCAAAACCTGTATTGTTCCCTTTTGGAGATATGTGGATTGCTCAATCAAGTTGCGAAACTATAGCTGCAACAAGCAAGTATGTGCTCAAGAGATCAATGTCAAAAGATCGTTATAGTGCTCAATCGACGCGTTTTGTATGCTCAAAGCTCTGTTAAGTATGCCTGAGAATACGATCGAAGAGAGAGACCCAATGAAGGAGATGAGGGGGGTTTATATAGGTTTCAAGGAAGATCAATCAACGGTCTAGATAATTCAGAAGAATCAATGGAGGAGATAAGTTGAGAAATGTGCAACGAATGAGAAGAAAACATGTGTCTTGCTTTCTTTTACATGAGAGGAGTTATCAAGAATAGAAGAATGAGTTAAAGCAATTAACAGAATGTAATGATTAGTTAAGTGATTTAAAACAAGAAGGGATTTGCATGAGAATAAGAAGATATTTTGCTTTATTAAATATAGAAAGCTTGAGTTATATTAGAGATAACTCAAATTTAGAAGAAAAAGTAATTTAAATAAATAATTGATTTATTTAAATTTAGAGAAGATATTTTGGAAGAAATAATTAAATAATTAGAATTATTTAATTTAGAAGATTTAAAAGCAAATTAAATAAATAAATTTATTTAATTGTTGTGCATGATTTTGGAAGAACAGAAGATTATAAATAAAATATTTGATTTTATTTATTTTTAGAGGATTGAGATAATTTAAATAAATTTGATTTGTTTCATTTAAATTTAGAAGAACAATTGATTTAATTAAATAATGTAAATTATTTAATTGCAGATAAGATAGAATTGTGATGAATTAATTAAATAATGGGATATATTTAATTAATGTGGCTGTGAATTTTTGAAGGAGGATAATGATCAAATTAAATAATTAAAATTATTTAATTGTGGAAGAATATAGAGGAATTTAATTTAATTAATTAAATAAAGAGGATTTATTTAACTAATGTTGAATTTAGGAGATTTAGAAGAATTTGATGATAATTAATTAAATAATTAGATTATTTAATTAACGTTGTAATGCAGATGATTAGACAGATAATGGAATGCCAGTGATTTGATGACACGGTCATTTTAGGGTGTCTACATTTTGCCCCTCTTTGATGCAATGCAGCTTGTAGCGTTGCGTCAAAGAAATTAATTGTCGAAAACGTGATACAATTTTTGATGCCCCAGTGTAGGTAGTTGCCCCAACGTAGCTGGCGTAGGGTGCCCCCTCGAGAGGAAAGATAGGGAAGCGACAGAAGAACTGTGTTGACGCTTGACTAGAAGATTTGTTGGAGATAGGCAAGGTTGGGTTGATGATAGATAGAAGAAAGGAGATAGGAGAGAACATAAGAGAAAGACTGTTGATTGATCCTTGCTAGAAAACAATATAAGGCCATGGATGAATGGATGGGTAGATGGATGAGCTTGTTGCAATGGTTTCACATTTGTTTATAAAGAGCAATCCTTATTTTTGATATAGCACGTGGATAGTTTGCCACCAAGGTATAAAAGACCAAGGTGCTATAATATCCGAGTGCGTGTACATTGACTCTGCAAGCAAGCGGTTTGAACTTAGATCCCCTTAGACATACTATGACCTTGTTGGTACATGTGAATAAGCCATAGTCTTGAACATAAAATAAACTTCAATACATGCAAATGCAAGAAGAACTATTAATATGTAAGAGGCTAGGTTGTAACACACACAAGATAAATAGAATGTTAAGAAAGATACTAAAGATCATTCCTCAAACACAGCACACGAAAAGCAATGACTATGCCCCAAATCCGTACTGCATCGCAACATACCAAGATTATAGATAAATCAAGGTAGTCTTGAATAGGTATTGGAAAAGGAACAAAAGATAAACCATAACACAAATTGACTGACTTACAAAGTAAACATACAGCCAACATATTCTCTTGCCAAAGAGGTTGCTCAGGATAGATTGGATAGGAAAGATAACAACCTTATCGTAGGAACTCTGTGTCCGTTAAAGGGGGCTATCTACCTAAAAAGACAATGTCTCACTTGCAGGAAATGCCACATGTTGCAGGAGACGCGTGTGTTGGTCTTGACAATGGAACACTTCGTAGAAGACAAGCTTGTTGATCTAGGGCTTGGTTAAGTGGTACTTAGCTGATGTTGGCAATCGGTATGTAGGATAGTAGAAGACTCTGGAAGGAAGCTTCTTTGCTTCAAGTTTGCGAAGGACTATTGCTTTGAAAGGATGCGCTAGCTTGCTGCTTGAGTTAGTCAAGTCGAGGCGAATGGATTTTGACAAACGGAAGACTAGAAGGATGGAATGCTAATGGATTGGGACAGGTGGAGAATGATGGATCGTGTGTGCCTGAGTACTGGATACATCCTTCGTATTCCAGACTGCCTACATACCCTGTATCCATGGGATCAAGGCACACTTACGATGGAAGATGAACGTGATAAATATGTAGTTCTGGATAGAGTGATGAATGGGTCAAGGTGAAAGGAGGGGATCTTATGTACCTGAGTACTGGATACTTCCTTCGTAGTCTAGACTGCCTACATACCCATATCCATGGGATCAAGGTACCTTAAGATTGAGAAGAGATGATATGTAGTTCTGGTAGATGTGATGATGTGGGAAAAAGTGTGGAGAAGATAACAGCCTTATTGTAGGAAATCTGTGTCCGTTAAAGGGGTGTTACCTGTGGAAATGAGAAGAGATCGAAGTATGCGTTGCGAACCACAAACAAGGAACCAATCCTAGACCAAAGTTAAGGAAAGAGTTGCCCCCATTCTGGTAGAGGAAACTGTAGGGGTGACCGCCGAAGAAGACACAGAAAGACTTGACCTAGGACAAGACAGTCTTAACTGTAGACACAGATCAAGACATGGGATGATGATGATGGACACTGACAAATTTCCAAGCTATACTAGATAGGGAGATGGAAATGCAAACAAGGTCAATGGTTTTATTATGGATGGATGGAGAGGCGCTATGAACTAGACACGGAGTGGACATGACTCGATAGACGATGGATGCTGACTCTACACATAGCGCATGTTTGCCAGGTTTTCACTATGGTACTTATCCAAGGTGCCTGTTTGCCAGGTTTTCACCAGAGGACGGAATTTTTTGGATTTTTTTGTTTCTTTTTTTTTTGGTTTTTTTTTTTTGAAATACTTTGAGGATCAGGCATAGAACTTCTTGAGATGGACACTGTTGAGTGGCTCATCTAGAGGAATGCCATCAGGTGTAGCTAAAGTATAAGCTCCTGATCCATATGCTACTGTCACAATGAAGGGACCTAACCAGTTAGGCTCAAACTTACCCTTCTTCTCGTGATCTGCTTGATTTCTCTGATTCTCCTTAAGTACAAGATCACCGACTTGAAACTGTCTTTCTTTGATCTTTTTGTTGTAATTACGTCGGAGGCGGTTTTGATAGACATGGAGATGATTAAGTGCGGCAAGGCGCCTCTCATCTAGTAGTTCCAGCTCGGCTAATCTGGAAGTGCGATACTCATCTCCGCCGATCAGGTCCTGCATGGATACTCTGAGTGATGGGATCTCGACCTCTATAGGTAGGATGGCTTCAGAGCCAAAGACCAAGGCATATGGTGTGGCCCCAGTTGGTGTTCTGATACTAGTGCGGTAGGCCCATAGGGCGGGATTGAGTTGTAAGTGCCAATCATGACCAGCTTCATTGACTATTTTCTTGAGGATTTTGAGAATGGTCTTATTGGAAGCCTCAGCTTGGTCATTACTCTGCGGATAGTAGGGAGTTGAAAAGCGATGTTGGATATTGTATTGTATGCATAAGGCACGAACATCTTGGTTCTTGAATGGTCTCCCATTATCAGTGACAATGGCTTGGGGAATACCATACTGGCATATGAGGTAGTTTAGAATAAACTTGGCTATTTGCTTACCGGTGATATAGGTCATAGGAATGGCTTCCACCCACTTCGTGAAATACTCAGTGGCGGTAATGATAAACTTGTGGCCATTGGAGGAGGAAGGGTGGATTTGTCCTACGAGGTCGAGACCCCATTGAGAAAAAGGCCATGGAGTTGTCACAGGTTGTAACTCATGAGCTGGTCCGTGAATCAAATCTCCATGCTGCTGACATTGTAGACACTTCTTAGCAAACTGTGTAGCATCTTGCTCTAATGTAGGCCAGTAATAACCTGTTCTGAGTATCTTCTTAGCAAGATTAGGACTGGTAGAATACGCACCATAGACACCTTCATGTATGTCTCGTAAGGTAGCTTCGGCTTCTTCCGCGTTAAGACATCGTAGGAGGATACCATCGAGACTCCGGCGATATAGTGTATCACCCAGAATGATGTAATGAGAGGATCGACGGATAAAGGTTTTGCGTTGGGTGGATGATAGGTCAGGCGGAAAGGTATTGTGTTTAAGGTATTCATAGATATCTTCATACCATGGGGAATTGGGACCAACAAGTTCGCAGATGATTTCAGTAACAGGAACATCAACGGCTGGTATCAACAATTGCTCGATCAAGAATTCACACTTCTGTGTATTTGCAGGCATGTCAATCAGTGACCCTACAGAAGCCATAGAATCAGTAGCTTTGTTATGCTTTCTTGGAATTTGGTCAAATGTGATGGTAGAAAAATGTGGTTTGTAGGCATCCACTAGTTGCTTGTAGGGGACCAACTTTTCATCCTTTGTTTGGTATTCATCTGTGACTTGGCGAATGACTAGCTGTGAGTCTCCATATACTTGTAATTCTGTAATATCCCATTGAACTGCTGTATTGAGACCTATAAGGAGTGCTTCATACTCGGCTATGTTGTTGGTGCAAGGGAATGCGAGCTGATATGACTTTGGAATGTAGTCATTCTGAGGTGTAACAAATAAGATGCCAGCTCCTGATCCATGCTGTGTGTAAGAACCATCAAAGTACAACTTCCACATTATGGAGGTAGCCAAAGTGAAGAGATTCTCGTCAGGAAAGTCTGCTACCATAGGATGTGTATCTTTCATAGGTGCATCTGCTAGTTGATCCGCGAGGGCTTGTCCTTTGATTGCCTTACGATCTGTGTACTCAATATCGAACTCACTAAGGATCATAACCCATTTAGCTAGTCTGCCTGTGAGAGCTGCTTTTGCTAGTAGATACTTCAGGGGATCAATTTTAGCTATCAGATTTGTGTGTTGGTTCAACATGTAATGTCACAACTTTTGGGAGGTGAACACTACTGCTAAACAAGCCCTTTCCATTGGTGAATAATTGAGCTCATATCCCACCAAGGTTCTACTGATGTAATAAATTGCATGCTCCTTTCCTGTGTCATCATTTTGTGCTAGTAGGGCCCCTAGGGCTGAATTTGTAGTGGAGACGTATAAGATCAAATGTTTGTCCGCAACTGGTGGAATCAATACAGGAGGTGTAGCTAGATCCTCTTTAAGTTGATCAAACGCTGCCTGACACTTGTTGTCCCATCGAAATGAAACATCCTTTCGGAGCAAGTGTTGAAGGGTTGACATTTATCTGCTAGCTGTGAGATAAAATGCCTGATGGACTGTAACCTTCCTTGGAGGCTCCTTAATGCTTTTAGGTTCTTTGGTGGAGGCATCTCCACTATAGCCTTTACTTTCGCTGGATCCACTTCGATGCCTCTATGAGAGACGATGTATCCCAATAGCTTTCCTGATGTTACACCGAATACACACTTCTTTGGATTGAGTCTTACTTGGTATTTTTCAAGCCTGTCAAAGATCTGTCCTAAGACCTGTATGTGATCCGCTCTAGAAGATTTAGCCAATATATCATCAACATAGTCTTCCATGATGTGATGAAAGAGGTCATGAAAGATCACTGTCATTGCTCTCTGATAGGTTGCTCCTGCATTCTTCAGACCAAACGGCATGACACACCAACAATAATTGCCCCAAGGACAAGTAAAGGTTGTTTTATGTTGGTCTTCTTCAGCTATCCTTATCTGATTGTAACCTGAGAATCCGTCCATGAGAGAAAGCATCTCATGACCTACTGTCAAGTCCACTATAATGTCAATGTTTGGTAGTGGAAAGTCATCTTTAGGACATGCCTTGTTGAGATCTCTGAAATCATTACACATGCGGATGCGCCCATTAGGTTTAGATACAGGTACAATGTTTCAGACCCAATCTGAATAGTCAATAGGTCATATAAACTTGGCATCTAATAGCTTTTGTACTTCCACCTTCACCAAGAGAGCTATTTGTGGGTGCATCTTTCTCAACTTCTGCTTGACTGGTTTCACCTTGGGATCGACTGTGAGATAATGAACTACCAGCTTAGGGTCTAGTCCTGGCATATCTGCATAGGTCCATACAAAGTTGATGGTTCGTTGCAAGAAGAAGCTGTTAAGATTTCTGTGCTCTGTGTCAGATAATGATGTCGCTAGGAATGTTGTCTTTGGATTCTGTTCTGTACCCAGGTTGATCTCTGTAGAATCTTCCACTAGTAGAGCTGATTTCTCCTGGTACTTAGATGGTAAGGGAAGGTCAAATCCTCCATCCTCAGGTGCCACAGTTGGGTTTTCACCTTTGGATACGTCCTTTATTTTTACTATTTTATGATCAGGAGGTGCCACACTATGGTTTTCACCTAGAGATCTTTCTTTATTTGCACTTTTGCGACTGGAGGATTTGGCATTCTCACCAAAATAAGCCGTGGGCTCTAGTTCCATTACAAAACCTGCCTTGTGATCGCCGAGAGGGATACCTTCCCGAAGTCCCATGAACTCAGCTAGAGCTTCGTCATTCTGAAATACATCTATAACGGGGGCCCCTTGTTGGTCCCAATCGATAAGTTCAGGGTAGACAAGCGTGACATTCTGGGTGCTGGTGGTGGAAGTTAAGGATACGGAGGATAGTGTAAAAATGGAGGATTCTGCGAATAGATTGGTCATGTGGAGGGAAGAGTCATCGATGATATCCTCTGTAGACGTCGTATCGGCGGGAAAAGTGTCAGCTACCTCGTCGAGGATATACTCGATGTCCGAGGCGCGTGGTACCTTCTTGCCAAATCCTAATCCTTTCTTGTCTAGCTTCTGTGTTACCACAATGGGCTCCATAGTGCCTTGATTCTGTTTCGCAAGGCCACCTTTGCCTTTATAGCCCATGTTTTTCACTATCCTTAAGCCATTGCCATATTGCTTGACTGGTATCGTGACTGGTTCTTTCTCCTTGTAGAGCCAAGAAGAGATGTCCTCAATAGTTTCCTCTTCCAATAACCGTCCATGTTGGAATTGGGTTAGGAATGTTGGGGGAGGAATAGCTGCTTTTTTGGTAACTTTGGCGATGGGTGGTTTGCCGTAAGATTTTGGAGATAAAGGCATCCACCCTACACAACAAGATTCTGAGATATCATAAGTGCCAAAGCCTATATCTCGGACGCGAGCTGTGATTTTGGGGAGGGGTGTAGGTTCACTTGTAGAGGCTTGCGTGAGAGTTTCAGGGTCAACATAGAGAGGGGATTCAAGGGCTTTGTCATTTTTAGGCACTTGGTTGCAATTCTTATAGCTTCCTTGCAAGACACGACAAAATTCAAAAGGATTAGGATCTCCTGGGATGGTGATCTCCGTACCATTGTATGGGAACTTGAGGGACTGATGGTATGTGGAGGGGACAGCTTTCATTGCATGGATCCATGGGCGGCCAAGAATAATGTTGTAAGGTAGCTCAATGTCAAGGACTTGACACCTGGTTTCAAGCATAACAGGGCCCAGCTGTATAGGCAAGTGAATAACACCTTCTGAACGGCGTTCTGCATCATCATATCCCTTGATTGTAATACTATGATCAGTGTTGACGTGATCCTCAGAGTATCCCAATTGTTTTAGTAACTTTAAAGAATAGATGTTGAGACCAGCACCACCATCTATGAGGATGCGTTTGATTTTGCGCTTATGGATGAGAACTTCAATATGAAGGGCATCGTTGTGACAAGGATCATGGGAGGGGAGGTCTTTCTCAGAGAAGACCACGTTGTAAGGCGAAGCAATATTACCCACTATAGCTTGGAAATCTGTGACTGCTATGTTGTTAGGAACGAAAGACTCTTGGAGGGCTTTTTCTAGCACCGCTCTATGTGCAGGTGATGACCGTAGAAGGTCCAAAATAGAGATCTGTGCTGGTGTTTTCCCTAGATGTTCGACAAGATTATAATCAGACTGAACCGGAAGTCTAGGTGTAGGCGCACGGATGGTGACATGACCTCGACGAGTAGTAACAGCACAATCCGTAGATTTGCCTTTGATGGTGAGGGTAGACACTCGACTCTCTTCAAAACGACCTACAATGGAATCGAAAGACGTGGAAGCGTGATTGATACCTTTACCCCTATCCTGAGGAGGAGGTGGACCATGATGAGGGAATGGTTTCTTGTACATATCGAGATCCTTGTTCGTGTGTTGCACTGGTGATTCATCCTCAAAAGTGATTTGATTACCATCGATGAGGTTTTGGATGAGGTGCTTAAGTTTCATGCAAGATGCAGTTCGATGCCCTTTGCTCCTATGGAACTCACAATACTCATTGTCTCTGTAACGTGCCATTTTGTAGACAGGTTCTCCATAAGGAGGAGCATCAGGTAAGGTTATGAGCCCTTTCTGCAAAGCTTGCTGTAAGACCGATTCGATGGGCACTCCCAAGGGAGTGAATTGCCGTCGCGGAGGATAATCTTGTTGGGGCCGCTCTTGTTGTCGTTGCTGTTGGTTGGGATAAGGCTTCCTTTGTTGCTGCTGTTGTTGAGGTGGAGTTTGACTTGGTTTGGAGAGTTGCAGCGGTGTTTGCAACGTTTGGACATGCTTAGTATCGACCACCCCATCGTTGAAAACATTTTTATTCTTGTTCCAATATTTGGGTTTATCATTCGACTGTTGATGAGGAGTACTATCTTTCGTCTCCTTAAAGATTTTGACCACACCCTTAACAATGAGGGCCTTCTCAATGTTGATACCCTTGTATGTGATTTCATCGAAGGTTGTAGCACTAAGAATTTGTAAATGGAAACCTAACTCTTGGTTGAGGTTCTGTACAAATATGCTAACAAGCTGTTTCTCTGGAATCTTGAAAGGGAATTTACTAGCCATTTGTCTCCATCGTTGAAGGAAGGAAATGAAAGTTTCACCATTTTTCTGTTTATTGTTGCATAGGTCCGTCATGGAAATCTCATGCTCTGCGTTGTAAGAAAAATGGGTGGCAAACTTCTCTGCTAGCTCGTTGAAAGACTTGATACCCGTAGGTAAGTGTGAGAACCATTCTATTGCTTGACCTCCAAGACTGCGAGGAAAGAGACGCATAAGATATGTGTCATTGTGAGAGACCTCGAAGCAAGCAAGATAGAATTCCCTAAGATGGTCTTTTGGGTCACCTTTTCCTTTGTACTTATCGAACTTGGGAATAGTGAAATTTTGAGGAAAAGGGATCATTGGTAATGACCGATCAAAAGGATAAGGACACACTTCCTCCAACGCGAAGGTCTTTTTGGTGTGGCCAAACGTAAGATCAGTTAGCTGTTGTTGCACCTCCACAATCTTTAGTTCCATAGTCGTGGGAGGGGTTGGTAACATCTGCTGTTGTCCAAAAAGCGGTTGGTGTTGCCCATATGGAAGATTATATTATAAGCCATGCGTACTGGTATTGTAAGGGTCGTAAGATTGATTGGGATTGTATGAATTGTACGATTGGTTTGGATTGGGTTGGAATTGGAGGCCTTGATTAGGCAGAGGTGGAGGTGGCGCTAGGTAAGAATGTTGGCTTTGCGATGGTTGAAGAAACGTATTTGGGGGAGGAAAGCTAAAGTGCGTTTGATTAGGTTGTGATGGTGGCACATAGCTTTGGGAAACCTGATGTTGGGAATGTTGAGAGTGGCTAGGCAATGTATGAAAGAAGTTGAGCGTGGATGAACGTTGTGGAGGAGGAACATAGGTAGAAGTGATATGCGACGGTTGGGGTTGATTGAAGATGAGAGTAGAAGAATGTTGTGGTGGAGGAACATAGGTAGAAGTGATTTGCGACGGTTGAGGTTGCTTGAGGATGAGAGTAGAAGAATGTTGTGGTTGGGGCTGCGTGACTCCAATTGGTTGAGAGATATGCAGGTGTGATGATATAGGAGGTGGCATTTGTTGAGACCCTTGTTGCATGGCTACATAAGTGTTCCCTGGATTGTAATTGGGTGGGAAACCTATGCGTGATGGGGTAACCAAGATTCTGCTTGCGCTTGGGGTGGACACTTTAGGAGGTGGTTGCACATTTGATAGAGCTAAGGTGGCTTGCTTAGCTAACTCTGCTTGACGTTGGAGAGTTTCTTGTTGGTTTTGATAGATCTCCATAGGAGTCAAAAGCGGTGATATGGGCCTCTCCTCTGTTGGATTTTGGAAAAGGGGATTCCTATACTGCGAGCCTTGAGTAGGTAAGGGCGTAGTCACCGTGGACATGGTTTGCACCGCTTGTATGGTTTCTTAGTTATTGGTGCTTTCCTTGAGAGTGGACACATCAAAATCTTGAGGTAACTTGGCGCCTTGCTTTGCAAGCAAGCGAAAGAAATGATCCTAATTCTCACTAAGGATTTTATCAAAGGCAGCTATAGCTCTAGGATCTTGTATAAATTCATCAAGATCTTGCCCATCTTCTTGAGAGGATTGACCTATTTCAAAGTGTCGCTCTTCTTGAGATGGGGTTTGATCTACGATATAACCTTGTGGGACAAAATCCGGAGGCAAGCCTGTGGTATACTGCGGTGCATTTAGCAAAGGGGTTCTATCCTCATGAGGATTGCTTAGTTCATCTATGTGCGGCATGTTTGGAGAGCTGATTGGTTTTGCTGCGGGTGTACTAGGAGTCACCTTGGGAGTAATGTTGAGACGACCTGATTGTGGTGTGCGAGGGGGTGACTTGTGCTTCTTGGGGACAACTTACCTAGACTTCATGGTTTGCTGTAGCCTGGTGGTGACCATGGGATTCACTTAGGCACAATGTAATGTTGGGAATCTGTGAGATGCTTTGAAGAAATGGACAAACTCTGATGCACAAAGTACTGGACCAAAAGCGCTATACTGTTTGACTAGAGGCGCAGGACTGTGCTACCAAAAGCGTGCTACTGTGGACCAGAGGCGACGGACTGAGCTACCAATAGCGAGTTACTGCTATGCCAAAGGCAAGCTACAGTGACCAAAAGCGAGCTACTGTTATACCAAGGGCGCTGAAGTAGAATTTTTGCCAGAGGCGGGTTACTGCTGTATCAAAGGTGATCTATTGTATTACCAAAGGTGAGCTGCTGTAATACTAGGGGCGCTGAAGTAGTATCTGATGTTTTTCAAAGGCAAGATTTTTCTGTTTCTGATTGGATTGGTTTGGCAAGAGAAAACACAGCAAACAAGTGGTCAAAAAAAGGCACAAGGACTGACACAACAGATAGTGTATGTTCGAGGCTCCAAACAAGCCCAATGTTTCCACAGGTCTAATACAGTTGCAATCAATAACAAGCACTTTTTATCCCTAGAGACAAGGTTTCATTGCAGTAGATCAGCTCACAGCTTAATACTCCGTCGATAAAAATATCATTCCATAAAGGTGTCGGATATTTAGTATCTTTGCGAGAGACGATAGGTAGGGATATCTCACCCTCCCCTTGGAAAGCTCAAGTAGGTCACAAGAGCTTTATGTCCAAGGGAATACTATCTCTTCTCAAGGGAGCCAATGGTGAGTATCTTAAGGGTTTTAATCGATTTCCCTTGCACTGATGATTACCGCAATGTTCGGAGGTAGGTCGGGTAGTCTCTATCTAAATTGGTTCTTAGTGACTTTGAGGGACCAATGCCTTACGGGCAATGCAACAAGCTACTAAAAGCTTTAACCAATCCTACTAAGAGTTTCAAACACTTCGCTCAATGTGAAAATCGTTTCCACAAAGAGCTAGTACACCTCTTTTCAGTTTGGCACCACAAGGTAAGGCTGACGTTGGTTAGGACTTGGCTTTCGCCTTATCCCTCTTATATAGCGGTTCAAAGGAAAACTCCGCTTAGGGTCGTCCCTTTTGGATGAATCGCAATCCAAAAGCAGGCCCTTCTAAAGGAAGTACAAAAAAGTAAAAGCAAGCACGTCAAACAAAGGTTCAATTGTCCCGTTATAAGAAAAATAAGGTGCAACTAAGCTATGCACACACATGATTGTAGTTGTAAATTGTCCCTTATGAAATGAAGTGTTTGGCATTCATGTCCATTGTCCTTTAGAAAATTGAGGTGTTTGTTCATACATGTCCATTGTCCCTTAAGAAATGCAGTATATTCCTAAGACTTAGATTGCAAGAAAAGATTTGTTCAATTATCCTTTTAAGCATGCAATGTGTTTCTAAGACTTAGTGAGATAAATCAAAATAGGTCTTCAACGCTCGTCCTGCATGAACATATTTAGAAAACACCTATTGGCTCGGTGTGAGTAGTAAGAAGCTGCAACAAGTGACTTAGTTCCACCAAAATTTCACAAGTTAGCAACCAACAAATCAACTTTAACCAAAAGCGCTGCACAATTTTATCAGAAGCGACATACTGTATTCCCAGAGCGCTGTATTGCAGACCCGAAGTGCTGTAAAATATTACCAGAGGCGCAGCAAAATAACCGGAAGTGCTTCACTGTGTTTTCGAAGGTGCTGTGATGCAGACCAGAAGCGTAATATAATAATACCAGAAGCGCTGAATAATAGCCGTAAGCGTGACACTGTGTTACCAAAAGCGTGAGACAATATAACCAGAAGCGCCGCGCTGTCTCAGATCACAAAGAGGGGAACTTTTTCAAAATAATCAGATCTAGAGTAAAAATTCCATGATTGATTGACTGATTTGAGAAATTATAGCTGAGAGATCTATGTTCTGCAATCATTTAAAGAACTCAAAAAGCTGTAACAACACCACAAAAGTTGAAGGTATTCCTAAATAAATCAGCTTAGGATGTCAACACGAAAAATAGGTTTGTCTGACAAATACAACAGCTTGTCATACAAAGCAATAAGATGGATGGTGTAAAAATCCTATAAAATAGTGAACAAGGTCAGAACCCTAATCTAGCCAAAAGCGCTGTAGAATATTGCCGAAAGCGCGGTTCTGTAGTTCCAGTAGCGCTGCTCTGCGCTGCCGAAAGCGCCGTAGAAACTTTAAAAGCGCCGGACTGTGTCTGCAGAAGCGCTTAAATATCCTGCCAGAAGCGCTGTGGGGTGTCGTGTGTGCTGTTCCGTACTGTGACTTCAAAAAAAATAAATTTCTCAAAGAAACAAAGGGATTAGTGGGTCCCACCGGGCGTGCCAGAATGTGTATATGGAAAAATAGATTAAATCTAAACTAAATAAAACCAAAGAACCCAATAACATAAAGGAAACGAATCTAAGTAAAAGCCATAAATCACAAATCAAAGACAAATGAAAGCTCTTACCAAAACCTGTATTGTTCCCTTTTAGAGATATGTGGATTGCTCAATCAAGTTGCGAAACCAGAGCTGCAACAAGCAAGTATGTGCTCAAGAGATCAATGTCAAAAGATCGTTATAGTGCTCAATCGACGCATTTTGTATGCTCAAAGCTCTGTTAAGTATGCCTGAGAATATGATCGAAGAGAGAGACCCAATGAAGGAGATGAGGGGGGTTTATATAGGTTTCAAGGAAGATCAATCAACGGTCTAGATAATTCAGAAGAATCAATGGAGGAGATAAGTTGAGAAATGTGCAACGAATGAGAAGAAGACATGTGTCTTGCTTTCTTTTACATGAGAGGAGTTATTAAGAATAGAAGAATGAGTTAAAGCAATTAACAGAATGTAATGATCAGTTAAGTGATTTAAAACAAGAAGGGATTTGCATGAGAATAAGAAGATATTTTGCTTTATTAAATATAGAAAGCTTGAGTTATATTAGAGATAACTCAAATTTAGAAGAAAAAGTAATTTAAATAAATAATTGATTTATTTAAATTTAGAGAAGATATTTTGGAAGAAATAATTAAATAATTAGAATTATTTAATTTAGAAGATTTAAAAGCAAATTAAATAAATAAATTTATTTAATTGTTGTGCATGATTTTGGAAGAACAGAAGATTATAAATAAAATATTTGATTTTATTTATTTTTAGAGGATTGAGATAATTTAAATAAATTTGATTTGATTTATTTAAATTTAGAAGAACAATTGATTTAATTAAATAATGTAAATTATTTAATTGTAGATAAGATAGAATTGTGATGAATTAATTAAATAATGGCATATATTTAATTAATGTGGCTGTAAATTTTGGAAGGAGGATAATGATCAAATTAAATAATTAAAATTATTTAATTGTGGAAGAATATAGAAGAATTTAATTTAATTAATTAAATAAAGAGGATTTATTTAATTAATGTTGAATTTAGGAGATTTAGAAGAATTTGATGATAATTAATTAAATAATTAGATTATTTAATTAACGTTGTAATGCAGATGATTAGACAGATAATGGAATGCCAGTGATTTGATGACACGGTCATTTTAGGGTGTCTACACCATCTATCTATACGTGTGAGTACATATAATATCATTATCATTTACATATTTGCATTATCATACATTTCCATCCATATCATTTGTATAAATATCCATACATAATCCATGAAAAAATACAAAATACAACATATATAACTATCATAATACCAACAGTGCATCCATTACAACATCCTGTAGATAACCAATATGCCATCATATATATGTGTGTGTGTGTGTGTGTGTCAATATACAAGTGTCTACATATACAAGCTAAGCCATAAAGAATGTATGTACAAGCGGCTCTAGGCCTCATCATGACACAACATAATATACATAAACAAGGTAGCCCTAATGACTACTACCAGCTCCCTCACCCTGACCACCGCCATTGGGTCCTACACCTATCTCCCTATCTCTCTGTTACCCCATCACTGAAGGTACCAATCGAGATCCACCTGTCCTCCGTGAACCTGAAGCTTCTGATCTACTCTTGAAGCTAGGCTACCTTTGCTCTGCTGGCATAACCCCATGGTACAAGCCCCTATAATACTCTGCCTTACCCTATACTCTTTACAGCTGTACCTGTATCTGTGTCAACTGTGTGGCCAAATACATCATAGCTCCATCTGTACCCAACGCAGCCACTACTCTATCCCGCTCACTAGTCATCCCCTGTAGCTACTGCATAGCTGTATCCCTCTCTGTCCGTAGACCATCTCTCTCATCCGTCATTGCCTGCATCTGTTGTATAGCAGTATCTCGCTCAACTCTCATCATCTGCTCGCTCTGCCTAGCTGCATCTCTCTCCCCTGTCACTCTGACAAGTACACCATCATCCTACCCATCCTTAGCCTGCACTCTAACCTGTAACTAAGCCTGGTATGTCTGAGCCTGGGCCCTAGCATGTCGTAAGCCAATCACTACCTGGTGTATATCGAACTCCACTCTCCTCAACCTCATTTGAGCCCACTACCTCCATCTCCTCTCCTCTCTAATCCTCCTCCGCAGCTACTAAATCCCAACACTGTCACCTCCTAATTTCTGTCACTGAGGCTGTGCAAGTATTTGAGGCTGTCCCTGCACCTGCCCCTATATCTGTATCCCTGGTGCTGCTGGTACAACAACATATGCTGGTGGAGCTTGTTGTCACCTCCTCCTGACTAGTTTCTCCATCCCTATCTCTTCTATCTCTCCAACTCGTGTCAGTCGCATCGGTCTCGCTGTCACCCAGTATGCATCATAATCTGGTAGCGTGTCAGGATCTGTAGGACCCTATCCCCACTGCCATACAACTAGCTGTAGCCCCTCTCTCTCTACCAAAATCGTGTCAACCACTACCTCCAGCCCCCAATCAAACAACTCCTGTCGAGTCCTCCCGAAAATGGCATCACCAACTGGTACTGCCTGTGGTAACCTGAACTGTCTCAAAACCCTCTCGGGAAAATAGCTCTCTATAATGTATATCCCGTGTCCAAAAATATATCTCGCCTGCCTAGCATAGACAAGCTCAGTATCCTCCTCATCCCATCTCTCATATCTCAGCCATGGCCTCCATATAAATCTATCTACCTCATCCACCATCCTCCACCAGTACACTAGTCCTCTGCGCTGCCGGTATGTCAAAGCTCCTCTATACATCCTAGCATACGGCTCTCCTGTTGCTCTAGCCACCCATCCATCTGGCCTCATCACTGGAATATGCTCATACACCCACACATGCAAAACTGTAACTCCTGTAGACATACTAGCCTCGTACATATATGCACAATCATGTAGGAAATGATAGAGCTATCCAAGCACACACTCGGCCCATGCATATCTCGTCCCATAGGAGAATATCCCTTTCATCACTGTCCCCCATCCTACTGGAAACCCTCTTGCTCGTCTGTCTCCCACTAGCCATCTGATAATAGCTACTACCACTCGCTGCAGTCTGTCACATAACTCCTCCATCCTCGCTATAGGAATCTCTGAGCCCTCTGGTCCAATGTCTGGTGTCTCGAACAATCTCCTGAATGTAGCTGGACCCATATCAGGATCATAATCTACTCGGTCCCCATCAATAGGAATATGCAGAATTTGGAACACATCCTCTAGTGTGATCGTAGCCTCTCCTGTCGGCAACAAGAAAGAACTATGCTCGCTCATTCATCACTCCACCTTCGCCATCATCAATCCTCGATGTGCCTACACTGGCTCCAATCTAGACACATGCTCTAATTTGAGGATCTCTAACACTAGCCATTCCTCCGCATCCAACAATCTCACCAATCACAAATCCCTAGGTTGTGGCTCTCATGATAACAAAGGCAGTAGTATATCCTGTATTATTTCATTAAACATGTCAGTCCCTTATGCTACATACAACTACTATAAAACTGGATCGTTTACTGTTATACTAGCTTTTATCTACTGTAAGCGAATCATTTTTCCATATGTGCTTATCTGTTGATCACATGCGACCTATTTTTCTACATGCGCCTATTTCTCACCCACATGCGACCTACCTTCCCTATGCGCCTGTTTATTGACCAAGTGTGAGCTATATTTCTATATGTGTATCGTTTTTGCTTTTAAGCGATCTCTATCCTATACGTGAGCATCTTTACTTTACAAGCGAGCTGAACCTATCTATGCACCTACTTTTAGCCCATAAGTGACTTGCTCTTATCTATATATGTATTTTCCCCATGTTTGTCTAGCTGACTGGAAGTGACCTGTTATCCCATATGCGAGCAAGCTGCAACTATAAGCAACCTCAACTACCCTAAGTGACCTATTTTTCTTCCTAAGCGACCTGAACTGCCTATCCTAAAACCTAGTCACTTCTGGTGATGTGTGTGCATTTATGACGCTTCTAGCCTATCAAAATCATGCTTTTAGCAAAAGTTTTGATACATACCTATACATCTACTCCCTCTGGTCGTCCATGTGTCCTAACTCGCTTAGCACAATGATCTCTGTGTGGAATCACCATCCTGATAGCTCTCCAACTCTCGTTGCACAACAACTCTAAGAAGCCCTAGATCTCTATAAGCAACTGAACACAGTTGACCAAAAATGAGCCTATTTTCCCTTGAAGAACCTACTTATAGCCCCTATCCAAACCCTAATTCTTGTATGCCAAAGCCTATTTTCTTCTCCATTATCCTATTTTTTCCCACCCAACCCCTTTTTCTTCGTGTTACCCTCATTTTCTAGTTTTTCCTTCTATCGCGAGCCAACCCAACCCTTCCTAGTTAACCTGGTTTACCTCTCGAGGGGGCATCACCTGCCAGTTACACTGGGGCATAACCTTGTTTATCAAGCCAATTATCATATCTTCTTTGACACAACGCTCTATCGAACATTGCATTAAAGAGGGGAAAAATATAGACACCCAAAATTGACTCATTATCATTAGCATTCAAATATTGCATTATCCATCATTTGTATTTGTTTAACACATTTGAGCAATATCCCTAACACATCTATTTCTTCTATTAATTAAATAAATTTATATTTATTTAATTAATTCATTAAGCATTTCTTCTATTTACTCTAAGCTATAATCAAACAATCTTTAATTATTTAATTATCTTTATTCTATCTATTTTTAATTAAATAAATTTTATTTATTTAATTAAAATTCTTTTCATAAACCCACTTTCCAATTGATTAAATAAATTTTATTTATTTAATTAATTTCTCTTATCATTTATCTCATGAGCTGAAATGTGTGCCCCTTTTCATTTAAAAAAGATAAGGGGTACTACATCTTTTATTTAATATCTTTCACATGTAGTACTTTTGTATGTACACGGTCACACATAAGCCTTATTTTCCCTCCACTTGTCATTTTTACATTCACCTATGTCTATCATTTAATCTTAGTCATTCACATAGCCACCAAATCTCCACCGTTGATTGATTTTGGTTGAGTTCTATATAAACACCTTCTCATTCCATACTACACCTAATCCAGCATTCATATAGCGTCTACATTATCATGCTGAGCATATTGAGCACTTTAGCATCCATGTAACATTTTATCATTATCATCCATCCATCATGACAGCTTTTATCTTCATAATTGTTTATTGTTGAAGAAGCAATCCACATCATAAACAAGGAATCATACAATCTAGGTGATATTGTTCTTGAATTACATGCTTTTGATTTCATTTAGATTAGATTATTTGATGATAGTAGGGTTAGGTTTTCATGGCTATGCTTGATCTTATTAGCTTGTTTTTTTACCTATCACAGATGTCATCATTGTATTGCCTAGTTGACATGGTCAACCCTCAACTTTGACCGACAATATCTTGGTCCTACAAGCTCCGATCGAAGCGAAACGAGCAGCGTCAGAATCGTGGTGATGAACTGTTCGACTTAGCATCATTTTTGTTTGGATTTGGGACAATCATTTTTAACCTTTTTGAACATCTGATGCACCTATTTGACCAAACCTTTGACTGCACATAACTTCTGCATACAAACTCCTTTTGAGCCCATTCAAGTTACGTTAGGATCATGTCAGCGACCTCTTTCAAATGATGCTAATTCCATAAGGTTCTAAGACTGCAAAATTTTTAGTTCTTCTGTATCCACCTAGATCATTCCTCCCCACTATCGGTTCAAACCACCCGAGCCCCTTTTATAGGGATTCGTTTCTACTATCATTCATTAAATAGAAAGGAGGCCCTTATAATGAGCAAAGAAAGCTTCTTATTATATTGGTGGAGAGTGAAAAAAGAAAGCAAGAGGTCAGGGGTTTGACCCCCATAAACCAACCTTTTAATAATCAAACTGCCACATGTGCCACATGGTACCCAATCATTGGGCCACGTCACATTACCTCATTCGTCCATTAGTAACACGTGTCACACTGGATTGGTGCACATCTTCAGACCTGCCACATCATCTACTGACATAGATGCCCTGATCTACCATGTGTCAAACTCTCGATCTGCCACGTCAACAACTGCCGTTGTGTCTACCATGTCAGCACACTGACGTCATCATTGTACTATCTAGTCGGTATGGTCAACCCTCAACTTTCACCAGCCATATCTTGCTCGTACGAGCTCTGATCGAGGCGAAACAAGCGGCATCAGAATCATGGTGATGAGCTCTTTGACTTGGCATGATTTTTGCTTGGATTTGAAACACTCAATTTTTCACCTTTTCGAACACTTGATTCACCTATTTGACCAAACCTTTGACTGCACATAACTTCTGCATAAGAATTGCTTTTGAGCCCGTTCAAGTTATGTTAGGATCGTGTCAACAACCTCTTTTGAGTGATGCTCATTCTGTCAGGTTATGAGACTGCAAGATTTTTAGGTCTTCTAGATCCACCTAGATCATTCCTCCCCACTGGGGGTTCAAACCACCCGACCCCCTTTTATAGGGATTCATTTCTATTATCATTCTTTAAATAGAAAAGAGGCCCGTATATGTAGCAAAGAAAGCTCCTTGGTATATTGGTGGAGAGTTAAAATAGCAAGCAGGAGGTGAGGGGTTTGACCCACACAAACTAATCTTTTAACAATCAAACTGCCACATGTTCCACGTGTGGTGCAGGAGCACCTTGGCAAATTAATATTGCCCTGGACAAATCTTTGAGTTTGATTAAATTTGTATGCATCCACATTGTAATGAGGTTTATCAAGTCATTTTTATGTGTTTAGGTCAATAGGAGTTTCAAAAATGTAAAATATTGCAAACCATGTAAAGGTTGTCAATGTAAAATTGGAAAAAAGATGCAAACTTGGAAGGTGAAGAGTCATTTGGCTCTTGGTTCACTCCAAATCAGTTATGAACTGAAGAGACATGTTTTAATGCCTTTAAAAGGCCTTGTAACCATGAAGAATTCATGGGTGGTTGAAGATTTGAGCATGGAATGAGAAAAAAATGTTTTCCTGTATTTTCCTTCAGAAATTTACTGTCTTTTGCTATTGTATGACCCTGTATGGAATTGAATGGATGCCTAATGGATTGAAAATGTTAGATCTTTTAACCACCTTCCATTTTCTTCTTGTCCCATGCATTTTTATTTAATTTTGTGAAAGATATGAGTGTTTTATGGACTGTAATTTTTTGATTTTCCCTGCAACAGTCTTATTGCAGCGTTTTATACGGTTTTGTATGGACATATACAGAAGCAAGCCATATATGGTTGGAAATATTATTGAGTCTACTTTCTATTTCTTTTTGTTGCATCAAATTTAATTAAGATTTGAATAAGTTATGGCATTTTTATTGAGGGTAGGTCTGCAGAGTTTAATTGTTTGAAAATATAGTCTGAAAATATACATGGTATGACTTGGTACGGCCTCACATTGATGCATATAATAGATGGATGGAAAGATATGTGTTTCTAATTTACAATTATTTTAGTTTGGTATAATTTCATTAAGTTTTGTGAGAGATATTGCAATTTTGGTGAGGGCAGGTATGAACGCTGCTGAGGGTTTGTAGTTTTGGGAAAAGAGTCATAACTTTCTCTCCTACCATTGGATCTTCATGAAAATTAGATGAAAAGTCTCTATTAATGTTCTCTTCAATCTGACAAAATAAATTAGATTAATTCTTTGATTTTTTAATGTTATTGAGGATAGTTTTGGTCCTCCTACCTCTGCATCATATTGGTATCAGAGCTGGCGAAAGATTTGGGTGGTGTGTATTTTTTTTTTCCTGTCACTGAGAAGGCAGGTGAAGAGTGAGAAGATTTTGATTGTGTAAATAGATCGCCGAGGGAGGCAATCTAAACCTTTTGGATTTTGTGTTGCTCAGTTGTTTGGTTGCAGGTGCTTGTTCCATCTAGCTGCAAGAAGGATGTTTTCTGAGATTGTGTGTGGGCAGACAAGATGAGGTCTGTCATGACCATTCTCCAATAGAGATTTGGCTGGAGAAGGATGCATAAAGAAACCACTGAGGAGAGAGTGGTAGGTGCATCACCAGGATCTGCTGTTGGGTGAGATGAATGGTTTGGTGAGTTGGTTTGTTCTGAAGCAGTGAGAGAGATGGATACCTGAAGAAGCACTTGATGTTGCAGCCCGAAGAGTACTCCACTGATGGGAGTAGAAGGAGCCTGAGGATGCTTTGTGAAGATGGTAGTTTGTTTTGTTGGTTGGTTGGTCACCATTTCTATAGATTGGAAGATTGTAGCTAAGAAGATTGAAGATAAAGACAGAGGAAAGAGACTTTTGTTGCAGATACATTTCCAAGGGACTTGAAAATTTTGTTGGTTGGTTGTATGGTGCAGGAGCACCTTGGTAAATTAATATTGCCTTGGACAAATCTTTGAGTTTGATTAAATTTGTATACTTTGACATTGTAATGAGGTTTATCAAGTCATTTTTATGTGTTTAGGTTAGTAGGAGTTTCAAAAATGTAAAATATTGCAAACCATGTAAAGGTTGTCAATGTAACATTAGAAAAAAGATGCAAACTTGGAAGGTGAAGAGTCATTTGGCTCTTGGTTCACTCCAAATCAGTTATGAACTGAAGAGACATGTTTTAATGCCTTTAAAAGACCTTGTAACCATGAAGAATTCGTGGGTGGTTGAAGATTTGAGCATGGAATGAGAAAAAACAATGTTTTCCTGTATTTTCCTTCAGAAATTTGCTGTCTTTTGCTATTGTATGGCCCTGTATGGAATTGAATGGATGCCTAATGAATTGCAAATGTTAGATCCTTCAACCACCTTCCATTTGATTCTTGTCCCATGCATTTTTATTTAGTTTTGTGAAAGATATGAGTGTTTTATGGACTGTAATTTTCTGATTTTCCCTGCAGCAGTCCTGTTGCAGCATTTGGTACGGTTCTGTATGGACATATACAGGAGCAAACCATATATGGTTGGAAATATTATTGAGTCTACTTTCCAGTTCTTTTTGTTGCATCAAATTTAATTAAGATTTGAATAAGTTATGGTATTTTTATTGAGGGTAGGTCTGTAGAGTTTAATTTTTTAAAAATACAGTCTGAAAATATGTATGGTACAACTTGGAACGGCCTCACATTGATGCATATAATAGATGGATGGAAAGATATGTGTTTCTAATTTAAAATTCTTTTAGTTTGGTATAATTTCATTAAGTTTTGTCAGAGATATTACAATTTTGGTGAGGGCAGGTCTGAACGCTGCCTAGGGTTTGTAGTTTTGGGAAAAGAGTCATAACTTTCTCTCCTACCATTGGATCTTCATGAAAATTGAATGAAAAGTCTGTATTAATGTTCTCTTCAACTTGACAAAAGAAATTGGATTAGTTCTTTGATTTGTTAATGTTATTGAGGATAGTTTTGGTCCTCCAACCTCTGCATCAACGTGGCACCCAATCATTGGGCCATGTGGCATTACCTCATTCATCCATCAGTGACATGTGTCACGTTGGATTGGTCTACATCATCAGACCTGTCTTGTCATCTGCTGACTCGGATGGTGTCATCTGTTGACTCAGATGGTACCATCTGCAATGTATCAACCTCTGGACCTGCCACATCAACAACTGCCACTATGTCGGCCATGTCAACATACTGGCATCATCGTTGTATTGTCTAGTTAGCATGGTTAACCCTCAACTTTGATCGGCCATATCTTGCTTGTATGAGCTCCGGTCGAGGCAAAACAAGCAGTGTCAGAATACTGGCAACAAGCTCTTCGACTTGGCATTATTTGTACTTGGATGTGAGACAATCAATTTTTCACCTTTTTAAACACCTGATTCACCTGTTTTAACAAACCTTTGACTGCACATAACTTCTGCATATGAACTCCTTTTGAGCCCATTCAAATTGCGTCAGGATCATGTCAATGACCTCTTTCCAATGATGCTAATTACATCAGATTCTTAGATTGCAAAATTTTAAGTTCTTCTGTATCCACCTGGATCATTCCTCCCCACTGGGGGTTCAAACCACCCGACCCCCTTTTATAGGGATTCATTTCTAGTATCATTCATTAAATAGAAATGAGGCCTGTATATGTAGCAAAGAAAGCCGCTTGATATATTAGTGGAGAGTGAAAAAAGCAAGTAGGAGGTTAGGGGTTCGACCCTCACAAACCAACCTTTTAACAATCAAATCCCCACATGTGCCACATGGCACCCAATCATTGGGCCACGTGGCATTACCTCATTTGTCCGTCAGTGACACGTGTCACGTTGGATTGGTCCACATCTTTAGACCTACAATGTCACCTGTCGACTCAGATACCACCATCTGTCATGTGTCAACCTCTGGACCTACCACGTCAACAACTGCCACTATGTTTGCCATGTCAGCATGCTGACATCATCGTTGTATTGTCTAGTCAGCATGGACAACCCACAACATTGACTAGCCATATCTTGCTCATACGAGTTCTGATCAAGGCGAAACGAGCAGTGTCGTAATCATGGTGACAAGTTCTTCTTCTTGGCATCATTTTTTCTTAGATTTGAGACAATCAATTTTTCACATCTTTGAACGCATGATTCATTTGTTTGACCAAACCTTTAACTACACAACTTCTGCATACGAACTCCTTTTGAGTCCATTCAAGTTGCGTTGGGATCATGTTAGCAACCTCTTTCCAATGATGCTGATTCCGTTAGGTTCTAAGACTGCAAAATTTTTAGTTCTTCTGTATGCAGCTGGATCATTCATTCCCACTTAGGGTTTAAACCACCTGACCCCCTTTTATAAGGATTCATTTCTATTATCATTCATTAAATAGAAAGGAGGCCCGTATATGTAGCAAAGAAAGCCGCTTGGTATATTGGTGGAGAGTGAAAAAAGAAAGCAGGAGGTCAGGGGTTCAACGCCTGCAAACTAACCTTTTAACAATCAAATTGCCACATGTACCATGTGGCACCCAATCATTGGGCCACGTGGCATTACCCCATTCGTTTGTCAGTGACGTGTCACGCTGGATTGGTCCACATCTTCAGACCTGCCACCTCATCTATTGAATTAGATGCCGCCATCTGCCATGTGTCAAACTTTGGATCTGCCACATCAACAATTGCCACTATGTCTACCATTTCAGCATGTTGACATCATCATTGTACTATTTTCTCGACATGGTCAACCCTCATCTTTGACCAACCATATCTTGCTCGTACGAGCTCTGATCGAGGCGAAACGAGAGGTGTCAGAATCGTGGTGACGAGCTCTTCGAATTGGCACCATTTTTGCTTGATTTGAGACAATTGATTTTTCACCTTTTTGAATGCATGATTTACCTATTTGACCGAACCTTTGACTACACATAATTTCTGCATAGGAACTCCTTTTGAGACCGTTCAAGTAGCGTCAGGATTGTGCTAGCGAACTCTTTCCAATGACACTGATTCCGTCAGATTCTGAGACTACAAAATTTTTAGGTCTTCTAGATCCATTTAGATCATTCCTTCGCAGTAGGGGTTCAAACCATCCGACTCCCTTTTATAGGGATTCGTTTCTATTATCATTTTTTAAATAGAAAGGAAGCCCATATATGTAGCAAAGAAAGCCACTTGGTATATTGGTGGAGAGTGAAAATAACAAGGTTTGACTTGACAAGCCAACCTTTTAACAATCAAGCCGCCACATGTGCCATGTGGCACCCGATCATTAGGCCACTTAGCATTACCTCATTCGTCCGTCAGTGACATGTGTCACGCTGGATTGGTCCACATCTTAAAACCTGCCACATCATCTGCTAACTCAGATGCCACCATCTACCACGTGTCAACCTCTGGACCTACCATGTCAACAACTGCCACTATGTCTGCCATGTCAGCATGCTAATGTCATCATTGTACTGTCTAGTAAACATGGTCAACCCTCAACTTTGACCGGCCATATCTTGCTTGTACGAGCTCCGATCGAGGTGAAATGAGTAGCGTCGAAATCATGGCAATGAGCTCTTTGACTTGGCATCATTTTTGCTTAGATTTGAGACAATACAATTTTCACCTTTTTGAATGCCTGATTCACCTGTTTGACCAAACATTTGACTGCACCTAACTTTTGCATACGAACTCCTTTTGAGCCCATTCAAGTTGTGTCAAGATCGTGTCAGTGACCTCTTTCCAATGATGCTAATTCTGTTAGGTTCTGAGATTGCAAAATTTTTAGTCATTCTGTATCAATTTGAATCATTATTCCCCATTGGGGGTTCAAACCACCCGACCCCCTTTTATAGGGATCTATTTTTTTTTATAATTCTTTAAATAGAAAGGAGGCCCGTATATGTAGTAAAGGAAGTTGCTTGGTATATTGGTGGAGAGTGAAAATAGCAAGCAGGATGTCAGAGGTTCGACCCCCACAAACCAACCTTTTAACAATCAAACTGCCACATGTGCTACCTGGGACCCAATCATTGGGCCACATGGCATTACCTCATTCTTCCGTCATTGACACATGTCACGCTGGATTGGTCCACATCTTCAAACTTGCCATGTCATCTACTGACTCAGATGTTGTCATCTGCCACGTGTCAAACTCTGGACCTGCTACGTCGACAACTTCCATTGTGTCTGCCATGTCAGCATGCTGATGTCATCATTGTACTGTCTAGTCAGCATGGTCAACCCTCAACTTTGACCGACCATATCTTGCTCGTACAAGCTCTGATCAAGGTGAAATGAGCGGCATCAGAATTATTTTTGCTTAGATTTGAGAAAATAATTTTTTCACCTTTTTGAACGGTAGTTTCACCTGTTTAACTAAACCTTTGACTGCACATAAGTTCAACATACGAACTTCTTTTGAGCCCGTTCAAGTTGCGTTAGGATCATGCCAATGAGCTCTTTCCAATGACGTTGATTCTGTTAGGTTATGAGACTACAAACATTTTAGGTCTTTTGGATTCATTTAGATCATTCCTTCCCACTGGGGGTTCAAACCACCTGACCTCGTTTTATAGGGATTCGTTTCTATTATCATTCTTTAAATAGAAAGGAAGCCCGTATATGTAGCAAAGAAAGCCATTTGGTATATTGGTGGAGAGTGAAAATAGCAAGGTTCGACCCCACAAACGAACCTTTTAACAATCAAACCGCCACATATGCCACGTGGCACCCAATCATTAGGCCACATGGCATTTCCTCATTCATCAGTCAGTGACACGTGTCACGCTGGATTAGTCCACATCTTCAGACCTGCCATGTCATCTGCTGACTCAGATACCGCCATCTGCCATGTGTCAAACTTTGGCCCTACCACATCAACAATTGCCACTGTGTCTGCTATGTTAGCATGCTAATGTCATCATTGTACTGTCTAGTCAGCATGGTCAACCCTCAACCTTGACCAGACATATCTTGCTTGTATAAACTCCGATCGAGGCGAAACAAGTGGCGTCGAAATCGTGACGACGAGCTCTTCGACTTGGTATCATTTTTTTGGATTTGAGACAATCAATTTTTCACCTTTTTGAACGCCTAATTCACCTATTTGACCAAACTTTTGACTGCACATAACTTCTGCATACGAACTCCTTTGAACCCGTTCAAGTTGAGTTAGGATCGTGTCAACAACCTCTTTCCAATGATGCTGATTTGGTCATGTTCTCAGATTGCAAAATTTTTCAGTCTTCTAGATCGACCTAGATCATTCCTTCCCACTTGGGGTTCAAACCATTTGACCGCCTTTTATAGGGATTCATTTCTATTATCATTCTTTAAATAGAAAGGAGGCCTATATATGTAGCAAAGAAAGCCACTTGGTATATTGGTGGAGAGTGAAAATAGCAAGGAGCAGGTCAGGGGTTCGACCCCCACAAACCAATCTTTTAACAGTCAAACCGCAACATGTGCCACGTGGCACCCAATCATTGGGCCACGTGGCATTACCTCATGCATCCGTTAGTGACACGTGTCATGCTGGATTGGTCCAAATCATCAGACCTACCACATCATCTGCTGACTCAGATACCACCATCTGCCATGTGTCAACCTCTGGACCTGCTACGTCAACAACTACCATTGTGTCTGTCATGTCAGCATGCTAATGTCATCATTGTATTGTCTAGTCAGCATGGTTAACCCTCAACTTTAATCGGCCATATCTTGCTCGTATTAGCTCTGATCGAGGAGAAACGAGTGACGTTGGAATTGTGGTGACAAGCTCTTCAATTTGGCATCATTTTTTTTTGATTTGAGACAATTAATTTTTCCTCTTTTTGAATGCCTGATTCACTTGTTTGACCAAACCTTTGATTGCAGTTAACTTCTGCATACGAACTCCTTTTGAGCCCGTTCAAGTTACGTCAGGATCGTGTCAGCAACCTCTTTCCAATGATACTGATTCCATTAGGTTCTAAGATTGCAAAATTTTTAGTTCTTCTATATCTACCTAAATCATTCCTCCCCTAGGGGAACAAACCACTCGACCCCCTTTTACAGGGATTCATTTCTATTATCATTCATTAAATAGAAAGGAGGCTCGTATATGTATAAAAGAAGGATGATTCGTATATTGGTGGAGAGTGAAAAAACTGAGCAGGAGGTCAGGGGTTCGACCCCCACAAACAAACCTTTTAACAATCAAACTGACACATGTGACACGTGGCACCCAATCATTGGGCCATGCGGCATTACCTCATTTCACCGTCAGTGACACGTGTCACGTTGGATTGGTCCACATCTTTAGACCTGCCATGTCATCTACTAACTCAGATGCCACCATCTACCATGTGTCAACAACTGCTACTGTGTCTGCCATGTCAGCATGCTGATGTCATCATTGTACTATCTAGTCGATATGGTTAACCCTCAACTTTGACTGACCATATCTTACTCGTACGAGCTCCGATCGAGGCGAAACAAGCGGCGTCAAAATCATGGCGATGAGATCTTTGACTTGACATCATTTTTGCTTGGATTTGAGAATCAGATTTTCACCTTTTTGAACAATTGATTCACCTATTTGACCGAACCTTTGACTGCACATAATTTCTGCATATGAACTCCTTTTGAGTTTGTTCAAGTTGCGTCAGTATTGTGTCAGTGACCTCTTTCTAATGATGTTGATTCTGTCAGGTTCTGAGACTACAAAATTTTTAGTTCTTCTGTATCCATCTAGATCATTATTCCCCACTTGGGGTTCAAACCACTCGAACCCCTTTTATAGGTATTCATTTCTATTATCATTCATTAAATAGAAAGGAGACCCATATATGTAGTAAAGAAAGCCGCTTGGTATATTGGTGGAGAGTGAAAAAAGCAAGTAGGAGGTCAGGGTTTCGACCCCCACAAATGAACCTTTTAACAATCAAACCGCCACATGTGCCACATGGCACCCAATTACTGGGCCACGTGGCATTACCTCATTCTTCCGTCAGTGACACATGTCACACTGGATTGGTCCACATCATCAGACCTGCCACATCATCTGCTGACTCAGATGCCGCCACCTTCCACGTGTCAAACTCTGACCTGCCACATCAACAACTGCCACTGTGTCTGCCATGTCAGCATGCTAACGTCATCATTGTACTGTCTAGTTAGCAGGGTCAACCCTCACTTTTGACCGGCCATATCTTGCTCGTATGAGCTCCGATCAAGGCGCAATGAGTAGTGTCAAAATCATGATGACGAGCTCTTCAACGTGGCATCATTTTTGCTCAGATTTGAGACAATCAAAGTTTCACCTTTTTGAACACCTAATTCACATGTCTGATAGAACCTTTGACTACACATAACGTCTACATACGAACTCCTTTTGAGACCGTTGAAGTTACGTCAAGATCGTGTCAGCAACCTCTTTCCAATGATGTTGATTCTGTCATGTTCTCAGACTACAAAGTTTTTTGGTCTTCTGGATCCACCTGGATCATTCCTCCCCACTTGGGGTTAAAACCACTCGACCCCCTTTTAGAGGGACTCGTTTCTATTATCATTCATTAAATAGAAAGGAGGCCTGTATATGTAGCAAAGAAAGCCGCTCGGTATATTGGTGGAGAGTGAAAAAAGCAAGCAAGAGGTCAGGGGTTCGACCCTCACAAACCAATCTTTTAAAAATTAAATTGCCACAAGTGCCACATGGCACCCAATCATTGGGCCACGTGGCTTTATCTCATTTGTCTGTCAGTGACACGTGTCACCCTGGATCGGTCCACATCTTGAGACCTGCCACGTCATCTACTGACTTAGATGCTGCCATCAACCATGTGTCAACCTCTAGACCTGTCACGTCAACAACTACCACTGTGTCTGTCATGTCAGCATGCTGACGTCATCATTGTACTATCTAGTCGTTATGGTCAACCCTCAACTTTGACCGGCCATATCTTGCTCGTACGAGCTTTGATTGAGACGAAACGAGCAGCATTAGAATCGTGGCGACGAGCTCTTCGACTTGGCATCATTCTTTATTAGATTTGCGATAATCCATTTTTCACCTTTTCGAACACCTAATTCACCTATTTGTCTGAACCTTTGACTGCACATAACTTCTACATATGAACTCCTTTTGAGTCTATTCAAGTTGCATTAGGATCGTGTCAGTGACATCTTTTCAATGATGCTGATTCTGTCAGGTTCTAATACTGCAAGATTTTTAGGTCTTCTGGATCCACCTAGATCATTCGTCCCTACTGGGGGTTCAAACCACCCGACCCCCTTTTATAGGGATTTATTTCTATTATCATTCTTTAAATAGAAAGGAGGCCCATATATGTAGCAATGAAAGTCGCATGGTATATTGGTGGAGAGTGAAAATAGGAAGCAGGAGGTCAGGGGTTTGACCCCCACAAATAGCAAGCAAATCGCCACATGTGCCACGTGGCACCCAATCATTTAGCCACATGGCATTCGCTCATTTGTCAGTCAGTGACACGTGTCACGTTGGATTGCTCCACATCTTCAGACCTGCCATGTCATATGTTGAGTCAGATGCTACCATCTACCACGTGTTAACATCTGGACTTGCCACGCCAACAAATGCCATTGTGTCTGCCATGTTAGCATGATGATGTCATCATTGTATAGTTAGCATGGTCAACCCTCAAGTTTGACCAGCCATATCTTGCTCGTATGAGCTCCGATCAAGGTGAGATGAGCGGCATCGAAATCCTGGTGATGAGCTCTTCGACTTGGAATCATTTTTTCTTTGATTTGAGATAATAAAATTTTAACATTTTTAAATAAATGATTCACCTGTTTGACCAAACCTTTGACTGCACATAACTTTTGCATAGGAACTCCTTTTGAGCCCGTTCAAGTTGCGTCAAGATCGTGCCAGTGACCTCTTTCCAATCATGCTGATTCCATCAAGTTCTGAGATTGCAAAATTTTTAGGTGTTCTAGATCCATTTAGATGATTCCTTCCCACTGGGGGTTCAAACCACATGTCCCCCTTTTATAGGGATTCGTTTCTATTATCATTCTTTAAATAGAAAGGAAGCCCACATATGTAGCAAAGAAAACCACTTGGTATATTGGTGGAGAGTGAAAACCACTTGGCATCATTATTGCTTGGATTTGAGACCATCATTTTTTCACATTTTTGAACCACTTGGCATCATTATTGCTTGGATTTGAGACCATCATTTTTTCACATTTTTGAATGCCTGATTTGCCTATTTGATCAAACCTTTTGAGCCCGTTCAAATTGCGTTAGGATCATGTCAGTAACCTCTTTCCAATGATGTTGATTCTGTCATGTTCTCAAATTGCCCACTTGGGGTTCAATCATTCATGCCCACTTGGGGTTCAATCAACCTGACCCCCTTTTTGGTGCAGAGGCACCTACCTAACAGCTGGCCTCCTTGAGGCAGTTAGTTTGTTATAGGTCCGCATGATGACATACATGATCAGGATATAGGTCCGCATGATGACATACATGATCAGGATATAGGATAATTATCAGCATGATGACAGGATAGTCTATTTTTAGTATGTTTGACTTTATCATGTAATAAGGTCCATTGGACCGATGCTATGTATTAGATCAGCATAGGAGTATGTGTAGGCAGTTAGAGATCGGGATAAGGTTATCTGAGCTGTCCTCTCTCCCAGCCGCTTGGAAGCTCCTAGCCGCTGGGAAGTGAGTTGGTAGTACTCGAAGGATTTGTTATATATACCTTCGATCTGTTAGGGTTTAGATAGAATTGACATTGATTTTGATAGATGTTATGTTTAGGAGAGTAGTATTGGTGGTATGCTGTACTGGTGATCAGTCCAGATATTGTGAAGCAGAATTGTAAAAGCAGGACATTTGGATTTCAATTGAATAAGATCTCATCTTTTGCATTATCTGATTGTATCAGTTGTATCTGTGTTGATTTCCTTTCCGTTTTGCAAGTTGATGGGTACTTTCAACCCTTCCACCGGTTGAACCTGCAAATCGGTGGAATGGTCCTGTATTATAGCTTAGTTTGCATTTGTGTTTTCTGTTTATGCATTGCATTGTTCAAGAGATCAGTTAGGAGCATGCTGTAAATCAGCCTAGCATCCTCATGTGCTAGGTATAGAAAGATAAACTGTTAGATTTTGGTTTGAAGGTGATCCGGCCCGGTCGTCACATTGTCTTTGTGTAATTGAGCGGTTCTGAGTGTTTACATGCAGCGGATGGATACACAGGAGTCTGCATGTGTGTTTCCAGCCGGAACAAGCCACATCGTCATCTGCGAATGCATCGCCATCAGGATCGGGTCGTGAAACTGTTGAAGTTTGCAAGTTGCAAGTGCATCAGGATGTTTTGAGTTGGATATATACCCAGTGTATATATCACAGTCAGGATCATCTCTCGGAGAAGCTCATCATCCGCGTATCGCTAGCAAATGCGGGTGTGAAAGTTCAATTTTTTTGGCTAAGTGTTGAAGAGGTCATCAGGATATTGTGTGACGTCATCATCATCCGCATATGACGTCATCGTCATCAGGATATTGAGATATCACTCTATGCGAGTTTATCCTGTCGTCACTAAGGGTTTAGGCATCGGCGTAGGCTCTCGGTAGAAAGTTGTGAAACATCATCAGGAGGTTTCGAGGGAGCCGGATAAATTAGATCATGATGCTGTTGCTTGTATCGTCGGGTAGCGGGGCATCGAAGGGAAGGTGTTAAGTTGTCGTCATCAGGATATTTGGAGCAACCGGATATTTGGATATCCTGCTGACGAAGGTGGTGTCGAATATCATGATGATGCCGCTTGTGTTTGGTGCCCGATGAACAGTGCAACCGGAGGATGTTTGCACCCGATGATTATCATGATGATGGTGATAGGCGACAGGCGGAGGAGGTGAACAGTAGTCGGCAGGAGGATAATTGTGCCCGACCGAAATATGATGATGCTGTTGTTGTTTTTAGGAAATATGATGATGATGCTGAGCTGATAGGGATTTTTATCAGGTTGTTTGTACACTTGGCTCCTCCTTCCTGTTAGGTAGCTTCCGTTGCGTTTCGCTCTGCATCATAGTGGTATCAGAGCAAAGGTTAGGATCTTCTGGAAAAGATAAGCAGGATGTCAGACGAAGAAGGAACATCTGAGGTTCCAGCAAGGATGACCAATGCTGAGTTGGCAGTTCTGGTGAAGAAACAGATTGCAGAAAGCAAGGCCGTGAAGGCTCAGAATCAGGAGTTGAAAGATGAGTTAGCAAAGTTGAGGAGCAGAGTAGGTTCTGGTAGAGAAGATGATAGGGAAGAAGAAGAAATCCCTAATTGGAGCGAGGAGGTCGTTCCTGCAGACCAGAGACCACTGTTGAACGCCCTCAAGGCCATGGAGAGGAGAACCATGGATGTGAAACTGGATTTGCCAGTGTTTACAGGTAAGATGGACCCTGATTCAGTAATGGAGTGGATTGACCGTTTGAACAATTTCTTTGTAACAGAGGAGATACCAGAACAACAGAGAGTGAAGATAGCACAGTCAAAGATGAAAGAAGCTGCCTTGACATGGTGGAACTTTGTTCAAGATGATAGAGTACAGGAAGGAAAACGTAGAGTTGCCACATGGAAGAAGATGATGGAATTGGTGAAGGAAGCTTATATTCCATTGGATTACAGTATCCAGTTACACAAGAGGAAGCAAAACCTGAAGCAGAAGGAGCTAGATGTCAGCTCATATACAGAAGAATTCATGAAACTCTGTATGAAGACAAAGGTGAAAGAAAGTGAAGAAGAGAAGGTAGCCAGATACCTTAATGGATTGAGGTTTAATATTCAGGATGATTTAAGCTTGCATAATCCAGATACAGTGCAGAAATGTTTCCAGTTGGCATTAAAAGTGGAAGAAAAGTTGAAGAGAAAACAAGAACAAAACAATAGAGGAAGAGGATCAACCCATAAAACAAGGCAAACCAATGAGAGTCAAGAAGACACTGGTAAAGGACAGGGACAGTCTGATTTCAGAGGTGGATGGAAAGGTAATAAAGGCAGATTTGGAGGTGGTAGAAGTTCTACTACATTTTCAGGAAAGTGTTACACCTGTGGTGAGTTTGGTCATCCATCTTTCAAATGTCCAGAAAACAAAGGTTCATCATCCAGAAATGATGGAACTAATGACAAGAGAGTACAACTTGTGCAAGAAGAGAGAGAAGAGAAAAGTGTGCAGAGTCCAAACAATTATCAAAAGGATCAGGAGGCTGATAATTGTGGATACCCAGAAAGTGGAGAGTTCCTACTGATGAGAAAAACAGTGATTACCATGAAGGTACCTGACAAAGAATCCCCACAAAGAAGAGCTCTTTTCAAGACCACATGTAAAAGCAAAGGTAAAGTATGTAAGGTTGTCATTGATACTGGTTCAACAGACAACATGGTATCTCAGGAGATGGTGGATAAACTGAATTTGGAAAGGATTCCACATCCACACCCTTACAAGGCATCTTGGGTGAGTGATAGGCATTCACTTTTTGTCTCTGAACAGGCATATGTTGATTTCCAGATTGGAGCATATCAGGATAGAATTTTGTGTGATATTTTGCCCATGGAATGTTGTCACCTACTGTTGGGTAGACCATGGCAATTTGATAGAAGGGTAATGTATGATGGGTATGCTAATACCTACACCATCCAGAAAGATGGAAGGACTATTAAGTTGATGCCATTACAGGAAGCAGCTGCAGCACAGAAGGCAGCCAAAGTCATTTTAATGGGAAAGAAGGAATTTGTGCAGATGCCTAGAGGAGCAGGCATAAAGGCAGTTCA
Organism: Cunninghamia lanceolata; assembly: GCA_027924645.1. NCBI lineage: Eukaryota > Viridiplantae > Streptophyta > Pinopsida > Cupressales > Cupressaceae > Cunninghamia > Cunninghamia lanceolata. The sequence goes on along the minus strand of BSBN01000339.1, from coordinate 26,728,789 downwards.
GGACACTGCAGGAAAAGGAGTTGTTAAAGACAACAAGCTGAAGAAGGTTTCAGTTGTGACTGACAGGGGTCAGCAGCAGGTTCAGAAACAGGATGGTAAACAGCAACCAGTTCAGAAGAATGACAGGGATGTTGTCATAGTTGGGACTATTGCTTGTCCTATAAAGATTGACAGGAAGATAGAGTTGAACATTTCAGAAGTTCAAGAGGCAGTTCAGAAAGAGGTTCTGGTCAGGCAACCTGTCAAACACAAGGTATGTGAGAGAAAAGCCTACATTGACAGGCATGAGGATTTACTTGCCAGAAAGCAAGTTACAGTTCAGAAGTCTTGGAGCAGCCAAGAGACAGCAGCAGACAAAGCTGGAACAGGGCAGAACATTGCACAGGCAAAGTGTAGAGGTGGAGGACTTCCATATCCTAACTCATGGGACATGAGTTATTTTCTTTTGGGGAGTATGGTGCAGAGGCACCTACCTAACAGCTGGCCTCCTTGAGGCAGTTAGTTTGTTATAGGTCCGCATGATGACATACATGATCAGGATATAGGTCCGCATGATGACATACATGATCAGGATATAGGATAATTATCAGCATGATGACAGGATAGTCTATTTTTAGTATGTTTGACTTTATCATGTAATAAGGTCCATTGGACCGATGCTATGTATTAGATCAGCATAGGAGTATGTGTAGGCAGTTAGAGATCGGGATAAGGTTATCTGAGCTGTCCTCTCTCCCAGCCGCTTGGAAGCTCCTAGCCGCTGGGAAGTGAGTTGGTAGTACTCGAAGGATTTGTTATATATACCTTCGATCTGTTAGGGTTTAGATAGAATTGACATTGATTTTGATAGATGTTATGTTTAGGAGAGTAGTATTGGTGGTATGCTGTACTGGTGATCAGTCCAGATATTGTGAAGCAGAATTGTAAAAGCAGGACATTTGGATTTCAATTGAATAAGATCTCATCTTTTGCATTATCTGATTGTATCAGTTGTATCTGTGTTGATTTCCTTTCCGTTTTGCAAGTTGATGGGTACTTTCAACCCTTCCACCGGTTGAACCTGCAAATCGGTGGAATGGTCCTGTATTATAGCTTAGTTTGCATTTGTGTTTTCTGTTTATGCATTGCATTGTTCAAGAGATCAGTTAGGAGCATGCTGTAAATCAGCCTAGCATCCTCATGTGCTAGGTATAGAAAGATAAACTGTTAGATTTTGGTTTGAAGGTGATCCGGCCCAGTCGTCACATTGTCTTTGTGTAATTGAGCGGTTCTGAGTGTTTACATGCAGCGGATGGATACACAGGAGTCTGCATGTGCGTTTCCAGCCGGAACAAGCCACATCGTCATCTGCGAATGCATCGCCATCAGGATCGGGTCGTGAAACTGTTGAAGTTTGCAAGTTGCAAGTGCATCAGGATGTTTTGAGTTGGATATATACCCAGTGTATATATCGCAGTCAGGATCATCTCTCGGAGAAGCTCATCATCCGCGTATCGCTAGCAAATGCGGGTGTGAAAGTTCAATTTTTTTGGCTAAGTGTTGAAGAGGTCATCAGGATATTGTGTGACGTCATCGTCATCCGCATATGACGTCATCGTCATCAGGATATTGAGATATCACTCTATGCGAGTTTATCCTGTCGTCACTAAGGGTTTAGGCATCGGCGTAGGCTCTCGGTAGAAAGTTGTGAAACATCATCAGGAGGTTTCGAGGGAGCCGGATAAATTAGATCATGATGCTGTTGCTTGTATCGTCGGGTAGCGGGGCATCGAAGGGAAGGTGTTAAGTTGTCGTCATCAGGATATTTGGAGCAACCGGATATTTGGATATCCTGCTGACGAAGGTGGTGTCGAATATCATGATGATGCCGCTTGTGTTTGGTGCCCGATGAACAGTGCAACCGGAGGATGTTTGCACCCGATGATTATCATGATGATGGTGATAGGCGACAGGCGGAGGAGGTGAACAGTAGTCGGCAGGAGGATAATTGTGCCCGACCGAAATATGATGATGCTGTTGTTGTTTTTAGGAAATATGATGATGATGCTGAGCTGATAGGGATTTTTATCAGGTTGTTTGTACACTTGGCTCCTCCTTCCTGTTAGGTAGCTTCCGTTGCATTTCGCTCTGCATCATGCCGATTCCACCATATTCTCAAACTGCAAAAATTTTTAGTCTTTTAGATAGACCTGGATCATTCCTCCCCACTTGGGGTTCAAACCACTCGACCCCCTTTTATAGGGATTCGTTTCTATTATCATTCTTTAAATACAAAGGAGGCCCATATATGTAGCAAAGAAAGCCGCTTGGTATATTGGTGGAGAGTGAAAATAGCAAGCAGGAGTTCAGGGGTTCGACCCCCACAAACCAATCTTTTAACAATCAAACTGCTAGATGTGCCACGTGGCACCCAATCATTAGGCCACATGGCATTACCTCATACATCTGTTAGTGACTCGTGTCACACTTGATTGGTCCACATCTTCAGACCTACCACGTCGTCTGCTGACTCAGATGATGCCATCTACCACATTGGTGCAGGAGCACCAAGACATCTAGGTTTTGGTTGATCTTCATGTAGTTTGTCTTGTTTAAATAAGGTCCTTGAGACCATTAAATGTTGTAATAAGGCTTGAAAGCCATGCATGTAAATGGACTATGTCCAAATAGCTAGAATCTATTTTCATGTTGTAGTCCTAGGAAGGACAATCATGTTGTAATAGGCAGTTTGAAATGGTCATTTATGTAAGCCTTTGTTGAGGCATATAGGACAGTCATTTAATTTTTCATGTTTGTAAGCCTTTAAAGGCATGTCAAGGGTTTGAAGATGAGTTAGAACCTTGTCCAAGGTTAAACCACATATTAAAAAGCTTTCTAAACATAAAATAGTCAGTAAAAGAAGATAGTTACTAAAACAGTCAGTTAGTGCAGTTAGAAATCAAGAAAAAACTTGATGGTTGGGCAGTTGTATCGACCCCCAACCACTCCCACTTCACTTCATGCAATGTGGGAGGCCTATTTGAAGCAAAGAGGATTCATTGTGATCAGACATTCAGAAGAATTGAAAGGAATAGCAAAAGACAACTATTTTTCTACTTTTTCTGCCTTTTCTGTGTTTTCTTTGTTGTTATCAGTCCGTACCTGCTCCTGTACGGAATAGTCATAGCATGTGTTTGTAATGGATGGTTAGAGTACTGAAGTAGCTTTAATTTGGATCTTGTTTGAGGTCTTGATAGTAAACTAGAGGTGAGAAAATCATTGTTTTGTATTAGGTTGTCCTAAAACCTAGATTAGGGTTCTTCTGATCAACCCAATGGAGATCTCCACATTCCATTGATCTTTTTCTGTTTCTACTCAATGGAATGGGTTGTAAGATAGTTAGTCCATAGCCTTGTGAAGGTTTTGGGAGGTAGGAGGATGATTTGGTCTGAGTTTTCTATGCAAATGACTCTGCAAATCTATGTATTAGGAATGGAGTGAAGGACAGTAGCAACTAGGAGGTAGTATTGACTGTGTTCAGTGGTCAATCAACAAAATGTCATGCATTGTGCCCAACACAAAGGGCTCCTGATCTTGCAATGATCCTATGACAAGAAGAAGGAAGAGATCTCTCTAAGATAACAGTCCCTTTTTACCTTTTTCTATCTCTGACAGTCCTCCAAGGAGACAACCACCACAAGGAAAGTAATAGATTTGTTTGTCGTGTTATTGATTTGCCAAGAAAGGCATTAGGTGTTTGGTAAGTTATTGAATTGGTATGCTACAATGAAGTTGAGTTTGTGTTGGTAGAGATCATTCCAAGGAGGACATGGTGACTGTCTTTACAATGGTGCAATGGTGTGGTGACAATCTAAGAGACTGCTGTCCTGCAGACCCTACACAGTGGGTTGTATGGAACCTTAGAAGGAGTTAAGTGTCTGGTGAGATGTGTCCCAAAGTCCCCAACATCTGTATCATGAACTTGTAAGTTGTTGTGTTTAAGCCATTCATGGTGTGAAGTTTGACCTCTGTCATAGAAGATAGTGAACTTGATGGAATAGATGCTCTGCTATCCTAGATGCTCTGCATCACATGTGTCAACCTCTGGACCTACCACATCAACAACTGCCACTATATCTGCCATGACAACATGTTGATGTCATCATTGTACTGTCTAGTTGACATGGTCAACCTTCAACTCTGATTGGCCATATCTTGCTCATACAAGCTCTGATCGAGGCGAAACGAGCGGCATCAAAATCGAGGTGACAAACTCTTCGACTTGGCATCATTTTTGCTTAGATTTAAGATGATCAATGTTTCACCTTTTTGAATGCCTAATTTGCCTGTTTAACCAAACCTTTGACTGCACATAACTTCTGCATAGGAACTGCTTTTGAACCCATTCAAGTTACGTGAGGATTGTGTCAGCGACCTCTTTCCAATGATGTTGATTCAGTTAGGTTTTGAGACTGCAAAATTTTTAGTTCTTTTGTATCCATCTGGATCATTATTCCCCACTCCAGGTTCAAACCACCCGACCCCCTTTTATAGGGATTCATTTCTATTATCATTCTTTAAATAGAAAGGAGGCCCGTATATGTAGCAACGAAAGCCGCTCGGTATATTGGTGGAGAGTGAAAATAGCAAGTAGGAGGTCAGGGGTTCAACCCCCACAAACCAACCTTTTAATAATCAAACTGCCACGTGGCACCCAATCATTAGGCCACATGTCATTACCTCATTCTTCTATCAGTGACACATGTCACGCTGGATTGGTCAACATCTTCAGACCTACCACGTCATCTGTTGACTCAGATGCTGCCATCTACTGACTCAGATGCCGCCATCTACTGACTCAGATGCCACCATTTGCCACGTGTCAATTTCTAGACCTGCCACGTCAACAACTACGACTGTGTCTACCATGTCAGCATGCTGACGTCATCATTGTAATGTCTAGTTAGCTTGGTCAACCCTCAACTTTGACAGTCCATATCTTTCTCGTATGAGCTCCGATCGAGGCAAAACGAGCAGTGTCAAAATTGTGACAACGAGCTCTTCGACTTGCCATCATTTTTGGTTAGATTTGAGACAATCAAATTTTCACCTTTTTGAACACCTGATTCACCTATTTGACCGATCATTTGACTACAAATAACTTCTGCATACAAACTCCTTTTGAGCCCATTCAAGTTGCGTTAGGATCACGTCAGCAACCTCTTTCCAATGATGTTGATTCCATCATGTTCTCAGACTGTAAATTTTTTTGGTCTTCTAGATCCACCTGGATCATTCCTCCACACTTGGGGTTCAAACCGCCCGACCCCCTTTTATAGGGATTTGTTTCTATTATCATTCTTTAAAAAGAAAGGAGGTTCGTATATGTAGCAAAAAAAGTTGATTGGTATATTGGTGGAGAGTGAAAATATAAAGTAGGAGTTCAGGGGTTCGACCCCCACAAACCAATCTTTTAACAATCAAACCGCCACATGTGCCACGTGGCACATAATCATTGGGCCAGGTGGCATTACCTCATTCATCCGTCAGTGAAACGTGTCACACTGGATTGGTCCACATCATGAGACTTGCCACGTCATCTGTTGACTCAAATGCCACCATTTGCCATGTGTCAACCTCTGGACCTACCACGTCAACAACTACCATTGTGTCTGCCATATCAGCATGCTGACGTCATCATTGTATTGTCTAGTCAGCATGGTCAACCCTCAACTTTGATTGGCCATATCTTGCTCTTACGAGCTTTGATCAAGGCAAAATGAGCAGCGTCAGAATCGTGGCGACGAGCTCTTCGAATCAGCATCATTTTTGCTTGGATTTGAGACAATCAATTTTTCACCTTTTTGAAACCTTGATTCACCTATTTGACCAAACCCTTTACTGTACATAACTTCTATACACAAATTCCTTTTGAGCCCATTCAAGTTGCGTCAGGATTGTGTCAGTGACCTCTTTCCAATGATGTTCATTCCATCAGGTACTAAGACTGTAAAATTTTTAGTTCTTTTGTATCCACCTAGATCGTTCCTCCCCACTGGGGGTTTGAACCACCCGACCCCCTTTTATAGGGATTCATTTATGTTATCATTCATTAAATAGACAGGAGGCTCGTATATGTAGCAAAGAAATCCGCTTCGTATATTGGTGGAAAGTTAAAAAAGCAAGCAGGAGGTCAGGGGTTCGTCCCCCAGAAACCAACCTTTTAAACATCAAACTGCCACATGTGCCACTTGGCACCTAATCATTGGGCCATGTGGCATAACCTTATTCTTCCATCAGTGACACGTGTCACGTTGGATTGGTCCACATCTTCGGACATGCCACGTCATCTACTAACTTAGATGTCGCCATCTACCACGTGTCAAACTCTGGACCTGCCACATCAACAACTGCCACTGTGTCTGCCATGTCACCATGCTAACATCATCATTATATAGTCTAGTTAGTATGGTTAACCCTCAACTTTGACTGGCCATATATTGCTCATATGAGCTCTGATCGAGGTGAAATGAGTGGCATCGAAATCGTGATGATGAGCTCTTTGACTTTGCATCATTTTTTCTTGAATTTGAGACAATCAATTTTTCCCCTTTTTGAATGGCTGATTCGCCTATTTTACATAACATTTGACTGCACATAACTTCTGCATACGAATTCCTTTTCAGCCCGTTCAAGTTTCATTAGGATCGTGTCAGCAACCTCTTTCCAATGATGTTGATTTTGTCATGTTTTCAGACTGCAAAATTTTTCATTCTTCTGGATCCACCTGGATCATTCCTCCCCACTTGGGGTTCGAACCACCCAACCCCCTTTTATAGGGATTCATTTCTATTATCATTCTTTAATTAGAAAGGAGGCCCGTATATGTAGCAAAGAAAGCTGCTTGGTATATTGGTGGAGAGTGAAAATAGTAAGTAGGAGGTCAGGGGTTCGACCCCCAAAAACCAATCTTTTAACAATCACACCGCCAGATGTGCCATGTGGCACCCAATCATTGGGCCATGTGGCAGTACGCCATATCTTACTCGTACAAGCTCTGATCGACGAGAAACGAGCGGTGCCAGAATCGTGGCGATGAACTCTATGACTTGGCATCATTTTTGCCTTGATTTGAGACAATCAATTTTTTACCTTTTTAAACACCTGATTCGCCTATTTGACCAAACCTTTGAGTGCACATAACTTCTGCATACGAACTCCTTTTGAGCCCGTTCAAGTTGCATTAGGATTGTGTCAGCAACCTCTTTCCAATGATGCTGATTCCGTCAGGTTCTGAGACTACAAGATTTTTAGGTCTTTTGGATCCACCTAGATCATTCCTCCCCACTAGCATTTCAAACCACCCGACGCCCTTTTATAGGGATTTGTTTCTATTATCATTCTTTAAATAGAAAGGAGGCCCATATATGTAGCAATGAAAGCCCTTTGGTATATTGGTGGCAAGTGAAAATAGGAAGTAGGAGGTCAGGGGTTCAACCCCCATAAACTGACCTTTTAAAAAGCAAATCGCCACATGTGCCACGTGGCACCCAATCATTGGGCCACATGGCATTTGCTCATTCGTCCATCAGTGACACATGTCATGCTAGATAGGTCCACATCTTTAAACCTGCTACGTCATTTGTTGAGTCAGATGCCGCCATCTGCCACATGTCAACATCTAGGCTTGCCACGCCAATAACTGCCACGTCAGCATGATGACATCATCATTGTACTATCTAGTCAGCATGGTCAACCCTCAACTTTCACCGATCATTTCTTGCTCGTACAAGCTCTGATCAAGGTGAAACGAGCGGCCTCAGAATCGTGGCGACGAATTCTTCGACTTGGCATCATTTTTGGTTGGATTTGAGACAATTAATTTTTCACACTTTTGAACACATGATTCACCTATTTGACCAAACCTTTGACTGCACATAACTTCTGCATACAAACTCTTTTGAACTTGTTCAAGTTGTGTCAGGATTGTGCCAGCGACCTCTTTCCAATGACGCTGATTCTGTTAGGTTCTGAGATTGGAAAATTTTTAGGTCTTCTAGATCCATTTAGATCATTCCTTCCCACTGGGGGTTCAAACCACTCGACCCCCTTTTATAGGGATTCGTTTCTATTATCATTCTTTAAATAGAAAGGAAGCCCGTATATGTAGTAAACAAAGTCACTTGGTATATTGGTGGATAGTGAAAAAGCAAGCACGAGGTCAGGGGTTTGACCCCCATAAACCAACCTTTTAACAATCAAACCGCCACATGTGCCAAGTGGCACCCCATTATTGGACCATGTGGCATTACCTCATTCTTCCGTCAGTGACACGTGTCACACTAGATTGGTCCACATCTTCAAACCTGCCACGTCATCTGCTGACTCATATGCCGCCTTCTGCCACGTGTCAAACTCTAGACTTGCCACATCAACAAATGCCACTGCGTCTGCCATGTCAGCATGCTGACGTCATCATTGTATTGTCTAGTCAGCATGGTCAACCCTCAAATTTGACCAGCGATATCTTGCTATTATGAGCTCCGATCGAGGCAAAATGAGCGGCTTCAAAATTGTAATGACGAGCTCTTTGACTTGGCGTCATTTTTGCTTAGATTCAAGACAATCAATTTTTTACCTTTTTGAATGCCTGATTCACCTGTTTGACTGAACCTTTGACTGCACTTAACTTTTGCATACAAATTGCTTTTGAGGCCATTCAAGTTGCGTTAGGATCATTTCAACAACCTCTTTCCAATGATATTGATTTCATCATGTTCTCAGACTGTAAAATTTTTCGGTCTTCTAGATCCACCTAGATCATTCCTCCCCACTTGGGGTTCAAACCAACAGACCACCTTTTATAGGGATTCATTTCTATTATCATTGTTTAAATAGAAAGGAGGCTCGTATATGTAGCAAACAAAGTCGGTTGGTATGTTGGTGGAGAGTGAAAATAACAACTAGGAGGTCAGGGGTTCGACCCCCACAAACTAATCTTTTAACAATCAATCCACCACATGTGCCACGTTGCACCCAATCATTTGGCCACATGGCATTACCTCATTCATTTGTCAGTGACACGTGTCACGCTATATTGGTCCACATCATCAGACCTATCACGTCATCTGCCGACTCAAATGCCACCATCTGCCATGTGTCAACCTTTGGACCTGCCACGTCAACAACTGTCACTGTGTCTTCCATGTCAGCATGTTGATGTCATCATTGTATTATCTAGTCAGCATGGTCAACCCGCAACTTTGACCGGCCATATCTTTCTCGTATGAGCTCCAATTGAGGCGAAACAAGTGGCATCGGAATCATGGTGACGAGCTCTTCGACTTGGCATCATTTTTTTGATTTGAGACAATCAATTTTTCACCTTTTTGAACGCATGATTTGCCTGTTTGACCGAACCTTTGACTGCACATAACTTCTGCATATGAACTCCTTTTGAGCCCATTCAAGTTGCGTCAAAATCATGTCAGTGACCTCTTTCCAATGATACTGATTCCATTAGGTTCTAAGATTGCAAAGTTTTTAGTTCTTCTATATCGACCTGGATCATTCCTCCCCATTTGGGGTTCAAACCACCCGACCCCCTTTTATAGTGATTCATTTCTATTATCATTCATTAAATAGAAAGGATTCCAGAATATGTAGCAAAGAAAGCTGAGTGGTATATTGGTGGAGAGAGAAAAAAGCAAGTAGGAGGTCAGGGGTTCGAACCCCGCAAACCAACCTTTTAACAATCAAACCGCCACATGTCCCATGTGGGACCCAATCATTGGGCCACGTGGAATTACCTCATTCATCCGTTAGTGACACATGTCACGCTTGATTGGTGCACATCTTCATACCTGCCACGTCATCTGCTGACTTAGATGCCGCCATCTGCCATGTATCAAACTTTGGATCTGCCATGTCAACAACTGCCACTGTGTCTGCCATTTCAACATGCTGACGTCATCATTGTACTATCTAGTTGGCATGGTCAACCCTTAACTTTGACCAACCATATCTTGCTCGTATGAGCTTTGATCAAGGTGAAATGAGTGGCGTCAAAATCATGGCGACGAACTCTTCGACTTGGCATCATTTTTGCTTGGATGTGAGACAATCAATTTTTCACCTTTTAAAACACCTGATTTGCTTGTTTGATCGAACCTTTGACTGCACATAACTTCTTTCAGCGACCTCTTTCCAATGATGCTGATTCCATCAGGTTCTAAGACTACAAGATTTTTAGGTCTTCTGGATCCACCTAGATCATTCCTCCCCACTGGGGTTTCAAACCACCCGACCCCCTTTTATAGGGATTTGTTTCTATTATCATTCATTAAATAGAAAGGAGGCCCATATACGTAGCAAAGAAAGCCGCTTGGTATATTGGTGGAGAGTGAAAAAAGAAAGCAGGAGGTTAGGGATTTGATCCCCACAAACCAACCTTTTCACAATCAAACCGTCACGTGTGCCACGTGGCACCCAATCATTGGGCCACATGGTATTACCTCATTCGTCCATCAGTGACACGTGTCATGTTAGATTGGTCCACATCTTCAGACCTCCCACGTCATCTATTGACTCAGATGCTGCCATCTGCCATGTGTCAAACTCTGGATCTACCATGTCAACAATTGCCACTATGTCTGCCATGTCAGCATGCTGACGTCATCATTATATTGTTTAGTCAGCAAGGTCAACCCTCAACTTTGACCAGCCATATCTTGCTTGTATGAGCTCCAATTGAGGCGAAACGAGTGGCATCGAAATCGTGATGATGAGATCTTTGACTTGGCATCATTTTTGCTTGGATTTGAGACAATTAATTTTTCACCTTTTTGAACACCTGATTTGCCTGTTTGACCAAACCTTTGACTTTCTACATACAAACTCCTTTTGAGCCTGTTCAAATTACATTAGGATCTTGTTAGCAACCTCTTTCCAATGATGCTGATTCCATCATGTTCTCAGATTGCAAAATTTTTTAGTCTTTTGGATCCACCTGGATCATTCCTCCCCACTTGGGGTTCAAACCACCCAACCCCCTTTTAACGGGATTCGTTTCTATTATCATTCTTTAAATAGAAAGGAGGCCTGTATATGTAGCAAAGAAAGCCACTTGGTATATTGGAGAGTGAAAATAGCAAGTAGGAGGTCAGGGGTTCGACCCCCATAAACCAATCTTTTAATAATGAAACTGCCACATGTGCCATATGGCACCCAATCATTGGGCCACGTGGCGTTACCTCATTCATCCGTCAATGACATGTGTCACAGAGGATTGGTCCACATCATCAGACCTGCCACGTCATCTATTGACTCAGATGTTGCCATCTGCCATGTGTCAACCTCTGGACCTATCACGTCAACAACTATCACTGTGTTTGCCGATTCAGCATGTTGACGTCATCATTGTATTGTCTAGTTAGCATGGTCAACCCTCAATTTTGACCATCTATATCTTGCTCGTACGAGCTCAAATCGAGGTGAAACAAGCAGTGTCAGAATTGTGGCGACGAGCTCTTCGACTTCGAATCATTTTTACTTGGATTTGAGACAATCAATTTTTCACCTTTTTGAACATCTCATTTACTTGTTTGACCAAACCTTTAACTGCATATAACTTTTGGATACGAACTTATTTTGAGTCCGTTCAAGTTGCATTAGGATCGTGTCAGCAACCTCTTTCCAATGATGTTGATTCCATTAGGTTCTAAGACTGCTAAATTTTTAGTTCTTCTGTATCCTCCTAGATCATTCCTCCCCACTGGAGGTTCAAACCACCCGACCCCCTTTTATAGGGATTCGTTTCTATTATCATTCATTAAATAGAAAGGAGGCCCATATATGTAGCAAAGAAATCTGCTTGGTATATTGGTGGAGAGTGAAAATAGCAAGCATAAGGTCACGGGTTCGACCCCCACAAATTAACCTTTTAACAATCAAACTGCCAGATGTGCCACGTGGCACCCAATAATTCAGCCATGTGGCATTATCTCATTCTTCTGTCAGTGACACGTGTTAGGCTGGATTGGTCCACATCTTCAGACCTGCCATGTCATCTGCTGACTCAAATGCTGCCATCTGCCATGTGTCAAACTCTGGACCTAGCACATCAACAACTGCTACTGTGTCTTCCATGTCAGCATGCTGACGTCATTATTGTACTCTCTAGTCAGGATGGTCAACCCTCAACTTTGACCGGCCATATCTTGCTCATATGAGCTCTGATTGAGGCGAAACAAAGGGCATCAAAATCGTGATGACGAGCTCTTCAAAAGGGTGTCATTTTTGCTTCGATTTGAGACAATCAAATTTTCACCTTTTTGAACACCTGATTCGCCTATTTGACCAAACCTTTGACTGCACATAACTTCTACATACGAACTCCTTTTGAGCCCGTTCAAGTTTTGTTAGGATCATGTCAGCAACCTCTTTCCAATGATTCTGATTCCATCATGTTCTCAGACTACAAAATTTTTTGGTCTTCTAGGTCCACTTGGATCATTCCTCCCCACTTGGGGTTCAAACCATCTGACCCCCTTTTATAGGGATTCATTTCTATTATCATTATTTAAATAGAAAGGAGGCCCTTATATGTAGCAAAGAAAGCCGCTTGGTATATTGGTGGAGAGTGAAAATAGCAAGCAGGAGGTTAGGGGTTCGACCCCCACAAACCAATCTTTTAACAATGAAACTGCCACATGTGCCACGTGGCACCCAATCATTGGGCCACGTGGCATTACTCCATTCATCCATCAGTGACACGAGTCACACTAGATTGGTCCACATCATAAGACCTGCCACATCATCTGTTGACTCACATGCCACCATATGCCATGTGTTAACCTCTTGACCTGCCACGTCAACAATTGCCACTTTATTTGCCATGTCAGCATACTGATGTCATCATTGTATTGTCTAGTCAGCATGATCAACCCTCAACTTTGACCTGCCATATTTTGGTTGTACGAGCTTTGATCGAGGTGAAACAAGTGGCGTTGAAATCATGGCGACGAGTTGTTCGACTTGGCATCATTTTTGCTTAGATTTGAGACAATCAATTTTCACCTTTTCGAATGACTGATTCACCTGTTTGACTACACATAACTTCTGTATACGAAATCCTTTTGAGCCCATTCAAGTTGCATTAGGATCGTGTCAGCGACCTCTTTCTAATGATGTTGATTCCATCAAGTTCTAAGAATGCAAAATTTTTAGTTCTTCTATATCCATCTGGATCATTATTCCCCACTAGGGGGTTCAAACCACCCGACCCCCTTTTATAGGGATTTGTTTTTGTTATCATTCTTTAAATAGAAAGGAGGCCCGTATATGTATTAACGAAAGCCGCTTGGTATATTGGTGGAGACTGAAAATAGGAAGCAATAGGTCAGGGGTTCGACCCCCACAAACCAACATTTTAACAAGCAAATCACCACATGTACCACGTGGAACCCAATCATTAGGCCACATGGCATTCACTCATTCGTCCGTCAGTGACACGTGTCACACTGGATTGGTCCACATCTTAAGACCCGCCACATCATCTGTTGAGTCAGATGCCACCATCTGCCACATGTCAACATCTGGGACCCTTGCATGTACTTTGAGGTCAAGTGAAAAATTTTCAAAAAAATATATTTTATTTTTTATGAAAACTTTTACTCTTTTGTCCAAAAAAAAGAAATTGCAGTTTTTTATAAAATTTCCTTGTTAAAAAGCTCAAGAAACTTTAAAAAACTACAAATTTAAAATTTTTTGTATAACTTGTACCAGGTTTGTAGGAGCCCAAAGGGCTTGGGCCTCGCGACCATTAAGGAGGTTGTGACCCTTCACAGGTTTGTGGACCCCTTTTGTAGGGTTTGGGGTGTGGCGAAAGCCCCCCACCCATCTTCTTAAGCACTTCGGCCTATAAGGCTTGCAACAATTTCGGCCTTTTGGCCTTTGTTATTGTTGTTCGACCTTTTCAAGCCTTGGATCCTGTAATTTTTAATTTTAAAAAAATTGACCTTGGATTCCACACCTTCCTCTGGCGCCTCTACCTTTTTTGGCATGATTTTTGGTGAATTTGCTAAAAATAACTATAATTAATTTTAGTTGGAGATTCTCTTTTCTGGCGAAGGCTAATTTAGCTGGCAAGTTCTATAGTTGGTAGTTTTGCTAATTTTGGCAGTAGTTCCGCTAAATTTGGTGGAAGGAGGATTTTGGATATTTTGCCCCCTCTTCATTGAAGTTTTTGATTTATCAGTTCGACTTCGGAAGCTGATATCTTGGGCTCACGATCTTCATTTTTTGAGTAACTTTTTTTGATTTGGGCTAATTTTTCATGCTCTCCGCACTAGTGCAAATGGTTCTTGATTTTAATGCCCAAATTTCACAGAAATCACAAATTCTCACAAGTGACATTGTGTAGTTCTCATTTTGAAAAGTTCAAAGTTGCATAACTTTTGCATACGAGCTCGGGTCAAGGCGATTGTTTTTTGAAAGTGCATGATTTTTTTGTGTACTTCACAATGGCGCTATTTATTTCACTTGGAATTCTTCCAAAATTGTACTTTCAATGTACTCTCCTTTTGAGGTTTTGTAAAGGCGTTGAAGTCAAGTCCACTTAGTGTTCTCTTGCTAGTGCAATTTGTAACCGTACTCAATATAAAGTGCCAAATCATTTTTCCTAGGGGGGGCTCTTTGATTGAGTAATTTGAGGGGGGGAGGTCTCTTGATGTGATTGTGCTTGTGTGTCTCTTTCTACTGGTGCTCTCCTTTCCTTTTATCTATGGGTAATGTTAAGTTTCCATTGGTAACACCATACAACAACAACACATGGCAACAAAATGCATGAAACTTTTGAATGCAACAAGGTTAAACACCCTATGTTGAACAAAAGATAACTAAACCTGCATATGCTAAGGAAAAAATACTCTTGATGATTGAACAAACAAAAGCTCTAGGTTGTCTTAGGAGTCTAGTTTCCCTTGATATAATGTTTCAACTTGATGGTTGTAATAATTCACATGATGCATGGGTTAAACTTAAAACTCTCTATGGCACAATTGATGAAGGGGATATCAAATTGATAATCAATTAATAACACTTGATCCTAAGTCTTTTGACCACATTTAGGAATTTGTAACAAAAGTTAATGATTTGTGAGCACAATGTAAAGCATGTGGCATAGACAAAACTGACATTCATCTTGTCTTGAGTACTCTTAACAAACTTGGACTTGAATATGCAACTTTTGTTTCTAATTTCATACTCATAGATTGACTATGGGATCTGCTTATACAATGCCTTCTTTTGCTTCATCTTCTAAGTTGGTGCAAGAACAAGGCAAGCTTGTTTCCACGGGTCTCTAGAAGCCATCTCAGTCTCATGCTTTGTCAGTTGAAGGGATAGAAAGAGTTAGGGAAACCTGACAAGAAACATAAGAAGTCCAAGTCTATTCTTCCCAAACTCGCAAAAAGAGATACAGGTAAGAAACTTAGAAAAATGCAAGATTTCCTCAAACCATCTAGAATTGGCATGTCAATCATAATAGTTTCTACATTTGAGGTTACTCAGAATCCTATAATTATCCTTCATATACCTTATCACGTTCAAAATATTATTTCCATCATAATGAGACTCATGCAAACTTTTGAAAACCAGAGGAGCCAACAAAGTGTGAAATGATTCATTGTGCCAACTAGGCAGCATCGCGAGGAACTCGCTAAATTGCAACTTGCTAGTGTGGGACTCCCTAATCCAACCGGAGTGGGTACACAGAGTCATCATCAATGAGCATGCTAACGTAGACCTTCCCATGCCACCCCATATAATGAGGGTAAAACATGAAGGTACAAGAAAGGAAATGGAGGGGGAGTATATCAGCTATAGAAACTTAGGGATAAACCTCTTTCTAAATGTTATTTATTATGTTAAGAGGAAAATTTGAAAGGCTCCTCCAACATTTAATAGGGTAAAGATTATTCCCCATATTAGCCAAGGCTTCCACGATTTGATTACCCTCCCTGTAAACATGAACAACCTCTAATCCTTCGAAGCTTAAGAGCAAAATTTTAGCATCCTGGATGATGTCCTCAACCTGCCAACCAACTTTGGCTCTATCCTTGACAACATCCACTATTAATTCAGAATCCCCTTCAACCACAAGGTTTTTGACTCCAATGGCTATGGCAACCTTGAGGCCCCAGAGGAGGGCCATAGATTTAGCAACAATATTAGTGTTCTCACCAAGCCCTCCAGCATAAGCAACAACAAATTCTCCTTTGGTCGATCTGAGAACTCCCCCACCACTAGGAGCCCTAGGGTTTCCTTT
Organism: Cunninghamia lanceolata; assembly: GCA_027924645.1. NCBI lineage: Eukaryota > Viridiplantae > Streptophyta > Pinopsida > Cupressales > Cupressaceae > Cunninghamia > Cunninghamia lanceolata. The sequence continues at coordinate 26,712,483 of BSBN01000339.1, read as the reverse complement.
AGTAGCTCCATCAAAGTTAATCTTAGTCCATCTAGAAGGTGGGGGGGTCCACTTAGTGTTGGATCTAGCTCTTCTCTTAGAATCATCCACATTACATATACTAGTCAGAATACTCCACTGACTTATAATACTAGCTTCAAGATCAGTGGGAGGAAGTTCAACCACTTTCAAAGTGTTGTTAAAGATATTTTCCTATAAGAGCTTAGTAATCATGCAAAAAACCTCCATAGGAGATTCATACTTTTCCCTAAATAGCTTGTTATTCCTTTCTTTCGAAAGACCCCAAGTTAGGATGGGAGGGGACCTAAGCCTAGATTTCCTTGCTAATGGGTGAGTGAAAGGGGATTTCTAGGACCTTAAGAAAGCAGGAAGACCTGCATCCAAACTCCAAGAGTCTCCCAAGTTTTGCATTGCAAGACTCCAAACTTTCCAAGAATAGTCACAATGCGGTAAAAGGTGGGAAACCGTTTCCTCATCCTTCAGGCATAGAGCACACCTATTGGGGATTTGAAATCCTCTTATCTTGAGGTTTCAATAGTTAAAATTTTGTTCTGCATAGCCAACCACCAAAAATGATTAACTTTGGGAATGAGATTATGGTTCCAGACTTTTCTCTACAAGTTGAAGTCCCCATTTTGGTCCACGAAGATGTTATAGGCAGATTTTATTGTAAATGTCCCAGACTTATCCCTAGCCCACAACATTTTATCCTTCTAAGAGAATATTGGAATCATGCAATCTCTAAGGGAGAGTTGCACCACTTTCGCAATCTGTATAAGGTCGTTCTAGTCTTGACAGTAGTCTGACAACTGCTTCCACCCACTTTTACCAAGAAGGAGGTAGTTAGTAGCCAGCCTTTTGAAGAAAGTAACAGCCTTGTTGACCAATCCCTAGACATTTTGTATCCTACTTAAAGGTGGCCCTTTGAGCCAACTGTCTTCCCAAAATCTTATTGTTCTTCCATCTCCCAATCTCCACTTGATGCCTTGCAGCAATAATGTTCTACTTTTTAAAACATTGTTCCAAATGACAGAGCCTTTGGGTAATCCTATATAATGCAAAAAGTCATCAGGATTCAGATTGGCCCAATACTTAGCTCTCATAATATTGCCCCATTCCTTGTTTCCACTTAAGAAATTCCATCCAACCTTTGCAAGAAGAGCTTTATTAATCAGATTTATCTTCTTGATTCCCAAAGCCCCCCCCAGAGTTTTGGCCTACACACTTTATCTCAACTAACCAAAGCCATCCTTTTTTTATTTTCCACCCCAGTCCAAAGGAAGTTCCTTTGGATTCTTTCAAATTTTTCAACAATGTATTTGGGGATTTTGAAAATGGATAGGAAGTAAACTGGTATACCTTGAAGAGAAGCTTGTAGGAGTTGATATTGGCCAGCTTAGCTTAATAGTTTACCTTTCTAGCTAGCCATTTTTTTTTGGAATCTTTTCCAAAATAGAATTCCAATAAGTGGGTGTAACATCTTTAATAGTTAAGGGGAGGTCCAAGCAAGTTCCTGGGAGCTAACCACTAGTGCAACCAAGAATCCCCATGATTTTCTATTGGAGGTCCAAAGGGGTGTTAAAGAAATACACTAGGATTTTGTCATAGTTTATACACTGACCATCAGACACATCATAATCCTGTAACACTTGTTTCCATTTCCTGGCCTCAACCACAGAAGCTACCCCAAACAAGATGGTGTCATCCACAAACTGCTGAATGGACGATGAATCAATTGTTGAAGCAATTTTAATACCCTTGATTTCCTTGGTGCTCAATAAATTTATGGAAACTTCTATTGAGGACTTCAGCTATGGGGATGAAAAAGTAAGGGGATAATGGGTCACCTTGCCTTAGACCCTTCCCGCACTAAAGAAGCCCCTAGGGACCCCATTAACTAGGACAAAATATCTGACAGAGGTTGTTGGATTCAGGATAGACAATTAAGAGGGGGGGTGAATCAGTTGTCCAAAACTTGCTTCTAATTCAAACACTTAAATCCTCTTTGTTATTTAATAGTATATCAATTAATCATTCATGAAAGCATAAAACATAAACACCAGAGCAGATATACATCAACACATGAGACACCAAGATTTTGACGTGGAAAACCCAGTTAAGGGAAAAACCACGGGGTGATTAACCCAAGGATTATTCTCTGTTAGAAGAATAAGAAAAATAGATGGCACATGCCAATTAGGGTTCACTACCCAAGCACACAACTCACAAGAGGCACATTGCCTACAAGAGACACACTGTCTACAAAGTAACAAGTATTACAAACTTGAACTAGAGATTGACATCTTTACCATGCCTGGATCAATTCCATTTAAGCCTAAAAAACCCCTGCTCTCCCTTTCACTCTTTCTCTATACCACGCTAATCCGCTCCAAGACACACTTCAAAATGAATTCACAATCCCTTATTTATACAAGACATCGACTTAGGAACAATCATCTAAGTCGGCAAACACCTATAAGATTATTCGCAAGACATGTAATACATCCAGTCGGCCTGTCTTAGGAAGAACACCAATATCTGTGGTTATTCTTTAAATGCAAACTCAAAATTCAATGCGGACCACTAATAAGAATTGTACACGATCCAAAAATCACCAAAACCTTTCCTGAGTCATCAAGAACATCTACACTTTGTCAGCTTGCTGGAATTCTTCTCTTCTTCAACCGGAACTTCAAGAACAGTCTATCACCACTGTCATTATGAAAAAGGTGCTTCCGTACCTCTAAACCATGAATAAATCTAGTTGTCACTTCACATGGACTTCTTCAACACTCCCTCCAATCCACAGAATGAGACAATGCAATTCCAGATCTCACCGGACCAATCTATGACACTCTGTCACCACTGAACATCTGTCAGAACCGGTTCTACTAGAGAAGTCATAAATTCTTTAGATTATTATGTGGACCTCTGAAAACTTGATTGGATCATCTCAAGACTTATATCTGTAAACCCTTTAAATCGCATCCTCTGATCTTCATCTTATCTTGGACTTTTACCTTAATGTCATCACTGTTCTTAACTATTCCTGATTGAGACTAATTTTCTTAATATCCTTAGCACACAGCTCATCCAATCCTTCTCATTAATGCAATATGAGTATGTTGACATCAATGACAACACTGGCTATCCTCATACTTGCAACAATCTCCCCCTTTGTCATTGATGGCAACATATGATGTGAAAAACCATCAAGACAAGAACTTCTCCTTTCTGTCACAGCTCCCCCTATTAGCAACAACTCTTCACATGTCTTCTCTTTCTTTACTGCTCCCCTTTGATCAACCACTTGTTTTTCACATGTCTTCTCTCCCCCTTTGACATCAATGGCAAAGGGCTCATACTTGCAACTTTAACACATCAGAATCATACTAGCTGCTCCCCCTGAGTAGCAACTCCCCATCACCAATCCGGATCACAAGATATGACTGTGATATCCACCAGACTGATGCACATCAGTGCATCCTAGTTCATCACCAAAGGGACAATAACCCCTAACTTCTCCCTGAGATACTCAAAAGAGTCCTTGGGAAGAGGTTTAGTAAAAATATCTGCAAGCTGATCTTTGGAGGGCACATACTCCAATCTGACTTCACCCTTGTTCACTTGCTCTCTCAGAAAGTGAAATTTGATAGATATATGCTTGGTCTTAGAATGCAACATCGGATTCTTAGAAATATTTATTGCACTTGAATTATCACAAAAAATTGTGATGGGCCCCTCATATTCTACTTGAATATCCCTTAGCATCTGCTTCATCCATAAAAGTTGAGTGCAACTTCTGGCTGCTGCAATGTATTCAGCTTTAGTTGTAGACATAGATATTGCTTCTTGTTTCTTGCTTAGCCAAGAAACCAACCTTTTTCCCAAAAAGAATGCTCCTCCACTTGTACTCTTCCTATCATCTACATCTCCTGCCCAATCTGCATCTGTATATGCATGAAGAGAAAAATCATGATCTCTAGGATACCATAGGCCATACTCAATTGTTCCTTTTAAGTACCTAAAAATTCTTTTGATTGTCATGACATGAGATTCTCTAGGATCAGCCTGGAATCTTGCCACAAGACCAACAGCCTGCATTATATCTGGTCTAGTTTGAGTGAGATACAATAATCCTCCAATCATTGATCTGTACTTGGTCTGATCTATCTTAGGAGAGTCATCATCTTTGCTCAACTTACATCCGGTTGCCATGGGAGTGTTCATTGGCTTTGAATCTTCCATTCTGAATTTCCTCAACAATTCTTTCACATATTTGGTCTGAGAGATAAAGATGCCTTTCTTTGTCTGAGTAATTTGCAGACCCAAGAAGAAATTCATTTCACCAAGCATTGACATTTCAAACTCACTTTTCATTTGATTTGCAAAGGTTTTACACATACTGTCTCTTCCTCTGAAGATGATATCATCAACAAATACTTCAACAATCAAGATGTTTTCATGATCTATTTTGAAATATAGATTACTATCAGCAATACCTTTGTTGAAACCAATCTTCAAAAGATGTTTGTCCAACCTCTCATACCATGCTCTTAGGGCTTGCTTTAGACCATACAGTGCCTTCTTTAATTTGCAAACCATATCACCATGCTCAGATAACTGAAATCCATCCAGTTGTTCAATGTACACTTCTTCTTCTAAGTCACCATTTAGGAAAGCAGATTTGACATCCATTTGATACACTTTGAAATCTTTGAAGGCAGCAAATGCAAGAAATAGTCTGACTGCTTCAATTCTTGCCACTGGAGCAAAGGATTCCTCAAAATCAGTCCCTTCTATTTGAGAGTAGCCTTTGCAGACTAATCTAGCTTTATTTCTGATTACTTCACCAACTTCATTTAGTTTGTTTCGGAAGACCCATTTGGTTCCAATCACATTCTTGTTTCTAGGTCTAGAAATGAGATCCCAAGTGTGATTTTTCTCAATTTGCATCAGCTCTTCCTCCATTGCTTTGGTCCAATTTTCATCATTGCAGGCTTTATTTATTGTCTTAGGTTCAATCTTTGAAATCAGACAACATTCATCTGAATTTTGAGCAATTTTTCTTCTAGTTTGCACACCTTTGCTTTTGTCACCTATGATCTAATCTTTAGAGTGGTTCAGTCTTACATACCTTAGAACTTTGGGAGTTTCTTGCACTTTTGTTTCTTGATCAAGCTCATTTAGACCAACCTCTTCTTCATGATTTACTGGATCAGTCTGAATCTGACTTTCAGAGGAGGATTGAGCTCCTTGAACCAGAGAACCATTCTGATCATCTTCATCATATTCATAAAACATTGAGGGTTTCTCAATTCCTTCATCAACCTTTACATTTGTACTTTCTATCATCTTTCTCAGTCTCTTATTGTAACACCGATATGCTCTACTTTGAGTGGAGTAACCCAAGAAAATTCCTTCATCACTTCTAGCATCAAACTTTCCTAGATCTTCATCTCTTTTAATGTAACATTTGCTACCAAATACTTTGAAATATCTCACAGTAGGAGCTATACCAAACCAAAGTTCATAAGGAGTCTTACCGATATTGCTTTTGATTTGAACTCGATTGAGAGTATAGACTACAGTGCTGATAGCTTCTCTCCAAAACATCTGGGGAACATTTGCTTCCATCATCATTGTCCTGGATGTTTCCTGGATGGTCTAGTTCTTTCTCTCTACTACTCCATTCTGCTCTGGAGTCCTAGGAGCAGATAACTGTCTCTTTATACCATGCTTCTCACAAAAGTCTATGAATTCACCGGATATGAATTCACCACCTCTATCAGACCTTAGACATTTCAATTTTAATCCAGTTTGATTCTCTACCATAGCCTTGAAGATTTTGAACTTCTCAAAAGCTTCTGATTTCTCTTTCAGAAAGGTAACCCACATCATCCGGGAATGGTCATCAATCAGTAACATGAAATATCTATCACCTTGCATACTCTTGATTCTTGTCAGACCATATAGATCAGTATGAATTAATTCCAATAATCCGGTAGAGGACTGATCCTTGCTTTTGAAAGAGACTCTATTCTGTTTACCCAGCTGACATTCTTTGCACAAACTATTTGTAGGTTTCACCAATTTTAGAAGATCTCTTACAGCCTGAGTATTGCTTATCTTGATGATGTTATCAAAATTTACATGACACATCCTTCTATGCCATAACCAACTCTGATCAACTTGAACAACCAGACAACTTTTATTAGAACCAACTAGATGGAAGATATTACCTTTTGTTTGAGTACCAGATACAATCTCAGTTTTGAAGTTTTCAAAGATCCAGCATCTTCCATTCTTGAACCAGAGATCATAACCTTTGTCCACCAACTATCCAACACTGAGAAGATTGTGCTTCAATCCTTCAACATACAGTACATTACCGGTTTTGCTCTTTCCATCAAAAGAAATAGTTCCCCTACCTCTGATTCTACCAGCAGAATTATCACCAAACTTTACCATTCCTCCTTCATACCTTTCCAAGTCTAAGAACTTGTTTTTGTCACATGTCATGTGGTGAGAGCATCCACTGTCAATAACCCAATCATCCTTTTCTTCAACTTGGGCAGCCAAAGCTCTTTCTACAACCTTATGATTGATAGATTTAGAGAATATTGGATCTTCTTCCTTGATGGCAACAAACACCCATTCATTTCTAGATTTGTTTCCTATTTTTGATTCATCATCTGTTACTTCTTCATTATCATTATCTTCATGAACATAATAACAATTCTTTTGGAACCTTTGTCTGTTAGAATTTGACCTTGTAGATCTTTCTGGACATCTTGAGGCAAAATGACCAATCTTGTTGTAGTTGAAGCACTTAAAGGGTAATTTTCCTTCATACTTACTAGATCCTCTTGGCAGTCTCTTTGCAATGAGGGCTTCAAGTTGAGCTATTTCTGCTTCTTCCTCTTCCATGTCTCTTCTTGCTTGATCATACCATGACAGCTTCATTGAAGAGTTTTCTCCCGGATCAAATCTTTGTTTGCCTTTCACAGAGATACTGGCTTTGAATGCAAATTCAGTCTTGGGGGGATCATCTCCAAACTTGGTCATTTCAAATGCAGCCAGTTTGCCAGCCAATTGGTCTCTTGTGATAGTTGTATGGGCTCTGAATTCATCAATGGCAGCAACCTTGATTTTGTAGACAGCAAGAAGGGATCTGAGAATTTTGCCAACAATCTCATTTTCATCCAAAACTCCACCAGCATTCCTAATTCCACACACCAGCTCATTTACTCTTGGCATAAAGGTAGTAATATTTTCATCATCTCTCATCTTCAGTCTTTCAAATTTCCCTTTGAGACTCTGTAGCCTTGCACTCTTAACATACTCATCTCCTTCGTGCAGAACTTCCAATTTAATCCAGATCTCATAGGTAGTTCGTAGGTCAATAACATTTGAGAGTTCTGAGTCAGTCAATGTGCTTAGAAGAGCCTCTTTGGTCCATAGATTGTTTTTAGCATCTGTGATTTCATTTAGAGTTGTTAGACCACCCTGTGGAGGTACATATGCTTTTGTGACCATGGACAAGTACGCCTTTCCCATACACTCCAAGTGACATTTCATGCGACCTTCCAAAGAGAGAAGTTGGTTCCATCAAACATCGGACTATCCTTCTTGTATGACGACATCCTGGATCACCTCAAGTGGTTAAGCTCCTTCAGAGGAACTTGGCTCTAATACCAATTGTTGGATTCAGGACAGACAACTGAGAGGGGGGTGAATCAGTTGTCCAAAACTTGCTTCTAATTCAAACACTTAAATCCTCTTTGTTATTTAATAGTATATCAACTAATCATTCATGAAAGCATAAACCATAAACACTAGATTAGATATACATCAACACATGAGACACCAAGATTTTGACGTGGAAAACCTAGTTAAGGGAAAAACCATGGGGTGATTAACCCAAGGATTATTCTCTGTTAGAAGAATAAGAAAAATAGATGGCACATGCTAATTAGGGCTCACTACTTGAGCACATTGCTCACAAGAGGCACACTGCCTACAAGAGGCACACTGTCTACAAAGTAACAAGTATTAAAAACTTGAACTGGAGATTGACATCTTTACCATGCCTGGATCAGTTCCATTTAAGCCTAAAAAACCCCTGCTCTGCCTTTCGTTCTTTCGCTATACCACGCTGATCCACTCCAAGACACACTTTAAAATGAATTCACAATCCCTTATTTATACAAGACATTGACTTAGGAACAATCATCTAAGTCGGCAAACACCTATAAGATTATTCGCAAGACGTGTAATACATCCGGTCAGCCTGTCTTAGGAAGAACACCAATATCCGTGGTTATTCTTCAAATGCAAACTCAAAGTTCAATGCGGACCACCAATAAGAATTGTACACGATCCAAAGATCACCAAAACCTTTCTTGAGTCATCAAGAACATCCACACTTTGTTAGCTTGCTGGAATTCTTCTCTTCTTCAACCAAAACTTCATGAACATAGTCTGTAACCACTGTCATAATGAAAAAGGTGCTTCCAGACCTCCAAACCATGAACAAATCTAGTTGTCACTTCACACGGACTTCTTCAACACTCCCTCCAATCCGCAGAATAAGACAATGCAATTTCGGATCTCACTGGACCAATCTATGACACTCTGTCACCACTAAACATCTGTTGGAACCGGTTCTACTAGAGCAGTCATAAATTCTTCAGATCGTTATGCGAACCTCTAAAAACTTGACTGGATCATCTCAAGACTCATATCTACAAACCCTTTAAACCGCATCCTTTGATCTTCATCTTATCTTGGACTTTTACCTTAATGTCATCACTGTTCTTCACTGTTCCTGATTGAGACTAATTTTCTCAATATCCTCAGCACACAACTCATCCAATCCTTCTCATTAATGCAATATGAGTATGTTGACATCAATGACAACACTGGCTATCCTCATACTTGCAACATAGGTGACACATATTTTTATAAGCTATAAAATTTTTCCTTGGAATCCCATCCGCACTAATACTTTGAAAAGGAACTCCCAAGTCATTCTATCATAAGCTTTAGAAATATCAAGCTTAAAAACCATCCTTGACAATTTTCTTCTATCCATAGTGTATGAATTCATGAGTAGAAATGGTTTCATCAAGGATTTGTCTACCTGACACAATCCCCTTCTGGCTGTTGTTAATTAACCTATCAAGGATAGGTTGTAACTTGAAAACTAATATTTTGGAGAATATCTTGCAGACAGTGTTACATAGACTAATAGGCCTAAAGTCTCCCATAATCATTGGGTCATATTTTTTGGCACTAGGGCTATAAAAGTATGGTTGAGTTGCTTGAGCATCTTACCTATCTGAAAAAAATCCCTCACCATCTCAATGACATCTTTCCCCACAATATCCCAGTACTCCTAAAAAAAGCTGGGGAGAAACCATCAGGCCCCGAGGCCTTATAGGAACCCATAGAGAAAAGGCTTGAATAGACTTCCTCCTCAGTAACAGGTTTGACTAGTTGAGCATTGTCCTCTTCATTAAGATAAGTAGGGATGATGTCAATAAGTTCCTGTTTAATCTTGCAGTCTTGGGCAGGCAAAAAGTTTTGGAAATAGGAGGTTACCACCTATCCCACAAGGATGTCAGACTCAACCATAACACCATTATCATCCATAAGTTTGACAATGCTATTTATTTTCATGTGTCTCATAGCAGGTTGATGGAAGAAGGAGGTGTTCCTATCCCCGTCTTTGAGCCAATGTACCCTAGATTTATGCTTCCAATAGATTTCCTCTTTCTTGAGGGTTTCCTTCCACTCCTTCCTCAAGATTTCCTCCTCCTTAGCAGTATCATCAGAAAGGTCACCATCAACCATATACTTTTGAATATCAGCCAGGTTAGCAACGATCCTTTTTTTGCTATTAAAGATATTGCCAAGGTGAACTTGTTTCACCCTTTAACATTATTTTTAACCATGAACAACTTTTGGGCCAATCTATACATGGGGGTTCCCTGAACAACATACTCCACCATCTAGCCAACTTATCCCTAAAATCAAGATGTTGAGTCCACATAATTTCAAATCTAAAGCGGTGCAGGCCTTTCATTTCCTTATCTCTCCAAGAAAGTAGGAGAGGATTGTGATATGAGGTTGTCCTTGGAAGGGCTTCTAAGGTGGAAGTACTAATGTAATCCCAACAAGAGGAAACCAGGAGTCTATCCAGTCTAACTTGAATCAAATTCCCTCCCTTTCTCTGATTGGAACATGTAAAATGCTGCCCTTGAATATCAAGATCCATGAGACCTTCTTTGTTGAGGAAATCTGCCAAGTCAGCCATGAACATATGAATTTTTTAATATTATTCATGTGTATTTATATTAGAATCAAAAAATGAGTTTAATTTTGCATCCTTGAGTGGAGGTCTTTATTGGCAATTGCAACTGGAGTTTAACTCTTACTTTTTCTCCTATTTTTTAGGATCCTTGGTTTTGAAATGTTGCATTAATTTTGATTAGTTTTCAATTTTTGGCACCACATTATGGATCTAATACAATTATACTTAGTTCCAAATTGAAGGAGTTATTTCCTAAAATTTCTCCTATTTTCTCTCATACTCATGCTTTGTGGTTGTAAATTGAAAATCTTCTCAATTTTTAGCACTCTATTGAAGATAACTATAAAAAGGGATGAATGGAACTTGTAAAGGTTACCTTTCAAAGTATTTTATTTTATTTTAGTTCAAATGTGGAAGAAGGTGTTGTAAATTTCCTTTGAAAGTTTGGAGCCCATGGGATAAGTCCGGTGTTAGTGATTGGAGCTAGTGTTGGCATATGGCTATCTAGTTTTGATGATACTATTATTGTATGTTTAGATTGGATATTGGGAGTATTTTGGGGGTTTTACACTAGAGAAAATTGATTTTTTAAAATGGCTTATATTGTCAAAAATTTCCCAAGTCAACATTGTGTAATATTGTCCTTTTGTGATAATAAAAATCAGCATGCTTGGTGTTCACTAGTTGCCTATAAAATCAATGATTTTAAGAGGAGTGTTTTAGTTTTGTTTTTTATTTAAATAAATAAATTAGTGTGGTTTAAAGGTTTTAAAGGTATAATAAAAATAAAAAATAAACATATTTTAATTAATTTCTAAAATTAGTGTAAAAACTAGGTGTTAGTGTAGGGTTTTTATTTTCCTTATGTTAGGAGATATTTATTTTTTCATACACATATTATTAATATTGATTAGGTTATTTAGGCATGGTTAATATGAGAACACATGGAATAATCCATCAATTACATGCCTCACTCTCACCCACTTTTGGGTAGTTGAGTCTCACACCCTCTTTTGGATTTATTAGCCACCTCTCATAACCATTTGTTTGTCTCTATCTGAGTAGGTGCAACCATGTATTTTGAAAACCATTAAGGCAATGAAAATTGCTCTTCATGATCGATTCTTGATGTTAGATTTTAGTTTTATGTACTACTTCTTATGGATTGAGACGATTCAGTCATCTTTAGGCATCTTCATTGCATAGCCCAAGTACACACTTGATATGCTCTCCAGATTTTACATGGATGAATATAAGCCTACACTAACTTCATTTTTGTCAAGGCTCAAACTTTAGGCTCATTGCTGTATACCATTGGTGGATGTTGCTTTGTATCACCATTTAGTTAGGAGTCTTGAATATACTTGACTCACATGAGGCTTGACCTTTCATATGTCATGGGCTTGGTCTCTTGGTTAATGTAGGAGACCCATGAATTTAATTAGAAAGAAGCCAAGTGGATACTCCAATATGTGTAGGTAACTCACAATTATGGGATTCAATATGTAGTGAGCGTGGATATTGACTTGGTGGGTCACACAAATTTATATTGGGTAGGTAATTCTCAAGATCACAAGTCTACTTTAGGGTATTACTTCTCACTCAGTTCCAGCCCAATTTGTTGGTTGAGCAAGAAGTAGTCTACAATTTCTTTTTCATCTATAAAGGTTGAGTATAAGGGTTAGTGAGGCCATATAGCTATAGAATATTCTCACTAAGTTTCCATTCCTTTCAGAAAGACTATAGTCATCTTTTGTGATAACCAGAGTAAAATACAAATCTCAAGGAATCTAGTCCATCACCAATGGACCAAACACATTGAGATACACATGCACTACATCTAGGAGTTGATTCATGGAAACATCATTGATCTTAAGTACTATCAAACATTAGATAAGATCACAAACATCTTTTTACCAAACCATTTACTTAAAGCAACTTCCTTCATCTACAAGCTTTTCTAAAAGTGCAATAGGTGTCCACTTCGGGGGCCTCTCTCTCTACTGAGGGTTTCTCTCTCTATTTTTCGAGTGGGGGAATAGGGGATATTCCTTTATGGGGGGCTTCTTCTATTTTTTTTTGGGGGGGATCTTTGCACATGGGTACCTCATTAGACTTTATTTGTCAGGACCCATCATTTCACCCACCTAAGCTACACTTAAGGGGGTGTTAGTGTGAATTTTTTATTTTCCTTAAGTTAGGGGATATTTTTTTTTGTAGATATTATTACACTTAGGTTATTTAGGCATGGTTAATATGAGAACACATGGTACAATCCATCAATTGTATGTGTCACTCTCACTGGCCTTTAGGTAGTTGAGTCTCACACCCTCTTTTGGATTTATTAATCTTTCATAACCATTTGTTTGTCTTTTTTCTGAGTAGATGCAACCATGTATTTTGGCATTTACCAAGTAGGTAAAACTCCCATCTATTTTGGATAGTTGAAGTTATTACTCCTATTAGATGTATATGCCTCTATTATACATCACTGAACTCTTACCTTTGCTAGTCAATGAGAGTAATGTGAGTCTTGTCCAAATTCTCTTATAGTTTTGTCTCTTGAATTCTCTCTTTTAAGATAATCTCTCCATTTTACTATTTTGATCTTTTCTCATCTATCAAATATTTTGATATTTTGTGTTTGCAGAGGTTTGCATAGTCACCATAGATGCTATAAGTATGAAGAGAAAAGGTTATTAGTTGCTCATGGTAGCTAAATATGATCATAGAGGTTCTTGTCATTGCAATAATACTGTTGAACACTTGACATATTCATGGAATATTTCCTTTGAATTGGTGTGATTTATATATTGTTACAAGAACATAAGTTGAATATTTTAAATCAAGTTTAATAATTAAAATCAAAATTATTATTATTAAGGCCGTGTAATTTCAAAAATTAAATTATATGACTCTTCACCTTTCATGTTGTATTTCATGGAAGGAAAATCTCTTTGTATTCCCTACCAATGTAAAGTTGTATATGTAAAAATATGATCGTTCAAAGCATTGTAAATGAAAACATTTGCTTCTTTAATACTATAGTGTTGTTTTCCATGCACCCTAATTTTAGACTTTTGTCTATTGCAAAAAATGAGTGGGGGTTTAGCTTGTCGACCTAAGGCAGAATTAGGGAGTCAAGTGAATTAATGTACCTTAGAGGAATCTCAATGGCCATTGGTCTTCACTGGCACGTTATTGATTTGGATGACAAGGCTTGTCAAAACAAAGGAATAATCATTAACATGATTCGCACAACCTTATAATGGATCTTTCATAACTATATTGAAATGAATGGGCAAGCTATTCTACACAAAATGCAACCATAGGAGAAGGTACAACCATATTAATCTATGGCACCTCTATACTCAAATGAAGTACATCATTTTAAATCATTAAAATAGCCCATAGAAGAAGAAGCATAGTAAATTATTGCATAATTCATGCTCCAGACCTCAAAATAAAATCATTGCAACCTCGCCATTAGCAAATGTGGCATGGGAGTTTAAAAGGATGGTGGTAGAAAATAAAAAATAAAGTAACTTTTAGGAAGAGTTTAAAAGGGTAAAGTGAAGTTGAGGACCAGTTCTCATCATTTTAGGTGTCAAACTGGTAGATGGTGGGTCGCGAAGGAGGTTTGGGAAGATAGGATATGCATGTTCTGCAACAAAAGAGTTGTGGAAAATGAGTGTGCTGCCTATGAGGACATCTATAGGCAATATGGAAATAACTTGGAGGGGGAAGTCTTAGCTAGCTCTTTGTAGAGGCTAAGTTCCACATAACGACGGTTTCTTGATCAAGATGCATGGTAGAAGATTCAACATGGAAAAGAGTTTGAAAGATTCTTAGGGCTGTGGCTCTTGGTCCCTTAGACTATTTTGACCTCATGAAAGTTTCTTAGGGCTTCGACTCTCTAGTAATTTTCTCAAAAGTGATGCTAGAAAAGTGTGGTTTGTAAGCATCCACTAGTTGCTTGTAAGGGACTAGCTTTTCATCCTTGGTTTGATACTCATCTGTGACTTGTCGAATGACTAGTTGTGAGTCCCCATACACTTGTATTTCTTTGATGTCCCATTGAACTGTTGTGTTGAGACCTATGAGGAGAGCTTCATATTCGGCTATGTTATTGGTGCAAGGAAATGCAAGCCGATATGACTTTGGAATATAGTCATTTTGTGGCATGATGAATAAGATGCCATCCCCTGATCCATGATGTGTGAACCATCAAAATACAACTTCCACATTATTGAGGTAGAAAGAGTGAAGAGATTCTCATCCAGAAAGTTAGAGACCATAGGATGTAAATTAGTTATAGGTGCCTCTGTTAGTTGATCCACGAGCGCTTGTCCCTTGATTGTTTTTCTGTCCACATACTCAATGTCGAACTCACTAAGGATCATGACCCATTTAGCTAGTCTACCTATGAGAGCTGCTTTTGCTAGGAGATACTTCAATGGATCAATTTTTGTTATGAGATTTGTAATGTGGTTTACCATGTAATGCTGCAACTTTTGGGAAGCGAACACTAAATCTAAACAAGCTCTTTCCATAGGAGAATAATTGAGTTCAAAACCCACGAAGGTTCAACTGATATAATAAATCACATGCTCTTTGCCTACCTCATCATGTTGTGCTAGAAGGGCCCCTAGGGTTGCTGTTGTAGTTGAGATGTATAATATCAAAGGTTTATTGGCAACTGGTGGTACCAAGATAGGCGGTGTAGCTAGATACTCTTTGAGTTGATGAGATATCCTTTCAGAGTTAGTGTTGAAATGGTTGACATTTATTTGTTAACTGTGAGATGAAATGCCTAATAGATTGTAACCTTCCTTGAAGGCTCCTTAATGCTTTGAGGTTCTTGGGTGGAGGCATCTCCATTATCCAAAATGGGTATCAAACATTGTACCTGTGTCTAAACTGAATGGAGGCATCTCCACTATAGAGATGAAATGCCTAATAGATTGTAACCTTCCTAGTATGTTGTCCACATAGTCCTCCATGATGTGATGAAAGAGGTCATGGAATATCACTGTCATAGCTCGTTGATAAGTTGCCCTTGCATTCTTTAGACCAAATGGCATGGCGCACCAACAATAGGTACCCTAAGGACAAGTGAAAGCTATCTTATGTTGATCTTCTTTTGCTATCATTATCTGATTGTAGCTAGAGAATCCATCCATGAGAGAAAGAATTTCATGACCGGCGGTCAAGTCTACTATAAGATCAATGTTTGGTAATGGGAAGTCATCTTTGGGACATGCTTTGTTAAGATCTCTAAAATCAGAACACATGCGGATGTCCCCATTTAGTTTAGACACAGGTACAATGTTTGATACCCATTTTGGATAATCAATAGGTTTTATAAACTTGGCATCTAACAACTTTTGTATTTCCACTTTCACCAAGAGAGCTATCTGTGGATGCATCTTCCTTAGTTTTTGCTTGACAAGTTTAACTGTTGGATCAACTGTGAGATAGTGAACTAGTAGCTTAGGGTCTAACCCTAGCATATCAGCATAGGTCCACGCACTGTCGATGGTGAGTTGTAAGAAGAAGTTGGTAAGATCCTTGTGTTCTTTCTTTGATAGTGATGCTACTAGGAATGTTGTTCTAGGATTTTTCTCTGTGCCAAGATTTATCTCTATAGAATCTTCCACTAGGAGAGATGATTTCTCTTAATACTTAGATGGTAGGGGAAGGTCAAATCCTCAATCCTCAGGTGCCACTATTGGGTTTTCACCTTTGGATACGTCCTTTGTTTTTACTATTTTGTGATCAGGAGGTGCCACAACATGGTTTTCACCTAGAGATCTTTCTTTATTTTTACTTTTGCAACTGGAGGATTTGGCATTCTCACCAAAATAAGTAGTTTACTCTAGTTCCATTATAAAACTAGCTTTGTGATCACCAAGAGGGATACCATCCTAAAGTCCCATGAACTCAGCAATAGCTTCGCTGAGACTCTGACGATATAGTGTATCACCTTGAATGGTGTAACGGGAGGATCGACGGATAAAGGTTTTACGTTGGGTTGAAGATAGATCAAAGGGAAAGGTATTGTGTTTAAGGTATTCATAGATATCTTTGTACCATGGGGAATTAGGACCAACAAGTTCATAGATGATTTTAGTAGTTGGAACATTGACGATTGGTATCAACAATTGCTCGATCAATATTTCAAATTTATGTGTGTTTGTAGGCATGTCTATAAGTGACCCCATAGAAGACATAGAATCTACAACTTTGTTATGCTCTCTTGGAATTTGCTCAAAAGTGATGCTAGAAAAGTGTGGTTTGTAGGTATCCACTAGTTGCTTGTAAGGGACCAACTTTTCATCTTTTGTTTGGTACTCATCAGTGACTTGTCAAATGACTAGTTGTGAGTCTCCATATACATGTAGTTCTTTGATATCCCATTGGACTATTGTATGGAGACCTATGAGGAGTGCTTCATACTTGGCTATGTTGTTGGTGCAAGGAAATGCAAGCTGATATGACTTTGGGATAGTCATTTTAAGGTGTGATAAACAAGATGCTAGCCCTTGATCCATGCTGTGTGTAGGAACATCAAAATACAACTTCCACACTATTGAGGTAGAGAGATTGAAGAGATTTTCATCTGGAAAGTTAGATACCATACGATGTACATCTGTCATGGGTGCTTCTTCTAGTTGATCTACTAGGGCTTGTCCCTTGATTGTTTTACAATCCACATACTCAATGTCAAACTCACTAAGGATCATGAGCCATTTAGCTAGTCTACTTGTGAGGGTTGCTTTTTTTCTAGTAGATATTTTAATATATCAATTTTGGCTCTTAGATTTGTGTGTTGGTTTAGCATGTAATGCCACAAATTTTGAGAAGTGAATACTAAGGCTAAACAAGCTCTTTCCATAGGTGAATAATTGAGTTCATAACCCACAAAGGTTCAACAGATATAACAGATGGCATGCCCTTTTCTTGACTCATCATGCTGTGCTAGAAGAGCCCCTAGGGTTGTAGTTGTAGTTGAGATGTAAAAGATCAAAGGCCTATCGACAATTGGTGGTACCAAGATAGGAGGTGTAGCTAGATATTCTTTGAGCTGATCAAATGTCACTTGACACTTAGCAGCATCCCATCGAAATCAGACATCCTTTTGGAGCAAGTGTTGGAATGGTTGACATTTATCCACTTGCTGTGAGATAAACTGCCTAATGGACTGTAACCTTCCTTAAAGGCTCCTTAATGCTTTCATATTCTTTGGTGGAGGCATCTCTACAATAGCCTTGACTTTTGCTGGTCTACTTCAATGCCTCTATGAGATACGATGTATCCTAATAGTTTTCCTGAGGTTACCCTAAAGACACACTTCTTTGGATTGAGTCTTACTTGATATTTTTCGAGTCCATCAAAGATTTGTCCCAAAACCTATATGTGACCTACCCTAGAAGACTTTGCTAGTATATCATCAACATAGTCCTCCATGATGTGATGAAAGAGATCATGGAATATCAATGTCATTGTTCTTTGATAGGTTGCACCTTATACATTTTTAAGACCAAATGGCATGACGCACCAACAACAAGTACCTGAAGGACAAGTAAAAGTAGTTTTATGCTGATCTTCTTCCTCTATCATTATCTGATTATAGCTGAAAAATCCATCCATTAGAGAAAGCATTTCATGACCAACGGTCAGGTCCACTATGAGATCAATGTTTGGAAGTGGAAAGTCATCTTTGGGACATGCTTTGTTGAGATCTCTGAAGTCTGAACACATGCAGATGCCCCCATTTGGTTTAGCCATAGGTACAATGTTTGAGACCCATTCTGGATAATTAATAGGCTTGATAAATTTTGCATCTAGTAACTTCTATATTTCAACTTTCACCAAGAGAGAGATTTGTGGGTACATCTTTCTTAGTTTTTGTTTGATCAGTTTAGCTTTTAAACCAACCATGAGATAGTGAACTACTAGCGAAGGGTCTAACCCTAGCATATCAGCATTGGTCCATGCAAAGTTGATGGTTCGTTGTAAGAAGAAGTTGGTAAGATTCTTGTTCTCTTGTTCTAATAATGATGATGCAAGGAATGTGGTCTTTGGATTTTGCTCAGTGCCTAGATTTATCTCTGTAGAATCCTCCACTAGGAGAGCTGATTTCTCTTGATACTTAGATGGTAGGGGAAGGTCAAATCCTCCATCCTTAGGTGCCACAATTAGGTTTTCACATTTGGATACATCCTTTATTTTGAATATTTTCTGATCAAGAGGTGCCAGAGTGTGGTTTTCACCTAGAGATCTTTCTTTATTTTTATTTTTACGACTGGAGGATTTGGCATTCTCACCAAAATAAGGAGTTTGACCTAGTTATATTACAAAACAAGCTTTGTGATCGCCAAGAGGGATACCATCTCAAAGTCCCATGAATTATGCAAGAGCTTCATCATTCTAAAAAACATCTAGAATGGGGGACCCGTGTTGGTCCTAATGGATAAGTTTAGGGTAGATAAGTGTTATAATCTAGGTGCTGGTGGTTGACGTGAAGGATACGGATGATAGCATAAATATGGAGGATTCAGTAAATAGGCCAGTCATATGGAGGTAGGAGTCATCAATGATATCCTCTTGAGATGTTGAATCTATGAGAGAAGTTTGTGCTACTTTGTCGAGAATACCGTCAATGTCCAAGGCGCGTGGTACCTTCTTACTGTATCCCAACCCTTTCTTGTCTAGCTTCTTTTTCACAATAATGGGTTCTATTTCACTTTGATTATCTTTCCTAAGGTGACCTTTACCTTTATAGCCCATGTTTTTGACAATTCTTAGGCCATTGCCATATTGTTTAACTGATATGGTGACTGGTTCCCTCTCTTTGTAGAGCCAAGATGAGATGTCTTCAATAGTTTCCTCTACCAATAATTTTCCCTCATTGAACTGGGTTAGGGATGCTGGAGGGGGGATGACTACTTTTTTAGTCACTTTAGCCATGGGTGGTTGGTTGTAGGATTTAGGGGATAAGGGCATCGTCCCTACACAACAAGATTTAGAGATATCATATTCACCAAAGCCTATATCATGGATGTTAGCTTTGATTTCAGAAATAGGATTAGGATTAGGTTCAACTTTAGAGGCTTTTTTAGATTTTCAAAGTTGACATACAATGGGGATTCATAGACTTTGTCATTATTTGGCACCTGATTGCTATTCTTATAACTACCTTGCAAGTGCGACATAATTTAAAGGGATGAGGATCTCATGGGATAGTGATCTCCGTACCATTAAATGGGAACTTGAGAGACTAATTATACATGGAGGGAACAACTTTCATGGCATGGATCCATGGGCATCTTAAGATAATATTATAAGGGAGCTCAATGTCAAGGACTTGGCCCCTGGTTTCAAGCATGATGGGGCCTACTTGTATAGGTAAGAGGATAAGACCTTCTGAATGACACTCAACATCATCATACCCCTTGATTGTAATGCATTGATCAATGTTGACATGATCCTCAGATTATCCCAATTGTTTAAGTAACTTAAGAGAATAGATATTGAGACCAACACCATCATCTATAAGTATGCATTTGATCTTTCATTTATGGATAAAAACTTCAATGTGAAGTGCATCATTGTGACATGGATTATGGGATGGGAGGTCTTTTTCAGAAAAGACCACATTGTAAGGTGAGGCAATGTTACCTATTATATCTTGGAAATTTGTGACTACTATGTTATTAGGAATAGAAGACTCTTGTAGGGATTTTTCTAGCACAACTTTATGTGTGGGTGATGACCGTAGAAAGTCCAAAATAGAGATCTGTGCAGGGGTCTTCCCTATATGTCTACAAGATTGTAATCAGATTGGGTTGGGAGACTTGGTGTAGGCCCATGAAGGGTAACATGACCACGATGAGTTGTGACTGTGCAATCCATAGATTTACCTTTGATAGTGAGTGTAGACACACAACTTTTTTCAATGCGACCTATAATAGAGTCATAGGAAGTTGAAGCTTTCTTAATGCCTTTACCTTTATCAAGATGTTGACCTTGACCATGGTTAGGGAATGGCTCCTTGTACATGTTGAGGTCTTTGTTGGTATTCTGATTAGGGGGTGCATCAAAAGTCACTTCACCTCTATTGATAAGGTTTTGGATCATGTGCTTGAGTTTCATGCATGATAGGTTATGTGTCCTTTGGTTCTATGGTATTCACAATATTCATTGTCTTTGTACCATGTGGGTTTGAAAGTGGGTTCGTCATATGGGCGATCTTCTGGTAGCGTGACGAGTCCATTTTTCATAAGTTTCTTTAGAATCGACTCTATAGGCTCTCCCAAGGGAGTGAACTTACGCCTTGGAGGATAATCTTGGGGAGGCCGCTATGGTTGATGCTGTTGGTTTTGGTTTTGTTGTCATTGTTGCTATTGTTGAGGTAGAGGTTGGTTTTGTTTGGATGAAAGATTAAGGGGTGTTTGTAGTGTTTGAACATGTTTGGAATCCACCACATTGTCATTGACCATGTTTTTGTTTTTGTTCCAGAATTTGGGCTTATCATTTGATTGTTGTTGGGGAGGGTTGTCTTTATTTTCTTTGAAAATTTTGACCACACCTTTAGAGATGAGGGATTTTTCGATGTTGATGCCTTTGTAGGTGATCTTGTCAAAGGTTGTAACACTTAGTATTTGCAAATGGAAACCCAATTCTTGGTTAAGGTTCTGCACAAACATGCTAACAAGCTACTTTTCAGGTATTTTAAATGGGAATTTTCTAGCCATGTGTCTCCATCTTTGAAGGAAGGAGTTTCCCCATTTTTCTATTTGTTTTTACATAAGTCAGTCATAGAGACCTCATGTTCTGTGTTGTATGAGAAATAGGTGGCAATTTTTTCTGCAAGCTCGTTAAAAGTTTTGATACCCGTAGGTAGATGCAAGAACCATTCTATAGCTTGACCTCCAAGACTGCAAGGAAAGAGGTGCATGAGATATGTGTCATTATGCACAACCTCTAAACAAACGATATAGAATTCTCTAATGTGGTCTTTTGGGTCTCCTTTTCCCTTGTATTTATCAAATTTGGGTATATTGAAGTTGGGAGGAAAAGGGATCATTTTTAATGACCAATCAAATGGATAAGGACAAACCTCCTTCAAGGAGTAGGTTTTCTTAGTGTGATGAAATGTTAAATCATCTACTTATTGTACCTCGACAAGTTTAAGCTCCATAGATGTTGGGGGTGTTAGTAAAGTCTCTTGTTGCACTAGGGGTGGTTGTTGTTGCCCATAGGGAAGATTGTGGTTGAATCCATAGGAATTGATGTTTTATGGGTCATATGATTGATTTGGGTCATATGTGTTGTATGATGGATTTGGATTAGGTTGGGGTTGGTTGTTTTGAGGTTGCATGTGTTGAGGTGGTGCTAGATAAGAATGATGGCTTTGTGATTGTTGTGAAGGGATGATGAAAGAGTTGTGTTGTTGATATTGTTGAGGGGGGGTGATGTATGGAGTTTGTGGATGAAAGATAAATGTGTTTTGATTTGATTGTGATGGCAGAATATGGCCATAGGAAGATTGGATTTGAGAATGTTGAGGGTTGTTGAGATAGGTGTTGGTGAGATTGAGTGTGGATTATCTTTGCGGTGGAGTGATATAGGTAGATGGGTTTTGAGATGGTTGGAGTTGATTGAGATAGGCATGTGTGAGATTGAGTGTGGATGATCATTGTGGTGGAGTGATATAGTTTGTGTTGATTTTTTGGGAGTCTTGTGGGGGAGTGATGTTGTTTGTGTTTATGTTTGGGAATGTTGTGGGGGAGTGATATTGTTTATGTTGATATTTTGGTAATGTTGTGGGGGAGTGATATTGTTTGGATTCGTGATACGGACGATTGATGATGTTGGGGATGGTGTTGCTTGTGACCCTTGTTGCATGGTTACATAAGTGTTTCCCGGACTATAATTTGGGGGAAAACTATCTCATGATGGAGTGGCTAATGTGCCATGTGTGTTTGATATGGGCATTTGTGATATGCTAGGAATTTGTTTTTGTTTTTGTTTAGCTAGAGCAACTTGTCATTCTAATTCTACTTGACAATGAAGGGTTTCTTGTTGCTATTTATAAATCTCCATAGGAGTCAAGAGTGGTGAGATGGGTCATTTTGGGCTTTGGTTTTGATAGAGGGGATTTTCATATTGAGTGTCAAAAGGATTAGTTGTTCCCTCTTGTGAGACTTGTGCGGGAATGAGAGTGGATATGGTTGACATAGTTTGTATAGCAGCTATAATGTCATGGGTATTGTTGTGCTCTTTTAGAGTAGATAGATCAAAGTCTTGTGGTAGTTTAGCTCCTTGTTGAGCAAGTAAACGAAAGAAATGATCTTGATTCTCACTAAGGAGTTTGTCAAATGCTACCATGGCTCTAGGATCTTGCATGATTTCATCAAGGTCTTGTCCATCTGCTTGAGAGGATTGACCTTTTTGAAAGTTTCTCTCTTCTTGAGATGGGATTTGACTAATGGTGTGACCATGTGGAACAAAATCATGAGGCATGCCAGTAGTAAATTGAGTTACATCTACCAAAGGGACATTACCCTCTTGGTGATTGGTTGGTTTGTTATGTTGTGGCCTATTTTGAAAATTAGTTGGTCTGTTTTGAAAGTTTATTAGTATACCAGTTGGTGTGTAGGGTGCACCTTGTTGAGACATGGTGGAATGACTTGGTTGAGGTGTATGAGGGGGTGATTTGTGCTTCTTTGGGGCAGTTTGCTTAGCCTTCATGGCTTGTTGGAGTCTAGTGGTTACCATAGGATGCACTATGACAATTTATTTTAAGATTTTGATTAGTTTTAGACTAGTTTGATAAGGTTGAGATTACTATGTTGGTCGGTGGATTTGAAGTGCGTTGATTGTGGAAGATTATAAATTCTAGGTCATTTGCTGATTGGATAATGATTGCCATTCACAAAGATAGACTGATGACCTCAATGAAGGCAGGTAGTGTTAATGGTATAAACTAAACTCATAAGAAGTTGATTCTCAAAAAGCTTGTAAAGACCAATAATGAATACTAGATCCTCTTCAAAGACCTAAGAGATGTGATCACTCTCAAATCAAAGACAAACCAGGGGATTGATGTGATCTAGGATTTATGGTGGAGACTAAATTATTGAGCTAGATGAAGTGTGGGTAAGGATTTAGGTCTATTTGTTGAAATGGGTTCCATGATAGTAATCTCAAAGGGATTAATGGTTCAAAAAGTCCAAGTTTAAACAGTAATGAGGGATGAAATAGACTGAGGGGTTGATGGCATAGATATGATAATACTGTATGATGATGACTTAGAGTTAGATATAATCAAAAAGTGTGATTTTGCTAAGATTTTGGGCTAAACAGTTTGATAGATAGTTTACTAGACCCAAGGCATTGGACTGTGCTACAAAGGCATGGGACTGTGTTAGCAAAGGCGCGAGACTGTGTTTCAGAAGCGTGGAGATGGTATCAGTGATGTTTGTAAGGCAAATTTTGATAGATTTTGGATTTGACTTCAATTGGATTTCTTTGACAAGAGAAAACACATCAAACAAAGTGACAAAGGATTAACACAACAAATATTGTATGTCCTAGGCTCACAAAAAAGCCCAATGTTTTCATGGGTATAAGGCAATTGCAAACAATTCAAGAACTTTTATCCCTAGAGACATGGGTTCATTACGGTAGTTCAGCTCACAACTTAGATCTCCATCGACCAAATGTCATTCCATGTGGTGTCATACATTTGTGTCTTTGCAAGAGAGGATAGGTAGGGATATCTCACCCTCCCCTTAGAAAGCTACAAGTAGGCCACAAGAGCTTATGCTAACCTAGGATTACTATCTCTTCTCAAGGGAGGCAATGGTGAGTAATCTTTAGGGCTTATTTCAATTCCCCTTGCACTGATGATTACCACAACATTCAGAGGTGAAACAGGTAGTCATTATCTAGATGGTTCTTAGTAGCTTTGAGGGACCAACCCCTTGCGAGCATGCGGCAAGCTACTAAAATCTTTGACCATTCCTACTAAGAGTATCATATACCTCCCATAATGCAAAAATTGTTTTCACAAAGTGGTGGTATGCCTCTTTTCAATTTGGCACCATAAGGTAAGGTTGACGTTGGTTAGGACTTGGCTTTTGCCTTATCCAACCTATATAGTGGTTCAAAGGAAAACTCCGCTTAGGCTCGTCCCTTTTTGATGAAGCGCAATCCAAAAGTAGGCCCTTCTAAAGGATAAAATGAAAAAATAAAAGATAGATGAGTTGGTTTTTTGGATCTCCCAAGTTTTCACAAGGAAGAGAATATACCTATCACCTTCAAGCACAACATACACATGTTCATTTCTCCTATTTATAAGAAAAATAACTAGGTGCAACTAGCTTAACCACGCAAGTTTGTTTAATTGTCCTGGGTGGTTCCTAAACTTTAAATAGCAAAAAGATGATCCATGTCCATTGTCCCTTAAGAAAACAATTTGTTCCTAAGACTTAGATTGCAAAAGATGATTGTTCAATTGTCCCTTAAGAAAGCAATATGTTTCTAAGACTTAGTGTGATAGGTTTGCAATTCTTCAATGCTCATCCCACATGAACATGTTAGAAAAACCCATTTTCTCTGTTTGAGTAATAAGAAGATGCAACAAGTTAGTTTAGTTCCACCAAAAACTTAATAGTTAGCAAAGAATTAATCAATTGACCAAAAGTGATTTACTAAGATTCAAAGGCATTGTACTACATTACCAAAAGTGCTTCAGTGTGCTGCCAAAGGCGCGCTAATTTTGATCGAAGGTGCTTCACTGTCATGCAAAGGCACGTCACTGATATGCAAAAGCACGTCACTGCAGTGCAAAGGCGCTTGATTGTCTCAGATTCCTAATAAAAAGCACTGCACTATGTGTTAATGGGAATATGAGATTGATCAATAAAGATAAATAAACCCAAACATCAATGAAATATGCAAATAATAAGAATAGATGAAGGAAGTACAAACTTATAAAACCTGTTACCCTGTGGCTTCCATTGCTCGCCTATTTATTCTCGACCTTGATGATGAAGAAGGTTGGCCCTCAGGGAGCCTGCTTCCTTGCTTGTTGACGGTGACAAGAACGGAATGGCTGTGATATTTTGTTGTGTTGGAGACGAGCCTCAAACACAGGAACAATGAAGGAGGATATGGGACGGCTAGGATAATTTCGGCATTACGATGGTATGAAGAAGAGAATCGAGAAGAAGAAGATTCCCTAGAGGAATTTGGGCATAGTAAGGATGCCAGAAGAAGTCACTCCAATTTCTTAGAGAAGGGTCTCATTTATAGATTTTCTGAAAAGGCAATGGAGGGTGAGGATCAAAAGATGAAATCAATGGCTCTCATTTTTTGTGAATCTTTAATTCATAATGGATGAATTAAAAAATTTTTTTTTTGAGAAGAGTGGGTTATGACAATTGAATTAAGAATAAATGGTGGAGGATAGTGAGTTATGACAATTGAATTAAGAATTCAATAGTGGAGAATAGTGGGGAACAATTGAATTAAGAATTCAATTGGTGAAGGATAGTGGGGGACAATTGAATTAAGAATTCAATGAGTGGAGAATAGTGGGGGACAATTGAATTAAGAATTCAATGAGTGGAGAATAGTGGGGGACAATTGAATTAAGAATTCAATTTTAGATAATAGAGGATATTAGCTAAATAAATATTAAGAATATTTAATTATATGTGCAACATGGTGAGGTGGAAGAGATGAGGTGGATTGATGAAGTGGATTTTGTGAGGTGGATTTTAGGACTTAGGACATTAGAAGAATTTAGGGAATTTAATTAAATAAAATGATTTCATTTAATTATGGGATAATGAACCAATCAAATAAACTTATAATATTTATTTAATTGACAGAAGAAAATAAGAATTAAGATAAATATTAGAATATTTACTTAATTCAACTTGAGCCAAATTTAGGTGTCTACATTTTGCCCCTCTTTGAAGTAATGTGTTTTATCACGTTGTTTCAAAGAATAAGAATAGTCTGATAATGATACATGCCCCAGTTTGGCCCTGGTACAGATTATGACGATAGGATGCCCCCTCGGGAGATTGGACGGGGAGAAGGCAGAAGGCATGAGACGAACAATCTCACAATAAGATATGTTGACAGGAAATGAAATGGTTGAATGCAGAAGAAAGGGATGAATGATATGGAATGCAAGATAAAAATGATAACACTCACAAGCAAGTAATCAAGTATGCACAAATGATACAGGAACAAACAAAGTATTGCCCCTGTCAAGTGGTAAACCAACGATATAGGTCGATGATGTCTAGTTTCAGGAATGAGATGTCGTATAAGACTATGGGTCTGGTTTCGACAATGCAACATCCTGTCTAAGACATTTGATATGATAATGATATATGATAGTGTTGTCATGGCAGGGAAGAATATATCCCTAGACCAACACGGCAGGCGTGTTGTCATGGCGAGGAATGATGGATCCCTAGAGCAACATGAAGGATAGTGTCTGGTTTCAAGAAATGAAGCATGTCGTATAAGACTCGTGTGTTGGTTTGGTTTCGACAATGCAACATCCTGTCTAAGACAATTGATTGAGTTGGTTTACGACCGGACAAAGATCAAGACCATTGATTGTGATTGGATCATTTGACAAGATTGACTTGACTTGATTGGCATGGATTAAGGATAGACTTGCAATTGGATATAGTATGGATATGGATATGGATACGGATATGGATATGAGACGCAATTTGATATGGTATGGCTATGAGATGTGATTGGATACGGTATGGATATGGATATGGATATTTGTCACCTTGATATAGCAAGTATTTTGAAGCACTTCAATCATTGGGCTTTATTATGTTGTAAGAAAATACAAGCATCTAGGTATAATTGAACTAAGATGACCTGAGTATCGCTTACATAGATTTTTGATTTAGCAAGTCAATACAAGCATCTAGCCAAAATTGAATCTAGATGACCTGAGTTCTTCTTGCATTTTAACAGACAAGGATTGCCCCTTTTCATGTTTAGATCTCGGAGTCCTCGATGATCTTTTACCGATCATGTCGTTAGACAAAAATTGTCACATTACTAAAGTTTAATCCACAAGCAGTAGACAAAGAAAATAATCATGCCTCCATCATAGCATCTCTAGCTTTTGGTATCCTCGAGTAGCATAGAAAAGCATGATAGCATGAATCAAGACTTTGTAAGTTAATCTAACCAATCACAAAACATTCTTGCATTTAAATGTGTCTTTTTGCCATAATTGATATGAGATTTAGCTTGAGTGTTTCAGTATGGTGCTCTGTTTTGCCTTGGATAGGTTGATGTTTTGCGTAATAATTTTTGTTATGTTGGGAAGCGTGCTTTGCTGCTCTTGTTTATCTGGTGAGAAGATTGCACAATCCTTATTGGTGAGATGGACCCTAAGGGACTGACCTAGTGCCTCGGGGGCTCATTGCTAAATGGCCTTGCCTACATGACGACGCAGAGGCAACGTAGTTCGGGGCTTGGACCATGGATGGACTAGAGGATAGACGACAAGATATGAGATGGACAGGGAAGCAGAGCCTCGGGGGCACATTGATAATGGCCTTGCCTATGTGACAACGCAGAGGCAGCGTAGTTCGGGGCTTGGACCATGGATGGACTAGAGGATAGACAACAAGATATGAGATGGATAGGGAAGCAGAGCCTCGGGGGCACATTAAAAATGGCCTTGCCTATGTGACGACGCAGAGGTAACGTAGTTCGACAAGAACCCTAATGGACCTAAGATATGGATCGGATGAGACACGATATGAAATAGACATGGATCAGATATGGAATAGATAAGACACAATATGGAACTGATATGGATCAGATAAGACACGATATGGAATCGATATGGATCAGATATGGAATGGATATGGATCAGATATGGATCAGATATGGAACGGATATGGATCAGATATGGATCAGATATGGAATGGATATGGATCAGATAAGGATCAGATATGGATCAGATATGCAACGGATAATACTACTGACAAGGAAACACCACGGATATGTAGATGTATAAGTGAATGGAACAGGTAGGTAGAAGGAACCAAGGATGTGATCTCCAAGGACTATGTCGCATAAGAATGACGTGCCCCATTGTAGGTAGAGTACGTAGGATTTTTCATGGCAATGTTTATGACGATAGAAGGATGAGAAGATAATGAAGGATTTGCATGGTATGGAGGGATAAGGTATGTCAAGAGACATTCAAAACATTTATCAACATTGTGCCCCCAATCCTTATCAAGACCAAAGAATAGAGGAAATGAAGTTTGGATGGATGGATGAGACATGATAGGTATGTAATGGATAGAGGATAGGATAGGAAATGGTATGAAAGGAAACTGGTAGGAGAAGATTTGATATGCCGATGAGACAAGGTGCCCCCAAGTGTAGGTGACATAGAAGATCAACTTACACATGATGCCTATTTACCAAGTTTTCATCATGGTACTTATCCAAGGCGCCTGTTTGCCTGGTTTTCACCATTGGATGAAGGGATTTTTCTTTACTTTTTTCTTTTTTTCCTTTTTTTTTGAAACATTTGGGTAGGAGAATGCGGGTATGGAAGGACTCAAGTATAGAGTTCCTTGAAAGGTGATAGTCCTACTAGATAGATACTGTTGCATGGACAGTGCCAAGTGTTCTCATAGATGTTGCTAGGGGAACATATGAAAGTGATATGGCATAGGTAGATAGTGGATTGTGATTCAAAATATGGAGGGAAGGCTTATGCAAAAGCATGGACCATAGGATGAGGAAGATATGTAGGATAATAGTGGAAGGTAGGGAAGATGGAGTTATACAGAAGTGTTGTGGAATGGAAGGGAATCATGACCAACGGTCGCACATACCGTGGGAAACATTGAAGCTAGTGATGGGAAAGTAGTGTAGGAAGAAACAGAGACTTTTGCTTGTGGATGAATGACGTAGGCATGCAGGGTTTCACATAGGCTGAGTATTGTCCTGATTTTTGTTCGTCATGTGAGATGGAAGAATTTGAGACTCTTGGATGGAATGGGAGAAAGTAGATGGTTGGAATTCTTGAGAGGTGGATGCCTCATGTAACTTTAGGGCTTTTTGCTTGGGTACCCAAATCTTTTTGCTTTTAGATAGTACTTGTGAAGGTATGGGTTTGGGTGTATGCAGCTTTTGTGCAGCTTTTGGATTAATCATTTGTTGCTTGGGGACCCACATCTTGTTCAATTTGGCATTGATGTGTATGGGTACATGTAGCTTTTGATATGGATAATTCTTTGATTCGTGGCATTTATATCCTAGGTCATGAGGACTCTTAGGATTTTTGAATTTATAGGTAGAGGCATCCATATATTTGTCATTGAATCCCTGTGGGATGGTAGAAGTGAGGTTGGTGAAAGCTCCTTGTTTAGAGAATATGTGCATTTGTTGGCCATGATTGGGATATTGGAGGATTTATAGATGGATGGATAAGGTGTTGGAAGAAGGGGTGGTAAAAGGCACGGAGGGGTGGTAGGAGTTGGAAGTAGCGGAGGTAGATTGCATGGTGGGATATTAGGAGTTGGAAGTAGCGGAGGGAGATTGGACGGTGAGATATTAGGAGTTGGAAGTAGCGGAGGGAGATTGGATGGTGGAAGGTGTATGGTCACATGCTTTTGACAATTGTAGGATGATGGAGGTGGGAAAGTGGTAGACTTAGGAGGAGTGGAGGAAGTACCAACATCTTGAGTTTGCTCACCTTGGGGTATGTATCCAAGGCCGTATGAAGGTGGGGGAACATTGACATGAATAGGTTCCAAAATACCTTTTCCATGAAGGCCTAAGCCTTTACCTTGATAGTTCATATTCTAGAGTATACGGTGGATAGTGGGATTATGTGTAGGTGGAACATTAGACACAAGTTCTTTATTGGATGGAGAAGGCGAGATAGTGGATAATGGTGGTTGGTGTTCGAAGAGAGAACATTCACGGATGGAGGTAGTAAGACCAAGGATATATGGTGGAGGATTTGTAGCTTGGTCAATAATGGATGGTGAAGGATCATTACTAGTTTGATCTTCTACGCTTGCTTGGGAGGCAAGTGTCTCATCAAGTGAAGTGGAAGTTGTTGGATTTTGGGTAGGACTAGATGGGGTGATAGGCTTGGGACCATGGAACACATAGAGTGGGCTAAGAGGATCATCATGGTCTGCTTGATCATAGATAAGCGCGTCATCATAGATGGGATCTTGATCATAGATAGGATTTAGCGTGATGGGATTAATGTTCTCTTGTATAGAGGCCACATCAATGATAATATCTTGTTCATAGGAGAGATATAGGTTAGGCCTGGTGGGAAATTGGATCTCTTGCTCATGTATAGGTATAGGATCATTGAAGAGATAAAGGTTATGCAGGGGTCGGATGGGAATGTTTTGATCTTGGTTTAGACAAGGGGTTAATGTTTCCACATGCTCTAAGGTGTGCTCTTGACATAACTCTTGGGTTGTGGGAATGGAAGCGGATAGATCTTGGATAGCTTCTTGTTTGACAATATGGATGTGTGATGGACCTTGACTTTGGTGTATGGTAGAAGGCTCTTCAATAAGCTCAAGGGGTTGTGGATGACATGAAGGGGTTGCAGGATTTGACAAGGCATTGGAAGAATCTTTGGTACAGTCAAGGACCGGAGTTTGGGGACATGGTTGACTCTTTGCTAATAGCCCTTGGAGCACATCCTTCATAGGTGTATGGGTAGATGAATGAGGTAATGGATGAATGGATTTTGCTTTCTCCCTAGCTTTTCTTGCATTGTATAAATCTAGAAAACATTTTTCCCACCACTCATCTGATTCTTTTTTGGTGTGCCATTTAAAGTTTGAGGAACTAGATGGCGGTGTTGGTGTAGAACTGATATGCTTTGAGATGTGTGTATTAGAAGATAGCGAAGGAGGACTAGGAGCCAAAGTGGTATACGGTTTCCCTCTTGAGGTGGCGGTTGCCTTGTCATGAGTATGGGAAAAAGACATAGGAGTTTGGGGCGAGGCATAGCTAGTGCTGGCACATTCAGTTTGCAAGAGTGTCAATTCTTGTTTCAAGACTTGGATATGCTGAGAAATTGCTATACAATCTTGGGGTGAGGCACCTAAGTTTATGTGCAATTGCAGATATTAGATTTCTTGATCAAGATATTCTAATTAGTTTGCCATTGACACGAGATTGGAAAAGTTGACTAGTTTGGATGTGCAGCAGTAAATGCGTCGTAACAGAATGCAAATGTGTCACAAGTCAAGATCAAATGTGCCTAGAGGAATGAGTTGAATGACTTGTCTTATGTGTTTGGTGTTTAACTTGATTTGGCAATGATCCCACATGTACAAACATGATTCACTCACGCAAGACACAATAAGTAATGTTGAATTTTGAACTTTGAAGAATAATGATCATGATTAATCAAGCACACGTGGAAGACACATCAGCATGCCCTAATGTCTAGTTTGATGTAGGGTATGGCCAATTAGGTTTGGGCAATGTTTACACGAGGTTGACTAGGGATTAAAGGTGAAATCTTGTCACACAGTCGGGAGAAGGGGGTAACCCACCCTTCACCTTCACTTCCCAAAGGTAGAAAGTTTTTTGGGGCTTAGCCAAGAGTGATAAGATTCTGATTTCAATGAGGGTGTCTTTTGATTCAGCCTCAGATGAGGCCATCCCTAGGGGTGATGAAATGCCCTAGCAGGCCTCCTAGGAAAGGGTAAACAAAAGCAAATCAAGTGAGGTGTTTTTGATCTCCAAGGTCACCTTGCGGTGCGAGGAGAGAGCATACACACGTACACTTGATTCACACTCGCACTTAGTTAATTGCCCTTAGAAATTGAAATGTGTGAAGGATACGCCAATCAATGGTTCTTTTTAGTCCAATTTGAAGATGTGATTGAAGACACTAGTTGATTTTAAGCCTAATTTCAATGATGTGTAATCAAACAAAGTTTGTTTTAGAAGCCTAATCAAAATGTGTTTGCAAACAAGATTGAGAGATACAAGATGAAAATGGATGCACCCAGATTTTTGTTCGCTATCCAAATTGACGTTTTTGCTAATCCTGATGTTGTTCCAGCCCCGAATGATCACCTGCAAGTCACAGAATCGAAAACGAAGCACGTAGACTAGCTAAGATGATCGTTATGTGAAAATTGATGATCTGATAAAATTTGATGAAGAATGAACTGATACAGAGAAATGAAGTGTATAATCAAATTCTAGACAAAATTCCACACTTTGAAAAAAAAATTCACTGAAAAATGATCAAATTTTGCTCCAGTTATGTGCGTTTGAAGGTTGCAAGTAGGTTTGACTTTGACTGAAAAAAAACTGATAAAATGGTATAGTCACCTAATAAGATCACCACTGTTGCGAAGTGTTCTGAATCCTCTTTCCGATGAGTGTTTGTTTGCAAAATTCTGTCACCGTATGCGAAAGTTGTGAAAATTTGAAAAAAATAGCCTATTTCGCTATGTGGCAATCAAAAAAGAAAAAAAAACTCCCCCTTTTTTTTATTTTGTCTTTTTTTTTTTTAAATTAATTTTGATTTTTTTTTAATTTGTTATGTTGATTTTTTTTTTGTTTTGTTTTTTTTTTCTTTGCTTTTGATTTTGTGTTTTTTAATTTATGTGTGTGTGTGTGTGGGGTGGTTGGGCGGAGCGGTGGAGGTGGAGAGGTGGAGAGGTGGAGGTGGCTGGTGGTGGCGGTCGCTGGGCGGAGGTGGCTTGTGGCGGAGGTCTGGCAGTACTGTGGACGACAGAGGGGAGGTGGCGGGCGGATCTAGGAGGGTAGCGAAGGGGAGGCTAGGAGGAGGGGCGGCGGGAGGAGTTGGAGGCACGCAGGCGACGGCGGGAGGAGCTAGGGCGAAGCTGGGCGGGGATCGAGCGGCGGGAGGTGTGTGGGTGATAGAGAGGGAGTGGAGTGGAGGGAGGTCAGGGGTTTGGGCGGTGCGGGGGGCGGAGCAGAGGGAGGAAGGGGGATGGCAGGGAGGATGGCGCAGGAGGGAGAGCGCAGGGGGAAGGGATCGGGGGTTTGGGAAGGCCGCGGGAGGGAGGGAGGATCGAATGGGAGGAGGAGCTGAATGGGGGGTTCGGGGTAGGGCTGGGGGATGGCAGGTTTGGGGCAAGGGCTTTGGCCCCTGCAAAAATTGTGTGAATTATTATTATTTTTTTAATTGTTTTGTTTGTTTTTGTTTTTTTATTTTTTATTTTATTTTTTAATTTTTTAACTAACACCAAAGCTTTAAAAAAAAGGTATTTTGAATTATTTTTATTTTTTGATTTTTTTTAATTAAAATGTTAAAAAAAGGAATAAATACAACCCAAGCCCTTTTCTTTTTGTTTCAAAATTTTTTTTTTCTGCAAAAAATACTTT
Organism: Cunninghamia lanceolata; assembly: GCA_027924645.1. Classification (NCBI taxonomy): domain Eukaryota; kingdom Viridiplantae; phylum Streptophyta; class Pinopsida; order Cupressales; family Cupressaceae; genus Cunninghamia; species Cunninghamia lanceolata. The sequence continues at coordinate 26,678,720 of BSBN01000339.1, read as the reverse complement.
GAAAAGTAAAAAAATTTTCAAAAAATTTCCAGTAACAAAACTAGAGAAGTTATAGGTGATTTCTTACCTTTGAGGCCTCTTGGACTCAATGGGGAGCTCAGTTTGTGCGTAGGAGGCCGTTTGTGAGAGTTGATGCCTGAATGTGCTTTGGAACACCTGAATCCTGCAACGAAACTTTCAACAACAAACACTCACAAACAAGAATGGGGTTAGCCCCACGGTGGGCGCAAAAATGTTAATGGGAATATGAGATTGATCAATAAAGATAAATAAACCCAAACATCAATGAAATATGCAAATAACAAGAATAGATGAAGGAAGTACAAACTTATAAAACCTGTTACCCTGTGGCTTCCATTGCTCACTATCTGTTCTCGACCTTGATGATGAAGAAGGTTGGCCCTCAGAGAGCTTGCTTCCTTGCTTGTTGACGGTGACAAGAACAGAATGGTTGTGATATTTTGTTGTGTTGGAGATGAGCCTCAAACACAGAGACAATGAAGGAGGATATGGGACGGCTAGGATAATTTCGGCATTACGATGGTATGAAGAAGAGAATTGAGAAGAAGAAGATTCCCTAGAGGAATTTGGGCATAGTAAGGATACCAGAAGAAGTCCCTCCAATTTTCTTAGAGAAGGGTCTCATTTATAGATTTTTTGAAAAGGCAATGGAGGGTGAGGATCAAAAGATGAAATCAAACTCTCATTTTTTGTGAATCTTTAATTCATAATGGATGAATTAAAATTTTTTTTTTTGAGAAGAGTGGGTTATGACAATTGAATTAAGAATAAATGGTGGAGGATAGTGAGTTATGACAATTGAATTAAGAATTCAATAGTAGAGAATAGTGGGGAACAATTGAATTAAGAATTCAATTGGTGAAGGATAGTGGGGGACACTTGAATTAAGAATTCAATGAGTGGAGAATAGTGGGGGATAATTGAATTAAGAATTCAATGAGTGGAGAATAGTGGGGGACAATTGAATTAAGAATTCAATTTTAGATAATAGAGGATATTAGCTAATTCAATATTAAGAATATTTAATTATATGTGCAACATGGTGAGGTGGAAGAGATGAAGTGGATTGATGAGGTGGATTGATGAAGTGGATTTTGTGAGGTGGATTTTAGGACTTAGGACATTAGAAGAATTTAGGGAATTTAATTAAATAAAATGATTTCATTTAATTATGGGATAATGAACCAATCAAATAAACTTATAATATTTATTTAATTGACAGAAGAAAATAAGAATTAAGATAAATATTAGAATATTTACTTAATTCGACCTGAGCCAATTTTAGGTGTCTACACTATGCACTAGAGGCACGTTACTGTCACCCAAAGGGGATTTATTACAGACCAAAGGCACTTTACTGTGATGTAAAGGTGCTTTTCTATGTTTGATTGTGTTGTTTTGTACTGTACTTAAAAAAGATAAATCTTCTCAAAGAAAACAATGATTAGTGGTCCCACTGGGCGTGCCAAAATGTGTATAAGATAAAATCAAGATTGAATAATAAGATCAAAAGTAATGATAATGAACAACTCAACCCTATAACATAAAGAGATCGATCTAAGCAAATTCTAATATCAATGAATAATCGAATTAAAACAAGAAAGCCTTTAGCTAGATTGTATAGTTCTCTTTGTTAGATGTGGATTGCTCAATAATGTTGCATACCCATGGTGTTGCAATAAGTGGATTTAGATAGTGTTCTCAAAGATTCGATGTAATGTGCTCAACAATACGATGTATGTTTAAAAGCGCTCTAAGAATGCCTATAGCTCAGATACATAAAAGATTGGGGAGGGTTTGTGATGAAATGAAAGGGGTATTTATAAGATTCAATAAAGATCAATCAATGGTCCAAATAATTCAATAGAATCAATGGATGGGATAAATCTAGAATTCATGATGAATGTGCACCTGACATATGTCACACAAAAAGATATTTTTATTGAGTTAACTGATTGATTTGAGATAAAAGACATGAAAAAGACATGATTAGATTTCATAAAAATAGAAATGTTTTTTTTTTCTAATTTATGATTTGGTGATAAAAACAATAATGATTAAGTCAATTAACTCAACTTTAGATCTGCTTTTGCACGATTTGAGTAAAATTAAATAATAAATTATTTAATTTTGTGTGCATTATGAATAAGATTTATGTTTAGAAGAATTAGAAGATAAAAAAGTAAATTAAATAAATAAATTTATTTAATTGTTTGTGCATGATAGAAGAAATAGATTAGATTTGAAGATTTAAATAAATTAAACAAATAATTTAATTTAATTTATTTTGCATGATGAAGGATAAATAAAATATTTGATTATATTTTATTTTTAGAAGAGATATTCAATTTAAATAAATTTGAATGATTTATTTAAATTTGGAAGAATAATTGATTTAATTAAATAATTTAGAAATTATTTAATTATAGATAAGAGGATTTAAATGATAAATTAATTTATTCAATTGATGTGGATTTGAATTTTGAAAGAAGAGAATGATTTAATTAAATAATCAAAATTATTTAATTTGGATGGATAAAGAGGAAATTTATTGAAATCAATTAAATAAAGAGGAAATATTTAATTAATGTTGAAAATATGTAATTTAGAGGAAGTTGATGATTTTGATGAAATTAATTAAATAATTAGATTATTTAACTAATGTTAAAATGCGGGTGATTTGACAGATTTGATTAAGATGCAAGTGATACAATGAAATGGTCATTTTTGGGTGTCTACAATATGTTTCTTGAAGATAGTGAAAATACCGTGAAAAATAACGCAATAGTATCCTCTAAGGTTCTACTTCATCTTGATGATGTGACAAGTGTTGTTGATACACCAAATGCTGCTATAAATTTCCATGATTTAAATTTAGGCTTTAATGTGTTGAATTAGGTTAAAAATCAAGTTGTACCTAGTTGGAATTTTGAGTATGAGTTTCATATTTGACATAACTACTCCTAATCATGAAAGTCTCTAGGAGACCACATGTGAAATGGAGTATCAAGAGTTTCAGTTTTTCCACTCTAGTAAAATAAGTGAGAGGCATAGTCAAGGTATGTGGGATAAAGTAGCCTACGATGATGGAGAGTTTGGTGAATGGATAAATTTTTCTCTACACACTATTAGAAATCCTAGTCTATACTTACTAGACTTTCCAAGACAAAACATGTAACAACTAGCATAAAGGTGTTTTGCAAGGTAGCAGTGTTGTGAACTTGTGAGTTCCTTATCTACACAACCTCATTCTAGAATTTAGGAATTCCATAGAAAATAGTCTTTGATAGAGGCAAGGTGATATTTGCATTTCCCTTAGTGGCCTTGAACCGCTAACGAATATGATCATGAGTAGGAATTCTTAAGGTGGACAAGATGGTTAGCTAAATGGGATTTTCGTATGTCAGTCTATGTACTCAGAGATGGTTGTCAGGATCTCATTATGTTCCCATGAAACATGCATCCCTGAGAAAGAGCCATTTTTGGAGATCTTTCTAGGATTCTATTTTCATGGTTATGCTTCCTTGTTGACTATTAGGGTTTAGGTTTTAAAGAGGTTTTTGACTGCTTGATGGTCAAGGGTTTTACATATGTGCTTTTGTTTTAACTATGTGGTGACTTACTCACCTAGTTCCCCTACTTAAGAGTGATTTCTTGATCCCCCTTCCACTTGTGTTTCTTATTGGTCCCATGTTTTATCCACCATCCATAGCTTGTCCTTACATTAATCATGTATATCCTAGGTCATATGATCCCCCTAATGCTTTGTTTGTTAGTCCTTGTGCTACGTGGCTACACTTTATTACATTGCATGCATCTGATTTGGTTGGTGGGCCCTCACACCATTTTTTGGTTGTGTGCTTTCATGCCATGTGTCCCCATGCTTGCTGACTAACATAGTTCTTTCTTACCTTATATACCTTGGTATGATCCCATTGGTCCCTCATGTTCCACTTATCTACTGAGTCATACATTCCATGGAGGAACTAGGAGATGTGGCTACAAATTTCAATAGATGGCAACGTTTCATCATATCACACTCATTTTTCACATCATATTTTTAGATGGTGGGCCTAATCACATCCTTACGAGATGTGATAGTCATTGACCTTGGATATGGTGATTGGATGATCTTCATTCCACCTGATGGTAGGAGATGGGTCCCATGTGTTGTTTTCAACTATTAGAGATAACAACTCAATTCTAACTATGTCCTTATGCCTAGCTACATTTATTTTATTGGTTAGGAAGGATATTGGTAAAGTATGAAATGACGTGTAGACATCACAAAAGTGATAAGTGGCATCTTCCCTTTGCATCATAAGTGATGTTTGCATCATAGTTTTGGACATGGGTTCTAGAACCAAGACTACAACATGCAATGGCTATTGGTTTTAGGTAGGTGAAATCCTATGGTGAATTTTCTCCCATGATGGATGAGGTCTAGCTAGTAGGTTCATAATGCAGTGTTGAATGGACACCATGCCACCTATGTGCATATGATTCTCCATGTGCTTTTCCCCAATTAGTCAAGATAATGGTAGGTCCCGTGTTTTTCTAAATGAAAATAGATAAGTAAGGGAGCATGTGTTAAGCTCTCATCCAACTAATAGGGTTCACAATAGTGTAAATGTAAAATGGGCTTGTGAGGAATGATTCATAATTTTGTGGCTATTAATTTCCTACATCTTCCAATACTGACAACTAGGATTCATGCAAAATATAAAATGGTTAAAGGTAATGGTGTCGGTCACATCATTTTCATGGTAATTAGCAAGGTGCAGATTTATTTGAATGGTTTCATCTAGTATAAGTGTTCCATTGGTATGACAATATTACATTTCATTCAAAGCCATGGGGACCAAATGTTCTAGGTTCAAAGAAGCATTTTATGCAAGTTTCTTTTAGTTAGCAAAAGAGGAAGAAGTTGTAGTGGGAAATATTGATGGTTTCCCACACTCCTAGATTGTGAGGAGATGGGGCCTAATTTCATGGTACATTGTTGGCATCAATTGAATTAGGAGTACCATTGAGGGAACTACAAATTGTGTGATGGGAACTCTAGCAGATAGACTCAAAGATGACTATTAAAAATCCTCATTATATCTACCTAGGCATGAATGGTTAAGCTCACTTGATGTGGAATTAATTAGTATGTGCCTCACACATAATATTTAGACTTTATGTTTCCAAGAGGAGGTGACATTTTCCTCATTTACATGTGTCTACTACTTTTCCATTCTTAGATAGAGAATCTAGTTTGTGATGTGTGTTGGTTAACAGATTTGTCACCTAACTCTATATACTCACGCCCAGACAAGTGACAAATGTAATCAACAGTTGAACCCGATATATTGATATTTTATATGGGCTCTCTACTTATTTAACAAGGCGCAACTACCTTCTACAGATCTTCTAAGGAATGTAAACTTAAGATTGCTTTTAACCAGAAAGCAAAAATAAATGCAGAGCTTTTGACCAGAAAGCTATAAAGGATAATCTATAATTCTAAATCTAACACAAGAAGTTCACAAACTTCCAACCAAAATAAAACATTTTAAAATACCATACATACAAATAAAATCACCATCTTGAAATAAGATACCAACAAATAAATTATTCGAATCAGTGAGCAAGAATCAATAATATCCAATTACCATAATATATGCACATCATCAACATTAGCAGGAAGATATTCAACATAGGAAGAACACCATTTCAAAATAATCACAGTACAAAGTCCATAATCATCTGAAACTCCATTGTATTAACTATATTTTGTATATCATAGAAATAAAAAATAGAATGTTGTTATCACCCTTCTTAGAAAAACCAAAATTTTTGCCAAAAAGAAAAGTCCCTAGTTTGACTAGTCATCCAAATATATAGCTAAGCCAACCATAACTATCCAGAAGAACCATAACGGCTTCTTGAAAGCAACCGATTAAAGATTGTTTTAAACAATAATAAAGAGGGCCCTCTAGAGCCAATAGTTTTTGAGCAAATAAAAGATAACTTGCAAATAAATAAAACACTTCATCTACTTCATCTATCTCTTCATCTTCTCTTGACCGCTCGGCTTCCTTGTTGACACTTTGCACCACTTGAGGTACCTGTGCTCATAACCTAGCTTTATATGTCTTGTATTTGTTAATAACTAGCTTTAGTGCCATGCCAGGTGGAGATCCAGTCACGCTAATTCGATGCCTCTTCTTCATAATGGTCCTATCAAGGTCAGTCACCTTTCAACATATCTCCTCAATGCCATTCTTGCAAGTATTAATGTAGGCTGCCATTTTAGAAAGTCTGCCCAATGATTCCCCTGTTATAACATTGTAGTCTACTATATCTTCTTTCACCACCTTTTTGAAATTCTATTTAATTACCTTGATATCTAACATCTTTTCATCATCAGACCCGTTAACTTCTACATCTAGAGTAGCAAAGTCCCTTTTGATTCTCATCATTTCCTTATAATAAATTGCCACTGCCTTTCCTATTTCTTCTTCAGCTGATGTGAACACACAAATCTTCCATTCCAAAACATCAGTCCACACATCGGTATCCAATTCTTTGAGATCAGCTATGATCTCCTCAGCCAGTGGAATGCCAAGGTCCATGTTAGCAATCTCACATACTTCCTTGGAAAGTATACTCAAAGTATTGTGATCACTTCAAACTTTTTCAAATTCCACTATTAAAATTTCTCTCTTAGCATGAATAGAATCAAACAATTTTACTACCTCTTCAATGAATATGAGACCATCAAATATGACCTTTTCAGTCCATTGTTCCATAGCTTGTCTCAGAGCTAAAGAAGTTTTAATTTGTTGGAGTACATTTGGGTCGAGAGTAGGAATCTTAACAGTAGAGGAAGTCCAACAGAAGGAGTGACAATCTCAAAATATGAATTAGCAAAGGAAGACAAGGAACTTACATGTGCCAACAACTTTGAATTTTCATCTTGCAAATCATTCACTCTTTTGGAAATGTTGCCTACTGAATAATGCATATGATATAGGTCACCTTTAGTGGTTGATGGCCCCAGATCTAGCCGACTTACTTTGAATTCAGCCTTAGTTATCTCATCTTCATTCTTCTCTACTAACAGGTCTGCAATTTCTAAAAAATGATTACCTAAGGTAACATCAGTCACCATTCTAGACATTCATTTTGCACGTTTAGGTTTTGGAACCATTTGCAACAGGCTGGCAACAGTATCAATACCATCATCCAGTAGGACAGTACATCTTTTCTTCTTTTGAACTACCTTTTTTAACCAGTTAGGAAAAGTGATTGGTGCGTTGACAACATTGGTAGTCATCACCATTTGTGCAGGATGAACCTCTTTTTGTTGTGGGGAATTAGGTGGGCTAAGTAATGAATGCAATAAATTATCTCCCAATTGTGAGAAGATAAGGGAATTAGAATCACTTGCCTGATTGCTTGATAAAGGCACATGGTCAGTCTTAGATGATAAGGATGCCAATCTGGTACTTTTTGTGACTTGAACATCTTGTTCATAGGCAGTTTTCAGCATACCGAGCGCCTCAAGCGGACCTTCACCATCACCATTTGGTTGCAAACCAACTCTTTGTAAACTTGGGTCTGAACTGGGTATTCTTCTGCATGAAGTGGTAGTCTGAGACCTAGTTTGATTTTGAGAGGCTGAGTCTTTAGATGTCGATGAGCCAGCACACTCTTTGGACTTTGCCTGCAGCCATTTTTCAATTCTTTTTAAAACATGGAATGACAGTAGCATGATATCTGTGACTTCTCTCACCAACCAATCTAGCGGAGGCAAGGGACCTTCAGACACTTTACCATACTCCTCACTCAGAAGATCTGAAAAATCATCAACCATATCTGGAACCTGAATGTTCAACTTGAAGGCATGGACCTAATCAACAATCAATCTTATCAATTTCCTTTTCTGCACCTCCCTTTCATCTACACAGTCTTCCCAAAAATCTTCACGTTGAGGGATGTGTAAATAAGAACCCCCTCTAGGCATATGTTCTTTTATAAAATTCTTACTGTTAAACGCTGTGTGAGTAGACAAACTATGGAGGCTAAATTTAGACAACAATTTTTCCACATTCCAAGCACTCTCATTATTCTTGTAGGAATAAAAAGACAAAGACACTGGAAATGAATACTCTTTCTTTTTCATCATCTGATACTTGACATTAACTACAGCTATCTGGTGATAAACTTCTAGTAACACCAAATAGTTGGAGGGATACTGAGGCAATTTTAACAGGGCATCTTCATAACCCCCAATTCTCAAATAAGAGAAATGGTCAAACTGAACATAGACACTCCCAAATTTTGTGACCAAAGAAAAGGCTTCTACAGAAAATCTCCTTTCTATTGAGCCATTAATTCTTTTAGCTAACATCATGAAAAATGCATCATTCGCATGACAAAAATCTTTCATACCTTCATTTCTTTGCAATTGAGGGAAGATTTGATACACAGGTGTGCTCACCAAAGAACTCCTTTGGAGCCTCAAACCAGGCCAAGCAACCTCTCTTCGAGCCAAAATGTAAACCAGCTGAGAACACATATGAAATTTTGTGCTTCGTGTGAAGTTCACTAACTATTCATGCAGACAACTACTGATGATCTTTGGCCAATCAATTTGGTGATCTCCACAAATTAACAGGATAAACCTACACATCTAGAATTCAAAAATGTCTAACTTAGGGTTGTTGATCACTTTGTTCAGCAAAGTTATCATATCTAAAATTTTCTCTTTGCAAAGTTCGCAGGTAGTCGAGACTTTCTGGTCTTCACTTCCTCTAACCAATGCTTGGCCACACAAGTGCGACACCAATCTTTCTTTTCATTGTAAAAATTCTAGGCTGAAGACACAAAAACATCATCATCACCTTCGTACTCTTCTAAATCAAAAGCTAGAGCAATAGACTCAGAATCAATTTTGGCCACCATAGTACCATTGGGAGTTTTTATCTCTTGAGAGTCTGGAAAATAACTATTTGCACATGCAACCGTTAACTTAGCACAAGGCACAACAAGAGGGAAACCACCTGCCTTGTGCAAACCACTGCTAATGATTTTTTCTGCTAAAGGGGTTCTTTTCTTAGATTGTATCCTTTCCCAAAAGTCATTTAAATCAATATGGTCTAAATTTGTATCCTTCACTCCTACCAGGCCATTCTCTATAATAGAGGCTACAGGAGCTCCTTGAAACTTAAATTTCATTTTTGTACTCTCCAGAAACTAGTAAATGAGAGACTCAGAGATATATGCGGACAACAGAGAATGGGGCCAAGCACATACAGAGAATTCCTTATGTATATTCATGGGAAACAAAAATGTATAACTTCTCTGAGAAGATATGAGATCTTTATAGAGGAGGAAGAGCTACTGGATTTACTAACCTGTGAGAGTATAATTGAGTTGAAATTCCACACGCAGCGAGTTAGTTGTTCATCCCTCTGTAGCACATCCTTCAGGTCATAATAACACCTTACTCAGCCTTCAATTCACTTCTCATAAATTTCTCATTAAATGTTGGCGGTGAGTTTATCATTAGAAATCATAAATACATACCTCAACTTTCCCTCCGATAAATGTGTCACTATGTCTGCACGTACCCCAAATTGAATGCACAGTGGTAGGTGTCCTCTGTACAACATGCCGGTGCAACCTAAGCTTCTTAGGAAAAAATGCCAAGCGAAGTCGGTAAGTCGGGTAGAATGTGAACTTTTGAAGTAGGAGTTGAAGATTCGAAGCTTCAAAGAATCTCTGACTCTTTGACTACAAAGGGAAAGAAACCTTTACAGAGACTCAAAACAGGCTAGGAGAACTAGGAATTCAAGGCAAGTCGGTATGTCGGGCATTTCATGAACTTATGAACCCGCCAACTAGCTTCAAAGATACAAAGATCGCTGACTTGCAAAAATGACTAAGTAAAATTGACCTAAGGGAGGAAAGATAGATAAGTTCTATGAAAACTACAAGGGGTAGACCAAGATAGAACTTAGGGTAACAATGTGTATCATCCCACACATGTGGCTTTTCTAGACCTTGTTTTCTTTAACTTTTGATTTTTTCATTGTTTCAGTATTTAAGAAATGAGACATTCAATGTGTCCATCATTCAGGGTTTGTTGTTGCAATCATGAAATCCTTCTGCATTCATTCTACCTATGGTAAGGGAGGATTAGGTATGATCTCTAGAGCCCGTCTCTTGCAATATTGTCCTCTAGGATCCTTTCCCTACTCAACTTCCTATTTTGGAAGTTCTATTTTATAAAGCAATTTTAATTTCTCTAGAACTTCCTTTAGAAGTGAGCAACTATAGCTAGAGTTGGAAGCGGTATGAGGGATTCCACTTCTAACATGCAATATGAAATACCATGAAATGATTAAGTAGACTAGTGCATAGGAAATGATTGAGTTTTTCTCTAGCTACACATGTTGGGTTCTAATGCATCCCCCATTAAGGAAGGATTGATCCTATAAGCTCATGGAAAGATTATGATTGCATAGTGGGCCAACTATGCTCAATCTCAAAACCTTCTCGATTGGGAAGTCATAGAAGGAGTTATTATTTCAATATGACTATGTATACAACTTGAGGATCTTATTTCTGCTTCTTCCTCAAGCCCATGCCTATGAAGGAAGCTAAGTAAACTAGGCAACAATGTCTATGAAAAGGTGTTTGCTAGAACTTTTCCTCCCCCTCCTTGCAAGAAATATGTAGCAGAGCTTGGATAAGGATACAAGGTATTGGTACCATCTTTTTTGTCTCCTTGCTCTATCACGTGATCACTCCATAAGCACTAGAAGGTGTATACACCTAAAAATGGCTCGAGATAAATTAGATAAATATTTTATATTTATTTTTTTCTTATTTCCTCTATTAATAAACAAATATATTAATTTATTTAATTGATTCACATTTACCTATTCTTCCAATAATTAAATAAAATAAAATTTATTTAATTAAATATCTTAATTCTTCTAAAGTTATCTCTAATTAAATAAGCATAATTATTTAATTATTCTTCTAAGACAAAGCCATATTATTGAAATCCACATCATTCATCGACATCACTCTACACATCATTTGACACCTCAGATCCATGTTGCAGCATAAATTAAATATTAATAATATTTAATTAAACATTTATCCTCCACACATGTCATATTTCCTCTTAACCGTCCCTACTTTATAGAAGTTGGTTTCTCCACATCATCATGGTCAAAGTTGACTATGAGACACTTATCTCATGAAGCCCTATATTCCCTCCAACATCCTAACAAACATAGACTCCTTCCATCTTTCTCTCATGTTCTTTGTGAGCATCTCACCATGTGGCTCCTTGCCCCACATATCTCTCCATCTTGTCAATGTAGTAGGAACATCCTCCTTCTATATCTCTCCTCATCCAACCAATTCAATCTAAACCCTCCATGTCATAAGACCAAGTCCTCAACCATTGATCTTTTTCCACTTGGAACTAAACCATCCTTTTCCTATAAAAGCCTCTCATCCTCATTGTGGTTACAACACAAAAGAGATCATACTTTCATGCTGCTGAAATCATATCCAATAATAGACATTAGATTTCCACAGTCCATGATAATGTAAATGAGAGATTCTAGATTAAACTTTGTGAGTATTTTTTCTCTCAACATTTTGGATCATACTCCATGATCCATCATCAAGAGAATAGAAAGCAAGAGAAGAGAATGTAATGGATAATTTGCAGACCAAGTAGATTAAATAGAAGGGGGGATGGAAAGAGTCATAGGGACCAAGATACCACATGGGAAAGACACAAAAAAATGAATTTTATCTAAACACTAAACATCTTCTCATGCACATGAACCAACATAAACAAACAAGCAATGAATTAAAAAGAAAATAAGTGATAAAAAAACTAGACAAAGAACCAACAAACATATATATATATATATATATATATATATAAGTAAATGAATATATATATATATATATGTAATTAAGAAAATACACACACACACACACACACGTTTGTAAGTAACTATATATGTAATGCATAATAACAAAAGAATAGCCAACAATAAAAATCAAAATACGCAATGAGGTTCTTAATAAATAAAAAACTATGTAAATATATAAAATAAGACTAAATATTTGGTAAATATAGAAAAGAACCAAAGAACATAACAAAAGAAGGAAATGGGATCAAGGTTGATAGCGTTGGGCTAGTTAACCGGATGGACAGGGAGAAAGTTTTGAATTTTCAAAAGCAAATGGACAGGAGTAAGGGAGTTTTGAAGTGGCAGCTGACTAGATATCTAACTAATACTCTTAGGTGGCTTGAGAAGGGGGTTTGCATGGAATGGAGGATAGGATGGATTGTCTACTGTCAGTTGATGAGTTGGTAGGCTGATTGGATAGCAAGTAGGTGGGCCATTAGGCAAAAGAATCTCAGAATTGGTGGAAGATTGAGAGTTAGATCTAGTTGGACTAGAAGGACTCCGTGGTGGCCTTTGGTATGGGAGACGTGTAGGACAAGTCTGCCTGTGGGTAATAATATTTGGTTAATCTCTGTGGTAGGTGACATTCATTGTCACACAAGGTGGTAGCCGTGATCTCTTCCCGAGGAGATTTATAAGGGTGGAAAAGGTGTGGCATATTGCCATAATAACTACAATGTAATTATTGATCTTTCTTCGTGGCTTTCTTGGAAGTGCAAGAAGGAAGCTTACTATTATATTAGATTCCCTGCTATTTTCAACATCACCTGCCTTAATAATTTTAACCATTGTTGCCTGTATGAGTTTCAAATTAGGAACATGGGAGGAGAAATCATGAAGCTCAAACTGACCTCTGTGGAGGAATTCAGGTAGAACCTACTCATTTGGCACATCATTGAAGAGGGGATGTGGTTTCTTTTATGGAAGGAAAGGTCAGCCATGATAAAAACCTATCTCACCAGTTCACCGAGTCATGGGATGATGAAACCAGACAAGTCTACTTGGGGGGAATTGGCTTCTAGGTTTCTGAGGAGGTGATTGGATAGGCTACAAGGCTTCCCACTAAAGGGCAGAAGCATGCTAGATGTAGTAAGGTGCTCGAACCTAAGCAAATGGGTTTATTCTTTAGGTAAGGGGAGGCCCCTACAAAACTTCATAGCGGGTTCAAAAGGGAGAAGTTATTGGAGCCTTGGGGCCAAACCTATTTAATGATCATGAAGTATTTCATGCTGAAAGGGAGATTTAAGGTTTTTTACCACTATTATTTTGCCTTGCTCAACCACTTTAGGAACAAAATGGAAATCAACTTTCCTTTTTTCTTCTATCCTCTCTGGAAAATTCCATCAAGTCGGATAAAGAGCTTAGGGCTAGAAATCCTGGTCACCTTCTTGCTCCCATCCACCAATGTCTCATTTTGAGATTGTATCACTTTCATCTTGCCTTGTGCCCCCTGAAACAGATTAAGGTTAAGTTGATTGAGGACCCCAAGCCACTTGTGTCTCCTAGTTCTAAAAGCAAAGTGAAGATGTGTGTTGGGACCCCTAAGATTTCCCCTAAAAGTACCAAGGGGGTCCCCTGTATCATTGATTACAATACCCCTGCAGGGACCCCCACCCCTGATTCCAAAACGAAATCCTCGAAAAAAGCTACTCTAGAGCTTGTGAAGGAGAAAGTCGTATTGGCCAAAAGGGACAGATTGGAGTCTAAGGAGGAAGGGATTGTGCATGCTAAGAAATTTAAGACTAGATAGGAGGATGCAAAAAAGGCAGTTGGGTTTGTGAAAATCATTAAATTAGACTTGGGGCCCAATCAGATTGGAAGTGGTGAAGGGGAGGATGTTGTTAAGAAAGGTAATTCGAGGGTTCGTCGGTCTAGTCACATTGCTAGGAAATCATCTGCTAATCCCTAGGGTGTGGAGATTTTCAATGATTTGAAATTTGTTGAAGACACTATGGAGGAAGGGAGGATGAAACTTTTACTGAGTCTATGCACGAGGAAGAATGGGCAAGCCATTTTGCTTCCATGAACAAGTCTAGTTCTAAGGACTTCGGTATAGCTGTGAAGGAAGCCAATGGCCTGGACAACAAGGGTAGCTATTCATTGTGCATTATGACTACTGAGGATTTGGGTAGCTCAAATTCAAGATGGAGAGAATACAGAAAAAATGGAAGACCATGGATGAATTTGTTGCTAAGGTCCTGCATCGAGCGATGTCAATTTTTGCTGCTATCAAGGATTTGGATTACAAAGTCAAGCAAGTGGGGATTGATAGTCTCAATGACTACAAAGATTTGGTCAAATTTTTGGCCAAGTTTGGGATGACTGACAATCCTTAGTTTTTTCTTGTTGTTTTTGGTGTTTTTGATTAGTCATTTTTTGTCTGCTTTTCAAGTGTTGTCGATGTACTGTTTCTGGCTGTTTAAGGCCTATTGCCTTGGGGTGTGTTTTGTATAGGGTTCAGGACACTCTTTTCCTGCTAAACTAATAAAAAACAAAAGAAGGAAACAAATACCAAAATGGAAAGGAAAGTGTAGACACTAAAAATAGTCCATGCCTTGCAACAACACCTTTTGTCCTAGGTCCTTGCATAATCGCACTTATAATCCAACTTAATCACCTAACCAATTAATTAAATAAACCCCTTTATTTAATTAATTCCCCCTCACTTGTCTCAAATAATTCAAATAAAATATTTCAATTAAATCCCTCATCTTTTACCACATTACAACATGTGTCACATGACTACAACTCTTCACATGCACAAATAATTAAATAATCTTATTATTTAAATTATGAGATTCCCACTCAAATCCTATTTTTAACCCCACTTATTTGTGCATCATAAGCATATTTTCCTTCAAAATAAATAAAAGAATTGTTGTGCATTGCACACATGCCCCATTTTGCCAAATGGAGACCCCCATTTTTTTACTTTAGTCTCATCCTTTCTTCCTTATGACAATGAGAGAATGAAGTTGTACTTAGAGTGCATGATTTGTTACAGATTTGAGTATTTTACATGTTTGGAGTGATTTGATTGATTTGGAAGCATCTTGAGTGGTCTTGTGCTTAAAAGATTGTCATTTGTTGCCTTTTGTGCTAAAATGGGGTGTTACTGCATTTTGCTCCAAAATCCTATATCACTAGATATTGTCCTTGAAATTGCTACTACAGGGTGTGTCATGTTGAAATTCCTAGTTTTTAGGTCTTAGAGTTGCAAAATCATGTCAAATTCCACAATATTTCACTAAGGGGTTCATATACTTTCATGCTGACGCATGGTCCTGAAGCCTTGATTTGTCTAAGTCTAAAACCCTAAAATAATGCAACACGAGAATAAAAAGTGAAGACATTCATAAAACAACTTTTAGAACAAGATATGGACATTATGATTTCACAGTTTTACCTTTTGGACTTGTGATTTCATGAATTTGATGAAAAATGTTTTCCAAGATTGCTTGGATAAGTTTATTCTAGTGTTTCTAGATGACATTCTTATATATTCTAAGAATGGGGAAGAGCATTTAAGCATCTATGGTTAGTTCTGTAGTGGCTGAGGGAATATAAGTTGTATGGGAAACTTTCTAAGTACTTTCTTTTAGAAAGAGATACAATATCTGGGACATATAATATCAGTTGAAGGAATTTCAGTAGATCTTGTGAAGATCAAAGCTATACTTGAGTGGCCTATGCCAAAGAATGTGCATGAAGTGCATAGTTTCATGGGGTTAACTAGATATTATAGGAAGTTCGTATTGAACTTTTCTAAGATTGCAAACCCAATCGCTTCTCTTCAAAGAAAAGGAAAACATTTTGACTGGTTGGAAAAATGTCAGGAGGCATTTAATCAGTTAAAAGAGAGGTTGACAACTACACCAATATTGAAAGTTCCTAATCAGAAAAGTTAATTTGTTGTAATCATCGATGCCTCAAGAGAAGGTTTAGGAGTGCTTTATGCATAATGGGTGAGTGGTAGCCTATGAATCTAGAAAGCTGAGAGTATATGAGAAAAATATGCTCCTCATGACTTAGAGTTAGTAGCAGTTGTGTATGCTTGCAAGTGTGGTGACACTACTTTCTAGGAAAGCCTTTTGAACTGAAGTTAGACCATCAAGGTCTTAAGTATATATTTTCGTAGCCAAATTTGAATGCTCGACAACGAAGATGGTTGGAATTGATATCTGACTATGACTTTGAGATAAGTTATATCAAAGGTAAAGAAAATTGAGTAGTAGATGCTTTGAGTCGACAAAGGCATATTTCATCCATTATCTCTATCCACTCAAACTTCAAGGATTTAGTGTTATAAAATTTTGTAGGTGATGAGTTCTATGAGAAAGTTAAGTAGGCTCTCATAGTAAATCCTCAAGACTCAAGATATGATGGGTTCTATTTTGAACCAGATAGACTTTTAAGATCCAAAGGAAGGATGTATGTTCCAAACTCTGTAGAATTAGGAAACCTTGTGTGGAAGGAAGTTCATTTCGCACCATATTCAGGTCATCTTGGAGTAGCCAAACTCCTAGTTGATGTGAAGCCTTTTTATTTCTAGAAAGGAATGAACAATGATATTGCAAGATTTGTAGCAAGTTGCCTAAAATGCAAGAGAGTCAAGGCTAAGCATCAGCATCCAGCAAGACTTTTGTATCCATATGATATTCTAGAGTGGAAGTGACAGGTCATTAGTATGGATTTTATGCAAGGTCTCCCAATGTCTCGAAATAGACATGATACTATTTTAGTGGTGGTGGACAAACTAACCAAGGTAGCTCATTTTATACCTAAGAATCTATCAGATGGAGCACTAGTTTTAGCCTACAAGTTTGTGTTTTTAGATTGCATGGAGTTCTTGAGAACATTATCTTAGATAGATATGCACGTGTGACGTCAAGATTTTGGCAAACTTTATTCTTAGTGCTAGGAACTCAACTCAATATAAGCTCAAATTATCACCCTGAGATAGATGGTCAAACTAAGAGGGTAAATCAAGTTCTAGAAGATTTGTTGTGGATGTATTGAATGGATCAACAATACAAGTGGGAAGAATATCTATCGCTTGTGGGGTTTTCTTATAACAAATCCTACAATTCTACTATCAAGATGGCTCCATTTGAAGCATTGTATGACAGAAGATGTCAAACTCCTATAAGCTGGGATAAGCTAGACGATAGGATTAGCATTGGTCCAGAAATGTTATTAGAAATGGAAGAACAGATCAAGCTAATCAGAAATAGATTGGAGGAAGCAAATGATAGACAAAAAGGTTATGCCGATGCCAAGCATACACCAAGGCAATTCTCAGTTGCAAAAAAAGTTGTTTTGAGAGTCAAACCTTAGAAGAGTTCCATAAAGTTTGGAAAGTCTTCCAAACTAGTTCCTTGATATGTAGTACCCTTTAAAGTTCTCGAAGTGATCAATCCAATTTCCTATAGAATCTCTCTACCACCAGCTCTTGCTAGGATGCATAATGTTTTTCATGTTTCATATTTGAAAAAGTATAGAACAAGTGATAATCATATTCTTGATTAGAATTCTTTACAAGTACAAGACCCAGGACTGTTCATGATCGAGCCTCTCAAGGTGCTCGAGGTTTGCAAGATATGCTTGCATAATAGAGAGGTTACTTAGTGCAAGGTCCAATGGGCCCAATATGCAGAGTATAGTGCCACATGGGAAGATTATCGTGATTTCTATCAGATATTTCCTCATTTGTTTTATGCTTTTCAAAGTTGAACAAAAACTTTATATTATTATTTTGGATACACTGGATCATCGAGGATGATGAATCTTATGGGGGAAGATATGTCACACACTAAATTTTTACTATATTTTACTTTTTACTTGCAGGTAATTAGTTGTTAATTATCTAGGAATTAATGATTTAACATTATGTGAAAATTTCAGGATAAATCAATGATATCATGAGTTTATGTTTATTTGATTATTAATTCATAAGGTTTATGGATTGACTAACGATTCAATAATCCTAGTTTGGTGATTGCAAGTTGTAACCAAGAGATAGGTTTTCCACCCTCTGAGAAAGAGAGGGAGAGATCATCAGAGAGAAGAGAATAGACATGGATAAGAACTGATTGTTGTCATCTAAGTCTCGTTCTTTCATAGTTTAGTGAACCTTTGTTGAGTTTGGTAAGTTGTGTTTGACCAATTGATCTAAGTTTGGTTTTGACTTAACAAATCGTCGATTGTCAACTAGATCTGTTAAGCTTAGGTTTCATCAAAAACTAAGTCAGGAAAGTATATGACCATCGACAAGGAAATGGTTGATAGCAGTTAAACTATTTTATTTTTGGTAATTCCTGAATTGGAATTATGTCATGTTATTTTGTCTATTTTGACGTTTACACAATTTTGAGAGGGGGAGAATACCTCGACCCCATTCTCATATCTTGTCAAGTGCTAGAAACAACATAAACATATGGTGTATACACCATTATTAAGTTGTTATATATATATATATATATATATATATATATATATATATATATATATATATATATATATATATATATATATATATATATATACACACCACGCTCTCTTAAGAGCTTAGTTTAAACCTATTGTTTTGTTGTATATAAGCACTTAAGAGAATGTGGTATGCTTGCAAATTAAATGCAAACCACTTCATGTTAGTTATGGGGTAATCCCACAATAATGAGTCCCACTTTTTTGCCAAGATGGACATTGATATTAACATTTTTAACTAAATCTTCATTTTATGAGACCTATAGCATCTAAACCTTTAAGAATTTGGAGATGATGCAAACTAGTGATTTGTGTGTAGATTCTAAATATATATTTTAAAATAAATCATGAATCTCTCAACTTCTCCTTTAATAACTAGTTTTTAATAGTAAACAACATTTTTAGAAAGTAATGTTTATGTCGTCCAGCATAACATTTTTTATAGAAAGGATAAAAATCTATTTTTTAAAAATATAGATTTTTAACTTCAATATCTAGTGCATGGATATTTTTTCATAATGTTTTTCTACATATATTTTTTATTAATTTTTGAAGTCAGGGTAACTATAATTTGGACATAGGTGTATGTCATCAAGTATAACTTGTTGTGTATATATCGAAATTCAATTTTTTTCTTGGTGAAACAAGGACATCAATACCCAGTGCACAAATATTTTTCAAAAAAATTTCTCTATTTTTTTATTTTTCCACATGCGTGGAATAGAGACATTGATGTTTGGTGAAAAACCTATGTTCACTAAAAACTAGAAAATAAATATAAAATCAAATGAAACTTATTCAAAATCATACTTTTTGGAAAGTTTATACTAAGCGCCACATTTTTACAAAATACAGTTTGTAAATGACCTCATTTGATCCCCCAAAAGGTGAAGCAAAATTTGTTTTTGTCAACATTTTGATAGGTGTGGAGGAGACTCCATCGAGAGTTTGATTTAAGACTAGGGGGTTATTTCCAAGAGGATTTGATCTAATGGTGTTTTATCGAACCCTTCAATTAAACCCCTTTAGATGGAACCCCTCAAGGCTTAAATCATTAATTTTTCTAAAAAATATGTGATTTTAGACAAAAAAATAGGATGTCCCATAAGTGGGACACACTATTGTGACAGCACCCTATGGTGCTCAACTCCTTTACTCCATGATGACTTGGAGAGTATGGAAGCACTTTTAATCAGTTTGGGAGTGGTCTTAAATGACCAATTACTCCACCATCGATTTGCATGCCACCGTAGAGAGTGCTTTTAGGCTTGAATTCAACAAGGGATCTCTGCGGTAAGGGAGAGTAAAGCTTTGAAAAGGCTATATTATCATGGATGAATCATGGTTAGAGAGGCAGAGCAAGATCACTTAGTTTTGTAATAGGCAATTGATAGAGCCAAGAAGGTGGTGAGAGAAGTAGCAGACGGATGTGTAGGACTGAATAGAAGGAGAGCTCTATTAGAATACATAATGTACTATTAGAATAGAATAGAGAGCTCTGTTAATATAGAGAGCTTCTTATAGTGAAGCAAGGACTGAGTAGAATAGATAGCTCTATTAACACAGAGAGCTTCACTCTCATATAAAAACCACGGGGAAAAGAGATACAAATGCAGAAGGAGGTGCTAAGTTAAGTTCAGGTAGCAAGGAGATAATAAGATCTTGCTCAAGCTTTGGGAACCGTCAATGTCTAGAGGTATGGATGTCTTTGATAAACATTTATTTCCATTCTTAAACTCTAGTAATCTATTACTATTTGAATATAAATAGAGCTATGTTTTCTTAGAGCTAAGTGTATATAGTATACAAAGTAGAGAAATGAAGTTTGATCTTTGAAAGAAGAGACAATAGTATTGTTATTGATTCGGTAGTTTAAAACCGTAGTGTTTTAAACATTATAATGTTATAGTTACATCAGGAAAAGTTGTGGATGATAACTTTCTCATAATATCACTATATCATCAAACTCATAGAGTTAATATGTTGTAAACTTAGTTATTTTGGTAGACACTGAATTGTGGATAATGGATTTGAATAACTTTGTTTATTCAGAGGATCCCAGGTTTGCATAAGGTTGTCATGTACTATGTATACACTCAAGCAAACATAGTTTTCCATTAGCTATCAAACACCAAATATGAGTAGAACAATAGCCTATAAATGCAGAGAAAGACTAATATTTGTTCTCACTTTTGAACACAAGGTATTGTAGTTATATCCTATTTAAGTCACAATGTATAACTAGTTAAGTTATATATATAAGAACAAAGACTAAACTTCATGAGAACTGTATTATAAACCTAGGAATTATGAGGAGTAAGATTGTAGAAAGTTTAGACAGACATATATTTACATTTCTCAATGATTTATATTTATACGATTTATCATTTAGTATCAAAAGATATTGTGATAGATATTCACTTATTTTAGAATATATAGAAATGCTATTGGTATCATTAAAACACCTAGTATAGTGATATAATATCACATATGCATTCTAAAATAATAATAAGTATTATCATTATATTGAAAGGAAGTTATACATGAGTTCATAACCTATTCTTTAACGAAAGTTAGTGGACT
Source organism: Cunninghamia lanceolata (assembly GCA_027924645.1). Classification (NCBI taxonomy): domain Eukaryota; kingdom Viridiplantae; phylum Streptophyta; class Pinopsida; order Cupressales; family Cupressaceae; genus Cunninghamia; species Cunninghamia lanceolata. The sequence continues at coordinate 26,657,631 of BSBN01000339.1, read as the reverse complement.
TAAGAAGACCAAGAGGTCAAAAATATTGTATTATTATTATTGTAGACTCAATCCTATTTAGGTTGAAAGATTGAACTAGTCAAGAGTACTTATGATAATGATGTATTCATTAAGATCTTATATGAATGTGGATAAACCTCATGTTCTAAGTTTCTACATGATGTGAGAAATGTGAATTTGAACAATTTACAAGTGGTCAAAAGAAGACTAGAGGTTGTCATTTTCATGTTATTATTATTATAAACTCTTACCTTTGGAAAACAAGAGTATTTGGTATTTCAATGTGTTGGGATAGAGAAGTAAATCCCTAGATTTGACCTAGAAGGGTTAAGAAAACGTGAAAACTCTTAAGTCAATATAACATTAATTAGTCTATTGTTTATTATGGTTGAGAGTGAATAGTTAAGAAACCATAGATCAAGACAAATATATTTTAGGAAGAGTCTATCAAGCACTTAAGTTAAATAAATGATTTCTTGTTTGTTGTACCCAACCAAATTTTTTGCTTCATTAAGGCATTTTGAAACAAGTCTAGAAAATTTTTCGTCAAAAAGTCAAAAAAGCAAAATTTCTAAAAATAGACGTCGAGTTAGGTTTTCTAGGTTTCTTGAGATATGGATGTTGGCAAAACTTTCTAAAAATAGAAAGTTTCTAAAAATAGAATCTCCAAATCAGGTGTCGCGCTCGATTCTCATTGGTCAATTTTCCTTCACGATCGGCGCAGTTCAAACGGAATCTTCAAACGACCAATTTCTCTCTACTGGGTCATTTTTGCTTTTTCACAAGGTGAAGCATGAGCTTGAAAGTCATCAACATAGAAAAGTTCACCTACCAAATCTCTTCGACGAGTTTCCAACACTGTTTCAACAACACAAAACTGATAAATGATCGTCGACTCAACGATGCACACAAAACGATGCAAGATGGATCCAAGGTGAATGGAAAAGTTGAAAAATCACAAAAATGGCTAAGTGTTGGGAAATTGGGCACCCCAGGAGGCTTGGGGCGCCCATCCTCTCCTGTGTTAGTTTTTTTTCACATTTTTTGAGAAACGTCGAAAATGCTTCCGTCAGCTCCTTTCCGGCTGGTCAAACTTGGTCAAACTTGGTCAAAAGTCAGTCAAAGCTAGGATTTCATCACAAATATGTTTAGACTACTCAGATCACCCTCCATCCCACCTCGACAGTCGTCAGAATGACCAAAATCGAGAAAAGGTTAAAAATTGACAATTTTTGAAAAAATGGCTAAGTGTTGACAAACTGGGCGCCCCTGGAGGCTTGGGGCGCCCATCCTCACCAGTGTTAGTTTATTTTTCATGTTTTTCTTGAAAAACATGAATCTCCTTCCGTCAGCCCGCTCTGGTTCAGTGTTGATCAGTTTGGCACATTTTTCGAGGAAAACAGAAGGTACAATTAGCTTAGTTTTCATCATGCTTTCATATTTTCCAAATCATCAGACTCATTTTCATCCCAGTTGTTAGAAATTGACAGCCAAATAGGGGTCCTGTGCCTCCGGAACACGCACGCAAACCAAGAAATTGAAAAAGTTAAAAAAAGGAAAAAATGGTTAAGTGTTGGGAAACTGGGCACCCCAGGAGGCTTAGGGCGCCCATCTTGAGCAATGTTAGAACATTTTCATGTTTACAGTGTTTTCTGACATGCCTTGTTACCAATCTTCACCCGTTGGTAGTTTCTGGGAGGTCAAACTTGGTCAAATGATGTCAGATCGTCGAACGGAGGCAAGAGATGGAATCTCAGTTGATCAATCTCCAAAATGTCAAGATCAGTTAGCTTTTTCAGTTCATGATTAACATTTTCCCTCCTTGTCAAAGTCAAAGACATGCCACATTTGAGTCAAAACGAGTGTGGAAGTGTCGAAAATGAAGAAAATTTTGTTAACACTTCTTCCAACTCGCGCATTCGATGACATCATCAAAGAAGATATTTTTTGTCATCTTGCACATGAAGCCATAGGCTCCTACAAAATAGGGATTCTTCCTATTCGAAGACATCCACTTGGATTTAAGCTTTAAAAGATGCTTTCTTCTTGGATGAGGATGAAGTTTTCTTCTCACACAAGTAAAGCTGCTTTTTCGACTAAAGATTTATAAAGACAAGCTTTGGGCTTCTTTATTTCATTATCTTTTGCAGGTTGCATCCAGAGGAAAGATTTTATTTTTCTTTCAACGAAGAGTCGAAGACCCAAACCAGGTGCTTTTTCAGTTTTCTTCATAGATTTGGGTTGAGGAAGAAGAGAGGCTTGCTTTTTTAGGGTACTTGTTTCAAGGAGATCATTTTTTAGAAATCTGACTAGAGCTTTTTCAGTTTTCATCGATATGGGTCCATCTAGATTATCATTCTTTTGAAGACTAGGAGTTGTGTTTTTTTTCGGGAAACTCCTTTTTTCCTACTTTTTCAAGAAAATCTCTGCTTTTTCAAAATCTGACAATCTGGGTTGCTTAGAAACGGAATTATCTACAAAACCCATGTGCCAGCTTTTTGAGCTCACACTCTGCTTTTTCTAAAAATCAGCAAACAATTTTCAGCCATCTGTTCAATACTTTTTCCAACATAGGCATGTTCACAGTTGATTTTCAAATCTTCCAATATGCAGTACTCTCCAACACAAATCAGGCACAAAACAGCATTGGTTCATGATTACCTGAAAACTTGTGAAACAGACTTGCATAAAGTACTTCTAATAATCAATTTACACTCCTTGGAGGATACAAGAAATAATGCCATCAGGAATCTTGGACACTCCGGTTTGCTTCCAGCAGCATCCTTTCCTATCACCGTGCAAAGTATCAAGTTTGTGATTGCTTGCGTGATGCATTACAATTCAGTCACAAGAGAAATTCAGTTGGGTGATGGACATGTGCTCTGTAGCTTGAGGCCAAACGACATTGAAAAGTGCTTTACAATACCTATTTGGAGAGAGAACTTAACTGTTTCAATTGAAGAATGTAAGAGGGTTTGGAATAATGATAAGGAAAAATACAGAAAAAAGATTGGTCAGAGGTGGTTGAAAGAAAAGCAGAATATTATGCCAAAGAACGTTGGACGTGGAGAATTCAAGGAGGAGCATACAATAATGATTACTCTGCTAAGTCGTATCACGGGTCAAGCAGATGCAAACAAATTTCAGCCTTGGATGTTTTACATCATGTCCCAGATTGTTGACGGAACCGAATTCTATGATTGGTCGGCACTAATCAGTGATTGTCTCCACCAACAAATAATTGATTTTCAAAGGGCTCATGAATTCCACTTGATATCATACCTTGTGTATTTGATGGCTTTTCAAGGTCAATTCAGAGGTTTGAATGTTGTTGGAACTCTAGGTACTCAACATGTGTATAATCATTTCCCGTAGTTAGAGATCTCTCAAGCTGAATGACATTACAGGCGGGTGAATGATGCTTTCTTGATGCATGCAGTGTGAGACATGGACAAGGAGTTGCATATACAGTTTTCTGTAGAGGCTAGAATAGCAATGGCAGAATGGGCTGATTGGTTTATCCAATTTCCTACTTTTTCCTACATCAGAGTATATGGCTTTTCAGGAGAGCTAGCCATGTTGCCGCGATATCCTATAGATGAAATAGCATTTATGGAATTTTTGAGGCAAGCTTATCAAGTGCATACATTTTTGCATAGCACACGCAAGACTGCCTTCAATTTTCCACTTGGGATGAGTATTTACAGATGTAGATCTAGAGCAGATGCCAAGGCAATCAGTAATGAATCATCCAGATATGGTCTTAAGTTTTTCGACAGGAGATCTTCATATGATCCCCGTGGTGTTTATGCATCACATCTTGGTCAGAATTGTACACACAAGTTTGCAGTTGAAGACTTCTGGGCCAATTGTGCGGATGAGTACGAAGTGCGAGGACACAGTTACAGTAGGTTCACTCTTCAGCAAATGTCTGATATCCTATTAGAAGACATAGAGGGTTTGACAGAGAGTGGTGAAGTTCTACTTCCCATGTATTTCAGAGACCAAATTGAGCAACAACCGTTGCCACCAGTTAATTGGTCAGTAAAAGAGAGTACTTCCATTGAGGAGAGAACAAGTCGAGTGGTTAAAAATAGTTTGATATTCTTGAAGACTAAGCGGAAGGATGATATTCCAGTAGCAAAGCCGCTAGTTGTGCAACCATTAAAACCTTCCACTTCCAAGCCAAAACAAAGAGTAAAGGCTATGAGTGTTCTCCTAGAGGGAACAAAAATGGCAAAGTTAAAGAGGAAAAAAGACGAGTCTCCAGCTCATGTCCAACAGGAACATCCACCAGTTGAACCAGAAGCTCCTGTTGAAACAACGCCGCATGTTGAAGTGTTACCTCCAGATCATGTATCTCCACCTTCTTCACCAATCCCTTCTCCTATTCACATAGATTCAGAGCCAGATTCACCGGTTCGCAACTTTGATGCAAGCATTGATTCATTAGGAGCTGATGAGGCGAGAACCAAGTTTCCAAGAGAGGATGGCTCATCTTGGCTTGAAAACATTCTGGGAAGGAAGAGAAGAAAGCCCTCATATCAGCTAAATTTAACAGAGCTAAAAAGCGTCTATCAAGACACACCAGACAAGCAGCTAAAGAAGCAGATTCGCATTGAGAAGAATACGGATGGAGAAATAATTCTTGAGACTACAACACCTCCAGAAAATAGATAATGATGTCGAGGTTGATGACTTCACAGTTGTCAAAGCTAACCTTGGCAGAAGTACTCGCCATAGAGATGTCAATCTCTTTGAGGTTGCAGCGGATAGCTTGAAGGAAAGGGTGTTGAGGATGGAGAAGACAAGGCAGCTCTCAAAGCTGAGGTTTGATAGTTGCGGCAATACATTTCCAACCTTTTCCATGGCAATTCACAAATTGATTTGCTTCTTCCACCAAGTCTTGGATCACCAGCCGATCAGCGACATTTCAATAAGTTGGTCCTTTATGGGAAGCACATGGACAGTTGGGTAGAAGAATTTGTGACCAAAGGGAGAGTTGTACTTGCAGAGCTTTATCAGTTGAAGTACAACGCTCATGATTTATGCCAAGGCATATAGGGGTTGCAGCAGATCATGGCAGAAAATAGACCGGTGTTTGAGATCATTATCTCTGACTTGAAGATTTCACTTGATACTATTGATTCAGCTGAAGATAAGAAGACAGTTTCTACTTGGAAAGCTCAATATCTTTTCACAGTAAAAACTTATGACAGTATGATTTCAGAGTTGACAGAATGGAAAGAAAAGGTAGTCAGCATCCTCAAGTTCGTCAGATCCTTTGTCTCTCAGATCCCGTGTTCATACGAGAAAGAAGATGGTACCCTGTACAACCTCGGGGAAGTGCAAGCAGAGTTCCAGACTCTCGTCCGCAACAACTTTAATGATGATATCAATGCCAGCAAGATGAGTTGTCTTGCCGCAATGTCAGTGAAATTTGACAAGGCTGCGGGTGAAGTTCACAAATTTCTTCAGATGGTTGCCAATGGTGAAGAAATGTTAGAGAATCAGAATATTGTTCTAGAGAGTATCAGTGTTCTTGGCAGAGATGCGGTCACTCGCTTTTTAGAAGATATTGTTTCCCAAAATATCAACGGATGACATCACCAAAAAGCTAGAATGTTGATGAGGATGTATTCCAAAATAAAGCAGCTTTAAAACATATGCTTTTTGTTTTAAAGCATGTGCTTTCATCCTAATCTTATCCATTCTATATTTAGAAATAAATCACCTTGTGATAGTTGGAATCTTTTTGCTTTAAAGCAGATTGCTTTAAAGCATTTGTTTATTGTATCTTTGTCTTAGAATAGTAATAAAGCTTGCGAGTTGGCAAGTTAAGGTTAATCAAGGAGATTTTAGGGTTCCCTAGTCCTTTGATTTTAGTATAAACAAGGGCATCCTTGCCCATTGTTTGGAATGACTTTTGTGATAGCAAATTTGTTGTGCCTATTCTAGCCTGCAAACATTGTTATTCCAGGTGTTTGTTCACTTTGTGTTCAGTGTTCTCCAGTGTTCGATCGCTTACTGTATGCCTACCTTTTGCTGCAGTATTGCTGTCCTGGAGTTGTATTAAACTTTCTGATATTGAATAGAAATCTCATGCCTACTTTGCTCTGATATTCTATATCGATTTATCAAGTTTTCGTCATCAGATGTGTAGCTTCTATGGCTTTCATTTTTATCTTTCATCATTAAAGTACTCTTAGTCTTGTGGTGTAAATCTGGACGAAAACTACTTGAGTTTTTGTGTTAACAATCATTCCCCATTCACTTTCAACTTCCTTTGCTTTGAATTTACTCAGGAGGTTGAAAGCATCATTAGTCTATGCTAGTTGTAGTAGAAGTTTTAAAAAGGAAAAAACCTCTTCTGCAGCATTTAGAGTTTTATAACCTTGTGCTCTGCAGCTGAGAATCAAAAAGAAGATAGGCGAAGTTTCATTCAAGTTATCTTTTCAGCGAACATCAGTAAGAAAGGGAACTCCCCCTTCCAATAGGAGAGCAGTTTATCTGTGCATAGTTGTCCGTTTCCAAATCGCATACCAGAGGTGCGAATTGAAACACCAACATTGTTAGAGTTAGAAACTTGATATATATAGTACAAGAGTGCTCAATCTTTGGATCACTGAGTAGAATGATAGGACATCATAGACGATGGTAATTGCAAGTTATATGCAATGAGAGACTCTTTGAAAGGTTAAAATCACCTAAACCTACTTATTACATTTATCCTAGATGAAGGATTAAATTCTAAGCCAGATTGACTAGGATTTGAGTTTAGTCAAGATAAATTATGTCTAGAGATACTAGTCAAGCAAGTCAAACATAGGATGAAGTAGTTTCCAAGTTGTGTTAGAGGTGTGTGAACACATGACTATGTTTCTTGTAAACATCTATTTATAGAGAAACTTTGGCCAAAGTGATGCATTTATCTCTGCATGCATTAGTTGATTCACCATGTCTAGATTGTGTGACCTGTCATAATGATCATACTTAGCTAGAAGATTATCTAGAGTTGTATGGTTGATTGATTTATGTAGGACACAACACTAGGGCCCAAATGGCAACCTATTGGTTCCTTATTTCTATACTCTTTATGAAGGTTAGGGCCACTTCCAGAAGGAAGATGTGCAGGGGACCACCGGTCTATGGTTGGAGGTAAAGCACTTGGATGATGCTCTTCCTTTGCAGTAGAAGACTCATCGAGACATGTGAGATAGATATCAGATTCTAGATGTAGTATACTTCATGATTAACATATGATTTTCAAACTTATATGTAAAACTATTATTTTTCCAAGTGTAGATTATTTATAAATGTATAGTGAAATGTTTTCACTTTGATTCTATCTGTGAACATATTGTATTTTCAAGGATGAAAAATATTTAGAAAAGATATGCATTTAATCCTATGTGATTATTCAATGTTAAAAAAAATTGTTACTTGTGTTTAACATGTTCATTTACTTCTTAGTAAATTTTGTCAGTAATTCCAAGTTGTTAGAGTTGGTATGTTACAATTTATTTGATGTTCATGATAAGCCATCCTTGTCTTGGTCATACTAACAACATGAGGGGCCTAGTGGGAACAATTCCTTTGAGGTGGATATACTTTGAATTGTCATATTATTTTACCCCTTTTCATGGTCTTGTTGGCCTACAATATCTCTCTGTGTTGACCTCTTATGAAATTTTTTGCATTGTAGCACTTGCTTACCACTAATACTACCTATAACACCACCACTAGTAGCACTAGATTGTCCAACATCTCTTGTATGAATTGATTCTTTATCCTATAAATTAGATTTAAGAACTAAAGAACTCTTGATTGGCATCTTTGCATGTGGTTATAATCCCATTATTTCTATTGAAAACTCTTGAAAAGTAATACCTTTCTCATTAGCAATTTCTTCCATTATTTTTTTGATCTCATCCCAAGATTCCATGTTTTTAAGTCTTTCTAGCTAGGGTTTACTTTGATGTTGAAATTTACTCATAGAGTTCCTAATGGCCACAAAATTTTCTTTAATCACATCACATGGGTCATACTACTAGTGAGAGGCAAGATTAAAATTAAAAAATATAAAAATTGCATGTTCCACAGTGAATGCTTTTCTCTTGAATGTGATCCCTCCACATGAAAAAGTAAGGAAGGAAATATGCTGTTGTTTTGATAACCAAAAAAGTATAGTTGATCTATACTATCCATCTATTATATATATTCCAATGAAAAGCCCTCTCTATCACATGTATTGGAAGTTTGTCAGGCTCTATTTCCTAATCCATAAAATCTTAGCTCAACATATTCCTTTATGAAGTACCAATCAACCAATTTTATTTATGATCCTAGTTGGGTTGGAGTTCCTACAAGTCATAGGCAATCTAAGCTTATTAGAGTATTTTTAATTGCATTATAAGTTGGAACTAGAAATTACTCCACAAAATGATTGTAGTTCCCTCTATGATCATGCATCCTTATCTTATAGGTCCACTCAATTATTGGAACAAACCATTTTGTCTAGCCTTGATCATCAAAATAGGATTGAATTTGAAGTTTGTTGGCCACAAACCATCCACTAAGTCATCATAAAAATAAATAGAATAAGTTGGTTGTGAACCTAAAGTTCTTAATGTTGGAACCTCCTTTAATAATTAAAAAATGTTTATGCATGGATTCTACAATGTGCTCAATAAATCTTAATCAAATAGGTGGCTAACCATAATGGATATTGTATACCATTTCAAAGCAGGTTCCATACACTTGCTTATCGTTATCCAATCCAAGGAAAAGTTCTAGCATAGAGTGGTATCCTTAACACAATTAAAATTTTCAACTTGGAAAGGAGACTTACCTATGGATACATTACCATTAAATGTTATTTTTGCAAAAATCTTCCTTGGAACTTTGACTAGTTGCTTCATAATCATTAGCAAAATATTTCTCAATTAATGGGGATGGTTCCTATGTCTTAAAGTTGAAACCCCAACCCGATGCCAACATTTTTATTAGTAATGGACACGATTTCTTGTTGGGTGTCTTTGTAATCAATTACTTTTTTTATGTTTTTAATCATAATTTTGGGCACAAACCATGATAATTTTTGGGCATGAGAAAACCTCATGGAATATCATGCATCCAATCCAACCAACCATGGTGCAGTGACACTTATTTGTTTAATAAACTTTTCATTATTTGCATTATTCTCAAACATGTATCTAAGCTCTAAGGTGTACCTACTAGTGATTACATAATCATAAATATCATGGTATTCATCAATAAAACCTAGGGTTTTAAATAGTTCTTCATATGGGCTTTTATTTTTCTTTGCTTATTTTTCTTTGGTTATTGTGGCAGTAGACATGATTGTAAACCCTCAACCCTAAACCCCAAGATTGAAAATTTTTAAAATCAAGGCTTATACTAATAGAAAGCTTGAAGGAATGTAGGATTTTAGTGTTTCACTTACTTGAAAAGATGAATATAATGATTGAGTGACTTTTCTACAACCCACAACATAATCCTAAGATTTGGATTTTGGATGCAGTCTCACTTCCAACTAGCACCACTTAAGAACCAAATTAAAAATATACAATACTAAAACCTATATTTCTTATTTTCTATTTTTTTGTTTCCAATTTCCACAACGTGTAATTACTAATCTTGAGACAAGTTCCAAGTATATGTACCACAATGTAAAAAATAATAAAGTTTTGTATTTCAACTTCATTAAATTCACCCACTTATACCATTAATAGAACATTAAAATAATGATTCTTGAATGAGAAATTAATAATTATTAAAATAAATCTCAAGTTCTCAACTATTGAAGTGTTTCATAATGATCCACCTTGCCAAATATCTCAAATTAATACTTCATATTTAATTATAAAAGTCATTTTATTTTTCATCAGTAACTAATAGTTTAGTCATTATTTTTATAAATTAAAATAAGATATTCTTCCCCTTAGCCCCTACAACATTAATGGAGAAAATTTTCAAAGTGATGAGGCTAAAACAGTTATTTATCTTGCATACTTACAACTACCATAAACATTAAGAGATATTATTAAACTATTTCATTTCATCATTGACACTTGTCTCTTAAATAGGCCTATTCTAGAAACTTTAACTTGAAATTTGAGAGTGTCAGAACTTTAGTCTAGAATAGAACTTAAGTAATTGATCATCATGTATTAGAAAATGCAAAATATTTATAAAAAATATCTATAGTTCTATTAAAAAAATTATTTAATTCTCACCCAAATGAGCATTACTTACCATTCAATTAGTATAATTGTTGAAGGTTAATATATTAATATTATATTAATATCACATCATAACAAGTCAAAATATCATTCAATAATTGACACGTGTCTCTTCAATAGGCCTATTCTAGAAACTTTAAGTCAAAATTTGTATATGTTAGAACTTTAGCCTAGAATAGAACTTAAGCCATTGATCATCATATATAGAATGATGTAGAATATTTGTAAAAAGAGATGTATATTTCAACTAAGAATTATTATTTAATTCTCAATCCAATGATTTTTTGGCATGCATGACATAAAGTATTTGTATTATAATGTTCTTGATATTATAAGCGAGATAACCAGGGTCTTGACCCTTTACAATGATAGCCCGAAGGCTAGCCAAAACAAGCCCTCGGTGGCTAGAAATAGGTCAAAAAAATAAGACGTCAACAAAGAGAGAAAAATCAATAGAAAGAACAAGTCACAAAAAGAGAGCAAAAATAAATACTAAGGGAGGGAAATACTTCCCCAATCCTTAGCCAAAAATTTATCATCATTGAACAAATTCTTGTTATCTTTCTTCACAACACCACCAGAGGGTCCTTGCTTCTTAGTTTCCTATTCCTATAGAAAAGTGAGAATAGTAGATGAATGATGCATGACCTTAGTGTTGAACATTATCATACTATTCATATTTTTCTCCAACTATTCCATTTTATACATCATCTCTGCAAGCTAATTGGTAGTGTCTTCACACATTGAGCAATTATTTTGCATCTTCCTTTCGATTTCTGGAACATGGGAATTCTTAGTGGACTTAGTTTCATCATATGACACATTCATCTCTTTGAATAGGCTATTTCCATCTCACTTAATGGGGGGAGTGTGCTCAGGAGTAGCTTCCTCAGGCCCTTCTTCAACCCCTTTCTCCGGTTGGGAAGGATCGATGCTAGAAAGATTAATTTCTTTTAGGTCCATAACCTTAACCTCGCCCAACCAAGTGGATCTTCTAACCCCTTAAGCTTTATTAAAATGCTTCTCTGGAGTTGTGACAACATCCTTCTCATTATTCAATGATTTGACAGGGCTAGACTTAAACAAGGCTACCCCAACAAACTGGTTGTCACCCTCCATAACATTTCCGCCCATCTCTTTTTGAATTTTACCCACCTGTTTAATCAAAGGGGTTTTTACCTTCCTTTTGTCTCCTTTCATACTTTTATTTTTAACCACCTACTTAGCCAAGGGGGTAGATACTGAGGTGTTTTTGAGAGAGCATAAACCGTCGACAACCCCTTCCTCAATAGTTTTACCATGATACCCCTTACTATGGGATGATGTGACAATAGGGGAGCTAATCTGATTGGTTAGTCTCTTACATTTTTTCAAATGGGATGAGTCCTAAACCTTGGGTTTTTTAATAGGGAGGTCAAGAGGTTGAGAATAAATAGGGGCTTTCTTACTTGTGTGACTCGATGGAGGATTAACCATCTTTTCCCTTTACCAAAAACAACACTAGGGGGTTCAACCTCTACTAACAAGCTTTGATAGGTTTGGATGGGCACAAAGACAAATGAAAGTGGTAGAGGCATAAAATTAAGCCCTAATGTAACAGGATGGGGAGGCAACTAGGGTCCTTCTCATGGAACTCTCTATCTTCAAGCATAGAATATTCCAACAAACTCAATAGAAAGAAGGGAAAACTAAGAAACATATTATGACGCAGGTGGTTAAGAAGAGGAAAGTGATAATGCTAGATGAAATTGTATCTACCCTCTAGTGTAAAGTTTTAATGATGACCTAATATACCTAATCCCAAGGGTAAGGAAAATTCTCTTTGTTGAAACCATTTTGAAACCTAATGAACACATCCCCATCCTTTAAGAACCTGCTCACATTTTTAATATTCTTAGTCTTGCCTTAGTGCCAAACCTTCTTTCCCTCACAATTGAGACTCATGGTTGCTCCAATGGCCTCCTATGTGACTTTAAACCTAATGCCCCCTAGTTGAACATATCTATAACAACCCCGGTGTTCGCATTTTGCTTTTGCTTATCCTTGATGGATTTAGATAACTGTATATTTTGTATTGGATTATTCGTCTTGTCATTATTTTGTATTGGCACCCGTGAGGTGCAATCTCGGTATTGTCATGCTATTGACATGATTATTGTTTATGTTGGATTTTATGCTTACATGATTAGATGTTATTATTGTTACTTTTGTATGATTATGGATAGGAAAGGGATGATGTCGTAACACTCATATCCAATCTAGGCTTACAATATCATGACCCTCTTCCTAATGGTTGATGTTGCTTATATGATATATATTATATGCACATGTACTTTGACATGTGATTGGAGTGTTGCAGGTACTAAGTATCGACTCTACCTAGATTCATAGGCCCGAGCGTATTTGTATTCCCTGATGGTGATTCCTGGAGATAGTCACAGGCCATGTTCCCAACCCTAGCCCACTATACTCTATTAGTGCAGTGTTCTCATGTTGTTGTCTTACCGTCTGGTTACCTAATGGTAATGTCTAGATTACCTTACGATCGTATGTGGTTTACCAGTATGTCTTGTTGAGGTATTTTGTCATGGTTTCTATTAATCTTATTATGTGGCTATATATGTAGGTTGTTGATGTTATGATCTAGTTTCATTGGCATCTTTACGTGGTTTCAAATGTGGTATTTTATAGTGTTTAATTTATTGGAGATTTGAATTGTTATATCCATGAGGTTTTAAATATGTTATTTTAAGTGATTTTTATTGATCATTATGAGAGAATGGTATATTTCATTTAGTAAATTTAAATGATTTTGGTGAGTTTCTATATTTTATGTTTTAAAAGTTTTAATGGTATTATGTTTGGGGATCTTGTTTTAAAGAGCCTTTCATTCCTACGCCTCCTAGAGGTACTCATTTTGTGAGTGTTTGTAGAAATTAAAAAAAAAAAAAGAGTTAAGGCAGAGTCAAACGCCTCATTTAGAGGCTCTTAAAATAAATAAAGCACAAAACAAAAAGAAAAAAATTCCAAACACCTTTTGAGGCTCTTTCAAAAATTAAAAGTATCATTCTTTTGTTGAAAGGTAATGCCTCTCATGAGTCATTTATTATGACTACTGCTGCAGTGCTATAAAGAGGGAAATGAAGTGCATGAGGAAAAAAAACATTTTTTTAATATCTTTTGTTGTAGCGCTGAAACAAGGAAAAAGCACCATTATGAGGAATATAATGCCTCATTCGTGAGACTTAAAAAATTGGATTTCGTATACCATTATTTGGGGGGAGGAAGAGCACATGTGTGGGGGCTAAAACACCTCTTTTCGAGGTGGTAGAACAACAAACTAGAGAGGAATATATAGTGATTCTTGTAGAGATTTTGTTGGTTGCAGATTGGGGGTAGACTAAGGTACTCTCCTCATTCTTATTCTTGAATCTCTTAGTTGAATACTTGTTCTTGACTAGGAGTTAGTATAGATCTGTTGGCTATTTCCATTTTAATGGCAAATCTGGTTTTACACACTTTCTTACAGTCATTTTTTTCAGCTTAAACATTGGGAATGAGACATTGTATTTCTTAAACCAACCCTTATGACCTATCTTAAACTATAAAATAAACATGGCTTTCAACATGAAACATGAAAACCTCAACTGGGTCGATGTCCAAACAGATTTATGGGCAGTTTGAATTTTGGCAAATTTGTGCTAGCCTGAAGAAAAACATTTTTTTAAAGTAAACTTTATCCCCATGTCATTAACATAAACTAAAGGTGGATTACATGTAGAAACACCCATATCTCAACTGGGTCATTGTCAAATTTGAATTCCTAGCACTTTCATTTTTTTCATGTTTTTGCCCAGCGTGGCAGAAAAACACATTTTTCAAAATAACACCTTATATCCGGTCATAAACTTAAAAACTAAAGGTGGAATCCAACTATAAACACCAAAATATGAACTGGGTCATGGTCAGATTTCAGATTTGGGCACTTTTTATTTTGACCATATTATGCTGACAGAACCCTGTCATCAACATTGTTACTTATTAGTTATTGTCATTTTTATGCCTAGTTATATCTGGAGCTGTCTGTAGCATATTGTGAAATCAATTAATTCATGATGGAACACAAATTATTTTATTATCTTAAATGACATAAATTGTTTCATTAATTGGCTGATTTAAAAGATTGATTGGCAGATTTACTTGGCTGTTTTAATTGATGTTATCATGGATTTTAAATGGACCATTTCACTGCTTTATTTTGGAACTACATTCCTCATTGGTTAAATGAGATGAGATTGGTCTAGGTAATTAGAGTTGTCTTTTGGAGTGGCTCTCTATGGGACCAGGGCTTGCAAGTGGCTGCCAGGGGAACTAGTAGCAGAGTAATAGTAAACAAGTGATAACATAATAAAATATTGGGGTAAAAACACTAATAAGATAATGAGTCCTCATGCATGGCCTTGAGCACTTGCAAAGGCTAACGATGCACTCAAGAAGGCCTATCCATCTACGGGGCGTCGAGTTATCCATTTGCGAGGTATTGATTCGGGCATGGTTGAGTCTCCTCGTCTTTATGAGAGTTGTACTTGGTTCTGTGTGGTGCCATCCCTTCGAGCATGCATTATGACACTCCTTTTGATTTACACTCTAGTATCTAGTACCTTAGTAGTCATGAGTAGTACCTGACCTATGATTGGATGAGTATCTCTATGTTATGACATTGGCTTTATACATTCTTTTCCATGTTTGCTTCGTGATTGATGTGAGTGTTGGCCATCTTGTATACCCTTACTTTGTTACTTCTGTTTGGGCCTTGTGAATGCCTCTAAGCATGGTGGGGTGGTCTCGTATGAGTCCACATGGTTGGGAGGTATTGCCATCGCCATTAGGGACTAGTGAACATGTTAATTGAGCCTAGTTGGATATGTTCTCTCTCTCTCTCTCTGTTACTTTATCAGTTGTTGTACTCATTCAGTTATTGTATCATATTCATGGCTATGCTATTGTACTTTTATATTCTTTTATGTAATTGTACTCCCTTGAGAGAGAAGATGTAATCATATACTTTAATGAGAAGAAATGAGATGTTTCTTATTTGGCTTACTGGTTCTGGTGTGGGTATCAGATCCGCTTGTATTATGATGATTATGGATTCATATTTATAATTAGAAATGGGATATAGGAACATTTGAGTTGGTGTTTTAAATGAATGTAGTTTTAACAATGTTTTGCTGGAGGGTGAATTAGTCCTCTCTTTTGGGTTGTACATTCAGCCAGACTTGGTCATGATTTGTTGTCGATCTATCGAATCGGCAACCGTATCATGTGTATGTTATCTATTTATGTCAAAAAAAAATTGTCCTCTTTTGGCTCTTACCCTTCAGGTTTACATAGCGAGATGTTACATCTAGTATCACAGCCCATGTTCACACACTGGGAGCTTTGGCGTACTTGAGTCTTCTATGTTTTGTTGTGTTTGGCATGTGTGGCGTGAGCTTGTTATATTGTTTTATAGTCTTGTTGTTATGCTTTCATGCCTTAGTATGGTGCATAGGTCATCCTTGTGATGATCTATTTTAATGTGTTATTTGTTTCCTTTAGGATGCCTCCTAGGGGCAGAGCTAGAGGCAGAGTTAGAGGTGGAGCCATTGTTCTTCGATGTAGCACCTAGCATAATGTCAATTAGGGTAATCAGAGTGAGCATTAGGAAGAACAACATGCTAAGAACCAAGCCGAAGGGCTCAGGGGTGCTCAAGTTTTAGCTCTTTTACAGTAGATTATGGACTGATTAGGACCTCATTAGGAGGTATCTCATGAGGAGGAGTCACACCCTTCTTGTCAGGATGGTTAGGATGCTAGAACTGAGCATGAGCATTCCCGTAGTCTATGTCATTCGAGAGCAGATGTTGTGAGGGATAGGGTGGATGGAGACAGTGTTGCTGCAGGTCACATTAGGGATCTTCTTAGAGCTCACCCCCCTACTTTTGATGGTTCTAGTACAGGTATCGAAGCGGAGACTTGGTTGATCGTTCTCGATCAATGCTTTTCTATACATCTTTATAGTAGCAATACTAGAGCTTGATGTGCCATTATGCATCTCAGAGGTTTTGTGTCTACATGGTGGAGAGAAGAGGAGCAGAAGCTTCACCTAGACATTGCTTCTGTTTCTTGGGGACTATTCTTAGAGAGGTTCTGTGTATAATTTCTTTTAGACTACTATCAGTAGAGACATACTGATGAGTTCCGTGAGCTTCATTAGCTGACTATGATGGTAGATCAGTATGAGCACCATTTCTTTGAGCTCAAGCAGTATGCTAGCATTTCTGATGATGAGCCGATGTTAGTGTAGCATTTCATTAGGGGCTTGAATGCCTATATCAGTGGTGGTGTTCATGTGTTTGAGCCACAGATGTTAGAGATCGCTGTGGAGAAGGTGAGGTTGATAGAGGAGAATTTGGCTAGAGGCTTTGGTGGTCAGGCAGGTGTTCAGATTGGTAGTGTCCCTCCTTTAGGATTAGTTGCTTAGGGTACCCAGTCTTAGGGAGATGGACCGTCTAGATCTCAGTTTGCACCTTCTAGATCTGGTCAGTGATAGAGGCATAGGTCTGCTCAGTCTCAGCAAAGTGGGTAGAGTCCTGGTACTCCATTTTCTAGAGATCATTTGTGTCATCATTCTCAAAGTAGCCAGCAGAGTGATCTGACATAGAGTTCTTAGAGTGCACATCAGATTTCTAGGCGTGGTGGATCCTAGTAGTAGCGTGCACTATTTTTGGGCCGAGGTTTTGGTAGAGGTGGTTGTTTTTCTTGTGGCCAACATGGTCATATAGTTGTTCATTGCCTTCAGAGATCAGTGGTTGGAGGTAGTCAGAAACATGATACTTTAGGGCCTACAGTAGGTGATGCTGGTAGATCGTATAGATTTTTTTTGCGGCAATTGATAACCGTTAGGCTGAGCACCAGGGCACCGTGGTCGAGTATTCAGGTGTGTTATGTGGGATTACCACATCTATCTTGTTTGATTCAGGAGCTTCAGATTCTTTTATTTCTCCTTCTCTTGTGGAGCATTGTAGACTTGTAGTGGCAAGGCAAGACATTGTTTGGCAGGTTGAGTTAGCTACTAGAGCTAAGGTGGCTGTAGACTCCCTTGTTCGTGGTTGTGTGTTGGATTTGGGCACCTTCACTACCACAGTGGATCTTCGTGTGTTACCTTCAGGGTCATATGGGATTATTTTAGGCATGGATTGGTTGGAGACCCATCTAGCTAGTATAGATTGTCGGCATAAGTTGGTTCAGTGTGTAAATGATGTTGGTGAGCATGTTGAGTTAGTTGGGGTTCAGAGACCCATTTCTCTCCATGGATTTCAGCTATGCAACTGAAGCATGCCTTATGGCAAGGTTGTCAGATGTTTGCTATTTTAGTTAGTAATCTTGCTAAGGGTGGGATTTAGGAGGTATCTCTTGAGGATCATCCTATTCTTCAGGAGTTTGCAAATGTCTTTCTGAGTGATATTCTAGGTATGCTACCTAAGCACGACATAGACTTTCATATAGATCTCATTCTTAGTGCAGAGCCTATTTCTTGGGCACCGTATCGCATGACTACTCAGGAGTTGTGTGAGTTACGATTGCAGTCAGAGGAGTTACTAGAGAAGGGTTTCATTTATCCTAGTGTATCCCCTTGGGGAGCACCTGTCATCTTCATGAAGAAGAAGGATGGATCTCTTTGCTTGTGTATTGATTATCCCTAGTTGAACAAAGTGATGGTGAAGAATCATTACCTATTGCCTTAGATGGATGATTTGTTTGATCAAATGAGGGGACCCAAGGTGCTCTCCAAGATAGATCTAAAGTCAGGATACCATTAGCTTTGCATTCATGAGGCAGACATTCATCAGATGACATTTCATACACGTATGGGCATTATGTGTTCATAGTTGTCCCTTTCAGGTTGACCAATGCTCCATCAGTTTTCATGAGTTTGATGAATGGGGTGTTTTGCACCTATCTTGACCAGTTTGTTATCATGTTACTTGATGATATTTTGATTTATTCAAGGACTATGGGGGAGCATGAAGGCCATTTGTAACAAGTGTTGCAGTGCTTGCAAGATAATTAGTTGTTTGGTAATTTGGCCAAGTGTGATTTCTTCTAGACTGAGGTGAGATATTTGGGCCATATCATCCCAAGAGAGGGTATCTTAGTGGATCCTTCTAAGATTCAGGCCATTGTGGATTGGCCAGTGCCAATGAATGTGGCCAAGGTTCACAGTTTCATGGGATTAGCAGGTTACTATCGCCGATTTGTGAGAGATTTCTCTCGGGTAGCCCATCCCATCACTTCTCTTCAGCGGAAAGGGAAGAAGTTTGTGTGGTTAGATCAGTGTGAGTAAAATTTTTAGGCTCTTAAGGAGTGGTTGACTAGTGCACCTATACTGGTAGTGCCAGATCCTATAGATGATTTTGTAGTGTATACCGATGCTTCCTTGGAGGTGTGGGGGTAGTTCTTATGCAGGAGGGACGAGTGATTGCTTATGTGTCTCGTAAGCTCAAGGATCATGAGTTGAACTACCCCACCCACGATTTGGAGTTAGTGGCTATCGTCCATGCACTTGTGCATTGGATACATTTCCTCTTGGGACATCAGTTTGAGTTGCATAGTGATCATCATAGTTTGTAGTATATCTTCACTCAGCTGAATTTGAATGCTCGGTAGCATCGTTGGATGGAGTTCCTTTGTGAGTATGACTTCAAGGTTTTCTATATCTAGGGTAAGGTGAATGTTGTTGCGGATGCCTTGAGAAAGAAGAGACATGATATCTTAGTTTCGTCCCTTGGAGTGGACCTAAGGAGCCATATTTTGGAGTCACTTCCTAGTGATACTTGGTATCAAGAGGTTAGAGCAAAGATTGAGTCTGGGAGAGTCCTTGAGGGCAGATATTTGGGTTTCTCTCTCAAGTCTGATGGACTTTTGTGACATCTTGGTTGTATTTATGTTCCAAATTCTAGAGATCTTTGTTCCTTGGTTTTTTCAGAGGCCCATCATGCACCCTATTCAGCTCATTCAGGTGTCATGAAGATGCATGCCAATCTTCGACAATTGTATCATTGGGCAGGTCTGCGGTGTGATATTGCCAATTTTGTGGCTCGGTGTCTTGAGTGCTAGCGGGTGAAGGAAAAACATCAGCACCCAACAGGACTGTTGCAGCCTCATTCCATTCTAGGATGGAAGTGGGATATGATATCTCTTGATTTTATAGTGGGGCTACCTATGTCTTTGCATCATCATGATGCTATTATGATTACAATGGACAAGTTGTCAAAGGTGGCACACTTCTCACCCATGAGATCTTCGTACACAGCATTGTTGTGGCTCGAGTATTTATGAAGGATATTGTGTGCCTACATGGTATTCCTCATAGGATCATTTCTGATCATGATCCAGTGTTCACTTCAGCTTTGTGGACTTCTCTTCAGCATGTCCTGGGATCTTAGCTTAATTTCAGCTCTGCATACCATCTTGAGACTGACTGACTGACTGAGCGGGTTAATCAGGCTTTAGAGGATATGCTTCGAATGCATGTTATGGATCAAGAGTCTCATTAGGAGGACTACTTGTACCTGGTTGAGTTTTCTTATAATAATGGGTACCACAGTTCTCTTGGTATGCCTCCCTTCCAGGCCTTGTATGGTAGGCCATGTCGCACTTTGTTGAGTTGGGATCGCTTAGAGGATCAAGTTATTTTGGGTCTGGAGATGCTTCAAGATATGGAGCAATAGATAGTGTGAATCAGAGAGCAGTTGGCTATAGCTCAGGATCAGTAGAGGAAGTATGCTGATGCCCATAGGTTGGATCGCCACTTCTTGGTGGGTGACCGTGTGTTTCTGAGAGTTCGTTTGTGGAAGAGCCCCATCCGTTATGGGAAAGGCTCGAAGTTGGCACCTCATTTTGTTGGACCTTTTGAGATACTTGAGAGGATTGGTCCTATTGCCTATCACCTTGCATTGCCACTGAGTCTATCATGCATTCATGATGTTTTCCATATTTTAGTTCTTAGACAGTATATTCATGATGTGACCCATGTTCTTGATTAGACTGCTTTGTAGGTCGAGGCAGACGGGCAAATTTCTTTGGAGGTCGTACGCATCCTTTAGCGTCGGAGGTTGACCCTCAGGGGTTGGGATATAGAGTAGGTAAGGGTCTAGTGGGATCTTGATGGCGAGTCCTCAGCATCTTGGGAAGATGCAGTGAGGATGAGAGACCTTTATCCATATCTTTTTGTAGGCTTCCACGAGTAAGCCTAGTCCTAGGGGGTAGGATGTAACAACCCCCATGTTCACATTTTGCTTTTGATAATTATATATTTTGTATTGGATTACTCATCCTATTATTATTTTGTATTGGCACCCATGAGGTGCAATCTCGGTACTATCATGCTGTTGACATGATTATTGTTTATGCTGGATTTTATGCTTACATGATTAGATGTTGTTATTGTTACTTTTGTATGATTATGGATAGGAAAGGGATGATGTTGTAACACTCGTATCCGAGAGGCTTACGATATCATGACCCTCTTCCTAATGGTTGATGTTGCTTCGGCTATATAATATATGTTATATGCACATGTACTTTGACGTGTGATTGGAGTGTTGTAGGTACTGAGTAATGACTCCTCCTGGATTCACAGGCTTGAGCGTACTCATATTCCCTGATGGTGGTTACTGGAGATAGTCATAGGCCCTGTTCTCTACACTAGCCCACTATACCTTGTTAGTGCAATGTTCCCGTGTTGTCTTACCGTCCAGATTACCTTACAGTCATATGTGGTTTACCAGTATGTCTTGTTGAGGTATTTTGTCATGGTTTCCATTAATCTTATTATGTGGCTATATATATATATATATATATATATATATATATATATATATATATATATATATATATTGGTTGTCGGTGTTATGATGTAGTTTTCATTGGCATCTTTACATGGTTTCAAATGCGGTATTTTATAGTGTTTAATTTATTGGAGATTTGAATTGTTATATCCATGATGTTTTAAATATGTTATTTTAAGTGATTTTTATTAATCATTCTGAGAGAATGATATATTTCATTTAGTAAATTTAAATGATTTTGGTGAGTTTATATATTTTATGTTTTAAAAGTTTTAATGGTATTATGTTTGGGGAGCTTGGTTTAAAGAGAAGGAATCATTCCTACGCCTCCTAGAAGTACTCATTTTGTGAGTGTTCACAGAAATAAAAAAAGAGAGTTAAGGCAGAGTCAAACGCCTCATTTAGAGGCTCTTAAAATAAACAAAGTACAGAAACAAAAAGAAAAAAATTCCAAACGCCTTTTGAGGCTCTTTCAAAAATTAAAAGTATCATTCTTTTTCTGAAAGGTAATGCCTCTCATGAGGCATTTATTATGACTATTATTGTAGCGATAAAAAGAGGGAAATGAAGCACATGAGGAAAAAATTAAAAAAAAACATTTTTTTAATATCTTTTGCTACAGTGCTGAAACAAGGAAAAAGCACCATTATGAGGAATATAATGCCTCATTGTTGAGGCTTAAAAACTAGATTTCATATACCATTATTTGGGGGGGGGGGGAGGAAGAGCGCCTATGTGGGGGCTAGAATGCCTCTTTGGAGGTGGTAGAATAGCGAACCAAAGAGGAATATATAGTGATTCTTGTAGAGATTTTGTTGGTTGTAGATTGGGGGTAGACTAAGGTACTCTCCTCATTCTTATTCTTGAATCTCTCAGCTGAATACTTGTTCTTAAGTAGGAGTTAGTATAGATCTGTTGGTTGTTTCCATTTTAAAGGCAAATCTAGTTTTAAACTCTTCTTTATAGTCATTTGTTTGCAGCCTAAACATTGGGCATGAGACACTGTATTTCTTAAACCAACCCTTATGACCTATCTTAAACTGTAAAACAAACATGGCTTTTCAAGTTGAAACATGAAAACCTCAAATGGGTCGATGTCCAAACAAATTTCTAGGTAGCTTGAATTTTGGCAAATTTGTGCCAGCTTGAAGAAAAATATTTTTTTAAATTGCACTTTATCCTCATGTCATAAACATAAACTAAAGGTGGATTCCATGTAGAAACACCCATATCTCAACTGGGTCATTGTCAAATTTGAATTCCGAGCACTTTCATTTTTTTCATGTTTTTGCCCAGCTTGGCAGAAAAACATGTTTTTCTAAAATAACACCTTATATCTGGTCATAAACTTAAAAAAAAAAGTTGGAATCCAACTAGAAATGCCAAAATATGAACTGGGTCATGGTCAGATTTAAGATTTGGGCACTTTTTATTTTGAGCATATTATGCTGACGGAACCCTGTCATCAACATTGTTACTGATTAGTTACTGTCATTTTTATGCCTAGTTATATCTAGAGCTGTCTATAGCAGCTTGTGAAATCAATTAATTCATGATGGAACACGAAATGTTTTATTGTCTTAAATGATGGAAATTGTTTCATTAATTGGCTGATTTAAAAGATTGATTGACATATTTACTTGGCTATTTTAATTTATGTTATCATGAATTTTAAACGGACTATTTCACTATTTTATTTTGGAATTGCATTCCTCATTGGTTAAACGAGATGAGATTGGTCTAGGTAATTAGAGTGGCCTTTTGGAGTGGCTCTCTACAGGCCCGTGGCCCGCAAGTGGCTGCTAAGGGAACTAGTAGCAGAGTAATAGTAAACAAGTGATAACATAATAAAATATTGGGGTAAAAACACTAATAAGATAATGAGTCCTTGTGCATGGCCTTGAGCGCTTGTAAAGTTTAAGGATGCACTCGAGAAGGCCTATCCATCTGCAGGGCGTTGATTCAGGCATGGTTGAGTCTCCTCGTCTGTATGAGAGGTGTACTTGGTTCTATGTGGTGTCATCCCTTCGAGCACACATGATGACACTCCATCTGATTTACACTCTAGTATCTAGTACCTTAGTAGTCGTGAGTAGTACCCGACCTATGATTGGATGAGCATATCTATGTTATGACATTGGCTTTATGCATTATTTTTCATGTCTGCTCCATGATTGATTTGAGTGTTGGCCATCTTGTATACCCTTACTTTGTTACTTCTGTTTGGGCCTTGTGACTACCTTCGAGCATGGTGGGGTGGTCTTAGATTAGTCCACATGGTTGGGAGGCATTGCCACTGCCATTGGGGACCATTGAACAGGTTATTGGAGCACCAATTAGAGATGTTCTCTCTCTCCATTACTTTATCAGTTGTTGTACTCATTCAGTTATTGTATCATATTCATGGCTATGCTATTGTACTTGTATATTCTTTTATGTAATTGTACTCTCTTGAGAGAGAAGATGTAATCATATAATTTAATGAGAAGAAATGAGATGTTTCTTATTTGGCTTACAGATTCCGGTGTGGGTATTGAATCTGCTTGTACTATGATGATTATAGATTCATGTTTATAATTGGAAATGGGATATATGAACATTTGAGTTGGTGTTTTAAATGAATGTAGTTTTAACAATGTTTCATTGGAGGGTGAATTAGTCATCTCCTTTGGGTTGTACATTCAACTATACTTGGCCATGAATGTTGTCAATCTATCGAATCGGCAACCTATCATGTGTATGTTATCTATTTATGTCAAAAAAAATATTTTTGTCCTCTTTTGGCTCTTATCCTTCGGGGTTATGTAGCAGGATGTTACAATATCTCCTATTCCATGATTCAATAAATTGGATTGAGAACACCTGGTCATGGCCATTAAGGGAATCCATGAAGGGTGTAATTCCTCCCTCTTGACAAATATAACAAACAATTTTTATCACTCTTGGCTTCCTCATAGGAAACCAACTCCATCTTGCACCTATCTCCTCCCATATTGAACTCGTCGAGGTGCATACAATCGAAATGCCTGTGATGTTTTCTTTTCTACCTAGGTATGAGCACATGAATTATAGTGAAGAGGAGTTCGAAGATTTGATAACCCCTAGATTTCATTGATCAAAGAGACATTAGGCAAATCCCACAAGGTAATTATGTAATTTGTAAAATGCTAACTTGTAATAATAACATAAGAGGATGGATTGTTTGTGCGAGAGATAGAAATATAATGATGATTGTGTAATGTGGTGTTGGATTGATTTATGAAGTCCTTCAATAAGCAATGCCCCTTCTTAATATTCCACATCAAACACTCGACTTTCTTGGTACAATGGAGTCGAATATTTGGTCTTGAAACTTCTCTACCATGTGAATTAAAAACATTGTCTTCATGATAATTAAGATGGGTCTTTAACTCGATGATAATTTTAATTCCTTTTAACAATATGAGATTGGTTAAAATCATTTTTAAGAAGGGGGATTATGGTCTTATGAATATCCATTTCTCTTCTCCAACATCGCTTTCAGGTTAGACTAATTCCCAAGTTGGCTAAAGCATCAACAAATTTATTACCCTCCCCATAGATGTGAAGGGTCTCACAATTACTAAAATGGATGATAAAACCCTAGATATCAGAGATAATGTCTCTAGTAGTCCAACCCATAGTAGCTTGACCTCTAATAGCATCAATAACAACTTTTGAGTCACCTTCAATTTGTAGGTTTTGAATTCCCAAAGAATGGGCCAATTTGATGCCCCAAAGAGCCATTGTGGCTTCATCTTCATTATTAGTTTTCACTCCCAATACCCCACAGTAGGTATCTATAATTGCCCCTTCATGTGATCTAATAAGGCCTCCTCTAAGAGACATCAAGTTTCCACAGTCCATAATGATTGCAGTAGATACTTTGGGATTTAACTGTGTGCAAGTTTATACCTCTCGAAGTATCTACTGCATGGCCTCCTCTACTAGATAACCTAAGATTACCTTTAGAAGTGCCATCAAAGTTTAGTTTAGCCTAGCAAGTTAGAGGAAATTTCAAAAGGTATTAGCCTGGACCATCTTTTTGGTTGAATCTATCATTCATATGTTTTCTAATTCCCCAATTTTTAGCAATGTACACTTTAATCCCTGAGGGGGAAACTTACAGCTTCTTGAACTTGGAATTGGACACATTATCCACAAGGAGTTTTGAAAAAGTGAAGAAAACCTCCTCAACACTTTTCCTAGTATCTTGGAAGATACCATTATTTCTTTCCTTTCAAGCTCCACACACAAGATGGGGGAGTTTTCTCCCACAATTCCTTGATTAAGAGGTGAGAGAAGGGGTAATACCAATTTTCCACAAAACTCCTCATATTGTTGTTCATCATCTTGTAGATACCAAATTTCTACAAAGTTTTCTCCCACATGAGTTTGGTAAACTCGTAATGGAAGAAAATATGGGAAACACTTTCCTCCTCTTTTTTGCAAAGAGCACATCTGTTTGGAAACTAGAATCCTCTTTTTGAAGATTATCCAAGGTGAGAATTTCATCATGAGCATTAGCCCACTAGAATAAAATGAATTTATGGGCATAAGTTTATGGTTCCAAAAATTTTCCTTATTGGGAGGGTCTATAAGCAGAGCATAGGAAAAGCTAACCATGAAAGTGCCCCTCTTATCCTTAACCCAAATGACTTCATCTTCCTTCATGAAAATGGGAATTCTAATGTCTAATAACTTCCTCTACATCTCCCTAGCAATTTCAACCATACCTCCCTAATTATGGAAACAATCCTAAATATTCTTCCATTAGTTTAAGAGGCCTTGTTTAAAAAAGTAATACTTCACCAAAGTGATTGAGAGAAAGAGTGTGTAACTAGTTGAGTCTATGATTAGAAATAAGGGAATGTTGGTCTAGCTATTTGTCTTCTCAAAATTTGATAATCCTCCCATTGCCAACTTTCCATTTAATTCCTTGTTATAATAACCCCTAGGTTTAATAACATTGTTCCAAATCACAGACCCCTTAGGAATACTACAATCAAAAAGAAAGTTATTAGCCTCCTCATTTCTTAGGTACTTGGATTTAATTATAGAGGTCCAATCCTTAGTGTCTTTCATTAGCCCCCAACCCACCTTAGCAAGCAAGGCTTTGAAATTATTGAGATGAATATTTCTAATACCCAAGCCTCCATGGGTCTTTGGATTGTAGACTTTATCCCAGTCGACAAGGGCCATTCTCCTCTTTTCGTCCATTCCAATCCAAATAAATGTCCTTTGGATTTGTTCAAACTTCTCAACTAGGTATTTAGGTAATTTGAATAATGAAAGGAAATAAATAGGGATCCCCTGAAGGCATGCTTTGAGAAACTCAAAATTTTGAGCTTGATTAAGTAGTTTTCCTTTCCAACCCGCTAGTTTTCTTTGCACTCTTTCAAGGATGCTATTCCAAAAGTTAGGCTGAACCTTCTTCACCATTAGGGGGAGCCCTAAATAGGTAGCTAGAAGTTGAGCAACATTACATCCCAGGATATTCCTAGTTTTCTACTAAAGGTTAATACCAGTGTTGAAGAAGTAGATTTGGGTCTTCTCATAATGTATGGATTGCCCATAAGAAAAAGCATAATCTTCTAAGAATTGTTTCCATTTTCTAGCTTCAAGCATTGAAGCCATACCAAACAATATAGTTATATCATCCAAAAACTATTGGATAGATAAGGGCATGAGGGAAGAAGTAACTTTGATACCCTTAAGAGTTTTATTCCTTGTCATATTCATAATATATCTACCAATAACTTCAACGAATAAGATGAAAAGATATGGAGATAAAGGGTCTCCCTACCATAGGCCCCTACCACTCTTAAAAAACCCTTTGAAGGTGCCAGCAATCAAGACATAAAACTTGGGGGTAGTAACACATTCCCTAATCAAACCCACAACTTTGTCTTGGAAGCTGAATATTCTAAAAGCTTTGAAAAGAAAATCCCATGAGACCTTATCACAAGCTTTAGAAATATCAAGTTTTAAAACCATACCATGTTTTTGACTCCAATATGTGGAATGAATAATTTCATGTGTAGTAATAGTAGCGTTCAAGGTTTGCCTACTTGGGACAAATCTTTTTTGGCTACTAGTGATCATCTTGTCAAACAGCAGTTGAGTTCTAAAAACCAAGATTTGTCGATGGTATTTTATAAGCTAATAGGTCTTAAGTTAGCCATGGAGAAAGGATCCATCCTCTTAGTAATGAGGGAAATGAAAGTGTTATTGAGTTTCTTTAGGATTTTCTCAGTACAAAAAAATCTCTATCAGCAGCAGTAACATCCTTTCCCATAATATTCTAGAATTATTGAAAAAAGGCAAGGGGAAACCCATTCAGGCCAGGAGCCTTCAATGCATCAAAGGAGAAAACAATAGCTTTAACTTCATCCTCAAACACTTCTTTTGATAAGCTGAAGTTGTCCTCCTTCGTGAGAGATAAGGGAATAATATCTAACAATTGATCTGCCAATTGAGAAGAGCATTGAGGTTTCCCTGACAATAGAGACTAAAAATATCCAATAGCTAGCTATCCCAATTCCTTCTTAGTGTTCACCTTCGTACCCACCTCATCTAGAATTTTGGTGATGGTGTTTCCCTTCCTATGGCATAAAACAAATTGATGGAAGAAGGAAGTATTCCTATCTTCCTTCTGAAGCCATTAAATTCTAGTTTTTTTGCCCCTAGAAGATTTTTTCTCTTTGAAGAGTGTTCCAATCATATATTAGGGAATTTTCTAACATTAGAGTTGATTCATCTATACTACCTTTAGCCATTTTTCTTTGGACCTCCATGAGAATGTTAGAGATAGCCTTTTTTCATTCAAACACATTGCCAAAGGAATACTTGTTCAAGTACTTCACTCTGTTCTTGATATTAAGAAGTTTTGGGGTAGCTAACCCTTGAATCTGAATATCCCACAAAGAGGAAATACAATTTATAAAGTCTAGGTGGGAAGCCCACATAATCTCATATCTAAATGGATAAGGACATTTATGAGTTATATCCATCTAATTGAGCATTATGGGGTTGTGGTCCGATCTAGCTCTAAGAATAATAGAGAGAAAAATGTTTCCTATGATATCCCAATTGCATGAAATGAGAAACCTATCAAGCCTTACCTATATTATTTGGTCTCCCGTCCATTTGTTAGACCAAGTGAAGGATTAGCCATTGAGATCCACATCCATCAAGCCAACAACATTAAGGAATTCTGGTAGGTCAACCATATTGTCAGAATAGTCCATAATACCTCCTAACTTCTCTGACAGGTAGAGTGGAGTGTTCAAATCTCTAGCCACCATTCAGGGGCAATCATTATGAGAATCAACGTATTGTATTATAATGTTAATGGTAATGCTTAATATTTATTTTGAAACTTCTATCCCCAAATGTGGATGTGTCAAAATATCCTCACATAATACAATCTAAGTCATTGATCAAATTTCATTAGATAGTGTAGAATCTGCCAAACAATTCAATCTTTATCAAGATAAAAATTAACCAAATGATTTAATCCTTATTATTTAATGTAGAATATTTTTGCCAACCACACTATGATTTTTTTAAATTGTTGAAAAAATTTCCAATTAACTTATCTTATTTTTTGAATATATCTATGATATAGAACTTAAGCTACATGCTAACTTCTATATTACATTATATATGAACTAAAATGGAAAATGTTAATTTACATGAAACTAGAAAATAATTTACATAGATGAATTGCAGAGCTAAAAAGGGGACAAATAGAACTTGGAGCCAAAAGGAGGAACCCACTGTCTAGGATGCTAGCACATCATGCAGATGTCTACACCAAGTGTTGTCATCCATATGACCAAGAAAATTGAACAGCTCCCCAGAAAACATGAGAATCCAACCTAATAGATCACCCAATTTGCAAAATTAGAAAAGGGGGCGTAATAGAAAAATGCAAAATAATAACAAAATATAAATAACAAATATTTAACTAAGTTATTTAAATAGAATGAAGAAATGACAAAGAAAGGGAGAAGAAAGATATCACCAAACCCATTTAAAAAGTTGGATATCTTCTCCCAAAGAAACCTATAGCTGGAGACAAGAAAAAATGTTGGGGTTGTTTGGGGATTTACCTTCAGATCAAACCCCTTCTTTGGTATTTCTACCTCCATAACATCCAAGATAGATAAAAAGAAAATAGTGTGTGAATGATCCTATCTGGGAAGTGCGACAATGAATGGTAAGAGTTGTGATTGTGCAAATAGTGAAAACTAAAATGAAGGAAATAGAAGGGATATAGGATCCCAAGGTGCTCAAACACACAAAAAAGTAAATTCTACAATAATAATAAGAACAACAACAATATCACCTTGAAAGGGGCTTGAAAAAGCTAAAGAAAGAAGAAGAGATGGAGTATGTCGTTGAAAGTTGTAGAGTGAAGATAGTTCCAAGAGAGCCAAGGGAGACCCAAGAGAGAGCTAAGAGAGAAAAATATAGATTCAAAAAGAGAGGAGGGAAGAGGTAGGGGTTTACGAGTTGTTTTGAACCATTCTCAGCCATTACCACTGACCGAGGAAGGTGATACATGGTGAAACACTCAAAAACAACCACCAAACATGAAACTATCACAAGACACTAGTGTGTCACGTGGACATCCATGTGAAGCACTACTATCCATACAGATTGACCTTAAAAATAACGAGACACTAGAACATTGAATAGGGGTAACACAAAAGTGGCAATGAACTTGATGAAAAGGCAACACAAGAAACGAGGCTTAAGCACCATCAGAAGGAAAAAGGTTAATTCAAGGTCTAAAATGATCCTACAAACAAACTAAGGGAATGGATACTAAATCAAGACCAAAATATAGTGTGAAAATACAAGGGTATGCAATTTTAAACATTACAATATCCATAATTCACCAATATATCTATCATTCACTACTAAGAACCAACATTGTTGACAAATATGAACAATTTTTCCATGGAAATTGTTTTTTTACCAAAATAGGCATTTGCCACAAAAATTAATGCCTTGGGCTAGGATGTTCTAGGAATTTATGTATTTTTAGGGGGTTATTTAAAGTTGTCATTGGCTATGACACAATCTCTATTGGGGGATATAAATAAGTCCTTATGGATTTAATTAGGGATTGATTAACTTGTAACCTTATAAATCAACATTGCTCAAGTGACTCTTGAAGCAATGGGGGACATCATGACAATCGATTAACACTTGACTCATGCATGAGAATTATACCTAATCAAGTGACACTTGACTTAATGCAAGATGTTGTAATTGGATGAGTGAATCTTGGCTATTGTATTTGTTTCTAAATTAGTCAAGTGAAACTTGACTTAATGCAAGGTGTTGTAATTGGATGATTGAATCTTGGCTATTGTATTTGTTTCTAAATTAGTGAAGTGACACTTGATGACTGATTGAATCTCATTAGATTAAGAGGCACTTGATAAATGTTAAATTTTTTGGAGGCAATGTGTTATTCGACTAAACCCATGGACTCAAGGTCACTTTGAGCTAATCAAATGTCATGGTTAGTTCTAAATGAATCCATGGATAAGATTGAGCTTTAGGGAATCATAGAATTTTACTTAAATTTTTTCTAGACACTTATGAGTATCTTTGGAGTTCATTAGAGATAAACTTTTTTGTGAGACTTATTTGTGTGATTTGTCCACAAGTTTCTCACCCTTAAAAACATCAGGTCAACTTTTGTGGGTCATTGCACTAGCATAAGGCAACCAATATGTTCACACTATGAGCTTGAGTATTTTAATGGCTTGTTTCCACATTTTTTTAGGGAAAAACAAGGCCTAAGGAATCTACATCCTAGTTGTGCTACTCTACACCCTAGACATGGTTTATTATAGAGTTTTCTGTACATGATTTTCATAAAACTTATAGGAAGGAAGCCATGGCCATCTTTTCACCCTTGAGGCCTAGTCTAGGCTAGGATTTGCACCACCAAAAAGATTGGACAAGTCATCATTGTTCTTATAGATCAATCATAGATTAGTTGTGGATTAGTCTTAGATCAATATAAAGGCTTATTCGTATTTATTCAAATGCCAAAAATAATTGGCTTTAAGTGATTTTTGATATGATGACTTTAGATAATTTTTTAATTCGACACTCAAATAATATTAGGCATGACAAATAATAATGTATTTATTTTCCTTAAACCATTTGTTACCAGACAAAGATGTTGTTAAAGAACACATGCATATTATAATAATGAAAAAGTAGTATCTCAAAACTTTTTACATTACATTACATAGGTGCTGGAATGAAAATGCTAATCTACAGGAATTGGAAACTGACTTACAAAAATGAAGTAAAAAGATGAACAGAGGGAAAAGAGAAGAACCTGGAGCCGGAAGGTTGAAGTCACTATCTAGGACGCCAACGCTGTTGTCTGTGCGGCCCAAAAACATGAAAATCTAGCACAATAGTTTGTCCAATCTGCAATATTAGAAGATGACACACAACAACAAGCTACTTGGTACTAACATAAATAAAAATAACAAAGATAAACTCACTAAATCAAATGAAATAACATAATGTCCAGGAGAAGGGAAGAAACGAGCAAACCTCCATGCGGTTGAATGCTTCCCAAATACCTATAGCTAAGAAAAAGAAAAAATGTTGGGGTTGTTTAAGAGTTTTCCTTAATCAAACTTCTGGTTTGGGTCTTTCGACCTCCACAACAACCAATAGATAGATATATATATATATATACAAGTGTGTGAATTCTTGGTACATGAGCACCCCTTCAACAAGATAAATATACATCTGAGGGAGAAGAAGAAGGTTTTTAATATGTTTATACATTTCATGTTGTCATGTAGTATTTGTGCTGACATTTCATGTTTAAAAGACCCCACCATGAGAACCGAGGTCACAAATTTGGCATCATGTTAAGCCAATTTGGACATCATTAGACATTTGGGGTATGTGGATGATTAAATCAATGTGTCATGTTGTTAGGTGTTTTACTGTCTTGTGCTAAACAGGTGTTAGGTGATTAGTTAGGGTTTTGGCTTATAATCTTGGTTAAGCAAAATCAGAACAGGGGGGGTTGAATACGTATGAATCTCTGTAATCAACCTGTCACTGCAAACCCAGAGAGATGAAATTGGAATGAAGAAATAGAAATTCTATCAGTTGTGTTTTACAAATTTTGGATTCTGTGTAAATTCCCTGTGTATCAAATTGTCCTGTGTATATTATTTGTATAGAATTGTTTTGTATTGAATTTAGTTCTTCTATTGTTGAGATGCACAATTAAAACCATTCCACTAGTGGATTTCTGTGAAATCAGTGGAATGGGCTTTGTACAATAGTTTTTTGTTTTATTTCTTTTTGTTCATGGTCATGGCAGAATAGAAACTGCGAAATTTGTTACAGAGGAGGTTATTGGCATGAGACTCAATTATACATTTTATGTATATACGTCAATTGCATGCTAGAACAGTTCGTGAGTATATTGCATTTGTATGCGAGTATCATCCTGTGTATATCCTGTGAAGAAAGGTATGTATAAAAGTCTTTCTGGGTTAAGTTCATGTTGTTCGCTTAATATACAAGCAGTGTGTATATTGCTGAAGTATATTGGTAGGCAATTCTTGTGTTTATCGCTGAAGTATATTGGTAGGCAATTCTTATGTATATCATTGAAGTACATTGGTAGGCAATTCCTGTGTATATCACACTTGAGGGAGGAGATACATTTCCTGTGTATACGTCAATTGTATGTCACAGACATTGTGTGTGTATATCATAGTTGTATGTGAAATCATTTTGTGTATATCCTGCATTTGCATATCGAAGACTATATAATGGGATGTACATTGTTAATATGCATTTCGTAAGATGCAAGTGATGACCTGCTGTAGCAGTCAAAGTAGTCAAAGATACAATGGGTTACTGGCGATAGGAAGTTGTCGATTGTATGTCCCGATTGCATGTTACAATTGTATGTTGAAACATACATTGTTTTGATATACAAGTGTTGACTGGCAGAAACAGTAGACATAATCGACATAGCAAGTTAGGTAATGTATGTGTAGGGTTGAATGTATTAGTGCATTGTTGTAACGGTTTGAATAGCCGTCGGAGTGATGTTTAAGCATCGGGGTGAAGTATATCAAAGGCACCGATAAACCCTGTCTGGCTGATGGAGTATGTTGGAAGGACAATAGATTTCTCTTGCTGATAGAAGGAAGCATTACGATGGTGGAGTTCTGAGAATTTGTCTCGATCTCTTGGACCTCTTCATCAAGTGGTATCAGAGAAAAGGAGAATCCTTTGGGTAGTAGAAGAAGACAAGATGTCAGATGAAAAGGGGTCACAAGAGTACCTAGCAAAGATGACCAACACTAAGTTGGCGGCCTTAGTGAGAAAGTAAATGGTAGAGAGCAGAGCAGCTCGGGCTCAGAATCAGGCCTTGAAAGAAGAGGTAGAGAAGTTGAGGGACAGAGTAGAGAAAGGGGAAGAAGATCCTGGTAAGCGAGAAGACATGGATGAAGAGATCTTTAAGCAGGAAGAGATAGAGGTTCTTGTAGACCAGAGACCCTTACTTAACGCCCTCAAGTCCATGGAGAGAAGGACCATGGATATGAAAATAGACCTGCCAGTGTCTGCAGACAAAATGGAACCTGATTCAGTGATGGAGTGGATAGACTCCTTGAATAACTTCTTTGAGACCGAGGAAATACCAGACCACCAAAGGGTGAAGATGGCTCAATCCAAAATGAAAGGGGCTGCACTAACTTGGTAGAATTTCATCCAAGATGATAGGGTGAAAGAGGGAAAGAGTAGAGTTGCAACTTGGAAGAAGATGATGGCTTTAGTGAAGGAGGCCTATGTTCCATTAGATTACAACATCCAATTACATAAGAGGAAACAAAACTTGAAGCAGAAAGAGTTATATGTTAGCTCATACATAGAAGAGTTCATGAAACTATGTGTCAAGACAAAGGTAAAGGAGAATGAAGAAGAGAAGGTGGCAAGGTACCTCAATGGATTGAGGTTTGCCATCCAAGAAGACATAAATCTACATAACCCAGAGACAGTCCAAAAGTGCTACCAATTGGCATTCAAGGCGGAAGAGAAATTCAAGAGAAGACAAGAACAGAACAGTAGAGGAAGAGGGAGACAGAAAAGGGGAGGAAGAAGTCCTTTCAGAGGCAGAGGAAATGGATTTGGATCCTAAGGTGAATCAAACCAAGAGAGCAACAAAGGAGACATCAGTCAAACCCAAGGGGGAAGTTACAATCAAAGAGGAAACTTTAGGGGCAGAAGACCATCATTTAGAGGGAGATCTCAGGGAAGAGGACCTATCAGATGTTACAATTGCAATCAAGAAGGCCATATAGCTAGCAGATGTCCAGGAAAGGCAACAAGTTCAATAGGAGAAAAGAGGATCAATCTGATCCAAGAATCTGATTGTCAAAGTGTGACAAGCTCAAACACTTCTCAAAGTGTGAATGCTCCTGACAGTTATGGATATCCTAAGAAAGGAGAATCTTTGATGATTAGGAGAGAAATGACCATCGTGAAGGTGCCTGACAAAGAACCCCCACAAAGGAAGTCTCTCTTCAGAACTACTTGCAAGGTAGGAGGAAAGTTATGTAAAGTTCTGATTGACTCCAGATCCACTGAAAATTTTGTGTCATTTGAAATGGTAGAAAAGATTAAGCTTAGAAGACTACCACATCCTTGCCCATACAAGATCTCATGGCTCACCCAAGGTCAGCAAACAGTTGTGGAAGAACAGGCTTGGGTGGAGTTTCAAATTGGACCATACAAGGATGGGTTATTGTTTCACATTGCCAAGATGGATGCTTGCCATCTCCTATTTGGAAGACCATGGCAGTATGAATTGAAAGCACACCATGATGGAGTTAGAAACACATATTCAATCATCAAGGATGGTAAGGTGATAGAGTTACTACCATTGATGGAGAATGAGGTGGAATCAAAAGGGAAAGAAGTCAAGGTGATGATGGTAGAAGGCAAACATTTCATGAAAGAGATAGTAGAAGAAGGAGCAGTTGCATATGCTCTAATTCCATGCCTAAAGGTGAACAAGGAGCAGCAGCAAGAAGTCAAGGGAGAGAAGAGGTAAAGGTTCATAGATCCGGTTGTCCAAGAGTTATTGGACAAATACAAGGGCATTATCTCTGATGGAATGTCAAGGTCCCTACCACCTATGAGGGACATCATCCATTGCACAGATCTGATCCCAGGATCTACACTCCCAAACAAAGCAGCATACAAGCTTACCCTAGAGCAGAATACAGAGGTAGCAAGGTAGCTTGAGGAGTTGTTGGAGATAGGCCTAATTGGCAAGAGTTTAAGCCCATGTGCGGTACCGACTATACTAGCACCAAAGAAGGAAGGCACTTGGAGACTTTTTACTGATTCAAGAGCTATCAACAAGATAACAATCAGGTATAGGTTCCCAATCCCTAGGATAGAAGATTTGCTTGATTGCTTGGGGGGTGCTAAGTATTTCACAAAAATAGATTTAAAGAGTGGCTATCATCATATTAGGATTAGGCCAGGAGATGAATGGAAAACTACATTCAAGACCAATGAGGGGTTATATGAGTGGAAGGTCATGCCTTTTGGTTTGTCCAACGCCCCTAGTACCTTTATGAGGTTGATGAATGAGGTCTTGAGGGAATTCATGGGAAAATTTGTCATAGTATATCTAGATGACATCTTGATTTTCAGTAATGCAAGGGAAGAGCACCTCAACCATATAGACTTGGTCCTCAAAAAGTTACATGAAGAGAAGATAATGATCAACTTAGGAAAGTGTTTGTTCATACAGGAAGAGATCATCTACTTGGGATTTGTCATCTCACATAACAAACTAAAAATGGATCAAGAGAAGGTAAATGCCATATTGTCTTGGCTAACTCCTAAAACCTTAAATGATGTTAGAAGTTTCCATGGGTTAGCAACCTTTTATAGGAAGTTTATAAAGGGGTTTAGTCATGTTTGTGCACCCATGCTTGACACCATAAAAGGAGGACAGAAGTGCAGATTCACTTGGACAAAGGAGGCAGATGATTCATTTGAAACATTGAAGAAGAAGGTGGCAGAGCAGCCAATCCTTGCACTTCCTGACTTCAACAAGATTTTCCAGGTAGAATGTGATGCAAGCCACATGGCAATTGGAGCAGTACTTAGTCAAGAAGGTAGGCCTATTGCATTTTTTAGTGAGAAACTAAATGATGCAAAGAAGAAATACTCATCATATGATTTAGAGATGTATGCTCTAGTACAATCACTTAAAAACTAGAGGCATTACTTGATGCCAAAAGAATTCATAGTGTTCATAGATAATTAGGCCCTTAGTTTCATAAACAATCAAGAGAAGCTGAACCATAGGCACATGAAGTGGGTGAAGACTTTGTAAGATTTCACCTTCACACTCAAGCATAAGAAAGGGGTCAAGAAAAAGGTAGTAGATGCTCTGAGAACCATAAATCAGATCCAATTGGAGAGTGTTGGCATTGATTCCTTGAAGGCCATGTATGATGTTGATGAAGACTTTGGAGAAATCTATAAGGTATGTACTTCCTTTGGTGACAAATATCATGTTAAGTTCTCTGAATTTCTGATCCAAGATGGATTACTTTTCAAGGGTGGATAGTTGTGTATTCCACGGTGTTCTATGAGACTGAATATCATTAGGGAGAAACATTGTGGGGCCATGGCAGGACATTTTGGTCTAGATAAGACTCTTGATCTAGTGAAGAGACATTACTATTGGCCCAAGTTGCAGTCAGATGTGAGGAGATTTGTGGAGGCATGTGTGATATGTTAGAAAGCAAAAGGGAGATCCACTAATGTAGGTTTGTATCAGCCACTACCCATTCCTTCTAGGCCGTGGGAGAGCATAAGCATGGACTTTGTATTGGGTTTGCCTAGGACAAGGAAGGGATATGATAGTGTTTTTGTTGTAGTAGATAGATTTAGTAAAATGGCACACTTTTTTCCATGCAAAACCACTTGTGATGCCTCATATGTTGCAGATCTATTTTTTAAAGAGATAGTGAGGATACATGGTTTGCCATTGAGCATAGTGTCAGATAGAGATGTGAAGTTTATTGGCCACTTTTGGAGGACTCTTTGGAAGAAGCTTGGAAAAAATTTATCCTTCTCATCAGCCTACCATCCTCAGACAGATGGTCAGACTGAAGTAGTTAACCATTCATTGGGAAATCTGTTAAGGTGTTTGATAAGGTAGCATAGAGAGAAGTGGGATAACATTCTATCACAAGCAGAATTTTCCTATAATGACACTATCAATAGGAGTACAGGGAAGTCACCTTTTCAGTTGGTATATGATATTCATCCCATGAGTATTTTGGAGTTGAGAGATCTACCTACAAGAGAGTCTATTAGTGCAGACGGAGAAACTTTTGCATCAGCCATCAAAGAGGTACATAATCAAGTCAAGACACAACTCCAACAAACTACATTGAAGTACAAAGCATATGCTGATAAGAAGAAGAGAGATGTACAATTTGATGTTGGAGATTTGGTATGGGTTAATCTGAAGGAGAGGCTCCCAAAAGGTAAATATACCAAGCTAATGCAGAGGAAGATTGGACCATGTCAGATTTTGAAGAAGTGTGGGAAGAATGCTTATGAGATCCAACTTCCTCCTAATCTTGGATTGTCACCCATTTTCAATATATGTGATTTAACTCCATACAAGAAGAATGCAGATGTAGAACAGGAACCATTGCACCTGATCCAGCAGATGATATTCCTAAGTAGGATCTACCAAAATTGAAGAACATATTAGACTCAAGAGTGACAAAGAAGACAAGGAACAAAGAGTACATGGAGTACTTGGTGGCTTGGCATGAGAAACTTGCTTTAGAGGCAGTTTGGATGACTGACGATCATATCACAAACCATGGTGTAGACCTTCAAACTCTGATCTCAAGTGGGCTTGAGATCTCTTCTCTCGGGGAGTATGGTGCAGGAGCACCCCTTCAACAAGATAAATATACATCTAAGGGAGAAGAAGAAGGTTTTTAATATGTTTATACATTTCATGTTGTCATGTAGTATTTGTGCCGACATTTCATGTTTAAAAGACCCCACCATGAGAATTGAGGTCACAAATTTGGCATCCTGTTAAGCCAATTTGGACATCATTAGACATTTGGGGTATGTGGATGATTAAATCAATGTGTCATGTTGTTAGGTGTTTTACTGTCTTGTGTTAAACAGGTGTCGGGTGATTAGGTAGGGTTCTGTCTTATAATCTTGGTTAAGCAAAATCAGAACAGGGGGAGTTGAATACGTATGAATCTCTGTAATCAGCCTGTGTCACTAGAAACCTAGAGAGACGAAGTTTGAATGAAGAAATATAAATTTTGTTAGTTGTGTTTTACAAATTCTGGATTCTGTGTAAATTCCCTGTGTATCAAATTGT
The DNA here is from genome assembly GCA_027924645.1 of Cunninghamia lanceolata. Classification (NCBI taxonomy): domain Eukaryota; kingdom Viridiplantae; phylum Streptophyta; class Pinopsida; order Cupressales; family Cupressaceae; genus Cunninghamia; species Cunninghamia lanceolata. The sequence continues at coordinate 26,618,977 of BSBN01000339.1, read as the reverse complement.
CCTGTGTATATTATTTGTATAGAATTGTTTTGTATTGAATTTAGTTTTTCTGTTGTCGAGATGCATGATTAAAACTATTCCACTAGTGGATTTCTATGAAATCAGTGGAATGGGCTTTGTACAATAGTTTTCTATTTTGTTTCTTTTTGTTCATGGTCATGGCAGAATAGAAACTGCGAAATTTGTTACAGAGGAGGTTATTGGCATGAGACTCAATTATACATTTTATGTATATATGTCAATTGCATGCTGGAATAGTTTGTGAGTATATCACATTTGTATGTGAGTATCATCCTGTATATATCCTGTGAAGAAAGGTATGTATAAAAGTCTTTTTGGGTTAAGTTCATGTTGTTCGTTGAATATACAAGCAGTGTGTATATCACTGAAGTATATCGGTAGGCAATTCCTGTGTATATCGCTGAAGTATATCAATAGGCAATTCCTGTGTATATCACACTTGAGGGAGGAGATACATTTCCTCTGTATACGTCAATTATATGTCACAAACATTGTGTGTGTATATCACAATTGCATGTGAAAGCATTTTGTGTATATCCTGCATTTGCATATCGAAGACTGTAGCGGTCAAAGCAGTCAAAGATACAATGGGTTACTGGCGATAGGAAGTTGTCGATTGTATGTCCCGATTGCATGTTGAAACATACATTGTTTTGCGATACAAGTGTTGACCGGTAGAAACTGTAGACAGAACCGACATAGCAAGTCAGGTAATGTATGTGCAGGGTTGAATGTATCAGTGCATTGTTGTAACGGTTTGAATAGCCGTCGGAGTGACGTTTAAGCATCGGGGTGAAGTATACCGAAGGCACCGATAAACCGTTTGGCCGATGGAGTATGTCAGAAGGATAATAGATTTCTCTTGCCGATAGAAGGAAGCATTGCAACGGTGGAGTTTTGAGAATTTGTCTTGATCTCTTGGAACTTTGCATCAATGCTCCTATCCCAAATGCCCTTGGGAATGGTAAGAGTTGTGATTGTGCAAATAGTGTAGACTAAAATGAAATAAATAGAAGGGATGTGAGGTTTCCAAGGTGGTCAAGGGCACAACAAATAGAAAAGATTTCTTGTAAAAATAATAAACAAGAATGATATTACCTGGAACGAGGCTTGAAAAAGCCAAAGAGAGTAAGAGAGTTGAAATTAAACATTGTAGGAGCACTGTAGAGAGTACAAGTAGAATGTTGTAGAGCTTCAGAAAGTTGTAGAGTGTTGTAGCATGCATGACAAATTGCAAGAGAGAGCCAAGAGAGGTATAAAAAATGAAAGATTCATTCAAAAACAAGAAAAAGAGAGAAGAGGAAGAGGCAGATTCAAATGTTGAAGGTATTTTCTGACGACCGAGCGTTATATAGCAGGTGACAACAAGCGGTTGTGTGGGAAATCAACATTTTAAATTTTTAGGACTTTTGGGATACTAGCGCATCGCACGGACGTCTGCATGTAGCACTAGTGTCCTACAAAAATCACACAAAATTCAACATGTATTTCTAAGTCCAAGAATAATTAGGGTCTAATAAAAAAGTTTGGTATAAACGCAACACAAGAAACAAAGCCTAAGCACCATGGGAAAGAAAAAGGCTAACACAAGGGCTAAAATGAGTCTACAAACAAAGGGAATTGACACTAAAGCAAGGCCAAAATATAGTATGAAATTGCAAGGGTATGCAATTTGCGGCATTGCACATGTACATTTTCTTTTTATCTTTTAAAATAAAAGTATACCTCTTTAAGAGCAAGTTACTTACGATCCACTCCTCTAAAAGAAAGTAATTGTTAAAAAAAATAATTTTCATCTACACATAAATCCTTAAAATGCTATACTTTGAAATGATGAGTTGTTAGTATTAATTGAGTTTTAGATCTAATCTATGTGGAACTACCACACTTCTTTAATACAAATCCTGAGTACCACAACTACAAACATAATTAGATGATTTCAATGGGGATAAGACAAGTGATTTTATTAACTTCTGCATGAAAATAATAACATAGAAATTTCTCTAACATCCCAAAAATATGACCCTTTGCGTAAATAACCCCTTTGAAAATCCAAGAATACTTGGTTGGTAAAAACCCTTCTAATCTAACTCAAATATCATGAATGAAAACAAGACTTTATTCTTAAAGCATAGTAGAACTAGTTTGACTTGGACTTAATTATGTCTATTTAAAGGAAAATCACTAAGAATGGCCTAATTTCATGATCTCGCCAATAAAAAAAGGTTTCACATCCTAGTAGTTTTTTAATAATATGGATCTAGTATTATGTATAGATTTTTTCATTTTGTCAAGTATATTGAAAAGGCCTATCTAAAGTTTAATATTGTGGAAAAAGTTATTCTCATAATTGATGAAATGCAATATCTCCCATCCATGTATAGTGATTGTTTTTTGGTATTGTATTTAGTCCCATGAGATTGAGATTAGAACTACGAACTTGTGACTTACAACTTACAATAATTTGTTGCTACACCAAAAATGTATATTGAAACATTTCCAAATTATAACATAAAAACTTTATCAATTCTATTAAAAATATACATAATTTAAAAAATATTTCTAATGAAGATCTATGATGTTGAGAACGCCAATGAAGATGTTGTCCAACAAGACATTACTATTAATGAACACCCTGTTTAGTGCCAAGTACAGTATATGTTTACTACTTGTAAAGCTATATCTTGTTGTGTCCAAGGGCATTTTGGTTTTGGGTCTCTTCAATCGATCATTTTGGATTGCTTTTGTTGGTCTTATATGATCTATCTTGAGATCTTTATGAAGCCCATTTTATAATATCTGTATTACATAATCTTTGTTTTATATATATTTATATCTATTTTAGGTGCTATGCACCTTTGATTTAAAAAAATAAAATTTCTAAAAACAAATTTAAGTTCAAACAAAACATTTTATACTTTAAATTTAAAATATTTTAAAAAATCATTAAAAAATATAATAATATAAATATACCATAAATTACATATTTAAACTAACCAATAACCAACAAATACTGTATATAAATAATCTTATCAACCATTAAGAGACATCAAATTTCCACAGTCCATAATGATTGTGGTTAGATACTTGAGGATTTAACTGTGTGCAAGTTTATACCTCAATTTTCCCATCACATTCCATGATCCATCATCAGAGAAATAGCAAAGAAGAGAAATGGAATGAGCAACTTTTAAAATGTCTAGAATAACTTTGTAAAAAGAAGATGAGCAATAGTATTGTCGCAGAGTGCGGTAGTCATATTCATTGAATTATTGCGTTGCGGATGGCCCTACAATTACATACCTAGTTATTCTTTTTCTCTTTGAACTTAGAGGCGGCCGCGTTGCTTTTATATTATCTTGATGGTTTTTCAGCCTCTTTGCGGAATTTCTATTACAAAAACTACTTCCAAGTCTTCCAAGATTCTTCGCTTGCGTTTTACCATTAAAATCGTAAGTGAAATGAAGCTTGCAAGGGCGGCATTCAAATTATTCCAAACGCGTCTTCCTACGAGACGCGTGATTCTAGATATACGTATTTTCATCCTGACGTCTCCGTATTTATACTTGAGCGGCCATTCCTGGAACCTACAATCGCTAATTCTCAAGATTTCATTCAACATGCCTTCACTACGCTCAATCGAATATTTCCAGATGTTAAAATGAAGTTTTGACAGGGGAATTTACAGTTTTAAGGCTCCTTAGCAGTCAAGGGAAGAAAATTCAAAGCCTTACCCTTTCTCTTATACAGGACGGCTTAAGCAAAAGAAATTAGCCCAATTTTGTCTCTGAAAATTCGTCGAAGGTGACTCAAATGATTTATCTGGATTTAGCCTCTGTGATTCTGCTTCTGCCAATTTCTAGTCGATTGCGTTGCAATCTGTTAAGAAGCAGTCGTTGCCCCAAATTTGGTCTGTGCCTGGTTGTCTAAATTTGCATAAAGGGTGGGGTTTGAAGTTGATAGCGCTGTGTGGCAAATCGTTATGAAAGGTGGAAAATCGTAATCTTTGAAGGAGAAAAAGATAATTTAGTGATGAATCTGAAGCTGAAGAGGCTCAAGAGGCCGGTCGCTTCTGTTTATGTAGTGGTGATGCGATGTCTGGGAAAGCGAGTATGGCAGAGGGTAATGCTCTGCTCATGCTCATGCAGCTGTAGGAAAACCGGCATCTCCGATCCATCTTCATATCATCGCTTAAAGCGCAGTCTATCCGAACCTGATATCACAGATGTGGAAGCCCCGCTTCAATTTTGTCCATTGATAGGCCTACCACAGCCTACTCCTACTCCTACTCCTACTGCTACTCAGAATCTCCCTCGTGTCGACGCCGATGATACCGTCTTTGTCAAGATCACCATGCTTGGTGATAGTCACACAGGGAAAACCAGCCTCATGGTATGTATGTACTGCAATTTCTTTCTATTTCTATTTAACTTCATTCATAAGGTAAAAGTAAGTTTATAATTTGAGTGGCAACCATTGGGATGGAATGAAGAATCTCCAAGTCTTTAATTCCTTACCTTGCCCTATTCACCTGGGCATGGAGAATGGCTAAAAACAATTACTTTCTCAGATGTCCCCTGTTTCAGCACCAGATATTTGAGCCAATTACTTTCTCAAATGTCTTCTGGGTCTCATAGATTGTGGTCTCCTCATTAAAAACTTTCATTACTTTAAGCTTTTCTTGGAAGTGGGTGAGAATAGTTTGAGAAGCAAGCAGAGGAGGGTCAGGGGATACGATTGCATTACAGTTGTGCGAGAATAGGATAATTAAATTAAACATGATATTTTTGATTCAGGCTAAGTATGTAACATCAGAAAGAAATGACGAGTACATTCAAACAACGGGAGTTTCTTGCATGGATAAAGTTTTCGGTATCAAAGGAGTGAAAATTGCGTTTAGCATTTGGGATTTTGGGGGTAACGTCTCATTTTCCACACTACATATCTGGCAGCTTTCCTTGTAGTATAGCAATGAGCATGCTTGTTGGTTCTCACCTTTTTCTCCATTCTTTTCTTGAAACACAGGTCATCTGCAGTTCACAGACGTTGTTCCGAGGGCTTGCCAAGATGCCGAAGCCATCTTGATTTTGTTCGATCTCACAAGCAGATCAACGCTTAACAGGTATTGCAAATTTTCATGGCATATTGAATTATGCCAAATGGGATGTTTATTTCATTTGAACTTACATGGGTCAATTTGCCAACAGTGTAACGGAATGGTACCAACAAGCACGACGGTTCAACCAGGTAGACCTGTTTCCTATATCTTCCATTATATCCTTACTGCTCAGCTATAGTGGTGGGTCCTATGCCTATAACCCTACTGAAAATATTCCCTAAAGAGGAGTGCTATGGAATGAATCTACACCTTACATTGTCAAGGTACGCCCAGAATGAATGAATGAATGAATTTTAATGGCGTCCAAGACCAAGCAATCTAAGGGATCAAGAGCCGCAACCTTAAGATATCTTCAAGATCTTTTCGATGTCGTCTCTCCTACCATGAATCTTAACCAAGAAGCCGGTCATTATGTGCAGCTTTGCTTCCTCAAAGAGCTCCATAATTGTACCTCCACAAAGTTCCCAACAAATCAAACATGCACCTCTGACACTATATATATATATATATATATATATATATATATATATATATATCCCTAATCCTAAAACTATCTATGGAATAGAAATACAAGGTAGCTACTAGGTCTCGTTTATTAAATCTCAATTCTAAGTTAGTTACCTATGGGTTTATTTTAACTCATCCATATATTTTTCCTAATTTATATTTGTGCAGAATGCTATTCTTGTTTTAATTGGCACAAAATTTGATCATTTCATCCATTTACCTGAGGACATTCAACTTACAATTGTAACTCAGGTGAACATCATTTTCTTTTTCTTTAATTTTATCGTTTTGGATAGAGATAATTATTTATTAAACTGCATTGTACAGGCAAGAATATATGCTCATGCAATGGGGGCCATTTTGTTCTTCTCTAGCATAACACATAATATTAATGTACACAAGATATTCAAGGTTGTAACAGCGAAATTGTTTGATTTGCCTTGCAATATAGCAAGGAACCTAACTATTGGGGAACCCATTATTGAATACTAACTTATATACCAGTAAATATGGAAAAAAAAATTCTCTTTTTCAAAAAAAAAAAAAAAATGTGTAGGATTCAATACAAAGGTTTTTATCTATTTATTGTCATTCAGCTTTCCAATTGAGACAGTTTTCAAGTATGTATTTAAATCAACTACACGAGGATGTGGGAGCAATCAACTACATGAGGATGTGGGAGCCTCTTTAGTTTTACATAAATTTAATAAGAAAATAAATTTTTGATTTGATAAGCTATATGCTTTACGGAAATTTTAACTCAAATTTATTTGGAACTTTTAGTTGATTTGACATGATCCCTCGAAAGATGTTTACATTACATGTTACTTGCAATGGTGAAAGAAATATAACCATATTGGAATTATTATGCACATATAGCTTAGATATGTCATGTTGTACAGAAATAAAAGATAAATGGAAAAAATGTCATGTACGGAAATAAAAGATAAATGGAAAAATAAAAATCAGTTTAATTAATATACAAGTAATATATTTTAGTTAAGAATTTTGATAAATTATATAACATGATTTAAAAGGTTAAAAATTAAAAGTAAAAAGACTCAAGTTGATTTTGATGATTGATAGATTTGTGTTTATTGTATTGGACATAATGTTTTTTATAAAGTCAGTTGGAAAAAAGGGTCCAAAACCCTATATAAAACAACTCAAAGGGTAGAGAAAAAGCCTCACATAGACCAAAAATGACGCATTAACAACACACTAACAACATAACACAGAGTAACCTAAAAACCCAACAAAATTGACTTTAAGAAAAAACCAATAGTAGAAAACACAAAAAAAAACACCTAAGGATTCCCAACAATCCCATGCTTAGTGAGGAACTTGAACATCTCATAATCCCCCAAGTTGTCAACCCCAATGCCTTGGATCTTGTCATCGATCTCCTTCACAGTAGAAGAGGCAGTAGCAACACGATACAGGGCTTTGAAAGCAAACCCCGCCAACACTCTCCAATTCTTCTGCAGCTCCCCAACCTTAGCCCTGAGGTCAGCCACCTCTTCAGCAGTCTTATCACATAGGGTGCATTTCCTTTTGTCCTCTTGATCATGTGTATCCTCCAAGTAGGGAGTGTTCATTTTAGGGAAATGATTGGTTCCTTCTTCCTCCTGCATAGACTCCTTAGGTCTACCCCCTTCATCTTCTCCCAGAGTTTCTTCCACAAACTCTGACTCACCCGATAACTCAATTCCTTGAGGATTAGCCAAAGGAATTCCTGCAATGCGGCTGGACCTTCTGAACCGATGTGTTCTTTTGCCAGCATTTCCCAAATCGTTGCCATCTCCACCTTGCTTAGCAACAACATCTAAATCCATAAACTTTGACACAACCACTTCATATTGCATAGCCTCCTTCCCTTCCTTTAATTTTTTAGGAGGGTGGGACCTTCATTCCTTTTCCATTTCCATCGCCCTCTTAACAGAGGGGACCTCCCCCTTCTTAACATCAGTAGCCTGGGATTTGGGGCTCTTGCTTAATTTCTTTGGGGTGGTTTTTCCTTTGAGGGTTTTACAATCAGATTTAGGAATAGGAGTATCAGTCGATGAGAAGTCCCAAATTTCCTCAATTTAGGCTAGTCCCTGGGGAGAACAAAATGGGAAACCACCTCTTTTTGAAACCCAACAGATTTCTTCCCTTTACCTTTAGCACTAGGGTTAGTAGCATCTGGGTTTGGAGGGGAGTCGTGGAGAACACTAACCTTAATGGTCTTGGGCGGACATAAGGCTAAATGGAAATGGTAGAGATGGAAAATTAGGCCTTGGTGGAGGGGGATGACTGGGGTATAGGATGTTTTGCATGGGCTTCCCTTGCCACCCTAATGGAGTTCTCCAGAGAAGATAAAAGGAAGAAAGGAAAGCTAATCTCAGCATTGTAACGAAAATGGTTAAGCAAGGCAAAGTGATAATGAAGGTAAACCTTATAATGCCCTTCAAATGTAAAATACTTCATAATCATTAGACACACTTGGTCCGAAGGAGTCAGAAGCTTCTCCCACTCAAAACCCCCCTGCATTCTAGTCGTAGACTCCCCCTCTTTGAAGGTCGCCATACTTTCTGGGTCAAGAAATCTACTTCAGCGGTAATGCTTTCTCCCTTTGGTAGACATCCCAGTTGCCTGGCCTATGACTTCTTTAGACACCTCAAATCCAATACCTCCCAACAGAACCTGCCTGTTGTCCTAGGAATCCACAAACTGATGAGAGAGGTTCTCGTCATGCCCTTTCAGAACTTCAAGAAATAAAGTCACCCCCCTCCCTGGAGAATATACCAAATAGTAGGGTCATTCTTAAACTCGTCGGGAGAAGAGGGTTATGTTCTCACAATATCTCCTCCTATGGCAATACCTTAGTTAACACAATAACAAATACGTCATGGGAATCTCTTTGTCTTTTCTATAGGAAATGAGCCAATCTAAGTGATAAATGGCACGATGGATTCCTATCATCCTTCCATGCCCCCCATATCACTCTAATAAGTATTGCGCTAGATTTTATGGGAGCTATAATAATATAGATTAGACACAGGGAGCTCCTACCACCTTGCTTCGTTATCAAGGGAAGAACGTACACTCGCCACCTCATGTCAAAATTAATGTAGAGGCGATCGGGGATGAAATGATGATAGCTGATATAATGCTAGCCTATCCTCTAGCCATTACCATCAAGTGGACCACCTTCCCTGCTAGTAGTCTAGTCAACAACAGGCTACTGACCCATGGCCTACCAATCCATGTTAGCCTTTCTGCTTTTAAGGATTTGAATCCCAATGGCTGCATTAATCATTTGAATTTTATCAGTAAGGACATTATAACCTCCCATGGTCCTATCAACAACCTACCCTTTCAAGTCATCCACAATAGTCCCAACACTGATGCAGAGGAACATGGTCAAGGTAACCCAACTAACATTCCCCCAGTTGTTAATCCTCCCACCATGGGGCTCGAGGTCCACAACATCAAGGCCTGCTACCATCATTGACAATGAGGGCTTAAACTTTACTAGGTAGATTAGTAGTCTTTCTCCAGCATTTCTAAGAGGAGTTATTAATACCCATATTGGCCATAGCATCTGCAACAACATTTCCTTCCCTCTATATATGGGAAATCATAAATTCCTCAAAGCCACTCATAAGCATTTTTATGTCCCTAACCATATCCATAAGTTGCTAACCAGGGTTAATAGTGCCAAGAACAACATTAACAAGGAGTTTGGAATCTCCTTCCACATGGAGTTTTCGAGACACAAGGAATGGGAAAGTTTAACTCCCCATAACATAGCAAGAGCCTTAACATCATTATTACTTCTGATCCCTAAACCTCTAGCCAAGAAGCCAAATAGATACTTGTGTTAGATCTAATAATACCTCCTCCACTAGCCTGTCCCTGCAAGCACCAAAATCACGCACAGCCTCCATGAGGACCCTTATGATGAGTCACATCCTTGTAATGTACATGTAAGCATGAAATAACATCCTCTTAGCAGAAATTCTCTTGGTGATGTGTCTTTTCTTCCTCCTTGTGTTGTTTCCCCTTTGTCGTTTTCTCTCTCTGCTTTCAGTACTTCTTGACACTTGTCGATTTGCGTTTCCTGTGCTTGCGACCTTGTCCTTAAGCCTTGTATATGTCTTGTAGGTGAGTTTTCACCTTTCCCTAGTGTTTTTCATCCATTCCCATCTTCAGAGGCCTTCTAGACGTCCTCCCTAGCCATCTCCAACTTTCAGTTTTCAGTTTCACTCAACCAATCCAAATCTCACCATATTATTTCCAGATCTACCCTAAGAGATCCTACTTTTGCAAGTGGAGATTTGGATTTTCACACATGACTGACCTATTTCAAAGGTAGATCTCCTCATTTTCATCTCCTCTACCATCTCCTACCATGGACTTTCACCTAGGTGCCCTCCTCTGAGGGTCGCCCATGGGTCTCCCTTGTGTGACCCTAACTAGTGAAAGGGGCGACCCGTGGGCAACCCTCTCGTGTTTTCAACCGCAAGTTCACTTGAGTTTCTAGCTCAAAATAGCCTCGTTTTTGCCTATTTTTCTTCTTGTTTGTATGGAATTTTGTGCCAAAGATAGAGATAACTATTTCATGCACCCACACCTACATAATTAGCTCTATTTCATCTTTAGTTAACAATTCATGTATTCCCATGCATTGTCATGCACTTCTCTTTTTTCACTTCTTTTTGAGTGATAAGCTTTTACTAGGTAGTGTTGGTATGTGACTGATCATGCAAGTACTGTACAAATTTTTTTCCCTCTTTTTCGCTCTGTTCGGAGTCAGTTGCTAATTTTTGTTAACCGACAAAAGAAAAATGACATTGTAAAACCCTAATTCTAGAAGTTTCCAAAAGGCTTGTTATAAGCAGCTGGGATGTATGTTGCGGGTGGGATTTCGATATTGTATTGTAGCATTTGCAGCGGTATTGAGTTGCAAGGATTGCTGGTTGTAATCAGTTTAATTTGCTAGATAATAATATTGGACTCTCTGTTGGTGGATGTAGTCCGAGTTTGGGTGAACCATGTTAAAACTTGTCTCTTGCTATTATTATTTCTGTGTATTTTTATTCCTCTATTTAATCTTTATTTGTACTTAATTGATATCTTATGCATGCAATTCCTAACAAGTGGTATTAGAGCAGGTTGTGTTCGATTATCGTTTGCAGGAAGGTCTCATAGTTGAGTGGGAGTCTCACGGTTAATTGGGAGCAATGGTGGATAAGGGTAAACTGAAGGTAGATAAATTCAATAGGCAGAACTATTAGTTATGGAAGATGCAGATGAAAGATTATCTCTATTAGAAGGATTTATGGAGGTTGTTAGAAGGAATAGCTAAAAAATTGGCAACAATGACTAATGAGGATTGGAATCTTCTAGACAGAAAGGCACTGGGAACCATTCGATTGTGCCTAGCACCATTTGTGGCGTTCAATATAACAAAAGTGAAGACAACAGATGAACTGATGAAAGCTTTGGCTAAATTGTATGAAAAACCCTTAGCCTTGTGTATGAAGAAAATCGAGAGGTCGAATGATAAAATCAAAACAATGATAATGAGAACTCAATAACCCATAACATAAAGAGATCAATCTAAGTAAAAAGTCAATATCAATGAATAAATCAATTTAAAACAAGAAAGACTTTACCTAGATTGTATTGCTCTCTTTGTAGGTATGTAGATTGCTCAATAACGTTGCGAAATCATGTTTGCAACAAATGGATGTAAGTGCATTCGTGCTCAAAAGATCGATGTCAAAAGATCATAAGGTGCTCAATAATGCGTTGTATGCTCAAAGCGCTGTAAAGGATGCCTAAGAATAAGTGATCGAAGAGGATTTGTAAAGGAGATGAGGGAGGTTTATATAGGTTTCAAACATGATTGATCAGTAGATGAAATAAATCTATAGAATGGATGGTTGAGATAAATCAAATAACTCATGCTGAATGTGCACATGATATGTGTCACTCCAAAAAGGGTATTTTATTAAGATAGTTGTTTTTTTGATAAAGATAGATTTGATTTCATAAATTATAATACTTTTTTTTCTAATTCATGAGTTGATGAAAATAAGATAAATTAAAGCCAATTAACTTAACTTGTAATTTACCTTTTTTAGAGTTCTAAAAATAAGACTGATTGTGCACATGAGTTAACATGATATTTTTAGAGGAATTGGAAAGATAATTGAAAATAATTAAATAAATTTATTTAATGGATTGTGCATGATAGAGGAATATGAAGATTATGAATAAATACTTGATTTTATTTATTTTTAGATGATTGAGATAGTTTAAATAAATTTGCATTATTTATTTAAATTTGGAAGAGTAGTTTGATTTAATTAAATAATAAAAATTATTTAATTGTAGATAAGAGAGGATTTGTGATGAATTAATTAAATAATTTATTTATTTAATTAATGTAGTAGACTTGAAATTTTGAAAAAGGATAATGATTTAATTAAATAATAAAAATTATTTAATTTTAGAAGAATATAGAAGAATTTAGTGAAATTAATTAAATAAAGAGGATCTATTTAATTAATGTTGAAAATAAGTGATTTGGACAAATTTGATGAAATTAATTAAATAATTAGATTATTTAATTAACATTGAATGCAGGTGAATTGACAAAATGCAAGTGATGTGATGACTTGGTCATTTTTGGGTGTCTACATTTTGCCCCTTTTTGATGCAATGCATTTTACAACGTTGTGTCAAAGAAAATGATTGTTGAAGACATGATACAATTTTGATGCCCCAGTGTAGCTACCTACCCCTGTGTAGCTGGCGTAGGATGCCCCCTCGAGAGGAAAGACATGGAAGTGACAGAAGAACTAGGTTGACGCTCGACTAGAAGATTGTGTTTGAGATAGGTGAGGCTGGATAGAAGAAAGTGGAGACAGAATAGAACATGAATAGAAAAAAAACTGTTGATCGATCCTTGTTTGAAACACTATATGAGGCCATGGATAAATGGATAAGCTTGTTGCATTGGTTTCACAAATGTTTATAAAGAGCAATCCTTATTTTTGATATAGCACATGGATAGTTTGCCACCAAGGTATAAAAGACCAAGGTGTTGTGATATCCGAGTGCATGGACGTTGACTCTGCAAGCAAGTGGTTTGAACTTAGATCCCGTAGACATAATATAACTTTGTTGTACATGTGAATGAGCCATAGTATTGAACATAAAATAAACTTCAATACATAAATGCAAGAAGTATATTAATATGTAAGATGCTAGGTCATAACACACACAAAGATAAATATGCTGCTAAGAAAGATGCTAAAGATTATTCCTCAAACATGACACACAAAAGTAATGACTATGCCCCCAGTCTGTACTGCATTGCAACATACCAAGATATAGATAAATCAAGGTAGTTTTGAATTGGTAATGGACAAGGAACAAAAGATAAACCATAAAGCAAATTGACTGACTTACAAAGTAAACATACAGCTAACATTCTCTTGCTAAAGAGGTTGCTCAGGGTAGATTGGATTGGTTGGGTAGATAATAGCCTTATCATAGGAACGATGTGTCCGTTAAAGGGTGTTATCTGTTGAAAGGATAATGTCTAGTTTCAGGAAATGCAACATGTCGTATAAGACGTTTAGTCTGGTTTTGATAATGAAACATTCTGTATAAGACAAGTGTGTTGATCTGTTGCTTGGTTGGGATTGATTTAGCTGATGTTGGCAATCGATATATAGGACAATATATGGCTCTGCAAGTAAGTGTCTTTGCTTCTGGTTTGTTTAAGGACTTTTTCTTTGAAAGGATGTGTTTGTTTGTTGTTTTGCTGCTTGAGTTAGTCAAGTCGAGATGAATCGATTGTGATAAACGGAAGACTGGAAAGATGACATGTCAATGGATTGAGGTGGGTGAAGAATGATGAATCATATGTGCCTGAGTACTGGATACATCCTTCATATTCCAGACTGCCTACATACCCTATATCCATGGATCAAGGCACATTACGATGAAAGATGAGAGAGATAATATGTAGTTCTGGGTAGTACTGAACGGGTCAAGGTATTTGAGCCTAGGTAGTTAAACGATGACATCTTATGTACTTGAGTACTGGATACATCCTGTTAGATTTAGAGCAGACAACTGAGAGGGGGGTGAATCAGTTGTCAACACTTTTTCTTCTTTTCAACACTTGCATTCACTTAGCATTATAATAACAAATCAAACATAAAACTTAATGCAATTAACCAAGAGCAAAAATACATCAACACATGAAACACCAAGATTTTGACGTGGAAAACCCGGTTAAAGGAAAAACCACGGGGTGACTAACCCAAGATATTATTCTCTGTTAGAAGAATAAAAAGAATAAGATGGCACATGCCAATTAGGGCTCACTACCTGAGCATACTGCTCACAAGAGGCTCACTGCCTACAGAAGACACACTGTCTACAATAAATTAGTATTACATACTTGAACTGGTAAATAGCATCTTCACCATGCTTTAATTAGTTCCATTGAAGCCCAAATCCTTCTGCTCATTCTTTCGCTCTTCTTCTCACTACCACACCCTCATCACCACAAGTCACACCTCGAAATGACTTTGCAATCCCTTATTTATACATGACATCAACTTAGGAATAAACATCTAAGTCGGCAAACATTCACAAGAACATCCGCAAGATGAATAACTCATCCGGTCGGCCAGCCTGAACAAGAACATCTTCATCTGGAAGTATATCTCCAATTCTGGGCTGTAACACTAATGTGGACTAACAACACAACCTCAACATGATCCAATAACCTTCACAGGCTTGCCTGAATGACCAGGTCTACTTACTCAAATCTCTCTCTTCTGCTTCTGGAACCTCAAGAACACAATCTACCATTACTGTTACAAAGGAGTAGATTCTTCCGGACCTTCAAACTATGCACAAATCAAGATGACACATCACAAGAACTTCCCAAACACTCCTTCCAATCCGCAGAATAGGAAAATGCACTTCTGGATCCCACCGGACCTTTCTGTAACACTCTGTCATTCCTGAACATCTCCCAGAACTGGTTCTACTTGATCAATCACAACTTCTTCATATCATCATGCGGACCTTTGAAATCTTAACTAGAATATCGTACAATGCATATCCAACAACCCTTTAATCCGCATCTTCTGATCCTCAACCTGTTTTGAGCTTTTACCTTGCTGTCATCACTGTTCTTCACTGTTCCTGATTGAGACTAATTTTCTTAGTATCCTCAACATATAACTCATCCAATCCTTATCACTAATGCAATAGAAGTATGTTGACATCAATGACAGCACTGGTTAGGCCCATACTTGCAACAATCTCCTTCTTTGTCATTGATGGCAACATATGATGTGAAAAACTATTTTTGACCATCAAGATAAGAACTTCTTCTCTACTGTCACAACTCCCCTTATCAACAATCACCATTCTTCACATTTCTTGTCTCTCACTTCTGCTCCCCCTTTGATCAGCAACCACTTGTTTTTCACATGTGTTCTCTCCCCCTTTGACATCAATCGCAAAGGGCTCATACTTGCAACTTTACCACTTCAGAATCATATCTGCTACTCCCCCTGAGTAGCAGCTCCCCATCATCAGTCTGGATCACAAAATGTGACTGTGATATGTGTTGCAAGGTGTGACCCTTGGTCTTCTTGTTCAGTGCTGCGCTGCAGTGGTTTGTGACAAGGGCTTAACCGCTTCCCGTGCTTGTTAAGTCAAGTGGTTGTATCGGGCATTAACAGATCGATCTTTTGGTGCAACGGCAACTAACAGTTGGTATCAGAGCCAAGGTCACGGGGTTCAAACCCCGTGCTTGCATTGGGGGGATTGTTGCAAGGTGTGACCCTTGGTTTTCTTGTTCAGCACTGCGCTGCGGTGGTTTGTGACAAGGGCTTAACCACTTTCTGTGCTTGTTAAGTCAAGTGGTTGTATCAGGCATTAACAAGTTGATCTTTTGGTGCAACGGCAACTAATAATATGTACCGGACTGATGCACCTCAGTGCATCTTAGTTCATCATCGGAGGGCCAATAACCCCTAACTTCTCCCTTAGATACTCAAAAGAGTCCTTAGGAAGAGGCTTTGTAAAGATGTTTGCAATCTGATCCTTGGATGGTACAAACTCCAATCTGACTTCATTCTTGTTCACTTGTTCTCTCAAAAAATGAAACTTGATGGATATATGTTTAGTCTTTGAATGCAACACCGGATTCTTGGATATGTTTATTGTACTTGAATTATCATAGAAAATTGTGATAGGCTCCTCATATTCTACTTTGATATCTCTTAACATCTGCTTCATCCACAACACTTTAGTGCAACCACTTGCTGCTGCAATATATTCTACTTCAGTTGTAGATAGAGATATTGCTTCTTGTTTCTTGCTTAGCCAAGAAACCAATCTCTTCCCCAAAAAGAATGCTCCACCACTGGTACTCTTCCGGTCATCCACATCTCCTGCCCAATCTGCATCTGTATATTCATGAAGAGAGAAATCCTGATCTCTAGGATACCACAGACCGTACTCAACTGTCCCTTTTAGATATTTAAAAATCTTTTTGATTGCCATGACATGAGATTCTCTAGGATCAGCTTAGAATCTAGCAACAAGACCAACAACCTGCATAATGTCTGGTCTAGTCTAAGTGAGATATAACAGTCCTCCAATCATTGATCTATATTTTGTCTGATCAGCCTTAGGAGAGTCATTATTTTTGCTTAGCTTACATCCGGTTGCCATGGGAGTGTTCATTGGCTTTGAATCTTCCATCCCAAACTTCTTCAACAATTCTTTTGCATATTTAGTCTGAGAAATGAAGGTACCTTTCTTTGTTTGAGTGATTTGCAAACCCAAGAAGAAATTCATTTCACCAAGCATAGACATCTCAAACTCACTTTTCATTTGGTTTGCAAAAGTTTTACACAAACTATCTTTTCCTCCAAAAATGATATCATCAACAAACACTTCAACACCTAAGATATTTTCATGATCAATTTTGAAATATAGATTACTGTCAACAGTACCTTTGTTGAAAACAATCTTCAAGAGATGTTTATCCAGTCTTTCATACCAGGCTCTTGGGGCTTGCTTCAGTCCATATAGTGCCTTTTTCAATTTGTAGACCATGTCACCATGATCAGACAATTGAAATCCATCCGGTTGCTCAATGTACACTTCTTCTTCCAAACTACCATTTAGGAATGCAGATTTGACATCCATCTGATATACCTTGAAATCCTTAAAGGTAGCAAATGCAAGAAATAGTCTTCAATTCTTGTCACTGGAGCAAAGGTCTCTTCAAAGTTAGTTCCTTCAATCTGGGAGTAGCCCTTGCAGACTAATCTGGCTTTATTTCTGATTACTTCACCTGCTTCATTTAGTTTGTTTCGGAAGACCCATTTTGTTCCAATCACATTCTTGTCTCTAGGTCTGAGAACAAGATCCCAAGTGTGATTCTTCTCGATTTGCATCAATTCTTCTTCCATTGCCTTGGTCCAATTTTCATCATTGCAAGCTTCATTTATTGTTTTAGGTTCAATCTTTGAAATCAGACAATACTCATTTGAATCTTGAGCAATTCTTCTTCTTGTTTGTACACCTTTGCTTTTGTCACCTATGATCTGATCTTCAGAATGGCTGAGTCTCACATACCTTGGAACTTTGGGAGTTTCTGCCACTTCTAACTCTTGATTTGACTCATTGAATCTTATCTCTTCTTCTTGATTTACCAGATCAGTTTCAACAAGTTTTTCAGAGGAGTCTTAATCTTCTTGAATCAGACCATCATTCTGATCATCTTCTTCATACTTATAAAATCTTGAGGGTTTTTCAATTCCTTCATCAACCTTCACATTAGTACTTTCTTTAATCTTTCTCAATCTCTTATTATAACACCGGTATGCTTTGCTTTGAGTAGAGTAACCCAAAAACATTCCTTCATCACTTCTAGCATCAAACTTGCCTAGATCTTTATCTCTCTTGATGTAACATTTACTACCAAACACTCTGAAATATCTTACAGTAGGTTTAATACCAAACCAAAGTTCATAAGGAGTCTTACCGGTATTGTTTCTGATCTGAACTCGATTAAGAGTATAGACTGTAGTACTGATAGCTTCTCTCCAATAGATCTGGGGGACATTTGCTTCCATCATCATGGTCCTAGATGCTTTCTGGATGGTCTGGTTCTTTCTCTCAACTACACCATTCTGCTGTGGAGTCCTAGGAGCAGACAATTGTCTCTTTATTCCATGTTTCTCACAGAAATCTATAAACTCTCCGGATATGAACTCTCCACCTCTATTAGACCTCAGACATTTCAATTTCAATCCAGTCTCATTTTCCACCATAGCCTTGAATATTTTGAACTTCTCAAGAGCTTCAGATTTCTCCTTCAGAAAGGCTACCCACATCATCCAGGAATAGTCGTCAATTAGCAACATGAAGTATCTATCACCTTGCACACTCCTGACTCTTGCCGAACCACATAAGTCAGTGTGAACCAAATCTAATAATCTGGTAGAAGACTGTTCCTTGCTTTCGAATGAGATTCTACTTTGTTTTCCCAACTGACATTCTTTGCACAAACTATTTGTAGGTTTTACCAATTTCGGAAGATCTCTTACAGCCTGAGTATTTCCTATCTTGATGATATTATCAAAGTTCATATGACACATTCTTCTATGCCATAACCAACTCTGATCAACTTGAACAA
Organism: Cunninghamia lanceolata; assembly: GCA_027924645.1. NCBI lineage: Eukaryota > Viridiplantae > Streptophyta > Pinopsida > Cupressales > Cupressaceae > Cunninghamia > Cunninghamia lanceolata. Next base: position 26,600,588 of record BSBN01000339.1, on the reverse strand, counting down.
TTAAGCAACTTTTACCAGTACCAGCTAAGTGAAAGATGTTACCTTTTGTCTGGGTACCGGATGCAATCTCTGATCCAGAACTTTCAAAAATTTTGCACTTTCCATTCTTGAATCGGAGATCATAGCCTTTGTCCACCAATTGTCCAACATTGAGAAGATTGTGCTTTAATCTTTCAACATATAATACATTACCAGTTTTGTTCTTTCCATCAAAAGAAATAGTTCCTCTACCTCTGATTCTACTTGCAGAGTTATCACCAAACTTTACCACTCCTTCTTCATACCTTTCCAGATCTATGAACTTATTTTTGTCATCTGTCATATGATGAGAGCAACCACTGTCAATGACCCAATCATCCTTCTCTTCAATTTGTGTAGCTAGGGCTTTTTCTTCAACTTTGTGATTGATAGATTCAGAGGACATTGGATCTTCTTCCTTGATGGCAATGAACACCCAGTCATTTCTGGATTTGTCTCCTTTTTCTGATTCATCATCTGTTACTCCTTCATCATCTCCTTCATGAGCATAGTAACAATTCTTCTGGAACTTTGGTCTATTACTATTTGGCCTAGAAAATCTTTCCAGACACCTTGATGCAAAATGACCAATCTTATTGCAGTTAAAACACTTGAAAGGCAGTTTTCCCTCATACTTACCGAATCCTCTTGATAGTCTTTTTGCAATAAGAGCTTCAAGATGAGCAGTTTCAACTTCTTCTTCTTCCAAGTCTTTTCTTGCATTTTCTTACCATGCTGATTTTCTTGAAGAGTTTTCTCCCAGATCAAACCTTTGTTTTCCTTTTACATAGGCACTTGCTTTCAATGCAGATTCAGTCTTTGGAGGATCATCTCCAAACTTGGCCATTTCAAAAGCAGCTAGCTTACCAACCAGTTGATCTCTTGTGATTGTTGTGTGAGCCCTGAATTCTTCGATTGCAAATACCTTCATTTTATAAGATTCAGGAAGGGATCTGTGAACCTTGCCAACGATCTCATCTTCACTCAGGGTTCCACCTGCATTTCTAATTCCACAAACCAACTCATTCAGTCTTGGCATAAAAGAGGTAATATTTTCATCACTTCTCATCTTCAGTCTTTCAAATTTCCTTTTTAGACTCTGTAATCTTGCACATTTAACGAATTGATCTCTTTCATGCAAAAGTTCTAGTTTCTTCCAAATCTCATAGGCAGTTGGTAGATCAATAACATTTGAGAGTTCTGAGTCAGACAATGCACTTAAAAGAGCCTCTCTGGTCCGTAGATTATTTTCAGCATATGTGATTTCATTTAGGGTTGTCAGACCACCTTGTGGAGGAACATAAGATTTTGTAATCATGGACCAGTATGCAAATCCCATGCACTGCAAGTGACATTCCATGCGACCTTTCTAAAGAGAAAAATTAGTTCTATCAAACTTCGGACTATCCTTCTTGTAAGATGACATCCTGGATCTCCTCAAGTGGTTAAGCTCCTTTCAGAGGAACTTAGCTCTGATACCAATTGTTAGATTTAGGGCAGACAACTGAGAGGGGGGGTGAATCAGTTGTCAACACTTTTTCTTCTTTTCAACACTTGCATTCACTTAGCATTATAATAACAAATCAAACATGAAACTTAATGCAATTAACCAAGAGCAGAAACACATCAACACATGAAACACCAAGATTTTGATGTGGAAAACCCGGTTAAGGGAAAACCCGCGGGGTGACTAACCCAAGATATTATTCTCTGTTAGAAGAATAAAAAGAATAAGATGGCACATGCTAATTAGGGCTCATTGCCTGAACACACTACTCACAAGAGGCTCACTGCCTACAAAAGACACACTGTCTACAATAAATCAATATTACATACTTGAACTGGTAAATAGCATCTTCACCATGCTTGAATCAGTTCCATTAAAGCCTAAATCCTTCTGCTCATTCTTTCACTCTTCTTCTCGCTACCACACCCTCATCACCACAAGTCACACCTCAAAATAACATCAACTTAGGAATAAACATCTAAGTCGGCAAACATTCACAAGAACATCCACAAGATGAATAACTCATCCGGTCGGCCAACCTAAACAAGAACATTTTCATCCGGAAGTATATCTCCAATTCCGGGCTCTAACACTAATGTGGACCGACAACACAACCTCAACATGATCCAAGAACCTTCATAGGCTTGCCTAAATGACCAGGTACATTTGCACTTCCTCTACTTACTCAAATCTCTCTCTCCTGCTTCTGAAACCTCAAGAACACAGTCTGCCATTACTGTTACAAAGGAGTAGATTCTTCTGGACCTTCAAACTATGCACAAATCGAGATGACACATCAGAAGAACTTCCCAAACACTCCTTCCAATCCACAGAATATGAAAATGCACTTCCGGATCCCACCGGACCTTTCTGTAACACTCTGTCATTCCTGAACATCTCCCGGAACCGGTTCTACTTGATCAATCACAACTTCTTCATATTGTCATGCGGACCTCTAAAATCTTAACTGGTACATCATACAATGCATATCCACCAACCCTTTAATCCACATCTTCTGATTCTCAACCTGTCTTGAGCTTTTACCTTGCTGTCATCACTGTTCTTCACTGTTCCTAACTGAGACTAATTTTCTCAATATCCTCAACATATAACTCATCCAATCCTTATCACTAATGCAACATAAGTATGTTGACATCAATGACAACACCAGTTAGGCCCATACTTGCAACACATCCTTCATAATCCAGACTGCCTACATACCCATATCCATGGGATCAAGGTACCTTAGATTGAGAAGATGATATGTAGTTCTGGTTTGTGTGTAGGTGTAGAAAAAGTGGTTTTATTGTGGGGGGATGGTTGAAGTGCTTGTGTTTTTGTTGATGTGTTTGTGTTTTTTGTTTTGATTGTGTTTGTGTTTGAAGTGTGTTGTTTGTTTGAAGTGTTTGTGTTTTTGTGAACCACGAACAAGGATCCATTCCTAGACCTAGGTTAAGGAAAAAATTGCCCCCCATTTTGGAAGAGGTGTTGTTATGGTTGATTGACATAGGATAGTTGATGATGGAAAAGATATGGAAAGTTTGACCTAGGACAAGACAACAATAACTGTTGACATAGATCAAGATGTGGGATGACGACGATGGATATTGACAAATTTCCAAGCTATTTTAGATAGGGAGATAGAAATGCAAACAAGGTCAATGGTTTTATTATGTATGGATGGATAAAGTTTGTTGTGAAATGGACATGGCATGAACATGACTCGATAGATGATGGATGCTAACTCTACACATAGCGCCTGTTTGCCAAGGCACCTATTTACCAGGTTTTCACCATAGGATGAATTATTATTATTATTTTTATTTATTTATTTATTTTAGGATCAAACATAGAACTTCTTGAGATGAACATTGTTAAGTGACTCATCTAGAGGAATGCCGTAAGGTGTAGCTAAAGTATAAGCTCCTGATCCATATGCTGTCGTGACAATAAAGGGTCCTAACCAATTAGGCTTGAACTTGCCCTTCTTTTCTCAATTTGCTTGGTTTCTCTGATTTTTTGTGAGGACAAGATCACCCACTTGAAACTGTCTTTCTTTGATCTTTTTGTTATAATTACACCAGAGGTGGTTTTGATAGACATGGAGATGATTAAGTGCAGTAAGGCACCTCTCATCTAGTAGTTCTTGTGTATGAGAAAAATTGACTATGATAAACTAAACAAATCAAAAACTCAATAACATAAAGAGAACCGATCTAAATAAAAGCCATTAATAATAAATCAATGAAATATGAAAGCTTTTACCAAGATTTGTATTGTTCCCTTTGGATGAATGTAGATTGCTCAATAGTATTGCAAAACCATGGTTGTAACAAGCAAATAGTGTGCTCAAAGATCAATGTTAAGAGATCGTGAAGTTGCTCAATCGATGCGATGTATGCTCAAAGCGCTGTTAAAGGATGCCTGAGAATAAGTGATCGAAGAGAGGTTGTGAAGGAGATGAGGGGGGTTTATATAGGTTTCAATAGAGATCGATCAACTGTCCAGATAATTTAGAAGAATCAACGGAGGAGAACAGTTGAGGAACGTGCAACGAATAAGAAGAAGACAAGTGTCACACAAAAGCTGTTTTATTTGAGTTAATCACTTTCTTTTCTATAGATAAGACATGCTTTTCATAAATTAGAAAGTTTTTTTCTAATTTAAGAGAAGTTGATAAAAACAAGGTTGAGTGAATAGATAACTCAACTTAAGATTTGCTTTTGCATGATTTGAGAGAAATTAAATAATAAATTATTTAATTGTATGTGCATGGAGAAGAAGACTTATTTTTAGAAAATTTGAAAGATATTTGTAGATAAGAAAGCAAATTAAATAAATAAATTTATTTAATTGTTGTGCATGATTTGGAAGAATAAATAAAATATTTGATTTATTTTATTTTTGGAGATTGAAAGAATTTAAATAAATTTGATTTGATTTATTTAAATTTGGAAGAATGAATTTGATTTAATTAAATAATTGAGAATTATTTAATTGTTTGGATAAGAGGGAATTTGTGATGAATTAATTAAATAATAGAATTTATTTAATTAATGGAGACTTGAATTTTGAAAAGAGGATAATGATCTAATTAAATAATTAAAATTATTTAATTGTGGAAGAATAATAGAGGAATTTGATTTAATTAATTAAATAAAGAGAATTTATTTAATTAATGTCGAAAGTATCTGATTTAGAAGAATTTGGTGAAATTAATTAAATAATTAGATTATTTAATTAATGTTGTAATGCAGGTGATGCTCCAGATTAGACGAAATGCAAGTGATTCGAAGACATGGTCATTTTGGGGTGTCTACATTTTGCCCCTCTTTGATGCAATGCAATTTATAGCGTTGCGTCAAAGAAAATGATTGTTGAAGACATGATACAATTTTGATGCCCCAGTGTAGGTAGTTGCCCCAGCATATGCCCCCTCAAGCGAAAAGACAGGGAAGCGACAGAAGAACTGTGTTGATGCTCGACTAGAAGATTTTGTTGGAGATAGATGAGGTTGGGTTGATGATAGATAGAAGAAAGGAGATAGGAGAGAACATGAGAGAAAGACTGTTGATCGATCATTGCTAGAAAACTATATAAGGCCATGGGTAAATGATGAGCTTGTTGCATTGGTTTCATAATTGTATATAAAGAGCAATCCTTATTTTTGATGTAGCACATGGATAGTTTGCCACCAAGGTATAAAAGACCAAGGTGCTGTGATATCCGAGTGCGTGGACGTTGACTCTGCAAGCAAGCGGTTTGAACTTAGATCCCTTAGACATAATATGACCTTATTGGTTCATGTGCCTGAGCCATAGTCTTGAACATAAAATAAACTTCAATACATGTGAATGCAAGAAGAGTATTAATATGTAAGATGCTAGGTCATAACACACACAAGATAAATATAATGCTAAGAAAGATACTAAAGATCATTCCTCAAACATGGCATACAAAAGCAATGACTATGCCCCCAATCCGTACTACCTCACAACATACCAAGATTATAGATAAATCAAGGTAGTCTTGAATAGGTAATGGATAAATGGAACAAAAGATAAACCGAAAAGCAAATGGACTAACTTACAAAGTAAACATACAGCCAACATATTCTCTTGCCAAAGAGGTTGCTCAGGATAGATTGGATAGGAAAGATAACAACCTTATTGTAGGAACTCTGTGTCCGTTAAAGGGGGCTATCTACCTAAAAAAGACAATGCCTCGTTGTAGGAAATGCCATATGTCGCAGGAGACGCGTGTGTTGGTCTCGACAATGGAACACTCTACAGAAGACAAGCTTGTGGATCTGGTGCTTTGGTTAAGCCAGAATTAGCTGATGTTGGCAATCAGAACAGGACAGTAGATGACTCTGGAAGTAAGCTACTTTGCTTCAGGTTTGTTAAGAACTTTGCTTTGAAAGGATGCGCTAGCTTTCTGCTTGAGTTAGTCAAGTTGAGGTGAATGGATTTTGAAAAATGGAAGACAAGAAAGGTGACAGTGTTAATGGATTGAAATGGGCAGAGAATGATGGATCGTGTGTGCCTGAGTACTGGATACATCCTTCGTATTCCAGACTGCCTACATACCTTGTATCCATGGGATCAAGGCACATTACAAGGAAAGATGAAAAATGATAATATGTAGTTCTAGATAGAGTAATGAGTGGGTCAAGGTGGAAAGAGGAGATGATGAGATCTTATGTACCTGAGTACTGGATACTTCCTTCGTATTCCAGACTGCCTACATACCCATATCCATGCGATCAAGGTACCTTAAGATTGAGAAGAAATGATAATATGTAGTTCTGGTTGGTTGTGATGATGTAGGAAAAGCGTTTTGAAGAGATAACAGCCTTATCATAGGAGCGATGTGTCCGTTAAAAGGGTGTTATCTGCGGAAAGGAGAAAAGATTGAAGCATTTTGTGAACCACGAACAAGGATCCATTCCTAGACCTAGGTTAAAGAAAGAGTTGCCCCCATTCCGCTAGAGGAATTTGCATGGATGACCGACGAAGAAGACACAGAAAGCTTGACCTAGGACAAGACAGTGATAACTGCTAACACAGATCAAGGCGTGGGATGACGATGGTGGACATTGACAAATTTCCAAGCTATTCTAGATAGGGAGATGGAGATACAAACAAGGTCAATGGTTTTATTATGGATGGATGGATGAAGTGCATTGTGACAACAAGAAATGAACAAGACTCAATAGATGATGGGTGTTGACTCTACACATAGTGCCTGTTTGCCAGATTTTTACTATGGTACTTATCCAAGGCAACTGCTTACTAGGTTTTCACCATAGGATGGATTGTTTTTTTTTTTGTAATACTCTGAGGATCAGGCATAGAACTTCTTGAGATGAACACTGTTAAGTGGCTCATCTAGAGGAATGTCGTCAGGTGTAGCTAAAGTATAAGCTCCTAATCCATATGCTGTTGTCACAATAAAGGGACCTAACTAGTTAGGCTCAAACTTGCCCTTCTTTTCTCGATCTGCTTGATTTCTTTGATTCTCTTTGAGGACAAGATCACCAACTTGAAACTGTCTTTCTTTGATCTTTTTGTTGTAATTATGCCAGAGGCAGTTTTGATAGATATGGAGATGACTAAGTACTGCAAGGCGCCTCTCATCTAGTAGTTCGATCTCAGCTAATCTGGAAGTGCGATACTCCTCTCCGTCGATCAGGTCCTGCATGGATACTCTAAGGGATAGGATCTCAACCTCTATAGGTAGGATAGATTCAGAGCCATAAACCAAGGCATATGGTGTGGCACTAGTTGGTGTTCTGATACTAGTGCGGTAGGCCCATAGGGCGGGGTTGAGTTGCAAGTGCCAATCACGACCAGCTTCATTGATTGTTTTCTTGAAGATTTTGAGAATGATTTTATTAGAAGCCTCAGCTTGGCCGTTACTCTGTGGATAGTAGGGAGTTGAAAAGTGATGTTGGATATTGTATTGTGTGCATAAGGCATGGACATCTTGATTCTTGAATGGTCTCCCATTATCAATGACAATGGCTTGGAGAATACGATATTGGCATATGAGGTGGTTAAGGATAAACTTGGCTATTTGTTTATTGGTGATATAGGTCATGGGAATGGCTTCAACCCACTTCGTGAAGTACTCAGTGGCGGTAATGATAAATTTGTGGCCATTGGAAGAGGATGGGTGGATTTGTCCTACAAGGTCGAGACCCCATTGAGAAAAAGGCCATGGAGTCATTACAGGTTGTAGTTCATGAGCTGGTGCGTGAATCAAATCTCCATGCTGCTGACATTGTAAACATTTCTTAGCAAACTGTGCAGCATCTTGTTCTATTGTAGGCCAGTAATAACCTATTCTGAGTATCTTCTTAGCAAGATTAGGACCGGTAGAATGTGCACCACAGACGCCTTTGTGTATGTCTCATAAGGTAGCTTCGGCTTCTTCCGCATTAAGACATCGTAAGAGGATACCATCGAGACTTCGACGATATAGTGTATCACCCAGAATGGTGTAACGGGAGGATCGACTGATAAAGGTTTTGCGTTGGGTGGATGATAGATCAGGGAGAAAGGTACTGTGTTTAAGGTATTCATAGATGTCTTCGTACCATGGGGAATTGGGACCAACAAGTTTGCAGATGATTTCAGTAATGGGAACATCGACAGCTGGTATCAACAATTGTTTGATCAAGAATTCGCATTTCTGTGTATTTGCAGGTATGTCTATAAGTGACCCTACAGAAGCCATAGAATCTGCATCCTTGTTATGCTCTCTTGGAGTTTGCTCAAATGTGATGCTAGAAAAGTGTGGTTTGTAGGCATCCACTAGTTGCTTGTAGGGGACCAACTTTTCATCTTTTGTTTGGTACTCATCTGTGACTTGTCGAATGACTAGTTGTGAATCTCCATATACTTGTAATTTTGTGATGTCCCATTGAACTGCTGTATTGAGACCTATGAGGAGTGCTTCATACTTGGCGATGTTGGTGCAAGGGAATGCAAGCTGATATGACTTTGGAATATAGTCATTTTGAGGTGTGATGAATAAGATGCCGACCCCTGATCCATGCTATGTATAGGAACCATCAAAGTATAACTTCCACATTATTGAGTTGGAAAAAGTGAAGAGATTCTCATTTGGAAAGTCTGCTACCATAGGGTGTGTATCTGTCATAGGTGCTTCTGCTAGTTGATCTGCTAGGGCTTGTCCTTTGATTTCTTTACGATCTATATATTCAATGTCGAGCTCACTAAGGATCATGACCCATTTAGCTAGTCTACCTGTAAGAGCTGCTTTTGCAAGTAGATACTTTAAAGGATCAATTTTGGCTATAAGATTTGTGTGTTGGTTCAACATGTAATGCTGCAACTTTTGGGAAGCGAACACTACTGCTAAACAAGCCCTTTCCATTGGTGAATAATTGAGCTCATATCCCACCAAGGTTCTACTAATATAATAAATTGCATGCTCTTTTCCTGATTCATCATGTTGTACTAGCAAGGCCCCTAGGGCCGAAGTTGTAGTTGAGATGTATAATATCAAAGGTTTATCAGCAACTGGTGGTACCAAGACAGGAGGTGTAGCTAGATACTCCTTAAGCTAATCAAATGTTGCCTGACACTTATCGTCCCATTAGAATGAGACATCCTTTCGGAGCAAGTGTTGAAATGGTTGACATTTATCTGCTAGCTGTGAGATGAAACGCTTGATGGATTGCAACCTTCCCTGAAGGCTTCTTAATGCTTTGAGGTTCTTTAGTGGAGGCATCTCTACTATAGCCTTTACTTTTGCTAGGTCTACTTTGATGCCTCTATGAGATATAATGTATCCCAATAGTTTCCCTGATGTTACACCAAATACACACTTCTTTAGATTGAGTCTTACTTGGTATTTCTCGATCCTGTCAAAGATCTGTCCTAGAACTTGTATGTGATCTGCCCTAGAAGATTTAGCTAGTATGTCATCCACATAGTCCTCCATGATATGATGAAAGAGATCATGGAATATCACTATTATTGCTCTTTGATAGGTTGCTCCTACATTCTTTAGACCAAACGACATGACACACCAACAATAATTACCCCAAGGACAAGTAAAAGTTATTTTATGTTGATCTTCTTCTGCTATCCTTATCTGATTGTAGCCAGAGAATCCATCCATGAGAGAAAGTATTTCATGACCTGCTGTCAAGTCTACTATAATATCAATGTTTGGTAATGGAAAGTCATCTTTGGGACATGCTTTATTAAGATCTCTAAAATCATTACACATGCGGATGCACCCATTGGGTTTAGACACATGTACAATGTTTGATACCTAGTTTGAATAGTCAATAGGTCGGATGAACTTTGCATCTAACAACTTCTGTATTTCCACTTTTACCAAGAGAGCTATCTGTGGGTGCATCTTTCTCAGCTTTTGCTTGACTGGTTTAACTTTTGGATCAATTGTGAGATAGTGAACTACTAGCTTAGGGTCTAGCCCTGGCATATTAGCATAGGTCCATGCAAAATTGATGGTTCACTATAAGAAGAATGTGTTAAGATTCCTATGCTCTGATTCTGATAGTGATGCTGCTAGGAATGTGGTCTTGGGATTTTGCTCTGTGCCAAGGTTTATCTTTGTAGAATCTTCCACTAGGAGAGCTGACTTTTCTTGATACTTAGATGGTAGGGGAAGGTCAAATCCTCCATCCTCAGGTGCCACAGTTGGGTTTTCACCTTTGGATAATCCTTTGTTTTTACTATTTTGTGATCAGGAGGTGCCACAGTGTGGTTTTCACCTAGAGATCTTTCTTTATTTTTACTTTTGCGACTGGAGGATTTGGCATTCTCACCAAAGTAAGATGTTGGCTCTAGTTCCATTACAAAACCTGCTTTATGATCACCAAGAGGGATACCTTCCCGAAGTCCCATGAACTCAGCTAAAGCTTCGTCATTCTAAAATACATCTATAACGGGGGACCCTTGTTGGTCCCAATCGATAAGTTCAGGGTAGACAAGTGTTACATTCTGGGTGTTTGTGGTGGATGTTAGGGATATGGAGGATAGCGTAAAAATGGAGGATTCTGCAAATAGGTTGGTCATATGGAGGGAAGAGTCATCGATGATATCCTTAGTAGACGTCGAATCAACGGGAAAAGTTTTGGCCACCTCCTCGAGGATATACTCGATGTCCAAGGCGCGTGGTACCTTCCTACCAAATCCTAAACCCTTCTTGTCTAGTTTCTTTGTCACAACAATGGGCTCCATAGTTCCTTGATTCTGTTTCCCAAGGCCACCTTTGCCTTTATAGCCCATGTTTTTTACTATCCTTAAGCCATTGCCATATTGCTTGACTGGTATTGTGACTAGTTCTTTCTCCTTATAGAGCCAAGAAGAAATGTCCTCAATAGTTTCCTCCTCCAATAACCGTCCTTGTTGGAATTGGGTTAGAAATGATGGGGGAGGAATAGCTACTTTTTTGGTTACTTTGGCAATGGGTGGTTGGCCGTAAGATTTTGGAGATAAAAGCATTTGCCCTACACAACAAGATTTTGAGATATCATAAGTTCCAAAGCCTATATCATGGATGTGCACTTTGATTTCAGGAATAGGATTAGGCTCACTTGTAGAGGCTTGAGTCAGAGTTGCAGGATCAACATATAGTGGGGATTCAAGGGCTTTTGCATTGTTAGGCACTTGGTTGCAGTTCTTATAACTGCCTTGCAAGACACGACATAATTCAAAAGGATTGGGGTCTCCTGGGATAGTGATCTCCATACCATTGTATGGGAACTTTAGAGACTGATGATACGTGGAGGGAACAACTTTCATTGCATGGATCCATGGGCAGCCTAGGATAATGTTGTAAGGTAGCTCAATAACCAGGACTTGACACCTAGTTTCAAGCATGACAAGACCCAGTTGTATAGGCAAGTGGATTATACCTTCTAAACGACATTCAACATCATCATATCCCTTGATTGTAATACTTTGATCAGTGTTGACATGATCCTTAGAGTATCCCAATTGCTTAAGTAACTTTAAAGAACAGATGTTGAGACCAACACCACCATCTATGAGTATACATTTAATTTTACACTTATGGATGAGAACTTCAATATGAAGGGCATCATTGTGACAAGGATCATGGGATGGGAGATCTTTCTCAGAGAAGACCACATTGTAGGGTGAAGCAATGTTACCTACTATAGCTTGGAAATCTGCGACCGCGATTTTGTTAGGAACCGAAGACTCTTGGAGGGCTTTTTCTAGCACTACTCTATGTGCAGGTGATGACTGTAGAAGGTCCAAGAGAGAGATCTGTGCTGGTATTTTCCCTAGATGTTCGACAAGATTATAATCATATTGAGTCAGAAGACTAGGTGTAGGACCACAAATGGTGACATGACCATGGCGAGTTACAACAACACAATCTGTAGATTTGCCTTTGATTATGAGGGTAGACAATCGACTCTCTTCAAAATGACCTACAATGGAATCAAAGGAAGTGGAAGCATGATTGATACCTTTACCTCTATCATGAGGAGGAGGTGGACCATGATGAGGGAATGGTTCCTTGTACATATTGAGGTCTTTGTTCATGTGCTGAGCTGGTGGATCATCTTGTAGAGATATTTGATTGCCTTCAATGAGATTTTGGATTAAGTGCTTAATCTTCATGCATGAGGTGGTTCTATGCCCTTTGCTCCTATAGAATTCATAGTATTCATTTTCTCTATACCGCGTAGTTTTGTAAACAGGTTCACCATATGAGGGAGCATCAGGTAAGGTGATGAGGCCTTTGCATAAAATCTTTTGTAGGACAAATTCTATGGGCTCTCCCAAGGGAGTGAATTGACGTCGCAGAGGGTAATCTTGTTGAGGTCGCTCCTACTGTCATTTTTGTTGGTTTTGATAAGGTTTCCTTTGTTACTATTGTTGAGGTGGAGCTTGACTTGGTTTGGAAAGCTGCAACGGAGTTTGGAAAGTTTGGACATGTTTAGAATTGACCACCCCATCATTGACCACATTTTTATTTTTGTTCCAATATTTAGGTTTATCGCTCGATTGTTGATGAGGATCATTGTGTTTCGTTTCTTTGAAGATTTTGACCACACCCTTAGCAATGAGGGCCTTTTCAATGTTAATTCCTTTGTATGTGATTTTGTCGAAGGTTGTAGCACTAAGAATTTGCAAATGGAAACCTAACTCTTGGTTGAGGTTCTGCACAAATATGCTAACAAGCTGTTTCTTAGGAATCTTGAAAGGGAATTTGCTAGCCATTTGCCTCCATTGCTGAAGGAAAGAAATGAATATTTCACCATTTTTCTGTTTATTGTTGCATAGATCAGTCATGGAAATCTCATGCTCTGCGTTGTAAGAAAAATGGGTGGCAAATTTCTCTGCTAGTTCGTTAAAAGACTTGATACCCATAGGTAAGTGTGAGAACCATTCTATTGCTTGACCTCCAAGACTACGAGGAAAGAGACGCATAAGATATGTGTCGTTATGTGAGACCTCAAAGCAAGCAAGATAGAATTCCCTAAGATGGTCTTTTGGGTCGCCTTTTCCTTTGTATTCATCAAACTTAGGAATAGTAAAATTTTGAGGAAAATGGATCATTGGTAATGACCGATCAAAAGGATAAGGACACACTTCTTCTAAAGAGAAGGTCTTCTTGGTGTGGCCAAAAGTAAGATCAGATAGCTGTTGTTGAACTTCCGCAATTTTTAGCTCCATCGCCATGGGAGGGGTTGGAAACATCTCTTGTTGTCCTAGAAGTGGTTGTTGTTGCCCATACGGAAGATTGTATTGTAAGCCATGGACATTGGTGTTATAAGGGTCGTATGCATTGTATGTCGGGTTCAGATTGGGTTGAAATTAGATGTTTTGATTTGGAAGAGGTGGAGGTGGTGCTAGGTAAGAATGTTGGCTTTGTGATGGTTGAAGAAAAGAATTGGTTGGAGGAAAGCTAAAGTGCATAGGATTAGGTTGCGATGGTGGCACATAGCTTTGGGAAACTTGATGTTGGGGAAGTTGAGGGCGGCTAGCCAATGTGTGAAAGAAATTTAGCGCTAATGAACGTAGCGGAGGAGGAACATAGGTAGATGTGATTTGCAATGGTTGAGGTTAATTGAGGATGAGCGTAGAAGAAGGTTGTGGTTGGGATGGCATGACTCTAGTTGGTTGAGAGACATGAGGGTTTGCTGATATAGGAGGTGGCATTTGTTGAGACCCTTGTTGCATGGCTACATAGTTGTTCCCCGGATTGTAATTTGGTGGGAAACCTATTCGCGATGGGGTAACCAATATTCCACTTGCAGTTGGTGTGGACACTTTAGGAGTTTGTTGTATATCTGATTAAGCTAAGGTGGCTTGCTTAGCTAGCTCCTCTTGATGTTGGAGAGTTTCTTGTTGATTTTTGTAGATCTCCATAGGAGTCAGAAGAGGTGATACGGCCCTCTTTCCTGTTGGGTTTTGAAAAAGGGGATTCTTATATTGTACCATTGTTTTCCCTTGTGAGCCTTGTTCGGGTAAAGGCGTGGTCACTGTTGACATGGTTTGCACCGCTTGTATGGTGTCTAGGGTGTTGTTTGTCTCCTTAAGATTGGATAAATCAAAATCTTGAGGTAATTTGGCTGCTTTCTCTGCTAGCAAGCGAAAGAAATGATCTTGGTTCTCGCTAAGAATTTTGTCAAAGGCGGCTACAGCTCTAGGATCTTGTATGGATTCATCAAGATCTTTCCCATCTTCTTGAGAGGATTGACCCATTTCAAAGTGTCGCTCTTCTTGAGGTGGGGCTAGATCTACAGTATAACCTTGGTGGACAAAATTCGGAGGCATGCTAGTGGTATAGTGAGGTGTACTTACCAAAGGGACACTACCTTCTTGAGGAGTGACTTGATCAATAGTATATCCTTGTGACACAAAATCTGGAGGCAAGTTGGTGGTATAGTGAGGTGTACTTACCAAAGGGACCCTACCCTCATGAGGAGTGCTAGGGTGGTTAAGGCGTGGCACGTTGGGAGAATTGGTAGATCTTTCTACGGGTGTTCTAGGAGTAACCTTGGGAGTAATGTTGAGACGGCCTGATTGCGGTGTGTGAGGAGGTGATTTGCGCTTCCTAGGGACAACTTGCTTGGACTTCATAGTTTGCTGGAACCTAGTGGTTACCATGGAATACACTAGGACAAATGGTAATACTGAGATTCTATTTGTGTTTTGAGAAAGACAAACTCTGATGCACAAGTGACTAGACCAAAGGCGCTATACTGTTTGACCAGAGGTGCAGGACTATGCAACCAAAAGTGTGCTACTGTAATACCAAAGGCGATGGACTGAGCTTCCAAAGGCGAGGTACTGCTATACCAAAGGTGTGCTACGATGACCAAAAGCAAGCTACTATTATACCAAGGGCGCTGAAGTAGGGTTGCCAGAGATGAGGTACTACTATACCAAAGGTGATCTACTGTACTACCAAAGCAAGAGAAAACATAGCAAACAAGTGGTCAAAAAAAGGATTGACACAACATATAGTGTATGTTCGAGGCTCACAAAAAAGCCCAATGTTTCCATAGGTATAAGATAATTGCAATCAATAACAAGCACTTTTATTCCCTAGAGATAAGGTTTCATTGCAGTAGATCAGCTCATAGCTTAATACTCCGTCAATAAAAATATCATTCCATAAAGGTGTCAGATATTTTGTATCTTTACGAGAGACGATAGGTAGGGATATCTCACCCTCCCCTTGGAAAGCTCAAGTAGGTCACAAGAGCTTTATGGCCAAGGGAATACTATCTCTTCTCAAGGGAGCCAATGGTGAGTATCTTAAGGGCTTAAATCGATTCCCCTTGCACTGATGATTATCGCAACGTTCAGAGCTAGATCGGGTAGTCTCTTCTCGAATGGTTCTTAGTAACTTTGAGGGACCAACGCCTTATGAGAAATGTGACAAGCTACTAAAAGCTTTAACCAATCCTACTAAGAGTATCAAACACTTCACTCAATGTGAAAAATTGTTTCCACAAAGAGCTAGTACACCTCTTTTTAGTTTGGCACCACAAGGTAAGGTTGACATCAGTTAGGACTTGGCTTTCACCTTATCCCTCTTATATAGCGGTTCAAAGGAAAACTCCTCTTAGGGTCATCCCTTTTGGATGAAGCGCAATCCAAAAGTAGGCCATTCTAAAGGAGGTACTGAAATGTAAGAGCAAGCACGTCAAACAAAGGTTCAATTGTCCCGTTAGAAGAAAAATAAGGTGCAACTAAATTAGGCACACACATTTGTAGTTGTCAATTGTCCCTTATGAAATTGAAGTGTTTGGCATTCATGTTCATTATTCCTTAGAAAATTGAGGTGTTTTCGCATACATGTTCATTGTCCCTTAAGAAAAGCAGTATGTTCCTAAGGCTTAGATTGCTGAAATGATTTGTTCAATTTATCCCTTAAAAAGGCAATATGTTTCTAAGACTTAGTAGATAAATCAAGACTTCTTCAATGTTCGTCCTGCATGAACATATTAGAAAAACTTATTTGCTCTGTGTGAGTGATAAGAAGCTGGAACAAGTCACTTAGTTCCACAAAAAATACAAGTTAGCAAAAACAAATCAATTTGACCAAAAGTGAGTTACTGTCTTACCGAACGTGACATACTGTGATACCAATAGTACCTCACTGTGTTTCCAAAAGCACGGTGAAGCAGACCAAAAGTGACTCACTGTGCTATCAGAAGTACTGAACCAGAACCAGAAGCGCGGTACTGTGCTACCGGAAGTGCTGTACTGTGTGACCAAAAGTGTTGTTATGTCTTAGATCTAAAAAAGGTTATACTTTGTCAACATAAATAGGTTCAGATAGGATTTCATGATTGATCTAATGTTCTGAGAAGTAATATCTGCTAGATCTGTATCCTATAATCAATCAAACTCGAAAAGGTGTCGTGAATAGATAGGTTAACTCGAATATCGAAAATACCCCTAAATAAGTTAGCTTAGGACTTGTATCGAGAGACAGTTTGAAAGACAAGTACAATAGCTTGTCAGACAAATCAAAGATATGTATATGAATAAAACCCTACAAAAAACACCAACCAAAGTCAGAAAACCTATTTTTCTGAAAGCGCTTAACGATACTACCAAAAGCGCCATTCTGTATTACCAAAAGCGCCATTCTGTATTACCAGAAGCACTGTAGTATCTCCTGAGGGCGCTATACTGTACCTCCAGGAGCAATTGAGGATACTAGCAAAAGCACTTTTCTGTGTCTTTTGCACTGTTTCGTACTGTAACTTAAAAAAAATTAATTTCTCAAAGAAAAAGAGGGATTAGTGGGTCCCACTGGGTGTGCCAGAATGTGTATGAGAAAAATTGACTATGATAAACTAAACAAATCAAAAACCCAATAACATAAAGAGAACTAATCTAAATAAAAGCCATTAATAATAAATCAATGAAATACGAAAGCTTTTACCGAGATTTGTATTGTTCCCTTTGGATGAATGTAGATTGCTCAATAGTATTGCAAAACCATAGTTGCAACAAGCAAGTAGTGTGCTCAAAGATCAATGTTAAGAGATCGTGAAGTTGTTCAATCGATGCGATGTATGCTCAAAGCGCTGTCAAAGGATGCCTGAGACTAAGTGATCGAAGAGAGGTTGTGAAGGAGATGAGGGGGGTTTGTTGCAAGTATGGGCCTAACCGGTGTTGTCATTGATGTCAACATACTCCTGTTGCATTAATGATAAGGTTTGGATGAGTCGTGAGCTGAGGATATTGAGAAAATTAGTCTCAATCAGGAACAGTGAAGAACATTGATGAATGTAAGACAAAAATCTAAGATAGGATGATGATCAGAGGATGTAGATTAAAGGGTTTGTAGATATGTTTTTGTAGGTGATCCAGTAGAGATTTCAGAGGTCCACACGAAGATATGAAGAAGTTGTGGCCACTCAAGTAAAACCGGTTCCGGTAGGTGTTCAGAGGTGACAGAGTGTAACAAGAAAGGTTCGGTGAGATCCAGAAATGAAGTTTCCTATTCTGCGGATTTAAGGGAGTGTTGAGGAAGTCTTTGTGGTGTACCAACTCTATTGATGCGTGGTTTGAAGGTCCGCAAGCATCTATTCTTTTGTGACAGTTATGACAGACTATGTTCTTAAGGTTTTGGATGAAGGAGAGAAGGATTTTAGTAAGCAGAAGAAGTGTGGATGTTCTTGGTGATTTAGACAAGCTTGTGGAAGTCTTTGGATCATGTCCGATTCGTGTTGGTGGTCTGCATTGAAGTTGGAGCTCACAATTGAAGAGTATTCTGTATGATGGTGTTCTTCTTGAGACAGGCTGACCAGATGAGTTATGCATTTGTCGGATGATCTTATGAATGTTTGTCGACTTAGATGATCATTCCTAAATTGATGCCTTGTATAAATAAGGGATTACGAAGTCAGTTTGAACTCACCTTTTTGTGTGGAGATGAGTGGTAGTGAAAAGGAGAGCGAAAGGCAGAATAGAAGTATTGAGATTAATGGAATTGATTCAAGCATGGTGAAGATGCTATTCTTCAGTTCATGTATGTGATACTTATTTCTTTGTAGACAATGTGTCTCTTGTAGGCAGTGAGCCTCTTGTGAGTAGTGTACTCGGGCAGTGAGCCCTAATTGGCATGTGTCATTTTGTTCTTTCTATTCTTCTAACAGAGAATACATTCTTGGGTTAATCACCCTGTAGTTTTTCCGTTAACCAGGTTTTCCACATCAAAATCTTGGTGTCTTATGTGTTGATGAGTTTTTGCTTTTGATTTGAATCCATTATGTTTCATGTTTAATATATTGCTAATCACTAAGAGGATTTAAGTGTGTAAATTAGAGAAAGTTTTGCATAACTAATTCACCCCCCCTCTCAGTTGTGTGCCCTAAGTTTACCAATTGGTATTAGAGCCAAGTTCCTCTAAAAGGAGCTTAACCGCTTGAGGAGATTTAGGATGTCGTCTTACAAGAAGGATAGTCCAAAGTTTGATGGAACCAACTTTGCTCTTTGGAAAGGTCACATGAAATGTCACTTGCAGTGTATGGGAATAGCGTACTAGTCCATGGTTACAAAAGTGTATGTACCTCCACAGGGTGGTCCGACAACCCTAAATGAAATCACAGATGCTAAAAACAATCTGCGGACCAAAGAGGCTCTTCTAAGCGCATTATCTGACTCAGAGCTCTCAAATGTTATTGACCTACCAACTGCCTTTGAGATTTGGAATAAACTGGAACTTTTACATGAAGGAGACCAGTATGTTAAATGTACAAGGTTATAGAGTCTAAAAGGGAAATTTGAAAAATTGAAGATGAGAGATAATGAAAATATAACCACTTTTATGCCAAGAGTGAATGAACTGATTTGTGGAATTAGAAATGCTGGTGGAGTCTTGGATGAAAATGAGATTGTTGGTAAAATTCTCAGATCCTTTCCTGCTTCTTACATAATCAAGGCTGCTGCCATTAAAGAATTTAGAGCCCATACAACTGTCACAAGAGATCAATTGGCTGGGAAATTGGCTGCATTTGAAATGACAAAGTTTGGAGACACCCCCCCGAGACTAAATATGCATTCAAAGCCAGTGCCTCTGTTAAAGGTAAATAAAGGTTTGATCTAGGAGAGAATTCTTCAAGGAAATTGTCATGGTATGAAAAAACAAGAAAAGATCTGGAAGAAGAAGAAGTAGAAATTGCTCAACTTGAAGCCCGTATTGCAAAGAGGCTACCAAGAGGATCCAGTAAGTATGAAGGAAAATTACCTTTTAAGTGTTTTAACTGCAATAAGATTGGTCATTTTGCCTCAAGGTGTTCGGAAAGATTTTCAAGGCAAAATCCTAACAAACCAAGGTTCCAAAAGAACTGTTACTGTGTACATGAAGATGATGATAATGAAGGAGTAACAGATGATGAATCAGAAATAGGAAACAAATCCAGAAATGAATGGGTGTTCATTGCCATCAAGGAAGAAGATCCATTGTCCTCTGTATCTATCAATCTTAAGACTATGGAAAGAGCTCTGGCTACCCAAATTGAAGAGAAGGATGATTGGGTCATTGATAGTGGATGCTCTCACCATATGACAGGTGACAAAAATAAGTTTGTAGATTTGGAAAGGTATGAAGGAGGAGTGGTAAAGTATGGTGATAATTCTGTTGGTAGAATCAGAGGAAGAGGAACTATTTCTTTTGATGGAAGAAACAAAACTAGTAATGTACTGTATGTTGAAGGTTTGAAGCACAATCTTCTTAGTGTTGGACAGTTGGTGGACAAAGGCTATGATATCTGATTCAAGGATGGAAAATGCAAAATCTTTGAAAGATCCCAAATAGAGATTGCATCTGGTACTCAAACTAAAGGTAATATCTTCCACTTGGTTGTACTGGTAAAAGCTGCTTATTTGTTCAAGTTGATCAGAGTTGGTTATAGCATAGAAGGATGTGTCATGTGAATTTTGATAATATCATCAAGATAAGCAATACTCAAGCTGTAAGAGATCTTCCAAAATTGGTGAAACCTACTAACAACTTGTGCAAGGAATGTCAGTTGGGTACACTGAGCAGAGTCTCATTCAAAAGCAAGGAATTGTCCTCTACTGGATTATTGGACTTAGTTCACACTGATCTTTGTGGTCCAGCAAGAACCAGAAGTATTCAAGGTGATAGATACTTCATGCTGCTAATTGATGACTATTCCCAGATGATGTGGGTAACCTTTCTAAAGGAGAAATCAGAAGCTCTTGAGAAATTCAAAATATTTAAGGCTATGGTAGAGAATGAAACAAGATTAAAGTTGAAATGTCTGAGGTCTGATAGAGGTGGAGAATTCACATCTAGTGAGTTCATAGAGTTCTGTGAGAAACATGGAATTAAGAGACAGTTGTTTGCTTCTAGGACTCCACAGTAGAATGGAGTAGTGGAGAGAAAGAATCGGACCGTCCAGGAAGCATCTAGGACCATGATGATGGAAGAAAATGTTCCTCAGATCTATTGGAGAGAAGTTGTCAGCACTGCAGTCTATACTCTTAATCGAGTTCAAATCAGAAGCAATACCAGTAAGACCCCTTATGAACTTTGGTTTGGCATTACTCCTACTATAAGATATTTCAGAGTCTTTGGCAGCAAATGTTACATCAAAAGAGATGAAGATCTAGGCAAGTTTGATGTTAGAAGTGATGAAGGAATATTCTTGGGTTAATAACAAGAGACTAAGAAAGATGATAGAAAGTACAAATGTGAAGGTTAATGAGGGAATAGAGAAACCCTCAAGGTTTTATGAATATGATGAAGATAATCAGAATGGTGTTCTAGTTCAAGGAATTCAATCCTCTTCTGAAAGTCAGATTCAAACTGATTCGGTAAATCAAGAAGAAGAGATAGGTTGTAATATCCCTTGCTATTTCAGACCTTATTTTGCTGATTAGAGGCTCAAGGAATATTGTCAAACACTTCTGATGTAAACCCAATGCTTGTTGGTCTGTGTTTTCAGTTTGATATTTTTTCTTGATAATGATAGCTGAGTATTCTAAATGCTCATAAATCCAAACTATAATGTCTAAGCATTAATCTAAATACATATATGACTTCTCTTTTGGTATTTTTGATGCATATACATGAAAATTAGACATGAAATGCACACCTACAGCCAATTGACATTTTGTCAAACACTTGGCATGCATACTATTATGCTAATCATGATGGATATTAATATGCACATTACATCAAATAGATGGCCTACAACTTATCACTCCTTTATTGAGATATATTGTCTAATACAATGCTGATATGAATGGCCAAGACTCTTGGCTCTACAATTTTTATGCAACTCCTAAAATGACAACTATGAAACAATGCTGATATAAAGATGCTAACTCATGAAAGAACCTGGAAATGCAAGTTGCTGTGAATCGATGACGAAGATGAAAGAATGGCAGCCTCAAAACAGCTCATAAACATCCCTCTCAAGCCCCAATCATGCCTCTCAAGTGTAGCACCCAGCCTTCTCATCAACCAAGGAAAGGAGTCCCTTCCAAACCCAAATTGAAACCCTCTCCTAGCTGCCCCGTACTGTAGCGTTACTATTCACGGCACTGTAGCAACACTGTAGCAACACTGTAGCAAAACACTGTAGCTCACTGTAGCAAATCACTGTAGCAAAAACACTGTAGCGTACACTATAGTAGCCAATAGAAAAACTTCTGATATGCAAATTGATACCTCCAAACCCCTGTTAACACTGCAGATTTAAGCACAAATGAAAGGACTGAAGTATCCCTTCCAATTTGCAACCCTTCGGAGGATATTTCACCAGCTCAGTTATGCTAATCTATGGGAGTTTCTGTTCCCAAAGACCAAATATGTAGAAACCCTTGGCTCCACAAAACTCATCAAATGCAAATGTCAATAATCGGATGCCTGGGAGCTTGCCTTGCCCCTTCCTTTATACTTTTTAATCACACTTTCAAGAGGCTTCTAGAAAAATCCTATTATTTTATTTTGGTGACTTTAATGATCTAATGTGTATTTTAAGTCATTATATTAAATTAATTAAATATAAGGTTACCTTTTGATTTCAAATTAAGTAATAACCTTATAAAATAATTAATTTAATAATATCTCCCTTATTTTGTCAATTAGCCTTCAGGAGTTAAAGGCTAAATTACTCATCATGAAAATCACCTAGGAAGGGGACATTACATAGGTCTGAATGAGCCTGATCAAGAAGCAGAAGTGCAAGAAGCTCCCAAAGTTCCAAGGTATGTAAGACTGAACCACTCTGAAGATCAAATCATAGGTGACAAAAGCAAAGGTGTGCAAACTAGAAGAAAAATTGCTCAAAATTCAGATGAATATTGTGTGATTTCAAAGATTGAACCTAAGACAATAAATGAAGCCTACAATGATAAAAATTAGACCAAAGCAATGGAGGAAGAGTTGATGCAAATTGAGAAAAATCACACTTGGGATCTTGTTCCCAGACCTAGAAATAAGAATGTGATTGGAACCAAATGGGTCTTCCGGAACAAACTAAATGAAGTTGGTGAAGTAATCAGAAATAAAGCCAGATTGGTCTGCAAGGGCTACTCTCAAATAGAAGGAATTGATTTTGAAGAAACTTTTGCTCCGGTGGCAAGAATTGAAGCAGTCAGATTATTCCTTGCCTTTGCTGCCTTCAAAGATTTCAAGGTATATCAGATGGATGTCAAGTTTGCCTTTCTAAATGGTGACTTGGAAGAAGAAGTGTATATAGAGCAACCGGATGGATTTCAATTGTCTGATTATGGTGATATGGTCTGCAAGTTGAAGAAGGCACTGTATGGATTAAAGAAAGCCCCAAGAGCCTGGTATGAAAGATTGGACAAGCATCTTTTGAAGATTGGTTTCAACAAAGGTACTGCTGACAGTAACTTATATTTCAAAATTGATCATAAAAATATCTTGATTGTTGAAGTATTTGTTGATGATATCATCTTTGGAGGAAGAGATAGTATGTGTAAAACTTTTGCAAATCAAATGAAAAGTGAGTTTGAGATGTCTATGCTTGGTGAAATGAATTTCTTCTTGGGTCTGCAAATTACTCAAACAAAGAAAGGAATCTTTATTTCTTAGACCAAATATGTAAAAGAATTGTTGAGGAAATTTGGGATGGAAGATTCAAAGCCAATGAATACTCCCATGGCAACTAGATGTAAGTTGAGCAAAGATGATGACTCTCCTAAGGTAGACCAGATAAAGTACAAATCAATGATTGGAGGATTGTTGTATCTCACTAAAACTAAACCAGATATTATGCAAGCTGTTGGTCTTATTGCTAGATTCCAAGCTGATCCTAGAGAATCCCATGTCATGGCAATCAAGAGGATTTTTAGATATCTAAAAGGGATAGTTGAGTATGGTCTGTGGTATCCTAGAGATCATGATTTCTCTCTTCGTGCATATACAGATGCTGATTGGGCAGGAGATGTGGATGATCAGAAGAGTACCAGTGGTGGAGCATTCTTTTTGGGGAAGAGGTTGGTTTCTTGGCTAAGCAAAAAACAAGAGGCAATATCTTTGTCTACAACTGAAGCAGAATATATTGCAGCAGTAGGTAGTTGCACTCAAGTTTTGTGGATGAAGCAGATGCTAAGAGATATCAAAGTGGAGTATGAGGAACCTATCACAATCTTCTGTGATAATTCAAGTGCTATAAGTATATCTAAGAATCTGGTGTTGCATTCAAAGACAAATCATATATCTATCAAGTTTCACTTTCTGAGAGAGCAAGTGAACAAGAATGAAGTCAAATTAGAGTTTGTGTCATCCAAGAATCAAATTGCAGATATCTTTACTAAACCTCTACCTAAGAACTCTTTTGAGTATCTCAGGGAGAAGTTAGAGGTTATTGCCCCTCTGGTGATGAACTAAGGTGCACTGATGTGCATCAGTCTGGTGGGTATCACAGTCATATCTTGTGATTTGGATTGATGTTGGGGAGCTGCTACTCAGGGGGAGCATCAGATATGATTATGAAGTGGTGAAATTGCAAGTATGTGCCCTTTGCCATTGATGTCAAAGGGGGAGAGAAGACATGTGAAAAACAAGTGGTTGCTGATCAAAGGGGGAGCAGTAAAGGGAGAGAAGACATGTGAATGGTTGTTGTTGATAGGGGGAGTAGTGACAGTAAGGAGAAGTTCTTGTCTTGATAGTTTTTCACATCATATGTTGCCATCAATGACAAAGGGGGGAGATTGTTGCAAGTATGGGCCTAACCGGTGTTGTCATTGATGTCAACATACTCCTGTTGCATTAATGATAAGGTTTGGATGAGCCGTGAGTTGAGGATATTGAGAAAATTACTCTCAATCAGGAACAGTGAAGAACAGTGATGACTGTAAGACAAAAGTTTAAGATAGGATGATGATCAGAGGATACGGATTAAAGGGTTTGTAGATATGTGTCTGTAGGTGATCTAATAGAGATTTTAGAGGTCCGCATGAAGATATGAAGAAGTTGTGGCCGCTCAAATAAAACCGGTTCCGGTAGGTGTTTAGAGGTGACAGAGTGTAACAAGAAAGGTCCGATGAGATCCAGAAATAAAGTTTCTTGTTCTGCGGATTTAAGGGAGTGCTGAAGAATTCTTTGTGGTGTACCAACTCTATTGGTGCATGGTTTGAAAGTCCGCAAGCATCTATTCTTTTGTGTCAGTTATGACAGACTGTGTTCTTAAGGTTCTGGACGAAGGAGAGAAGGATTTCAGTAAGCAGAAGAAGTGTGGATGTTCTTGGTGATTCAGGCAAGTTTGTGGAAGTCTTTGGATCATGTCTAGTTTGTGTTGGTGGTCTGAATTGAAGTTGGAGCTCACAACTAAAGAGTATTCTATATGATGGTGTTCTTCTTGAGATAGCCCGACCGAATGAGTTATGCATCTGTCGGATGATCTTATGAATGTTTGCCGACTTAGATGATCATTCCTAAGTTGATGCCTTGTATAAATAAGGGATTGCGAAGTCAGTTTGAACTCACCTTTTTGTGTGGAGATGAGTGTGTGGTAGCGAAGAGGAGAGCGAAAGGCAGAGAAGAAGTATTGAGCTTAATGGAATTGATTCAAGCATGGTGAAGATGTTATTCTCCAGTTCATGTATGTGATACTTATTTCTTTGTAGACAGTGTGTCTCTTGTAGGCAGTGAGCCTCTTGTGAGCAGTGTGCTCGGGCAGTGAACCCTAATTGGCATGTGCCATTTTATTCTTTCTATTCTTCTAACAGAGAATACATTCTTGGGTTAATCACCCCGTGGTTTTTCCCTTAACCGGGTTTTCCACGTCAAAATCTTAGTGTCTTATGTGTTGATGAGTTTCTGCTTTTGATTTGATTCTATTATGTTTCATGTTTAATATACTGCTAATAACTAAGAGGATTTAAGTGTGTAAATTAGAGAAAATTTTATACAACTGATTCACCCCCCTCTCAGTTGTGTGCCCTAAGTCTAACAGGGTTTATATAGGTTTCAATAGAGATCGATCAACGGTCCAGATAATTCAGAAGAATCAACGAAGGAGAACAATTGAGGAATGTGCAACAAATAAGAGGAAGATAAGTGTCACACAAAAGCTGTTTTATTTGAGTTAATCACTTTCTTTTCTATAGATAAGACATGCTTTTCATAAATTAGAAAGTTTTTTTCTAATTTAAGAGAAATTGATAAAAACAAGGTTGAGTGAATAGATAACTCAACTTAAGATTTGCTTTTGCATGATTTGAGAGAAATTAAATAATAAATTATTTAATTGTGTGTGCATGGAGAAGAAGACTTATTTTTAGAAGATTTGAAAAATATTTGTACATAAGAAAGCAAATTAAATAAATAAATTTATTTAATTGTTGTGCATGATTTGGAAGAATAAATAAAATATTTGATTTATTTTATTTTTGGAGATTGAGAGAATTTAAATAAATTTGATTTGATTTATTTAAATTTGGAAGAATGAATTTGATTTAATTAAATAATTGGGAATCATTTAATTGTTTGGATAAGAGGGAATTTGTGATGAAATAATTAAATAATAGAATTTATTTAATTAATGGAGACTTGAATTTTGAAAATAGGATAATGATCTAATTAAATAATTAAAATTATTTAATTGTGGAAGAATAATAGAGAAATTTGATTTAATTAATTAAATAAAAAGAATTTATTTAATTAATGTCGAAAGTATGTGATTTAGAAGAATTTGGTGAAATTAATTAAATAATTAGATTATTTAATTAATGTTGTAATGCAGGTGATGCTCCAAATTAGATGAAATGCAAGTGATTTGAAGACATGGTCATTTTAGGGTGTCTACAGTTCTAGCTCAACTAATCTGGAAGTGCAATACTCCTCTCCATCAATCAGGTTCTGCATGGATACTCTGAGGGATGGGATCTCGACCTCTATAGGTAGAATGGTTTCAGAGCCATAGACCAAGGCATAGGGTGTGGCACCAGTTGGTGTTCTAATACTATTGTGGTAGGGCCATAGGGCGGAATTGAGTTGGAGGTGCTAATCACGACCAATTCATTAACTGTTTTCTTGAGGATTTTGAGAATGGTTTTGTTGGAAGTCTCGGCTTGGCTGTTACTCTGCAGATAATAGGGAGTGGAAAAATGATGTTGTATATTGTATTGGGTGTACAAGGTATGGACATCTTGGTTCTTGAATGGTCCCCCATTATCATGACAATGGCTTGGGGAATACCATACCAGCAAATGAGGTAGTTAAGGATATACTTGGCTATTTGCTTACTGGTGATATAGGTCATGGGAATAGCTTCGACCCATTTTGTGAAATACTTAGTGACGGTAATAATAAATTGTTAAGGGAAAATTGGATCTAAAATGAATAATCAATATATAAATATCAATGATACCCAAAACTCAATGAAATAATAAACAAAAGAGATCAATCAAACAATGAACAATACAAAGCAAACCTCCTTTAATTCTCAACTTCCATTGATCACCTATCACAAATGATCTTGTCTATGAATATGGCCCTCAGAAGGTGCACTTCCTTGCTATGATTCCAAGATGTTCAAATGGGAACGGCTATGATAGTTTCTCCATGAAGATGAGCTTCACAACAATGATAATAGTAGTGTAATAACAAGTTTGATCGCAAGCAATGAAGGAATTGGTGCCAAAGGCATGCTGTAATTCTTGCAGAGTAAGTTTACTTAAAGCTTGGATGACTGAAATGAAAGAACATGGTTTAATTTATAGACTTGGGAGAGAAGAGATCAACGGTATAGAAAGAACAAGAAGATCAACGATTGAGAATAGTTGAGGAATGTGCGTGAATAGCAAGAAGACATGTGTCCTACTCTATTTTGCATGAGAGGAATTAATAAAATAGAAGAATGAGTTAACTGAAGAGATAATCAATTAACAAAATAAATAGAAGAGTTAACTAAATAGAACTAGAGGATGGAAATTGCATGAGGATAAGAAGATATTTTAACTCAATTAAATATTTAGAATATTCAATTGCATGTGCACAAGGATTGAATTATATTTAGAGATAACTCAATTTAGAAGAAATAGACAACTTAAATAAATATTTGATTTATTTAAATTTAGAGAAGATATTATTGGAAGAAATCAATTAAATAATTGGTATTATTTAATTTGTTGGAGGAATTAGAAGAATTTAAGGAATTTAATTAAATAAATTGATTTTATTTAATTGTTGGAAGAATGTGAATCAAATAAATAAATTTGTTTATTTATTTATTGATAGAGGAATTTGACTTAAATAAATATTAAGAATATTTATTTGGGCAAAGTCGTGTCATTTTTAGGTGTATACATTTGGCCCCTCTTTGATGCAATGTAGTTTACAGCGTTGCTTCAAAGAAATCAATTGTTGAATAATGATACATGCCGTAGTTTGCCCCTGGTATAGGTTACGATGATAGGATGCCCCCTCAGGAAATTGGACGGGAAG
This sequence comes from Cunninghamia lanceolata, assembly GCA_027924645.1. NCBI lineage: Eukaryota > Viridiplantae > Streptophyta > Pinopsida > Cupressales > Cupressaceae > Cunninghamia > Cunninghamia lanceolata. Next base: position 26,572,600 of record BSBN01000339.1, on the reverse strand, counting down.
AAGGCAGAAGGACATGAGATGGACAATCTCACGAAGACAAAGGGAAAACTTGGTTAGGATTGAAGAAAATAGGATGCGCTTATGAGAAATGGGAAAAAAAGGGAAGAAACGAGTGTAGGAAGTAGTCATAGTCACCACATAGCCAGTTTAGGGTCTGCATGCTATATATAGGAGTTGGGTCCACAAGACAAGTCATTTGTACACTTGGCTTTGTTTGGTTTGCCTTTGAGAGCTTAGGAGAGTATAGAGAACAGAGAAGTCAGCAGTAGGATGGATATTCGGTGCGAGGAGCACCGCTTTGAGCAAGGTTGATGATTCGAATGGCCAGCAGAGGCAGGACCCCTGGTATGTATCTCAAAAAATTTCACCTAGGGTCGATTTTGAGTGCATTAAATGCTAGGTTAAGTTAGGCTAGACAAATGCGCCAGATCACAGTTTGGTGCATCTGACATGCGAAACTATGCATCTGTCAAACTACAGCACATGTAGGAGGTAAAGTGGTGCATGCATGAAAGCTGTGCATGCATGAGTAAGGTCAGCGCATGCATAATTTGGCAGCGCATGCAAGCTATGAGTCAGCACATGTGTTTGGACAGCGCATTTACGGTATGGAATGATGCATTTAAGAAATATTGTGGTGCATGTGACAGAAGTGGCGCATTTGCTAAGAAATGGTGCATTTACCTTCTGTTATGGCGCATATGATATAGATAGTCAGTTTACTTAACAAAATTGACTCGATTGGCATCGTGTTTGATGCGTCAATCGATAAGCTATCTCTGAGATTGCAGGAATCTAGTCAAGAGATGTAGTGTGCTGTTTTGATCAATTAGATATGTTAAGTTAGTTGATATGATTCTATATATATGTTGAGCATGGTACTTGCAACTTTAGGTTGACACCTTGCTTTGCATGCTTGTAGGAGGACATACAAGATACATTGATGTTAAGGGAGCAGCTTCCCTTGCCTATGTTGCAGCACTACATGCTGACAGAGATAGATCGAGAGGCACTCGACGCGATGGGATTAGACTATGTTTGCTTTATGCCCAAGGTTTGAGCAAACCACAGCTTGCTGACTGCAATAGTGGAGAGGTTTCACAGCGAGGATGGGACCTTTCACTTCCCGACTGGTGAGATGATGGTGACTCTGGAGGACGTATACAAGATACTTCATTTGCCGATTCAGGGGGAGCTCGTGGAATATGATCCACAGCGGGATGCAGGACTTGCAGAGTGCAGGCAGTTTTTTGACAACCCTGAGTTGGAGGGACAGGTCATCTCCTGAAAGGATATACATGACTATTATGACTACTTCCTTGGGATAGTCGCAGGTTTGATCTGAGGCATTGTATACCCTGATAGGAGATCACACAGATTCCCAATTAGATGGGGACGGATCATGGAGAGGATGATCATAGAGGGCACCCGCTATGCTTGGGGTGTCTATGTATTGGCTCACCTATACCAAGACATGCATCAGGTGGTATATCACAGGGGGGCCAGCCTATCAGTAGGTGTCTCACTATTATAGTTTTGGCTATGGGAGCACATAGTGATCACTAGACCGATGTGCATCTTTCAAAGATAGAGGGGAGAGCCTTACAACTATGGGTACACAGGAGTGATTTCCGAGCATAGGCTGGGGAAGCTAGAGTATTGGAGGCATGTACTAGATGGGGTAGATGTGGTCATCTGGCGACCATATCTAGACTGTGAGCCTTGGTATGACGAGGCGGATGAGCTGCCCTACTGCTATCAGACGCGGTGGCTTATAGGTAAGACACGGTTCATCCTAGAGAGACAAAATGTTAGTAGGGTGAGGTGACAATTTGGGAGGAGACAAGGCATGCCATAGGGGCAGGCTCTGTTTGCTCAGACTCACGCAGAGATATTTAGATGGGGTCCAGTGGCGTCATATGAGGAGGTAGTGGCAGAGTTTTTACAGATACCCTACATTGCCTGGCTGATGAGGAGAGATATTGTAGATGCAAGAATGACTCCAGATTATGAGGAGTGGTTCGTTGCTCACCCTTTTTTGAGGTACTCAAGGCCTGGAGAGTTGGTTCCTTGCATAGATGAGGCAAATTCAGAGGAAAAGGGCAAAGTTGGCCAGAGGAGGAGAGGAGGACAGAGAGACGATGGAGGAGGAGGAGGAGGCAAAGGAGATGGCAGAGGGGATGGAGGAGGAGGGGGAGATGGAGGTAGACCCTAGTAGAGGAGGAGATCTGGGGAGGGATCCTCCCATGCTCAATAGGCAGTGCAACCACAATGTATAGTTAGGACCGATGCCGCCACCGCAATAGGTGGCACAACAGCAGGTGCAAGGACAGGGCGAGGCCTCCCAGGGTCCAACACAGCTAGATGTCCAAGAGAGAGCCATCGCCATTTTGAGAGGATAGGTTAGGTAGCTGAGGGCATAGCTTAGGATGGCTGAGGCTCGACAGGAGACAGATGCAAGCCGAGTGTCAGAGATCTCGAGAGATTGAGATGCAGCTAACACTAAGATACAGGCCATCCGAGTAGAGAGAGACACAACCATAGAAGCCCTTGGGATAGACAACACTACTACATTTCTGGTTGGACAGGTGCAGTAGGCACAGGCACAACTTGCTCAGGCCCAGGCACAGTTGGCATAGGTGCAGCAGCAGCTAGCACAGGTATAGGGTGAGCTTGCCAGAGTGTAGGCTTAGACACAGTACTACCAGGGGCTATACCATGGTGCTATTCCTATTGATTAGAGGGCTCTGAGTTACAGGAGAAAGTCCATGGCCTCACAGAGAGCAGGTGGATCGCAGTCGGGAGCCTCTATGATGGGTCCATAGTAGTCTAGGTTTGGCAGAGGAGGGGAGATAGAGGATACTACTGGGAGCAGCAGTTCAAAGCAGTAGGGTTAGCAGAGACTTGGATAGATTTTGGCTCCTATGTACCTACATTTTGATGGCTCAGATAGCCGGACATGCATATGTACCATTTTTGTATTTTGAGACATGTATCATTATCCTTGAGATGTATACATTGTATATGACATTGACTCAGAGATGTACCGCTTGATATTGTACATTTGGACACCTTTTTGATATCTATATGATGATGCCTCTATATTTGATGATCTCTATATTCATTCATGTATGCTATATGTTATGGATGCATTTTTATTATACGATGTGATGCACATGTTTATCTAATGCAGACTTAGATGTTTTACTTGATGCTATGTGATGTTTATCTAATGCAGACTTAGATGTTTATGATGCTATGTGATCTAATGCAGACTTAGATGCTTTACTTGATATGCCCCTAATGTGTAAATGCAAATGGTATCTATATGATTTATGCAGTTTATGTGATGCACTTATATATGTTTTTGATTTTTTTCTGTTGACACTATGTGATGATTGCAACAATGTATATGGATGATCTAATGCACTTATTATGTATGCAAATGATTTAATCATGTAAATGACTATCTCATGTGATACGATATATAACTGTATGCTATGTTTTTGTGATGCCCAAGTGTACTCTATCGACACAGAGATGACATAATGATAGATAGAAGATTGATTGAAAGAATGACTTGATAGAAAGACTCACAATCTTTAATTTGTATTGATACTTTTCATTGCTTGGATCATTTATTGCATGGGATACGGATGTAAGGATGTATAATGGCTGTATGATGGATGCTTTATTTTTATTTTTGACATCTTGACGGTGCAAGTATTTTGAAGTGCTTATTTCATCATTGGGCAATTTTTTTAATAGTACTTTTTCTGAATGTTGTAAGTTAATACAAGCATCTAGGTATAATTGAACCGAGATGACCTGAGTATTTCTTGTGTATCAATAGACAAGGATTGCCCCCGTTCATGTTAGACCTTTGATGTCCTCAATGATCTTCTGTCGATCATGTCTTTAGACAAGGCTTCACATTACTAAAGTTTAATCCACAAGCAGTAAAACAAAGAAAATGATTATGCCCCCATCATAGCATCTCTATCTTTTGGCATCCTCGAGTAGCATAGGAAGACATAATAACAAAAAAATCAAGACTCTGTAAGTTAACCTAACCAGCACAAAATATTCTTGCATTTAGATGTGTTTGTTTCTTTCCATAATTTAGGTAAAATCATTTAGCGTGCTTTAGGTACTTGCTTGCTTTGCTTTGGATAGGTTGAGGTGATGCATCAAAATTTCTACTTGAAAGCGGGCTTTGCTTTGCACTTGCTTGGCTAGTTAAAGATTCCACAATCCTTATTGGTGAGACGGACAGGGACTGGCCTAGTGCCTCGGGGGCTCATTGCTAAATGGCCTTGCCTACGTAATGATGCAGAGGCAACGTAGTTCGGGGTAAACCCTAATGGACCATGGATGGACTTAGATGATAGATGACAAGAAATGGGATGGATGGAAAGGTGGATCCTTGGGGGTGAATTAAAAATGGCCTTGCCTATGTGACAACGCAGAGGCAACGTAGTTTGGGGACTTTGGACCATGCGGATACTGGCGACAGACACTATGCTAGGCTAACACTATGGATAGGATACTAGATAAGACCTTGGTTGACAAGGCAACAAAGAGATAGAGTATCAAGCCATGATAGGTTATCGCTAGGTATTTTTATTATGGAACATATATATATCGAATGGGACACGAGTGAAGGAAGAATGGACACAAGGTGATTGGTTTCCCAAAGATGGAGGAAGTAGTTTATCACAAGTAACGCCTGTTTACCAGGTTTTCACCACTTGCTTTTATATGCACGAAAGCTAGAAAGTATGCATGATGCCTGTTTTCTAGGTTTTCATCATGATACCTATCCAAGGTGCCTGTTTGCCAGGTTTTCACCAAAGGATGATTTTTTTTGTATTTTTCTAATTTTTTTTTGTATTCTTTGATTTTTTTTGGTATTTTATGCCCCCTTACATTGGGGTTCTCTTAGGTGTAGAACCGACGAAGATGCATGCTATTGATTGGGTCATCAAATAGCTCACCCTCTGATGTTACTAACTGATATGCCCTCAATCCATAAGCTGCTTCGATCACATAAGGCCCAAGCCAGTTGGGTTCAAATTTGCCTTTCTTTTCGATCCTGTTGATTGCGGGGATTTTCCTTAAGTACTAGATCTCCAACCTTAAAGGCTCTTGGGTGGACTCTGTGGTTGTAGCTTTGTGACATCATTTGTTGATATGCCTTGAGATGATTGAAGGCTTTCTGTCTCCTTTCCTCTAGCAAACCTAGCTCTTGTAATCTGGAAACTCTATACTCTTCATCAGTTATGAGACCTTTTAACAACACCCTTAGAGAGGGTAGCTCAACCTTGATGGGTAGAATGGCTTCTAAATCATAGATAAGGACGTAAGGGGTAGCACCTATGGGAGTGCGTATATTGGTTCGATGGGCCCACAGAGCGGGATTGAGTTGGATGTGCCAATCACGGCCAGCATCGTTGACTGTCTTCTTGAGGAGTTTCAAGATGGTCTTGTTGGATGCTTTTGCTTGGCCATTACCTTGGGGGCAATAGGGTGTGGAGAAATGGTGTTGGATTTTGAATCGGTCACAGAGTCCTTGGACATCCTGGTTCTTAAAAGGTCTTCCATTATCCATGATAATGGATGAGGGAATTTTGTATCTGCAGATGAGGTAATTAAGAATGAATGAGGAGATTTGTTTACCTATGATGGTAGTGAGGGGGACAGCTTCAATTCACTTGGTAAAGTACTCAGTGGTGGTTATTATGAATTTGTGGCTGTTGGATGAGGGTGGATGGATTTTACCCACAAGGTCGAGTCCCCATTGACAAAAGGGACAAGGTGTTGTTAAAGGTCTCAACTCTTGAGCTGGTGGATGTATTAGGTTCTCGTGTATCTAGCACTGCTTGCACTTCTTTACAAACTGATATGAATCTGTCTCCATATTCAGCCAAAAATAACCCAAACACATGAGTTTCTTAGCTAAGGAAGTACCACTAGAGTGTGTTCTGCAAATCCCTTCGTGTACGTCTTGCAAAGTGGTTTGAGATTCTTCTTGTTCTAAATAATGGAGTAAAGTACCATCTAGACCACATCGGTATAGTGTGTCAGCAATAATGGTATATCGAGAGGTTTGGTGTATAAAGGTTCATCGTTGGTTTGAAGATAAGTCAGGTGGGAGGGTGTTGTCCTTGAGGTAAGTGTAAACTTTACCGTACCAAGGTGAATCAGATCCAACTAATAGGCATATGGAATGGGTTTCAGGAAGATCATAAGCTGGTTGCTAAATTGTCTCCACCAAGAACTCGTACCGTGACTCATTCTCTAGGATCTCGAGGAGAGAGGCAATGGTTGCCATGGCATCTGCTTCTTTGTTTTCAATGCGAGGTATCTACTCAAAGGAGATGATCACAAAGTATTCCTTAAAGTCCTCTACCATCCATTTGTATGGGAGAAGCTTCTCATCTTTGGTTTGGTAGTCGTCGTTGACTTGGTTGATCACTAGCTGAGAATCACCATAGACATGTAGCTCTTTGATTTCCATTCTGTTACCATTTTGAGGCCAATGACTAGGGCTTCATATTATTCTATGTTGTTGGTGCATGGGAATAGCAGATGATAAGACTTCGGTATGGTGTCACTGCGAGGAGTTACAAACAAGATTCCTGCCTCGATCCATGGTTTGTGTAGGACCCATCAAAGTAGAGTTTCTAGGAATGTGTTGATATATTGAATAAGGATTCATCTAGAAACTCAAATTGCATTGGTGAGGTGTCATGTAGTGGTGCATCTACTAACTGATTAGCAATGATTTGTCCCTTGATAGATTTTTTGTCTACATACTCAATGTCGTACTCACTTAGGAGCATTACCCAGTTGGCTAGGCGACCTGTTAGAGCTGCTTTGCTTAGTAGGTGTTGGTGCTCATTTTGACTTAGAAGTTGATTCTTAATGTTTAGAGGGTTTCTTCATTTAAAACCTATATCTTCTTGCCCATCAGCATGACCTCGCAGGCTTCTTGGCAATCAAGTTGGTGGTAGGGAGGTGTTCATCGGTGTAACGCTCTTCATCGGTGAGGTAATTTTATGCTAGACCGACAGGGGGAGGTCTGGCCGATAGGGGAATTAATGTTCGGCATGTCAGGGTGACTTTTGTGTTGTTCTCACCGATGGAGATTTGCCATTGGCATGATGGGGGCTATCGGCGAAGACGGCGAGGGGTTCACCGATGCAGTGGTGTCTGGCCGATGGTATCATCGGCGTGTGTTTGGCCGACGGAAGGATGAGGCCATAGTTCATCGGCATGGTGGTAGGTGTCGGCGTAGGTTTGAGATGTTTGCCCGACAGTTCTGGTCTGGCCGATGATGGAGTTGTGATGTAGGCATCGGTGAGACTTGGTGGGTCAGCCAAAGGTTTTCTGGATGTTTTGATGGTAGTGGTCTGGCTGACGGAGGCTTGGGGAGGTGGAGTACGTAGTTTTGCATCGGTGAGACTAGTGTGGTCGGTAGGAGAATTATAGAGTTGGCCGATGGTTTGTATCACAGCGATGGGTATTTGGTGAAGGGTTGTGTGTCGAGCGTGGCAAAACGCTCGACACTTATCATGTGTGCGACCATGTTTATGAACTGCTGATGTGATCTCCTCACCATGCATGTGGGATTATTCCCCTGTATATTTTCAAACTTTGAGCGAAGCATGTTGCGGGTGGTTGAGACTCTTAATAGCGACAGTGCAGGGGTGTGGGCGACGGTACAAACAGTGAAGTTGCCTGATCGTGGATGAAGACTCTCAGATGGCGGTGCATGGCTTGAGGCCCCTCTTTGTCTGCTGCATTAATATCTTCTGAGCACCATTCCTTGGTGGGATCTGTATCTGGCAGATTTTTGTCAAAACCATGTAATTAATGCTGAGTATGCTTCTCTAGCTGTTATAAGCAGGAAGTGTTACTCATTTTTAGGTTGTTGAAAGTTGAATATCTGGCTCTATAACACAATACAGTTCGTTTTGGTTGCTCTGTACAGTTAAACCTGTGAGTTTATGTATCTCTTGTTGTATGTTTTTGCATGAATCCACTGATTCCATGGTTAATTTTATATGAGAAATGCTATGTTGGCATGTGTTTTGTTAATTCTGTCTCTAGTATTGCATGCATCTTTCTTCTGAGTATGGATATTTAAGGAATGTTCGAGACTCTAGAACATAGAATTCCTGTGTTGAATGTCTGATCTTTTAACTTCTGCTCAAATGGTAGATTAAACTGTTCTCAGATTTGAACATTGGGAAGGGTACACTGTAGTAGGGATGCCATAAGTATAGATAGCTTAACACTCTGTATTGGGAGATATCTGTAAGGCAGGTATCATATGTATCCCCCTGAAATCCAGTTTTAGCTATTCATGTTGATCATTCACAGGTGTATGTCTACTGACTCCAGGCCCTGGATAGGCACCAATCTTGCTTTGTGTTTGTGTTACAACCATATCCAGCTTTGCATCCAAACTTAAAATCAAAATCTAAAACAATTTTTAGGACATTAGAATTAGTTTTAGGATCCTCAGTCCTCTGTCTACAACTGCAAATAGGCCCAAAGCTAGCCCCTTTGTTCTTATCTTTGAGTTTTGGTCTACTTACAAGAGGACTTATCTGCTTTCTGTCAGCATCCCAGCCTTAGTATGCATGTCCTTATGGATGTTGAGTAGGGAAAACCCCCCTAGGTTTTGCAGAGCCTGAAGAAGAAGAGGAGATAAAATATAGAGTCTATCTCCTACACTGTTGGCCCCTGGCCCAGAGATCCTGTTGATCATTGATGGCTACCTTGTAGGGAAATCTGGGAATAAGCATCCAGTCTGGGAAAAAACCAACAGAAATTGGCGACTCTGCTGGGGAATCTTGTGAAAGAACCCTGGTTTACAAAAAGAAAATAGTTCCTAGTTCCTAGTAATAGGTGGCGACTCCAAAGTAATCTCCCAACCGGTCAAAGTAAAACTTATATGCAAGGGAGAAGATCCCAACAAAATCCTTTATTTGAAGAGTTACCAGTAACAAGAAGAATGATGTACAGAAGAAAGGGAGCTATCTCAGTCAGTCATGAGGGTTCCCCCAGAAAAAGTGATGATATGCAAGATAACCCTAGGCCATCAGGACAGCATGTGCCTTATTTTTCAAATGCAGAAGTTGATATTTAGGGTGCATATGAGAGGCAACAGGGTGGTAGTGTGAGAATGAGGTCAGAGGTGTTCCAAGAACGCCCATTTCTTGACCCTAGTGAAAGGTTTGAAGAGGCAGAGTCTCTGAGGGATGATGAAGATGATGACCAGAATGGTATGAGACCATCTACCTCCATGCCTAAGGAAGAACAGTTAGCTGAAGAAATAAGAAATCTAAGAGCAGAATTAGAGTATCTGCAAGCCATGAAAATTAGAGATGACATGAGGCAGAAAGTGCACGCTTTAAGGACTGCCCAAAATGATTCAATTCCTACCCTTGAGAATGCAAATGTGCAGAGATATCAGCAAAGAAATGAAGTGCAACATCAGCATAATGATGAAAGACAAAATGTGACTGATGCTAGGATACCACTGAACAATGTAAGAAACCAGAATGCAAACAGAAATGTTAATATTAATCAGTTTGACAGACAGCCCATGTAGTTAGATAGATTTAGATAGCTGGTATTCGATGGTATTCCTGGGTATCCTAACCCCATTGACAAGCATCTGAGGCTGCAGGTGCCTAAATTTTCAGGAAACAACACAGTGTCAGGAGAAGATCATCTAAAAGCTTTTCAAAATGTCATGGATAACTTTGAGGTTGAACATGAGGATGTTTTCATGAAGTCATTCATGCAATCTTTAGTAGATGAGGCAAGAGAATGGTATAAGAATTTGTCTGACCAGAGTATTTCATCATGGGATGATTTTAAAAGGACGTTCAAGGAGCAATATGGTGACAAAACTGACCCTAGCTTTTTTGTAAATGAGTTTACCAGTATCACTAAAGGGTCAAATGAGCAGGTTGCAAATTTTAATGCAAGATTTACTAAAGTGTTAAACAAATTGCCACATCACATGAGGCCAAATGAACCAATGTGCATAATATTGTATATCAATGCCTTTGATGCAAAAACTGCATATGGATTAAGAGATAAAAGCCCTGCTACTCTCAGGGATGCTTTCAGAATTGCAGTAAATATTGAGAACAACAAGAAAGCATCAGGCAAGACTAACAGAAGGGATGATGTGAAAATTCTGTAGAATCCAAACAAGCCTCAGAACACTCAAGGTAATATGTCTGCCCCTGAAGATAAAATAGACAAATTGGCAAATGTTGTTAAGGACCTAAGCTATAGAATAGCTAGAAGTGAAAAAGGGATAGGTCCTGATAGGCAAGTCTATCAAAGGCAGGAAAAGAGGCCATCATTGCATGATATGCCTTATAATACCAATTGGCATAATGGTAAGCTTATATTCCCACACAACAACACAAATCAGAGAGCTCAACATGTCAAAGAAACTCCTGATCCTCTAAAGAAAGCTATAAATATTGTTGATGATACTCCATGGTGTATAATTTGTCAGATGCCACATTCACAGTCACAGTGTATGATTGCTCAGTCCTTGTGTGATAATGTTACATCTTGTAATGAGTGCAATGAGCCACATTATGTGCAAGATGATGATGTTAATATGATGTCCACAAACAATGGATACCCCATTTATAGTGCTGATGAGAGTACAGATGATGGAATTCAGGCCTGTCAACAGGACTCTTATGATGAAGGTAATGAAGAAAGCTATGTGTATGCTCAGAGCTCACACAATTTTTTGAGTAACTTACAACGACCTTCTGATGAGGAAATTAGGGCCTTCACAGCTGCAGCAGTTGCTCAAGTCAAGAGTAACTACAATCTCAGAGGTAAAACTCAGATAGGCAGCTTGCGTCAACCAGAAGATGTTTCTGCAGGTCAACCAGTGCATGGTCATAAAGGAACTGAACCACAACAGAGGCAGTGGGTTAATAATAAACAGAATTTTATACATAGAATAGGTCATGAATCCCAAGGACCAGAAAATAGAATCCCTCAGGCTGAAGATCAAAGCAAAGGTTCCCAAGACAAGAATGATGATCAGGGAACTATGAAAGTAAAAGCTAAATCAGTTCAGGATAAAAACAAGATTGTGGAGCAAGCTACAACTGTTATACGAAATTATGCTCCATTTGATATAGCTCAAGTCCTCTCCCAGGTAAAAGTCTCTGTTCCACTTATGGAACTGATGAAGGTTGAAGAAATCAAGAATAGGACAATATCCCTAATTTCAAGGGTGCCTTTTCAAGCTAAACAAAATGTTCAGATCCAAGGTGAGAAACGTGTCATGTGTAATGAAGAAGATGAGGCTCCTGAAGTCTATTTAGGAGTGACTATGACAAAGTGTCCTTCACAAGTGGAACCATTTTATGTATCCCTGGTTATAAATGGAAAAATAATCAGAAATTGTATGCTTGACTCTGGAGCATCTACAAATGTCATGCCTTTGGCCATCATGCAACAAGCTGGATTGAAAATTGACAAGGCATGTGGAAAATGTTATGCTATGGATGCCAGAGAGGTACCAGTTATTGGAATCATGAAGGATGTAGATTTCAAACTAGCAGCATTTCCTGAAAAAAGATATAAAATGAATATAACGGTGGTTGACATCAAGCCACAGTATGGTATGTTGCTGTCAAGAAGATGGGCAGCACTAATTGGTGGAAGTATGCAGCTGGACCTGTCATATGCCATGATTCCAATGAATGGCAGGGATGTTAAGCTAATCAGGGAACAAAGATCATTAGAGACAGTGGAAGACCAAGAAGCTGAGGAACATATATGCTTTGTAAACACTGACTGTGATAACTTCAAGGTTGTCTTAGATGATAAGGAAGATAAAGAGAAAAATGTCTGCATTAAAGAGCTGGACCAGCAAGGTTTATGGACTATGTTTTTTGATGGAGCTTGTGCAAATGAAGGCTCTGGAGCTGGAGTTGTTTTCTTGTCTCCAAATGGTAAGCTCCTCAAATTCTCTTTCTTGCTGAGATTTGTTTGCACAAACAACATTGCAGAATATGAGGCTTTAATCTTAGGCCTAAATATAGCTCTCAAACATGGAATCAAAATGCTAAGAGTATTTGGGGATTCTGAGCTGATTATATCCCAAATTAGAGATAGATATGCTTCAAAAAACAAAAGATTGAAAAAATATAAGCATGTTGTTTGGGATAGCATTGAACTTTTTGATGCATTTTCAATAGGCTGGGTAGAGAGATCAAAGAATGTTATGGCTGATTTCTTAGCTAATGTTGCAATAAGGCCAGATGACATCACTCTGTCAGATGTTACAAATGTAGAAGTTAAAATCAAGCTTGCAGTACCAGAAAATATATGCAGTTGGCAAGTGTTTAATGATGATAGGGACTTGTTAAAATTTTTGCACTGCATAGATGAATATGAGAATCAAGAAATTGATTTCCAAGCTTTTGTAGAAACCATAGATGGAAAAGAAACTCTTGTGGGAAAAGAGATAATTCAATTGAAGACTAATAAAATCCCTAGAGGGTTAGTAGCTTTGGAAAGAGCTTTTGATAGAAGAGACAAATTGGTCACAAGGACATCTCCCACAAATAAGGAAGATTTAGAAGAGATAAATTTGGGGACATCTCAGGCCCCCAAGAAGGTATACATTGGTAAACAACTCAAACCACACATCAGGAGTATGCTGATTGCATTACTGAAAAGGTATAAACATGTTTTTGCTTGGTCATATGAGGACCTAAAAGCCTATAGGGAAGATTTATTCAGCATGAGATCCCATTGAAGCCTGGAGCTAAGCCATTCAGACAGAGGCAAAGACCTATTAATCCTACCTTAGCTCCAAAGATGCAAGAAGAACTTAAAAAGCTTAGGGAAGCTGGAATAATTGTGCCAATCAGACATTCAACTTGGGTGTCTAACCTTGTCCCAATCAAGAAAAAGAACGGTGATATTAGGCTTTGTGTTGATTTCAGGAACCTGAATGTATCCTCTTTAAAGGATAACTATCCACTGCCTAATATGGAAGCTATGTTGCAGAGAGTGACTGGTTGTGAACTCTTATCCATGATGGATGGATTTTCAGGTTATAATCAGGTGAAGGTAAAGGAATCAGAACAGTATAAGACTGCCTTCACCACTCCATGGGGAACTTATGTGTATGTTAGAATGCCCTTCGGACTAACAAATGCAGGGGCTACATTTCAAAGAGCAATGGATGTTGCTTTTGCAGGGTTGATTGATTCAATCCTGGCTATTTATCAAGATGATCTGACTGCATATTCAAAGAAGGAAGAGCAGCATTGTTTGCATCTAGAGTAGATTTTCATAAGAGCACTAGAGTATGGCATTTCTTTAAATCCAAAGAAGTGTGCTTTTGGGGTGGTTGAAGGAAAACTCCTAGGGCACATTGTTTCCAAGGATGGAGTTAGGATAGATCTAGAAAGAGTGGCTGCTATTGACAGAATTCAAATGCCCAAAACTATAAAAGGAGTTCAGTCCTTCTTTGGACAGATAAATTTTGTTAGGAGATTTGTTCCCAACTTTGCAGAAACCACAAGGAACATTTCCAAAATGATGAAGAAGGATGCCACTATCCACCGGGAAAGTGAAGCAATAGAATCATTTCAGAGTATCAAAGAGGCAATCAAGATGGCCCCTGTTCTTAAATCACCTAATTTTTCTAGGCCATTCCAATTGTTTTCATTTGCTTCCTTTCACACTGTTGCTGCATGTTTGTTACAGAAAAATAAGGATGGGTTTGAGCAACCCATAGCTTTTTTCAGTATGTCCTTGCAGGCTGCTGAGTTAAAATATGATATCATGGAAAAATAGGCATATGCACTAGTCAGAGCCATCAAAAGTTTCAAACCATACCTGGTAGGATCACATGTAATTGCATATGTACCCCATGCAGCAGTCAAAGATATATTCACTCAACAGGAGGTGACTGGAAGAAGATGCAGATGGATAAACAAACTGCAAGAGTTCAACATAGACATACAAATTACCAGGTTGGTAAGAGGACAAGGATTGGCCAAGATGATGGCACAGTCAAACTTGGAAGCATGCCAAGTTAATGCAGTCCAAAATGAGAGTGTAAATGTATCAAGATCTGAATGGTACAAGGATATTATCTACTACTTGCAAAATCTGAATTGTCCTTCCCATTTCAGTGACAGTCAAAAGAGGACTTTAAAGTTACATGCAATCAGGTATGTTATTGTTCAAGGTGAGCTATACTAGAAAAGCCCTGATGGTGTGCTGTTGAGATGTGTGGATGAGGATGTGGCTAACAATGTTTTGATTGATATGCATAAAGGATTGTGTGGTGGACATTATATTGCTCAAACAATAGCTCATAAGACTCTCAGAGCAGGATATTGGTGGCCCACTCTCTTTTTAGATGCACACAGGTTAGTGAGGAAGTGTGACCCTTGCCAAAGATTCTCAGGAAAATTGAGATATGATGGTGCTTTACCCCTCAGAACTGTAACTGTGGATGCTCCATTTCAGCAATGGGGAATTGACTTCATAGGGGAAATTGCAGATAAGTCAAGTGGGGGACATAGTTGGATTTCAGTGGCAACTGATTACTTTACCAAATGGATTGAGGCCATTCCAACTAAGAGAGCTACAAGTAAGGTGGTGATAGATTTCATACTGGAAAATGTTATCGTTAGGTTTGGAGTACCATTCAAGATAGTCACTGATAATGCTATGTGCTTCAGATCAGGTGAAATTGTTGATTTTTGCAATAGGTATGGGATAAATCTATCATATGCATCACCATACCACCCACAAGGAAATGGTCAAGCAGAATCAAGCAATAAGAGCATCATGAAGATTATCAAGAGGATGCTGGGCAAGAACAAGAGAGCTTGGGACTCAAAATTAAAGTTAGCAATATGGGCTGACAGAGTGACAGTAAAAAAGGCTATTGGAATGTCACCCTTTGAGCTAGTATATGGTGCATCAGCCAGATTGCCCATAAACAATCTCCTACCAGTTTACAGATTCATCCAGGAAAATGATGAGGAGATTGAAGACTCCATGACAGAAAGAGTGAATTAGCTGGTTGCACTGGATGAGAACAGAAGGAAAGCGCACCAAATTAATCTCAAGAGACAACAAGATGTGAAATATCTATTTGATAGGAGAGCTACAAAAAGGAAGTTTCAGATCAATGATCTGGTGCTTGTATGGAATGCAAAAAATCAGGACAAGGGTAAACATGGTAAATTTGAACCCTTATGGATGGGCCCATATCAGATTTGTAGTACTCATGGGGAGGACTCTTATTTCCTCCAGGCCCTAGATGGTGAAGTTCTGGAATTGCCTGTGCATGGCTAATTCCTTAAGTTTTATTTTGCATAGATGGCCTATCCCTGTGCATATTTGTAAAAATATATATATATAGTGTAAATATTCTGTACAGTTCGTGCTTTTTTGGCTTTTTGCCTGGTCTACCCGGAGATCTGGTTCTCGCTGCAGGTTTTCACCTGCACGTCCCCATTCGGAGCCAGTGTTGGTGCTCATTTTGACTTAGAAGTTGATTCTTAATGTTTAGAGGGTTTCTTCATTTAAAACCTATATCTTCTTGCCCATCGGCATGACCTCGTAGGCTTCTTGGCGATCAGGTTGGTGGTAGGGAGGTGTTCATCGGTGTAACGCTCTTCATCGGCGAGGTAATTTTATGCTAGACCGACAGGGGGAGGTCTGGCCGATAGGGGAATTAATGTTCGGCATGTCGGGGTGACTTTTGTGTTGTTCTCACCGATGGAGATTTGCCATCGGCATGATGGGGGCTATCGGCGAAGATGGCGAGGGGTTCACCGATGGAGTGGTGTCTGGCCGATGGTATCATCGGCATGTATTTGGCCGACGGAAGGATGAGGCCATAGTTCATTGGCATGGTGGCAGGTGTCGGCGTAGGTTTGAGATGTTTGCCCGACAGTTCTGGTCTGGCCGATGATGGAGTTGCGATGTAGGCATCGGTGAGACTTGGTGGGTCGGCCAGAGGTTTTCTGGATGTTTCGATGGTAGTGGTCTGGTCGACGGAGGCTTGGGGAGGTGGAGTACATAGTTTTGCATCGGTGAGACTAGTGTGGTCGGCAAGAGAATTATGGAGTTGGCCGATGGTTTGTATCACAGCGATGGGTATTTGGTGAAGGGTTGTGTGTCGAGCGTGGCAAAACACTCGACACTTATCATGTGTGCAACCATGTTTATGAACTACTGATGTGATCTCCTCACCATGCATGTGGGATTATTCCCCTGTATATTTTCAAACTTTGAGCGAAGCATGTTTTGGCGGGAATTTCTTTTTGAATGTTGTGGTGTTTTTCCTGGTGGTTGCGGGTGGTTGAGACTCTTAATAGCGACAGTGCAGGGGTGTGGGCGACGGTACAAATAGTGAAGTTGCCTGATCGCGGATGAAGACTCTCAGATGGTGGTGCATGGCTCGAGGCCCCTCTTTGTCTGCTGCATTAATATCTTCTGAGCGCCATTCCTTGGTGGGATCTGTATCTGGCAGATTTTTGTCAAAACCATGTAATTAATGCTGAGTATGCTTCTCTGGCTGTTATAAGCAGGAAGTGTTACTCATTTTTAGGTTGTTGAAAGTTGAATATCTGGCTCTATAACACAATACAGTTCGTTTTGGTTGCTCTGTACAGTTAAACCTGTGAGTTTATGTATCTCTTGTTGTATGTTTTTGCATGAATCCACTGATTTCATTGTTAATTTTATATGAGAAATGCTATGTTGGCATGTGTTTTGTTAATTCTGTCTCTAGTATTGCATGTATCTTTCTTCTGAGTCTGGATATTTAAGGAATGTTCGAGACTCTAGAACATAGAATTCCTGTGTTGAATGTCTGATCTTTTAACTTCTGCTCAAATGGTAGATTAAACTGTTCTCAGATTTGAACATTGGGAAGGGTACACTACAGTAGGGATGCCATAAGTATAGATAGCTTAACACTCTGTATTGGGAGATATCTGTATGGCAGGTATCATATGTATCCTGCTGAAATCTAGTTTTAGCTATTCATGCTGATCATTCACAGGTGTATGTCTACTGACTCCAGGCCCTGGATAGGCACCAATCTTGCTTTGTGTTTGTGTTACAACCATATCCAGCTTTGCATCCAAACTTAAAATCAAAATCTAAAACAATTTTTAGGACATTAGAATTAGTTTTAGGATCCTCAGTCCTCTGTCTACAACTGCAAATAGGCCCAAAGCTAGCCCCTTTATTCTTATCTTTGAGTTTTGGTCTACTTACAAGAGGACTTATCTGCTTTCTGTCAGCATCCCAGCCTTAGTATGCATGTCCTTATGGATGTTGAGTAGGGAAAACCCCCCTAGGTTTTGCAGAGCCTGAAGAAGAAGAGGAGATAAAATATAGAGTCTATCTCCTACACTGTTGGCCCCTAGCCCAGAGATCCTGTTGATCATTGATGGCTACCTTGTAGGGAAATTTGGGAATAAGCATCCAGTCTGGGAAAAAACTAACAGTAGGTACTTCAGTGGATCTATTTTTGCAATAAGTTTGATGGAATGTGCTAGCATATAATGATAGATTTTTTGGGAAGCAAAAACTATCGCAAGGCATGATCTTTCTAAGAGTATTGTAACTCATAGCCCACCAATATTCGACTGATGTAGTAGACGACTCTTTCTTTACCTTCATAATCTTGCTATACTAGTAGGGCCCCAAGAGCTATAGGTGTAGCAGATATGTATAGTAGCAATGGCTTCCCTTGGATAGGAGGCATGAGAATAGGTGGATTCATTAGATATTCTTTCAGTTTGCCAAATGCCTCTTCGCATTTCTCATCCCACTTAAATGGAATGTTCTTGTGCAGGAGATGATTGAACGGTTGACACTTGTCTGCCAATTGGGATATGAACCTACGCATTTCTTGTAGCTTGCCCTATAGAGACCATAGTTGAGTGAGATTCTTGGGTGGTGGCATTTCCATGATTGCTTTCACTTTGGTTGGATCTACTTCTATTCCATTGGCTGATACAATGAAGTCCAGTAGCTTGCCTGAGGTGACTCCAAACACATTTCTTTGGGTTCAACCTAACTTTGAATTGCTCAAGTCTCTGAAAGACTTTCTCTAACACATCCAAATGTGATTCTCTAGTGAGTGACTTTGCAAGGATATCATCTACATAGTCTTCCATTGTGACGTGCATCATATCATGGAATATAGTGGTCATAGCATGTTGATATGTGGCTCCTGCATTCTTTAGCCCAAATGGCATGACATTCCAGTAGAAAGTGCCCCATGGACAAGTAAAATCTATCTTATGCTGGTCTTTTGATGCTATCCTAATCTGATAGTACCTAGAGAAGCCATCCATGAGAGATAATATGGTATGCCCCGTTGTTAAGTCATCTATGATATCTATATTTGGCAATAGAAAATCATCCTTGCGGCAAACTTTGTTTAGATCTCTGAAATCGTTTCATAGTCTAAATTAGCCATCAGGTTTGAATACTGGTACTATGTTGGAGACCCACTCTAGATAGTCTATAGCTCTAATGAACCCTACATCCAGTAGTTTCTTAAGTTCATCTTTTACTATTAGTGCAATATGAGGATGCATCTTTCTAAGCTTATGTTTCACTGGTTTCACTCCTAGATCTAATGGAAGATGATGTAGAATCAAGTTTGGATCTAACCCCGGCATATCTGCATATGACCAAGCAAAATTGACTTGCTTTTTCTTGAAGAATGGTACAAACTTAGTCTTTTCTGGTGGGGTTAGAGATTTAGCAAAGTGAATGACCTTAGGTTGTTCCTCTGTTCCAATGTTAACATGTTCTGTAGGTTCCACAACAATCTAAGACTTCTCCTAGTATATGTCATCGAGGAGAGTGTCAAGTCTTCCATCGTCAGGTACCATAGTTGGGTTTTCACCATCGGATGTGTCCTTTCTTTTTACTATTTTGGGATCTGACACTGCTTTAGAGAGGTTTTCACCATCAGATCCAGTTTTTATTTTGATATTTTTGCGACTGGAAGGCTTGGTACCCTCTCTAAAATAAGCCATTATATTTAGTTCAATGGCAAAGCTACCTTTATGATCTCCTTTAGGTAGGTGGTCCCTAAGTTCCTTGTAGTCAATATAGGCATCATCATTTTGGAACATATCTAGTTGTGGGGTTCCTTGTAGATCCCAGTCAATAAGCTCAGGATGCACAAGGGGGAGGGAGTCGGAGGATAGATCTAATTCATTGATAGTTTGAATGGATATGCTAGGGGTATTTATAGGGGGAGTGTTTAGGATGGTACTTTCTTCCAAATTGTTTATTGCGATAGAACTCAAACCTTCCTCGAAAGTTGTATTCTCAAGGATAAGCAAATCACACTCTAATGGTCTATGTGGTAGTGTTTGTCCCTCACAGTAATGTGTCAACCTCTTTGTCGCCATAGGAGTGCTCTGTTAGCTTATCCCACTCATACTCATTGCAATCTGTGTCACTGTCCTCTTGAAGGGTATGGATCATTTCCATAAGACAAGCATTTGCTTTAGCTTTGCCCTTATCATTATATCCTAGACCTTTTGTATTTCTCACCAATGAGGATGAAGAAGGTTGAATGGGTTCTATTATTCCTTCTTTTCTTAGGCAAATGGGGCCTTGTCCTTTGTAACCCATTATGTGTAAGATGGACTCACCTCGCCCATAGATTTCTATTGGGAGCCTAGGTGGTTCTTGTTGTGTGTTCTCTTCTTCTTCTATGTAGAGCCATTGTAAGATATCTCTTTCCTCTGTCTCATCTGATAGGGTCCCCCATTTTACAAAGGGAGCTGTGGGAGGTGCAGGAGGCATAGATGGCTTTGGAAAATGCCTAGGTTGCCCAAAGGATCTAGGAGATAGAGGCATTTTGGCTAGATTGAGGCTGTGCTCAATGGAGTATTTCCCTACTCCTGTTTCTTTGATGGTAATTTTCTACTCTTTGGGCTTGGATGAGGAAGCTTCAGAGGTAGAATCATGCTGTGGGGTAGGGGATGTAGATGCTCTATTATTGGGTATGATGCAATTGGGTTTTGAGAGGACAGAGTTGTAATGTTGAAAGGGGTCAGGATCACCTTGGATGGTGACTTACTTGCTATTATGAGGGAATTTTATGCATTGGTGATAGGTAGAAGGCACAGCTTTCATGGCATGAATCCATGGTCTACCTAGGAGAATATTATAGGCTAGCTCCCTATCTAGGACTTGGCACACAACATCTTTTATCACCGGTCCCACTTGTATGGGTAAGACCACTGTTCCTTTGATAGTTCTCTCCTCTTCATCATAGGCTTTGATAGTGATTTTCTTCCTTGGACCAACTGCATTTTTAGAGAACCCCAATGTAAGGACTAGCTTGAGCATGCAAATATTTAAACCGGCTCCCCCATCAATGATAACCCTTTTGATGTGGTGTTTATGGATGAAGGCGATGATATGTAAGGGGGTGTTATGAGGCTGAGACACTGAGAGGTCATCTTGCTCGGTAAATGATATGGTATTGGAGGAGGTTAGATTTCCTACCATGGCTTGAAACTTCTCTTGGGCGAAGTTTGTGGGTACAGTCATTTCTACTAAGGCTTTATTGAGAATCTCCTTATGAGAAGGAGATAGACGCAACAAATCTAAGATAGAAATGTGGACAGGAGTCTTCTGTAGTTGGTCTATGACACTATACTGATGAGGATTGGACTGAGAAGGTGATGACCTTGGAGGGAGGGTATTCAACATGACCTTACCACTGCGGGTGATGATGCTGCAATCAGTTTTGTTGGGTCCTGATTGTTGGTTAGATGAAACCACATTGATTTGTGGGACATGCTTTGATATGCAATTGATGGTATAATCGAATGGCATACTTGTGTAATTAGCATTACTATTCCCATTATTCTAATTTTTCCTGTTGCGGTTGTTGTTGTTGTTCTTATTGTTATACGGCTTGTCATGATTGAGAAGTCGATCTTTGTAAGCCACATGCATCTCATTAGAAGTATGTTGTTGAACACCTCCTTGATTTTGATCAAGTATGTCTTGAATAACATGTTTGAGATGGATACAATTGTTGGTCATATGTCCTCTTCCTCTATGATACTCACAAAAGTCAGTGTCTTTCCAATAGTGAGGTTTGATTTGAGGTTCGTAGTCACTTGTTGGCGGTAGAGAGATTTCATTGTTAGCCAATAGCTTCCTTAATGCAGACTCTTAGGACTCACCCAGCGGTGTGAACTTTCACCTTGGATTTGAGTTGAACCATGGTCTTGTCTCCTGAGGAATGTTTTGTTGGCTATAGCATTGTTCATCTCTCCTATGAGAGTGAATATTGGTTGTTGTTTGGGAGCTGCCACCTTGGCATCAACTATTCCATCATTGATGACATTTTTATTCTTAGTCCAAAACTTTTATTTGTCGGTCGTGTAGTTGGAAGTAGGTGTGTCCTTGTACAACTTAAGTGAACCCTTGGTGATCATAGCTTTCTCGATGAATAATCCCATCTCAATGACCTTCGAGAATGAGGAAGGGCATTCGATTTAGATTTGATAGCTAAGATCAAAGTTGAGGTTATGGACAAACATCTCCATCAATTGCTTCTCAGGTACATCATATGGGCATTTGCTTGCTAGCAGTCTCCACCTTTGTAGAAAGGAGGTGAATGATTCACCACTCTTTTGTTTGGTTTTGCATAGATCGAGCATGGTGACTTCATGTTCAATGTTGTACGAGAAGTGCATGATGAATTTGTTGACCAACCCATCAAAGGTCTTGATGCCCAGTGGAAGTCGTGAGAACCACTCCATGGCTTGACTACCTAGAGATCTAGGAAACAGTCTCATTAAGAAGGTCTCATTGTGAGCCACTTCCATGCACGTGGCGATAAATTCCCTAATATGATCTCTTGGGTCTCCTCTTCCTTTGTATTTATCAAATTTAGGAGCTTCAAACTGAAAGGGGAAGGGGATCATGTCCAAACTTTTATCAAAAGGGTACGGTGCAATTTCTTCCAAAGAGTAAGTTTTGGCATTTGTTCCCATCTTGAGATCTGTCATTTGTTGTGCTAGACCTTCAATTTGTTTCCTCATTTCTTCCATAGGGATATTTGGGTCTGCAATTTTCTTTCCTTTATCACCTTCAGTGTGATTTTTAGGCATTTTCTCTGTGGTCTCTTTCAGTGTATTGAGATCAAAGTCAGAGAGGAGTTTGAGTCCTAGACTCGCAAGATGCATAATGTACTTTTGAGGGTCCTCATGGAGCACTTTTTCTAGTAAGTGCTGAAATTTCTAATCTTGGAGGTGCCCTTGATAGTCTTCATGAGAGATATCCTCATCACTATCATGAGGATTAACAATGCGATTGGATGACCCTGCCATTTCAAGTTGTGTTTTGTATTGAGATCTAGTAAGAACCATGCAAGGTGACGTGGGATGCGGTGGGATGAAACTAGAGATTTTGGCAAGATGTCGATGGAGACTGTTGAGGATAGGATATCTACGACAAGATTTGGACAAGGGAATTTTTTGATCAATGATTCCAAGTAAGACAACCGACACAAGACAATAGCCACTAGTAAGGGTACTTGATACCTATCTTACTATGTAGGGACTAGTGCACCAAGACCACTAGCGAAGTTCTACAACTTACTAGGGTTACTTGAATCCAAAATGACCTGATATGGGATACTTTAACTTTGGCTTAGGAAGACTTGACAGAAGGTGAATGAGATAACCGATGAAAGGTAGACTTTGACATGGAATGGATGAAAAAGTGACTACAAGGTAAGATCTAATCTTGGAATCCTGAACAAGACTAAAATGGGTATCTGAAAATGATAAAATTTTTCTCTCAAAGACTATGGAAGTACTCACTGTCATGCATGCGTCGCAATAGATGCACAACAGAAACTTGCAAATGCATTGAAAGTCAGTATATATGCATAATACTGGTAATTTTCAAATGCATTGTAACAGTTGGTAAAAGCGCAGCAGGTCACTGCAGATGCACAGCTAGTCAATGCAAATGTGTTTCTTCAGACAACAGATGCACAACTCTGGTTTTTTTAGCATTTTTGTAAATTTTGAAAAATTTTATGATGTTTTTGGTATCTTTGGTAGCAAAATAGTCTCTTTTGATATGATTTTCTCTATTTATGGTAAGATGACATAGCAAACACAAAGAATGTTTTCATGTTTTTCTATTTTTTTGTGATTTTTTGACTCTTTTTGGACTAAAAGAAAAAGCAAGTACAATCTTAGGCTTCAAATGGATTATAGGGGTTTTTGGCCACTAGAACAAAAGGTGTTTAATGAAGGCAACAGTTCAAGTGGTTATACATGTGGCAGCACTACTCTCTATTATGGAGTCTCCCAGCCTGCAAGGGTTGCGCCTTGGAGGGTTTTGGGAGAGGTTGGCTGTTGGTATAACACAATTGCACTCATTGTTTGAAGCTTTCACTCCAAACACAATTTATTTATAGTGGATTGGTAGGGCTTGGTGTTTAGCCTATTACCACTTAGGGTCATTCCTAGTTGGATGAACGGTATCCAAGAGTAGGCCCCTATAAAGGAAAAACACATGCGAGAATGATATGTCTAGCATTTTGGTCACCCAAGATAGGGGAGAGCATAGGCCTGGTATCATTCCCAAAACATAGAAGACAGTGGTTCTTTTTCCCCTAGTTTAGAAAGAAAAAAACTAAATGAGCTATCTACTTGGGCAAGCACACAAGTTTGTTAACTTTGAAGTGATAACAAGATAGTGATGGTTCAATTTTACCTAGATAGCACAGATTTGTTAACTCTAAAGTGATAACGGAGATAGCAATGGTTTAGTTTTACCCAGATAGAAATGATGTGTTCAATTTTACCCAAATAGCACGAATTTGTTAACTTTGAAGTGATAATCAAGATAACAATGGTTCAGTTTTACCTAGATAGCAATGATGAGTTCAATTTTACCCAGATAGCAATGTGTCTAACTATGAAAGATAGCAATAGCAATGATTCAATGATATGCAAGATAACAATGATTCAATTACCACCTTCCTAGTTAAGACTATGTGAGTTTTGCATGAGCATCCATTTACTTTCCTGTTAGAAATTGAAGTGTGAGTTAACAAGTGCAACTATATGATTCTAAACTAGTACCTAGCCTGCAAACAGATCAAGAGTGTTCCTACAAAAAGATGTTAGCATTAGCAAAAAACTTCAAGGAACCCTAAAAATCACTCCCTAGATCAGATGCGCAGATTCAGAGCTTGAATGCGCAGAAATAGAGCTAGAAGCGCCACAGTACATATGCTCTAAGATAGAGGTCAAAAGTGCACGAAAATAGAGTGTATGCGTTGAACTGACAGATGTGTCATATCAGAGGATAGATGCACCAGAACAGAGTCTATATACGCCGAAAGGGGGTATGCGCCAGGACAGATAAGAGATGCGCCAGATCAGAGATTGTATGTGCCAAAAGAATGTATGTGTCAGAACAAACAACATATGCATGTTAGGATATGTCAAAAGCGTGGTTTCTTCCTATGTACGGATTTCTAACACACAAAAACTTAGTTTTCGGGTTAAATTTGGGGCTAGGCCCCATGGTGGGCACCAAAAATGTTAAGGGAAAATTGAATCTAAAATGAATAATCAATATATAAACATCAATGATACCCAAAACTCAATAAAATAATGAACAAAAGAGATCAATCAAACAATGAACAATACAAAGAAAACCTCCTTTAATTATTAGCTTCCATTGATCGCCTATCACAAATGATCTTGTCTATGAATATGGCCCTCATAAGGTGTACTTCCTTGCTATGATTCCAAGATGTTCAAATGGGAATGGCTATGATAGTTTCTCCATGAAGATGAGCTTCACAACAATGATAATAGTAGTGTAATAACAAGTTTGATCGCAAGCAATGAAGGAATTTGTGCCAAAGGCGCGCTATAATTCCTGCAGAGTAAGTTTACTTAAAGCTTGGATGAAAGAAATGGAAGAACAGGGTTCAATTTATAGACTTGGGAGAGAAGAGATTAATGGTATAGAAAGAACTAGAAGATTAATGGTTGAGAACAGTTGAGGAATGTGCGCGAATAGCAAGAAGACGTGTCCTGCTCTATTTTGCATGAGAGGAATTAATAAAATAGAAGAATGAGTTAACTGAAGAGATAATCAATTAACAAAACAAATAGAAGAGTTAACTGAATAGAACTAGAGGATGGAAATTGTATGAGGATGAGAAGATATTTTAACTCAATTAAATATTTAGAATATTCAATTGCATGTGCACAAGGATTGAATTATATTTAGAGATAACTCAATTTAGAAGAAATAGACAACTTAAATAAATATTTGATTTATTTAAATTTAGAGAAGATATTATTGGAAGAAATCAATTAAATAATTGGTATTATTTAATTTAGAATGATTTTGGAAGAATGTGAATCAAATAAATAAATTTGTTTATTTATTTATTGATAGAGGAATTTGACTTAAATAAATATTAAGAATATTTATTTGGGAAGAGTCGTGTCATTTTTAGCCGTATACATAAACTTGTGGCCATTAGATGAGGATGGGTGGATTTGTCCTACGAGGTCAAGCCCCCATTGTGAAAAAGGCCATGGAGTAGTCACAGGTTGTAGCTCATGAGTTGGTGCGTGAATCAAATCTCCATGCTACTAACATTGTAGGCACTTCTTAGCAAACTACAAAGCATCTTGTTCTATTGTAGGCCAGTAGTAACTTGTTATGAGTATTTTCTTAGTTAGATTAGGAGTGGTAGAATGTGTGCCATGGACACCTTCATGTATGTCTCATAAGGTAGTTTTAGCTTCGTCTACTTTAAGACATCGTAAGAGGATACCATCGAGACTCCGGCGATAAAGTGTATCACCTAGAATAGTGTAACGGGAGGATCGATGGATAAAGGTTTTACGTTGGGTAGCAGATAGCTCAAAGGGAAAGGTATTGTGTTTAGAGTATTCATAGATATCTTCATACCATGGGGAATTGGGACCAACAAGTTCACAGATGATTTCAATGGTTGGAACATCGACGGCTAGTATCAATAATTGTTTGATCAAGAACACACATTTCTATGTGTTTGCAGGCATGTCTATAAGTGACACCACAGAAGCCATAGAGTCTATAGCTTTGTTATACTCTCTTGGAATTTGCTCAAATGTGATGCTAGAAAAGTGTGGTTTGTAGGCATCCACTAGTTGCTTGTAGGGGACCAACTTTTCATCATTTGTTTGGTACTCATCAGTGACTTGTCGAATGACTAGTTGTGATTCTCCATAAACCTGTAGTTCTGTGATGTCCCATTGAACTGTTGTATTGAGACCTATGAGGAGTGCTTCATACTCAGCTATGTTGTTGGTGCAAGGAAATGTAAGTCGATATGACTTTGGAATATAGTCATTTTGAGTTGTGATTATTAAGATGCCGACCCCTGATCCATGCTATGTGTAGGAACCATCAAAGTATAATTTCCACATTATTGAGTAGAAAGAGTGAAGAGATTCTCATCTAAAAAGTCATATACCATAGGATGTATATCTGTCATGGGGGTTCTGCTAGTTGATCTGCTAGGGCTTTTCCCTTGATTGCTTACGATCCACATACTCAATGTCAAACTCACTAAGGATCATGACCCATTTAGCTAGTCTACCTGTGAGAGCTAGTTTTTCTAGTAGATACTTCAATGGATCAATTTTGGCTATAAGATTTCTATTTTGGTTTAGCATGTAATGCTACAACTTTTGGGAAGCGAACACTACTTCTAAACAAGCTCTTTCCATAGGTGAATAATTGAGTTCATAACCCACCAAGGTTTGACTGATATAATAGATTGTATGCTCTTTAGCTGACTCATCATGTTGTGCTAGAAGAGCCCCTAGTGCTGCAGTTGTAGTTGAGATGTACAAGATCAAAGGTCTGTCGGCGACTGGTGGTACCAAGACAGGAGGTGTAGATAGATATTCTTTGAGCTGATCAAATGCTACTTGACACTTATTATCCCATCAAAATGAGACATCCTTTCAGAGTAAGTGTTGAAATGGTTGACATTTATCTATTAGATGTGAGATAAACTTCCTAATAGACTGTAACCTTCCTTGAAGGCTCCTTAGTGCTTTCAGATTCTTTGGTGGAGGCATCTCCACTATAGCCTTGACTTTTGCAAGATCTACTTTGATGCCTCTATGAGATACAATGTATCCCGATAGTTTTCTGGATGTTACCCCAAAGACACACTTCTTTGGATTGAGTCTCACTTGGTATTTTTCGACCCTGTCAAAGATCTATCCTAGAACTTGTATGTGGTTTGCCCAAGAAGATTTTGCTAGTATGTCATCCACATAGTCCTCCATGATGTGATGAAAGAGGTCATGGAATATCACTATCATTTCTCTTTGATAAGTTGCCCTTGCATTCTTTAGACCAAATGGCATGACACACTGATGAAAGTTACCCCAAGGACAAGTAAAAGTTGTTTTATGTTGATCTTCTTCTACTATCATTATCTGATTGTAGCTAGAGAATCCATCCATGAGAGGAAACATTTCATGACTAGCGGTCAAATCTACTATGAGATCAATGTTCGGTAATGGAAAGTCATCTTTGGGACATGCTTGGTTGAGATCTCTAAAATCAAAACACATGCGGATGCCCCCATTAGGTTTAGCCATAGGTACAATGTTTGAGAGCCATTCTAGATAATTAATAAGCTTGATGAATTTGGTACCTAGCAACTTCTGTATTTCCACTTTCACCAAGAGAGCTATCTGTGGATACATCTTCCTTAGCTTTTGCTTGATTGGTTTAACTATTGGATCAATGTGAGATAGTGAACTACTAGCTTAGGTTCTAGCCCTAGCATATCTGCATAGGTCCATGCAAAGTTGATGGTTCTTTGTAAGAAGAAGTTGTTAAGATTCTTATGCTCTTGCTCTGATAATGATGCTGCAAGGAATGTGGTCTTCAAATTTTGCTCTGTGCCAAGGTTTATCTCTGTAGAATCTTCCACTAGGAGAGCTAATTTCTCTTGATACTTAGATGGTTGGGGAAGGTCAAATCCTCCATCCTCAGGTGCCACAATTTCATTTTCACATTTGGATACATCCTTTGTTTTTACTATTTTGTGATCAGGAGGTGCCACAATGTGGTTTTCACCTAGAGATCTTTCTTTATTTTTACTTTTGCAATTGGAGGATTTGACATTCTCACCAAAATAAGTTGTTGGCTCTAGTTCCATTACAAAACTAGCTTTATGATTGCCAAGAGGGATATCATCCTAGAGTCCCATGAACTCAACAATAGTTTTGTCATTCTAAAATACATCGAGAACGGGGGACCTGTTGTGCCTCGCACACATGCCCCATTTCAAAAAATAGGGACCCCCTCTTTCAAATTTGGTCTAGAATGTAAAGTGAGTCTATTCCATCTCCTAGGTAGTCAAGTGGTCAAAATGGGCTTTTTGCCATGTTGGAAGTTTGAAGTTGAAAAATCATTTCAAAATCTACAAAGTCAAGGTCTTTGCATTTCTTCGAGAGGGTTTGATGATCCTTTTGCACTAAAACTAGTCGTAACTAAATTTTGTGTTAAAACTGGTCCTAATCGACCTTTGCGCTAAACTACTTGCAACTAACCTTGGTGCTGAAATACCCTTCATTCGACCTTTGCACAAGAATGATTTTCATCTGACCCTAGCACTATATTGCTACCCGACCGACCTCAGTGTCACTTTTCTCATGCACCGACTTTGCGTTGCAATGCTTGTTTACTGACCAAGTCAGAGGGTGGTGTTGTTATATGGAGCCTAATCAGACTCAGAGGTTAAATTTTCCCCACTTTTATTGGCACGATTTCCCCCCAAATTCCTATGGGGTCAAGGGGCAGCGCCCCTGGTGCCCTCCTTGTCGCGATACAGGGCGGGGTCAAGGGGTAGCGCCCCTGAAACCTCACACGGTTTTTAATTATTTTATAAAGGCACAGGGAGTTATTTTTTTCATTGACCGACATAAGAAAACACTATTTTTGTAACTGACAAAAAGCTTGATAAAGGCGGCTAAGGGTTAGGGTTTTGATTGATATTGTATTGTAGCATTTACAACGATATTGAGTTGCAGGGATTGCTAGTTGTAATTGGTTTGATTTATTGGATAATAATATTGGACTCTCTATTTGGTGGATGTAGCCCAAGTTTGGGTGAACCACGTTAAAAATTCTCACTGTTATTAATTCTATGTATTTCCATTCCTCTGTTTAATCTTTATTTACATTTAATTGATATCTTCTGCCGGTTAACCCTAATAGGTGGTGAATTCCCTGCTAGTCCATGGAACCTAAAACCCCCGCAAAATGCATACAATTGAACCAATTGCTGCAGTGCTGAAAACGATGTTCACCGACTAAGTCCATCACACCTTGAAGTCCCGCCAGGTCACGAGACTGAAAGTTGTGAAAACCCTAAAACTCTGCTGAATATTCTAACTAACACTACATACACCATGCATTTATAGAGATCATATAGGAGGAGTAAAAGGGAAGTTTCATCATTTCGAAGCTCAATTTCATTTGATAAAGTATTTTGGGAGCTTTTTGTGAGTATCTCAAGTGATTTCCTTGCATAGCCCGTAGATTCGACTTGACGACCTCCTCTTGCGCATCTGCAAGCTTCAACGTTTTCACCCACACGAACCAGGTAGGAGGCCATTTCCCCAGTTAGGGTTTTTACTACATTTCTTTGCATGGTTAGCACATGATATGATGTAAAGTGCACCAATTAGGCTTTCATGTCTGAGTTATTTGTTTCTATGAATCCTAGTTCTAAAACCCTCAGAAAATACATTTTTTAGGCCCATTTAGAATTCCTCTTATAGGCAAAATGAAACAAAACTCATCAAAGCCCTAGCGAATAGGTGAGCTTGAATGTATTAACTAATCGATAAACATGAAGGATAATTTTTGCGTCGAAACACCATCTGACTGACTTCCCAAAATTTTGATCCATCTAGTTAGTCGGCAGCCACGAAAACTTGCGCTAGCACTTGAAGCTCATTTTGCACTGAAACTAAACACATCGACCTCACGCTATTCGTTGCTGTAAATGACTTAGTCGGTGGGTCCTAGAAGTCTAGCATAGCCTTGAAACATGTTTTGTGCTAGTTTTTGCTTGCTCCAACTTTGTGCCGAAAGACCCTCTCTCCAACTTTGGTCAGATGCCTGTAAAACTCATGCAAGTCGGTGACAACCAAAATCTCAGTTGGAAATAACAAAATAACTTTGCACTAAAACTGATCTCATCTAACCTTGCACTAAAATGTGCCATCACTAACTTAGTCAGTTGTCTCTGAAATCCCTGCAAGGTCAGGAAGTAGCCAATCCCGCGCAAATGTAATTAAGATTGTCCTGACCATCTGGCATTGAAATTCCTACCGACTGACCTGAATGACTAACTTAAGTCGGTCCCCTCTGAAATCCGCGTAGATTAGTTGACCATGAAATCCATGCAAGGCCTTGAGAACACAAGAACATTAAAAGATCAGTTAGTTGGATAGACCCAATTTCCCCGCTGAGGTCGGTTGACCTAGAAAGTAGCCTTTTTCTGCCTGTAAGTCAATTAACCCTGAATTTAGCAAAAATTGAATAAAATGACTATTTTTAAGGAATTCTCAAAAGGAGAAGTGTCTTATAGGATAAAGTAATGACTGCAAATGATGAATGATGATGTTTTACATATTTTAAATGAAATTTTTGCAGCATTTGGGTATTTATTCCATGCATTGGTATTGAATTGCTTATTGTTTGATTGTGTAATGGATGCAATGGATAGTGAATTTCAGATTTTTGTTCTTTTAAAGAGCATGTTGGTTACTTATCATATCCATTATAAAATTCTTTGGTTGTAACATGGTTGAGAGTCTAGTAGTCCATTTGATAGTCATAAACCTTAAACTTAGGAGTTAGTGAAAAACTCTCAAGGTATCAAACTTATAAGGACCAATCCTGTAGGTTAGATGACTGCAAGAGCTCACACCATGAAGTACGAGTTCAAAAGTATTCCCCTGGAGACGAAGATTGCCACTGGATGGAGGGACATTGGAAATATAGACCTTGGTCACATAGACCTTGATGATTTCAGACTTAGGGTATTTGGCCCAAATCCAACCCCTAGAGCCAACTAGTAAAAGATAGTGGGATAGCACAAGCTGCTGCCTTCCCCACATCTATACAATGTGCAGAGTTGATAGTGGCCTGTGCAGACAGATATGACATCATGACCAAAACAATCCAAACTGCAAATGGAGACATCTTAGCTAACTTAAGTGCACCTTCCTTAGCTGAGACCTTTGATATCCCATGGTGTCCAGTAATGACTATGCCTGATAAGGCAGGATCAGAGGCAACTTACAAGAAAGATGTAAATGGATGCAGAAAACATATGAATGATCAATGGGAAAGAGTAGAAGGTCATCCCTAATCAAGTTCCCTCAAGTGCTCTATAGGAGGGATTTTCATGATGAAATAGGCAACCTTGTGACCTTATTGAGTAGGATATATGGATTGCGTATAGCCTCCACTTTTGAAGAATGGATGTTTGTCATAACTAGTGAGATATTGAAAGGCACTAAGTTTCATTGGGCACATGTTTTGAGTGACAACATCCATGAGGCATTTAGTAACTTCAAGGAAAAATAGTTCTTTAGATGGACATCCTATGTTGTCTATGCATTGGCAAGAAGAAACCATTATGTTGGATTGTCTAAGGTAGGTGAGGTAGGAAATGATGAGCAGACCCAAGTCAAAGTACATGAGTGCTACACACAACTCACATTGCCTCAATCCCTGATGCATTTTAAGAGAGTCAACGATGCCTTCACAATGTATATAACAAGATTATTGCAAGGTAACATAGCCTTGAGGATTTCTATAGAAGCTATGAATGAAATAACCAAATATGGAAAGTGATACATCCAATTTGAAAAATTCACATATTTAAGGATACAAGGTTTCATTGAGATAGCTTATAGACTCCCTAGATATCCTGATGATAAGACAATGCTCTTGGAGTTGTCTAGGAAATTGATCACTTGTGCTAAGAAACTCAAGCACTTACACAGAACCAATGTCCAATGTCCCATACTGTTAGGAAAAGGGAATTATGCATGTCCTTCATTGGAATCAACTGAGCATTTAGACACAAAATTTCAACTTCTCAACCTCCACTACTACAATGCAAGGAATCATTTTGATCCAAATAAGGTGATGGAGAGGTTTGTAAGTAAGAAACTGTTTCACAAGATGCACATAGAAGACTTTAAGGCCAACTATATGGATGATTATGAGGTTATGAAGAAAGCTCATTCTAGGTTATCTTTAGCCTTTATAAGGAAATTCCATATCATTGCGGTACCAGACCAGTTGGAGGATGATGAGAATGTTATGGTTAGAGGAACTTGGGAGGTTCAATATCACCAACCAATCCCTCTACCTAATTGGGCTAATACTGAGGAAAGTTCTCTTGATATCATAATGAAAGAACTAATTAGACTAAGCAAGGCATGGGTGAGAGGTCAAATTGTCGCCTTGGAGATACAAGGGGTGCAACTTACATATACTACACTTGAATCAGATAAAGAGTCCAGAGGAGAAGAGCATGAACCAATAGACATAACAGATGAGGCAGAACTAAGGCATAAATCTGATAGTGAAGAGCACATACTGTTAGCAGAAAAGGCTAAGGCATAAAAAGGTAAGAAATCCTCTGTGAAGTCATCTAAGAAAGACCTGCATCCTTCTACTAGGACAAGAGCCTCCAAGAAAAGGGATATGCCCCGTGGCTTTGGAGAAGGTTCCAAGACCAAGAAAGTCAAAGTGAAGAATGTTAGTAAGGCTGTGCAAACCACTACTTCAACTAATGATGGCACTAGTCTTCCAACCTCTCCACCTCCTGCTATTCCAAGTGTTGGCATTGTTGGCACAATTGTTCAAAAGAATGTTTCCACTGACCTTTCACCTAAAAATACTACCTCAACTATCTCTCCTCCACTAGTAATAGCATCCATTACCTTAAACAGTTCCACTCCTTCTATTGCTGCACTTCCGTGGACTTCCACTCCTTCTACATCCCTGCTTGTCATATCCTCTACTCCATTTTCCACTTCCTTCTCATTACCTCCCATTTCTACTGTTCTCTCGCCTTCTCCAACTTCTTTCTCCATTCCTTCACCCATGATCATTTCTTCCACTTTTCCAACTTCTCCCATTCCACCTCCTTTAAGGTCTGCCTTGTTTCCTAATTTGACACAAGTAAATCTGTCTTCATTGGCGGTGCCTATAACTTCTATTGCACCTATTTCTCAAGCACCAACAGACCAAGACTCAACTCCTCTAACTGTGCCATTGCTACCAAGAATTGATAAGGTATGCACTGAATTGGGTCTACAAGAGTCTGAGTCAAAAAAGGATACATTTGCCGAGGTAAATGATGAAATTCCAAATGAGCCTTTGGTTGAAGCAACTATTGTTGAAGTTATTGACATATCTGACAGTCCTCCAGAGAAAGGTTAAACAGTGGAAATCTTCAAAGTAGCTAAGGATAATGTGATGGTAAATTTGAGAAACCTCGCAGATGATGGAGATAAAGAGAAGGAGTTAGAGCAGGAACATGGATTACTTGAAGGCCCTCTGAAAATGGATAGTGAAAATCCTGATGGATTAAGTAAGCCCCCTTCTTCAACCACTGAATGGATACAAAACAGAGTGGCATACCCTGAGCCCCAGATAGAATTAATGCAATTAGATTTTAGCATAATCTTGTCATAGGCTTAGAAGCCAAGGAAGCAAAAGAAAGAAAAAGTACAATCAAGGATTTACAAAGATGAGACTGGGTCTAGGGTTGCTGAAATAGCTGTCCCACTGACTGACACAAATAGGGAGCAAGTCAGGGCCAAAGATTATGTCATCACAACGGTCAATCTGGGACCAACCACACATACTTAGAGAGTTGATGAATTCAAAGAGTTTGTCACTTCAATTCTGGAACAATTGGATAGAGATGAGATTTCAAAGAAAGAATTGAAGCAGCAAAATGAAGAACTCCAGACATACCTCTAGTTTCTGATTAAACTAGTTGATGCTGGTGGGGATATAAGGATAGTGCCAACCTTCCTATCAAGAGTTGAAATGGAAAAGCTCGGTGAAGTAAGAACCATGTCACAAGGCACCTAGAAGTGGATGATTAAGGTATGTGAAAAGGGGTGTGAAATGATTGATACTGCAACAGAGTCACATAAAAGATTGGGGACCAGACATAGACATACCAGATCTATCTCAGCTGGAGAAAAGCTACTAATGTTGACTAAATTTAGAAGAACAAGTAGAGATCAGGGAATACCTAGACCACCAAGAGCTCAGTCAGTCCCCAGGAATGCAGCTACAGCCCCTCTCAATCCTCCAACCATGGCCTTCTTATTGGGAAATAATTAGTCTCCATTTCAGTTCAATGATTACCATGATATGCCAAAGAACCCTGATAAATTATGTTCCAAGTTTAGGGACAATGCTCCTAAAAGGACTGTAGATGAACATACCAAAATCTTTGAAAGTAACATGTTTATGTTACAGGTACAGTATGAAGATGTGGTTTGCCGATTGTTCCCTTACTCTTTGCAGGATGAGGCTTACTATTGGTTTGCCAATCTCCCATTGGCTTCCATATGTTCATGGCTTTGAAGACAATGTTCTTGGATCATTTCTAGATGCCAACTACCCTAGTAGATCTGTATAGGTCTTTTGTGGAAATTTACTCAGGAGAAGGTGAGCTGATAAGTTCCTTTAACAAGGCCTATAACTGTTTGCAAGTTCCGTATGTCATAGGTCAGGATGCAGCACTACCAATTTATTATGCAGCATTGGATAGACTTACCTCTATGTTTGTAAGAAGAGCTAATCCACCTCCAAATACTCTTTCCCAAGCCTATACTGAAGTTGTTACCGTGAATACCCAGTTAGGACAAACAACCACCGATCCATTGAATCACATGGGTCCTGCAACCATGCCTAATCAAATACCTATGATTAATCAAGCCTTGGCCAACCATACCTCGATAATGAATCCAATTCCTAATCTAGCTACAACTCAAGCTTTGGTAGTTCATCTAGGGAACCCAGTATCTAAAATGCCTCCCACACAAATGCCTTTCCTACAATCTCTAGAGGCAGCTAAGGAAAAAAAGATAGAGATGATATTAGAGTGTTAGTTGAGCAAATGAAGAAGCTTGCTGTGGAAGTCACTCACCTCAGGAATCAAAATGCTTATCTGCAGTAGAGGGGTTAAAATCAGAACCAATTCTAGAATCAGAATCAGTACCAAAATTAGAATTTTTAGCAATGATCCAATAGGACTTGGAACACTAGGCCCAATAATGGAGGAGTGCCATCTCCATTGGAAAATTTGAACAATGATACCAGACCTCCTGGCCGCGTGATGCTAGAAGAGGCAACCTTGTCTACTTGGTGAAAATTGCACAATACGAATGCTCATTCTGAGTTAGACTACCCAGAATTTTAGATTGCATCTAGTATCTTCCAGATGGAGATTCAGAATGTTGAAACTTAGAAGACTCCACCAACGGGGTATGAACTTGTCCCTTCACAAAGGTATGATACTTCTCTAGTCCTTGATAGCTATACATTTCCATTTCAAGATGATAATCAGCCTGAGGAAGAAAAGTTAGATGAGGTAAATGCTTATTAGCAGTATAATAAGACTCCATATAATTTGCAAAGTAATAAGCTCAAAGGTCCCTTCACTACCTCCATTCCTCCAAATAGCTACTGAATTCCACCAGATCCAAATGCTTCCAATAATCTTGAGCCTCCAAAAGTCACATCTCAGCTTGTATATCAGGGGGTTGCTGCTGAGAATTCTCAAAGGTCTGATATAGCAAAAATGGGGCAGTATGTTGCCGAGGAGCTTAAGAAGATAAAGGTTAGTCTCTCTATCTATGATTTGCTAAATATACCTGAGGCTAGGACATCCTTCTTCCAAGATATGAGTGTGAGTGTCAAAATAGATTCTGTCTAGAAAGAGACTCTCACAAAGGATAACATTGATAAAGGGAAAGAAAGAGTGCATGTGACTGATGTTGAGCAGAAGATGGCATTGTACAAGGATAAGAGGGAGAGCCCCCCTTTCCTCTTAACACTTAGGATATTCAATAGAAATCTTCACAACTATATGGTAGATTTCAGTGCTTCCACTAATGTGATTCCATTATCAGTATGTAAGGCATTGGGTCTCACTCCAACCAAATCTTCTAGAAAAGTGACATAGCTGGATAAGACTGAGGTGAATGTAGTAGGCAAATTGAATAGGATACATATGCAGTTGGCTTCTGATCCAAGAGTGCACCAGTATATAGATATTCAGGTGGTAGATATTCTAGATCAGTATGGTATGCTCCTCAGTAGGGACTGGTTCAGAACATTGAATGGTTACATGGCAACAAACTTTTCTCATATGTGGCTACCATGGAAGGGATTGGCAAACCATATTCGTATTGAAAGAGAACCCAAGATGAAACATATGATTACGAAATACAACCAGACAAATGAGATTTTATTTTCAGAAGTTGATTTTGGAGTCTATCTACCTCATGTTGACCGAGTTGAGGAGATATTTATGCTGCGTTGCCATCAACCCTGAAAGGAATACCAAGAAACTATAGAAGCATGTGTCTAGTCGGTACCCAAATCTTCCTCTAAAGGAGAAGACGAAGAGCCTAGTATATTTGAAGGATTTTAGGATTTCATAGCTAAATTTTCAAGTGATCAAGTAGCAGTGGGTAAGAAAGTTTAGATGGAGGAGTTGTTGCTACCAAATTGGTGCCGTATACATGATGTTT
This sequence comes from Cunninghamia lanceolata, assembly GCA_027924645.1. NCBI lineage: Eukaryota > Viridiplantae > Streptophyta > Pinopsida > Cupressales > Cupressaceae > Cunninghamia > Cunninghamia lanceolata. Next base: position 26,535,614 of record BSBN01000339.1, on the reverse strand, counting down.
CACATTCATAATTCACATGCCTGCTCTGTCAGGAGGTAGTAGAACAAGTGCAGAAACAACTAAAAATTCCCATTGTCCCGAATGAAGCGCTTTCTACTGAAAAGGAGGATCCTCAGCCTCAACTCGATAAGAAGAAATCAGCAAAATAGGAAGACAACAATAAAGATTTCTACCTCTGGACCTTGAGGTTTGATGGATCAAGATGTAGACAAGGGTCCGAAGCAGGCATTGAATTAATCAGTATTACAGTGATGCAAAGATTATGATACATCACTCAATCCTAAGAAGTGTATCTTTGGAGTGACTGAAGGGAAGTTGTTGGGGCATGTGATAGATGAACAAGGCATATCTATTGATCCAGACTGAATACAAGCAATACTCAAAATCCTACCCCTAGCCAACAAAAAGGAACTCAAGTCATATTTTGGTAAGATCAACTTTGTATGCAAGTTTATTACGGGTTTTGCTAAAATTGTTCGACTTCTCAATGCCATGTTGAAGAAAGACACTAAAATGGATTGGACTCCGGAAGCTAAAACTACCTTTACAGAAATTAAACAAGCCATAGCTAATGCTCCTGTATTGGTAAGTCTAGATTATGCATAACCATTTCAAATTTACTCATTCGCATCTGAGCACACTTGCCCTGCGATGTTGATACAGAAAAGATCAGTCAATGAAAAAAGGCCCATTGCTTTCATGAGTACTCCATTGAAATACATAGAGTTAAGATATCCCAATGTGGAAAAACAAGCCTACACTTTGGTAAAGGCATTCAAGAAGTTTTGTCACTACATCCTAAGGAGTCACATAATTGCCATAGTCCCAGATGCAATAGTTAAAGCTCTATTGATGCAAAGTGAACTGGGAGAAAGGAGAGGAAAATGGGTCACCATCCTGTAGGAGTTTGATATAGATATTCAACCGATGAAATTAGTAAGAGTTCAGGTATTGACCAGGATGATGGCAGAAGTGGGGCCATGTTTGGTCTCTCAACAATACTTGTTAGAAGATGTTTCAAAGGATGAATGGTACGGAGATATCATATTTTATCTACTCAATCAGCAGTGTCCACCTCAGCTGAATTTGGTTCAAAGAAGAGCACTCAAATTGAAGAGTAACAGCTATATGATAAAAGGATCAATTCTTTACAAGAAGAATCATGAAGGGATCTATTTGAGATGTTTGGACAAGACAGAAGTGGATTAGGTGTTAACCATTTTTTATGAGAAGTTTGGAATAGGTCATGGATTAGCTCACTCAACTGCTAATCAGATTCTCCATGTTGGATATTATTGGCCTACCTTGTTCAAAGATGCGTATTCACATGTGAGAAATTGCCACACTTATCAGACTACTACAACTAGGGAACAGAATGCTACTATGCCCTTACAACTAGTCATCGAGGTATGACCATTTGCATACTGGGGCCTCAACTTTATTGGTATAATCTATCTGCCCTCCTCTATAGGCCACAAGTATATTCTGACTGCTACTGATTATTGCACTCATTGGTTTGAGGTGATAGCTTGCAAATAATGCACCACAGAGGTAGTCATTAACTTTGTTGAAATGCATATTATCACTAGGTTTAGATGTCTGTTTTCTTTAGTGTGTGATATTTTGAAATCCTGATGCACTCTTGAGCTCAAATCTACCAAGGATGCTTATTTCACTATTCCAAAGCTCTGGGGAAAATTTCAGGCTCAACAGCTTCTCCGATAAGACTTACTAAAAATAGTAAGTTTTGGTATCCTTAGCCCATTGGAAACTTTGAAGGTTCTGAATCATTATTCAAGCAAATGGGTATCCAAAAACACAAATCTTCAAAAGAAGTGAAAACAAAGACATCAATTTTGAATCATCATTATTTTTGGGTGATGCAAGATTGCCCTTACACCTATGGATGCTCCTGCACCAAGATGAACAAAGTGTCAAACACTAAAACAAATGCTTCTGATCATGCTTAATGACCTATTATCATGAAATAAACCATCCAGATGAAACTGGGCATAAAATTTTATAACAATTGTTTCCAATCATGCCGAATGATCCATAATCATGGTCTAAAGCATCTAGATGAAACCAAGCATAAAATCTTAAAACAAATGTTTCCGATCACACACAATGTTTCATATCACAAAATATAGCATCTAGGTGCATCTAAGCGTAAAATTTTAAAACAAATATTTTTTATCACACGTAATGATTCGTTATCATGAAATAAAGCATCTAGATGAAACTGAGTGTACAATTTTAGAACAATGTTTCTGATCATACTGAATGATCCAATATCATGAAATAAATCATCTAGATGAGACCGAGCATAAAATTTTAAAACAAATGTTTCTGATCACGTTGAATGATGCATTATCATGAAATAAAGCATCTAGACGAAACTGAGCGTAAAAATTTCAAACGAATGTTTCTGATCACGCAAAATCATCAATTGTCATGAAATAAAGCATATGGACAAAATTGATCATAAAATTTCAAGACAAACATTTCTGACCACACTCAATGATCCATTATCATGAAATACAATCAGAGGATGAATCGTCACAAACTTGAAACTTTAATATCTTGAAATCCAGATGTGATCTTGAGCTAAAATCTACCAAGAACGCTTATTTTACTATTTCGGAGCTCTGGGGAAAATTTCGGGCTCAACCGCTTCTTAGATAAGACTTACTAAAAATAGTAAGTTCTGGTATCCTTAGCCCATTGGAAACTCTGAATGTTCTGAGTCATTATTCAAGCAAATGGGTATCCAAAAGCACAAATCTTGAAAAGAAGTGAAAACAAAGACATCAATTTTTAAACATTCTTTTTGGGTGATGCAAGATTGCCCTTACACCTCTGGATGCTCTTGCACCAACATGAAACTAAGTGTCAAATCTTAAAACAAATGATTCTGATCATGCTTAATGATCTATTATCATGAAATAAAGCATCCAGACGAAACTGAGCGTAAAATTTTATAACAATTGTTTCCAATCATGTTGAATGATCCATTATCATGAAATAAAGCATCTAGATGAAACCGAGCATAAAATCTTAAAACAAATGTTTCCGATCACACACAATATTTCATTATCACGAAATAAAGCATCTAGGCGCATCTAAGCATAAAATTTTAAAACAAATGTTTCTGATCACACGCAATGATTCCTTATCATGAAATAAAGCATCTAAACGAAATTGAGCATAAATTTTCAAAATAAATAGTTTTGATCACACTGAATGATCCAATATCATGAAATAAAGAATCTAGATGAAACTGGATGTAAAATTTTAAAACAAATGTTTCTAATCACGTTGAATGATCCATTATCATGAAATAAAGCATCTAGATGAAACTGAGCGTAAAATTTTCAAACGAATGTTTCCAATCATGCTCAATCATCAATTGTCATGAAATAAAGCATATGGATAAAAATAATCATAAAATTTCAAGACAAATGTTTCTGATCACACTCAATGATCCATTATCATGAAATACAATCAGAGGATGAATCGTCACAAACTTGAAACTTCAATAACTTAAAATCTAGATGCGATCTTGAGCTGAAATCTACCAAGAATGCTTATTTTACTATTCCAAAGGTCTAGGGAAAATTTTGGGCTCAACCGCTTCTCCGATAAGACTTACTAAAAATGGTAAGTTCTAGTATCATTAGCTCATTGGAAACTTTAAAAATTCTGAATCATTATTCAAGCAAATAGGTATCCAAAAACACAAATCTTGAAAATAAGTGAAAACAAAGACATCAATTTTGAATCGACATTGTTTTTGGGTGATGCAAGATTGCCCTTAAACCTCTGGATGCTCCTGCCAACATGAAACTAAGCATCAAATCTTAAAACAAATGCTTCTGATCATGTTCAATGATCTATTATCATGAAATAAAGCATCTAGACAAAATTGAGTGTAAAATTTTATAACAATTGTTTCCAATCATGCTGAATGATCCATTATCATGAAATAAAGCATCTAGATGAAACTGAGCATAAAATCTTAAAACAAATGTTTCCGATCACACACAATGTTTCATTATCACAAAATAAAGTACCTAGGTGCATCTAAGCCTAAAATTTTAAAACAAATGTTTCTGATCACATGCAATGATTCGTTATCATGAAATAAAGCATCTAGACAAAACTAAGTGTAAAATTTCAAAACAAATGTTTATGATCACACTGAATGATCCAATATCGTAAAATAAAGCATCTAGATGAAACTGAGTGTAAAATTTTAAAATAAATGTTTCCGATCACGTTGAATGATCCATTATCATGAAATAAAGCATCTAGATGAAACTGAGCATAAAATTTTCAGACGAATGTTTCCGATCACACTCAATCATCAAATGTCATGAAATAAAGCATATGGACGAAACTGATCATAAAATTTCAAGAAAAATATTTCCGATCACACTCAATGATCCATTATAATGAAATACACTCAGAGGATGAATCCTCACAAACTTGAAACTTCAATATCTTGAAATCCAGATGTGATCTTGAGCTGAAATCTACCAAGAATGCTTATTTTACTATTTTGGAGATCTGGGGAAAATTTTGGGCTCAACCGCTTCTCCGATAAGACTTACTAAAAATAGTAAGTTCTAGTATCGTTAGCCCATTGGAAACTTTGAAGATTCTAAATCATTATTCAATTAGTCAGACATACCTGATTTCCCCACTGAGGTCGGTTGACTTCAAAAGTAGCACTTTTTTGCCTGTAAGTCAGTTGACCCTTAATTTAGCGCAAATTGAATAAAATGATGATTTTTAAGGAATTTTAAAAAGGAGAAGTGTCTTATAGGATAACGTAATGACTGCAAATGATGAATGATGATGTTTTACATATTTAAATGAAATTTTTGTAGCATGTGGGTATTTATTGCATGCATTGGTATTGAATTGCTTATTGTTTGATTGTGTAATGGATGCAATGGATAGTGAATTTCAGATTTCTGTTCTTTTAAAAAGCATGTTAGTAATTTAGCAGATCCATTATAAGATTCTTTGGTTGTAACATGGTTGAGAGTCTAGTAGTCCATTTGATAGTCATAAACCTTAAACTTAGGAGCTAGTGAAAACCTCTCAAGGTATCAAATTTATAAGGACCAATCATGTAGGTTAGATGACTGCAAGAGCTCACGCCATGAAGTATGAGTTCAAAGGTATTCCCCTGGAGATGAAGATTGCCACCGGATGGAGGGACATTGGAGATATAGACCTTGGTCACATAGACTTTGATGACTTCAGACTTAGGGTATTTGGCCCAAATCCAACCCCTAGAGCCAAAATAGTAAAAGACAGTGGGATAGGACAAGTTGTTGCCTTCCCCACATCTATACAATGTGCAGAGTTGATAATGGCCTATGCAGATAGATATGACATCATGACCAGAACAATCCAAATTGCCAATGGAGACATCTTAGTTGACTTAAGTGCACCTTCCTTAGCTAAGACCTTTGATATCCCATGGCGTCCAGTAATGACTATACCTGATAAGGTAGGACCAGAGGCAACTTACAAGAAAGATGTAAATGGATGCAGAAAGCATATGAATGATCAATGGGCAAAGAGTAGAAGTTCATCCCTAATCAAGTTCCCTTAAGTACACTACATGAGTGATTTTCATGGTGAATTAGGCAACCTTGTGACCTTATTGAGTAGGATATATGGACTGCCTACAGCCTCCACTTTTGAAGAATGGATGTTTGTCATAATTAGTGAGATATTGAAAGGCACTAAGTTTCATTGGGCACATGTTTTGAGTGACAACATCCATGAGGCATTTAGTAACTTCAAGGAAAAATAGTTCTTTAGATGGACATCCTATGTTGTCTATGCATTGGCAAGAAGAAGCCATTATGTTGGATTGTCTAAGGTAGGTGAGGTAGGAAATGATGAGCAGACCCAAGTCAAAGTATATGAGTGCTACACACAACTCACATTGCCTCAATCCTGATGCATTTTAAGAGAGTCAACGACACCTTCACAATGTATATAACAAGATTGTTGCAAGGTAACACAGCCTTGAGGATTCTACATAAGCTATGAATGAAATAACTAAATATAGAAGGTGGTACATCCAGTTTAAAAAAATTAAATATTTAAGGATACAAGGTTTCACTGGGATAGCTTATAGACTCCCTAGATATCCTGATGATAAGATAGTGCTCTTGGAGTTGTCTAGGCAATTGATCACTTATGCTAAGAAACTCAAGCACTTACACAGAACCAATGTCCAATTTCCCTACTGTTAGGTAAAGGGAATTATGCATGTCCTTCATTGGCATCAGCTGAGCATTCAGACACAAAACTTCAACTTCTCAACCTCCACTACTACAATGCAAGGGATCATTATGATCCAAATAAGGTGATAGAGAGGTTTGTAAGTAAGAAACTATTTCACAAGATGCACATAGAAGACTTTTGGGCCAACTGTATGGATGATTACAAGGTTATGAAGAAAGCTCATTGAAGGTTATCTTTAGCCTTTATAAGGAAATTCCATATCATTGCAGTATCAGACTAGTTGGAGGATGATGGGAATGTTATGGTTAGAGGAACTTGGGAGGTTCAATATCACCAACCAATCTCTCTACCTAATTGGACTAATGCTGAGGAAAGTTCTCTTGATATCATAATGAAAGAACTAATTAGACTAAGTAAGGCATGGGTGAGAAGTCAAATTGCTGCCTTGGAGATGCAAGGGGTGCAACTTACATATACTGCACTTGAATCAGATAAGGAGTTTTGAGGAGAAGAGGATGAACCAATAGACATAACAGATGAGGCGGAACTAGCTCAAAGGTAGAAATCTGATAGTGAAGAGCACATACCATTAGCGGAAAAGGCTAAGACACAAAAAGATAAGAAATCCTCTGTAAAGTCATCTAAGAATGACTTGCCTCCTTCTACTAGGACAAGAGCCTCCAAGAAAAGGGATATGCCCCGTGGCTCTGGAGAAGGTTCCAAGACCAAGAAAGTCAAACTAAGGAATGTTAGTAAGGCTATAGAAACTGCTACTTCAACTAATGATGACACTAGTCTTCCAGCCTCTCCACCTCCTGCTGCTCCAAGTGTTGGCACTGCTACCACAATTGTTCAAGAGAATGTTGCCACTGACCTTTCACCTAAAAATGCTGCATCAACTGTCTCTCCTCCACTTGTAATAACATCCATTACCTTAAACAATTCCACTCTTATTGCTGCACTTCCACTCTTTCTACATTCCTGCCTGTCATATCCTCCACTCCACTTTCTACTTCCATCTCATTACCTCCCATTTCTACTGTTCTCTTGCCTTCTCCACCTTCTTTCTCCATTCCTTCACTCATGATCATTTCTTCCACTTTTCCAACTTCTCCCATTCCACCTCCTTTAAGGTCTACCTTGTTTTCTAATTTGACACAAGTAAATCTGTCTTCATTGGCAGTGGCTATATCTTCTATTGTACCTATTTCTTGAGCACGAACATGCCAAGACTCAACTCCTCTAATCGTGCCATTGCTACCAGGAATTGATAAGGTATGCACTGAATTAGGTCTGCAAGAGTTTGAGTTGGAAAAGGATACGTTTGCCGAGGTAAATGATGAAATTCCAAATGAGCCTTTGGTTGAAGCATCTATTGTTGAAGTTAATGACATATTCGACAGTCCTCTAGAGAAAGGTCAGATAGAGGAAATCTTCAAAGTAGCTGAGGATAATGGGATGGTAAATTGGAGAAACTTCACAAATGATGGAGATAACTTGATAAGGGTTCAGAACAGGAACATGGATTACTTGAAGGCCTTCTAAAAATTGATAGTGAAAATCTTGATAGATTAAGTAAGCCCCCTTCTTCAACCCCTAAATGGATACAAAATACAGTGGCATACCCTGAGCCGCATATAGAAATAATGCAATTAGATTTGAGCACAATCTTGTCATAGGCTTAGAAGCCAAGGAAGCAAAAGAAAGCAAAAGTACAATCAAGGATTTACAAAGATGAGACTGGGTCTAGGGTTGCTGAAATAGCTGTCCCACCGGCTGAGACAAATAGGGAGCAAGTCAGGGCCAAAGATTATGTCATCAGAATGGCCAATTTGGGACCAACCACATGTGCTGAGAGAGTTGATGAATTCAAAGGGTCTATCACTTCAATTCTGGAACAATTGGGCAGAGATGAGCTTTCAAAGAAAGAATTGAAGCAGCAAAATGAAGAACTTTGGACCTACTTCCAGTTTCTCATTAAACCAGTTGATGTTGGTGGGGATATAAGGATAGTGCCAACCTTCCTATCAAGAGATGAAATGGCAAAGTTTGGTGAAGTAAGAACCATGTCACAAGGCACCCGAAAGTGGATGATTAAGGTATGTGAAAAGAAGTGTGAAATGATTGATACCGCAACAGAGTCACATAAAAGATTAGTTGAACTCCATGAGCAGTGGAAAGATCTGTGGGAAGAGTGTGATTCTTTTGAGGAGTACTATTCTCACATGTTCCCTAGAGTAGAGAGCCTCAGAGATTTGCCGGCACAAATATTATTAACTAAGAATATTCTGATTGGTGACAAGTTGTTCAAAGCCACTGAATGGTACCAGCAGTTAAAGCTGAGAAAAGAAGTTTTTGACACCATCAAGGAGGCCTACAAACTAGTAGATGAAAACCTCTTGGCTTTAATATATGACATAAATGATACGTTAAGAGACTGCTTGATAGAGGTGTATAATGATTTTGCACCGTATGATGTGGAAAAATGTAAGGATAAGTTGCATAAGATCATTTTTGAAAATGCTGAGTTGGATGTGGAGGCTAGGTTGGATAAGGTCAGTGATCTCAGAGCTGAATTCAATGCATTCCATAAGGCAGTGGAAGAAATAGAAAGGATATACAACTGATATAGCCAAGAACAAGAAATGTTCAAATATCGGGTTAACCATCTCAAGAACCCAGATCCATCAGAAATCAATCCTGCACTTGAAGCATGGCTCAACTACCTCAATAAGCTGGTAGAAGAAGACAAAATCAATTTGATGAAGAGTCCTAATGTGCCTTTTCTAAATATTTTTGAATGTAATCCAGTCACTAGAAAAAAAATGCTATATTTAGAATGACATGTGATGTTATTTTGTCTTTATTATGCCCCAAAAATGAGCTTTTCTATATATATATTTAGTTGGGTAGTCAAATTGGCTAGATTCAATGTATTTAGGGGTTGTTTTTCATCTTTTTCATAAAGGACAAAGTGTAATCTGGGATTTGTTGTAAGTTGTAGGGAATGCATTTGTTGATGTAATTTGGGCCATTGGTGTTGAGTTAATCTCCACCATCCATTAAAAAAATTGGTATGGCTCCTCCTCTATATAAAGGGCTGCCATTTCCATTATTTGTAAGAGAGAATTATTGATGCCAAATTGTTGACATTCTGCCATTTGAAGTAATAAAAAGCAAGTTTCTATAGTTGTTCTGAGAATTTGTGTATTGTTTTTCTTAGTTGGTTTTCATGGTTCACTTCTTGCTCTCCCATAGTTAGTTAGTTTTGCTTTCATAATGTTTATGGTTTGCTGAAAGTATCTGATGAATACTCTTAGTCCATACTTTTAGTTATTTGCTGATGGTAGATAATTGTGTAAAGTTAGTCTGAGATGATCAGTTGTGCTTAGGTTCAATTGCATTTCATAAGTTAAATTGCGTCGTCTATTGGGTATTTAATGAATGAATGTAATATGAAAACCTTTTGATTTCCATTGAAGATAACATCATTTTCTACAATGCTGTAACATCAATTTTCAGTTTGGTAACTCAGACTATTGGTTAAATTTTAAAGTGTTTGCCTACTTACAACAGTCCATGCATTGTGAATGTCACTTAGGATTTCTCTAAAACCCTATCTCCTTTTGCATTTTCTTTGAAAACCATTGTTAGATTAGGAATTTCAGCAGTGTTTTACACTGTTTTATCAGCTAAAATTTTAAAGGGTTTATATGTATTTGTTGTTCCAACTTTGAGATCTATAGAATGCATGTAAGACCCCTTGTAGGCACAGCTAGAACATTCCAATTGAGAGATTCCAAGCAAGCTAAGACCTAGCTATAGAAACCTTGGAGTAGTCCTACCTAGGGCAAGATACTTTTCAAGAGAGGTGTGATACCAACAATCATACCTATGTTGTGTGCTAAAACACCCATCAATAGAATTGGTGCTAGAAGGAGGTCTAAACAAAGAACTATTCCCCTCTATAAAAATCAGCACGTTTGGGGACCAGACAAAGACATACCAGATCCAACTCAGCTGGAGAAGAGCTGCTGACTTTGATCGAATTTAGAAGAACAAGGAGAGATCGGGGAATACCTAGAGCACCAAGAGCTTAGTTAGTCCTGAGGAATGGAGCTGCAGCCCCTCTCAATCCTCCAACCATGGCCTTCTTATTGGGAAATAATCAATCTCCATTTCAGTTCAATGATTACCATGATATGCCAAAGAACCCTGATAAGTTTTGTTCCAAGTTTAGGGTCAATGATCCTGACAGGACTATAGATGAACATATCAAAATCTTTGAAAGTAACATGTTTATGTTACAGGTACAGTATGAAGATGTGGTCTACCAATTGTTCCCTTACTCTTTGCAGGATGAGGCTTACTATTGGTTTGCCAATCTCCCATTGGCTTCCATACGTTCATGGCGTGCTTTGAAGACAATGTTCTTGGATCATTTTCGGATGCGAACTACCCCAGCAGATCTGTACAAGTCTTTTGTAGAAATTCACCGAGGAGAAGGTGAGCTAATAAGTTCCTTTAACAATAGGTTTCAAAAGGCCTATAGCTGTTTGCAGGATCCATATGTCATAGGTTAGGATGTTGTATTGCCAATTTATTATGCAGCATTAGATAGACTTACCTCTATGTTTGTAAGAACAGCTAATCCACCTCCAAATACTCTTGCCCAAGCCTATACTGAAGTTGTTACCATGAATACCTAGTTAGGACAAAAAGCCACTAGTCCATTGAATCACATGGGTCATGCAGCCATGCCCAATCAGATACCTATGATTAATCAAGCCTTGGCCAACCATACCCCAGTAATGAATCCAATTCCTAATCTAGCTGCAACTCAAGCTTTGAAAGTTCATCCAGAGAACCCAGTATCTAAAATGCCTCCCACACAAATGCCTTTCCTGCAATCTTTAGAGGCAGGTAAGGAAAAAGAAGATAGAGATGATATCAGAGAGTTAGTTGAGAAAATGAAGAAGCTCACTGCAGAAGTCACTCACCTCAGGAATCAAAATGCTTATCTACAGTAGAGGGGTCAAAATCAGAACCAATTCTAGAATTAGAATCAAAACCAGAATCAATACCAAAACTATAATTTTTAGCAACGATCTAATAGGACTTGAAACACTAGGCCCAATAATGGAGGAGTGCCATCTCCATTAGAAAATCAGAACAATGATACCAGACCTCCTGGCCACGTGATACTAGAAGAAGAGGCCTTGTCTACTTGGTGAAGACTACATAATATGAATGCTCATTCTAAGTTAGACTGCCCATAATTTCAGATTGCATCCAGTATCTTCCAGATGGAGATTTAGAATGTTGAAACTCAGAAGACTCCACCAACGGGGTATGAACTTGTCCCTTCACAAAGGTATGATACTGCTCTAGTCCTTGATAGCTATACATTTCCATTTCAAGATGATAATCAGCCTGAGGAAGAAGAGTCAGATGAGGTAAATGCTTATTAGCAGTATAATAATACTCCATATAATTTGAGAAGTAATAAGCCCAAAGGTCCCTTCACTACCTCCATTCCTCCGAATAGCTACCAAATTCCACCAGATCTGAATGCTTCCAATAATCCTGAGCCTCCAAAAGTCACACCTTAGCTTGTATATTAGGGGGTTGCTACTGAGAATTCTCAAAGGTCTGATATAGCAAAAATGGTGTATTATATTGCTGAGGAGCTAAAGAAGATGAAGGTTAGAATCTCTATCTATGAGTTGTTGAAAATACCTAAGGTTAGGACATCCTTCTTCCAAGATATGGGTGCGAGTGTCAAAATAGATTCTGCGTAGAAAGAGACTCTCACAAAAGATAACATTGATAAAGGGATAGAAAGAGTGCATATGACTGATGTTGAGCAGAAGATGGCATTGTACAAGGATAAGAGGGAGAGCCCCCCTTTCCTCTTAACACTTAGGATATTCAATAGAAACCTTCACAACTATCTGGTAGATTCTGGTGCTTCCACTAATGTGATGCCATTATCAGTATGTAAGGCATTGGGTCTCACTCCAGCCAAATCTCCTAGAATAGTGACACAGCTGGATAAGACTGAGGTGAATGTAGTAGGTGAATTGAATAGGATACATATGTAGCTGGCTTCTGATCCAAGAGTGCAGCAGTATATAGATATTCAGGTGGTAGATATTCTAGATCAGTATGGTATGCTCCTCAATAGGGACTAGTCTAGAATGTTGAATGGTTACATGGCAACAAACTTTTCTCATATGTGGCTACCATGGAAGGGATTGGCAAACCAGATTCATATTGAAAGAGCACCCAAGGTGAAACATATGATTATGGAATACAACCAGACAAATGAGATTTTATTTTTAGAAGTTGATTTGGGAGTCTATCTACCTCATGTTGACCAAGCTGAGGAGATAATTATGCTAAGTTGCCATCAACCCCGAAAGGAATACCAAGAAACTACTGAAGCATGCATCTAGTTGATACCTGAATCGTCCTCAGAAGGAGAAGATGAAGAGCTTGGTATATTTGAAGGATTTTAGGATTTCATAGCTAAATTTTCAAGTGATCAAGTAGCAATGGGTAAGAAAGTTTAGATGGAGGAGTTGCTACTACCAAATTGGTTTCGTATACATGATGTTTCACATTCAAAATTCACATGCCTACTCTATTAGGAGGTAGTAGAACAAGTGTAGAAACAATTAAAATTCCCATTGTCCTGAAGGAAGCGCCAGCTACTAAAAAGAAGGAAGAGCCTCAACCTCAGCTTGACAAGAAGAAATCAGCAAAACAAGAAGACAACAATAAAGATTTCCGCCTCTGGACCTTGAGGTTTGATGGATCAAGATGTAGACAAGGGTCCAGAGAAAGCATTGAATTAATCAGTCCCACTGGAAGCTCATATCTAGCATCACACAGATTGCAATTTCCCTGCATGAATAATTTAACTGAGTACGAAGCTTTGGTGCAAGGATTTCTGATGGCACTCCAATAGAAAGTTAGAATTCTTTAGGTGTTTGGAGATTTAGAATTAGTTGTGAAACAAGTAAGGAAGCAATACTCCTGTAATGATAAGAGGCTGAATAAGTATAGAAATAGAGTGTGGGATTTGATTGAATGCTTTGATGGTTTTAATATCCAGTTGATCCCTAGAAGGCAGAACCATGTTGTAGATGCTCTAGGTTAGATAACAAGTACCTTAGAGCCAACATCCATGGCGAGACTGAAGAAGTTCACTATTGAATTTGTTGCCACTCTGTCAGTACTAGATAACATTACAAATTTTCAAGTCTTTGAGGGCGACCAACACATAATTAACTTTCTTACTTCATCTGATGTTTTCACTACTCAAATAATACATGAGGAGGAAATGGAACCTACTGAAATAGATTTAGGAGTTCTTAATCTCAAGACAAATATGATTCCTTGAGGGATGGTTGAAGTGGAATGACTGTTTGATTCAGACAAGTTGGGAACTCAGAGGAAAGGAGGAGAATCTCCTGAAGGGTAGTGTGATCCATTTAATCTGGTGACAGAAGAAGAGATTAAGAATGTATTTATTGGGAAGGCTAGTACTGAATAAGAGAAGACATGCATCATTCATGCATAAAGAGACTACCATGAAGTAATAGCATGGAGCTATGAGGACCTCAAGACATATGACATGTCGATCATTACACACACCATTCTGCTAAAGCCAGGAGCAAAGCCATTTAGACAAAGACAGCGGTCAGTGAATGCCCTACAAGAACCTCTGATTTTCAAAGAAGTACAGAAACTGCTATCAACAAGAATAATATTTCCTGTCGAACATTCTGGATGGGTGGCAAATTTAGTTCCAGTTTGGAAAAAAAAAGGAGAAATCAGACTTTGCATTGACTTTACGAATTTGAACCGGGCATCAGAGAAGGATAACTATCCACTGCCTTCATTAGATGAAGTTTTACAAATTGTTAATGGATCCCAAATGATGTCTTTCTTAGATGGATATTTAGGATATAATCATGTAATGGTTGATTATGAAGATAGATTGAAGACATCTTTCACATGTCAATGGGTAATCTATGCATATCACAGAATGTCGTTTGGACTGATAAATGCTGGTGCGATGTTCCAAAGAGCAATGGATGTTGCCTTTAGGGGGTTAGTTGGAAAATACATTATTATTTATATGAATGATCTCACCGTGTTTTCAAAGAGGTGAGAAGACCATGTGGCTGACTTGAGGAAAGTATTACAGTAATGCAAAGATTATGATATATCACTCAATCCTAAGAAGTGTATCTTTGGAGTGACTGAAGGGAAGTTGTTGGGGCATGTGATATATGAACAAGGCATATCTATTGATCCAGACTGAATACAAGCAATACTCAAAATCCTACTGCCAGCCAACAAAAAGGAACTCAAGTCATATTTTGGTAAGATCAACTTTGTACGCAAGTTTATTACAGGTTTTATTGAAATTGTTTGACCTCTCAATGCCATGTTGAAGAAAGATGCTAAAATGGATTGGACTCTGGAAGCTAAAACTACCTTTGCAGAAATTAAACAAGCCATAGCTAATGCTCATGTATTGGTAAGTCTAGATTATGCATTACCATTTTAGATTTACTCCTTCGCATCTGAGCACACTTGCGCTACGATGTTGATGCAAAAAAGATCAGTCGATGACAGAAGGCCCATTTCTTTCATGAGTACTCCATTGACATACATAGGGTTAAGATATCCCAATGTGGAAAAACAAGCCTACGCTTTGGTAAAGGTAGTCAAGAAGTTTCGTCACTACATCCTAAGGAGTTAGGTAATTGCCATAGTCCTGGATGCAACAGTTAAAGCACTATTGATGCAAAGTGAACTGAGAGAAAGGAGAGGAAAATGGGTCACCATCCTGTAGGAGTTTGATATAGATATTCAACCTATGAAATTAGTAAGAGGTCAGACATTGACCAGGATGATGGCATAAGTGGGGCCAGGTTTGGTCTCTCAGTAATACTTGTTAGAAGATGTTTCAAAGGATGAATGGTATGGAGATATCATATTTTATCTACTCAATCAGCGGTGTCCACCTCAGCTGAATTCGGTTCAAAGAAGAGCACTTACACTGAAAAGTAACATCTATATGATAAAAGGATCAATTCTTTACAAGAAGAATCATGAAGGGATCTATTTGAGATGTTTGGACAAGATAGAAGTGGATCAGGTGTTAACCAGTTTTCATGAGAAGTTTGGGATAGGTCACGGATCAGCTCACTCAACTGCTAATCAGATTCTCCACGCTGGATATTATTGGCCTACCTTGTTCAAAGATGCATATTCACATGTGAGAACTTGCACACTTGTCAGACTGCTGCAACCAGGGAATGGAATGCTACTATGCCCTTACAACCAGTCATCAAGGTACGACCATTCGCACAGTGGGACCTCAACTTTATTGGTATGATCAATCTACCCTCCTCTATAGGCCACAAGTATATTCTAACTGCTACTGATTACTGCACTCATTGGTCTGAGGTGATAGCTTGTAAACAATGCACCACAAAGGTAGTCATTGACTTTATTAAAATACATATTATCACCAGGTTTGGATGTCTGTTTTCTTTAGTGTGTGCTAATGGTCCGGCCTTTTCATCATTATGTTTCTCCAACTGGGCATTTGACTATGAAATTATTCTGAAGTTCTCATCTAATTACTATCCACAAGGGAATGGGGTAGCGGAATCAATGAATAGAAATCTGCTTGAGGTCATTAAGAAACGGATAGACAAAAACCCTAGGGACTGGCACACTCAACCCAAATTCACCTTATGGGCTGATAGAATTTGACACAAAGCCACCTTGGACACATCACCCTATCATTTAGTTTATGGAACCGAGCCTATCTTTCCTATTCACTTAAGGATTCCCATTTTGCACTTCATGCAAGACTATCTTGAAACTGATGATCAATTGTCTTCCCAATTAGCCCAGTTGTTGCACCTTGAAGAAAAGTGTGACGTTGCTATAGAGAACTTTGCTAAGCACTAGGGTGTTGTGAAACAATGGTTCAATAAGAGAGCTAAGGTAAAAGCCTTCCGTATTTTTGATTTAGTTCTGTTTTGGGACAAAGCTCATGAAAAGAAGGGTGAGCATGGTATGTTTGACAAACTTTGGTTGGGTCTGTATAAGATCTATGAGATCCTTGGTGATAACACGTATCAACTTAAGAGCCTTACTGGTGAGGATCTCCCATTGCCTGTCAACGGTCAGTTCCTAAAGCACTACTTCCAGGCTTGAGGAGGCAGCCTTGCCTCCTCCTAGTGTACATAGTTAGGTTGCTTGTTTTCTTTGGTCAGTGTAGATTGATATTAGATTAGGTTTTCTTTCCTACTTTCACTTTCTGTAGTTATTAGTGTTTTTCTTTTTTTAGATTAGTCATCCTTTTATCTTTGTTTTTGTTTGTTGTACTTGCTTTTATGCGGGGTCTTTGTTTCTAGAATGTGGTGGCAGCTATGCGGATCTGCAAATGCTTTGTTATTGGGTGAATAATCTAAAGTATTTCTTTGAGAAGCTAAAGTTCTGCTTAGGTCTTGCTGTGGGTTCCTTTGTTATGCTAGAGGGTATGATGTCTGTTCATGGAAAATGAGTCATTAGTTGGTGCGTGCCTAAAGTATTTTCTAACCATATATCTTTCACACTTTAAATGATCCTGAAGTAGCTAAGTGAGTCTATGTGATCTTGTGTTAAGTGAAAAGGTTGGATTCCCATTTTACCACTTGCACTATTGATCTAGAAGAGATGGTAGGTGGCACTAAGTGCTGCTAGCCTATATTGGGTAAAAATAAAAGGTGTTTTTCAACACCAGACCCATTACAGTGCATAAAAGAGGAGATTATCATTTGAAAATTCTCATTTTAAAAAGAGTATTGTCCAGAGATTATTAGCATCAATTATCATTGCATCAGAAATACTACTGGAAGAACCATTATTTGCTTCCCTTAAGGCTCATCATATGTTAGCATTAGAGCATCCTCTTGGTGGTAGAGTGATCCCAACTTCATAGCTTGCCACGAAGGATCTTGGATGAACTTAGTTGCTAAAGGATGGGAATGAATGTAATTGCACACACTCAGGTTTTCAGGATATGGATGGTTGCATTAGTTAGTGGTCTTTGATTTTTGATAGGATATCATCCTTTTTCATCTAATGTGTGGGAAACATAGAGATTCTAGGTTTGAATTGAAAGTTTATCATTGAAATGCTTAGGAGCATTTCCTAGTAGAGTCTCCATTTGTTGTATCTTGCACTAATGCCCCATTTCAAAAAATAGGGACCCCTCTTTCAAATTTGGTCTAGAATGTCAAGTGAGTCTATTATATCTCCTAGGTAGTCAAGTGGTCAAAATGGGCTTTTTTCCATGTTGGAAGTTTGAAGTTGAAAAATCATTCCAAAATCTGCTAAGTCAAGGTCTTTGCATTTCTTCCAGAGGGTCTGATGATCCTTTTGGACTAAAACTAGTCCTAATCGACCTTTGCAATAAAACTGGTCCTAACTGACCTTTGCGCTAAACTATTTGCAATTGACCTTGGCGCTGAAATACCCTTCATCTGACCTTTGTGCTAGAATGATTTCCATCTGACCTTGGCACTATATTGCTACCCGACTGACCTCAGCATCACTTTTCTCAAGCATCGACTTTGTGCTACAATGCTTGTTTACCGATCGAGTCAGAGGGCGCTGAATTCCCCACCAGTCCTTGGAACCTAAAACCCCCACAAAATGCATATGACTGAACCAATCACTGCAGCATTGAAAATGATGTCCATAGACTAAGTCCGTCACACCTCGAAGCCCCACCAGGTTAGAAGAGACTAAAAGTCACAAAAACCCTAAAACTCTGCCGAATATTCTAACTGACACTATGTACACCTTGCATTTATGACAATCAGATGGGAGGAATAAAAGGGGATTTTCATTGTTTCGAAGCTCAATTCACATTTGATAAAGTATTTTGGGAGATTTTGGTGACTATCTCGAGTGATTTCCTTGCATAGCCTATGGATTCGACCTGACAACCTCCTCCTATGCATCTGCAAGCTTTAACTTTTTCACCCACACGAACTAAGTAGGAGGCCATTTCCCCAGTTAGGGTTTTTACTACATTTCTTTGCACGGTTAGCACATGATATGATTTAAAGTGCACCAGTTAGGGTTTTGTGTATGAGTTGTTTGTTTCTATGAACCCTAGTTTTAAAACCCTCAGAAAAATACATTTTTTAGGCCTATTTAGAATTCCTCCTGTAGGAAAAATGAAACAAAACTCATCAAAACCCTAGTGAACAAGTGAGCTTGAATGTATTAACTAATCGATAAACATGAAGGATAATTTTTGCATCGAAACACCATCTGACTGACTTCACAAAATTTTGATCCATCTAGTTAGTCGGCGGCCATGAAAACCTGCGCTAGCACTTGAAGCTCATTTAGCACTGAAGCTAAATGCACCAACCTCACATTGTTCATTGCTGTAAATGACTTAGTCGGCGGGTCCTATAAGTCTCGCATAGCCTTGAAACACGATTTGCGCTAGTTTTTGCTTTCTCCAACTTTGTGCCGAAAGACCTTCTCTCTAACTTTGGTCGGATGCCTATAAAAGTCATGCAAGTTGGTGACAACCAAAACCTCCGCTGGAAATAAGAAAATAACTTTGTGTTAAAACTGATCCCATCTAACCTTGTGCTAAAATGCGCCATCACTGACTTAGTTGGTTGTCTCTGAAATCCCCGCAAGGTTGGGAAGTAGCCAATCTTGTGCAAAGGTAATGAAGATTGTCTTGACCATCTAGCACTGAAATTCCTACCAAATGACCTGAATGACTAACTTAAGTTGATCCCCTCTAAAATCTGCACAGATCAGTTGACCATGAAATCCGTACAAGGCCTTGAGAACACATGAACATTGAAAGATCAGTTAGTCAGACACACCTGATTTCCCCGTGAGGTCAGTTGACCTCAAAAGTAGCGTTTTTCTACCTGTAAGTTAGTTAACCCTGAATTTAGCACAAATTGAATAAAATGACTATTTTAAAGGAATTTTCAAAAGGAGAAGTGTCTGATAGGATAAAGTAATGACTGCAAATGATGAATGATGATGTTTTACATATTTTAAATGAAATTTTTGTACCATTTGGGTATTTATTGCATTCATTGGTATTGAATTGCACTTATTGTTTGATTGTGTAATGGATGCAATGGATAATGAATTTTAGATTTCTATTCTTTTAAAAGGCATGTTAGTAACTTAGCATATCCATTATAAGATTCATTGGTTGTAACATGGTTGAGAGTCTAGTAGTCCACTTGATAGTCATAAACCTTAAACTTAGGAGTTAGTGAAAACCTCTCAAGGTATCAAACTTATAAGGACCAGTCCTGCAGGTCAGATGACTGCAAGAGCTCATGCCATGAAGTACGAGTTCAAAGGTATTGCCCTGGAGATGACTATTGCCACTGGATGGAGGGACATTGGAGATACAGACCTTGGTCACATAGACCTCGATGACTTCAGACTCAGGGTATTTGGCCCAAATCCAACCCCTAGAGCCAAAATAGTAAAGGACAGTGGGATAGCACAAGCTGCTGCCTTCCCCTTATCTATACAATGTGTAGAGTTGATAGTGGCATGTGCAGAAAGATATGACATCATGACCAAAACAATACAAAGTGCCAATGGAGACATCTTAGCTAACTTAAGTGCACCTTCCTTAGCTAAGACCTTTGATATCCCATGGCGTCCAGTAATGACTATGCTTGATAAGGCAGGATCAGAGGCAACTTACAAGAAAGATGTAAATGGATGCAGAAAGCATATGAATGATCAATGGGCAAAGAGTAGAAGGTCATCCCTAATCAAGTTCCCTCAAGTGCTCTACATGAGTGATTTTCATGATAAAATAGGTAACCTTGTGGCCTTATTGAGTAGGATATATGGACTGCCTACAGCCTCCACTTTTGAAGAATGGATATTTGTTATAATTAGTGAGATATTGAAAGGCACTAAGTTTCATTGGGCACAGGTTTTGAGTGACAACATCCATGAGGCATTTAGTAACTTCAAGGAAAAATAGTTCTTTAGATGGACATCCCATGTTGCCTATGCATTGGCAAGAAGAAACTATTATATTGGATTGTCTAAGGTAGGTGAGGTAGGTAATGATGAGCAGACCCAAGTCAAAGTATATGAGTGCTACACACAGCTCACATTGCCTCAATCCCTGATGCATTTTAAGAGAGTCAACGACACCTTCACAATGTATATAACAAGATTATTGCAAGGTAACATAGCCTTGAGGATTTCTATAGAAGCTATGAATGAAATAAACAAATATGGAAGGTGGTACATCCAGTTTGAAAAATTCACATATCTAAGGATACAAGGTTTCACTGGGATAGCTTACAGACTCCCTAGATATCCTTATGATAAGACAGTGCTCTTGGAGTTGTCTAGGCAATTGATCACTTGTGCTGAGAAACTCAAGCACTTACATAGAACTAATGTCCAATTTCCCATACTGTTAGGCAAAGGGAATTATGCATGTCCTCCATTGGCATCAACTGAGCATTCAGACAAAGAACTGCAACTTCTCAACCTCCACTAGTACAATGCAATAGATCATTTTGATCCAAATTAGGTGATGGAGAGGTTTGTAAGTAAGAAACTATTTCACAAGATGCACATAGAAGAATTTTGGGCCAATTGTATGGATGATTACAAGGTTATGAAGAAAGCTCATTGAAGGTTATCTTTAGCCTTTACAAGAAAATTCCATATCATTCCGATACTGGACCAGTTGGAGGATGATGAGAATGTTATGGTCAGAGGAACTTGGGAGGTTCAATATCACCAACCAATCCCTCTGCCTAATTAGGCTAATGTTGAGGAAAGTTCTCTTGATATCATAATGAAAGAACTAATTAGACTAAGCAAGGCATGGGTGAGAGGTCAAATTGCCGCCTTGGAGATGCAAGGGGTGCAGCTTACATATACTGCACTTGAATAAGATAAAGAGTCCAGAGGAGAAGAGGATGAACAAATAGACATAACAGATCAGGTAGAACTAGCTCAAAGGTAGAAATTTGATAGTGAAGAGCACATACCATTAGCGGAAAAGGCTAAGGCACAAAAAGGTAAGAAATCCTCTATGAAGTCATCTAAGAAAGACCTGCCTCCTTCTACCAAGACAAGAGCCTCCAAGAGAAGGGATATGCCTAGTGGCTCTAGAGAAGGTTCCAAGACCAAGAAAGTCAAAGTGAAGACTGTTAGTAAGGCTATAGAAACCGCTGCTTCAACTAATGGTGACACTAGTCTTCTAGCCTCTCCACCTCCTACTGCTCCAAGTTTTGACACTGCTGCCACAATTGTTCAAGACAATGTTTCCACTGACCTTTCAACTAATAATGCTACCTCAACTGTCTCTCCTCCACTAGTAATAACATCCATTATCTCAAATAGTTCTGTAGACACCCTAAAATGACCAATTCATCACATCACTGGCATTTCGTCTAATCTAGAGCATCACCTGCATTTCAACATTAATTGAATAATCTAATTATTTAATTAATTTCATCAAATTCTTTCAAAATTCCAAAATTCAACATTAATTGAATAAATTGTATTTTATTTAATTAATTAAATTAAATTCCTCTATATTCTTCCAAAATTAAATAATGTTAATTATTTAATTAAATCATTATCCTCTTTCAAATTTCAAGTCTCCATTAATTAAATAAATCCAATTATTTAATTAATTCATCCAATTCTATCTTATCTACAATTAAATAATTTACATTATTTAATTAAAATCACTTGTTCTTCTAAATTTAAATAAATCATACAAATTTATTTAAATTATTTCAATCCTCTAAAAATAAATAAAATCAAGTATTTTATTTATAATCTTCATATTCCTCTAATCTTGCACAAACAATTAAATTAATTTATTTATTTAATTTGCTTTTTCCTCTAAAAATAAATAAAATCAAATATTTTATTTATAATCTTCTGTTCCTCAATCATGCACAAACAATTAAATAAATTTATTTATTTAATTGCAATTATCTTTCCATTCCTCTTAAAATATCTTGATAACTCATGTGTACAATCAGTCTTATTTTTAGAACTCTAAAAAAGGCAAAATTATTAGTTGAGTTATCTATTCAATCAATCTCATTTTCATCATATCTTAATAAAACTATCCTTATGGATTGACACATGTCGTGTGCACATTCATCATGGTTATTTGTTTTATCTCTTCCGTTGATTCTTCTGAATTATCTGGACCGTTGATCGATCTTCATTGAAACCTATATAAACCCCCCTCATCTCCTTCATAAATCTTCTTTGATCACTTATTCTCAGGCATCCTTTAACAACACTTTGAGAATACATTGCATCGATTGAGCAACTTCACAATCTTTTAACATTGATCTTTGAGCACTTTACTTGCTTGTTGCAAACATGGTTTCGCAGCACTATTGAACAATCCACATTCATCCAAAGGGAACAATACAAATCTTGGTAAAAGCTTTTATATTTCATTGATTTATTTGGTAATGGCTTTTATTTAGATTGGTTCTCTTTATGTTATTGGGTTTTTGATTTATTAGTTTTGATTTAGTCGATTTTTCTCATACAGAAGTTCCACTCCTTCTATTGTTGCACTTCAATGCACTTCCACTCTTTCTACATCCCTGCCTATCATATCCTCTACTCCACTTTCTACTTCCATCTCATTACCTCCCATTTCTACTATTCTCTCGCCTTCTCCACCTTCTTTCTCCATTCCTTCACCCATGATCATTTCTTCCACTTTGCCAACTTCTCCCATTCCACCTCCTTTAAGGTCTACCTTGTTTTCTAATTTGACACAAGTAAATCTATCTTCAGTGGTGGTACCTATATCTTCTATTGCACCTATTTCTCAAGCACCAACAGGACAAGACTCAACTCCTCTAACCGTGCTATTGCTACCAAGAATTGATAAGGTATGCACTGAATTAGGTTTGCAAGAGTCTAAGCCGGAAAAGGATACGTTTGCCGAGGTAAATGATGCAATTCCAAATGAGGCTTTGGTTGTAGTAGCTATTGTTGAAGTTAATGACATATGTAACAGTCCTCCAAAGAAAGGTCAAATAGAGGAAATCTTTAAAACAACTCAGGATAATGTGATGGTAAATTAGAGAAACTTCATAGATGATGGAGATAAAGATAAGGGGTTAGAGTAGGAATAGGGATTACTTGAAGGCCCTCTAAAAATTGATAGTGAAAATCTTGGTGGATTAAGTAAGTCCCCTTCTTCAACACCTAAATGGCTACAAAACAAAGTGGTATTCCCTGAGCCGAAGATAGAAATAATGTAATTATATTTGAGCACAATCTTGTCACAGGCTCAGAAGCAAAGGAAGCAAAAGAAAGAAAAAGTACAATCAAGGATTTACAAAGATGAGACTGGGTCTAGGGTTGCTGAAATAGTTGTCCCACCGGCTGACACAAATAGGGAGCAAGTCAGGACCGAAGATTATGTCATCACAATGGTCAGTCTAGGACCAACCACACGTGTTCAGAGAATTGATGAATTTAAAGGGTCTGTCACTTCAATTTTGGAACAATTGGACAGAGATGAGTTTTCAAAGAAAGAATTGAAGCAGCAAATTAAAGAACTCCGAACCTGCCTCTAGTTTTTGGTTAAACCAATTGATGTTGGTGGGGATATAAGGACAATGCCAACCTTCCTATCAAGAGATGAAATGGCAAAGCTCAGAAAAGTAAGAAACATGTCACAAGGCACCCAAAAGTGAATGATTAAGGTATGTGAAAAGGGGTGTGAAATGATTGATACCGCAACAGAGTCACATAAAAGATTAGTTGAACTTCATGAGCAGTGGAAAGATTTGCAGGAAGAGTGTGATTCTTTTAAGGAATAATATTCTCACATGTTCCTTAGTGTAAAGAGCCTCAGAGATTTGCTAGCACAAACCTTATTAACTGAGAATATTCTGACTGGTGACAAGTTGTTCAAAGCCACTAAATGGTACCAACAATTGAAGCTGAAAAAATAATTTTTTGACACCATCAAGGAGGCCTACAAACCAGCAGATGAAAACCTCTTGGCTTTAATAAATGACATAAATGATACTTTAAGAGACTGCTTGGTAGAGGTGTATAATGATTTTACACCCTATGATGTGGAAAAATGTAAGGATAAGTTGCATAAGATAATTTTTGAAAATGTTGAGTTGGATGTGGATGCTAGGTTGGATAAGGTTAGCAATCTCAAAGTTGAATTCTATAAGGAAGGGGTATAAATAGAAATGATATATAGCTGGTACAGCTAAGAACTAGAAATGTTCAACTATCAAGTTAACCATCTCAAGAACCTAGATCCATCAGAAATCAATCCCGCACTTAAAGCATGGCTCAACTACCACAACAAGCTAGTAGAATAAGACAAAATCAATTTGGATGAAGAGTCCTAATGTGCCTTTTTTAAATATTTTTGAATGTAATCCCATCACTAGAAAAAATTGCTATATTTAGAATGACATGTGATGCTATTTTGTCTTTATTATGCCCCAAAAATGAGCTTCTCTCTCTCTCTCTCTATATATATATATATATAGTTGGGCAATCAAATTGGCTAGATTCAATGTATTTGGGGGTTGTTTTTCATCTTTTTCATAAAGGACAAAGTGTAATCTGGGCCGTTGGTGTTGAGTTAATCTCCATCGTCCATTGAAAAATTCAGTATGGCTCCTCCTCTATATAAAGGGCTGCCATTTCCATTATTTGTAAGAGAGAATTCTTGATGCCAAATTGTTGACATTCTGCCATTTGAAGTAATACAAAGCAAGTTTTTGCAGTTGTTCTGAGAATTTGTGAATTGTTTTTCTTACTTGGTTTTCATGGTTCGCTTTTTGCTCTCCCATAGTTAGTTAGTTGTGCTTTCATAATGTTTATGGTTTGCTAAAAGTATATGATGAGTACGCTTAGTCCATACTTTTAGTTATTTGTTGATGGTAGATAACTGTGTAAAGTTAGTCTGGGTTGATCAGTTGTATTTAATGAATGAATGTAATCTGAAAACCTTTCGATTTCCATTGAAGATAGCATCATTTTCTACAGTGCTGTAACATCAATTTTTAGTTTGGTAACTTTGAAAACTAGTTAAATTTTAGTGTTTGTCTACTTACAACAGTCCATGCATTGTGAATGTCACTTAAGATTTCTCTAAAACCCTATCTCCTTTTATTTTTTCTTTGAAAACCATTGTTAGATTAGGAATTTCAGCAGCGTTTTACACTGTTTTATCAGCTAAAATTTTAATTGGTTTATATGTATTTATTGTTCCAACTTTGAGATCTGTATCAGCGTAAGACCCCTTGTAGGCACAACTAGAACATTCCAATTAAGAGATTCCAAGCAAGCTAATACCTAGCTATAGAAACCTTGGAGTAGTCCTACCTAGGGTAGGATACTTTTCAAGAGAGGTGTGATACCAACAATCATACCTATGTTGTGTGCTAAAACACCCATCAATAGGAACCTTGTTGGTCTCAATTGATAAGTTTAGGGTAGACAAGTGTTGCTTTCTGGGTGTGGGTGGTGGATGTTAAGGATACAGATGATAGCATGAATATGGAGGATTCTATAAATAGGTTAGTCATATGGAGGGAAGAGTCATTGATGATATCCTCATTAGACATCAAATCAGTGGGAAAAGTTTCTGCCACCTTGTCGAGGATACCCTCGATGTCCAAGGCGTGTGCTACCTTCCTACCAAATCCTAACCCCTTCTTGTCTAGTTTCTTCATCACAATAATGGGTTATATTGTTCCTTGATTCTATTTTCCAAGGCCACCTTTGCCTTTATAGCTCATGTTTTTGACTATCCTTAAGCCATTGCCATATTGTTTGACTAGTATTGTGACTGGTTCTTTCTCCTTGTAGAGCCAAGAAGAGATGTCTTCAATAGTTTCCTCAACCAATAATTTTGCATCTTAGAATTGGGTGAGAGATGCTGGGGGAGGAATAGCTACTTTCTTAGTTGCTCGGGCAATGGGTGGTTGACTATAGGATTTAGGAGATAAGGGCATCCGCCCTACACAACAAGACTTTGAGATATCATATTCTTCAAAGCCTATATTATCATGAATTAAAGCATCTAGATGAAACTGAGCATAAAATTTTCAAACGAATGTTTCTGATCACGCTTAATCATCAATTGTCATAAAACAAAGCATATGGATGAAACTGATCATAAAATTTCAAGATAAATGTTTCTGATCACAATTAATGATCTATTATCATGAAATACAATAAGAGGATGAATCCTCACAAACTTGAAACTTCAATATCTTGAAATCCAGATGCGATCTTGAGCTAAAATCTACCAAGAATGCTTATTTTACTATTCCGGAGCTTTGGAGAAAATTTTGGGCTCAACCGCTTCTCCGATAAGACTTATTAAAAATAGTAAGTTCTGGTATCCTTAGCCCAGTGGAAACTTTGAAGGTTCTAAATCATTATTCAAGCAAATGGGCATCCAAAAACACAAATCTTGAAAAGAAGTGAAAACAAAGACATTAATTTTGAATCAACATTATTTTTGGGTGATGCAAGATTGCCCTTACACCTTTGGATGCTCCTACACCAAGATGAAACTAAGCATTAAATATTTAAAAAAATGCTTCCGATCATTCTCAATGATCTATTATTATTAAATAAAGCATCCAGATGAAACTGAGCATAAAATTTTATAATAATTATTTTCAATCATGTTGGATGATCCATTATCATGAAATAAAGCATCTAGATGAAACCGAGCATAAAATCTTAAAACAAATGTTTCTGATCACACACAATGTTTCATTATCATGAAATAAAGCATCTAGGCGCATCTAAGTGTAAAATTTTAAAACAAATGTTTCTGATCACACGTAATGATTCGTTATCATGAAATAAAGCATCTAGACAAAACTGAGTGTAAAATTTCAAAACAAATGTTTCTGATCACACTGAATGATCCAATATCATTAAATAAAACATCTAGATGAAACTGAGCATAAAATTTTAAAACAAATGTTTCCAATCACGTTGAATGATCCATTATCATGAAACAAAGCACCTAGATGAAACTGAGCGTAAAATTTTCAAACGAATGTTTCCGATCATGCTTAATCATCAACTGTCATGAAATAAAGCATATGGACGAAACCGATCATAAAATTTGAAGACAAATGTTTTTGATCACACTCAATGATCCATTATCATGAAATACAATAAGAGGATGAATCCTCACAAACTTGAAACATCAATATATTAAAATCTAGACACGATCTTGAGCTGAAATATATTAAGATTGGTTATTTTACCATTCTGGAGATCTAGGGAAAATTTCGGGCTCAACCGCTTCTCCGATAAGACTTACTAAAAATAGTAAGTTCATGAATCCTTAGCCCATTAGAAACTTTGAAGGTTCTGAATCATTATTCAAGCAAATGGGTAACTAAAAACACAAATCTTGGTAAGAAGTGAAAACAAAAACATCAATTTTGAATCAACATTATTTTTGGGTGATGCAAGATTGCCCTTACACCTCTGGATGCTCCTACACGAAGATGAAACTAAGCATCAAATCTTAAAACAAATGCTTCCGACCATGGTCAATGATCTATTATCATGAAATAAAGCATCCAGACAAAACTTAGTGTAAAATTTTATAACAATTGTTTCGAATCATGTTGAATGCTCGATTATCATGAAATAAAGCATCTAGATGAAATTGAGCATAAAATCTTAAAACAAATGTTTCCGATCACAGACAATGTTTCATTATCACGAAATAAAGCATCTAGGTGCATTTAACTGTAAAATTTTAAAACAAATGTTTCTGATCACACACAATGATTCGTTATCATGAAATAAAGCATCTAGAAGAAACTGAGTGTAAAATTTCAAAACAAATGTTTTTGATCACACACAATGATCCAATATCATGAAATAAAGCATCTAGATGAAACTGAGCGTAAAATTTTAAAACAAATGTTTTCGATCATGTTGAGTGATCCATTATCATGAAATAAAGCGTCTAGACAAAACTAAGCATAAATTTTCTAACGAATGTTTCTGATCACGCTCAATAATCAATTGTCATGAAATAAAGCATATGGACGAAACTGATCATAAAATTTCAAGACAAATATTTCCGATCACACTCAATGATCCATTATCATGAAATACAATCAGAGGGTGAATCCTCACAAACTTGAAACTTTAATATCTTGAAATCTAGACATGATCTTGAGCTGAAATCTACTAAGAATGCTTATTTCACTATTTTGAAGCCTTGGGAAAAATTTCAAGCTCAATCGCTTCTCTGATAAGACTTACTAAAAATAGTAAGTTCTAGTATCCTTAGCCCGTTGGAAATATTGAAGGTTCTAAATCATTATTCAAGCAAATGGGTATCCAAAAACAACAATTTTGAAAAGAAGTGAAAACAAAGACATCAATTTTGATTCAACATTATTTTTGGGTGATGCAAGATTGCCCTTACAGCTCTGGGTGCTCCTGCACTAAGATGAAACTAAGCGTCAAATCTTAAAACAAATGCTTCTGATCATGCTGAATGATCTATTATCATGAAATAAAGCATCTAGATGAAACTAAGTGTAAAATTTTATAACAATCATTTCCAATCATGCTGAATGATCCATTGTCATGACCTAAAGCATCTAGATGAAACCAACCATAAAATCTTAAAACAAATGTTTCTGATCACACACAATGTTTCATTATCATGAAATAAAGCATCTAGGTGCATCTAAGCATAAATTTTTAAAACAAATGTTTTTGATCACGCAATGATTCGTTATCTTGAAATAAAGGAACTAGACAAAATTGAGTGTAAAATTTCAAAACAATGTTTCTAATCACACTGATTGATCCAATATCATGAAATAAAGCATCTAGATGAAACTAAGCGTAAAATTTTAAAACAATTGTTTCCAACGACATTGAATGATCCATTATCATGAAATAAAGCCTCTAGATGAAACTAAGTGTAAAATTTTCAAACGAATGTTTTCGATCACGCTCAATCATCAATTGTCATGAAATAAAGCATATGGATGAAACTGATCGTAAAATTTCAAGACAAATGTTTTTGATCCCACTCAATGATCCATTATCATGAAATACAATCAGAGGATGAATCCTCACAAACTTGAAACTTCAATATCTTGAAATCCAGACGCGATCTTGAGCTGAAATCTACCAAGAATGCTTATTTTACTATTTCAGAGCTCTGGGAAAAATTTTAGACTCAACCGCTTGTCCGATAAGACTTACTAAAAATAGTGAGTTCTGGTATCATTAGCCCATTGGAAACTTTGAAGGTTCAGAATCATTATTCAAGCAAATGGGTATCCAAAAACACAAATCTTGAAAAGAAGTGAAAACAAAGACATCAATTTTGAATCAACATTATTTTTGGGCGATGCAAGATTTCCCTTACACTTCTGGATGCTCCTACACCAAGATGAAACTAAGTTCAAATCTTAAAACAAATGCTTCCGATCATTCTCAATGATCTATTATCATGAAATAAAGCATCCAGATGAAACTGAGCATAAAATTTTATAACAATTATTTCCAATCATACTGAATGATCCATTATCATAAAATAAAGTATCTAGATGAAACTGATTATAAAATCTTAAAACAAATGTTTCCGATCAAACACAATGTTTCATTATCAAGAAATAAAGCATCTAGGCGCAGCTAAGCATAAAATTTTAAAACAAATGTTTCTGATCACATGCAATGATTCGTTATCATGAAATAAAGCATGTAGACAAAAGTGAGTGTAAAATTTCAAAACAAATGTTTCTGATCCAATATCATGAAATAAAGCATTTAGATGAAACTGAGTGTAAAATTTTAAAACAAATATTTCTGATTACGTTGAATGATCCATTATCATGAAATAAAGCATCTAGACAAAACTGACCATAAAATTTTTCAAACGAATGTTTCCGATCACACTCAATCATCAATTGTCATGAAATAATGCATATGGATGAAACCGATCGTAAAATTTCAAGACAAATGTTTCCGATCACACTCAATGATCCATTATCATGAAATACAATCAGAGGATGAATCCTCACAAACTTGAAACTTCATTATCTTGAAATCCAGACGTGATCTTGAGCTGAAATCTACCAAGAATGCTTATTTTACTGTTCCAGAGCTATGGGGAAAATTTTGGGCTCAACTGCTTCTCCGATAAGAGTTACTAAAAATAGTAAGTTCTGGTATCCTTAGCTTGTTGGAAACTTTGAAGGTTCTATATCATTATTCCAATAAATGGGTATCCAAAAACACAAATCTTGAAACGAAGTGAAAATAAAGACATCAATTTTGAATCAACATGCACCAAGATGAAACTAAGCATCAAATCTTAAAACAAATGCTTCTGATTATGCTCAATAATCTATTATCATGAAATAAAGCATCCAGATGAAACTGAGCGTAAAATTTTATAACAATTATTTCTAATCATGCTAAATGAGCCATTATCATGACCTTAAGCATCTAGATGAAACCGAGCATAAAATCTTAAAACAAATGTTTCTGGTCACACACAATATTTCATTATCACGAAATAAACCATCTAGGTGCATCTAAGCGTAAAATTTTAAAACAAATGTTTCTGATCACACATAATGTTTCGTTATCATGAAATAAAGCATCTAGATGAAACTGAGTGTAAAATTTTAAAATAAATGCTTTTGATCACACTGAATGATCCAATATCATGAAATAAAGCATCTAGATGAAACTGAGCGTAAAATTTTCAAACAAATATTTCTGATCACGTTGAATGATCCATTATCATGAAATAAAACATCTACATGAAACTGAGCGCAAAATTTTGAAACGAATGTTTCTGATCACGCTCAATCATCAATTGTCATGAAATAAATTATATTGATGAAACTAATCCTAAAACTTAAAGACAAATGTTTCCGATCACACTCAATGATCCATTATCATGAAATACAATCAGAAGATGAATCCTCACAAACTTGAAACTTCAATATCTTGAAATCTAGACGCGATCTTAAGCTGAAATCTACCAAGAATGCTTATTTTACTATTCCATAGCTCTCAAGAAAATTTTGGGCTCAACCATTTCTTTGATAAGACTTACTAAAAATAGTAAGTTCTAGTATCCCTAGCCCATTGGAAACTATGAAAGTTCTGAATCTTTATTCAAGCAAATGGGTATCCAAAAACACAAATCTTGAAAAGAAGTGAAAACAAAGACATTATTTTTGAATCAACATTATTTTTAGGTGATGCAAGATTGCCCTTACACCTCTAGATGCTCCTGCACCAAGATGAAACTAAGCGTCAAATATTAAAACAAATGCTTCCGATCATGCTCAATGATCTATTATCATGAAATAAAGCATCCAGATGAAACTGAGTGTAAAATTTTATAGCAATTATTTTCAATGATGCTGAATGATCTATCATCATGAAATAAAGCATCTCGATGAATCCGAGCATAAAATCTTAAATCAAATTTTTCTGATCACACACAATGTTTCATTATCATGAAATAAAGCATCTAGGCGCATCTAAGTGTAAAATTTTAAAACAAATGTTTCTGATGACAAGCAATGATTCGTTATCATGAAATAAAGCATCTAGACGAAACTGAGTGTAAAATTTTCAAACAAATTTTAAAATTAAGCATAAAATTTTAAAACAAATGTTTCCAATCACGTTGAATGATCCATTATCATGAAATAAAGCATCTAGATGAAACTGAGCATAAAATTTTCAAATGAATGTTTCCAATCATGCTCAATCATCAATTGTCATGAAATAAAGCATATGGATGAAATTGATCATAAAATTTCTAGACAAATGTTTCCGATCACACTCAATGATCCATTATCATGAAATACAATTAGAGGATGAATCATCACAAACATGAAACTTCAATATCTTGAAATCTAGACTTGATCTTGAGCTGAAATCTACCAAGAATGCTTAGTTTACTATTCCGGAGCTTTGAGGAAAGTTTCGGGCTCAACCACTTTTCTGATAAGACTTACTAAAAATAGTAAGTTCTAGTATCCTTAGCCCGTTAGAAACTTTGAAGATTCTAAATCATTATTCAAGCAAATGGGTATCCAAAAACAGATATCTTGAACAGAAGTGCAAACAAAGACATCAATTTTGAATCGATATTCTTTTTGGGTGATGCAAGATTGCCTTTACACCTTTGGATGCTCCTGCACCAAGATGAAGCTAAGCGTCAAATCTTAAAACAAATGCTTCCAAATGAAATTGAGTGTAAAATTTTATAACATTTGATTCCAATCATGTCGAATGATCCATTATCATGAAATAAAGCATCCAGACGAAACTGAGTGTAAAATTTTATAACATTTGTTTCCAATCATGCTGAATGATCCATTATCATGAAATAAAGCATCTAGATGAAACCGAGCATAAAATATTCAAACAAATGTTTCCGATCACACACAATGTTTCATTATCACGAAATAAAGCATCTAGGTGCATCCAAGTGTAAAATTTTAAAACAAATATTTCTGATCACATGCAATGATTTGTTATCATGAAATAAAACATCTAGACGAAACTGAGTGTAAAATTTCAAAACAAATGTTTTTGATCACACTGAATGATCCAATATCATGAAATAAAGCATCTAGATGAAACTGAGCATAAAATTTTAAAACAAATGTTTCCGATCACATTGAATGATCCATTATCATGAAATAAAGTATCTAGATGAAACTGAGCGTAAAATTTTCAAACAAATGTTTTCTATCACGCTCAATCATCAATTGTCATGAAATAAAGCATATGGACAAAACTAATCGTAAAATTTCAAGACAAATGTTTCTGATCACACTCAATGATCCATTAACATGAAATACAATCAGAGGATGAATCCTCACAAACTTGAAACTTCAATATCTTGAAATTCAGATGTGATCTTGAGATGAAATCTACCAAGAATGCTTATTTCACTATTCTGAAGCTCTGCAGAAAATTTTGGGCTTAACCCCTGCTCCGATAAGACTTACTAAAAATGGTAAGTTCTAGTATCCTTAGCCTGTTGGAAACTTTGAAGTTTCTGAATCATTATTCAAGCAAATGGATATCTATAAATAAATTAAAATCTAGATGCGATCTTGAGCTGAAATATATTAAGAATGGTTATTTTACCATTCCGGAGCTCTAGGGAAAATTTCGGGCTCAACCGCTTCTCCGATAAGACTTACTAAAAATAGTAAGTTCAGGAATCCTTAGCCCATTGAAAACTTTGAAGGTTCTGAATCATTATTCAAGCAAATGGGTATCTAAAAACATAAATCTTGGTAAGAAGTGAAAACAAAGACATCAATTTTGAATCAACATTATTTTTGGGTGATGCAAGATTGCTCTTACACCTCTGGATGCTCCTACACGAAGATGAAACTAAGTGTCAAATCTTAAAACAAATGCTTCTGATCACGGTCAATGATCTATTATCCTGAAATAAAGCATCCAGACAAAACTTAGCGTAAAATTTTATAACAATTGTTTCAAATCATATTGAATGCTCGATTATCATGAAATAAAGCATCTAGATGAAACCTAGCATACAATCTTAAAACAAAAGTTTCCAATCACACACAATGTTTCATTATCACGAAATAAAGCATCTAGGCACATCTAAGTGTAAAATTTTAAAACAAATGTTTCTGATCACACACAATGATTCGTTATCATGAAATAAAGCATCTAGACAAAACTAAGTGTAAAATTTCAAAACAAATGTTTTTGATCACACTGAATAATCTAATATCATGAAATAAAGCATTTAGATGAAACTAAGCATAAAATTTTAAAACAAATATTTTTGATCACGTTGAATGATCTGTTGTCATGAAATAAAGCATCTAGACTAAATTGAGCATAAAATTTTCAAATGAATGTTTCCGATCACGCTTAATCATCAATTTTAATGAAATAAATCATATGGATAAAACTGATCGTAAAATTTCAAGACAACACTCAATGATCCATTATCATGAAATACAATGAGATGATGAATCCCCACAAACTTGAAACTTCAATATCTTGAAATCCTGACGTGATCTTGAGCTCAAATCTACCAAGGATGCTTATTTCACTATTCTGAAGCTTTGGGGAAACTTTCAAGCTCAATCGCTTCTCTGATCAGACTTACTAAAAATAGTAAGTTCTGGTATCCTTAGCCTATTAGAAACTTTGAAGGTTTTGAATCATTATTCAAGCAAATGGGTATCCAAAAACACAAATCTTGAAAATAAGTGAAAATAAAGACATCAATTTTGAATCAACATTGTTTTTGGGTGATGCAAGATTGCCCTTACACCTCTGGATGCTCCTGCACCAAGATGAAACTAAGCATCAATCTTAAAACAAATGCTTCCGATCATGCTCAATGATCTATTATCATGAAATAAACCATCCAGACGAAACTGAGCATAAAATTTTATAACAATTGTTTCCAATCATGCTGAATGATGAATTATCATGATCTAAAGCATCTAGATGAGACTAAGCATAAAATCTTAAAACAAATGTTTCTGATCACACACAATGTTTCATATTAGAAAATAAAGCGTCTAGGCGCATCTAAAAATAAAAGTTTAAAACAAATATTTTTGATCACACGCAATGATTCGTTATCATGAAATAAAACATATAGATGAAACTAAGTGTATAATTTCAGAACAAATGTTTCTGATCACACTGAATGATCCAATATCATGAAATAAATCATCTAGATGAAACTGAGTATAAAATTTTAAAAGAAATGTTTCTGATCACGTTGAATGATCCATTATCATGAAACAAAGCATCAAGATGAAACTGAGCGTAAAATTTTTAAACGAATGTTTCTGATCACGCATAATCATCAATTGCCATGAAATAAAACATATGGATGAAACTCATCGTAAAATTTCAAGACAAATGTTTCTGATCACACTCAATGATCCATTATCATGAAATACAATTAGAGGATGAATCCTCAGAAACTTGAAACTTGAATATCTTGAAATCCAGACGTGATCTTGAGCTGAAATCTACCAAGAATGCTTATTTTACTATTCCAGAGCTATGGGAAAAATTTTGGGCTCAACCACTTCTCTGATAAGACTTACTAAAAATAGTAAGTTCTGGTATACTTAGCCCGTTGGAAACTTTGAAGGTTCTGAATCATTATTCAAGCAAATAGGTATCCAAAAACACAAATATTGAAAAGAAGTGAAAATAAAGACATTAATTTTGAAAAAACATTCTTTTTTGGGTGATGCAAGATTACCCTTACACCTCTAGATGCTCCTGCACCAACATGAAACTAAGCGTCAAATCTTAAAACAAATGCTTCCGATCATGCTCAATGATCTATTATCATGAAATAAAGCATCCAGACAAAACTGAGCGTAAAATTGTATAACAATTATTTCCACTCATGCTGAATGATCCATTATCATGAAATAAAGCATCTAGATGAAACTGAGCATAAAATCTTAAAACAAATGTTTCCGATCACACACAATATTTCATTATCACGAAATAAAGCATCTAGGCGCATCTAAGAATAAAATTTTAAAACAAATGTTCCTGATCACACGCAATGATTTGTTATCATGAAATAAAGCATCTAGATGAAATTAAGCGTAAAATTTCAAAACAAATGTTTCTGATCACACTGAATGATCTAATATCATGAAATAAAGCATCGAGATGAAATTGAGAGTAAAATTTTAAAACAAATGTTTTCGCTCACATTGAATGATCCATTATCATGAAATAAAGCATTTAGATGAAACTGAGTGTAAAATTTTCAAACGAATGTTTCTGATCACACTCAATCATCAATTGTCATGAAATAAAGCATATGGACAAAACTGATCATAAAATTTCAAGACATATGTATTTGATCACACTCAATGATCTATTATCATGAAAGACAATCAGAGGATGAATCCTCACAAACTTGAAACTTCAATATCTTGAAATCTAGACGTGATCTTGAGCTGAAACCTACCAAGAATGCTTATTTTACTATTCCAGAGCTCTGGGAAAAATTTTAGGCTCAACTGCTTCTCTGATAAGACTTACTAAAAATGGTAAGTTCTGGTATCCTTAGGCTTTTGGAAACTTTGAAGGTTCTAAATCATTATTCAAGCAAATGGGTATCCAAAAACACAAATCTTGAAAAGAAGTGAAAACAAAGACATTAATTTTGAATCGACATTGTTTTTGGGTGATGTAAGATTGCCCTTACACCTCTAAATGCTCCTGCACCAACATGAAACTAAGCGTCAAATCTTAAACAAATGCTTCCGATCATGCTTAATGATCTATTATCATGAAATAAAGCATCCAGTCGAAACCAAGTATAATATTTTATAACAATTGTTTCCAATCATGTTGAATGATCCATTATCATGAAATAAAGCATCTAGATGAAACCGAGCATAAAATCTTAAAACAAATGTTTCTGATCACACACAATGTTTCATTATCATGAAATAAGGCACCTAGGTGCATCTAAGCATAAAATTTTAAAACAAATGTTTCTGATCACAAGCAATGATTCATTATTATGAAATAAAGTATCTAGATGAAACTAAGTGTAAAATTTTAAAACAAATGTTTTTGACCACACTGAATGATCCAATATCGTGAAATAAAGCATCTAGATGGAACTGAGCATAAAATTTTCAAAAAAATGTTTCTGATCACGCTCAATCATCAATTGTTATGAAATAAAGCATATGGATGAAACTAATCTTAAAATTTCAAGACAAATATTTTTGATCACACTCAATGATCCATTATCATGAAATACAATCAAAGGATGAATCCTCACAAACTTGAAACTTCAATATCTTGAAATCCAGACGCGATCTTGAGCTAAAATCTACCAAGAATGTTTTTTTTACTATTCTAGAGCTCTAGGGAAAATTTTGGGCTCAACCGCTTCTCTGATAAGACTTACTAAGAATAGGAAGTTCTGGTATCCTTAGCCTGTTAGAAACTTTGAAGGTTCTAAATCATTATTCAAGAAAATGGGTATCTAAAAACACAAATCTTGAAAGGAAGTGAAAACAAAGACATCAATTTTGAATTGACATTGTTTTTGGGTGATGCAAGAGTGCCCTTACACCTCTAGATGCTCCTGCACCAAGATGAAACTAAGCGTCAAATGTTAAAAAAAAATGCTTCCGATCATGCCCAATTATGTGTTATCATGAAATAAAGCATCCAGATGAAATTGAACATAAAATTTTATAACAATTGTTTCCAATCATGGTGAATGATCCATTATCATTGAATAAAGCATCTAGATGAAATCGAGTATAAAATCTTAAAACAAATGTTTCCAATCACACACAATGTTTCATTGTCATGAAATAAAGCACCTAGGTGCATCTAAGTGAAATTTTTTAAAACAAATGTTTCTAATCACACGCAATGATTCATTATCATAAAATAAAGCATCTGGACGAAACTGAGTGTAAAATTTCAAAATAAATGTTTCTGATCACACTGAATGATCCAATATCGTGAAATAAGGCATCTAGATGAAACTAAGCATAAAATTTTAAAACAAATGTTTCCGATCACGTTGAATGATCCATTATCATGAAATAAAGCATCTAGATGAAATTGAGTATAAAATTTTCAAACGAATGTTTCCAATCATGCTCAATCATCAATTTTCATGAAATAAACCATATGGATGAAACTGATCGTAAAATTTCAAGAGAAATATTTCTGACCACACTCAATGATCTTCAATATCTTGAAATCCAGACATGATCTTGTGCTGAAATCTACCAGGAATGCTTATTTTACTATTCTAGAGCTCTGGGGAAAATTTTGGGCTCAACCACTTCTCTGATAAGACTTACTAAAAATGGTAAGTTCTGGTATCCTTAGCCTGTTGGAAAGTGTGAAGGTTCTGAATCATTATTCAAGCAAATGGGTATCCAAAAACACAAATCTTTAAAAGAAGTGAAAACAAAGATGTCAATTTTGAATCAACATTGTTTTTGGGTGAGGCAAGATTGTCCTTACAACTCTAGATGCTCCTACACCAAGATGAAACAAAGCATCAAATCTTAAAACGAATGCTTCAAATCATGCTCAATGATCTATTATCATGAAATAAAGCATCCAAACGAAACTGAGTGTAAAATTTTATAACAATTGTTTCTAATCATGCTGAATGATCCATTATCATGAAATAAAAGTATCTAGATAATACCGAGCATAAAATATTAAAACAAATGTTTCTGATCACATACCATGTTTGATTATCATGAATTAAAGCACCTAGGTGCATCTAAGCGTAAAATTTAAAACAAATATTTTTGATCACAGCCAATGATTCGTTATTATGAAATAAAGCATCTAGATGAAACTGAATGTAAAATTTCAAAACGAATGTTTTTGATCACACTGAATGATCCAATATAATGAAATAAAGCATCTAGATGAAACTGAGTGTAAAATTTTAAAAGAAATATTCCTGATCATGTTAAATGATCCATTATCATGAAATAAAGCATCTAGACGAAGCTGAGCGTAAAATTTTTGAACGAATGTTTCTGATCATGCTCAATCATTAATTGTCATAAAATAAAGCATATGATTGAAACTGATCGTAAAATTTCAAGACAAATGTTTCTGATCACACTCAATGATCCATTATGATGAAATACAATCAAAGGATGAATCCTCACAAACTTGAAACTTTAATATCTTGAAATACGGACGCAATCTTGAGATGAAATCCACCAAGAATCCTTATTTTACTATTTTAGAACTCTGGGGAAAATTTTGGGCACAACTACTTCTCCGATAAGACTTACTAAAAATAGTAAGTTCTGGTATCCTTAGCCCATTAGAAACTTTGATGGTTCTAAATCATTATTCAAGAAAATGGGCATCCAAAAATACAAATCTTGAAAAGAAGTGAAAACAAAGACATCAATTTTTAATCAACATTGTTTTTGGGTGATGCATTATTGCCCTTACACCTCTGGATGCTCTTGCACCAAGATGAAACTAAGCGTCAAATATTAAAACAAATTCTTCTGATCATGCTTAATGATCTATTATCATGAAATAAAGCATCCAAACGAAACTGAGCATAAAATTTTATAATAATTATTTCCAATCATGTTGAATGATCCATTATCATGAAATAAAGCATCTAGATGAAACTGGGCATAAAGTCTTAAAACAAATGTTTTCAATCACACACAATGTTTCATTATCATGAAATAAATCATCTAGGCGCATCTAAGCATAAAATTTTAAAACAAATGTTTTTGATCACACACAATGATTCATTATCATGAAATAAAGCATCTAGACGAAACTAAGTGTAAAATTTCAAAACAAATGTTTCTGATCACACTAAATGATCCAATATCATGAAACAAAGCATTTAGATGAAACTAAGTGTAAAATTTTAAAACAAATGTTTCTAATTACGTTGAATGATCCATTATCATGAAATAAAGCATGTAGACGAAACTGAGCATAAAAATTTTCAAACGAATGTTTCTGATCACGCTCAATCATCAATTGTCATGAAATAAAGCATATGGATGAAACTGATCATAAAATTTCAAGAGAAATGTTTCCAATCACACTCAATGATCCATTATCATTAAATACAATTAGACGATGAATCCTCACAAACTTAAAGCTTCAATATCTTGAAATCCAGATGTGATCTTGAG
Organism: Cunninghamia lanceolata; assembly: GCA_027924645.1. Lineage (NCBI taxonomy): Eukaryota > Viridiplantae > Streptophyta > Pinopsida > Cupressales > Cupressaceae > Cunninghamia > Cunninghamia lanceolata. The sequence continues at coordinate 26,495,481 of BSBN01000339.1, read as the reverse complement.
CTGTAATCTATGAAGAATGCTTGTTTTCAATCATGCTCAATGATCTAATATCATGAAATAAGGCATCTAGACGAAACTGAGTGTAAAATTTTATAACAATTGTTTGTAATCATGCTGAATGATCCATTATCATGACCTAAAGCATCTAGATGAAACCGAGCATAAAATCTTAAAACAAATGTTTTTGATCACACACAATGTTTCATATCATGAAATAAAGCATCTAGGCACATCTAAATGTAAAATTTTAAAAGAAATGTTTCTGATCACATGCAATGATTTGTTATCATGAAATAAAACATCTAGATGAAATTGAGCGTAAAATTTTGAAACAATGTTTCTGATCACACTGAATGATCTAATATCATGAAATAAATCATCTAGATGAAACTGAGCATAAAATTTTAAAACAAATGTTTCCGATCACGTTGAATGATCCATTATCATGAAATAAAGCATCTAGATGAAACTGAGCATAAAATTTTCAAATGAATGTTTCTGATCATGCTCAATCATCACTTGTCATGAAATAAAGCATATGGATGAAACTGATCGTAAAATTTCAAGACAAATATTTCTGATCACACTCAATGATCTATTATCATGAAATACAATCAGAGGATAAATCCTCACAAACTTAAAACTTCAATATCTTGAAATCAAGATGCAATCTTGAGCTGAAATCTAACAAGAATGCTTATTTTAGTATTCCAGAGCTCTGGGGATAATTTCAGCCTTAACCGCTTCTCCAATAAGACTTACTAAAAATAGTAAGTTCTGGTATCCTTAGTTGATTGGAAACTTTGAAGGTTCTAAATCATTATTCAAGCAAATGGGTATCCAAAAACAAAAATCTTGAAAAGAATTGAAAACAAAGACATCAATTTTAAATCAACATTTTTTTTGGGTGATGCAAGATTGCCCTTACACATCTGGATGCTCCTGCACCAAGATGAAACTAATCGTCAAATCTTAAAACAAATGCTTCCGATCATGCTCAATGATCTATTATCATGAAATAAAGCATCAAGATGAAAATGAGTGTAAAATTTTATAACAATTGTTTCCAATCATGTTGAATGATCCACTATCATGAAATAAAGCATCTAGATGAAACTGAGCATAAAATCTTAAAATAAATATTTTTGATCACAAATAATGTTTCATTATAATGAAATAAAGCATCTAGGTGCATCTTTGCATAAAATTTTAAAACAAATATTTTTGATCACATGCAATGATTTGTTATCATGAAATAAAGCATCTAGATGAAACTTAGTGTAAAATTTCAAAACAAATGTTTTTGATCACACTGAATGATCCAATATCATGAAATAAAGCATCTAGATGAAACTGAGCATGAAATTTTAAAACAAATGTTTCTGATCACGTTGAATGATCCATTATCATGAAATAAAGCATCTAGATGAAATTGAGCGTAAAATTTTCAAACGAATGTTTCTGATCATGCTCAATTATCAATTGTCATGAAAAAAAGCATATGGATGAAGCTGATCGTAAAATTTCAAGACAAATATTTCTGATCACACTCAATGATCCATTATCATGAAATACAATCAGATGATGAATTCTAACAAACTTGAAACTTTAATATTTTGAAATCTAGACGCGATCTTGAGCTGAAATCTACCAAGAATGCCTATTTTACTATTCTGGAGCTCTGGGGAAAATTTCAGGCTTGACCACTTCTCCAATAAGACTTACTAAAAATAGTAAGTTCTGGTATACTTAGCCAGTTGGAAACTTTGAAGGTTCTGAATCATTATTCAAGCAAATGGGCATCCAAAAACACAAATCTTGAAAAGAATTGAAAACAAAGACATCAATTTTGAATCAACATTTTTTTGGCGATGCAAGATTGCCCTTACACCTCTGGATGCTCCTACACCAAGATGAATCTAAGCGTCTAGTCTTAAGACAAATGCTTTTGATCATGCTCAACGATCTATTATCATGAAATAAAACATCCAGACGAAACTGAGCATAAATTTTTATAACAATTATTTCCAATCATGCTGAATGATACATTATCATGAAATAAAGAATCTAGATGAAACTGAGTATAAAATATTAAAACAAATGATTCCAGTCACACACAATGTTTCACTATCACGAAATAAAGCATCTAGGCACATCTAAGCGTAAAATTTTAAAACAAATATTTCTGATCACATGTAATGATTCATTATCATGAAATAAAGCATCTAGATGAAAGTGAGTGTAAAATTTTAAAACAAATGTTTCTAATCACACTGAATGATCCAATATCATGAAATAACGCATCTAGATGAAACTGAGCATAAAATTTTAAAATAAATGTTTTCGATCACATTGAATGATCCATTATCATGAAATAAAGCATCTAGACAAAACTGAGTGTAAAATTTTCAAACAAATGTTTCCGATCACGCTCAATCATTAATTGTCATGAAATAAAGCATATGGACGAAACTGATCGTAAAATTTTAAGACAAATGTTTTCGATCACACTCAATGATCCATTATCATGAAATACAATCAGAGGATGAATCCTCACAATCTTGAAACTTCGATATCTTAAAATCTAGACGTGATCTTGAGCTAAAATCTACATAGAATGCTTATTTTACTATTCTGAAGCTCTGGGGAAAATTTTGGGCTCAACTACTTCTCCGATAAGACTCACTAAAAATAGTAAGTTCTGGTATCCTTAGCCCATTGGAAACTTTAAAGTTTCTAAATCATTATTCAAGCAAATGGGTATTCAAAAACACAAATCTTGAAAAGAAGTGAAAACAAAGACATCAATTTTGAATCAACATTGTTTTTGGGTTCAATGCAAGATTATTTTTGGGTTTCGATCATGCTCAATTATCTATTATCATGAAGTAAAGCATCCATATGAAATTGAGCATAAAATTTTATAACAATTATTTCCAATCATGCTAAATAATCCATTATCATGAAATAAAGCATCTAGATGAAATTGAGCATAAAATATTAAAAAAATGTTTCTGATCACACACAATGTTTCATTATCATGAAATAAGGCACCTATGTGCATCTAAGCGAAAAATTTTAAAATAAATGTTTTTGATCACACACAATGATTCATTATCATGAAATAAAGCATCTAGATGAAACTATTTGTAAAATTTCAAAACAAATGTTTCTGATCACACTGAATGATCCAATGTCATGAAATAAAGCATCTAGATGAAACTGAACATAAAATTTTAAAACAAATATTTCTGATCACGTTGAATGATCCATTATCATGAAATAAAGCATCTAGATGAAACTGAACGTAAAATTTTCAAATGAATATTTCCAATCACGCTTAATCATCAATTGTCATGAAATAAAGCATATGAAAGAAATTGATCATAAAATTTCAAGACATATGTTTCTAATCACACTCAATGATCCATTATCATGAAATACAATTAGAGGATGAATCCTCACAAACTTGAAACTTCAATATCTTGAAATTCATACTCGATCTTGAGCTAAAATCTACCAAGAATGCTTATTTTACTATTCTAAAGCTCTGGGCAAAATTTCGGGCTTAACCCCTTCTCCAATAAGACTTACTAAAAATAGTAAGTTTTGGTATTCTTAGCCCATTGGAAACTTTGAAGGTTCTGAATCATTATTCAAGAAAATGGGTATCCAAAAACACAAATCTTGAATAGAAGTTAAAAAAAAGACATCAATTTTGCATTGACATTATTTTTGGGTGATGTAAGATTGTCCTTACACCTCTAGATGCTACTGCACCAAGATGAAACTAAGTGTCAAATCTTAAAACAAATACTTTCGATCATGCTCAATGATCTATTATCATGAAATAAAGCATCCTGACAAAACTGGGCATAAAATTTTATAACAATTATTTCCAATCATGCTGAATGATCCATTATCATGAAATAAAACATCTAGATGAAACCAAGGATAAAATCTTAAAACAAATGTTTCCGATCACACACAATGTTTCATTATCATGAAATAAAGCATCTCGCTGCATCTAAGCGTAAAATTTTAAAACAAATGTTTCTAATCACATGCAATGATTTGTTATCATGAAATAAAGCATCTAGACGAAACTGAGTGTAAAATTTCAAAGAAAATGTTTCTGATCACACTGAATGATCCTATATCATGAATTAAATCATCTAGATGAAACTAAGCATAAACTTTTAAAACCAATGTTTTCGATCACGTTAAATGATCCATTATCATAAAATAAAGCATCTATACGAAACTGAGCATAAAATTTTCAAACGAATGTTTCCGATCACGCTCAATCATGAATTGTCATGAAATAAAGCATATGGATGAAACTGATCATAAAATTTCAAGACAAATGTTTTTGATCACACTCAACGATCCATTATCATGAAATACAATCAGAGGATGAATCCTCACAAACTTGAAACTTCAATATCTTGAAATCCAGATGCGATCTTGAGCTGAAATCTACCAAGAATGCTTATTTTACTATTTTGAAGCTCTGGGGAAAATTTTGGGCTCAACCACTTGTCCAATAAGACTTACTAAAAATAGTAGGTTCTGGTATCCTTAGCCCATTGGAAACTTTAGAGGTTCTGAATCATTATTCAAGAAAATGGGCATCCGAAAACACAAATCTTAAAAAGAAGTGAAAGCAAAGACATTAATTTTGAATCAATATTATTTTTGAGTGATGCAAGATTGTCCTTACACCTCGCGATGCTCCTGTACCAAGATGAAACTAAGCGTCAAATCTTAAAACAAATGCTTTCGATCATGCTCAATGATCTATTATCATGAAATAAAGCATTCAGATGAAACTGAGCGTAATATTTTATAACAATTGTTTCCAATCATGCTGAATGATCCATTATCATGAAATAAAGCATCTAGATAAAACCGAGCATAAAATCTTAAAACAAATGTTTTCGATCACACACAATATTTCATTATCACAAAATAAAGCATCTAGGTGCATCTAAGCGTAAAATTCTAAAACAAATGTTTCTGATCACACGTAATGATTCGTTATCATGAAATAAAACATCTAGATGAAAATGAGTGTAAAATTTCAAAACAAATGTTTCTGATCACACTGAATGATCCAATATCATGAAATAAAGTATCTACATGAAACTGAGTGTAAAATTTTAAAACAAATGTTTCTGATCATGTTGAATCATCCATTATCATGAAATAAAGTATCTAGATGAAACTGAACGTAAAATTTTTAAACGAATGTTTCCGATCATGCTCAATCATCAATTGTCATGAAATAAAGCATATGGATGAAATTGATCATAAAATTTCAAAACAAATGTTTTCAATCACACTCAATGATCTATTATCATGAAATACAATCAGAGGATGAATCCTCACAAACTTGAAACTTCAATATCTTGAAATCTAGATGTGATCTTGAGCTGAAATCTACCAAGAATGCTTATTTCACTATTCCGAAGCTCTGTAGAAAATTTCAGGCTCAACCCCTTCTCCGATAAGAGTTACTAAAAATAGTAAGTTCTGGTATCCTTAGCCCGTTAGAAATTTTGAAGGTTCTGAATCATTATTCAAGCAAATGGGTATCTAAAAACACATATCGTGAAAAGAAGTAAAAATAAAGACATCAATTTTGAATCAACATTATTTTTGGGTGATGCAAGATTGCCCTTACACCTCTGGCTTCTCCTGCACCAAGATGAAACTAAGTGTCAAATCTTAAAACAAATGCTTTGGATCATGCTCAATGATCTACTATCATGAAATAAAGCATCTAGATGAAACTGAGCGTAAGATTTTAAGACAATTATTTCCAATCATGCTGAATGATCCATTATCATGAAATAAAGCATCTAGATGAAACCGGGCATAAAATCTTAAAAAAAAATGTTTCCGATCACACACAATGATTCATATCACAAAATAAAGCATCTAGGTGTATCTTAGTGTAAAATTTTAAAACAAATGTTTCTGATCACATGTAATGATTTGTTATCATGAAATAAAGCATCTAAACGAAATTGAGTGTAAAATTTTAAAACAATGTTTCTGATCACACTGAATGATCCAATATCATGAAATAAATCACCTAGATGAAACTGAGCGTAAAATTTTAAAACAAATGTTTCCAATCACATTGAATGATCCATTGTCATGAAATAAAGCATCTAGATGAAACTGAGCGTAAACTTTTTAAACGAATGTTTCTGATCATGCTCAATCATAAATTGCCATGAAATAAAGCATATGGATAAAATGGATCATAAAATTTCAATACAAATATTTCTAATCACACTCAATGATTCATTATCATGAAATACAAGCAGAGGATGAATACTCACAAACTTGAAACTTCAATATCTTAAAATCTAAATGCAATCATGAGCTCAAGTCTACCAAGAATGCTTATTTTACTATTCTTGAGCTCTGGGGAAAATTTCAGGCTCAACTGCTTCTTTGATAAGACTTACTAAAAATAGTAAGTTCTGGTATCCTTAGCCCATTAGAAACTTTGGAGGTTCTGAATCATTATTCAAGCAAATGGGTATCCAAAAACACAAATCTTGAAAGGAAGTAAAAATAAAGACATCAATTTTAAATCAACATTGTTTTTGGGTGATGCAAGATTGTGCATACACCTCTGGATGCTCCGGCACCAAGATGAAACTAAGCATCAAATCTTAAAACAAATGCTTCTGATCATGCTCAATGATCTATTATCATGAAATAAAGCATCCAGATGAAACTGAGCGTAAAATTTTATAACAATTGTTTCTAATCATGCTGAATGATCCATTATCATGAAATAAAGCATCTAGATGAAACTGAGCATAAATCTTAAAACAAATGTTTCCGATCACACAAAATGTTTCATTATCACGAAATAAAATATCTAGGTGCATCTAAGCATATAATTTTAAAACAAATGTTTCTGATCACACGCAATTATTTGTTATCATGAAATAAAGCATCTAGACGAAACTGAGTGTAAAATTTGAAAACAAATGTTTCTGATCACACTGAATTATCCAATATAATGAATTAAAGCAGCTAGATGAAACTGAGCATAAAATTTTAAAAACAATGTTTCAGATCACGATGAATGATCCACTACCATGAAATAAAGCATCTAGATGAAACTAAGCGTAAAATTTTTAAACGAAAGTTTCCGATCATGCTCAATCATCAATTGTCATGAAATAAAGCATATGGATGAAACTGATTGTAAAATATCAAGACAAATGTTTCTGATCACACTCAATGATCCATTATCATGAAATACAATCAGAGGAAGAATCCTCACAAACTTGAAACTTTAATATCTTGAAATCCAGACGTGATCTTGAGCTGAAATGTACCAAGAATGCTTATTTCACTATTCCGAAGTTGTGTGGAAAATTTTGGGCTCAACCCATTCTCCGATAAGACTTACTAAAAATAGTAAGTTTTGGTATCCTTAGCCTATTGGAAACTTTGATGGTTGTGAATCATTATTCAAGCAAATGGGTATCAAAAAACACAAATCTTGAAAAGAAGTGAAAACAAAGACATCAATTTTGAATCAACATTATTTTTGGGTGATACAAGATTGCCCTTACACTTATGGATGGTCTTACACCAAGATGAAACTAAACGTCAAATCTTAAAACAAATGCTTTCGATCGTGCTCAACGATCTATTTTCACGAAATAAAGCATCCAGATGAAATTGAGTGTAAAATTTTATAATAATTATTTCCAATCATGCTAGATGATCCATTATCATGAAATAAAGCATCTAGATGAAACTGAGCATAAAATCTTAAAAGAAATATTTCTAATCACACACAATGTTTCATTATCACGAAATAAAGCATCTAGGTGCATCTAAGCATAAAATTTTAAAACAAATGTTTGTGATCACATGCAATGATTCATTATCATGAAATAAAGCATCTAGACGAAACTGAGTGTAAAATTTCAAAACAAATGTTTCTGATCACACTAAATGATCCAATATCATGAAATAAAGCATCTAGATCAAACTGAGCGTAAAATTTTAAAACAAATGTTTCCGATCACATTGTATGATCCATTATCATGAAATAAAGCATCTATATGAAACTAATCGTAAAGTTTTCAAACGAATGTTTCCGATCACGCTCAATCATTAATTGTCATGAAATAAAGCATATGGACAAAACTGATCATAAAATTCCAAGACAAATGTTTCTGATCACACTCAATGATCCATTATCATGAAATACAATCAGAGGTTGAATCCTCACAAACTTGAAACTTCAGTATTTTGAAATCCAAACGCAATCTTGAGCTGAAATCTACCAAGAATGCTTATTTGACTATTCCAAAGCTCTGGGGAAAATTTTGGGCTAAACCGCTTCTTCGATAAGACTTACTAAAAATCGTAAGTTTTGGTATCCTTAGCCCATTAGAAACTTTGAAGGTTCTAAATCATTATTCAAGCAAATGGGCATCCAAAAACACCAATCTTAAAAAGAAGTGAAAACAAAGACATTAATTTTGAATCAACATTGTTTTTGGGTGATGCAAGATTGCCCTTACAGCTCTGGATGCTCCTGCACCAAAATGAAACTAAGCGTCAAATATTAAAACAAATGCTCTCTCATGCTCAATGATATATTATCATGAAATAAAGCATCCAAATGAACTTAAGCGTAAAATTTTATAACAATTGTTTCCAATCATGTTGAATGATCCATTATCATGAAATAAAGTATCTAAATGAAACCAAGCATAAAATCTTAAAACATATATTTCTGATCACACACAATGTTTCATTAGCATGAAATAAAGCATCTAGGCACATCTAAGTGTAAAATTTTAAAACAAATGTTTCTGATCACACATAATGATTTGTTATCATAAAATAAAGCATCTAGATGAAACTAAGTGTAAAATTTCAAACCAAATGTTTCTGATCACACTAAATGATCTAATATCATGACATAAAGTATCTAGATGAAATTGAGCATAAAATTTTAAAACAAATGTTTCTGATGATGTTGAATGATCCATTATCATGAAATAAAGCATCTAGACGAAAGTGAGCATAAAATTTTGAAACGAATGTTTCCGATCACGCTTAATCATCAATTGTCATGAAATAAAGCATATGGACGAAATTGGTCATAAAATTTGAAGACAAATGTTTCCGATCACACTCAATGATCTATTATCATGATATACAATCAGAGGATGAATCCTCACAAATTTGAAACTTCAATATCTTGAAATCCAGACGTGATCTTGAGCTAAAATCTACCAAGAATGCTTATGTTACTATTCCGAAGCTCTAGGTAAATTTTCAGGCTCAACCGCTTCTCCGATAAGACTTACTAAAAATAGTAAGTTCTAGTATCCTTTGTTGCAAGTATGAGGTGAACCAATGTTGTCATTGATGTCAACATACTCATATTGCATTGATAAGAAGGATTGGATGAGCTGTGTGCTGAGGATATTGAGAAAATTAGTCTCAATCAAGAACAATGAAGAATAGTGATGAGAAGAAGGCAAAAGTACTAAATAGGTTGAGATTTAGAGGATGTAGATTAAAGGGTTTATAGATATGAGTCTTGAGATGATCCAGTTAAGATTTCAGAGGTCTGCATGAAGATGTGAAGAAGTTGTGATCGATCAAGTAGAACCAGTTCTAGGAGATGCTCCAGAGTGACAGATTGTTACAAAAAGGTCTGGTGAGATCCGGAAGTGCATTATCCTATCTTGCGGATTGGACAGAGTGTTTGGGATGTCCTTGTGATGTGTCATCTGGTGATAGACTATGTTCTTGAAGTTCCGGATGAGGAAGAGAAGAGATTCCAGTGCGTAGAGGAAGTGCGGATGTACCTGGTCATTTAGGCAAGCTTGTGAAGGTTCTTGGATTATGTTGAGGTTATGTTGTTGGTCCGCATTGGTGGTAGAGCTCAGAATTGAAGATATTCTTTCAGATGAAGTTCTTGTTTAGACTAGCCGACCGGATGTGTTATTCATCTTGCAAATGTTCTTATGGTTGATTGCCGACTTAGATGATTGTTCCTAAGTCGATGTCTTGTATAAATAAAGGTTTGTGAATTCATTTCAAAGTGTCGTGGAACGGATGAGTGTGGTATAGCGGAAGAGCGAAAGGCAGAGTAGGTGTGACTCGGGCTTAAATGGAACTGATCCAGACATGATGAGGATGTCATTCTCCAGTTCAAGTTTGTGAAACTTATGATCCTGTAGACAGTGTGTCTCTTGTAGGCAGTGTGCCTCTTTGTGAGCAGTGTGCTCGGGCAGTGAGCCCTAATTGGCATGTGCCATTCATTTTTCTTATTCTTCTAATAGAGAATAATCCTTGGGTTAATCACCCCATGGTTTTTCCCTTAACTGGGTTTTCCACGTCAAAAATCTTGGTGTCTAATGTGTTGATGTTTATCTGCTCTAGTGTTTATGCTTGTGCTTTCATGAATGGTTAATTGATATACTATGTTTAAAGTAGAAGCAAGTTTTTGTACAACTGATTCACCCCCCCTCTCAGTTGTGTGCCCTAGATCCAACAATTGGTATCAGAGCTAAGATCATCTAAAAGGAGCTTAACCACTTGAGGAGATCCAGGATGTCGTCATACAAGAAGGATAGTCCGAAGTTAGATGGAACCAACTTCTCGCTCTGGAAAGGTCGCATGAGATGTCACTTGGAGTGTATGGGAAAAGCTTACTTGTCCATGGTCACAAAGGCATATGTTCCTCCACAGGGTGGTCTGACAACTCTGAATGAAATCACAGATGTTGAAAACAATCTGCGGACCAAAGAAGCTCTTCTAAGTGCATTGAATGACTCAGAACTCTCAAATGTTATTGACCTACCAACTGCATATGAGATATGGGTTAAACTGGAACTTCTGCATGAAGGAGATGAGTTTGTTAAGAGTGCAAGGTTGCAAAGTCTGAAAGGGAAATTTGAAAGATTGAAGATGAGAGATGATGAAAATATCACTACCTTTATGCCAAGGGTAAATGAGCTAGTGTGTGGAATCAGGAATGCTGGTGGAGTTCTAGATGAAAATGAAATTGTTTACAAAATTCTCAGATCCCTTCCTGCTGCCTACAAAATCAGGGTTGCTGCCATTGATGAATTCAGAGCCCATACAACTGTCACAAGAGAGCAATTGGCTGGCAAACTAGCTGCATTTGAAATGACTGAGTTTGGAGATGATCACCCCAAGACTGAATCTGCATTCAAAGCCAATGCCTATGTGAAAGGCAAACAAAGATTTGATCCGGGAGAGAACTCTTCAAGGAAGCTGTCATGGTATGATCAAGCAAGGAAAGACATGAAAGAGGAAGAAGCAGAAACAGCTCAACTTGAAGCCCTCATTACAAAGAAACTGCCAAGAGGATCTGGTAAGTATGAAGGAAAATTACCCTTTAAGTGCTTCAACTGCAATAAGATTGGTCATTTTGCTTCAAGATGTCCAGAAAGATCTGCAAGGTCAAATGCTAATAGACAAAGGTTCCAAAAGAATTGTTATTATGTTCATGAAGAAAATGATAATGAAGGAGTAACAGATGATGAATCAGAAATAGGAAGCAAATCTGGAAATGAATGGGTGTTTATTGCCATCAAGGAAGAAGATTCAATATCCTCTGAATCTGTCAATCATAAGGTTGTAGAAAGAGCTTTGGCTGCCCAAGTTGAAGAAAAGGATGATTGGGTTATTGACAGTGGATGCTCTCACCATATGACAGGTGACAAGAACAAGTTCTTAGATTTGGAAAGGTATGAAGGAGGAATGGTAAAGTTTGGTGATAATTCTGCTAGTAGAATCAGAGGTAGGGGAACTATTTCTTTTGATGGAAAGAGCAAAATTGGTAATGTACTATATGTTGAAGGATTGAAGCACAATCTTCTCAGTGTTGGTCAGTTGGTGGACAAAGGCTATGATCTCTAATTCAAGAATGGAAGATGCATGATCTTTGAAAGCTCTAGAACTGAGATTGCATCCGGTACTCAAACAAAAGGTAATATCTTCCATCTAGTTGGTTCTAATAAAAGTTGTCTATTCGTTCAAGTTGATCAGAGTTGGTTATGGCATAGAAGGATGTGTCATGTGAATTTTGATAACATTATCAAGATAAGCAATACTCAGGCTGTAAGAGATCTTCTTAAATTGGTGAAACCTACAAATAGTTTGTGCAAAGAATGTCAGCTAGGTAAACAGAGCAGAGTCTCTTTCAAAAGCAAGGATCAGTCCACTACCGAATTACTGGAATTAGTCCATACTGATATATGTGGTCCGACAAGAATCAAGAGTATGCAAGGTGATAGATATTTCATGTTATTGATTGATGATCATTCCCAGATGATGTGGGTTACCTTCCTAAAAGAGAAATCAGAAGCCCTTGAGAAGTTCAAAATCTTCAAAGCTATGGTAGAGAATCAAACCGGATTGAAATTGAAATGTCTGAGGTCTGATAGAGGTGGTGAATTCACATCTAGTCAATTCATAGACTTTTGTGAGAAGCATGGCATAAGGAGACAGTTGTCTGCTCCTAGGACTCCACAGCAGAATGGAGTAGTTGAGAGAAAGAATCGGACCATCCAGGAAGCATCCAAGACAATGATGATGGAAGCAAATGTTCCCTAGATGTTTTGGAGAGAAGCTGTCAGCACTGTAGTCTACACTCTTAATTGAGTTCAAATCAGAAGCAATACCGGTAAGACTCCTTATGAACTTTGGTTTGGTGTAACTCCTACTGTGAGATATTTCAGAGTATTTGGTAGCAAGTGTTATATCAAAAGAGATGAAGATCTAGGAAAGTTTGATGCTAGAAGTGATGAAGGAATTTTCTTGGGTTACTCCACTCAAAGCAAAGCATACCGGTGTTACAATAAGAGATTGAGAAAGATGATAGAAAGTACAAATGTGAAGGTTGATGAAGGAATTGAGAAGCCCTCAAGGTTTTATGAAAGTGATGAAGATGATCATAATAATTCTCTGGTGCAAGGAGCTCAATCCTCCTCTAAAATTTAGATTCAGACTGATCCGATAAATCAAGAAGAAGAGATTTGTCTGAATGAGCCTGATCAAGAAATAGTAGTGCAAGGAACTCCCAAAGTTCAAAGGTATGTAACTCTAAACCATTCTAAAGATCAGATCATAGGTGACAAAAGCAAAGGGGTACAAACAAGAAGAAGAATTGCTCAAGATTCAAATGAATGCTGTCTAATTTCAAAGATTGAACCTAAGACAATTAATGAAGCTTGCAATGATGAAAATTGGACCAAAGCAATGGAAGAAGAGTTGATGCAAATTGAGAAAAATCATACTTGGGATCTTGTTCCCAGACCTAGAAAAAAAAATGTGATTGGAACCAAATGGGTCTTCCGGAACAAACTAAATGAAGTTGGTGAAGTAATTAGAAACAAAGCTAGATTGGTTTGCAAAGGCTACTCTCAAATAGAAGGAATTGATTTTGAAGAAACCTTTGCTCCGGTGGCAAGAATTGAAGCAGACAGATTATTTCTTGCATTTGCTGCTTTCAAAGACTTCAAGGTATATTAGATGGATGTCAAGTCTACCTTCCTAAATGGTGATTTGGAAGAAGAAGTTTACATTGAACAACCAGATGGATTTCAATTGTCTGATCATGATGATATGGTTTGCAAGTTGAAGAAAGCACTGTATGGATTGAAGCAAGCCCCAAGAGCATGGTATGAAAGGTTGGATAAGCATCTTGTGTAGATTGGTCAACAAAGGTACTGCTGATAGTAATCTATATTTCCAAATAGATAAGGAAAATATCTTGATTGTTGAAGTATTTGTTGATGATATCATCTTTGGAGGAAAGACAGTATGTGTAAAACCTTTGCAAATCAAATGAAAAGTGAGTTTGAAATGTCAATGCTTGGTGAAATGAATTTCTTCTTGGGTCTACAAATTACTCAGACAGAGAAAGGCATCTTTATCTCTCAGACCAAATATGTGAAAGAATTGTTGAGGAAATTCGGTATGGAAGATTCAAAGCCAATGAACACTCCTATGGCAATCAGATGTAAGTTGAGAAAAGATGATGACTCTCCTAAGACAGATCAGACCAAGTACAGATCAGTGATTGGAGGACTATTGTATCTCACTTAGACTAGACCAGATATAATGTAGGCTGTTAGTCTTGTGGCAAGATTTCAGGCTGATCCTAGAGAATCTCATGTTATGGCAATCAAGAGGATTTTTAGATATCTAAAGGGGACAGTTGAGTATGGTCTATGGTATCCTAGAGATCATGATTTCTCTCTTCATGCATATACAGATGCAAATTGGGTAGGAGATGTAGATGACCGGAAGAGTACAAGTGGAGGAGCATTCTTTTTGGGAAAAAGGTTGGTTTCTTGGCTAAGCAAGAAACAAGAGGCAATATCTCTATCTACAACTGAAGTAGAATACATTGCAGCAGTAGGTAGTTGCACTCAAATTTTATGGATGAAGCAAATGTTAAGAGACCTTAAAGTAGAATATGAGGAGTCTATCACAATTTTCTGTGATAATTCAAGTGCAATAAATATTTCTAAGAATCCAGTGTTGTATTCTAAGACCAAGCACATATCTATCAAGTTTCACTTTCTGAGAGAGCAAGTGAACAAGGATGAAGTCAGATTGGAGTATGTACCCTCCAAGGATTAGATTACAGATATTTTTACTAAACCTCTTCCCAAGGACTCTTTTGAGTATCTCTGGGAGAAGTTAGGGGTCATGGCCCCTCTGGTGATGAACTAGGATGCATTGATGTGCATCAGTCCAGTGGATATCATAGTCATATCTTGTGATCCGAATTGATGATGGGGAGTTGCTACTAAGGGGGAGTAGCTGGTATGATTCTGATGTGTTAGAATTGCAAGTATGAGCCCTTTGCCATTGATGTCAAAGGGGGAGAGAAGACATGTGAAAAACAAGTGGTTGATTATCAAAGGGGGAGCAGTAAAGGAAGAGAAGACATGTGAAGAGTTGTTGTTGATAGGGGGAGCTATGATAGAAAGGAGAAGTTCTTGTCTTGATGGTTTTTCACATCATATGTTGCCATCAATGACAAAGGGGGAGATTATTGCAAGTATGAGGTGAACTAGTGTTGTCATTGATGTCAACATACTCATATTGCATTGATAAGAAGGATTGGATGAGCTGTGTGCTAAAGATATTGAGAAAATTAGTCTCAATCAGGAACAGCGAAGAACAGTGATGAGAAGAAGGCAAAAGTACTCAATAGGTTGAGATTCAGAGGATGCGGATTAAAGGGTTTGTAGATATGAGTCTTGAGATGATCCAGTTAAGATTTCAGAGGTCTGCATGAAGATGTGAAGAAGTTGTGATCGATCAAGTAGAACCAGTTCCGAGAGATGCTCCGGAGTGACAAAGTGTTACAAAAAGGTCCGGTGAGATCCGGAAGTCCATTATCCTATCTTGTAGATTGGACAGAGTGTTTGGGATGTCCTTGTGATGTGTCATCTCGATTTGTTCATGGTTTGGAGGTCTGAAAGTACCTCTTGCAGTATGACAGTGGCGATAGACTGTGTTCTTGAAGTTCTGGATGAGGAAGAGAAGAGATTCCAGTGAGTAGAGGAAGTGCGGATGTACCTGGTCATTCAAGCAAGCTTGTGAAGGTTCTTGGATCATGTTGACATTTTGTTGTTGGTCCTCATTAGTGATAGATCCTGGAATTGAAGATATTCTTCCGGATGAAGTTCTTGTTCAGACTAGCCGACCAGATGTGTTATTCATCTTCTGAATGTTCTTATGGTTGATTGCCGACTTAGATGATTGTTCCTAAGTCAATGTCTTGTATAAATAAAGGTTTGTGAATTCATTTCAAAGTGTCGTGGAATGGATGAGTGTGGTATAGCGGAAGAGCGAAAGGCAGAGCAGGTGTGACTCGAGCTTAAATGGAACTGATCTAAACATGATGAGGATGTCATTCTCCAGTTCAAGTTTGTGAAACTTATGATCCTCTAGACAGTGTGTCTCTTGTAGGTTGTGTGCCTCCTTGTGAACAGTGTGCTCGGGAAGTGAGCCCTAATTAGCATGTGCCATTCATTTTTTTTATTCTTCTAACAGAGAATAATCCTTGGGTTAATCACCCCGTGGTTTTTCCCTTAACCGGGTTTTCCACGTCAAAAATCTTGGTGTCTAATGTGTTGATGTTTATCTACTCTGGTGTTTATGATTGTGCTTTCATGAATGGTTAATTGATATACTATCTTTAAAGTAGAAGCAAGTTTTTGTACAACTGATTCACCCCCCCTCTTAGTTGTGTGCCCTAGATCCAACATCCTTAGCACGTTTGAAACTTTGAAGGTTCTGACACATTATTCAAGCAAATGGGTATCCAAAAAACACAAATCTTGAAAAGAAGTGAAAACAAAGACATCAATTTTGAATCAACATTGTTTTTGGATGATGCAAGATTGCCCTTACACATCTGGATGCTCCTGCACCAAGATAAAACTAAGCATCAAATCTTAAAACAAATGCTTCCGATCATGTTCAATGATCTATTATCATGAAATAAAGCATCTAGACGAAATTGAGTGTAAAATTTTATAACAATTGTTTCCAATTATGCTAAATGATCCATTATCATGAAATAAAGCATCTAAATGAAACCGAGCATAGAATCTTAAAATTAATGTTTTTGATCACACACAATGTTTCATTAGCACAAAATAAAGTATCTAGGTGCATCTAAGCATAAAATTTTAAAACAAATGTTTCTGATCACACACAATGATTTGTTATCATGAAATAATGCATCTAGACGAAACTGAGTATAAAATTTCAAAACAAATGTTTCTTATCACACTGAATGATCCAATATCACGAAATAAAGCATCTAAATGAAACTGAGAGTAAAATTTTAAAGCAAATATTTTTGATCACGTTGAATGATCCATTATCATGAAATAAAGCATCTAGATGAAAGTGAGCATAAAATTTTCAAACGAATGTTTCCGATCACGCTCAATCATCAATTGTCATGAAAAAAACATATGGACGAAACTGATTGTAAAATTTGGAGACAGATGTTTCTGATCACACTTAATGATCTATTATCATGATATACAATTAGAGGATGAATCCTCACAAACTTGAAACTTCAATATCTAGAAATCCAGACGCGATCTTGAGCTGAAATCTACCAAGAATGCTTATTTTACTATTCAGAAGCTCTAGGGAAATTTTTGGGCTCAACCGCTTCTCTGATAAGACTTACTAAAAATAGTAAGTTTTGGTATCCTTAGCCCATTGGAAACTTTGAAGGTTCTGAATCATTATTCAAGCAAATGGGTATCGCAAAATACAAATCTTGAAAAAAACTGAAAACAAAGACATCAATTTTGAATAAAAATTATTTTTAGGTGATGTAAGATTGCCCTTACACCTCTGGATGCTCCAGCACCAAGATGAAACTAAGCGTCAAATCTTAAAACAAATGCTTCTAGTCATGCTCAATGATCTATTGTCATGAAATAAAGCATCCAGATGAAATTGAGCATAAAATTTTATAACAATTGTTTCCAATCATGCTGAATGATCCATTATCATGAAATAAAGCATCTAAATGAAATTGAGCATAAAATATTAAAACAAATGTTTCTGATCACACACAATGTTTCATTATCACAAAATAAATCATCTAGACACATCTAAGCGTAAAATTTTAAAACAAATGTTTCTGATCACATGCAATGATTTGTTATCATAAAATAAAGTATCTAGACGAAACTGAGTGTAAAATTTTAAAACAAATGTTTCTGATCACACTAAATGATCCAATATCATGAAATAAAGCATCTAGATGAAACTAAGCGTAAATTTTTAAAACAAATGTTTCTGATCACGTTGAATGATCCATTATCATGAAATAAAGCATCTAGACGAAACTGAGCGTAAAATTTTCAAACGAATGTTTCTGATCACGCTCAATCATCAATTGTCATGAAATAAAGCATATGGACGAAATTCTTCATAAAATGTCAAGACAACTATTTCTGATCACTCAACGATCCATTATCATGAAATACAATCAGAGGATGAATCCTCACAAACTTGAAACTTAAATATCTTGAAATTCAGATGTGATATTGAGTTAAAATTTACCAAGAATGCTTATTTTACTATTCTGAAGCTATGGAAAAAATTTTGGCCTCAACTGCTTCTCCAATAAGACTTACTAAAAATAGTAAGTTCTGGTATCCTTAGCCCGTTGGAAACTTTGAAGGTTTTGAATCATTATTCAAGAAAATGGGTATCCAAAAACACAAATCTTGAAAAGAAGTGAAAATAAAGACATCAATTTTGAATCAACATTGTTTTTGGGTGATGCAAGATTGCTCTTACACCTCTGGATGCTACCGCACCAAGGTGAAACTAAGTGTCAAATCTTAAAAAAAATTCTTTTGATCATGCTCAATGATCTATTATCATGAAATAAAACATCCAGATGAAATTGAGTGTAAAATTTTAGAATAATTGTTTCCAATCATGCTGAATGATCCATTATCATGAAATAAAGCATCTAGATGAAACCGAGCATGTAATGCCCCTCATTTTTGGCTTGTGAAAGTCGTTAGTTTTGCTATTGTACTTGGCAGTATTAAGACATTTGAGTTGTTAGACTTATGGTTTATGCTCATGCTGGACTATGTTTGACTGAGGTGATTATTGACTTGTGATGACATTATTGATATATTCCAGTTTATGATGTGATTGACATGATCAGTAATGATTAGATATTATCATGCTTTATGTGATTTGTTAGTATCTGACTTATATTTGGAGGTGCTTATGTTATTGTTATGTTTTTAGAGAGGGGACAATGTAGTATTGCTCATTCCGAGCACCCTGCTACGTTGCGAATCCCTAACTCTGTGTGTGTGCTATATGTGTATATACTCGAATGCAACATATTGTTTTGATGCAGGTTTGCAGGTACCGGGCCTCGACTCCACCTGACGTAGCAGGTCTGATCGGGTCCTTGCACCAATGGATAACGTTGATGGGAGATAACATGGGGTTTCCCTAGGTTAGTTCCCGTTTTCAGTTTGTGTCATGGGTCTTGAAGTCGCGCTGAGATTCTTTTCTCGATTGTTGGTCATCATGTGGTATGTGGAGTTATTGTCGGGTTTTATTTAGTTAAGCCTATGTGTATTTTGGTAATGCATTATTAAATTTATTATTATTATAATAATGCTATTTTGTCAATTATAATGGTATTTTCTTAGTCGTATATTATTAATGAGTTGTGGTAAATTATTTTTAATATAAATTAAGTTCATTATTTTAATGCTTTTATTAGAATATGAGTCATAAGTATTTAATATGGTTAAAATAGTATATGGTAATTAGTAAAATAATATTAGTCAACAAATTAATTGTTGTGAGTTGTCGAATAAGATTCCAGATTTGGGGAATCTCTCTAAAAAAAGTAAAAAAAATTAATTACTTTCAGTTTTAGGGAGATAATGGAGATTCTGTAATGATTTATGGTAATGGGAATTTATGAGTTTGTCTATTTTTGTCTCTCAGAGGGTTACTTTGAAGGGGCAGTTAGTCTGAGAAAGGGGGACATAAATTTGAGGAAAAAAAAATTAGGGGAAGCTGAGGAAGTTGGAAGCTGAGGAATCCTGATGTTGCAGAATCTAATTTCTAGGTATGTGTTGTTTATCGAAAGAATGTTATCTATGTTTTCTTGTTGGTAATGAATCATTCTCTTTCCTGGTTACTTCGAATTTGATAGTGGTTTTTTTGATTTCCTGTCGCTTTTCTCATCCTGGACATTCATGCTACTCCATTGGAAACTACTTTTGAACATGCAAGCTCTTACTTCAACTAAAATCATTTAGATGTTTCCCAGACCAAATGAGATGGATCTATTTAGATCATTTACCAATTTCTTTTTCCTTATTTTACTTCTTGGTTGCCTCAGTGCTGTAGTACGACTTTACCCAGCTTTAACCTTTGAAACTTTCTTTCCTGTAAATGAAGTGTGAGGCTCTGCATTTGGAGCAATTACTGAATGAAATCTTTATCTGCCATCCGGGACGAATGAGTTGATAAAATTCCCTTTAAGAGTTCTTACCTTGGCCTGGGCACTACCATATGGCCTGGCTTTCTATTTTAGAAATTGCTAGAGGATTTCAGTGTTTATAACCTTTGGATGAGTCGATCTGATTTGGAAGTGCTAAATTAGCATTTTTTTTTACTTACTGTAGTACGACCTGCATAAAACATAATTTTTTTTGTATTAGAGTTCGTTGGACTGCCAAGGAGAATCGTTGCAAACAATGAAATTTCTATTCTTGTCTCTGCTGATGCCATAGTACAATGTTCTCCTAAGTCCCATCCTTTCAAAGCTAATAAAACTAATTTTCTTTCTAAAATGAGAGCTACTATTTTATTCTGTTACTTTATACTCCTTGCTACTCAAGCCATGCACCATTGTAAGTAATTGTTAACCTCTGAAATTTTTAATGAATTCTTTCTGGCAGACCATACATCTCACTTGTCCTCTTGAAAACCTCAGCAAAAGCTTCACTTTTCCAAACGTTCTGCCTCATTTAAATCCTTTGAAGTATTGTAACTTCTTTTATCTTTAACTCAGCCTTGATAAGGCAACGAACCAGTTTGATAAATGCCCTTAATCTACCTTTAAGAAGACAAGGAGCTTAGGTCTAGGCATTGTTTTAGAAGTTTTGAATGCTTCCTTTACTAACCGACATCATTTGACTTAATAAGAAACCTTAATCATTCCCCTCCTCTGATTTGTGCCTGAAATAAGTCTTTTTCTCTTGGCGCTGCCGTACTTGCTACTTTTTGTGGGTTACAAATTTGAAATTAACTACCTCTGTGTTTTCCTGAGCGACATCACCATAGCCTTATTCTACAATTTGTCTTTTGTTCTGTCTAGACTGCCCATTCTTGATATTTAGATCTCTGATTAATCTCTGATAAATTTCTTTCTTGTTTACCTCTCTATACATTTCTCATCGAATAGTATTTATGCTTCAAAACTGTTAAAGATTTTATCTAGGGTCCGTTTATAGCATAATAGAAAAAGAATGTAAATCAATTCTTTTGGAAAGCTTCTAATTGGAATCTTCTTGAATGCTTAGTGATAACTCTCATTAGAATATTATGTTGAGAATGAGTTAACTTACTATATTGATGCTTATGCTCAACTCATTTTAATATTAAGAATAAAGATAGAAATAGTATTAAGTTAGACTTATTTTATTCTATTCTTAAAATTAGAAATACCTTTGTTTTCTTTTAGAGTTTACTAAATCGATTTCTAAGGTTGATTTCATGTTTTTCAACACTTTTTCTTGGTAAAATAAAATATCTAGATTAGAGGGTCTATGCTTCAGATTAGCAATTTAAGATAAGTCTCTTAGTAGCATTCTCTACCTCTTTTCCTCTCTCTTCAAAATTATAGCTGTAGGAATGGTTGAATGTTTGGTAACTCCTTATAAGAGTTACATGAGTAATTTGCAATATAATCTGTGTAGAGCTCCTGATAATTGTGTTATCTCTTGGTGTAGTAGTTAGAATAGTTACTGGATAGAAATAGTATCATCTCTAGTAGGTAGTCTATTACTATAGCTCCATAGGATAATTAAGGTAAGGGTAGTCCGTACATTATGGTCTAGGCTTGAAAACACCTTTCTATAGTTGCTGTAAAACTTAACTTGGATTCTAATGTTGTATACTTTTAGTTTAAAATTTTGGTATAGAAAATGAAATTTATTATGTTAAGATTATTATACGAAATAATAGCAATTGGTACTTGTTAATAAGATATCAATTTTAATATTGTACTTCTTAGGTTTAGAGATATGATATTGTTGTATAAATTGGTGTGTAGTGTTGAATAGTAAGTGTAGACTCTTTTAATCTATTTAGTTTAATAATAGAAAACATTGTTAAATCTTTTACAAACTTTTATATGAAATGCTCTAAGGGATTTAATTATTCATGGTGGTAACTTATTCGATTGATGTGTGTAACTTAGTTGATTATAATAATACGGCAAATCCTATGTATTTCTCTTATTTCATGTGCAACTGATGCATTTGTTATTTTGAATAACTAATTTAAGCTAGCATAAAGCATATATGATATTTTAAAATTGTTACTTTGCTAGGAAAAGATTGGTATAGGGATTTATGATTCTAATGTCTCAAAATTGTTTTAGGGTAAGAAGTGTAATAATTTCCTTGCATAGTTAGTTAACTTAGGTTTTATTGGAATAGAATAAATATGTTTTGAAATAGTAATACTATTATCATATTTGTTTATTAGATGGATCTTATATAGCTATTTTCTTTGTAATTATGTCGTGAAAGATTAGTAGCTTGTAGGATAAGGTATTACAAAGTTTAGATCCCTGATGTGAATTCTTTTCTAACAGATGATGAATACTTCATTGTATGAAATTATAGATCTTGGAAATTGATTAGAATATTGTTATTTTAAGTAAGTTTATGATTTAACTAAAAAGAGAGATTTATAGTCTTTTTTTGAATCCATGTTGAATAGTTGAAAAGTGTTGTAGTATTTGGGTCTTGGATATATATATATTCTTTGATTGTTTATTGCTAATTTTAAACCGATGTGTATCAATGAAGCAAATGAGTCATTGCATTTAATTTGGTTTTGAGTCTTGCTGTTATGTTTTGTCCAGCTTAATGTAATGATGATCATGTTAGTTTTGTGAGAGACCAAGGTTGTTAAGTGTCATGCTTTGGTTAGTTGTTAACATATTGGTATTTGTGATAAAAATCTTTTTAGCTCTAGAGGCTTGTTACCTTGAATTCAGTGTGATATTGTGGCAAGGATGTTTTGGTGATGTGTCTTTTGGTATGAGGTCTTGATGTAGATTGGAAAACATTGTTGTTTGAATTTGAAAATTGTTGATTAAATGTTTTATTTGATTTGGGATTTTGAAATGGACAGGGGAAAGTTTCATGTTTGAGAGTTTGGATTTAAAATGATCTAGGTAATGTTTTGGTTTGCGAAAAGTTTGATGCCTTTCAATCCCTTGTCCATACACGTTATTGGTTTATGGGTGATGGTTAAGGCTTGCTAGTTGTATGTAGGAGAGTGGCTTTCATGGTGGGGCCGGTGCCCAAAGTGGATGCTTGGAAAACCCCATGGAAGTTGTAATCAAGTGATAACTTAATAATTGATCTAGGTGGGTTGGGTAGTAACTCACATAATAAGACATGTATGATGCCTCACCCATGCCTTGAGTGCTTTCACAAGCTAAGGATGGGATGAGAAGGCTTAGTTGGCAAGGTCGACCTCCTTGTCTGCATGAGAGGATGTGTCGGCTCTGTTGACACTCATTTTGACCAGGGGTTGATTTGTCATGATCAGGAGGTTTCTTCATTTGAAGCCTTTATCTTCTTGCCCATTTTTTCTAAGTGTTGGACCTCCTCAGTATTTTTCAGCTGCATCATCATATTTTCTTGAGGAGGAGGTCATCATCATCATGTTTGTTTCCATGATGGTCAGCATCATCATGTTCTCCTTCGACCGGTTTCTCATCGTCATCATCATATTTCGCTGTCGGGTGATGTTCGGGTTTTATCCTGATGATGCTGCCGAGCTACAGTGCACCCTGATCTGCTTGCGAGGGTGATGTTTCTAAGTCTCCGGTGATCTTCCATTTATCACCTTGCGCGAGCATGATGATGATGTTGCTTATTCTTTGAATTGCTCGACCTAACTTGTTTTTTCCTAAGGGTCGTGTTCATCATCATCATATTTCCAGTTATCATCCTGCTGCTTGCGGAGGTCATCATATTTTCTGCCTTCATGATATTTCGCCGGGGTTATATTTTTATCATCGGGTGATCTTGGTTAACATCATCCTGATGATGTTGTTGAAGAGTTGTAATTGCGACCCGATATTCACTAGGGTCATCATATTTTGGAACGTCAGGATGATCTTAGTCAATATCATCCTGATGAGGTTGTATCACTTCTTGTTCTTTGTTTCTCATCCTGATGATGCTGACGTCATCCGTATATCAGGGTGATATTTTTCTTTCTGCCTATCTGCATCATGATATTCGCGAAGGAGGGGGTGATATTTTCATATCATCCGGATATGTGTTTGTTTGTTCGAACATCGTGATGATGTTGATATCAGGGAGATATCCGCCTGCTGGTTTCGCGTGTTATCTATTGAGGGTGATCTTTTCAAGCAGCATCATCATATTCAGTTATCGCCCTGATCTTATAGAGGAGCTACAGTGCAACCTGATATTTGAACATCAGGAGGATATTTCCAAATATCCGGTTGTCTTCCGAATATCATGATGATGTTAATATGATGATGACGTCATCAAGGTCCGCGGGGGTCATATTTCTAACACTGATCATCTTGAAGAGACCTCCTGATATTTACAAACATGATGATGACGTCATCCGGATGTGAGGAGGTGCGCAGTAGGCGGATATGATGATGACGTCAGCAGGATATGATGATGACGTCATCAGGATGTTCATCGGCCAGACTTTTGGTATCGGCTCAGCAGGAGGATGTTCCTCCGATGGATCAGGTTGTCCCGATGAAGGCGATTATCATGAAGGTTATGTTTCAAATATCATAATGACGTCAGGGTGATATTTCGAACAACAGGATATCATGCTGCTGGAGGATGATGATGATGAAGTTTATACTAGTGTTGTCGGGAGCAAAAGTACCGACATGATATATGCTCATGACCTAGTATATAAAGTGCAAAGGAGGTTGCTGCGTGGTGCATGTGGGATAATGTGATCCTGCATATTCGAAATATCATGATGATGAGTCTCGGCGGGAAATGGTTGCGACTGCAGATTTGATGATTTTCCCAAGGCCGCGGGTTGGTGCGCCATTAATGGCGATTGTTGCAGAAGTATGGGCGATGGCGTGGGTCGATCTTGTACCCGACTGGAGGTGTCAATCAGCGGTCAGGAGCGCAGGGCTCGAGAAATCTTCCTGTCTCCTCCCCCTACCTGCTGCATTCAAGTTTGGGCGCCAATCCGGTTGTGTTTGAGCGCCATTTTCATGATACTGTGTATCTGGCGAAATTCTGGTCAACATTGTAATTAATTGCTGAGCACCTACCTGGCTGTTATAAGCAGGTTGTGTTGCTCATTTCAAAGGTTGTTGAAAGTTGATGATTTTGGCTCTGTAATGCATGACAAGCTGATCTGGTTGCTCTGTACAGCTTACCTGTGAGTTTATGTATCTCTTGTTGTTTGTTTTTGGCATGAACCCACCGATTTCATGATTAAACTTATATGAGAAATGCTGTTTGGCATGTGTTGTGTTAATTCTGTCTCCAGTATTGCATGTATCCTTCTTCTGAATCTGGATGTTTGGTAATGTTTAGATTCTAGAGCATAGAATTCCTGTGTTGAGTGTCTGATCTTTTAACTTCTATTCAAGGGGTAGATTAAACTGTTTTCAGGTTGAACATTGGGAGGGATATACTGCAGTAGGGATACCATAAGTAGAGATAACCTAACACTTTGTATTGGGAGATGCCTGTAAGGCAGGTATCACACATATATCCCCTTGAAATCCAGTTTTAGTTGTTTATGCTAATCATTCACAGGTGTATGTCTATTGACTCCAGGCCCTGGATAGGCACCAATCATGCTTTGTTTTGTGTTATAACCATATCCAGCTTTGCATCCACACTTAAACTCCAAAGCAAAATCTAAAACCAACATTAGGACATTAGAGTTAGTTTTAGGAACCTCAGTCCTCTGTCTACAACTGCAAATAGGCCCAAAGCTAGCCCCTTTGCCCTTATCTTTCAGTTTTGGTCTACTTACAGGAGGACTATCTGCTTTCTGTCAACATCCCAGCCTTGCATGCATATCCTCATGGATGTTGAGTAGGGAATACCCCCCTAGGTCTTGCAGAGCCTAAAGAAGAAGAGGAGATAAAATATAGAGTCTATCTCCTACACTGTTGGCCCCCTGGCCCAGAGATCCTGTTGATCACTGATGGCTACCTTGTAGGGATATCTGGGAATAAGCATCCAGTCTGGGAAAAAGTCAACAGAAATTGGCGACTCTGCTGGGAACTGAGAAGTAAAAGTTCTATCTAATCATCTCCAGTGATATATATGTGACCCATCTGAGTCAGCAACAGAAGAAAACACCCTGGGGAACCTTGTGAAAGAACCCTGGTTTTCAGAAGAAAACAGTTCCTAGCAATAGGTGGCGACTCCGAAGTAATCTCCCAACCGGTCAAAGTAAATTTATATGCAGGGGAGAAGATCCCAACAAAATCCTCTATTTGAAGAGTTACCATTAACAAAAAGAATGATGTACAGAAGAAAGGGAACTGTCTCAGCTAGTCATGAGAGCTCCCCCAGAAAAAGTGATGAGATACAAGATAACCCTAGGCCATCAGGACAGCATGCTCCTTATTTTTCAATTGCAGAAGCAGATATCCAAGGTGCATATGAGAGGCAACAGGGTGGTAGTATGAGAATGAGGTCAGAGGTGTTCCAAGAACGCCCCTTTCTAGACCCAAGTGAGAGGTTTGAAGAGGCAGAGTCCCTAAGGGATGATGAAGATGATGACCCAAATGGTATGAGACCATCTACCTCCAGACCTAAGGATGAGCAATTGGCTGAAGAAATCAAAAGCCTAAGAGCACAACTAGAATACCTACAAGCCATGAAAATCAGAGATGATATATAGCAGAAAGTGCAAGCCTTGAGAACTGCCCAAAATAATTCAGTTCCTACCTTAGAAAATGCAAATATGCAAAGACATCAGCAAAGATATGAAGTGCATCATCAGCATCATGATGACAGACAAAATGTGAATGATGCTAGGATACCACTAAACAATGCAGGAAACCAAAATGCAAATAGAAATGTTAATGTTAATCAGCCAAACAGACAGCCTATGCAGCTAGATAGATTCAGGCAGCTGGTGTTTGATGGTATTCTTGGGTATCCTAACCCCATTGATAAGCATCTGAGGCTGCAAGTGCCTAAGTTTTCAGGAAACAATACAGTGTCAGGAGAAGATCATCTAAAGGCCTTCCAAAATGTCATGGACAATTTTGAGGTTGAGCATGAGGATGTTTTCATGAAATCATTCATGCAATCCTTAATAGATGAGGCAAGAGAATGGTACAGAAATCTGCCTGACCGGAGCATATCATCATGGGATGATTTTAAAAGGATATTCAAGGAGCAATATGGTGATAAAACTGACCCTAGCTTCTTTGTAAATGAGTTCACCAGCATTACCAAAGGGTCAAATGAACAGGTTGCAGACTTTAATGCAAGATTTACTAAAGTGTTGAACAAACTGCCACATCATATGAGGCCAAATGAACCAATGTGCATAATTTTGTACATCAATGCCTTTGATGCAAAGACTGCATATGGACTGAGAGATAAAGGTCCGGCCACTCTCAGGGATGCTTTCAGGATTGCAGTAAATATTGAAAACAACAGGAAAGCATCAGGCAAGACAAATAGAAGGGATGATGTAAAAATTCTGTAGAATCCAAATAAGCCTCAGAACACTCAAGGTAGTACATCTGCTCCTGAAGATAAGATAGACAAACTGGCAAATGTTGTTAAGGACCTGAGCTATAGATTAGCTAGAAGTGAAAAAGGGATGGGTCCTGATAGGCAAGTCTATCAAAGACAGGAAAAGAGGCCATCATTACATGATATGCCTTATAACACCAATTGGCATGATGGTAAGCCTGTATTTTCACGTAACAACACAAATCAGAGGGCTCAACATGCCAAGGAAACTCCTGATCCCCTGAAGAAAACTATAAATATTGCTGATAATGCTCCGTGGTGTATAATCTGTCAGATGCCACATTCACAGTCACAGTGCATGATTGCCCAATCTTTGTATGATAATGCTACATCTTGTAATGAGTGCAATGAGCCACATCATGTGCAGGATGATGATGTTAACATGATGTCCATAGGTAATGGATATACTCTATATGGTGCTGATGAGAAGACAGATGATCAGGTTCAGGCCTGCCAACAGTCCCCATATGATGAAGATCATGAGGATAATTATGTGTATGCTCAGAACTCACACAATTTTCTGAGTAACTTACACCGACCTTCTGATGAGGAAATCAGAGCCTTCACAGCTGCAGCAGTTGCTCAGGTCAAGAGCAACTACAATCTCAGAGGTAAAAATCAGGTTGGCAGCCCACATCAGCCAGAAGATATTTCTGCAGGTCAGCAGATGCATGGTCATAAAGGAACTGAACCACAAAAAAGGCAGTGGGTAAATAACAAGCAGAGCTTTAGATACAGAACAGGTCATGATTTCCAAGGACCAGAAAACAAAACCCCTCAGGCTGAAGATCAAAGTAGAGGTTCCCAAGACAGGAATGATGATCAGGGAACTATGAGAATGAAAGCTAAGTCAGCTCAGGATAAAAGCAAGATTGTGGAGCAAGCTACAACTGCTGTACAAAACTGTGCTCCATTTGATATAGCCCAGATCCTCACTCAGGTAAAGGTCTCTGTTCCACTTATGGAACTCATGAAAGTGGAAGAGATCAAGAATAGGACAATATCCCTAATCTCAGGGGTACCTTTTCAAGCTAAGCAAAGTGATCAGACCCAGGGTGAGAAACAGGTCATGTGCAATGAAGAGGATGAGACTCCTGAAGTCTATTTAGGAATGACCATGACAAAGTGTCCTTCACAGGTGGAACCATTTTATGTTTCCCTGGTTATAAATGGTAAAATAATTAGAAATTGTATGCTTGACTCTGGAGCATCTACAAATGTCATGCCTTTGGCTATCATGCAACAAACTGGATTAAAAATTGACAAGGCATGTGGAAAATGCTATGCAATGGATGCCAGAGAGGTACCAGTTATTGGAATCATGAAGGATGTGGATTTCAAACTGGCAGCATTTCCTGAAAAGAAATATAAGATGAATATAACAGTGGTTGACATCAAACCACAGTATGGTATGCTGCTGTCAAGAAGATGGGTAGCACTAATAGGTGGAAGTATGCAGCTGGACCTATCATATGCCATGATTCCAATGAATGGCAGGGATGTCAAGCTAATCAGAGAGCAGAGATCATCAGAGACAGTGGAAGACCAAGAAGCAAATGAACAGGTGTGCTTTGTGGACACTGACTGTGATAACTTCAAGGTTGTCTCAGATGATGCAGAAGACAAAAAGAAAAATGCCTGTATTGATGAGCTGGATCAGCAAGGCTTATGGACCATGTTCTTTGATGGAGCTTGTGCAAAAGAAGGCTCTGGAGCTGGAGTTGTCTTCCTGTCTCCAACTGGTAAGCTCCTCAAATCCTCTTTCTTGCTGAGGTTTGATTGCACAAACAATATTGCAGAATATGAGGCTTTGCTTTTAGGCCTGAATATTGCTCTCAAACATGGAATTAAAATGTTAAGAGTATTTGGAGACTCTGAGCTGATTGTATCCCAAATCAGAAATAAGTATGCTGCAAAGAATAAAAGACTGAAGCAATACAAGCATGCTGTTTGGGATACTATTGAACTTTTTGATGCATTTTCAATTGGCTGGGTA
Source organism: Cunninghamia lanceolata (assembly GCA_027924645.1). Classification (NCBI taxonomy): domain Eukaryota; kingdom Viridiplantae; phylum Streptophyta; class Pinopsida; order Cupressales; family Cupressaceae; genus Cunninghamia; species Cunninghamia lanceolata. Next base: position 26,465,844 of record BSBN01000339.1, on the reverse strand, counting down.
GAAAGGTCAAAAAATGTCATGGCTGATTTCTTAGCTAATATTGCAATAAGGCCAGATGACATCACTCTGTCAGGTGTCACAGATATAGAAGTTAAAATTAGGCCTGCCATACCAGAAAACATATGCAGTTGGCAAGTTTTTAATGATGATAGGGATTTGCTGAAATTTTTGCACTGCATAGATGAGTATGAGAACCAACAGATTGATTTCCAAGCTTTTGTAGAAACTGTAGATGGAAAAGAGACTCTTGTAGGGAAGGAGATCATCCAGTTGAAGACCAACAAGATCCCTAGAGGGCTAGTGGCTTTGGAAAGAGCCTTTGACAGTAGAGACAAAATGGTCACAAAGACATCCCCCACAAATAAGGAGGATTTAGAAGAAATAAATTTGGGGACATCTCAGGCCCCTCAGAAGGTATATATTGGCAAACAGCTCAAACCACACATAAGAAGTATGCTGATTGCATTGCTAAAAAAGTATAAACATGTTTTTGCTTGGTCATATGAGGACCTAAAAGCTTATAGAGAAGACTTATTCCAGCATGAGATCCCACTGAAGCCTGAAGCTAAGCCATTTAGACAGAGGCAAAGGCCTATAAATCCTACCTTAGCTCCCAAGATGCAGGAAGAACTCAAAAGGCTCAGGGATGCTGGAATAATTGTGCCCATCAGACATTCAACTTGGGTGTCTAACCTTGTCCCAGTCAGGAAAAAGAATGGTGATATTAGGCTTTGTGTGGATTTCAGGAACTTGAATGTATCCTCTTTGAAGGATAACTATCCATTGCCTAATATGGAGGCTATGTTGCAGAAAGTGACTGGTTGTGAACTCCTATCCATGATGGATGGATTTTCAGGATATAATCAGGTAAAGGTAAAAGAATCAGAACAGTATAAGACTGCCTTTACCACTCCATGGGGGACATATGTGTATGTTAGAATGCCATTTGGACTAACAAATGCAGGTGCTACATTTCAGAGAGCAATGGATGTTGCTTTTGCAGGGCTGATTGATTCAATCCTGGCAGTATATCAGGATGACCTGACTGCCTACTCAAAGAAAGAGGAGCAGCATTGCATGCATCTGGAGCAGATCTTCATAAGAGCATTAGAATATGGCATTTCTTTAAACCCAAAGAAGTGTGCCTTTGGAGTAGTTGAAGGAAAACTTCTGGGACATATTGTTTCCAAGGATGGAGTCAGGATAAATCCAGACAGAGTGGCAGCCATAGACAGGATCCAAATGCCAAAAACTGTGAAAGGAGTTCAGTCCTTCTTTGGACAGGTAAACTTTGTCAGAAGATTTGTTCCCAACTTTGTAGAGATCACAAGGAACATTTCCAGGATGATGAAGAAGGATGCAACTGTCAACTGGGAAAGGGAAGCAGCAGAATCATTTCAGAATATCAAAGAGGCAATAAAGATGGCCCCTGTTCTTAAATCTCCTGATTTTTCTAGGCCATTCCAGGTGTTCTCATTTGCTTCCTTTCATACTGTAGCTGCATGTTTGTTACAGAAAAATGAAGAGGGTTTTGAACAGCCCATTGCTTTCTTCAGTATGTCCCTGCAGGCCTCTGAGTTGAAATATGACATTATGGAAAAGCAGGCATATGCACTAGTTAGAGCTATCAAAAGTTTCAGACCATACCTGGTAGGGTCATATATCATTGCATATGTACCTCATGCTGCAGTCAAAGACATATTCACTCAGCAGGAGGTGACTGGAAGAAGGTGCAGATGGATAAACAAACTGCAGGAATTCAACATAGACATACAGGTTACTAAGTTGATAAGAGGACAAGGACTAGCCAAGATGATGGCACAGTCAAACTTGGAAGCATGCCAAGTTAATGCAGTCCAAGATGAGAATGTAAGTGCATCATGATCTGAATGGTACAAGGATATTGTCTATTATTTGCAAAATCTGAATTGTCCCTCCCATTTCAGTGACAATCAAAAGAGGACTCTGAAGCTACATGCAATCAGGTACGTTGTTGTTCAAGGTGAGCTGTACTGGAAAAATCCTGATGGTGTGCTGCTGAGATGTGTGGATAAGAATATGGCTAACAATATTTTGATTGACATGCATAAAGGATTGTGTGGTGGCCATTATACTGCCCAAACAACAGCTCATAAAATTCTCAGGGCAGGATATTGGTGGCCCACTCTCTTTTCAGATGCACAGAGGTTAGTAAGAAAATGTGACCCTTGCCAGAGATTCTCAGGAAAGCTGAAATATCATGGTGCTTTACCCCTCAGAGCTGCACCTGTGGATACTCCATTCCAGCAATGGGGAATTGATTTTATAGGGGAAATTGCAGACAAATCAAGTGGGGGACACAGTTGGATTTTGGTGGCAACTGACTACTTTACCAAATGGATTGAGGCCATTCCAACTAAAAGAGCTACAAGTAAGGTGGTGACAGATTTCATACTAGAGAACATCATCATCAGGTTTGGAGTACCATCTAAAATAATCACTGATAATGCTATGTGCTTCAGATCATGTGAGTTTGTTGATTTTTGCAACAGGTATGGGATAAGCCTGTCATATACATCACCATATCACCCACAAGGAAATGGTCAAGCAGAATCAAGTAATAGGAGCATCATGAAAATTGTCAAGAGGATACTGGACAAGAACAAGAGAGCTTGGGACTCAAAGTTGAATTTAGCAGTATGGGCTGATAGAGTGACTGTGAAAAGGGCTATTGGGAAGTCACCTTTTGAGCTGGTATATGGTACATCAGCTAGACTGCCCATAAACAATCTCCTACCAGTTTACAGGTTCATTCAGGAAAATGATGAGGACATTGAAGATCCCATGACAGAAAGAGTGAATCAGCTGGTTGCATTGGATGAAGACAGGAGGAGAGCCCACCAGATCAATCTCAAAAGACAACAGGATGTGAAATATCAGTTTGACAGGAGAGCTACAAAAAGGAAGTTTCAAGTAAATGATCTGGTGCTCATTTGGAATGCTAAAGATCAGGAAAAGGGTAAACATGGCAAATTTCAGCCCTTATGGATGGGCCCATATCAGGTTTGCAATACTCATGGGGAGGACTCTTATTTCCTCCAGGCCCTAGATGGTGAAATTCTAGAATTGCCTGTGCATGGCCAATTCCTTAAGTTCTATTTTGCATAATGACTGGTTGCTGTGCACATTTGTAAAATATGTATGTAGTGTAAATGCCTTGTACAGCTCGCGTTTTTTGGCTTTTTGTCAGGTCTGCCCGGAGATCTGGTTCTCGCTGCAGGTTTTCACCTGCACGTCCCCATTCGGAGCCACTGTTGACACTCATTTTGACCAGGGGTTGATTTGTCATGATCAGGAGGTTTCTTCATTTGAAGCCTTTATCTTCTTGCCCATTTTTTCTAAGTGTTGGACCTCCTCAGTATTTTTCAGCTGCATCATCATATTTTCTTGAGGAGGAGGTCATCATCATCATGTTTGTTTCCATGATGGTCAGCATCATCATGTTCTCCTTCGACCGGTTTCTCATCGTCATCATCATATTTCGCTGTCGGGTGATGTTCGGGTTTTATCCTGATGATGCTGCCGAGCTACAGTGCACCCTGATCTGCTTGCGAGGGTGATGTTTCTAAGTCTCCGGTGATCTTCCATTTATCACCTTGCGCGAGCATGATGATGATGTTGCTTATTCTTTGAATTGCTCGACCTAACTTGTTTTTTCCTAAGGGTCGTGTTCATCATCATCATATTTCCAGTTATCATCCTGCTGCTTGCGGAGGTCATCATATTTTCTGCCTTCATGATATTTCGCCGGGGTGATATTTTTATCATCGGGTGATCTTGGTTAACATCATCCTGATGATGTTGTTGAAGAGTTGTAATTGCGACCCGATATTCACTAGGGTCATCATATTTTGGAACGTCAGGATGATCTTAGTCAATATCATCCTGATGAGGTTGTATCACTTCTTGTTCTTTGTTTCTCATCCTGATGATGCTGACGTCATCCGTATATCAGGGTGATATTTTTCTTTCTGCCTATCTGCATCATGATATTCACGAAGGAGGGGGTGATATTTTCATATCATCCGGATATGTGTTTGTTTGTTCGAACATCGTGATGATGTTGATATCAGGGAGATATCCGCCTGCTGGTTTCGCGTGTTATCTATTGAGGGTGATCTTTTCAAGCAGCATCATCATATTCAGTTATCGCCCTGATCTTATAGAGGAGCTACAGTGCAACCTGATATTTGAACATCAGGAGGATATTTCCAAATATCCGGTTGTCTTCCGAATATCATGATGATGTTAATATGATGATGACGTCATCAAGGTCCGCGGGGGTCATATTTATAACACTGATCATCTTGAAGAGACCTCCTGATATTTACAAACATGATGATGACGTCATCCGGATGTGAGGAGGTGCGCAGTAGGCGGATATGATGATGACGTCAGCAGGATATGATGATGATGTCATCAGGATGTTCATCGGCCAGACTTTTGGTATCGGCTCAGCAGGAGGATGTTCCTCCGATGGATCAGGTTGTCCCGATGAAGGCGATTATCATGAAGGTTATGTTTCAAATATCATGATGACGTCAGGGTGATATTTCGAACAACAGGATATCATGCTGCTGGAGGATGATGATGATGAAGTTTATACTAGTGTTGTCGGGAGCAAAAGTACCGACATGATATATGCTCATGACCTAGTATATAAAGTGCAAAGGAGGTTGCTGCGTGGTGCATGTGGGATAATGTGATCCTGCATATTCGAAATATCATGATGATGAGTCTCGGCGGGAAATGGTTGCGACTGCAGATTTGATGATTTTCCCAAGGCCGCGGGTTGGTGCGCCATTAATGGCGATTGTTGCAGAAGTATGGGCGATGGCGTGGGTCGATCTTGTACCCGACTGGAGGTGTCAATCAGCGGTCAGGAGCGCAGGGCTCGAGAAATCTTCCTGTCTCCTCCCCCTACCTGCTGCATTCAAGTTTGGGCGCCAATCCGGTTGTGTTTGAGCGCCATTTTCATGATACTGTGTATCTGGCGAAATTCTGGTCAACATTGTAATTAATTGCTGAGCACCTACCTGGCTGTTATAAGCAGGTTGTGTTGCTCATTTCAAAGGTTGTTGAAAGTTGATGATTTTGGCTCTGTAATGCATGACAAGCTGATCTGGTTGCTCTGTACAGCTTACCTGTGAGTTTATGTATCTCTTGTTGTTTGTTTTTGGCATGAACCCACCGATTTCATGATTAAACTTATATGAGAAATGTTGTTTGGCATGTGTTGTGTTAATTCTGTCTCCAGTATTGCATGTATCCTTCTTCTGAATCTGGATGTTTGGTAATGTTTAGATTCTAGAGCATAGAATTCCTGTGTTGAGTGTCTGATCTTTTAACTTCTATTCAAGGGGTAGATTAAACTGTTTTCAGGTTGAACATTGGGAGGGATATACTGCAGTAGGGATACCATAAGTAGAGATAACCTAACACTTTGTATTGGGAGATGCCTGTAAGGCAGGTATCACACATATATCCCCTTGAAATCCAGTTTTAGTTGTTTATGCTAATCATTCACAGGTGTATGTCTATTGACTCCAGGCCCTGGATAGGCACCAATCATGCTTTGTTTTGTGTTATAACCATATCTAGCTTTGCATCCACACTTAAACTCCAAAGCAAAATCTAAAACCAACATTAGGACATTAGAGTTAGTTTTAGGAACCTCAGTCCTCTGTCTACAACTGCAAATAGGCCCAAAGCTAGCCCCTTTGCCCTTATCTTTCAGTTTTGGTCTACTTACAGGAGGACTATCTGCTTTCTGTCAACATCCCAGCCTTGCATGCATATCCTCATGGATGTTGAGTAGGGAATACCCCCCTAGGTCTTGCAGAGCCTGAAGAAGAAGAGGAGATAAAATATAGAGTCTATCTCCTACACTGTTGGCCCCCTGGCCCAGAGATCCTGTTGATCACTGATGGCTACCTTGTAGGGATATCTAGGAATAAGCATCCAGTCTGGGAAAAAGTCAACAGGCTCCACATGTGTCACCCTATGGTGTCGGTACCTATAGAGAGGTCGCTAGGAAAACCATAGATAGGGGCCGGTTTCTAGTGAGAGATAGCGTGGAAACCCCATGTTAAGACCATGCAATGACACTCTCCCTACTGCAGCTTAGTTATTTCCTCTTTATCTTTTGTTGTTGCCTCTGGAGTACAAACTTGTCTTAATGATTTGTCTTATCTTGATGAATTGACTTGTCTTAATGATTTGTTTTATCTTGATGAATTGACTTGTCTTAATGATTTGTCTTATCTTGATGAATTGACTTGTCTTAATGATTTGTCTTGTCTTAATGAGTACTACCTTGTCTTGATGATTTCGATGACTTGTGTTGTCTTGTTTAACTATTTTGCCTATGTTGAGTTGTATTTGTCTTATTGTATCCCTAGACTTCGTGGAACCTCACTGTTATCTCCTAGCTTGGAGGGGTGGACCTCATGGTTCCACATGGTTGGGTGGAAGAGATTAATCCATTAGTTTTTCTTGGTTGTCTTAATTTGTGATCACTACAGATGTGCTTCTACCTCCATATTTGCTCTTGCATCCCCAGAGTTGTGTTCTACTTTTAGAATTGTATAATCTTGTTGTATATTGTAAACTGACGTAATCGGTCATCAAGCTTGTAACCTTGTAATCTTGTAAATGATCTTATGTAACTATTCATCTCTGCAAATGAATGATGTAAATCCTCTTCTATTGTATTATAATGTATATCACTTGTATTGTTATAATTTTATGTTTATCTGATGCAGTTATGTTCCCTAGAGGTGTTAGCTGTTCATTTTATTTAATGTTGTTAATAGTGTAATTATATTTAATGATTAATGCATTTACTTGCTTCAAAAAAAAATATTTCTATAAATTTTGCTCTTATTAGTCTAAAACTCTAGGGTTGCGTATGGGGCATCACATTTGGTATTAGAGCCAGGTTTAAACACTGGGTACTCTGGCTATAACTGAGCCCATTATGTAACCTAGTGCTTAAACTCTGTAAGTTAAACACTTTTCCTTTTTAACTATTCCTTAATTTCAAGTTGTTCGTAAGAGGATGCCAAGAGGTCGAGGTCGAGATCAGGATACGAGATCCCTATCCTTATCTTGTTGCAGGCTTCTAGGAGGAAGCCTGATCGTGGTGGGGAGGATGTAATGCCCCTCATTTTTGGCTTGTGACAGTTAGTTTTTCTATTGCACTTGGCAGTATTAAGAGATTTGAGTTGTTAGACTTATGGTTTATGCTCATGCTGGACTATGTTTGACTGAGGTGATTATTGACTTGTGATGACATTATTGATATATTCCAGTTAATGATGTGATTGACATGATTAGTAATGATTAGATATTATCATGCTTTATGTGATTTGTTAGTATCTGACTTATAGTTGGAGGTGCTTATGTTATTGTTATGTTTTTAGAGAGGGGACAATGTAGTATTGCTCATTCTGAGCACCCTACTACGTTGTGAATCCTTAACTCTATGTGTGTGCTATATGTATATATACTCGAATGCAACATATTATTTTGATGCAGGTTTGTAGGTACCAGGCCTCGACTCCACCTGACTTGGTAGGTCTAAGCGGGCCCTTGCACAAATGGATAACGTTGATGGGAGATAACATGGGGTTTCCCTAGGTCAGTTCCCATTTTCAGTTTGTGTCATGGGTCTTGAAGTCGCTCTGAGATTCTTGTCTCGGTTGTTGGTCGTCATGTGGTATGTGGAGTTATTGTCAGGTTTTGTTTAGTTAAGCCTATGTGTGTTTTGGTAATGCATTATTGAATTGATTATTATTATAATAATGCTATTTTGTCAATTATAATGGTATTTTCTTAGTTGTATATTATTAATGAGTTGTGGTAAATTATTTTTAATATAAATTAAGTTCATTATTTTAATTCTTTTATTAGAATATGAGTCATAAGTATTTAATATGGTTAAAATAGTATATGGTAATTAGTAAAATAATATTAGTCAGCAAATTAATTTTTGTGAGTTGTCGAATAAGATTCCAGATTTGGGGAATCTCTCTAAAAAAAGTAAAAAAAATAATTGCTTTCAGTTTTAGGGAGATAGTGGAGATTCTGTAACGATTTCTGGTAATGGGAATTTATGAGTTTGTCTATTTTTGTCTCTCAGGGGGTTACATTGAAGCGGGAGTCAGTCTGAGAAAGGGGGACAGAAATTTGAGGAAAAAACAAATTAGGGGAAGCTGAGGAAGTCGGAAGCTGAGGAATCCTGATGTTGTAGAATCCAATTTCTGGGTATGTGTTGTTTGTTGAAAGAATGTTATCTATGTTTTCTTGTTGGTAATGAATCATTCTCTCTCCTGGTTACTTTGAATCTGATAGTGGTTGTTTTTGACTTCCTGTCACTTTTCTCATCCTGGACATTCATGCTACTCCATTAGAAACTACTTTTGAACATGCAAGCTCTTACTTCAACTAAAATCATTTAGATGTTTCCCAGACCAAATGAGATGGATCTATTTAAATAATTTACCAGTTTCTTTTTCCTTATATTGCTTCTTGGCTGCTTTAGTGCTGTAGTATGGCTTTACCCAACTTTAGCCTTTGAAACTTTCTTGCCTATAAATGAAGTGTGAGGCTTTGCATCTGGAGCAATTACTGAATGAAATCTTTATCTGCCATTCAGGATGAATGAGTTGATAAAATTCCCTTTAAGAGTTCTTACCTTGGCCTAGGCACTACCATACGAGCTTGCTAGGCTTTCTATTTTAGAAATTGCTAGACGATTTTAGCGTTTATAACCTTTGGATGAGTCAATCTGATTTGAAAGTGCTAAATTAGCATTTTTTTTAACTTAGAGCTGTAGTAAGACCTGCATAAACCGTAATTATTGCCTGTATTAGAGTTTGTTGGTCTGCAAAGGAGAATCGTTGCAAACAATGAAATTTCTATTCTTGTCTCTGCTGACGCCACACTACGGTGTTCTCCTAATTCCCATTCTTTCAAAACTAATAAAACTAATTTTCTATCTGTAATGAGAGCTACTATTTTATTCTGTTACTTTCTACTCCTTGCTACTCAAGCCATGCGCCATTGGAAGTAATTGTTAACCTCTAAAATTTTTAATGAATTCTTTCTAGCAGACTGTACATCTCACTTGTCCTCTTGAAAACCTCAGCAAAAGCTTCACTTTTCCAGATGATCTGCCTCATTTAAATCCTCTGAAGTATTGCAACTTCTTTTATCTTTAATTTAGCCTTGATAAGGCATCAAACCAGTTCGATAAATGCCCTTAATTTACCTTTAAGAAGATGACGAGCTTAGGTCTAGGCATTGTTTTAGAAGTTTTGAATGCTTCCTTTGCTAACTGACATCATTTGACTTAATAAGAAACCTTAATCATTCCCCTCCTCTGATTTGTGCCTAAAATAAGTCTTTTTCTCTTGGCGCCGCTGTTCTTGCTGCTTTTTGTGGGTTGCAAATTTGAAATTAACTACCTTTGTGTTTTCCTGAGCGACATCACCATAGCCTTATTCTACAATTTGTCTTTTGTTCTATCCAGACTCATACCTTTCCAAACTACCCATTCTTGATATTTAGATCTCTGATATGATCTCTGATTAATCTCTGATAAATCTCTTTCTTGTTTACCTCTCGGGATATTTCTCATTGAATAGTATTTATAGTTCAAAATTGTTAAAGATTTTATCTAGGGTCCATTTATAGTGTAATAGAAAAAGAATGTAAATCAATTCTTTTGGAAAGCTTCTAATTGGAATCTTCTTGAATGCTTAGTGATAACTCTCGTTAGAAAATTACGTTGAGAATGAGTTAACATACTATATTGATGCTTATGCTCAACTCATTTTAATATTAAGAATAAAGATAGAAACATTATTAAGTTACTCTTGTTTTATTCTGTTCCTAAAATTAGAAATAGCTTAGTTTTCTTTTAGAGTTTAGTAAATTGATTTCTAAGGTTGATTTCATGTTTTTCAACACTTTGTCTTGGTAAAATTAAATAATTAGATTAGAGGGTCTATGCTTCAGAATAGCAATATAAGATAAGTCTCTTAGTAGCATTCTCTACCTCTTTTCCTCTCTCTTTGAAATTATAGTTGTAGGAATGGTTTAATGTATGGTAACTCCTTATAAGAGTTACATGAGCAATTTGCAATATAATCTGTGTAGAGCTCCTGATAATTGTGCTATCTCTTGGTGTAGTAGTTAGAATAGTTATTGGATAGAAATAGTATCATCTCTAGTAGGTAGTCTATTACTATAGCTCCATAGGATAATTAAGGTAAGGGTAGTTCGTACATTATGGTCTAGGCTTGAAAACGCCTTTCTATAGTTGTTGTAAAACTTAACTTGGATTCTAATGTTGTATACTTTTGGTTTAAAATTTTGGTATAGAAAATGAAATTTATTATGTTAAGATTATTATACAAAATAATAACAATTGGTACTTGTTAATAAGATATTCATTTTAATATCGTACTTCTTAGGTTTAGAGATATGATATTATTGTATTAAATTGGTGTGTAGTGTTGAATAGTAAGTGTAGACTCTTTTAATCTATTTAGTTTAATAATAGAAAACATTGTTAAATCTTTTACAAACTTTTATATGAAATGCTCTAAGGGATTTAATTATTCATGGTGGTAACTTATTCGATTGATGTGTGTAACTTAGTTGATTACAATAATATGGCAGATCCTATGTATTTCTCTTATTTTATGTGCAACTAATGCATTTGTTATTTTGAATAACCAATTTAAGCTGGCAGAAAGCATATATGTTATTTTAAAATTGTTACTTTGCTAGGAAAAGATTGGTATAGGGATTTATGATTCTAATGTTTCAAAATTGGTTTAGGGTAAGAAGTGTAATAATTTCCTTGCATAGTTAGTTAACTTAGGTTTTATTGGAATAGAATAAATATGTTTTGAAATAGTAATACTATTATCTTATTTGTTTATTAGATAGATCTTATATAGCTATTTTCTTTGTAATTATGTCATGAAAGATTAGTAGCTTGTAGGATAATGTATTACAAAGTTTAGATCCATGATATGATTTATTTTCTAACAGATGATGAATACTTCATTGTGTGAAATTATAGATCTTGGAAATTGATTAGAATATTGTTATTTTAAGTAAGTTTATGATTTAACTAAAAAGACAGATTTATAGTCCTTTTTTGAACCCATGTTGAATAGTTGAAAAATGTTGTAGTATTTGGGTCTTGGATATATATATATATATATATATATATATATATATATATATATATATATATGTATATATGTATGTACATATATATATATATGTATATATGTATGTACATATATATATATATGTATATATGTATGTACATATATATATATATGTATGTACATACATATATGTATGTACATATATATACATACATACATATATATATATGTATGTACATACATATATGTATGTACATACATATACATGTACATATATATATGTATGTACATACATATATGTATGTACATACATATATACATACATATACATATATATATATATATATATGTATGTACATATATATATATATATATATTCTTTGATTGTTTATTGGTAATTTTAAACCGATGTGTATCAACGATGCAAATGAGTCATTGCATTTAATTTGGTTTTGAGTCTTGCTGTTATGTTTTGTCCAGCTTAATGTAATGGTGATCATGTTAGTTTTGTGAGAGGTTAAGGTTGTTAAGCGTCATGCTTTTGTTAGTTGTTTATTGGTATTTGTGTTAAAAATATTTTTAGCTCTAGAGGCTTGTTACCTTGAATTCAGTGTGATATTGTAGCAAGGATGTTTTGGTGATGTGTTTTTAGGTATGAGGTCTTGATGTAGATTAGAAAACATTGTTATTTGAATTTGAAAATTGTTGATTAAATGTTTTATTTGATTTGGGATTTTGAAATGGATAGGGGAAAGTTTCATGGTTAAGAGTTTGGATTTAAAATGATCTAGGTAATGTTTTGGTTTGCAAAAAGTTTGATGCCTTTCAATCCCTTGTCCATGCACATTATTGGTTTATGGGTGATGGTTAAGGCTTCCTAGTTGTATGTAGGAGAGTGGTTTTCATGGTGGGGTCGGTGCCCAAAGTGGCTGCCTGGAAAACCCCATGGAAGTTGTAATCAAGTGATAACTTAATAATTTATCTAGGTATGATGCCTCACCCATGCCTTGAGCACTTTCATAGGCTAAGGATGGGATGAGAAGGCTTGGTTGGCAAGGTTGACCTCCTTGTCTCCATGAGAGGATGTTTCAGCTCCGTATGTGTCACCCTATGGGGTCGGTGCCTATAGAGAGGTCGCTAGGAAAACCATAGATGGGGGCCGGTTTCTAGTGAGAGATAGCCTGGAAAACCCATGCTAGGACCATGCGATGACACTCTCCCTACTACAACTTAGTTATTTCCTCTTTATCTTTTGTTGTTACCTCTGGAGTACAGACTTGTCTTAATGATTTGTCTTATCTTGATGAATTGACTTGTCTTAATGATTTGTTTTATCTTGTTGAATTGATTTGTCTTAATGATTTGTCTTGTCTTGATGAGTACTGCCTTGTCTTGATGATTTCGATGACTTGTGTTGTTTTGTTTAACTGTTTTGCCTGTGTCGAGTTGTATCTATCTTATTGTATCCCTGGACTTTGTGGAACCTCATTATTATGTCCTAGCTCAGAGGGGTGGACCTCAGGGTTTCACGTGGTTGGGTGGAAGAGCTTAATCCATTGGTTTTTCTTGGTCGTCTTGATTCGTGATCACTGCAGATTTGCTCTTGCATCCCTAGAGCTGTGTTCTACTTTTAGAATTGTATAATCTTGTTGTATATTGTAAAGTGATGTAATCGGTCATCAAACTTGCAACCTTGTAATCTTGTAAATGATATTATGTAACTGTTCATCTCTACAAATGAATGATGTAAATCCTCTTTTGTTGTATTATAATGTATATCACTTGTATTGTTATAATTTTATATTTATTTGATGCAGTTATATTCCCTAGAGGTGTTAACTATTCATTTTATTTAATTTTTTAATAGTGTAATTATATTTAATGATTAATGCATTTACTTCAAAAAAATATTTCTGTAAATTTTGCTCTTGTTAGTCTAACACTCTAGGGTTGCATGACGAGGCATCATAGAGCATAAATATTAAAAAAATGTTTTCGATCACACGTAGTGTTTCATTATCATGAAATAAAGCATCTACGCGCATCTAAGCATAAAATTTTAAAACAAATATTTCTGATCACACGCAATGATTCGTTATCATGAAATAAAAAATCTAGAGAAAACTGAGTGTCAAATTTTAAAACAAATGTTTCTAATCACACTGAATGATCCAATATCATGAAATAAAGCATCTAGATGAAAGTGAGAGTAAAATTTTAAAACAAATGTTTCCGATCACGTTGAATGATCCATTATCATGAAATAAAGCATCTAGATGAAACTGAGTGTAAAATTTTCAAACAAATGTTTCTGATCATGCTCAATCATCAATTGTCATGAAACTTTGAAGGTTCTAAATCATTATTCAAGCAAATGGGTATCCAAAAACACAAATCTTGAAAAGAAGTGAAAACAAAGACATCAATTTTGAATCAACATTGTTTTTGGGTGATTGAAGATTGCCCTTACACCTCTGGATGCTCCTACACCAAGATGAAACTAAGCATCAAATCTTAAAACAAATGCTTCCAATCATGCTGAATGATCTATTATCATGAAATAAAGTATCTAGACGAAACTCAGCATAAAATTTTATAATAATTGTTTCCAATCATGCTAAATGATCCATTATCATGAAATAAAGTATCTAAATGAAACTAAGCATAAAATCTTAAAACAAATATTTCTGATCATATACAATGTTTCATTATCAAGAAATAAAGCATCTAGGTACATCTAAGCGTAAAATTTTAAAACAAATGTTTTTGATCACATGCAATGATTCGTTATCATGATATAAAACATCTAGATGAAACTGAGTGTAAAATTTCAAAACAAATGTTTCTGATCACACTGAATGATCCAATATCATGAAATAAAGCATCTAGATGAAACTGAGTGTAAAATTTTAAAACAAATGTTTCTAATCATGTTGAATGATCCATTATCATGAAATAAAGCATCTAAAAGAAACTAAGCATAAAATTTTCAAACAAATCTTTCCGATCACGCTCAATCATCAATTGTCATGAAATCAAGCATATGGATGAAACTGATCGTAAAATTTCAAGACAAATGTCTTCGAGCACACTCAATGATCCATTATCATGATATATAATCAGAGCATGAATCCTCACAATCTTGAAACTTCAATATCTTGAAATCCATATGTGATCTTGAGTTGAAATCTACCAAGAATACTTCTTTTACTATTCCGTAGCTCTCGAGAAAATTTTGGGCTCAACCACTTCTCTAATAAGACTTACTAAAAATAGTAAGTTATGTTTTAGTAAGACTTACTAAAAATAGTAAGACTTACTAAAGCATATGGACGAAACTGATCCTAAAATTTCAAGACAAATGCTTCCAATCACACTCAATGATCCATTATCATGAAATACAATAAGAGAATGAATCTTCACAAACTTGACACTTCAGTATCTTGAAAGCCAGATGCTATCTTGAGCTGAAATCTACCAAGAATGCTTATTTTACTATTCTAAAACTCTGGGGAAAATTTTGTGCTCAATCGCTTCTCCAATAAGACTTACTAAAAATTGTTTGTTTTGATATCCTTAGCCCGTTAGAAACTTTGAAGGTTCTGACTCATTATTCAAGCAAATGGTTATCCAAAAACACAAATCTTGAAAAGAAGTGAAAACAAAGACATCAATTTTGAGTCAACATTGTTTTTGAGAGATGCAAGATTGCCCTTACACATCTGGATGCTCCTGCACCAAGATGAAACTAATTGTCAAATCTTAAAACAAATGCTTCCAATCATGCTCAATGATCTATTATCATGAAACAAAGCATCCAGATGAAACTGAGCGTAAAATTTTATAACAATTCTTTCCAATCATGCTGAATGATCCATTATCATGAAATAAAGTATCTAAATGAAACCAAGCATAAAATATATAAAACAAATGTTTCTAATCACACACAATGTTTCATTAGCATGAAATAAAGAATCTAGGCACATCTAAGCGTAAAATTTTAAAACAAATGTTTCTGATCACATGCAATGATTTGTTATCATGAAATAAAGCATCTAGATGAAATTGAGTGTAAAATTTCAAACCAAATGTTTTTGATCATACTGAATGATCCAATATCATGAAATAAAGCAACTAGATGAAACTGAGTGTAAAATTTTAAAACAAATGTTTCTGATCACGTTGAATGATCCATTATCATGAAATAAAGCATCTAGATGAAGGTGAGCATAAAATTTTCAAATGAATAATTCTGATCATCCTTAATCATCAATTGTCATGAAATAAAGCATATGGACAAAACTGATCGTAAAATTTCAAGACAAATATTTCCAATCACACTCAATGATCTATTATCATGATATACAATCAGAGGATGAATCCTCACAAACTTGAAACTTCAATATCTTGAAATCCAGATGCAATCTTTAGCTGAAATCTACCAAGAATGCTTATTTTACTATTCTAAAGCTCTGGGGAAATTTTTAGGCTCAACTGCTTCTCCGATAAGACTTACTAAAAATAGTAAGTTCTGGTATCCTTAGCGCGCTGGAAATTTTGAAGGTTTTGACTCATTATTCAAGCAAATGGGTATCCAAAAACACAACTCTTGAAAAGAAGTGAAAACAAAGACATCAATTTTGAATCAACATTGTTTTGGGGTGATGCAAGATTGCCCTTACACATCTGGATGCTCCTGTACCAAGATGAAACTAAGCGTCAAATCTTAAAACAAATGCTTCTGATCATGTTCAATGATCTATTATCATGAAATAAAGCATCCAAACGAAACTGAGCGTAAAATTTTATAACAATTATTTCCAATCATGTTGAATGATCCATTAACATGAAATAAAGCATCTAAATGAAACCGAGCATAAAATCTTAAAATAAATGTTTCTGATCACACACAATGTTTCATTAGCACGAAATAAAGCATCTAGGCACATCTGAGTGTAAAATTTTAAAACAAATGTTTCTGATCACACACAATGATTTGTTATCATGAAATAATGCATCTAGACGAAACTGAGTGTAAAATTTCAAAACAAATATTTTTGATCACATTGAATGATCCAATATCATGAAATAAAGCATCTAGATGAAACTGAGCGTAAAATTTTAAAACAAATATTTCTGATCACGTTGAATGATCCATTATCATGAAATAAAGCATCTAGACGAAAGTGAGAGTAAAATTTTCAAATAAATGTTTCTAATCAAGCAGAATCATCAATTGTCATGAAAAAAAGTATACGGATGAAACTGATCATAAAATTTGAAGACAAATGTTTCCGATCACACTCAATGATCTATTATCATGATATACAATTAGAGGATGAATCCTCACAAACTTGAAACTTCAATATCTTGAAATCTAGATGTGATCTTGAGCTGAAATCTACCAAGAATGCTTATTTTACTATTCAGAAGCTCTAGGGAAATTTTTAGGCTCAACTGCTTCTCCGATAAGACTTACTAAAAATAGTAAGTTCTGGTATCCTTAGCCTGTTGGAAATTTGAAGGTTCTGAATCATTATTCAAGCCAATGGGTATCTAAAAACACAAATCTTGAAAGGAACTCAAAACAAAGACATCAATTTTGAATAAAAATTATTTTTGGGTGATATAAAATTGCCCTTACACCTCTGGATGCTCTTGCACCAAGAACAAACTAAGCATCAAATCTTAAAACAAATGCTTCCAGTTATGCCCAATGATCTATTGTCATGAAATAAAGCATCCAAACAAAACTGAGCATAAAATTTTATAACAATTGTTTCCAATCATGATGAATGATCAATTATCACGAAATAAAGCATCTAGATGAAACCGAGCAAAAAATCTTAAAATAAATGTTTCCGATCACACACAATGTTTCATTATCACGAAATAAATCATCTAGGCACATCTAGGTGTAAAATTTTAAAACAAATGTTTCTAATCACATGCAATGATTTGTTATCATGAAATAAAGCATCTAGACGAAACTGAGTGTAAAATTTCAAAACAAATATTTTTGATCACACTGAATGATCAAATATCATGAAATAAAGCATCTATATGAAACTGAGCATAAAATTTTAAAACAAATGTTTCTGATCACGTTGAATGATCCTTTATCATGAAATAAAGCATCTAGACGAAACTGAGCATAAAATTTTCAAACGAATGTTTCTAATCATGCTCAATCATCAATTGTCATGAAATAAAGCATATGGATGAAATTGTTCGTAAAATTTCAAGACAAATGTTTCCGATTACTCAATGATCCATTATCATGAAATACAATTAGAGGATGAATCCTCACAAACTTGAAACTTCAATATCTTGAAATCTAGACGTGATATTGACCTAAATTTACCCAAAATACTTATTTTACTATTCTGAAGTTCTGGAAACAATTCCAGGCTCAATCGCTTCTCCAATAAGACACTATAAATAGTAAGTTCTAGTATCCTTAGCCCGTCGGAAACTCTGAAGGTTCTGAATCATTATTCAAGAAATGGGTATCCAAAAAAATAATCTTGAAAAGAAGTGAAAACAAAGACATCAATTTTGAATCAACATTGTTTTTGGCTGATGCAAGATTGCCCTTACACCTCTGGATGCTCCTACACCAAGATGAAACTAAGCACCAAATCTTAAAACAAATGCTTCTAATCATGCTCAATGATCTATTATCATGAAATAAAGCATCCAGATGAAACTGAGCATAACATTTTATAACAATTGTTTCCAATAATGCTGAATGATCTATTATTATGAAATAAAGCATCTAGATGAAACTGAGCATAAAATCTTAAAACAAATGTTTCCGATCACACATAATGTTTCATTATCATGAAATAAAGCATCTAGACACATCTGAGTATAAAATTTTACAACAAATGTTTCTAATCACACGCAATGATTCGTTATCATGAAATAAAGCATCTAGACGAAATTGAGTGTAAAATTTTAAAACAAATGTTTCTGATCACATTGAATGATCTAATATCATGAAATAAAGCATCTAGATGAAATTGAGTGTAAAATTGTAAAACAAATGTTTCTGATCACGTTGCATGATCCATTGTCATGAAATAAAGCATCTAGACGAAACTAAGTGTAAAATTTTCAAAAGAATGTTTCCTATCACGCTTAATCATCAATTGTCATGAAATAAAGCATATGGACGAAACTGATTGTAAAATTTGAAGACAAATGTTTCCAATCACACTCAATGATCCATTATCATGAAATACAATTAGAGGATGAATCCTCAAAAACTTGAAACTTCATTATTTTGAAATCCAGATGCGATCTTGAGCTAAAATCTACCAAGAATGCTTATTTTACTATTCCAGAGCTCTGGAGAAAATTTCGGGCTCAACCGCTTCTCTAATAAGACTTACTAAAAATAGTAAGTTTTGTTATCTTTAGCCCGTTGGAAACTTTGAAGGTTCTGAATCATTATTCAAGCAAATTGGCATCCAAAAACACAAATCTTGAAAAGAAGTGAAAAGAAACATATCAATTTTGAATCAACATTATTTTTGGGTGATGCAAGATTGCCCTTACACCTCTGGATGCTCTTGCACCAAGATGAAACTAAGCATCAAATCTTAAAACAAATGCTTTTGATCATGCTCAATGATCTATTATCATGAAATAAAGCATCTAGACGAAATTGAGCATAAAATTTTATAACAATTATTTCCAATCATGCTGAATGATCCATTATCATGAAATAACGCATCTATATGAAACTGAGGATAAAATCTTAAAACAAATGTTTTCAATCACACACAATGTTTCATTATCACGAAATAAAGCATCTACGTGCACCTAGGCATAAAATTTTAACAAAAATTTTTCTGATCACACACAATGATTCGTTATCATGAAATAAAGCATCTAGATGAAATTGAGCGTAAAATTTTAAAACAAATGTTCCTGATCACACTAAATGATCCAATATAATGAAATAAAGCATCTAGATGAAACTTAGCGTAAAATTTTAAAACAAATGTTTTTGATCACGTTGAATGATCCATTATCAAGAAATAAAGCATCTAGAGGAAACTGAGCCTAAAATTTTCAAACAAATGTTTCTGATCATGCTCAATCATTAATTGTCATGAAATAAAGCATATGGACCAAACTGATCGTAAAATTTCAATACACATGTTTCCAATCACACTCAATGATCCATTATCATGAAATACAATAACATGATGAATCTTCACAAACTTGAAACTTTAGTATCTTGAAATCCAGATGTGATCTTGAGCTAAAATGTACCAAGAATGCTTGTTTTACTATTCTCAAGCTCTGTGGAAATTTTTGGGCTCAACCGCTTCTCCGATAAGACTTACTAAAAATAGTAAGTTCTTGTATCCCTAGCTCGTTAGAAACTTTGAAAGTTCTGAATCATTATTCAAGCAAATGGGTATCGAAAAACAAAATTTTTGAAAAGAAGTGAAAACAAAGAGATCAATTTTGAATCAAAATTGTTTTTAGGTGATGTAAGATTGCCATTACACCTATGGATGCTCTTGCACCAAGATGAAACTAAGCATCAAATCATAAAACAAATGCGTCCGATCATGCTCAATGATCTATTGTCATGAAATAAAGCATCCAGATGAAATTGAGCATAAATTTTTATAACAATTGTTTCCAATCATGCTGAATGATCCATTATCATGAAATAAAGCATCTAGATAAAATCGAGCATAAAATCTTAAAACAAATGTTTCTGATCACACACAATGTTTCATTATCACGAAATAAAGCATCTAGGCACATCTAATCGTAAAATTTTAAAACAAATGTTTCTGATCAGGTGCAATGATTCGTTATCATGAAATAAAGCATCTAGACGAAACTGAGTGTAAAATTTCAAAGCAAATGTTTCTGGCCACACTGAATGATCCAATATCATGAAATAAAGCGTCTAGATGAAACTGAGTGTAAAATTTTAAAACAAATGTTTCCAATCATGTTGAATGATCCATTATCATAAAATAAAGCATCTAGACGAAACTAAGCATAAAATTTTCAAATGAATGTTTCTGATCACGCTCAATCATCAATTGTCATGAAAAAAAGCATATGGACAAAATTGTTCCTAAAATTTCAAGAGAAATGTTTCCTACCACACTCAATGATCCATTACCATGAAATACAATCAGAGAATGAAATCGCACAAAGTTGAAACTTTAATATCTTGAAATCCAGATGCGATATTGAGCTGAAATTTACCAAGAATGGTTATTTTACTATTCTGAAGGTCTGGGGAAAATTCTGGACTCAATCGCTTCTCCGATAAGACTTACTAAAAATAGTAAGTTTTGGTATCCTGAGCCCATTGGAAACTTTGAAGGTTCTGAATCATTATTCAAGAAAATGGGTATCCAAAAATAAAAATCTTGAAAATAAGTGAAACAAAGACATCAATTTTGAATCAACATTATTTTTGGGTGATGCAAGATTGCCCTTACACCTCTGGACACTCTTGCACCGAGATGAACTAAGCGCCAGATCTTAAAACAAATGCTTCTGATCATGCTTAACGATCTATTATCATGAAATAAAGCATCGAGACAAAACTAAGCATAAAATTTTATAACAATTGTTTCTAATCATGTTGAATGATCCATTATCATGAAATAAAGCATCTAGATGAAACCGACCATAAAATCTCAAAACAAATGTTTATGATCGCACACAATGTTTCATTACCACGAAATAAAGCATCTAGGCACATCTAAGCATAAAATTTTACAACAAATGTTTCTGATCACACACAATGATTTTTTATCATGAAATAAAGCATCTAGACGAAACTGAGTGTAAAATTTCAAACGAAATATTTTTTATCACACTGAATCAACCAATATCATGAAATAAAGCATCTAGATGAAACTGAGCTTAAAATTTTGAAACAAATGTTTCCTATCTTGTTGAATGATCCATTGTCATGAAATAAAGCATCTAGATGAAATTGAGTGTAAAATATTCAATTGAATGTTTCCATTCACGCTCAATCATCAATTGTCATGAAATAAAGCATATGGACGAAACTGATCGTAAATTTTATGACAAATGTTTTTGATCACACTCAATGATCCATTATCACGAAATACAATCAGAGGATGAATCCTCACAAACTTGAAACTTCAATATCTTTAAATCCAAATGCGATCTTGAGATGAAATCTACCAAGAATGCTTACTTTACTATTCTGGAGCTCTGGAGCAAATTTTGGGCTCAACCGCTTCTCCGATAAGACTTACTAAAAGTAGTAAGTTCTCGTACCCTTTGCCCGTTGGAAACTTTGAAGGTTCTATATCATTATTCAAGAAAATGGGTATCCAAGAACACAAATCTTGAAAAGAAGTGAAAACAAAGACATCAATTTTGAATCAACAGTTTTTGGGTGATGCAAGATTGCCCTTACACCTCTGGATGCTCCTGCACCAAGATGAAACTAAGCATCAAATCTTAAAACAAATGCTTCCAATCATGCCCAATGATCTATTATCATGAAATAAAGCATCAAGATGAAACTGAGCATAAAATTTTATAACAATTATTTCCAATCATGTTGAATGATCCATTATCATGAAATAAAGCATCTAGATGAAACCGAGCATAAAATCTTAAAACAAATGTTTTTGATCACACACAATGTTTCATTATCACAAAATAAAGCATCTATGCACATCTAAGGATAAAATTTTAAAACAAATGTTTTTGATCACACGCAATGATTCGTTATCATGAAACAAAGCATCTAGACGAAACTGAGTGTAAAATTTTAAAACAAATGTTTCTGATCACACTAAATGATCCAATATCATGAAATAAAGCATCTAGATGAAATTGAGCATAAAATTAAAAAAATATGTTTCCTATCACGTTGAATGATCCATTATCATGAAATAATGCATCTAGACGAAACTGAGCGTAAAATTTTTAAACGAATGTTTCCGATCACGCTCAATCATCAATTGTTATGAAATAAAACATATGGATAAAATTGATGGTAAAATTTAAAGGCAAATGTTTCCGATCACACTCAATGATCCATTATAGTAAAATACAATAAGAGGATAAATCCTCACAAACTTAAAACTTCAATATCTTGAAATCCAGACGCGATATTGAGCTAAAATCTACCAAGAATGCTTATTTTACTATTTCGAAGCTCTGTGGAAAATTCTGGTCTCAAGCGCTTCTCCAATAAAACTTCCTAAAAATAGTAAGTTCTGGTATCCTTAGCCCATTGGAAACTTTGAAGGTTCTGAATCATTATTCATGAAAATCAATATCCACAAACACAAATCTTGAAAACAAGTGAAAACAAAGATCAATTTTGAATCAAATCTTTAAAAAAATGCTTCTGATCATGGTCAATGATCTATGTTTTTGATTGCATGCAATAATTCTTTATCATGAAATAAAGCATCTAGATGAAACTGAGTGTAAAATTTTAAAACAAATATTCCTGATCACACTGAATGATCCAATATCATGAAATAAAACATCAAGATGAAACTGAGCGTAAAATTTTAAAACAAATGTTTCTGATTATGTTGAATGATCCATTATCATGAAATGAAGCATCTAGATGAAACTAAGCGTAAAATTTTCAAATGAATGTTTCTAATTATGCTTAATCATAAATTGTCATGAAATAAAGCATACGGAGGAAAATGATCATAAAATTAAAAGACAAATGTTTCTGTTCACACTCAATGATCCATTGTCATGAAATACAATAAGAGGATGAATCCTCACAAACTTGAAACTTTAGTATCTTGAAATCCAAAAGCGATCTTGAGCTAAAATCTACCAAGAATGCTTATTTTACTATTCTAAATCTCTAGGGAAAATTTTGAGCTCAACCGCTTCTCTGATAAGACTTACTAAAAATAGAAAGTTCTGGTATTCTTAGCCCATTAGAAACTTTGAAGGTTTTGAACCATTATTCAACCAAATGGGTATCCAAAAGCACAAATCTTGAAAAGAAGTGAAAACAGACACATCTTGAATCAACATTATTTTTGGGTCATGCAAGATTGCCCTTACAACTCTGGATGCTCTTGCACCAAGATGAAACTAAGCGTCAAATCTTAAAACAAATGCTTCTGAATGTGCTCAATGATCTATTATCATGAAATAAAGCATCCAGACAAAACTCAGCGTAAAACTTTATAATAATTGTTTCTAATCATGTTGAATGATCCATTATCATGAAATAAAGCATCTAGATGAAACCTAGCATAAAATCTTAAAACAAATGTTTCCGATCACACACAATGTTTCATTATCATGAAATAAAGCATCTAGGCACATCTGAGCATAAAATTTTAAAACAAATATTTTTGATCACACACAGTGATTCGTTATCATGAAATAAAGCATCTAGACTAAACTGAGTGTAAAATTTCAAAACAAATTTTCTGATCACACTGAATGATCCAATATCATGAAATAGAACATCTAGATGAAGTTGAGCATAAAATTTTAAAACAAATGTTTCCGATCACGTTGAATGATCCATTATCATGAAATAAAGCATCTAGATGAAACTGAGCGTAAAATTTTCAAACGAATGTTTCCGATCACACTCAATCATCAATTGTCATGAAATAAAGCATATGGACGAAACTAATCATAAAATTCCAAGACATGTTTCTAATCACACTCAATAATCCATTATCATGAAATACAATCAGAGGATGAATCCTCACAAAATTAAAACTTCAATATCTTGAAATCCAGACATGATCTTGAGCTTAAATCTACCAAGAACGCTTATTTTACTATTCTGAACCTCTAGGGAAGATTTTGGGCTCAACCGCTTCTCCGATAAGACTTACTAAAAATAGTAAGTTATGGTATCCTTAGCCCGTAAGAAATTTTGAAGGTTCTAAATCATTATTCAAACAAATGGGTATCTAAAAACACAAATCTTGAAAAGAAGTGAAAACAAACACATCAATTTTAAATCAACATTATTTTTAGGTGATGCAAGATTGCCCTTACACCTCTGGATGCTCCTGCACCAAGATGAAACTAAGTGTCAAATCTTAAAACAAATGCTTTTGATCATGCTCAATGATCTATTATCATGAAATAAAGCATCCAGACAAACCTGAGCATAAAACTTTATAACAATTGTTTCCAATCATGCTGAATGATCCATTATCATGAAATAAAGCATCTAGATGAAACCGAGCATAAAATCTTAAAACAAATGTTTTTCATTAGACACACTATTTTTATTATCATGAAATAAAGCATCTAGGCGCATCTAAGCATAAAATTTTAAAACAAATATTTTTTATCACATGCAATGATTTGTTATCATGAAATAAAACATCTAGACAAAACTTAGTGTAAATTTTTATACAAATATTTTTGATCACACTAAATGATTTAATATCATGAAATAAAGCATCTAGATGAAACTAAGCGTAAATTTTAAAACAAATGTTCCTGATCACATTGAATGATCCATTATCATGAAATAAAGCATCTAGATGAAACTGAGCGTAAAATTTTCAAACGAATGTTTTCAATCACGCTTAATCATCAATTGTCATGAAATAAAGCATATGGATGAAACTGATCATAAAATTCTAAAACAAATGTTTCTGATCACACACAATGATCCATTATCATGAAATACAATCAAAGGATGAATCCTCACAAACTTGAAACTTCAATATCTTGAAATCCAGACACGATCTTGAGCTAAAATCTACCAAGAATGCATATTTTACTATTCCAAAGCTCTGGGGAAAATTTTGGGCTCAACTGGTTCTTCGATAAGACTTACTAAAATAGGAAGTTCTGGTATCCTTAGCTCCTTGGAAACTTTGAAGGTTCTGAATCATTATTCAGGCAAATGGGTATCCACAAACACAAATCTTAAAAAGAAGTGAAAACAAACACATCAATTTTGAATCAACATTGTTTTTATATGATGCAAGATTGCCCTTACACCTCTGGATGCTCCTACACTAAGATGAAACTAAGTGTCAAATCTTAAAACAAATGCTTCTGATCGTGCTCAATGATCTATTATTATGAAATAAAGCATCCAAACAAAACTAATCGTAAAACTTTATAAAAATTGTTTCCAATCATGTTGAATGATCCGTTATCATGAAATAAAGTATCTAGATGAAAGCGAGCATAAAATATTAAGAGAAATGTTTCCAATCACACACAATGTTTCATTATCACGAAAAAAAGCATCTAGGAACATCTAAGCATAAAATTTTAAAACAAATGTTTCTGATCACATGCAATAAATTGTTATCATGAGAGAAAGTATCTAGACGAAACTGAGTGTAAAATTGTAAAACAAATGTTTCTGATCACACTGAATGATCCAATATCATGAAATAAAGCATCTAGATGAAACTGAGCCTAAAATTTTAAAACAAATGTTTCCAATCACGTTGAATGATCCATTATCATGAAATAAAGCATCTAGATCAAATTGAGCATAAAATTTTCAAACGAATGTTTCCAATCACACTCAATCATCAATTGTCATGAAATAAAGCATATGAAGGAAACTTATTGTAAAATTGCAAGACAAATGATTCCGATCATACTCAGTGATCCATTATCATGAAATACAATCAAAGGATGAATCCTCACAAACTTGAAACTTCAATATTTTGAAATCCAGACTCAATCTTGAGCTGAAATCTACCAAGAATGCTTATTTTACTATTCCAAAGCTCTGGGGAAAATTTTGAGCTCAACCGCTTCTCTAATAAGACTTACTAAAAATAGTAAGTTTTGGTATGCTTAGCCCATTGGAAACTTTGAAGGTTATGAATCATTATTCAAGCAAGTGGGTATCCAAAAATACAAATCTTGAAAAGAAGTGAAAACAAACACATCGATTTTGAATCAACATTTTTTTTAGGTGATGCAAGATTTCCCTTACACCTCTGGATGCTCATGTACCAAGATGAAACTAAGCGTCAAATCTTAAAACAAATGCTTCCGATCATGTTCAATGATCTATTATCATGAAATAAAGCATCTAGACGAAACTGAGTATAAAACTTTATAACAATTGTTTCTAATCATGCTGAATGATCCATTATCATGAAATAAAGCATCTAGATGAAACTGAGCATAAAATCTTAAAACAAATGTTTCTGATCACACACAACATTTTATTATCACGAAATAAAGCATATAGGCACATCTATGTGTAAAATTTTAAAACAAATGTTTCTAATCACATGCAATGATTCATTATCATGAAATAAAACATCTAGATGAAACTGAGTGTAAAACTTTAAAACAAATGTTTTGATCTGAGCATAAAATTTTAAAACAAATGTTTCTGATCATGTTGAATGATCCATTATCATGAAATAAAGCATCTAGATGAAACCAAGCATAAAATTTTCAAACAAATGTTTCCATTCACGCTCAATCATCAATTGTCATGAAATAAAGCATATGGATGAAACTGATCGTAAAATTTCAAGACAAATGTTTATGATCACACTCAATGATCTATTATCATGAAATACAATCAAGAGGAATCCTCACAAACTTGAAACTTCAATATCTTGAAATCCAGACACGATCTTGAGCTGAAACCTACCAAGAATGCTTATTTTACTATTCCGAAGCTTTGGGGAAAGTTTCAGATTCAACCACTTCTCCGATAAGACTTACTAAAAATAGTAAGTTCTGGTATCCTTAGCCCGTTGGAAACTTTGAAGGTTCTAAATCATTATTCAAGCAAATGGGTATCCAAAAACACAAATCTTGAAAAGAAGTGAAAATAAAGACATTAATTTTGAATCAACATTATTTTTGGGTGATGCAAGATTGCCCTTACACCTCTGGATGCTCCTACACCAAGATGAAACTAAGCGTCAAATCTTAAAACAAATGCCTCCGATCGTGCTCAATGATCTATTATCATGAAATAAAGCATCCAGACGAAACTAAGTGTAAAACATTATAACAATTATTTCTAATCATGCTGAATGATCCATTATCATGAAATAAAGCATCTAGATGAAACTGAGCATAAAATCCTAAAACAAATGTTTCCGATCACGCATGTTTCATTATCATGAAATAGAGCATATAGGCGCATCTAAGCATAAAATTTTAAAATAAATATTTTTTTATCATAGGCAATGATTCATTATCATGAAATAAAGCATCTAGACTAAACTGAGTGTAAAATTTGAAAACAAATGTTTCTGATCACACTGAATGATCCAATATCATGAAATAAAGTGATGCAGCACACAACATACACTGAATACAATTTTGCCATTAATCATGTGAGAGCCAAAAAATTGAAGACTAGAACATAAAAAACTTATATTCATCAACTCTGCCACTACAATGAGAAAACACTCTCTTATATCCATGAAAACAAAAAAATTACTTTTTTTGGCAGATTTCGACAATTGTCAGATTTTGCCATTTTAGGTAATTTTACAATCATATCTTGAGAATCTAGTTTTTTCCCAAAAACTTCCTAAAGCTAAGGTAGGACGAAAATCCAACTAACATTCTAAATTTGAAACATGAGTTTCAAGTTATTAAAAGAAGCATCTTTTAAAAAATTAGAAAAAAACACTAGTTTGCCATTTTGAGGGCCAAGATAAAAGTTTCAAGCCTCAAAAAAGTGCCAAGACAAGGTCCAACCAACTAGGGGTGGTTGGGAAACCACTAGCCACCTCATAATGCATCCACTTGTAAAATTTCGTAGAAAACCCACATCCAAGTCAAAAGTTATGACCTCCGGAAGTCCCTGCATCATTCTCCTCTAGTTGAAAAGAACGCAGCTCCTACAAGTGAGTGTCTTCAAACTACTGCCATTTGACTAGATCTAACCTCTACACTTCCCACTATGTAATCCACGTGCTATCTGTTTATGGAAATCCTTCCCACTGTACTAAATACTTGTTGTAATGCCCTCGCCGAGTGTAGATAGTTTTCTTATCAAGAACCTGTGCAATCTTTTCCTTCTTCTTATGGGGAATGTCGTGGTGCCATGCCACTTCTGGTTGACTATCTTTAGCATCATCCTCACCATGGAATGCATATAAATTAGAAATATTAAACACGGGAAAAATATCGAGATCATCTGGTAAACTAACCTCATAAGCATTATCATTTATCTTCTTTGTAATTCTGCAAGGACCAATTTTCCTATACTTCAACTTGTGGCATGTTCCAATAGGAAACCGCTCTTTTCTCAAATATACCATCACTAAGTCACCTTCATTGAATGTTTGATGTCACCTACTAGTATCCACTGTATTCTTGTACCTCTCATTACGGTCCTACAATTTCTGTTTCACTTCTTGCTACAATTGTTGAAGGTGTTCTGCAAATGCTTCCCCATCATCACTGACCCTATCTTTCATTGGTAGCTATACCAAATCTAGAACACCCTAAGGATTCCTGCCATACACAATCCAGAAAGGGGACTTTCCCATTGATCTGTTAACAGAACTATTATAGGCAAATTCGGCATGGGGTAATGCCACGTCCCATTGTTTTGGCTTTTCTCCAACAATACACCTCAACAAATTTTCCAGAGTCTAATTGACTACCTCTGTTTGCCCATCCATTTGAGGATGATAAGCACTACTAAACTATAACTTAGTCCCCATCTTCTTCCATAAAGTCCTCCAAAAATGACTGAGGAATTTGGTATCCCTATCAGAGGTAATAGTCTTTGGAACACCATGTAATTGAACAAATTCTGAAAAAAAATAACTCTGCTACCCTCGTTGCATCATTAGTTTTCTTACAGGCAATAAAATGAACCATCTTGGAGAACCTATCAACAACTACAAAAATGGAGTCATTACCTCGTTGAGTATGTGGAAGTCCCAACACAAAGTCCATGCTCAAATCTATCCATGGTGCAATTAGTACTGGTAATGGCAGATACAACCCTGTATTATGTGAATGTCCCTTAGCCACTTGGCAGATTCTACACCTTGTTACATACTTAGTTATATCCATTTTCATCTTTGGCCAGTAATATTTATCTTCTATCAAGGCTATTGTCTT
Source organism: Cunninghamia lanceolata (assembly GCA_027924645.1). Lineage (NCBI taxonomy): Eukaryota > Viridiplantae > Streptophyta > Pinopsida > Cupressales > Cupressaceae > Cunninghamia > Cunninghamia lanceolata. The sequence goes on along the minus strand of BSBN01000339.1, from coordinate 26,436,526 downwards.
GTCCTTGCCAAAATGTCCAGCTAACCCACTACAATGAAATTCTCTGATAATGTTTTCCCTCATAGAGCTAGTTGGCATGCATAGTTGTTTTCCTTTAAATAGATAACCATCTTGCATAAAATAGTCACCCCTAAAGTGATCCAAGTTACCAGATACTGGTGCTTTCAATTGTTCCACGATCTCCCAAAAATTATCATCAGACTCATACAAATTTTTGATGGCATCAAAACCAATCACCTCCGTTTCCATTGTGGTCAAAAGTGCAACACGCCTACTTAACGCATTTGCAACTTGATTTTGTTTTCCAGACTTATGCTTCAACACAAAATTGTAACCCTGCAAGAAAGAGACCCACTTGGCATGCCTACTATTCAACTTTTTCTGTGTGTTCAAGTATCTCAGTGCAATATGATTTGTAAACAATACAAACTTCTGGGGAACTAGATAATGTCTCCAATGCCTCAATGCTTAAACAATTGCATAAAATTCTAAATCATAAGTAGAATAATTCTTTCTCACGTCATTCAACTTTTCACTAAAGAAAGCTATAGGTTTTCCATCTTGGCTAAGCATAGCACCTATTCCCACATGGGAGGCATCACATTCTACTTCAAATACCTTATCAAAATTTGGCAATGCAAGTATAGGTACTTTTGTTACCTTTTGCTTAAAGTACTTAAAGCTCTCCTTAGCATCCTTGGTCCATACAAACTCCCTTCCTTTGGTACAATCTGTTATAGGAGCTACAATACTATTGAAATTTTGAATGAACTTTTGATAGAAAGTGGCCAAGCCATGAAAACTTTTTACCTCTGTGATGCTGCTTGGACTAGGCCATTCTAGAATTGCCCTAACCTTTTCTGGATCCATTTTAACACCATATTTAGAAATGACAAAGCCTAAAAAAACCAAACTGTCCTGCATGAACCTACACTTCTTCAAATTGGCATAGAGCTTCTCCTTTCTTAACACACCAAAGATGATCCTCAAGTGTTGTAGGTGCTCTTATTTGTTGTTACTAAATACCAAAATATCATCAAAATAAACTACCACAAAATTACCAATGTAAGGCCCTAGTATAGTGTTCATCAATCTCATAAATGTGCTAGGTGCATTTGATAACTCGAATGGCATAACCATCCACTCATATAATCTGTCTCCAGTATTAAAGGTTGTCTTCCACTCATCCCCTTCTAGGATCTGGTTTTGGTGGTAGCCACTTCGTAGGTTGATCTTGCTAAAATATTTGGCCCCTGCAAGGACATCCATCATGTCCTCCATACGAGGTATAGGAAACTAATACTTGATGGTAATCTTATTAATTGCTCTGCTATCAGTGCACACCCTCCATGTTCCATCTTTTTTTGGGGTCAACAATGCAGGTACAACACATGGGCTCTTGCTCTCTCTCACCACACCTTTACTTATGAGTTATGTTACTTGCTTATTCATCTCTACATGTTGTGTTGGATTCATCTTATAAGCTACTTGGTTGGGTAGAGTTGCTCCTGGAATCAAATCAATATGATGTTGAATATCTCTCTTTGGCAGTAGACCATTAGGCAATTCATCAGGCAAAACATCAACAAATTCTTCTAATAGCTATGCTACTTCTAGGGGAACTGAAATGTCTTCCTCTTCACCTTTTTTCACTACTAATGCATAGAAACACCCTATCACCTTCATTTCTTTAACAAGATCTCTTTCAGACAACATGGTCTCACCTTTTCCTTCATCCTTAAGAGGCAATAAAATCACCTTAGAGCCATCTTTCCAAAAGGTGTATGTGTTTTTCTCTCCATCATGCATAACTTTTCTATCATACTACCATGGCCTTCCCAATAACACATGACAGGCATCCATTGGGACATCACACCATATCGTATCCTGATAGATCTTCCCTATGCTAACCTTAATTAGGCATCTTTTATCAAAAGTGACTCATTTCTATTTTTAAACCATGCAATGCACTACAGATGAGGATGTTTTTCACAGTGTAAATTTAATTTTTCTACCATTTCTTTAGAAACCATATTTTCACAACTACCTCCATCAACAATAACTTGACATACCTTGCCACCCGAAGTGCATCTGGTTCTGAAGATATTGGTTCAAAGCCATGAACCATCAGAGCTTTTGGCTTGTGTTTTCTCCTTCTCTGGAATCACCATTGCTCTTCTCATCATGAGACTTTCTCCCACATCTAGTGGAACCTCTAGTTTTTTCCCTTCCACTTCATGTTGCGTTTGAATCGGGTTCACCCTAGGTTGTTCTCCTCGATTTCTTTCTTGCATGTTATAATTTGAGCATTCAAATGCCCTATGACCTTCTTCTCCACATCTAAAACAAGTGAAAGGCCTTCTCTAGTTTTCCCATCCTCTACCACTACCATAACCTCTACCTCTTTGAAATCCCCTTCCTCGTTCTTGATTCAGAGGATCTTGTCAAGTGTCTACTTGTTTTTCCAATCCATGGGATGACTCTCCCCTGCCATAATTTGAACCTCCTCGAAATGGGGTTGATGTACCCCTTCTTCCTCCTCTATTCCTCTGATGGTACTGTCTGTTTTGTTTTTCTTTAGCCTTTAGAGCCAATTGGTAAGCCTCTTCCATACTGTTGAGTCGATGCATGCTCAATTCATCTTGAATAGAGAATTTCAAGCCATTCACATATCTAGCAGCCATTTGTTCATCAGTTTCTTGATGCTCTATACGTATAGACAGCGTATAAAACTCATTTTTATAATCTTGCAGAGAAGAAGGTTCTTCTTTAAATTTTGAAACCTACGAAAAAGGGTTTGCGCATAATCTATGGGCAAAAAATTTTCTCAACTTCTTCTCCATTTTATTCCATGTCCTGATCTTATCCTTGCCTTTCCTTGTTTGTTCCTTTTGAAGATGATCCCACCAAATCATTGCATGACCCTTTAATTTGGTGCATTCAAATTTCACCTTCTTTTCCTCTGTCATGGATTTCCATTCAAAAAAAATTCTCATGTCATTCAACTAGTCTATCAACTCCTTTGGTTTAAGACTACCTGCATAATCTGAAACATCTACCTTGATCCCTTCATTTTTCCCTTCTAAGGCCCTGAGCATCCTCTCTTCAAAACTCATGCCTTCTAATTCTTCTTCTTCATGTTCTGTATCTTGATTTGCACCTCCTCGACCTATCTCTTCATTAGATTCATCTCCTCTTGTACCCAGTCTTTGGTTTTCCATCCTTGTTGTAAGTTCTGATATTTGCCTTTGTAGATTTTGCATTTCTCTATGCATCTGGGCAAGACCACCTCTTCCTCTTCCTCTCCTAGCCATCTTCCTACTCTGATACCAGATGATGCAGCACACAACATACACTCAATACAATTTTGCCATTAATCATGTGAGAGCCAAAGATTTGAAGACTGGAACATAAAAAACTTCTATTCATCAACTCTACCACTACAATAAGAGAAAACTCTCTTATATCCAAGAAAACTAAAAAAACAAAAAAATAATTTTTTTTTGGTAGATTTCGACAATTGTCAGATTTTGCCATTTTAGGTAATTTTACAATCACATCTTGAGAATCCAGTTTTTTCCCAAAAATTCCTAAAGCTAAGGTAGGATGAAAAGCCAACTAACATCCTAAATTCAAAACATGAGTTACAAGTTATTAATAAAAGTAACTTTCAAAAAACTAGAAAAAAACACTAATTTGCCATTTTGAGGGCCAAGATAAAAGTTTCAAGCCCTAAAAAAGTTCCAAGACGAGGCCCAACTGACTAGGGTCGGTTGGGAAACCACTTGCCACCTCATAACGCATCCACCTGTAAAATTTCATATAAAACCCACATCTGAGTCAAAAGTTATGACCTCAGAAGTCCCTGTATCATAAAGCATCTAGATGAAACTGAGCGTAAATCTAGTTACGATCTTGAGCTAAAATCTACCAAGAATACTTATTTTACTATTCCAAATCTCTGGGGAAAATTTTGGGCTCAACTGCTTCTCTAATAAGACTTACTAAAAATAATAAGTTCTAGTATCCTTAGCCCATTGGAAACTTTGAAGGTTCTTAATCATTATTCAAGAAAATCAAAATCCAAAAACACAAATCTTAAAAAGAAGTGAAAACAAACACATCTTGAATCAACATTGTTTTTGGGTGATGCAAGATTACCCTTACACCTCTGGATGCTCCTGCACCAAAATGAAACTAAGAGTCAAATCTTAAAACAAATGCTTCCGATCGTGTTCAATGATCTATTATCATGAAATAAAGCATCCAAATGAAACTCAGTGTAAAACTCTATAACAATTGTTTCCAATCATGCTGAATGATCTATTATCATGAAATAAAGCATCTAGATGAAACCGGGTAGAAAATCTTAAAACAAATGTTTCCGATCACACACAATGTTTCATTATCACAAAATAAAGCATCTACGTGCAGCTAAGCATAAAATTTTAAAACAAATGTTTTTGATCACATGCAATGATTCATTATCATGAAATAAAGCATCTAGCCTAAACTGAGACGAAAATTTGAAAACAAATGTTTCTGATCACACTAAATGATCCAATATCATGAAATAAAGCATCTAGATGAAACTGAGCATAAAATTTTAAAACAAATGTTTCTGATCACGTTGAAGGATCCATTATCATGAAATATAGCATCTAGACGAAACTGAGCGTAAAGTTTTCAAACGAATGTTTCCGATCACGCTCAATCATCAATTGTCATGAAATAAAGCATATGCACGAAATTGATCCTAAAATTCCAAGACAAATGTTTCCTATCACACTCAATGATCCATTATCATGAAATACAATCAAAGGATCAATCCTCACAAACTTGAAACTTTAATATCTTGAAATCCAGACGCAATCTTGAGCTAAAATCTACCAAGAATGCTTATTTTACTATTCTAAAGCTCTGGGGAAAATTTTGTGCTAAACCGCTTCTCCGATAACACTTACTAAAAATAGTAAGTTCTGGTATCCTTAGCCCGTTAGAAACTTGAACATTCTGAATAATTATTCAAGCAAATGGGTATCCAAAAACACAAATGTTGAAAAGAAATGAAAACAAATGCATCAATTTTGAATCAATATTGTTTTTGGATGATGCAAGATTGCCCTTACACCTCTGGATGCTCCTGCACCAAGATGAAACTAAGCATCAAATCTCAAAACAAATGCTTCTGATCATGCTCAATGATCTATTATCATGAAATAAAGCATCTAGATGAAAATGAGCATAAAACTGTATAACAATTGTTTCCAATCATTCTGAATGATCCATTATCATGAAATAAAGCATCTAGATGAAACCGAGCATAAACTCTTAAAACAAATGTTTCCGGTCACACACAATGTTTTATTATCACGAAATAAATCATATAAGCACATCTAAGCGTAAAATTTTAAAACAAATGTTTCTAATCACACGCAATGGTTCGTCATCATGAAATAAACCATCTAGATAAAACTGGGTGTAAAATTTTAAAACAAATGTTTCTGATCACATTGAATGATCCAATATCATGAAATACAGCATTTAGATGAAACTAAGCGTAAAACTTTAAAACAAATGTTTCTGATCACATTGAATGATCCATTATCATGAAATAAAGCATCTAGACAAAACTAAGCGTAAAATTTTCAAACGAATGTTTCTGATCACGCTTAATCATCAATTGTAATGAAATAAAGCATATGGAGGAAACTAATCATAAAATTCTAAGACAAATGTTTCCGATCACACTCAATGATCCATTATCATGAAATACAATGACAGGATGAATCCTCACAAACTTGAAACTTCAATATTTTGAAATCCAGACACAATCTTGGGTTGAAATCTACCAAGAATGCTTATTTTACTATTCCAAAGCTCTGTGGAAAATTTTAGACTGAACCACTTCTCTGATAAGATTTACTAAAAAAAGTAAGTTCTGGTATCTTTAGCCCATTGGAAACTTTGAAGGTACTGAATCATTATTCAAGCAAATGGGTATCCAAAAACACAAATCTTGAAAAAAAATGAAAACAAACACATCGATTTTGAATCAACATTGTTTTTGAGTGATGCAAGATTGCCCTTACACCTCTGGATGCTCCTGCACCAAGATGAAACTAAGCATAAAATCTTAAAACAAATGCTTCTGATCATGCTCAATGATCTATTATCATGAAATAAAGCATCTAGATGAAACTGAGCATAAAACTTTATAACAATTGTTTCCAATCATGTTGAATGATCCATTATCATGAAATAAAGCATCTAGATGAAACCGAGCATAAAATCTTAAAACAAATGTTTCCGATCACACACAATGTTTCATTATCACAAAATAAAGCATATAGGCGCATCTAAGTGTAAATTTTTTTAAAAAATAAAGCATCTAGATGAAACTGAGTGTAAAATTTCAAAACAAATGTTTTTGATCACACTGAATGATCAGAAATAAAGCATCTAGATGAAACTGAGCGTAAAATTTTAAAATAAATGTTTTTGATCACGTTTAATGATCCATTATCATGAAATAAAGCATCTAGATGAAACTGAGTGTAAATTTTTTAAACAAATGGTTCTGATCGTGCTCAATCATCAATTGTCATGAAATAAAGCATATGGATGAAACTGATCGTAAAATTTCAAGACAAATGTTTCCGATCACACTCAATGATCCATTATCATGAAATACAATAAGAGGATGAATTCTCACAAACTTGAAACTTCAATATCTTGAAATCCAGACGTGATCTTGAGTTGAAATCTACCAAGAATACTTATTTTACTATTCTGATGCTCTAGGGAAAATTTTAGGCTCAACCGCTTCTCCGATAAGACTTACTAAAATAGTAAGTTTTGGTATCTTTAGCCTGTTGGAGACTTTGAAGGTTCTGAATCACTATTCAAGCAAATGGGTATCCAAAAACACAAATCTTGAAAAGAAGTGAAATTTAACACATCAATTTTGAATCAACATTGTTTTTGGGTGATGCAGGCCACCAAGATGAAACTAAGTGTCAAATCTTAAAACAAATCCTTCCGATTGTGCTCAATGATCTATTATCATGAAATAAAGCATCTAGATGAAACTAAGCATAAAACTTTATAACAATTGTTTCCAATCATGTTGAATGATCCATTATCGTGAAATAAAGCATCTAGATGAAACTGAGCATAAAATCTTAAAACAAATGTTTCCGATCACACACAATGTTTCATTGACACAAAATAAAGCATCTAGGCACATCTAAGCGGAAATTTTTTTAAAAAATGTTTCTGATCACACGCAATGATTCGTTATCATGAAATAAAGCATCTAGAGGAAACTGAGTGTAAAATTTCAAAACAAATGTTTCTGATCATACTAAATGATCCAATATCATGAAATAAATCACCTAGATGAAACTGAGTGTAAAATTTTAAAACAAATGTTTCTGATGATGTTGAATGATCCATTATAATGAAATAAAGCATCTAGATGAAACTGAGAGTAAAATATTCAAACGAATGTTTCTGATCATGTTCAATCATTAGTTGTCATGAAATAAAGCATATGGACGAAACTGATCGTAAAATTCCAAGACAAATGTTTCTGATCACACTGAATGATCAATTATTATTAAATAAAATTAGAGGATGAATCCTCACAAACTTGAAACTTCAATATCTTGAAAACCAAACGCGATATTGAGCTGAAATCTACTAAGAATGCTTATTTACTATTCCAAAGCTCTGGGAAAATTTCAAGCTCAACCACTTCTCTGATAAAACTTACTAAAAATAGTAAGTTCTGGTATCCTTAGCCCATTGGAAATTTTGAAGGTTCTGAATCATTATTCAAGCAAATTGGTATCTGAAAACACAAATCTTGAAAAGAAGTGAAAACAAACACATCAATTTTGAATCAACATTATTTTTAGGTGATGCAAGATTGCCCTTACACCTCTAGATGCTCCTGCACCAAGATAAAACTAAGCGTCAAATCTTAAAACAAATACTTTATATCATGCTTAATGATCTATTATCATGAAATAAAGCATGCAGATGAAACTGTCCATAAAATTTTATAACAATTGTTTCCAATCATGTTGAATGATCCATTATCATGAAATAAAGCATCTAGATGAAACCAAACATAAAATCTTAAAACAAATGTTTCCAATCACACACAATGTTTCATTATCACGAAATAAAGCATCTAGGTGCATCTAAGCGTAAAATTTTAAAACAAATGTTTCTGATCATACGCAATGATTCATTATCATGAAACAAAGCATCTAGACGAAACTAAGTGTAAAATTTCAAAACAAATGTTTCTGATCACACTGAATGATCAAATATCATGAAATAAAGCATCTAGTTGAAATTGAGTGTAAAATTTTAAAACAAATGTTTCTGATCATATTGAATGATCCATTATCATGAAATAAAGCGTCTAGATGAAACTAAGTGTAAAATTTTCAAACGAATGTTTCTGATCATACTCAATCATCAATTGTCATGAAATAAAGCATATGGATGAGACTGGTCATAAAATTTCAAGCTCAACCGCTTCTCTGAAAAGACTTACTAAAAATAGTAAGTTCTGGTATCCTTAGCCCATTGGAAACTCTGAAGGTTCTGAATCATTATTCAAGAAAATGGGTATCCAAAAATGCAAATCTTAAAAAGAAGTGAAAACAAACACATCAATTTTGAATCAACATTGTTTTTGGGGGATGCAAGATTACGCTTACACCTCTGGATGCTCCTGCACCAAGATGAACCTAAGTGTCAAATCTTAAAACAAATGCTTCCGATCATGCTCAATGAACTATTATCATGAAATAAAGCATCCAGACAAAACTGAGTATAAAACTTTATAACAATTGTTACCAATCATGCTGAATGATCTATTATCATGAAATAAAGCATCTAAGCGTAAAACTTTAAAACAAATGTTTCTGATCACACACAATGTTTCATTATCATGAAATAAAGCATCTAGGCGCATCTAAGCATAAAATTTTAAAACAAAGGCTTCTGATCACACGCAATGATTCGTTATCATGAAATAAAGTATCTAGACAAAACTGAGTGTAAAATTGCAAAACAAAATGTTTCTGATCACACTGAATGATCCAATATCATGAAATAAAGTATCTAGATGAAACTAAGCGTAAAGTTTTAAAACAAATGTTTCCGATAACGTTGAATTATCCATTATAATGAAATAAAGCATCTAGATGAAACTGAGCGTAAAATTTTCAAACGATTGTTTTTTATCACCCTCAATCATCAATTGTCATGAAATAAAGCATATGGACGAAACTAATTGTAAAATTTCAAGACAAATGTTTTCAATCACACTCAATGATCCATTATCATGAAATATAATAAGGATGAATCCTCACAAACTGAAAACTTCAACATCTTGAAATCCAGACGCGATCTTGAGCTAAAATCTACGAAGAAAACTTATTTTAATATTTCAAAGCTTTGGGGAAAATTTCAGGATCAACCACCTCTTCGATAAGATTTACTAAAAATTGTAAGTTCCAGTATCCTTAGGCCGTTGGAAACTTTGAAGGTTCTGAATCATTATTCAAGCAAATGGGTATCCAAAAACACAAATCTTGAAAAGAAGTGAAAACAAAGAGATCAATTTTGATTCAACGTTATTTTTGGGTGATAGAAGATTGCCCTTACAGCTTTGGATGCTCCTGCACCAAGATGAAACTAAGCGTAAAATCTTAAAACAAATGCTTCCAATCATGCTCAATGATCTATTATCATGAAATAAAGCATCCAGATGAAACTAAGCTTAAAACATTATAACAATTATTTCTAATCATGCTTAATGATCAAGTATCATGAAATAAAGCATCTAGATGAAACCAAGAATAAAATCTTAAAACAAATGTTTTTGATCACACACAATGTTTCATTATTAGGAAATAAAGCATCTAGGTGCATGTAAGTGTAAAATTTTAAAACAAATGTTTCTGATCACACGCAATGATTCATTATCATGAAATAAAGCATTTAGATGAAATTGAGTGTAAAATTTTAAAACAAATGTTTCTGACCACACTGAATGATCCAATATCATGAAATAAAACATCTAGATGCAACTGAGCATAAAATTTTAAAACAAATGTTTCCGATCACGATGAATGAACCATTATCATGAAATAAAGCATCTAAATGAAACTGAGATAAAATTTTCAAACAAATGTTTCCAATCACGCTCAATCATCAATTTTTGTGAAATAAAGCATATGGACGAAACTGATCATAAAATTTCAAGACAAATGTTTCTAATCACACTCAATGATCCATTATCATGAAATACAATTAGAGGATGAATCCTCACAAACTTCAAACTTCAATATCTTGAAAACCAAATGTGATCTTGAGCTGAAATCTACCAAGAATGCTTATTTTACTATTCTGAAGCTCTGGAAAAATTTTAGGCTCAACCGCTTCTCTGATAAGACTTACTAAAAATAGTAAGTTCTGGTATCCTTAGCCCATTGGAAACTTTGAATCTTATGAATCATCATTCAAGCCAATGGGTATCTGAAAACACAAATCTTGAAAAGAAGTGAAAACAAACACATCAATTTTGAATCAACATTATTTTTGGGTGATGCAAGATTGTCCTTACACCTGGATGCTCCTTCACCAAGATGAAACTAAGTGTCAAATCTTAAAACAAATGCTTCCGATCATGCTCAATGATCTATTATCATGAAATAAAGCATCCAGATGAAACTCATCATAAACTTTTATAGCAATTGTTTCCAATTATGCTGAATGATCCATTATCATGAAATAAAGCATCTAGATGAAACTGAGCATAAAATCTTAAAACAAATGTTTCCGATCACACACAATGTTTCATTATCATGAAATAAAGCATCAAGGGGCATCTAAGCATAAAATTTTAAAACAAATGTTTCTGATCACATGCAATGATTCGTTATCATGAAACAAAGCATCTAGACGAAACCGAGTGTAAAATTTCAAAACAAATGTTTCTAATCACACTGAATGATCCAATATCGTGAAATAAAGTATTTAGATGAGACTGAGCATAAAATTTTAAAACAAATGTTTTCTATCACGTTGAATGATCCATTATCATGAAAGAAAGCATCTAGACAAAACTGAGCATAAAATTTTCAAATGAATGTTTCAGATCACGCTTAATCATCAATTGTCATGAAATAAAGCATATGGATAAAATTGATCGTAAAATTTCAAGACAAATGTTTCTGATCAGACTCAATGATCCATTATCATGAAATACAATAGGAGGATGAATCCTCACAAACTTGAAACTTCAATATCTTGAAATACAGACGCTATATTGAGCTGAAATCTACCAAGAATGCATATTTTACTATTCCGAAGCTCTGGGAAAAATTCTAGGCTCAAACGCTTCTCCAATAACAATTACTAAAAATAGTAAGTTTTGGTATCCTTAGCCCGTTGGAAACTTTGAAGGTTCTGAATCATTATTCAAGAAAATCCGTATCCAAAAACATAAATCTTGAAAAGAAATGAAAACAAAGACATCAATTTTAAATCAACGTTGTTTTTGGGTGATGCAAGATTGCTCTTACACCTCTGGATGCTCCTGCACCAAGATGAAATTAAGTGTCAAATCTTAAAATAAATGCTTTTCGTCATGCTCAATGAGCTATTTTCATGAAATAAAGCATCTAGATGAAACTTAGGGTAAAATTTTATAACAATTGTTTCCTATCATGCTGAATGATCTATTATCATGAAATAAAGCATCTAAATGAAAACGAGCATCTAGGTGAAACCGAGCATAAAATAGTAAAACAAATGTTTTCAATCATACACAATGTTTCATTATCACGAAATAAAGCATCTAGGCGCATCTAAGCGTATTTTAACACAAATGTTTCTGATCACATGCAATGATTTCCAATTTTATAACAATTATTTCCAATCAGGCACATCTAGACGAAACTGAGCGTAAAATTTTATAACAATTATTTCCAATCATGTTGAATGATCCATTATCATGAAATAAAGCATCTAAATGAAACCGAGCATAAAATCTTAAAATAAATGTTTCTAATCACACACAATGTTTCATTAGCACGAAATAAAGCATCTAGGCGCATCCAGGCGTAAAATTTTAAAACAAATGTTTCTGATCACATGCAATGATTTGTTATCATGAAATAATGCATCTAGATGAAACTGAATATAAAATTTCAAAACAAATGTTCCTGATCACATCGAATGATCCAATATCATGAAATAAAGTATCTAGATGAAACTGAGCATAAAATTTTAAAATAAATGTTACTGATCATGTTAAATGATCCATTATCATGAAATAAAGCATCTAGACGAAACTGAGTGTAAAATTTTCAAATGAATGTTTTCGATCACGCTCAATCATCAATTGTCATGAAACAAAGCATATGGACGAAACTGATCGTAAAATTTTAAGACAAATGTTTTTTATCACACTCAATGATCCATTATCATGAAATACAATTAGACGATGAATCCTCACATACTTCAAACTTTAGTATCTTGAAATCCAGATGCGATCTTGAGCTCAAATCTACCAAGAATGCTTATTTTACTATTCCAAAGCTCTGGGGAAAATTTCAGGCTCAACCGCTTCTCCAATAAGACTTACTAAAGATAGTAAGTTCTGGTATCCTTAGCCCATTGGAAATTTTGAAGGTTTTTAATCATTATTCAAGCAAATAGGTATCCAAAAACACAACTCTTGAAAAAAAAAATGAAAACAAAGACATCAATTTTGAATCACCATTATTTTTGGGTGATGCAAGATTGCCCTTACACCTCTGGATGCTCCTGTACCAAGATGAAATTAAGCATCAAATCTTAAAAGAAATGCTTCTGATCATGCTCAATGATCTATTATCATGAAAAAAAGCATCCGGACAAAATTGAGCATAAAATTTTATAACAATTGTTTCTAATCATGCTGAATGATCCATTATCATGAAATAAAGCATCTAAATAAAACCGTGCATAAAATCTTAAAACAAATGTTTCTGATCAGACACAATGTTTTATTATCACTAAATAAAGCATTTAGGTGCATCTAAGTGTAAAATATTAAAACAAATGTTTCTGCTCACACACAATGATTCATTATCATGAAATAAAGTATCTAGACGAAACTGAGCGTAAAGTTTTCAAACGAATGTTTCTGATCATGCTCAATCATCAATTGTCATGAAATAAAGCATATGGATGAAACTGATCATAAAATTTCAAGACAAATGTTTCCGACCACACTCAATGATCCATTGTCATGAAATACATTCCGAGGATGAATCCTCACAAACTTGAAATTTCAATATCTTGAAATCCAAACGTGATCTTGAGTTGAAATCTACCAAGAATTCTTATTTTACGATTCCAAAGCTCTGGGGAAAATTTTAGGCTGAACCGCTTCTCCGATAAGACTTACTAAAAATAGTAAGTTCTAGTATCCTTAGCCCATTGGAAATTTTGAAGGTTTTCAATCATTATTCAAGCAAATGGGTATCCAAAAACACAACTCTTGAAAAAAAAATGAAAACAAAGACATCAATTTTGAATCACCATTATTTTTGGGTGATGCAAGATTGCCCTTACACCTCTGGATGCTCCTACACCAAGATGAAAGTAAGTGTCAAATCTTAAAACAAATGCTTACAATTATGCTCAATGATCTATTATCATGAAATAAAGTGTCTAGATGAAATTGAGCTTAAAACTTTATAACAATTGTTTCCAATCATACCGAATGATCCATTATCATGAAATAAAGCATCTAGATGAAACCGAGCATAGAGTCTTGAAACAAATGTTTTTGATCACACAATGTTTCATTATCACGAAATAAAGCATCTAGGTGCAACTAAGTGTAAAATTTTAACACAAATGTTTTTGATCACACGCAATGATTTGTTATCATGAAATAAAGCATCTAGATGAAATTGAGAGTAAAATTTCAAAACAAATGTGCTTGATTGCATTGAATGATCCAATATCACACTCAATGATCATAAAATTCGAAGACAAATGTTTTCGATCACACTCAATAATCCATTATCATGAAATACAATAAGAGGATGAATCCTCAAAAACTTGAAACTTCAGTATCTTGAAATCCAGACATGATCTTGAGCTGAAATCTACCAAGAATAATTATTTTACTATTTCAAATCACGTGGGAAAATTTTGGGCTCAACCGCTTCTTTGATAAGACTTAATAAAAATAGTAAGTTTTGGTATCCTTAGCCTGTTGAAAACTTTGAAAGTTCTAAATCATTATTCAAGCAAATGGGTATCCAAAAACATAAATCTTGAAAAGAAGTGAAAACAAACACATCTAGATGCTCCTGCACCAAGATGAAACTAAGCATCAAATCTTAAAACAAATGCTTTCGATCATGCTCAATGATCTATTATCATGAAATAAAGCATCGAGATGAAACTGAGCGTAAAACTTTATAACAATTGTTTCCAATCATGTTGAATGATCCATTATCATGAAATGCAACATCTAGATGAAACTGAGCATTAAATCTTAAAACAAATGTTTCCGTTCACCCAATGTCTTATTATCACGAAATAAAGTATCTAGGTGCATCTAAGCGTAAAATTTTAAAACAAATGTGTTTTATCACATGCAATGATTCGTTATCATGAAATAAAGCATCTAGACTAAACCGAGTGTAAAATTTGAAAACAAATGTTTTTGATCACACTGAATGATCCAATATCATGAAATAAAGTATCTAGATGAAACTGAGCGTAAAATTTTAAAATAAATGTTTCCGATCACAATTAATGATCCATTATCATGAAATAAAGCATCTACACGAAACTGAGCATAAAATTTTCAAACGAATGTTTCCGATCACGCTAATCATCAATTGTCATGAAATAAAGCATATGGACGAAACTGATCATAAAATTCCAAGACAAATGTTTCCAATCACACTCAATGATCCATTATCATGAAATACAATAAGAGGATGAATCCTCAAAAATTTAAAACTTTAGTATCTTGAAATCCAGATGTGATCTTGAGCTAAAATCTACCAAGAATGCATATTTTACTATTCCAAATCTCTGGGGAAAATTTCGGGCTCAACCGCTTCCCCAATAAGACTTACTAAAAATAGTAAGTTCTAGTATCCTTAGCCCATAAGGTTTTGAATCATTATTCAAGCAAATCGGTATCCAAAAACACAAATCTTGAAAAGAAGTGAAAATAAACACATCTTGAATCAACATTATTTTTGGGTGATGCAAGATTTCCCTTACACCTCTGGATGCTCCTGCACCAAGATGAAACTAAGCGTCAAATCTTAAAAGAAATGCTTCCGATTGTGCTCAATGATCTATTATCATGAAATAAAACATCCAGATGAAAGTCAGCGTAAAACTTTATAACAATTGTTCCCAATCATGCTGAATGATGCATTATGATAAAATAAAGCATCTAGATGAAACTGAGCATGAAATCTTAAAACAAATGTTTTCGATCACACACAACGTTTCATTATCATGAAATAAAGCATCTAGGTGGATCAGGCAATGATTCGTTATCATGAAATAAAGCATCTGGACAAAACTGAGTGTAAATTTTGAAATCAAATGTTTCTGATCAGACTGAATGATCTAATATCATGAAATAAAGCATCTAGATGAAAATAAGCGTAACATTTTAAAACAAATGTTTCTGATCACGTTGAATGATCCATTATCATGAAATAAAGCATCTACATAAAACTGAGGGTAAAATTTTCAAACGAATGTTTCCGATCACCCTCAATCATCAATGGTCATGAAATAAAGCATATGGACGAAACTGATCATAAAATTCCAAGACAAATGTTTTCGATCACACTCAATGGTCCATTATCATGAAATACAATAAAAGGATGAATCCTCACAAATGTGAAACTTCAATATCTTGAAATCATGACGCAATCTTGAGCTAAAATCTACCAAGAATGCTTATTTTACTATTCCGAAGCTCTCAAGAAAATTTTGGGCTCAACTGCTTCTTCGATAAGACTTACTAAAAATAATAACTTCTGGTATCCTTAGCCCATTGGAAACTTTGAAGGTTCTGAATCATTATTCAAGCAAATCGTTATCCAAAAACACAAATCTTGAAAAGAAGTGAAAACAAACACATCAATTTTGAATCAATATTGTTTTTGGGTGATGCAAGATTGCCCTTACACCTCTAGATTCTCCTGCACCAAGATGAAACTAAGTGTCAAATCTTAAAACAAATGCTTCCGATCATGCTCAATGATCGATTATCATAAAATAAAGCATCTAGACAAAACTGAGCATAAAAATTTATAACAAGTGTTTCCAATCATGCTGAATGATCCATTATCATGAAATAAAGCATCTAGATGAAACTGAGCATAAAATCTTAAAACAAATGTTTCTGATCACACATAATGTTTCATTATCATGAAATCAAGCATCTAGGTGCATCTAAGCATAAAATTTTAAAACAAATATTTATGATCACACGCAATGATTCATTATCATGAAATAAAGCATCTAGACAAAACTGAGTGTAAAATTTCAAAACAAATGTTTCTGATCACACTGAATGATCTAATATCATGAAATAAAGTATCTAGATGAAACTGAGTGTAAAATTTTAAAACAAATGTTTCTGATCACGTTGAACGATCCATTATCATGAAATAAAGCATCTAGATAAACTGAGCATAAAATTTTCAAACGAATGTTTCTGATCACACTCAATCATCAATTATCATAAAATAAAGCATATGGAGGAAATTGATCAAAAAATTCTAAGACAAATGTTTTTGATCACACTCAATGATCCATTATCATGAAATACAATTAGAGGATGAATCCTCACAAACTTGAAATTTCACTATCTTGAAATCTAGACGCGATCTTGATATGAAATCTGTTAGAATCTGAATAGATTAATAACCCAGAAAACTAGTGTGAAGAATAGATATCTAAACTATGAATGCAAATGATATGAAATCAAAATAGCAACACAGTGTTAGTCTCCAAGAGAGTAATGCAAATGCTAGAAGCAAAATAGTATTAAGAGGATGCAAAAACAAAAGATACAAAATATAAGCCAAGTAGCATGCTTATATAGACTAGGGAGAGGGAGGAGGTGGCAACACCGACCAATCTGGAGCAACCATCTATCAGACTAAAGATAGCAAAGTATCTTCCCAAGATAGCTGATGGATGCTCACATGTAGGAAGGTGACACCTCGCAACCACTCACCTAATAAGACATGCTTTATTAACCTAAGTGAGATTAATAGAATTGTAGGAAAACCTAGGAATATAGGGAAAAAATAAATAACCCACTAGAAAATAAAAACCTACACTAACACCCCCCATAAGCGAAGCTTAGGTGGATGTAGAAATAAGTCCTGAAAAATCAAGCCTGATGAGGTACCCATGTACATAAAATTCCCCGCCAAAAATAGAGATAGAAGAGACCTCCCAAAAGTAGAGAGTCAAGACTCCAATTGAGAGGAAGAAGCCCAGCTAGAAGATGAAGCATCTCGCACCCCCAGCAAAGCTCACCAATGAAGGAACTTGCTCTCAGTGAAGGGTTTGGTGAAGATATTAACAACCTGCTCAGAAGTCAAATAGTAGCGAAGGTTGATGACGTGGCCATGGATGAGCTCCCGGATGTAGTGCATGTGGACCTCTATGTGTTTGGTCTACTGATGATGGACCGGATTCCTTGAGATCTAAATGGCACTCTGGTTGTCACAAAATATGACTGATGGTCATCTGTTCTAGATACCAAACTCAGTGAGAAGATTTTGAAGCCAAATGGCCTTAGTGGCGACATTCACAACCCCCCAATACTTGGCCTCAGTAGAAGATAGAGCAATAGCAGATTGCTTCTTGTTCGATCAACAAATAGGACCTGAACCAAGTGAGAAGTTGTAACCTGAAGTAGACTTGTGATTTTGAGAATCGCCCGTCCAATCTGAATCTATGTAGCCCATCAAGTCAAGCTCAATGCTCACTGCATAGTGAATCCCAAAACTATGAGTACCCTGAATGTAGTGAAGGATCTGCTTGGCTGCTTTCCAGTGCAGCTCATGAGGCTCCTGCATGAATTGAGAGACCATGCCTATTGCATATGAAATGTCAGGTCTCGTATGACTCAGATAAATGAGACTCCCAACAAGCTGTCGGTACAAAGTGCCATCAACAAGTGGAGAAGAACACTGAGCCTCAAGTTTGACTCCAGAAAGAAAGGGAGTCAGAGTAGGCTTATAGTCAGCCATATGAAACCTTGAGAGCAAATCTAGAGCATACTTGGACTTGTTGATGGTGACCCCAGAAGCAGACTGGTACATCTCAATCTTGAGAAAGTAATGCAACAAGCCCAAGTCAGCCATCAAAAACCTATCATGAAGGGTAGTTTTGACAGGGCCAATGGTGGATGAAGAACTCCTTGTGATCAGCAAGTCATCAACATATAGAACCAAAAATAGGAGTGAATCATCCTGTTGTAGAATGTGGACATTGGGATCAGAATGGCATCGAGTGAACCCAAATGATAGAAGGAAGGAGTCCATCTTGGCATACCAGGCCCGAGGAGCTTGTTTGAGGCCATAGAGAGACTTCTGAAGACAGCACACAAGTGAAGAATCCTGAAGGAACCCCTATGGCTACTCCATGTAGATCTCCTCCTGAAGGTCACCATGAAGAAAAGCACTCTTCACATCCATCTAGTGTACTTCCCAATGATTAGCTGCAGCAAAGGCAAGAACAAGTTGGATGGAATTCATTCAGGCAACTGGCGCAAAAGTCTCAGAGTAGTCAATCCCAGGAACTTGGGAGAATCCTTTGGCAACCAAGCGAGCCTTATGCTTGTCAACTGACCCATCTGTTGTAAATTTTGTCTAATAGATCCACTTAAATTGAACAAGTTTTCTTCCCTTAGGAAGAGGGACAAGATCCCAAGTGTGGTTCCTCATTAAGGAACTATACTCCTCCTGTATAGCTGTATCCCACTCAGGAATACCAGAAGCCTCATGAAAAGACTGTGGATCTGAGGCAGTAGAAATGAAGACATGTGGAGCATCCTAGAACTGTGAATGAGTCCGCCTAGTGTTTGATGGAACCCCAACCCAATGACCTGCAGACTGCAAGGTCTGTCTAGCCCAAAGTGGACCGGAAGATGGAGAATCTAGAGGAGAATCATCAACCTCTGAATGATGACTAGGAGAGGAAGGAGGTGAGTCCTTTGAATTGCTCTCTGCATCAGAAGTGGAGGTAGAAGACTTCTCAGGTGAATCTGACTCATCAGAAGATCTGTCATGTATCCCAAGTGACTCTGATGTCAAGGTAGGAGTTGGAGAAGTGATTGAAAGTGAGCTCGAAGAGCCCTCCTCAAACTAAACACTCCTCTCAATGAATAACTCATGTGAAGTAGGGTGGAGCAATTGATAACCCTTCACACCATCAGGATAACCTACAAATATGCAAGGTCTGCTCTGTGGATCCAAGGCCTTGCATTTCTCTACAGGAATGTGGGCCCATACAGGAGAACCAAAAACTTGAAAGTGCTTAACTGATGGTTTCTGACTGCTCCAAGCTTCAAAAGGAGTGACTCCCTTTAAGGTTCGGTGAGGAACACGGCTCTGGATATAACAAGCATAGTTAATGGCCTCTGCCAAATACTGTGGTGCAAGAGATCTGGAGTGAATCATGCAGTTTACCATTTCCTTCAAGGACCTATTCTTCCATTCTGTAACACCATTCTGCTGAGGATTGTATGGAACTGAATGCTGCAAATCAATCCCCTCTGAAGTGCAAAACCTCTCAAACTAATGGTTTACATACTCACCACCATTGTTAGTGCACAAAACTTTGATGGCTTTCCCAGATTGCTTCTCTACAAAAGTCTTGAAGTCCTGAAAGTGATCAAATACCTCAAACTTCTGTTTGAGAAAGTACACCCAAGTATATCGAGAAAAGTCATCAATGAATGTGAAGACATATCTAGCCCTGCTGAAAGAAGGATGCTAAAATGGACTAGCCAAATCACTATGAACTAACTCTAGTATCTGTGAAACTCTCCATGCCTTACCTTTGTCAAACTTTTCCTTAGGATGCTTACCAAGAATGCAACCTTGGCAAACACCACCTAAAAACTGAATTGAAGGCAACCCTGTGACCATGCTCTGTTGGTTGAGCTGCTGCAAGCAGTGGAAGTTAAGATGGCCAAATCACTCATGCCATAATCTACTCACATCATTAGAATGAGTGAGCAAAATAGTCGAAGGAGGATCAAAAACAAAGTGAGAAAATAGATAGAGTCGTGACTGATGATCTGCTCTCCCAACTACAACTGTAGAACCACTATGCAACTCACGAATCTCCACTGAATCAGGACTAAACTCAACCCCCTTGCCTAAACCTGTGTGAGTGATCTGGTATACCGATACGAGATTCGTTGATAATGAGGGCACACAAAGAACATCATGGAATGTGCCATCCCCCACATCAATAGACCCTCTCCCACACACCTCAATAGGAGTGTCATCACCCATCAAAATAGAAGGCATAGTACACAGCTCCAAAGATGCAAGTTCTTCCTTAGATGAAGCCATGTGGTGCGAAGCACCCGGATCAAGGACCCAAGTGGATGGTGAAGAAGCAACTGCAACAAGGGCCTTGCCCTTTCCTTTCCTCTTGCTATTTTCATTTGCCTTGTTAGACCCCTCATTAGAACTCTGTTTGATAGACTCAGGAACACTAATATTATTCTTCTCAAGAATGTGTGTCAAGTGATCAATTTGTTTCTTTAGACATTTATGTTCATCATGACCGGGTCTTTTACAATAGGCACATTCGACCCTCTCTTTCTTACGCTTGTCACCCTTAGAAGATTGGATCTCATTAGTTGCTTTTGAAGCAACCGGTATATGATCCTTCTTCTCCTTGTTATTCTTATGTTTCTTATCCTTACTATTGTTGTTACTACTTTGTCCTTTTTGTTCTTTTGTGCCTTGGTTGGCAACCAAGGCATATGACTTAGAGGACTTAAGAGTGCCCATTTGGATTAGCTTGTCTTGTTCCTGAGTGAGATTGATAGCAAAATCATCTAAAGATGGCATGGTGAATTGAGTACCAAGTGCACCCTTAGTAGCATAAAAGGTAGAAACAAACACGGAATATTATGAACTTAGCTTAGAGAAAATACTAAGAATTAGTTGTTCATCTTTCTTTTCAATTCCATATTGTTTTAACTGCATCCTTAGTGATTTCAATTTAGTAAAGAAATCCTGGATTGTGTTGAAATTGCCTAGACTTAAACTAATTAGTTCATTTTTCAACATATGACCCCTCATTGAATCTTGTGTGCCAAATAGTGTTTCTAGCTTTGTCCAGATTTCATTTGGTGTATTCAAAGACTCAATGTGAAAAAGAAAATCAGGAGAAATAGACAAACACAATATTCCATATGCCTCATCACATTTGTTAAACCACTTAGGCTTATCTTCATCTTTAGCAGGTTCAATTTCAAGACCCATAGTTATCCTATTTAATCCAGCTTTTCTTAAGTGAATTGTCATGTGTGATTTCCACTCAAAGTAATTGTATGGAGTTAGGATGGAAAGATTTGTTTGATCCATGATGAAGAAATGCAGAGAAGAAATGTCGAAAAGAAGAGAACACAACCAAGACAACCCCCCATTTTCACTCAATCAAAGAACCCCCCAAGAAAATATGATTTGGCACTTTATATTAGTGCGTTTACAACTACCACTAGCAAGAAATCCTAAGTGGTCTTGATTTCAATGCATTACAAAACCCTCACGAAGAGCATATGCTAAAAATACAACTTTGGCACAATACTCAAGGAAATAAACAATACCACTGCGATCTAATAAAAAAATCATGCACTTTCAAAAATAGAATCGCCTCGATACGAGGTCGTATGTGAAAGTTATGATCCTCCGAAGTTCCCAAAACGAGAACTGTGCAATGTCACGACTGAGAATCTGCAATTTCTAAAAAATATCAGCATCAAAATCAAAAAATATCTACACTAGTGCATAGAGAACGAAAAAATAGCCAAAATCAAAAATAAATCATGGGAAAAGGAATCTGTATGAGCAAGAATAGACCATTTGAAAACTACCTTCAAAACTACAACTGTCAACGGAGAGGGGTCCTGCTGTAGCTTTATAAGCGCATTTCTACAAAATATATAGACTGCATGCAAAAATAAAAAGATACCCAGATGGTTTTTCTGTGTTGTGAACAAAACCCAGAAGGCATTTTTCTTGCTAACGTACAAAAAATGTTGATCTAGTGTAAACATAACACCTTTAGCTACAAAAAATGACCCCAACAACCAAAAAATGACATGCAAAGACTGAATCAACCACCTAAGACAAGCAATGGCATACCAGAACTTGCAATATTGATTGAAAACACCAAATATGCAAGCTGGTTGACAGATTTGAGCTCGAAACCTCAGTTTTGCAACTGTGTATGACGATCTCTGATTTTAGTGAAACGAAAGCTAAATTAGACTTTCTCAAGCCTCCTGGATGCATTGGAATAGCCAAAAATACTACCAGTATAACCAAAAATGCTGCAATCACCCATATTTCATAAAACACATGTGCAAACCCTAGAGATTAAAAAAGTTTCCGTTAAACTTTTTTGATTCTCAAGATCATCCAAAGATGCAAGAGAAGAGCATACTAGGTTTTTTAAAAAATTGTAATAAGATTTATTAGCCCCCCCCCCCCCCCCGAATCTCTCAAAGATGGAAACTAAAATATATTCTTGCACATAGAAAAGCTCTGATACCATGTTAGAATTTGAAAAGATTAATAACTCAAAAACCTAGTGCAAAGATTAAATATCTAAACTATGAATGGAAATGATACGAAATCAAAACAGCAACACAAAGTTAGTCTCCAAGAGAGTAATGCAAATTCTAGAAGCAAAATAGCATTAAGAGGACGCAAAAGCAAAAGATACAAAATACAAGCCAAGTAGCATGCTTATATAGACTAGGGAGAGAGAGGAGGTGGCAACACCGACCAATTAGGAGCAAACCATCTATCAGACTAAAGATAGCAAAGTATCTTCCCAAGATAGCTAATGGACGCTCACATGTAGGAAGGTGACACCTTACAACCACTCACCTAATAAGACATGCTTTATTAACCTAAGCGAGATTAATAGAAGTGTAGGAAAAATGTAGGAAGATAGGGAAAAAATAAATAACCCACTAGGAAATAAAAACCTACACTAACAAAATCTACTAAGAATGCTTATTTTACTATTCTGAATCTCTGGGGAAAATTTTGGGCTCAACCGCTTCTCCGATAAGACTTACTAAAAATAGTAAGTTCTGGTATCCTTAACACGTTGGAAACTTTGAAGGTTCTGAATCATTATTCAAGCAAATGGATATCCAAAAACACAAATCTTGAAAAGAAGTGAAAACAAACACATCGATTTTGAACCAACATTGTTTTTAGGTGATACAAGATTGTCGTTACACCTCTAGATGCTCCTACACCAAGATGAAACTAAGCGTCAAATCTTACAACAAATGCTTCTGATCATGCTCAATGATCTATTATAATGAAATAAAGCATCCAAATGAAACTGAGCGTAAAAATTTATAATATTTTTTTCCAATCATGCTGAATGATCCATTATCATGAAATAAAGCATCTAGATGAAACCGAGCATAAAATCTAAAAACAAATATTTCCGATCACACACAATGTTTCATTATCATGAAATAAAGCATCTAGGTGCATCTAAGTGTAAAATTTTAAAACAAATATTTTTGATCACACGCAATGATTCATTATCATGAAATAAAGCATCTAGACTAAACTAAGTGTAAAATTTCAAAACAATTTTTCTGATCACACTGAATGATCCAATATCATGAAATAAAGCATCTAGATGAAACTGAGTGTAAAATTTTAAAACAAATGTTTTCCATCACGTTGAATGATCCATTATCATGAAATAAAGCATCTAGACGAAATTGAGCCTAAAATTTTCAAACAAATGTTTCTGATCACGCTCAATCATCAATTGTCATGAAATAAAGCATATGGATGAAACTGGTCATAAAATTTCAAGATAAATGTTTTGGATCACACTCAATGATCCACTATCATGAAATACAATTAGGATGAATCCTCACAAACTTCAAACTTTAATATATTGAAATCCATATGTGATCTTGAGCTGAAATCTACCAAAAATACTTATTTTACTGTTCCGAAGCTCTGGGGAAATTTTTAGGATCAACTCCTTCTTCGATAAGACTTACTAATATAGTAAGTTGTGGTATCCTTAGCCCATTGGAAACTTTGAAGGTTTTGAATCATTATTCAAGCAAATGGGTATCCAAAAACACAAATCTTGAAAAGAAGTGAAAACAAACATATCAATTTTGAATCAACATTATTTTTGGGTGATGCAAGATTGCCCTTACACCTCTGGATGCTCCTACACCAAAATTAAAATAAGTGTCAAACCTAAAAACAAGTGCTTTTGATCATGCTCAATCATCTATTATCATGGAATAAAGCATCCAGACGAAACTAAGCGTAAAACTTTAAAAATTGTTTCCACTCATGTTGAATGATCTATTATCATGAAATAAAGCATCTAGATGAAACCTAGCATAAAATCTAAAAACAAATATTTTCGGTCACACACAATGTTTAATTATCATGAAATAAAGCATCTAGGCACATCTAAGCGTAAAATTTTAAAACAAATGTTTCTTATCACATACATTGATTCGTTATCATGAAATAAAGCATCTAGATGAAACTGAGCGTAAAATTTTAAAACAAATGTTTCCGATCACGTTGAATGATTCATTATCATGAAATTAAGCATCTAGACGAAACTGAGCATAAAATTTTCAAATGAATGTTTCTGATCACGCTCAATCATCAATTGTCATGAAATAAAGTATATGGACGAAACTGATTGTAAAATTTCAAGACAAATGTTTCTAATCACACTCAATGATCCATTATCATGAAATACAATCAAAGGATGAATCCTCACAAACTTGAAACTTCAATATCTTTAAATCCAGACACGATCTTCAGCTGAAATCTACAAACAATGCTTATTTTACTATTATGAAGCTCTGGGGAAAATTTGGGGCTTAACTGCATCTCTGATAAGACATACTAAAAATAATAAGTTTGGTATCCTTAGCCTGTTGGAAACTTTGAAGTTTCTGAATCACTATTTAGGCAAATGGGTATCCAAAAACAAAAATCATGAAAAAAAATGAAAACAAACACATCGATTTTGAATCAACATTATTTTTGGGTGATGCAAGATTGTCCTTACACCTCTGGATGCTCCTGCACCAAGATAAAACTAAGTGTCAAATCTTAAAACAAATGCTTCCAATCATGCTCAATGATCTATTACCATGAACTAAAGCATCCAAATGAAACTGAGCGTCAAACTTTATAACAATTATTTCCAATCATGCTGAATGATCCATTATCATGAAATAAAGCATCTAGATGAAACCGAACATAAAATCTTAAAACAAATGTTTCTAATGACACACAATGTTTCATTATCATGAAATAAAGCATCTAGGTACATATAAGAGTAAAATTTTAAAACAAATATGTCTAATCACACACAATGATTCGTTATCATGAAATAAAGCATCTAGACAAAATGGAGTGTAAAATTTCAAAACAAATGTTTCTGATCACACTAAATGATCTAATATCATGAAATAAAGCATCTAGATGAAATTGAACGTAAAATTTTAAAACAAATGTTTCCAATCACATTGAATGATCCATTATCATGAAATAAAACATCTAGACGAAACTGCGCATAAAATTTTCAAACGAATGTTTTCGATCACACTCAATCATCAATTATTATGAAATAAAGCATATGGACGAAACTGATCGTAAAATTTCAAGACAAATGTTTTCGATCACACTCAATGATCCATTATCATGAAATACAATTAGAGGATGAATCCTCACAAACTTGAAACTTCAATATCTTGAAATACAAACATGATCTTGAGCTAAAATCTACCAAGAATGCTTATTTTACATTGTGTGTGATCAGAAACATTTGTTTTAAGATTTGACATTTAGTTTCATCTTGGTGCAGGAGCATGCAGAGGTGTAAGGGCAATCTTACATCACCCAAAAATAATGTTGATCCAAAATCGATGTGTTTGTTTACACTTCTTTTCAAGATTTGTGTTTTTGGGTACCCATTTTCTTGAATAATGATTTAGAACATTCAAAGTTTCCAACGAGCTAAGGATATCAAAACCTACTATTTTTAGTAAGTCTTATTGGAGAAATGGTTGAGCCCAAAAGTTTCCCCAGAGCTTCAGAATATTAAAATAAGCATTCTTGGTAGATTTCAGCACAACATCGCGTCTGGATTTACAGATATTGAAGTTTTGAGTTTGTGAGGATTCATCCTCTGATTTTATTTCATGATAATGGATCATTAAGTGTGATTGGAAACATTTGTCTTGAAATTTTATGATCAGTTTCATCCATATGCTTTATTTCATGACAATTGATGATTGAGCATGATCAGAAACATTCGTTTGAAAATTTTATGCTCAGTTTCGTCTAGATGCTTTATTCATGATAATGCATCATTCAACGTCATATGAAACGTTTGTTTTAAAATTTTACGCTCAGTTTCATCTAGATGCTTTATTTCATGATATTGGATCATTCAGTGTGATCAGAAACATTTCTTTTGAAATTTTACACTTAGTTTTGTCTAGATGGTTTATTTCATGATAATGAATTATTGCATGTGATCAGAAACATTTGTTTTAAAATTTTACTCTTAGATGCACCTAGATGCTTTATTTCATGATAACGAATCACTGCATGTGATCAGAAACATTTGTTTTAAAATTTTATGCTTAGATGCACCTAGATGTTTTATTTCGTGATAATGAGACATTGTGTGTGATTGGAAACATTTGTTTTAAGATTTTATGCTCGGTTTCATCAACATGCTTTATTTCATGATAATGGATCATTCAACATGATTGGAAACAATTGTTATAAAGTTTTACGCTCAGTTTTATCTAGATGCTTTATTTCATGATAATAGATCATTGAGCACGATCGGAAGCATTTGTTTTAAGATTTGACGCTTAGTTTCATCTTGGTATAGAAGCATCCAGAGCTGTAAGGGCAATCTTGCATCACCCAAAAACAATGTTGATTCTAAATCGATGTATTTTTTTTACTTCTTTTCAAGATTTGTGTTTTTTGATACCCATTTGCTTGAATAATGATTCAGAACCTTCAAAGTTTCAAACAGGTTAAGGATACCAGAACTTACTATTTTTAAAAAGTCTTATCAGAGAAGCAGTTGAGCCCAAAATTTTCCCCAAAGCTTAGAATAGTAAAATAAGCATTCTTTGTAGATTTCAACAGTCAAGATTGCGTCTAGATTTCAAGATATTGAAGCTTCAAGTTTGTGAGGATTCATCCTTTGATTGTATTCCATGATAATGGATCATTGAGTGTGATCAGAAACATTTGTCTTGAAATTTTACAACCAATTTCGTCCATATGCTTTATTTCATGACAATTGATGATTGAGCATGATCGGAAACATTCGTTTGAAAATTTTACTCTCAGTTTTGTCTAGATGCTTTATTTCATGAAAATGGATCATTCAACCTGATGGAAAACAATTTGTTTTAAGATTCTATGCTCAGTTTCATCTAGATGCTTTATTTCATGATATTGGATCATTTAGTGTGATGAGAAACATTTGTTTTGAAATTTTATACTCAGTTTTACTAGATGCTTTATTTCATGATAACGAATCATTACCTATGATCAGAAACATTTGTTTTAAAATTTTACGCTTAGATGCCCCTAGATGCTTTATGTCGTGATAATGAAACATTGTGTGTGATCGAAAATGTTTGTTTTAAGATTTTAAGCTCAGTTTCATCTAGATGCTTTATTTCATGATAATGGATCATTCAGCATGATTGGAAACAATTGTTATAAAGTTTTATGCTCAGTTTCGTCTAGATGCTTTATTTCATGATAATAGATCATTGAGCACGATCAGAAGCATTTGTTTTAAGATTTGACACTTAGTTTCATCTTGGTGCAGGAGCATCCAGAGGTGTAAGGGCAATCTTGCATCACCCAAAAATAATGTTGATTCAAAATCGATGTGTTTGTTTTCATGTCTTTTCAAGATTTATGTTTTTGGATATCCATATACTTGAATAATGATTCAGAACCTTCAAAGTTTCCAACGGGCTAAGGATACCAAAACTTACTATTTTTAGTAAGTCTTATTAGAGAAGTGGTTGAGCCCAAGATTTTTTCCAGAGCTTCGGAATAGTAAAATAAGCATTCTTGGTAGATTTCAGCTCAAAATCACATCTAGATTTAAATATATTGAAGTTTCAAGTTTGTGAGGATTCATCCTCTAATTGTATTTCATGATAATGGATCATTGAGTGTGATCAGAAACATTTGTCTTGAAATTTTATGATCAGTTTCATCCATATGCTTTATTTCATGACAATTGATGATTGAGCGTGATCGGAAACATTCGTTTGAGAATTTTTTGCTCAGTTTTGTCTAGATGCTTTATTTCATGATAATGAATCATTCAACGTGATCAGAAACATTTGTTTTAAAATTTTATGCTCAGTTTCATCTAGATGCTCTATTCCAAGATATTGGATCATTCAGTGTGATCAGAAACATTTATTTTAAAATTTTACACTCAATTTTGTCTAGATGCTTTATTTCATGATAACGAATCATTGTGTGTGATTAGAAACATTTGTTTTAAATATTTACGCTTACATGCACCTAGATGCTTTATTTCACGATAATGAAACATTGTGTGCACGATCAGAAACATTTTTTTAAGATTTTATGCTTGGTGTCATCTAGATACTTTATTTCATGATAATGGATCATTCAGCATGATTGGAAATAATTGTTATAAAGTTTGTCACTTTGTTTTGCCTGGATGCTTTATTTCATGATAATAGATCATTGAGCACGATCAGAAGCATTTGTTTTAAGATTTGACACTTAGTTTCATCTTGGTGTAGGAGCATCCAGAGGTATAAGGGCAATCTTGCATCACCCAAAATCGATGTATTTGTATTCACTTCTTTTCAAGATTTGTGTTTTTGGATACCCATTTGCTTGAAAAATGATTCAGAACCTTCAAATTTCCCAATAGGCTAAGGAAACAAGAACTTACTATTTTTAGTAAGTCTTATCAAAGAAGCGGTTGAGTCTGAAATTTTCCCTAGAGCTTCGAAATAGTAAAATAAGCATTCTTTGTAGATTTTAGCTCAAGATCCCATCTAGATTTCAAGATATTGAAGTTTCAAGTTTGTGAAGATTCATCCTCTGATTTTATTTCATGATAATGGATCATTGAGTGTGATCAGAAGCATTTGTCTTGAAATTTTATGATTGGTTTCATCCATATGCTTTATTTCATGACAATTGATGATTAAGCGTGATCGAAAACATTTCTTTGAAAATTTTCTGCTCAATTTTGTCTAGATGCTTTATTTCATGATAATGGATCATTTAATGTGATTAGAAACATTTGTTTTAAAATTTTATGCTCAGTTTCCTCTAGATGCTTTATTTCATGATATTGGATCATTCAGTGTGATCAGAAACATTTGTTTTAAAAATTTACACTCAGTTTCGTCTAGATGTTGTATTTCCTAATAACGAATCATTGCGTGTGATCAGAAACATTTGTTTTAAAATTTTACGCTTAGATGCGCCTAGATGCTTTATTTCCTAATAATGAAACATTGTGTGTGATCGAAAACTTTTGCTTTAAGATTTTATGCTTGTTTTCATCTAGATGCTTTATTTCATGATAATAGATCATTCAGCATGATTGGAAACAATTGTTATAAAGTTTTACACTTAGTTTCATATGGATGCTTTATTTCATGATAATAGATCATTCAACACGATTGTAAGCATTTGTTTTAAGATTTGACGCTTAGTTTCATCTTGGTGCAGAAGCATCCAGAGGTGTAAGGGCAATCTTGCATCACCCAAAAATAATGTTGATTCAAAATTGATGTGTTTGTTTTCACTTCTTTTCAATATTTATGTTTTTAGATACCCATTTGCTTGAATAATGATTTAGAACCTTCAAAGTTTCCAACGGGCTAAGAATAACAAAACTTACTATTTTTAGTAAGTCTTATCAGAGAAGCAGTTGAGCCCGAAATTTTTCCCAGAGCTTCAGAATAGTAAAATAAGCATTCTTAGTAGATTTCAGCTCAAGATCGAATGTGGATTTCAACATATTAAAATTGCAAGTTTGTGAGGATTCATCCTCTGATTGTATTTCATGATAATGGATCATTGAGTGTGATCAGAAACATTTGTCTTGAAATTTTATTATCAGATTCATTGATATGCTTTATTTCATGACAATTGATGATTGAGCATGATGGGAAACATTCATTTGAATATTTTATGTTCAATTTTGTCTAGATGCTTTATTTCATGATAATGGATCATTCAATGTGATTGGAAACATTTGTTTTAAAATTTTACACTCAGTTTCATCTAGATGCTTTATTTCATGATATTGTATCAGTCAGTGTGATGAGAAACATTTGTTTTGAAATTTTACACTCAATTTCGTGTAGAGGCTTTATTTCATGATAACGAATCATTGTGTGTGATCAGAAACATTTGTTTTAAAATTTTACGCTTAGATGCACCTAGATGCTCTATTTTGTGATAATGAAACATTGTGTGTGATCGAAAATATTTGTTTTAAGATTTTATACTCGGTTTTATCTAGATGCTTTATTTCATGACAATGGATCATTCAACATGATTGGAAACAATTGTTATTAAGTTTTTCGCTCAGTTTCATCTGGATGCATTATTTTATGATAATAGATCATTGAGCACAATCGGAAGCATTTGCTTTAAGATTTGACGCTTAGTTTCATCTTGGTGTAGGAGCATCCAGAGGTGTAAGGGTAATCTTGCATCACCCAAAAATAATGTTGATTCAAAATTGATGTGTTTATTTTCACTAATTTTTAAGATTTGTGTTTTTGGATACCCATTTGCTTGAATAATGATTTAGAAACTTCAAAGCTTCCAACGGGCTAAGAATAATAGAACTTACTATTTTTAGTAAGTCTTATCGGAGAAGCAGTTGAGCCTGATATTTTCCCTAGAGCTTCAGAATAGTAAAATAAACATTCTTAGTAGATTTCAGCTCAAGATTGCGTCCGGATTTCAAGATTTTGAAGTTTCAAGTTTGTGAGGATTCATCCTCTTATTGTATTTCATGATAATAGATCATTGAGTGTGATCGAAAACATTTGTCTTGAAATTTTACGATCAATTTCGTCCATATGCTTTATTTCATGACAATTGATGGTTGAGCGTGATCGGAAACATTCGTTTGAAAATTTTACGCTTAGTTTCGTCTAGATGCTTTATTTCATGATAATGGATCATTCAATGTGATTGGAAACATTTGTTTTAAAATTTTACACTCAGTTTCATCTAGATGCTTTATTTCATGATAATGGATCATTCAACATGATTATCTTGCATCACCTAAAAACAATGTTGATTCAAAATTGATGTGTTTGTTTTCACTTTTTTCCAAGATTTCTATTTTTGGATACCCATTTTCATGAATAATGATTCAGAACCTTCAAAGTTTCCAATGGGCTAAGGATACCAGAACTTACTATTTTTAGTAAGTCTTATTGGAGAAGCGGTTGAGCCCAAAATTTTTTCCAAAGCTTAGGAATAGTAAAATAAGCATTCTTGGTAGATTTTAGCTCAAGATCTCCTCTGGATTTCAAGATATTGAAGTTTCAAGTTTGTGAGGATTCATTCTTTGATTTTATTTCATGATAATGGATCATTTAGTGTGATCGGAAACATTTGTCTTGAAATTTTTTGATTAGTTTCATCCATATGTTTTATTTCATGACAATTGATGATTGAGCGTGATCGGAAACATTCGTTTGAAAATTTTATGCTCAGTTTCGTCTAGATGCTTTATTTCATGATAATAGATCATTCAACGTGATCTAAAACATTTTTTTTAAAATTTTACAATCAGTTTCATCTAGATGCTTTATTTCATGATATTGGATCATTCAGTGTCATTAGAAACTTTTTTTTTTGAAATTTTACACTCAGTTTTGTCTAGATGCTTTATTTCATGATAACGAATCATTCTGTGTGATCAGTGTTGTCATATTTTGCTTGACCACAAAATATTCTTTTTCCTTCTATCAGAGAAAGCCTAAATAGAAGGGAAAAATCAAATCCTCCAAATACTCATGCTCTGCCTTGCCAAAAATTCCCAAAAATTTTACCTTGAGAATCCTTGTAGAAAACCCAGAAAAACCTAGAAATCTTTTGGCTTCAAGTAATTTCCATCGTAGAGATTTCTCAGTTTTATACTTAGCCATTTTCATGTATGTGATGATGACATCCTCCTTGTTTTAGGGTTTTTTATGTCTTTTGGTCGACTTGTATCTCAGATACATTTTTGTTTGTGTCTTGGTCATGTGCAATATTACTGAACATCAGGTTCTTTGTATGTGTCTTTTGTATGTATATTTGCGTTGTATGTTCGAACATACAAGGGGCAGATACAAGGCAAGGAAACATGCAACAACTTAAGCAATATACAAAGAGCTTTTGTATATCGGGCAATTGTATGTCATATACAATCGCATATACAAGTCAATGTACAAACAAAGATGCAAAGGGAATATACAAGGCAGGATCCAAAGGCAAAATGTGCATCGGGTTTCAATTGTATATGCAAGGGCCATATACAAAGGAGAATGTATATCGACACACATACAAAGTCAATATACAAGGCAGAATATACAAGGGAATGTGGGGTCCACTCTGTATACAAAGGTGATTGTATCTTATATACAAGCCGCATTGTATATGCGATATGCAAAGAAAAGATACAAGGAGGAAGATGCAAAGTTTATACACAAGCAAAGAGATACAAAGCTTGGGGCCCACCAAGTGCACATACAAGGGGCAGGTACAAGTTCAACTGCATGTGTGTATGCAAGGTTTGTATGCATGTTTTCCTTTGTATATTTTGTGTTGTATGTTCGCACATACAAAGGGTCATATACAAAGCGATATACAAAGGTTACATGCATATGCCGAAGTAAGTGGTTGCAATGTACAAGTGATTGTATGCATGTTTTGCTTGTATTTTCGCATTGTACATGCTATATACAAAGGTAATATACATTTCTGACATGCAAGGTCTAGATCCAACTGGAGATCAAATGTAGCAGATAAAATGTTGGAGTCTGCATTGTATGTATACATGCGATTGTATATGCCATATACAATTGTGATATACAAGGCCAACATACAGGGGATTTCGGCGTGACCTCTTGCATCGGTGACTCAATTCATAGTCTTTCCAACGGCTGATAGAAGATGCAATTTTTCAGCGATGGGTCCCAGCTTCAATGCAGCGGTGAATCAGGTGGTGCCACGTGTCAGGGGTGATTCAAATGCCAATTCAAAAGGTAAAGCCCGTGATTGTATAAAGGCATATGCAAAGTGATTTGAATATGCAAAGAGAAAGAAAGCGTGATTGCACCAAGTGAACCTAAAGGCACAGTTGCATTGTATATACAATGGAACATACAAAAGCATATACAAGCGCACAGATGCAAAGCGATATACACAAGCAGTTGACCACAACTTTGACCACGAATATCTTGCGCATCTTGGTGAATTTCTACATGCTGCAAAAGGCAAAAATGCTTGTTTTTGCCTCCTCTTTAATTTGCGGGCTTTTGAGGGGATATTCTCACTTTCAATTTTTTGGATCTGGATTTGCATGTTTTGGCGGCTGGACGTTTCAACGACCATTTTTGGGTAGGATGCAGATATTTTTTGCACTTATGGGTGCAGGTCGACGTTCAGCAACTCACATTGATGACAAGAAATATCTCTCGACCGCCTTGCTTTAGATATTTTATGTATTTGTTATTGAGGATGGATGTTTTGAGCTGCTGACATTCTTATCCCTTGAAATATCTTCCATTTGCCATGTTCTAGATATTTCATGCCATAACTTCTTGCAGTTGGACGTCCCTTCAGACATAGATATTTTCCTGTTACAGCTCATGGAGCAAATTTTTGTAACCGACTTAGGGCAATTCGTAAATGCTATATAAGCAGTAGGATGAGATGTAAATAGGGCTCGAAATCTTTTAGTATTTAGTCTTTTCTGTTTCCAAATAGAGCTTTCTGCTACTGTAACTATGCCTTCTTATTGAATATTTGTAAGTTATTTTACCTCTTTTACTGAGTTTTAGTTTAGTGTGGATCTGCATATGATTGTCTGTGAACATATTGTTCCTTTCAACCATCTTGTTGTTGATAACTGAGAGGGGGGGGGGTGAATCAGTTATCCTAATTATTTCCCTTAATGAACTTTCCTCTTAATTGAAGCAGCATAAAATCAAACACAAAACATTAACCATGAAGTAAGAAACACATGACACAGTATTTTTGACGTGGAAACCCTGTTAAGGGAGAAAACCACGGGGTGATTAACCCAAGAATTATTCTCTGTTAGAAGAATAGGAAAATACAAAAATGGCACTTGCCAATTAGGGCTCACTGCCCGAGCACACTGCTCACAAGAGGCCCACTGCCTACAAGAAGACACACTGTCTACAAAGTGATGATATTCATAGTCTTGAACTGATTGGAAGCATCTTCATATGCTGGGGTTCAGTTCCGGTTAGGCTCAGTACACTGATCTGCTGCACTTCATCTTTCCTCTGTTCTTTGTTCTGCTATCTTTCACATACCGGATCCTTTTTGCTACCTCTGCTCTTTCTCTGGACTTATTCACATATCTCTCCACATCCACACACCTTTCACAACTAAATCCATCCTCTATATATATCCGCACTAGTAATTTCATCACCTTTCTAGTCGGCATCCGGAACAGTCTAGTTTCTTACAAACTCTCATTCTGTCGGCTGAATCCTTCCTCACCAAGCAATGCGGATCAAGCATATACTTGTAGATATCATTAATCATGTCGGCCAAACATGATTCATGCCTTCACAACCTCTGTCATCAACAGTAACCCATCCGGAAAGTAGTCTGATACTCTGCCAGTCAGTTCTTCCTCTGTTTTCACTGTCTCTCACGAATCCGGTACTCAACCATTCATATCTTTTTCCTTGTCCATCACCGGAGGCTAAATCCTTGGAATATACCACTCAAGGTAGTCCTCTTGACTTCCCCAAATCCGCACTGCACCAAGACACTTCCTCTGAGAGGTCCGGACCAATCTGTCAGACCTTGCCACATGCTCTGTTCTTCTTCACCGGACCACAACATTCTTTATTCTGACTTCCGGTAGAGACATATCATGTCTTGCGGATATGTGGGATGACCTTTGTTGCCATCAATGACAACAACCATGAATCCATATAGTGTCTCTTGCCAACAATCTCCCCCTTTGGCATTGATGGCAACACTTAGTGAAAAATGACTAAGTGTTTTCACTATGCTCCCCCTTTGCTGATGCTCTGTCTTTATATACAATTTCCGGAACTCCCCCTTAGTTGGATTCCTCATTTTTCACTGCTCCTCACTCCCCCTTTGACATCAATGGCAAAGGGTAGGGTCCGCATATCAAAATTTTCAAAAATTTCTTATACTTAGCCGCATATTTACATACTCACATATATTAAAGAATGTCTGCAAAGGATGTCTGTAATTGAATCATTTCGGTAGCCCAACTTTGCTTCATTCTGTCCAAAATTGAAATGTGACCACTTAACAAAAATGCAAACGCTTCTGCCCGCTTGAGATCTGTCGGATCTTTTGTTTGGGCGGTGGTCCTAGCATCACTGATGGCCTCATGCATGGTT
The DNA here is from genome assembly GCA_027924645.1 of Cunninghamia lanceolata. Classification (NCBI taxonomy): domain Eukaryota; kingdom Viridiplantae; phylum Streptophyta; class Pinopsida; order Cupressales; family Cupressaceae; genus Cunninghamia; species Cunninghamia lanceolata. The sequence goes on along the minus strand of BSBN01000339.1, from coordinate 26,400,456 downwards.
TCCAACTTAGGGATTATAATCCTTCTAAGTTCTCCCATCCGGTTGGTGATGTTCTTCCTTTCCTTCTCAAGATTCTTTATTTCGTTCAAGACTGCAATAGTCTGACATTCTTGATTTATTATAGAGGAAGAGAGAGGATCAAAACTTTGAGATAAGCTTTGTAGCTTATCCTGTTCCTCTTTTATTTTCTTGTCAAATGCTGCTGTTGCCTTTGACCAGGATATACAAAATTTATAGATATCACCGCCATCCTTAAGAGCATTCTCTAAGCTCCTTATTCCAATGCTTACAATCTTCTTATCCTTAGAGATTAATTCTAATATCTCTGAAAATCTCTTATCCAAAAATTCCTTCCGGACCTTTTCTTCAGCTGATTTTTCTAAAGAATCAAAATGTGTATCAACACTGCTGACTAAGGTTTTTAGATTACCGGAAGTGGAGGCTGTCGGATCTATCTGGATTGATGGCATGATCTTTACAAGTATTCCGGAAGCAGCCTCTATCAACTCACAGTCTTCCATATGAGACTTCAGGAGCTTTTCATTTGCCTTGGCATTTGCAAATGAAGCTATCTTCATTGTTTGTACCGGAGAGAGAGAGTCAAAATCAAATGGACCTTTGAGAAGCTCCGGTTCATCAATCTCTAGAGTTTCTTTACTCAAAAATTGTTGAACAGTTTGTGCAGTGTCTCTTGCCGGAGACAGATGTTTCTTTTCTTCTGCAGTCTTAGAACTGTCAACCTCTTTGTCTTTCACCACTGCTTCCTTCTCCTGTAGTTGCTCTTCTTCTTTGGATCCGGAGACTGTAGGGGAAACCGGAGGAGAGATGCTAACTTGTTCATGGGCCACTTCTTCTTGAGCAGAGGGTCCCAAGTCCTCACTTGTCTGTTCAGGGCTCACTTCTTCCGGAACAGAAGATTCCAAATCAGCAGCTGTTTCTGCACCTAAGTCCTCTACAACAGGAAGATTGAACCTTTTGAAGGCCTTCCGGAGGATCTCTTCTGTTTCTTGGGCCACTTTGTCAGTCTCACCAAGCATGAGTTGATTCATCCTGGCTTTGCTTCTGAACTCATCTTTACAGTCCTTGAAGATAATGTTCATTGTCTTGGGATCAATTTGAGGATATAGCTGAATAGCTATCTGCTCCCGGATCTCAAGATCTTTGGCATGAGCATTATTCTTTCTTACTTCCATTTCCTTCTCTAGGCTTTTAGGAATGAGAGATATGATCTCAATGAAAGCCTTATTGTATATGTTCAAATATTTAACTGTGGCTTCCTGCAGAGTCTTTTGGTCTGCCTCACTGAAGTCATCATAGGATTCAGTCATTGGTTGAAGGTTTCCATCCACCGTGACCGACTTGATTATGCTCTCTAGTGACAGAGTGGGCTTTTCAACTGTTACCTCTGCCATTTCCTCCTTGTCTTGGCCTGTGGAGGGCTTACCGGATCCTTTCTTTTTCTGTTTCTTTACTTCTCTTACTCCCTCATCTGATTCTGTTTCCTCTTCATCCTTTTGGCTTCCATAGGCCCTTGTGGCTTTTGCCTTTGATCTCTTACCGGATGCCTGGACTTCCGGTTTAGAACTTTTGGTTGAGGGAGGTGCAGATCTCTTTGTTGATCTGGTCCGGGTGGGAGCTCCAACCGGAGCACTTTCTTTGCTTTTCTCTTCTTCCTCGGCCTTCCTCCTCTTTTCCCGGCTGGCATCAAGTGCCTCCTTTGAGATTCCAAGACCTTGAGCAATGTGCTCTACTTCTTTTCTCACTTTTCTTTTGATCTCAGGTTCCCTGAGTTCTACATGTAACTTTATACTCAGCTCCTCAAAGGTTCCAAACCTTTCTGCCTTAGGATCTTTGGGCTGACTTAGCATGTGTTGAACATGCAGCTCCACTATCTGTTCATCAACTTCATACCCCATGGGCATGATCCAGACAGTCCTTGGCTCCACTGCCTCCATCAGGCACTGATCAGTGTCAACCATAAAGCACACTGAGTCCTTGTATTTCTCAATGAGAGACTGGGGAATTCTCTCTCTTGCTTGCATCATGCTCTGAAAGTTTTTGAAGTATCCCCATAGAGCTGAATTTCTTGCTTTTGCATCCCCAAGTCCATGCAAGTAGTCTCTTATCTGGACTGCAACAGGTTTGTCATTCTGCCATACCCATCCACTTGTTCCGGGTAGCTCATTCATGAAGTAGAAGAATAGACATACAATCAGAGTACCATACTTAAAGGAATTCTTCTTATCCTTCTTGATTTTCTGTATGTTTTCCATTAATTGGCTTAGTAGTAGTTCGCAGAGATCATATTCTGCATTCTTTCTTAACATTTCATAAGCAGTGTATATTGCAGTTCCGGATACAGAATTCTCCCTGCTGGAGTGATAGATCTTGTATCCTATTATCATTGATGCATATTTGATATCCGGATCGGAGATGTCTTCAATGGTCATTGCCCTTTTGTCAAATTTTGATCCGGTGGCCTCAGTTACAATGTTGTTCTTGACAGATTTGAGGATAGGTACTCCTCCGGAAGAGTATAGGCCAGTTACTACTCTAATTGCCTCTTTTGTGATCTTGCAGGGTCTATCTAGCCATAAAAAGTTGTCATGCATCCTGCTCAGTACATACCGGACCCATTCATCCTCTTCAAAACAGGGGAAATGAATAAATTGCTCAAATTGTTTCTTCTGAATATCCTTATACTCTGGTTTAAGCTCAAAGGCATTGTCAATCAGCTGCTTGTGATAGAGGTCTCTTAATTTGAAATCCCCAAATTCCTCAATGTTTGCATGTATGTAAACCCTAATGTCTTCGGTGTGTAAAACTCCGTGAGGAACACTAGAGAAGGCTCCTAGTGGGTCAACCTCCAATGATTTGTAGGGATGTTTCTTGAATGAGGGGCGAGGTCTATCGGAGATCTTAACTATGTTTGGAGTAGCCATTTTTCAAAGATTTGCAGTGAGGTAATGAAAAACAGAGAATACCTTATGCGCCTTCGGTTTGCACGGAGTGGTTGGATTGATTTCTTTATCCAATAGCTTCGGCAGGAGATCCTTGGTGTGCTTGAAGAACCTTGTTGCAGAGCTCCACTTTTCGCTTCTTCTCGAGTGCAGAATGAGCAAATGACCTTTGAGAAATCCCTTAAATTGCTCCGCGAACCCTAATACCTGTCTGCAATAAATGCTTCACCTACATCATTCCGGTTTGCCTTGTCTGGATAGCTTGGAGTATCCCGGATTAGTCCTGATCTATGGATATCATCCGGATCTATCAATCATGAATAAATCGAGGTGGCATATTACAAGATCATCTCAAACACTCTGTCCAATCTGCAGAACAAGATAGTGTATTTCCGGATCTTTCCGGACCTTTTTGTAATCCTTTATCATACCGGAGCATTTCCCTGAACAGGTCTTATTTGATCGATCATAGCTTCTTCATAACTCCATGCGGACCTCTGAAAACTTGACTGAAGTATCTCAAGACTCATATTTACAAACCCTTTGATCCGCATCTTGTGCAACATCCGGCACCACTTGTTTGACTGGGGGAACAAGATTTTCTTTGAGTCTCCCCCTGAGCCAGAGCTCACTTTTAATTTCCGGAAGAAATATCAGCACCAGAGTCTGGTGCGGATCCAACCTCTACATTCTCTAAACTTTTCTTCACCCAAATCTTGCTCATCTGATTCCTAACCTCATCCGCATTCATCTTTTGTTTACCCTTGTCTTGATTCTGATTATACACCGGACCTCTTTTGTCCTGATTCTTGTTTCTGCAGACTTTAGCATTATGACCGGACCTATTGCAGATTTGGCAAATAACATTCCTTTGCATATTTGACTGATATCCTCTTGATCTGCATTGATTAGCCCTATGACCTATTCTACTGCATGTGAAGCATCTACCTTTGAATGATTTGTTTACTTGCATAATTCTACATTCATGGGATTTGTGTCCATACCTTTTGCAGTTGAAGCACTGTCCGGAGAAGGATGAATTATTCTGATTCATTCTCATTCTGCACTGATTAGCTTTGTGACCAAAGTGGTTGCAGCTGTGGCAGTATCCATTGAAGGATGGATATCTTTGAGCATTTGGCTGTCTTACCGGAGGTCTTCTAGGCCTGCTCCTTGGATTTTCTGATCCAAGATTCTTCTGACCGGATCCGGAGCTTTCTCCTTTCTCATATCCCAAGCCATACTTGTCATCTGTCCTCTTTTGACTTCCAAGAAGAACTTCAAGTTGAGCAGAACTTATCTTGAATTTCTCTTTATATTCATTTGCTGTTTGAAGGTCTCTTTTGAGAGAGGCAATTTGATCCTCAAGTTTTCCTTCATTATCTTTGGCATCTTCAAGATCAGATTCAAGGTGTCTGATAATCCTGTCCATCTGGTGGCATTCTTCTGATTTTTCTTTAAGAGATTGTCTTAGATTGTCTTCAGCCTTTCTTTTTTCTTCAATCTCTTGAGTAAACTTTATAGTTCCTGATTCCATTTCATGTCTTAACATAATGACTTCTTTTGATAACTTTTCACATAACTTGGTTTGCTCAGTCAATTCCTCATTTGTATTGCTTTCTTCACTTTGTCTTGCCAACTGTTGAAGCAGCTCCTTTCTCTTTTTCATAGAGAGACTTAATTTGTCTTTTAATTCTCTCATGAATTCATCAGCCTGTTTGAGTCTTTCCTTTAATTCACTGACGTCAGAATTTGACTGTTCAAGATCCTCAAGGGCAGTCTTGAGTTGCTCCCTTAAACCATATGCATCCATTTGAAATCCCAGATCTTCCTCAAGCTGTTAGGCTCTATTAGGAGGAACTTAGCTCTGATACCAATTGTTGATAACTGAGAGGGGGGGGTGAATCAGTTATCCTAATTATTTCCCTTAATGAACTTTCCTCTTAATTGAAGCAGCATAAAATCAAACACAAAACATTAACCATGAAGTAAGAAACACATGACACAGTATTTTTGACGTGGAAACCCTGTTAAGGGAGAAAACCACGGGGTGATTAACCCAAGAATTATTCTCTATTAGAAGAATAGGAAAATACAAAAATGGCACTTGCCAATTAGGGCTCACTGCCCGAGCACACTGCTCACAAGAGGCCCACTGCCTACAAGAAGACACACTGTCTACAAAGTGATGATATTCATAGTCTTGAACTGATTGGAAGCATCTTCATATGCTGGGGTTCAGTTCCGGTTAGGCTCAGTACACTGATCTGCTGCACTTCATCTTTCCTCTGTTCTTTGTTCTGCTATCTTTCACATACCGGATCCTTTTTGCTACCTCTGCTCTTTCTCTGGACTTATTCGCATATCTCTCCACATCCACACACCTTTCACAACTAAATCCATCCTCTATATATATCCGCACTAGTAATTTCATCACCTTTCTAGTCGGCATCCGGAACAGTCTAGTTTCTTACAAACTCTCATTCTGTCGGCTGAATCCTTCCTCACCAAGCAATGCGGATCAAGCATATACTTGTAGATATCATTAATCATGTCGGCCAAACATGATTCATGCCTTCACAACCTCTGTCATCAACAGTAACCCATCCGGAAAGTAGTCTGATACTCTGCCAGTCAGTTCTTCCTCTGTTTTCACTGTCTCTCACGAATCCGGTACTCAACCATTCATATCTTTTTCCTTGTCCATCACCGGAGGCTAAATCCTTGGAATATACCACTCAAGGTAGTCCTCTTGACTTCCCCAAATCCGCACTGCACCAAGACACTTCCTCTGAGAGGTCCGGACCAATCTGTCAGACCTTGCCACATGCTCTGTTCTTCTTCACCGGACCACAACATTCTTTATTCTGATTTCCGGTAGAGACATATCATGTCTTGCGGATATGTGGGATGACCTTTGTTGCCATCAATGACAACAACCATGAATCCATATAGTGTCTCTTGCCAACACTTGTTTCTCACCTTTACGAGAATCATTTGAATCTGTGTATGTTTGCTTGCTGTATCTGGTTATGTTGTGCATTTTCTCAGTACTGTGAGGGTTCTTTTATTCAACTTGGTGAATCATCCCTTTGTTTTCAAGTTTTTTCTATTTCATCTTTCATTTTAAAGCATTCCTTCTCCCTTTTCCTCTGCAAATTTAGTAGATTTTAGGTGATAACCAGTTAAGAAAGCCAGCCTTCTCTGGAGGTCTAATCTCATTTCGCAAGGTCCCACACCTCGAGATCATTCCCATGTTTCTCTAGATTTCTAAAGTTTTACAACTACAACAAGGGTGCAAATCTGTGAGACAACAATTTTTGGCATGCCCGGTGGGACTCTTTACAATCATATTGTTGGTTTTGATGTGCGGTCAGTGATTATCAGACCTGTAAGAGGTTAAAACTTGCATATCTGGTGACTCTTACTGAGAAAGGACAAGCAGACCAATGCTGCTGTTACATTTTATGAGAAAAATTCAAAGTCAAAGTTCAAATTCATTTGATTACTTGTAGCTGTCTTCGCCTAGAAGGTAGGGTAGAGCTGTGCTAAGGACTCCAGTTTCCAAAAGAATACAATCAACTCCACCAAGTTTTAGGCCAGCAGCACTTGTAGTACTTATACTGGCTGAAGCAAACCCACCTCTAGCTGTCCCAATGGCAATAAATCAACCATTTGTGGCTTTTGATGGGGGCAGCCCGTTGAATTTGATAGTGCACGACAACATACCCATGGCAGCTTTGAAGAGCCTGCCTTATTTCACTAGGGAAGATCAAACTACCCCAATAGAGCATATTAGAGATGTAGCTTCTTTATGTGGAGTTCATCATGTCACCCAAGAAAATGTAGCCATCAGGCTGCTGGCTGCCTCTTTTAAAAGAAATGCATTACAATGGTTCAGGAGTTTACCAGTGCAGCCCATAGGAACCTGGGATGATCTGGGTGATAAATTAAACAAGCAATTTCAAGATAAGTCAGACAACTTGTCATTGGTTGAACAACTGACTACAATAAAAAGAGCTCCCTAGGAGCAAATGAGGGACTTCAACTTCCAGTTCCAGAAGACATGGGACAGAATTCCTGCCATGGTAAGGCCTCCATCAGAGTATGCTTTTCTGTATTTTTTGAAAGCGCTAAATAGTGATATTTCAGTAATGATACAATCATTGGGAGGTACAAGTTTACCTGATGCATATGAAATAGTTATTAGAGCAGAAAATAGCTTGATTCAAGCTGGGAAAATAGCACCTAGACCACTAGTGCCCTTTTTTCCTGAGATTCAAGCTTCAATACCCTTGCCAATCCCATATTTTGCCCCTTTACCTGCTACTATAGCATTGCCAAGTGCTGCCAATTCTGAAACTGTTGCTCCTAGCTCATCACAAGAGTTAAGAGAGATTAAAAATAGCCAACAGAAAATAGAGAACATCTTGCAAAATTTTGGGAATGAGCTAGTAAGCATCAAAAAGTAGCAGTCCCAGAATAAACAGCAAATCAGCAACCCAGCCAAGGGCAAAATCAGCCATACCAGGGCAACAGGCCTCCATATCAAGGCAATTACCAGGGTACCAGGCAGAATGTCAACTAGAGGCCTTTTCAGCCTTACAATTCAGCACCTGTTAATGCAGTCATGGACCTTGTCCCTGTTCAAAATAACCTTGCAGCTGAATATGAATGGTGTTTTCCATGCAATCAACCACACAGTCAGGCAGTTTGCTCAAATGGGGTGATAAATTAGGCTCTGATGGTGCAAAATGTTGCAGTCTCATAGCCAAACACACCTAATGAGGGGGCTGTGCAATAGCAGGAGCAACCTTAGAGAGATTCTGCCTTCATGAATTGGTAGGAAGGCGAATTATGTGGCGTGAATAGAGATGATGCCTCAGTTGCAGCAAATACAAGAGCCAAAAAGAGGGGTTATGAGATAGATCAAGCAACAAACAAAGGAAAAGGACCTGCTAATGCTTCTACATCCCAGATTCCCCATATTTTGCAAAGAAATATTCAAGCAACAGTAAGGGAACAACCTCATTTACAGGTTGATACTATTGCTACAAAGTCACAACAAAAGGTAAATGTCACTCCACCTTTCAATATCATTGAAAACATGAAGAAGATTAATGTGACGATATCTATGTGGGATTCCTTAGCAATCTCAGGTCAAAAGGACATGTTGCAATCTACCTTGTCAGATTTAAAAATGTCAAATGATGCAACTGAGGACCCAACTAGGGCTGTTCTTACCAATTCATCCCAGGACAACAACAAATAGCTAAACAAGAGTGCTAAACCACTTCCATTTTATGTGTCTTTAATAGTTGGAGACAAGATAGTACATAACTGTATGGTGGATAGTGGTGCAAGTAGTTCTGTGATGCCAAAACAGATTGCAGACCAATTAGGATTGAAGTACCAACCCCTGGAGAAAGGTGTGCTTTAGTTAGATGGCACAACTGTTAACACTGTAGGTGTGATAAAAGATCTAACTCTCACCTTACACACTTACCCAAATGTTTCCATTTCCCAGGAGGTATTCATCATAGACTTACCTCCTTATTTTGCCATGTGTTTGTCAAGAGAGTTCACAGCCAAGATAGGAGGATATTTATCCTCGGACTGGTCCCACATGTTTTTCAGGACTAGATATGGCACAAAGGTGACCCTAAAGTCTAAATTGCTTACCCAGTATCACATAGAGCCTTATACACCAAGTGTTGTTAATGCAAATTACATTATTTTTTATGATCCTGAGCTTGTTGTTGCTCAAGAGCTGCAAGCTGAAAGTATACTAGAGGTGCTATTAAAGGAGTGGGCCTCAAAAAATGTTGTAGATGATCCTGAGGGACACATTCAAGAAATTGGTATGGGGGTTTACATACTCCATGAACCTGAAACAGAAATTCCAAACCTTGTAAAGAATGTAGAACAATAGATAGAGCAGCAAGAGGAAGTATGGAAAATGTACTTTGATGGCTCTAGGAACAGGAATGGATCTGGTGGTGGTGCAATGCTTGTGTCTCCACAAGGTGAAAGATATTATTCTGCTTTCTATTTTTCTTTTTCATGCAAAAATAACACTACTGAGTATGATGGATTGATCCAAGGTTTGTAGTGGGCAAGAAAGAGGAAAATTGGTTGTTTATAGGTGTTTGGGGACAGTGAACTTATTGTAAATCAAGTAAGAGGACTGCATGTTACGAAGAATAATACTTTGAAATGCTATAAGCATAGGGTATGGGATATGATTGAAGATTTTGATGCTTTCAATCTAATCTCTATTCCAAGAAATCAGAATTATCATGCAGATAGGTGAGCTGTGGTTGGGGCTCAGTTTGATATCCCCAGTGATATTCAAAGAGAAAAGGTGCAGCCTCATGTGAAAATAGTTGATAGGCCTTCTATCCCTAATAATAACATTTATTGGTAGGTTTTTGAGAGTGATGAGCAAATCTTGTGTTTCCTGTTAGAAGAAGATGAGTTTTCTATGATGAATCAGGATAAACTCAAACAACAATATGGCAATTATCAAGTTGTTCAGTTAAGGACAAACAAGCTGCCCAAGGGATTGGTAACCTTGGAATCTATTTTTAGTACTAATGATCAGCTAAAAAGGAATAAAACCAGCATGCATGTCAAAGAGGAACATTACGAGGAGCTGAAAATTTTCAAAGGTAAGCTTCTCAAAATTGGTAAAATCTGTTCACCTGAGGATAGGAGAGCTTTTATTGCTCTTTGTCAAGAGTTTGAAGATGTGTTTACTTGGGATTATTCAGACCCAAAGGGGTTTGACCCTCATATTGCCCAGCATACCATAGAGTTAGAACTAGGTACAAAACCTATGAGGTAGAAACAAAGGCCTTTAAATCCAAAACTTGAGCCTCTGATGATTAAAGAGTTAACCAAGATGATCGAGGGAAAGATCATTTTCTCGATCAAGCATACTTCTTGGGTCTCCAACCTTGTCCCTGTGAGAAAAAAGAATGGAGAGATTAGGCTGTGTGTTGACTTTAGAGACCTTAATAGAGCCTCCCTGAAGGATCACTACCCGTTGCCCTCAATGGAGCAAATTATGTAAGTAGTGGCTGGTTCAGAAAGATTCTCCTTACTTGATGGATTTTCCGGCTATAATCAAGTGTTAGTCAAGGAGGAGGATCAGTTAAAAACTGCTTTTACCACTAAATGGGGCACTATGGCCTACAAAAGGATGCCTTTTGGTTTGTCAAATGCTGGCTCTACTTTTCAAAGAGCTATGGATATGGCTTTTAAGGGTCTGCTGTATAAATTGGTACTGGTGTACCTTGATGACATTACAGTTTTCTCTAAAGATGCAGCTGAACACTTATCCCACTTGAGGCAAGTATTCGAGAGATGTAGAGAGTTTGGGATATCTCTCAATCCCAAGAAATGCATTTTTGTTGTGCATGAAGGCAAGCTTTTGGGGCACATTGTGTCAAAGGAGGGCATTACCATTGATGCAGAAAGGGTAAGAGCTATTCTAGAGCTGCCTTTACCTACTCACAAGAAGGGACTGCAAAGTTTTATTGGCAGAATTAATTTCCTGCGAAGATTTATACCTAACATTACAAATCTATTGAAGCCTTTGACCTCTATGTTAAAGAAAAATACAGTTTTTAGTTGGACAAAAGAGGCCAAACTCAGCTTTGAGTCCATAAAAGAAGCATTATTGGCTGCACCAACTCTGGTAAATCCTAATTTCTTGAAATATTTTATCTTGTATGCTTATGGTGGTCTAGATATAATCTCTGTGATTCTAGTACAACAACAGAGTGACGGCTTTGAATAGCCAATCGCTTTCTTTAGTCAAGGGCTGGAGAAGTATGAGCAGAGGTATAGCTTCGTTGAAAAACATGTCCTTGCAGTGGTAAGGATTCTCAAGAAGTTCAGGCATCTTATTTCTAATAATAAGATACATTTGATGGTTGCTCACCCTAGTGTGAAAGAGTTCCTGTTAGGTATGGATGTAAATGAGAAAAGGGCTGGTTGGATCTCCAAAGTCATGGAATATGACGTGGATATCAAGATAACCAAGCTTGTCAGAGGCAGTGGACTCAGTGAATAGCTTGCTACCAGTTCTGAGAACAAAATAGAAAAAGAAGAGGAGGTGCTTCTAACCATTGAAGATGCACATCAAGATGATACAGCAGTAATGGGCACAAGTTGGGTTAATAACATGACTCTATTTTTGCAAACCGGTGAATGTCCAGCAGGTCTAGATAGAACCAAAAGAAGATATTTTAGACTGCAGTCCATTCCATATGTTTTAATAAATGGCATCCTTTTTAGAAAAGAATTTAATGGTGTGTTGTTAAGGTGCATTGATAATGGTCAGACTGACAAAGTGCTGCATGAGTTTCATGATGGAACAGCAAGGGGTCATTTTTCCCCAAGGACTACTGCTTGGAAAATAATGAGAGCTGGATATTACTGGCCTAGCTTATTCAAGGATGCCCATGCATGGGCTAGAAAATGTGTAAAATGTGCCATTTTTGCAGGCAAAGAAAGGCTGCCAGCTTTATCTCTACAGCCAATTCAAGTAGAGCAGCCCTTCATGAGATGGGGGATTGATTTTATAGGTCCCATTAACCCACTATCAAGTGCAGGACACAGGTGGATACTTACAGCAATAGACTATTTCACAAGGTGTACTGAAGTAGTGGCTCTGAAGGAATCCAATGAGAATGTTGTTTTGAATTTTTATCATGATTTGGTATCCAGATTTGGAGTGCCTGAGTCAATTATCTCAGACAATGCTTTAGCCTTTGTTGGATTGAAAATAACTAATTGGGCTGTGAAGAATGGAATCTATTTAAACACTTCATCAAATTATTACCCATGGGTTAATGGTTTGGTTGAATCCACAAATACAAATCTCATAAGGATTATCAAAAGATTAATGGAGGATAACCAGAGGACCTGGCACACCAATCTGAAATCTGCCTTAAATGGGCAGATAGAATAACTCCCAAGAGGTCTATTGGGAACTCCCCATTTATGTTAGTTTATGGAAAAGAGGTAAGATTGCCTATGTTTGTGGAGCTACCAACACTTGATATCATGAATCAGCTAGAGATGTTTGAAGAAGAAGACCCCATGGCTATCAGATATGCTCAACTTATGGAGCTTGAAGAGATCAGAGATAAAGCTATGAAAACTATGGAGTATCATTAGCTTCAAACAAAATGAAATTTTCATAAGAAGGCCACTCCCAGAATCTTTAGGGAGGGTGATATGGTACTCAAATGGGATGAGTTGAGAAGCAGGCCAGGGAAGCACTCCAAGTTTGACAGCATGTGGAGTGACCCGTTTATCATTACTGAATACAAGAAGCACAATGCATTTCAGTTATCAAACATGGATGGAGAAATTTTGCCTATCCCAGTTAATGGGATACACTTGAAGAGATGTTTTGAGGTATGAGTTGCCTTGTAAATTAGTAGATTAGGTTTCTTGCTTTCAATAAGTGCTGTTGCACAATAGTTAAGATCCCTTTTGTTTTCCCTAAGTGTTGTCTAGCACAGTTAGAGGAGTTGCTTTCAACATTTTTTTTAGTTTTAGATTTCCAAGTGTTCTTCATTGCCAATATATTGAGTTACTAAGGTCAGGATTTTTTGTCAAAGGTATATTTTGAGTCTCTGTGTGACTCCATGCCCAATGGATGCATAAGGCCACTGACTAATTTGTTTAGCAGGCAAACACCCCTAAGAGGTCACCAAAGTTGTCATATTTTTGCTTGACCACAAAATATTTTTTTTCCTTCTATCAGAGAAAGCCTAAATAGAAGGGGAAAAAGGGTCAAATCCTCCAAATACTCATGCTCTGCCTTGCCAAAAATTCTCAAACATTTCACCTTGAGAATCGTTACAGAAAACCCAAAAAAACCTAGAAATATTTTAGCTTCAAGTAATTTCCATCCAGAGATTTCTCAGTTTTATACTTAGCCATCTTCATGTATGTGATGACAACGTCATCCTTGTTTTAGGGTTTTTTCTGTCTTTTTGTCGACTTGTATCTCAGATACATTTTTCTTTGTGTCTTGGTCATGTGCAATATTATTGAACATCAGGTTCTTTGTATGCGTCCTTTGTTTGTACATTCATGTTGTATGTTCGAACATACAAGGGGCAGATATAAGGCAATGTACAAGGAAACATGCAACAACCTAAGCAATATAAAAAGAGCTTTTGTATATCGGGCGATTGTATGTCATATACAATAGCATATACAAGTCAATGTGCAAACAAAGATGCAAAGGGAATATACAAGGCGGGATCCAAAGGCAAAATGTGCATCGGGTTTCAATTGTATATGCAAGGGCCATATACAAAGGAGAATGTATATCGACGCACAAAGTCAATATACAAGGTAGAATATACAAGGGAATGTGGGGTCCACTCTATACACAAAGGCAATTGTATCTTATATATAAGCCGCGTTGTATATGCGATATGCAAAAAAAAGATACAAGGAGGAAGATGCAAAGTTTATACACAAGCAAAGAGATACAAAGCCTGGGGCCCACCAAGTGCACATACAAGGGGCAGGTACAAGTTCAAATGCTTGTTTGTATGCATGTTTTCCTTTGTATATTTTGCATTGTATGTTCACACATATAAAGGGTCATATACAAAGCGATATACAAAGGTTACATGCATATGCCGAAGTAAGTGGTTGCAATGTACAAGTGATTGTATGCATGTTTTGCTTATATTTTCGCATTGTACATGTGATATTCAAAGGTAATATACATTTCTGACATGCAAAGTCTGGATCTGACTAGAGATCAAATGCAGCAGATAAAATGTTGGAGTCTGCATTGTATGTATACATGCGATTGTATATGCGATATACAAGGCCAACATATAGGGGATTTCGGCGTGACCTCTTGCATCGGCAACTCAGTTCATAGTCTTTTCGACAGCTGATAGAAGATGTAGTTTTTCAGTGATGGGTCCCAGCTTCAATGCGGCGGCAAATCAGGTGGTGCCATGTGTTAGTGGCAATTCAAAGGCCGATTCAAAAGGTAAAGCCTGCGATTGTATAAAGGCATATGCAAAGTGATTTGAATATGCAAAGAGAAAGAAAGCGTGATTGCACCAAGTGAACCTAAAGGCACAGTTGCATTGTATATACAATGAAACATACAAAAGCATATACAAGCGCACAGATGCAGATCAATATACACAGCCAGTTGACCGCAACTTTGACCGTGAATATCTTGCGCATCCTGGCAAATTTATACATGCTGCAAAAGGCAAAAATGCTTGTTTTTGCCTCCTCTTTCAATTGAGGGAGATATTCTCACTTTCAATTTTTTGGATCTGGATTAGTATGTTTTGGCGACTAGACGTTTCAGCAACCATTTTTGGGCAGGATGCAGATATTTGTTGCACTTATGGGTGCAGGTCGACGTTCAACAGCTCGCATTGATGACCAGAAATATCTCCAGACCGCCTTGCTTCAGATATTTTATGTATTCGTTGTTGAGGATGGATGTTTTGAGCTGCTGACATTCTTATCCCTAGAAATATCTTCCATCTGCCCTATTCCAGATATTTCATGCCATAACTTCTTGCAGTTGGACGTCCCTTCAGACATAGATATTTTCCTGTTATAGCTCATGGAGCGAATTTTTGTAACCAACTTAGGGCAATTTTTAAATGCTATATAAGTAGCAGGATGAGATGTAAATAGGGTTAGAAATTTTTTAGTATTCAGTCTTTTATGTTTCCAAACAGAGCTTTCTGCTATTGTAACTATGCCTTCTTATTGAATATTTGCAAGTTATTTTACCTCTTTTACTGAGTTTTAGTTTAGTGTGGATCTGCATATGATTGTTTGTGAACATATTGTTCCTCTCAACCATCTTGTTTCTCACCTCTGCTAGAATCATTTGAATATGTGTATGTCTACTTGTTGTATCTGGTTATGTTCTGCATTTTCTCAGTACTATTATGATTCTTTTATTCAACTTGGTGAATCACCCCTTTATTTTCAAGTTTTTTTGTTTCATCTTTCAATTTAAAGCATTCCTTCTCCCTTTTCCTCTGCAAATTCAGTAGATTTTAGGTGATAACCAGTTAAGGAAGACGGCCTTCTCCAGAGGTCTAATCTCATTTCGCAAGGTCCCACACTTCGAGATCATTCCCATGTTTCTCTAGATTGCTAAAGTTTTACAACTGCAGCAAGGGTGCAAATCTGTGAGACAACAATCAGAAACATTTGTTTTAACATTTTACACTTAGATGCACCTAGATGCTTTATTTCGTGATAATGAAACATTATGTGTGATCAGAAACATTTGTTTTAAGATTTTATGCTCAGTTTCATCTAGATACTTTATTTCATGATAATGGATCATTCAGCATGATTGGAAACAATTGTTATAAAGTTTTACACTTAGTTTCGTCTGGATGCTTTATTTCAGGATAATAGATCATTGAGCACAATTGGAAGCATTTGTTTTAAGATTTGACGCTTAGTTTCATCTTGGTGTAGGAGCATCCAGAGGTGTAAGGGCAATCTTGCATCACCCAAAAACAATGTTGATTCAAAATTGATGTGTTTGTTTTCACTTCTTTTCAAGATTTGTGTTTTTGGATACCTATTTGCTTAAATAATGATTCAGAACTTTCAAAGTTTCTAATGGGGTAAGGATACCAGTACTTATTATTTTTAGTAAGTCTTATCGGAGAAGCAGTTGAGCCTAAAATTTTCCCCAGAGCTTCAGAATAGTAAAATAAGCATTCTTGGTAGATTTCAGCTCAAGATCGCGTGTGGATTTCAAGATATTGAAGTTTCAAGTTTGTGAGGAATCATCATCTAATTGTATATCATGATAATGGATCATTAAGTGTGATCGGAAACATTTGTATTGAAATTTTATAATCAGTTTTGTCCATATGCTTTATTTCATGACAATTGATGATTGAGCATGATCGGAAACATTCGTTTGAAAATTTTAAGCTTAGTTTCATCTAGATGCATTATTTCAAGATAATGGATCATTCAACGTGATCAAAAACATTTATTTTAAAATTTTATACTCAGTTTCATCTAGATGTTTTATTTCATGATATTGGATCATTTAGTGTGATCAGAAAAATTTGTTTTGAAATTTTACACCCAGTTTCCCCTAAATGCTTTATTTCATGATAATGAATCATTACGTGTGATCAACAACATTTGTTTTAAAATTTTATGCTTACATGTGCCTAGATGCTTTATTTCATGATAATGAAAGATTCTGTGTGATCAGAAACTTTTGTTTTAAGATTTTATGCTAGGTTTCTTCTAGATGCTTTATTTCATGATAATAGTAAAATAAGCATTCTTGGTAGATTTCAGCTCAAGATCACATTTGGATTTCAAGATATTAATGTTTCAAGTTTGTGAGGATTCATCCTCTGATTTAATTTCATGATAATGGATCATTGAGTGTGATCGAAAGCATTTGTCTTGAAATTTTATAATCAGTTTCGTCCATATGCTTTATTTCATGACAATTGATGATTTAGAATGATTGGAAACATTCGTTTGAAAATTTTATGCTTAGTTTCGTCTAAATGGTTTATTTCATGATAATGGATCATTCAACGTGATCAGAAACATTTGTTTTAAAATTTTATGCTCAGTTTCATCTAGATGCTTTATTTCATGATATTGGATCATTCAGTGTGATCAGAAACATTTGTTTTAAAATTTTACACTCAGTTTCATCTAGATGCTTTATTTCATGATAACGAATCATTGTGTGTGATTAGAAACATTTGTTTTAAAATTTTATGCTTAGATGTGCCTAGATGCTTTATTTCATGATAATGAAACATTGTGTGTGATCAGAAACTTTTGTTTTAAGATTTTATGCCTGGTTTCTTCTAGATGCTTTATTTCATGATAATGGATCATTCAGCATGATTGGAAACAATTGTTAAAAAGTTTTATACTCAGTTTCATCTGGATGCTTTATTTCATGATAATAGATCATTCAGCATGATCAGAAGCATTTATTTTAAGCTTTGACGTTTAGTTTCATCTTGGTGCAGAAGCATTCAGAGGTGTAAGGGCAATCTTGCATCACCCAAAAATAATGCTGACTCAAAATTGATGTGTTTGTTTTCACTTCTCTTCAAGATTTATGTTTTTGGATACCCATTTGCTTGAATAATGATTCAGAACCATCAAAGTTTCCAATGGGCTAAGGATACCAGAACTTACTATTTTTAGTAAGTCTTATCGGATAAGCGGTTGAGCTCAAAATTTTCGCCAAAGCTTCAGAATAGCAAAATAAGCTCAAGATCGAATCTGGATTTCAACATATTGAAGTTTCAAGTTTGCAAGGATTCATCCTTCGATTGTATTTCATGATAATGGATCATTGAGTGTGATCAGAAACATTTGTCTTGAAATTTTACGATCGGTTTTGTCCAAATGCTTTATTTCATAACAATTGATGATTGAGCGTGATCGAAAACATTTGTTTGAAAATTTTACGCTCAGTTTTGTCTAGATGCTTTATTTCATGATAATGGATCAATCAACGTGATCGGAAACGTTTGTTTTAAAATTTTATGCTCATTTTCATCTAAATGCTTTAGTTCATGATATTGGATCATTCAGTGTGATAGGAAAAGTTCATTTTGAAAGTTTACACTCAATTTCGTCTAGATGATTTATTTTGTGATAACGAATCATTGCATGTGATCAGAATTTTTTTTTTTAAAATTTTATGCTTAGATGCGCTAGATGCTTTATTTTGTGATAATGAAACATTGTGTGTGATCGGAAACATTTGTTTTAAGATTTTATGCTCAGTTTCATCTAGATGCTTTATTTCATGATAATGGATCATTCGACATAATTGGAAACAATTGTTATAAACTTTTATTCTCAGTTTCATCTGTATGCTTTATTTCATGATAATAGATCATTGAACATGATCAGAAGCATTTGTTTTAAGATTTGACGCTTAGTTTCAACGTGGTGCAAAAGCATCTAGAGGTGTAAGTGCAATCTTGCATCACCCAAAAATAATGTTGATTCAAAATTGATGTGTTTGTTTTCACTTCTTTTCAAGATTTGTGTTTATGGATACCAATTTGCTTGAACAATGATTCAAAACCTTCAAAGTTTCCAAAGGGCTAAGGATACCAGAACTTGCTATTTTTAATAAGTCTTATCGTAGAAGCAGTTGAGCCTAAAATTTTCCCCAGAGTTTCAGAATAGTAAACTAAGCATTCTAAGCATAAAATTTTAAAACAAATGTTTCTAATCACAAATAATGGTTCGTTATCATGAAATAAAGCATCTAGACGAAACTGAGTGTAAAGTTTTAAAACAAATGTTTCTGATCACAATGAATGATCCAATATCATGAAATAAAGCATCTAGATGAAACTGAGTGTAAAATTTTAAAACAAATGTTTCCCATCACGTTGAATGATCCATTATCATGAAATAAAGCATCTAGATGAAACATAGCCAAAAATTTTCAAACAAATGTTTCCGATCATGCTCAATCATCAATTGTCATGAAATAAAGTATATGGATGAAACTGATCATAAAATTTCAAGACAAATGTTTCAGATCACACTCAATGATCCATTATCATGAAATAATATGAGGATGAATCCTCACAAACTTCAAACTTCAATATATTGAAATCCAGACGTGATCTTGAGTTGAAATCTAGCAAAAATTCTTATTTTACTATTATGAAACTCTGGGGAAAATTTTGGGCTCAACTGCTTCTCTGATAAGACTTACCAAAATAGTAAGTTGTGGTATCCTTAGCCCGTTGGAAACTTTGAAAGTTCTGAATCATTATTCAAGCAAATGGGTATCTAAAAACACAAATCTTAAAAACAAGTGAAAAAAACACATCAATTTTGAATCAACATTATTTTTGGGTGATGCAAGATTACCCTTACACCTCTGGATGCTCCTGCACCAAGATTAAACTAAGTGTCAAATCTTAAAACAAGTGCTTCTGATCGTGCTCAATGATCAATTATCATGAAATAAAGCATCCAGATGAAACTGAGCATAAAACATTATAAAAATTATTTCCAATCATGCTGAATGATCCATTATCATGAAATAAAGCATCTAGATGAAACTGAGCATAAAATATTAAAACAAAGGTTTTCGGTTACACACAATGTTTCATTATTACGAAATAAAGCATCTAGGCGTATCTAAGCATAAAATTTTAAAACAAATGTTTCTGATCACACGCAATGATTCATTATCATGAAATAAAGCATATATATGAAACTGAGTGTAAAATTTCAAAACAAATGTTTCTGATCACATTGAATGATCCAATATCGTGAAATAAAGCATCTAGATGAAACTGAGTGTAAAATTTTAAAACAAATGTTTCCGATCATGTTGAATGATTCATTATCATGAAATTAAGCATCTAGACAAAACTGAGCATAAAATTTTTAAAAAAATGTTTTCAATCACGCTCAATCATCAATTGTCATGACATAAAGCATATGGACGAAACTGATCGTAAAATTTTAAGACAAATATTTCCAATCAGACTCAATGATCCATTATCATGAAATACAATCAGAGGATGAATCCTCAAAAACTTGAAACTTCAATATCTTTAAATCCAGACACGATCTTGAGCTGAAATCTACCAAGAATGCTTATTTTACTATTCTAAAGCTCTGGGGAAAATTTTGAGCTCAACTGCTTCTCTGATAAGACTTACTAAAAATAGTAAGTTCTGGTATCTTGAGCCCATTGGAAACTTTGAAGGTTTTGAATCACTATTCAGGCAAATGGGTATCCAAAAACAAAAATCATGAAAAAAAGTGAAAACAAACACATCAATCTTGAATCAACATTATTTTTGGGTGATGCAAGATTGCCCTTACACATCTAGATGCTCCTGCACCAAGATTAAACTAAGTGTCAAATCTTAAAACAAATGCTTCCAATCGTGTTCAATGATCTATTATCATGAAATAAAGCATCCAGATGAAATTGAGCGTCAAACTTTATAACAATTATTTCTAATCATGCTGAATGATCCATTATCATGAAATAAAGCATCTAGATGAAATCGAGCATAAAATCTTAAAACAAATGTTTCTAATGACACAATGTTTCATTATCACAAAATAAAGCATCCAGGCGCATATAAGAGTAAAATTTTAAACCAAATGTTTCTAATCACACACAATGATTCGTTATCATGAAATGAAGTATCTAGACAAAACGGAGTGTAAAATTTCAAAACAAATGTTTATGATTACACTGAATGATCCAATATCATGAAATAAAGCATCTAGATGAAATTGAGCGTAAAATTTTAAAACAAATGTTTCCAATCACCTTGAATGATCCATTATCATGAAATAAAGCATCTAGACGAAACTAAGCATAAAATTTTCAAATGAATGTTTTCGATCACGCTCAATCATCAATTATTATGAAATAAAGCATATGGATGAAACTGATCATAAAATTTCAAGACAAATGTTTTTGATCACACCAATGATCCATTATCATGAAATACAATTAGAGGATGAATCCTCACAAACTTGAAACTTCAGTATCTTGAAATCCAAATACGATCTTGAGCTCAAATCTACCAAGAATGCTTATTTTACATTGTGTGTGATCAGAAACATTTGTTTTAAGATTTGACATTTAGTTTCATCTTGGTGCAAGAGCATCCAAAGGTGTAAGGGCAATCTTGCATCACCCAAAAACAATGTTGATTCAAAATCGATGTGTTTATTTTCACTTCTTTTCAAGATTTGTGTTTTTAGGTACCCATTTTCTTGAATAATGATTCAGAACATTCAAAGCTTCCAACGGGCTAAGGATACTAGAACCTACTATTTTTAGTAAGTCTTATTGGAGAAGCGGTTGAGCCCAAAAATTTCCCTAGAGCTTTGAAATATTAAAATAAGCATTCTTGGTAGATTTCAGCACAACATCGCGTCTGAATTTATAGATATTGAAGTTTTGAGTTTGTGAGGATTCATCCTCTGATTGTATTTCATGATAATGGATCATTGAGTGTGATCGGAAACATTTGTCTTGAAATTTTATGATCAGTTTCATCCATATATTTTATTTCATGACAATTGATGATTGAGCGTGATCGGAAACATTCGTTTGAAAATTTTATGCTCAGTTTCGTCTAGATGCTTTATTTCATGATAATGGATCAATCAACATGATCGGAAACATTTGTTTTAAAATTTTACACTCAGTTTCATCTAGATGCTTTATTTCATCATATTGGATCATTGAGTGTGATCAAAAATATTTGTTTTGAAATTTTAACACTCAGCTTCGTCTAGATACTTTATTTCATGATAACAAATCATTGTGCATGATCAGAAACATTTGTTTTTAAAATTTTACACTTAGATGCACCTAGATGCTTTATTTCATGATAATGAAACATTGTGTTTGATCAGAAACATTTACTTAAAGATTTTATGCTCGGTTTCATCTAGATGCTTTATTTCATGATAATG
Organism: Cunninghamia lanceolata; assembly: GCA_027924645.1. Lineage (NCBI taxonomy): Eukaryota > Viridiplantae > Streptophyta > Pinopsida > Cupressales > Cupressaceae > Cunninghamia > Cunninghamia lanceolata. The sequence continues at coordinate 26,378,965 of BSBN01000339.1, read as the reverse complement.
GATCATTCGGCATGATTGGAAACAATTGTTATAAAGTTTTACGCTCAGTTTCATCTGAATGCTTTATTTTATGATAATAGATCATTGAGCATGATCAGAAGCATTTGTTTTAAGATTTGACGCTTAGTTTCATCTTAGTACAGGAGCATCCAGAGGTGTAAAGGCAATCTTGCATCACACAAAAATAATGTTGATTCAAAATTGATGTGTTTATTTTCACTTCTTCTCAAGATTTATATTTTTGGATACCCATTTGCTTGAATAACGATTCAGAAACTTCAAAGTTTCTAATGGACTAAGGATACCAAAACTTACTATTTTTAGTAAGTCTTATCAGAGATCGCGTCTGGAATAGTAAAATGAGCATTCTTGGTTGATTTTAGCTCAAGATCGCGTCTGGATTTCTTGATATTGAAGTTTCAAGTGTGAGGATTCATCCTTTGATTGTATTTCATGATAATGGATCATTGAGTGTGATCAGAAACATTTGTCTTGAAATTTTATGATCAATTTCATCCATATCCTTTATTTCATGACAATTGATGATTAAGTGTGATTGGAAACATTCGTTTGAAGATTTTATGCTCAGTTTCGTCTAGATGCTTTACTTCATGATAATGGATCATTCAACGTGATTGGAAACATTTGTTTTAAAATTTTACGCTTAGTTTCATCTACATACTTTATTTCATAATATTGGATCATTCAGTATGATCAGAAACATTTGTTTTGAAATTTTACACTTAGTTTCGTCTAGATGCTTTATTTCATGATAACGAATCATTGTGTGTGATCAGAATCATTTGTTTTAAAATTTTACACTTAGATGCATCTAGATGCTTTATTTCGTGATAATGAAACATTGTGTGTGATCAGAAATATTTGTTTTAAGATTTTATGCTCTGTTTCATCTAGATGCTTTATTTCATGATAATGGATCATTCAACATGATTAGAAACAATTGTTATAAAGTTTTACACTCAGTTTCGTCTAGATGCTTTATTTCACGATAATAGATCATTGAGCATGATCGGAAGCATTTGTTTTAGGATTTGATGCTTAGTTTCATCTTGGTACAGGAGCATCCAGAGGTGTGAGAGCAATCTTGCATCACCCAAAAATAATGTTGATTCAAAATTGATGTGTTTATTTTTAGTTCTTTTCAAGGTTGTGTTTTTGGATACCCATTTGCTTGAATAATGATTCAGAACCTTAAAAGTTTCCAACAGGCTAAGAATACCAAAACTTACTATTTTTAGTAAGTCTTATCGAAGAAGCGGTTGAGCCCAAAATTTTTCCCAAAGCATTGGAATAGTAAAATAAGCATTCTTGGTAGATTTCAGCTCAAGATCACGTCTGGATTTCAAAATATTGAAGTTTCAAGTTTGTGAGGATTCTTCCTTTGACTGTATTTCATGATAAAGGACCATTGAGTGTGATTAGAAACATTTGAGTTGAAATTTTATGATTCGTTTTGTCTATATGCTTTATTTCATGACAATTGATGATTGAGCATGATAGGAAACATTCGTTTGAATTTTATGCTCAGTTTCGTCTAAATGCTTTATTTGATGATAATGGATCATTCAATGTGATTAGAAACATTTATTTTAAAAGTTTACGCTCAGTTTCATATAGATGTTTTTTTTCATGATATTGGATCATTCAGTGTGATCAGAAACATTTATTTTGAAATTTTACACTCAATTTCAACTAGATGCTTTATTTCATGATAACGAATCATTGCTTGTGAACAGAAATATTTGTTTTAAAATTTTACACTTAGATGCACTTAGAAGCTTTATTTCACGATAATGAAACATTGTGTGTGATCAGAAACATTTGTTTTAAGATTTTATGCTCGGTTTCATCTAAATTTCATGATAATGGATCATTCAGCATGACTGGAAACAATTGTTACAAATTTTTACACTCAGTTTCATCTGGATGCTTTATTTCATGGTAATAGATCATTTAGCATGATTAGAAGCATTTGTTTTAAGATTTGATACTTAGTTTCATCTTGGTGCAGGATCATCCACAGGTGCAAGGGCAATCTTGCATCACCCAAAAATAATGTTGATTCAAAATTGATGTGTTTGTTTTCACTTCTTTTCAAGATTTGTGTTTTTGGATACCCATTTGCTTGAATAATGATTTAAAACCTTCAAAGTTTCCAACAGGTTAAGGATACCCAAACATACTATTTTTAGTAAGTCTTATCAGAGAAGCGATTGAGCCTGAAATTTTTTCCAGAGCTTCAGAATAGTAAAATAAGCATTCTTGGTAGATTTCAGCGTAAGATCATGTCTACATTTCAAGATATTGAAGTTTCAAGTTTGTGAGGATTCATCCTCTAATTGTATTGCATAATAATGGATCATTGAGTGTGATCGAAAACATTTGTCTTGAAATTTTACGATCAGTTTCGTCCATATGCTTTATTTCATGACAATTGATGATTGAGCATGATCAGGAACATTCGTTTGAAGATTTTATGCTTAGTTTCGTCTAGATGCTTTATTCCATGATAATAGATCATTCAACGTGATCGGAAACATTTGTTTTAAACTTTTATGCTCAGTTTCATCTAGATGCTTTATTTCATGATATTGGATCATACAGTGTGATCAGAAACATTTGTTTTGAAATTTTACACTCAGTTTTTTCTAGATGCTTTATTTCATGATAGCGAATCATTGCTTGTGATTAAAAACATTTGTTTTAAAATTTTACACTTAGATGTATCTAGATACTTTATTTCATGATAATGAAACATTGTGTGTGACCGAAAACATTTGTTTTAAGATTTGATGCTCGGTTTCATCTAGATTCTTTATTTCATGATAATGGATCATTCAGCATGATTAAAAATAATTGTTATAAAGTTTAATGCTCAATTTCATCTGGATGCTTTATTTCATGATAATAGATCATTAAGCACAATCGGAAGCATTTGTTTTAAGATTTGATGCTTAATTTCATCTTGGTACAGAAGCATCCAAAGGTGTAAGGGGTAATCTTGCATCACCCGAAAATAATGTTGTTTCAAAATTGATGTGTTTGTTTTCCCTTCTTTTTAAGATTTGTGTTTTTGGATACCCAATTGCTTGAATAATGATTTAGAACCTTTAGAGTTTCCAACGGGCTAAAGATACCCGAACATACTATTTTTAGTAAGTCTTATCGGAGAAGCGGTTGAGCCCAAAATTTTCCCATAGCTTCAGAATAGTGAAATATTCATTCTTGGTAGATTTCAGCTCAAGATCACATCTGGATTTCAAGATACTAAAGTTTTGACTTTGTGAGGATTCATCCTCTGATTGTATTCCATGATAATGGATCATTGAGTGTGATTGGAAACATTTATCTTGAAATTTTACAATTCGTTTCGTCCATATGATTTATTTCATGACGATTAATGATTGAGTGTGATCGAAAACATTCGTTTGAAGATTTTACGCTCAGTTTCGTCTAGAAGCTTTATTTCATGATAATGGATCATTCAACATGATCGTAAACATTTATTTTAAAATTTTATGCTCAATTTCATGTAAATGCTTTATTTCATGATATTGGATCATTCAATGTGATCAGAAATGTTTGTTTTAAAAATTTACAACCAGTTTCATCTAGATACTTTATTTCATGATAATAGATCATTGAGCACGACTAGAAGGATTTGTTTTAAGATTTGACACTTAGTTTCATCTTGGTACAGGAGAATCCATAGGTGTAAGGGCAATCTTGCATCACCGAAAATTAATGTTGATTCAAAATTGATGTGTTTGTTTTCACTTCTCTTCAATATTTGTGTTTTTGGATACCCATTTGCTTAAATAATGATTCATAACCTTCAAAGTTTCCAACAGGCTAAGGATACCCGAACATATTATTTTTAGTAAGTCTTATCGGAGAAGCAGTTGAGCCCAAAATTTTCCCCAGAGCTTCATAATAGTGAAATAAGCATTCTTGGTAGATTTCAGCTCAAGATCACGTCTGGATTTCAAGATACTAAAGTTTCAAGTTTGTGAGGATTCATCCTCTGATTGTATTTCATGATAATGGATCATTGAGTGTGATCGGAAACATTTATCTTGAAATTTTACGATCTGTTTCATCCATATCCTTTATTTCATGACTATTGATGATTGAGCATGATCGGAAACATTCGTTTGAAGATTTTACATTCAGTTCATCTATATGCTTTATTTCATGATAATGGATCATTCAACGTGATCAGAAACATTTATTTTAAAATTTTACGCTCAGTTTCATTTAGATGTTTTTTTCATGACTTTGGATCATTCAGTGTGATAAGAAACATTTGTTTTGAAATTTTACACTCAGTTTTGTCTATATGCTTTATTTCATGATAACGAATCATTGCTTGTGATCAGAAACATTTGTTTTAAAATTTTATGCTTAGATGCACCTAGATGCTTTATTTCGTGATAATGAAACATTGTGTGTGATTGCAAACATTTGTTTTAAGATTTTATACTCAGTTTCATCTAGATGCTTTACTTCATGATAATGGATCATTCAACATGATTGGAAACAATTGTTATAAAGTTTTATGCTCAGTTTCGTCTCAATGCTTTATTTCATGATAATAGATCATTGAACACGATTAGAAGCATTTGTTTTAAGATTTGACGCTTAGTTTCATCTTGGTGCAAGAGCATCCAGAGGTGTAAGGGCAATCTTACATCACCCAAAAACAATGTTGATTCAAAATTCATATGTTTGTTTTTACTTCTTTTCAAGATTTCTATTTTTGGATACCCATTTGCTTGAATAATGATTCAGAACCTTCAAAGTTTCCAATGGGCTAATGATACTAGAACTTACTATTTTTAGTAAGTCTTATCGGAGAAGCGGTTGAGCCTGAAATTTTACCCAGAGCTTTGGAATAGCAAAATAAGCATTCTTGGTAGATTTCAGCTCAAGATCAGGTCTACATTTCAAGATATTGAAGTTTCATGTTTTTGAGGATTCATCCTCTGATTGTATTTCATGATAATGGATCATTGAGTGTGATCGGAAACATTTGTCTTGAAATTTTATGATCAGTTTCGTCCATATGCTTTATTTCATGACAATTGATGATTGAGCGTGATCAGAAACATTTGTTTGAAGATTTTATGCTCAGTTTTGTCTAGATGTTTTGTATCATGATAATAGATCATTCAACGTGATCGGAAATATTTGTTTTAAACTTTTACACTCAGTTTCATCTAGATGATTTATTTCATGATATTGGATCATTCAGTTTGATCAGAAACATTTGTTTTGAAATTTCACACTTAGTTTCGTCTAGATGCTTTATTTCATGATAACGAATCATTGCGTGTGATCAAAGATATTTTTTTAAAAAAATTTTACGCTTAGATCCACCTGTATGCTTTATTTCATGATAATAGATCATTAAGCACAATCGGAAGCATTTGTTTTAATATTTGACGCTTAATTTCATCTTGGTGCAGGAGCATCTAGAGGTGTAAGTGGCAATCTTGCATCACCCAAAAATAATATTGATTCAAAATTGATGTGTTTGTTTCACTTCTTTTCAATATTTGTGTTTTTGGATACCCATTTGCTTGAATAATGATTCAGAACCTTCAAAGTTTCCAACGGGCTAAGGATACCAAAACTTACTATTTTTAGTAAGTCTTATTGGAGAAGAGGTTGAGCCTGAAATTTTTCCCAGAGCTTCGGAATACTAAAATAAGCATTCTTTGTAGATTTCAACTCGAGATCACGTTTGGATTTCAAGATATTGTAGTTTCAAGTTTTTGAGGATTCATCCTCTGATTGTATTTCATGATAATGGATCATTGAGTGTGATCGGAAACATTTGTCTACAAATTGAATGATCCATTTCGTCCATATGCTTTATTTCATGACAATTGATGATTAAGCATGATCGGAAACATTCGTTTAAAAATTTTACGCTCAGTTTCATCTAGATGCTTTATTTCATGATAATGGATCATTCAACGTGATCGAAAATATTTGTTTTAAAATTTTACGCTTAGTTTCATCTAGATGCTTTATTTCATGATATTAGATCATTCAGTGTGATTAGAAACATTTATTTTGAAATTTTACACTTAGTTTCCTCTAGATGCTTTATTTCATGATAATAGATCATTGAGCATGATCAGAAGCATTTGTTTTAAGATCTGATGCTTAGTTTCATCTCGGTGCAGGAGCATCCAGAGGTGTAAGGGCAATTTTGCATCACCCAAAAATATTGTTGATTCAAAATTGATGTGTTTGTTTTCATTTGTTTTCAAGATTTGTGTTTTTGGATACCAATTTGCTTGAATAATGATTCAGAACCTTCAAAGTTTCCAATGGGCTAAGGATACTAGAACTTAACATTTTTAGTAAGTCTTATTAGAGAAGCGGTTCAGCCTTAAATTTTCCCTAGAGCTTCAGAATAGTAAAACAACCATTCTTGGTAGATTTCATCTCAATATTGAGTCTGGACTTCAAGATATTGAAGTTTCAAGTTCGTGAGGATTCATCCTCTGATTGAATTTCATGATAATGGATCATTGAGTGTGATCAGAAACATTTGTCATGAAATTTTATGATCAGTTTCATCCATATGCTTTATTTCATGACAATTGATGATTGAGCATGATCAGAAAAATTTGTTTGAAGATATTAGGCTCAGTTTCTTCAAGATACTTTATTTCATGATAATGGATAATTCAATGTGATCAGAAACGTTTGTTTTAAAATTTTACACTCAGTTTCATCTAGATGCTTTATTTCATGATATTGGATCATTCAGTGTGATCAGAAACACTTATTTTAAAATTTTACGCTCAGTATCGTCTAGATGTTTTATTTCATTATAACGAATCATTGTGTGTGATTAGAAATATTTCTTTAATATTTTATGCTTAGATGCGCCTAGATGCTTTATTTTGTGATAATGAAACATTGTGTGTGATCAGAAATATATGTTTTAAGATTTTATGCTCGGTTTCATCTAGATGCTTTATTTCATGATAATGGATCATTCAGCATGATTGGAAACACTTATTATAATGTTTTAAACTTAGTTTCGTCTGGATGCTTTATTTCATTATAATAGATCATTGAACATGATCAGAAGCATTTGTTTTAAGATTTCACACTTAGTTTCATCTCTGTGCAGGAGCAAGGCAATCTTGCATCACCCAAAAATAATGTTGATTCAAAATTGATGTGTTTGTTTTCACTTCTTTTCAAGATTTGTGTTTTTGGATACCTATTTTCTTGAATAATGATTCAGAAACCTCAAAGTCTCCAATGGGCTAAGGATACCAAAACTTACTATTTTTAGTAAGTCTTATCGGAGAAGCGGTTGATCCCAAAATTTTCCCCAGAGCTTCAAAATAATAAAATAAGCATTCTTGGTAGATTTCATCTCAAAATCACGTCTAGACTTCAAGATATTGAAGTTTCAAGTTTGTGAGGATTAATCCTATGATTGTATTTCATGATAATGGATCATTAAGTGTGATGAAAAACATTTATCTTGAAATTTTATGATCAGTTTCGTCCGTATGCTTTATTTCATGACAATTGATGATTAGCATGATCGAAAACATTCGTTTGAAGATTTTATGCTCAGTTTCGTCTAGATGCTTTATTTCATGATAATGGATCATTCAACGTGATTGAAAACATTTGTTTTAAAATTTTACGCTCAATTTCATCTAGATGCTTTATTTCATGATATTGGATCATTCACTATGATCAGAAACATTTGTTTTGAAATTTTACACTTAGTTTCGTCTAGATGCTTTATTTCATGATAACGAATCATTGCGTGTGATCAGAAACATTTGTTTTAAAATTTTACACTTAGATGTGCCTAGATGCTTTATTTCATGATAATGAAACATTGTATGTGATCAAAAACATTTGTTTTAAGATTTTATGCTCGGTTTCATCTAGATGCCTTATTTCATGATAATGGATCATTCAACATGATTGGAAACAATTGTTATAAAGTTTTACGCTCAATTTCGTCTAGATGCTTTATTTCATGATAATAGATCATTGAGCACAATCGGAAGTATTTGTTTTATGATTTGATGCTTAGTTTCATCTTGGTGCAAGAGCATCTAGAGGTGTAAGGTGCAATCTTGCATCACCCAAAAATAATGTTGATTCAAAATTGATGTGTTTGTTTTCACTTCTTTTCCAGATTTGTGTTTTTGAATACCCATTTGTTTGAATAATGATTCAGAACCTTCAAAGTTTCCAATGGGCTAAGGATACCAGAACTTACTATTTTTAGGAAGTCTTATTAGAGAAGGGGTTGAGCCCAAAATTTTTCCTAGAGCTTTGGAATAGTAAAATAAGCATTCTTCGTAGATTTTAGCTCAATATCACATCTAGATTTCATGATATTAAAGTTTTAAGTTTGTGAGGATTCATCCTCTGATTGTATTTCATGATAATGGATCATTGAGTATGATCGAAAACATTTGTCTTGAAATTTTATGATCAGTTTCGTCCATATGCTTTATTTCATGACAATTGATGATTGAGCATGATCAGAAACATTCGTTTGAAGATTTTACTCTCAGTTTCATCTAGATGCTTTGTTTCATGATAATGGATCATTCAACATCTTCAGAAACATTTGTTTTAAAATTTTAAGCTCAGTTTCATCTAGATGCTTTATTTCATGATATTGGATCATTCAGTGTCATCAGAAACATTTGTTTTGAAATTTTACACTCAGTTTCGTCTAGATGCTTTATTTCATGATAACGAATCATTATGTGTGATTAGAAACATTTGTTTTAAAATTTTACACTTAGATGCACCTAGATACTTTATTTCGTGATAATGAAACATTGTGTGTGATCGAAAACATTTATTTTAAGATTTTGTGCTTAGTTTCATCTAGATGCTTTATTTCATGATAATGGATCATTCAGCATGATTCGAAACAATTATTATAAAATTTTATGCTCAGTTTCATCTCGATGCTTTATTTCATGATAATAGATCATTGAGCATGATCAAGAGCATTTGTTTTGAGATTTGGCGCTTAGTTTCATCTTGGTGCAGGAGCATCCAGAGGTGTAAGGGAAATCTTGCATAACCCAAAAACAATGTTGATTCAAAATCGATATGTTTGTTTTAACTTCTTTTTAAGATTAGTGTTTATGGATACCCATTTGCTTGAATAATGATTCAAAACCTTCAAAGTTTGCAATGGACTAAGGATACTAGAACTTGCTATTTTTAGTAAGTCTTATCAGAGAAGCAGTTGAGCCTGAAACTTTCCCCAGAGCTTCGGAACAGTAAAATAAGCTTTCTTGGTAGATTTCAGCACAAGATCGCGTCTGAATTTCAAGATATTGATGTTTGAAGTTTGTGAGGATTCATCCTCTAATTGTATTTCATGATAACGGATCATTGAGTGTGATCGGAAACATTTGTCTTGAAATTTTACGATCTGTTTCATCCATATGCTTTATTTCATGACAATTGATGATTGAGCATGATCAGAAACATTCGTTTGAAGATTTTACGCTCAGTTTCATCTAGATGTTTTATTTCATGATAATGGATCATTCAACGTGATCAGAAACATTTGTTTTAAAATTTTACGCTCAGTTTCATCTAAATGCTTTATTTCATGATATTGGATCATTCTGTGTGATTAGAAACATTTGTTTTGAAATTTTACACTCATTTTTGTCTAGACGCTTTATTTCATGATAACAAATTATTGCATGTGATCAGAAACATTTGTTTTAAAATTTTATGCTTAGATGAGCCTAGATGCTTTATTTTGTGATAATGAAACATTGTGTGTGATCGGAAACATTTGTTTTAAGATTTTGTGTTGGGTTTCATTTAGATGCTTTATTTCATGATAATGGATCATTCAGTATGATTGGAAACAATTGTTATAATTTTTTACGCTCAGTTTTGTCTAGATGCTTTATTTCATCATAATAGATCATTGAGCATGATTGGAAGCATTTGTTTTAAGATTTGACGCTTGGTTTCATCTTGGTACAGGAGCATCTAGAGGTGTAAGGGCAATCTTGCATCACCCAAAAATAATGTTGATTCAAAATTGATGTGTTTGTTTTCGCTTATTTTCAAGATTTGTGTTTTTGGATATCTATTTGCTTTAATAATGATTCAAAACTTTCAAAGTTTCCAATGGGCTAAGTATACAAGAACTTACTATTTTTAGTAAATATTATCGGAGAAGCGGTTGAGCCCAAAATTTTGCCCAAAGATTTAGAATAGTAAAATAAGCATTCTTGGAATATTTTATCTCAAGATCGCATCTGAATTTCAAGATATTGAAGTTTCAAGTTTCTGAGGATTCATCCTCTGATTGTATTTCATGATAATGGATTATTGACTGTGATCAAAAACATTTGTCTTGAAATTTTATGATCAGTTTCGTCCACATGCTTTATTTCCTGACAATTGATGATTAAGCGTGATCAAAAACATTCGTTTGAAGATTTTACGTTCAGTTTCATCTAGATGCTTTATTTCATGATAATGGATCATTCAACATGATTAGAAACATTTGTTTTAAAATTTTACGCTCAGTTTCATCTAGATGCTTTATTTCATGATATTGGATCATTCAGTGTGATCAGAAACATTTGTTTTCAAATTTTACACTCAGTTTGGTCTAGATGCTTTATTTCATGATAACAAATCATTGCGTGTGATTAGAAACATTTGTTTTAAAATTTTACGCTTAGATGCACCTAGATGCTTTATTTCGTGATAATGAAACATTGTGTGTGATCAGAAACATTTGTTTTAAGATTTTATGCCTTGTTTCATCTAAATGCTTTATTTCATGATTGGAAACAATTGTTATAAACTTTTACACTCAGCTTCGTCTAGATGCTTTATTTCATGATAATAGATCATTGAGCCCAATCAGAAGCATTTGTTTTAAGATTTGATACTTAGTTTCATCTAGATGCACCTAGATGCTTTATTTCGTGATAATGAAACATTGTGTCTGATCGAAAACATTTGTTTTAAGATTTTATGATTGGTTTCATCTAGATGCTTTATTTCATGATAATGGATCATTCAGCATGATTGGAAACAATTGTTATAAAGTTTTACGCTCAACTTCATCTAGATGCTTTATTTCATGATAATAGATCATTAAGCACGATCAGAAGCATTTGTTTTAAGATTTGACGCTTAGTTTCATCTTGGTGCAGTAGCATCCAGAGGTGTAAGGGCAATCTTGCATCACCCAAAAACAATGTCATTTCAAAATTGATCTGTTTGTTTTCACTTCTTTTCAAGATTTGTCTTTTTGGATATGCATTTTCTTGAATAATGATTTGGAACCTTGAAAGTTTCCAACGGGCTAAGGATACCAAAAATTATTATCGGAGAAGCGGTTGAGCCTGAAACTTTGCCCAGAGCTTCGGAACAGTAAAATAAGCTTTCTTGGTAGATTTCAGCACAAGATCGCGTCTGAATTTCAAGATATTGATGTTTGAAGTTTGTGAGGATTCATCCTCTAATTATATTTCATGATAACGGATCATTGAGTGTGATCGGAAACATTTGTCTTGAAATTTTACGATCTGTTTCATCCATATGCTTTATTTCATGATAATTGATGATTGAGCATGATCAGAAACATTCGTTTGAAGATTTTACGCTCAGTTTCATCTAGATGTTTTATTTCATGATAATGGATCATTCAACGTGATCAGAAACATTTGTTTTAAAATTTTACGCTCAGTTTCATCTAAATGCTTTATTTCATGATATTGGATCATTCTGTGTGATTAGAAACATTTGTTTTGAAATTTTACACTCATTTTTGTCTAGACGCTTTATTTCATGATAACAAATTATTGCATGTGATCAGAAACATTTGTTTTAAAATTTTATGCTTAGATGAGCCTAGATGCTTTATTTTGTGATAATGAAACATTGTGTGTGATCGGAAACATTTGTTTTAATATTTTATGCTCGGTTTCACCTAGATGCTTTATTTCATGATAATGGACCATTCAGCATGATTGGAAACAATTGTTATAAATTTTTATGCTCAGCTTCGTCTAGATGCTTTATTTCATGATAATAGATCATTGAGCACGATCAGAAGTGTTTGTTTTAAGATTTGACACTTAGTTTCTGCTTGGTGCAGGAGCATGCAGAGGTGTATGGGCAATCTTGCATCACCCAAAAACAATGTTGATTCAAAATTGATGTGTTTGTTTTCACTTCTTTTCAAGATTTGTGTTTTTGGATACCGATTTGCTTGAATAAGATTCATAACCTTCAAAGTTTTCGACGGGCTAAGGTTACCAGAACTTACTATTTTTAGTAAGTCTTATCGGAGAAGTGGTTGAGCCCAAAATTTTCCCCAGAGCTTCGGAATAGTAAAATAAGCATTCTTGGTAGATTTTAGTTCAAGATCCTGTCTAGACTTCAAGATATTGAAGTTTCAAGTTTGTAAGGATTTATCCTCTGATTGTATTTCATGATAATGGATCATTGAGTGTGATCGGAAACATTTGTCTTGAAATTTTACGATCAGTTTCGTCCATATGCTTTATTTCATATAATTGATGATTGAGAGTGATCGAAAACATTCATTTGAATATATTACGATCAATTTCGTCTAGATGCTTTATTTCATGATAATGGATCATTCAACGTGATCAGAAACATTTGTTTTAAAAGTTTACGCTCAGTTTCATCTAGATGGTTTATTTCATGATATTGGATCATTCAGTGTGATCATAAACATTTGTTTTGATATTTTACACTCAGTTTCATCTAGATGCTTTATTTTATGATAACGAATCATTGCGTGTGATCAGAAACATTTGTTTTAAAATTTAACACTTAGATGCACCTAGATGCTTTATTTCGTGATAATGAAACATTGTGTGTGATTGGAAACATTTGTTTTAAGATTTTATGCTTGGTTTCATCTAGATGCTTTATTTCATGATAATGGATCATTCAGCATGATTGGAAACAATTGTTATAAAGTTTTACGCTCAGTTTCATCTCGATGCTTTATATCATGATAATAGATCATTGAGAATGATCGGAAGCATTTGTTTTAAGATTTGACGCTCAGTCTCATCTTGGTGCAGAAGCATCGAGAGGTGTAAGGTTAATCTTGCATCACCCAAAAATAATGTTGATTCAAAATTGATGTGTTTGTTTTCAGTTCTTTTCAAGATTTATGTTTTTGGATACCCATTTCCTTGAATAATGATTTGGAACCTTCAAAGTTTCCAACGGGCTAAGGATACCAAAACTTACTATTTTTAGTAAGTCTTATCGAAGAAGCGATTAAGCCTGAAATTTTTCCCAGAGCTTCGAAATAGTAAAATAAGCATTCTTGGTAGATTTTAGCTGAAGATCATGTCTGGACTTCAAAATATTGAAGTTTCAAGTTTGTGAGGATTCATCCTCTGATTGTATTTCATGATAATGGATGATTGAGTGTGATCGAAAATATTTGTCTTAAAATTTTACGATCAGTTTTGTCCATATGCTTTATTTCATGACAATTGATGATTGAGCGTAATCGAAAACATTTATTTGAAGATTTTATGATCAGTTTCATCTAGATGCTTTATTTCATGATAGTGGTCACATGAGCTTTCATCTATGTGATAGTTTCAAAAATTCAAATTGTATTGCTCAAAGAGTTAGAAATACATGGTTGTAGAGAAAATGTTCTATATTGTATAAACTAGTTTGTCAATAATGTAAGATTCCAATGAGAAGGTGAAACCACTATTCACATCAAAAGAGACCACTAGTTCCATTATCTTGTATTTGTTGCAGGATCTTGTTGCTTCTCACATGATTTACTCAATTGGGCTTAGCCGGTCATGTTAGAGTGAATATGGTTCTTTAGTTTTCTAATTTTTTCTTAGCTAGTTCTCCGCTTCACTCTTTTCATGTTAAGTTTACTTAGGGATTTTTTCACTTTATCCCACATTGGTAGTGTTTTTAGTCTCTTGGGTGGAATATCCTATATATAGCCACCTATTGCTCTCATATGAGCAACTCATTTCAATTGTATGCTTTGCATTCTCTTGATTTGAATACAGTTTATTTGGTTCTTATTTGATTTTTTTTTCTTTCCTTCATTCGCATTTTTGGTTGGCTTTTCAACCAAATCTTACATGGTATTAGAGCGGTTGTGAGTTGTGGGTTAGCAATCTTGTTAGAAATCTGAGTGTAGGGCTATTTTCTAAAGCACATAAGTATGCTCTTCTCTTGCATCTTCAAATGATCTAGAGAATCAAAAAAGTGTGGAGAAAACTCTAGTTTCTGAGGGGGCTCATATTTTGAATTGCTAGTTGTAGGTTTTTTCGGAGCTTCTCGGGGACATTATGAGCTCACTGTTGAGTCCAGAGCAGCTGAGATAATTAGATTTGCCTTTCATTTCGTCCCAATTGGACACTATAAGATAGATCTGTGAGGGTTTGAAGTCAGAGATTCATTGCTAGATCTAGTAGGGAGCCACCATTTCAGAGCATTTTGGATCAAATCTGACCTTGCCATCGTGCTCAAAAGGCATGAAAACCTGAAGATTGACTATTCATTCATTGATTTTGGACAAAGTTGTTTGGAGGCAAATTTTTTTGCCTAGGACTTGCCACACCAACAACTGCCACTGTGTCTGCCATGTTAGCATGATGATGTCATCATTGTACTATCTAGTCAACATGGTCAACCCTCAAATTTGACTAGCCATATCTTGCTCATACGAGCTCCGATCAATGTGAAACGAGAGGCGTCAAAATCGCGGTGACGAGCTCTTTGACTTGGCATCATTTTTGCTTAGATTTGAGACAATCAATTTTTCACCTTTTTGAATGCATGATTCACCTATTTCACCGAACTTTTGACTGCACATAACTTCTGCACACAAACTCTTTTTGGGCCCGTTCAAATTGCGTTAAGATTGTGTCAGCAACCTCTTTCCAATAATGTTGATTTCGTCAGGTTCTGAGACTGCAAGATTTTTAGGTCTTCTGGATCCACCTAGATCATTCCTCCCTACTAGGGTTCAAACCACTCGACCCCCTTTTATAGGGATTTGTTTCTATTATCATTCTTTAAATAGAAAAGAGGCCTATATATGTAGCAATGAAAGTCGTTTGGTATATTGGTGGAGAGTGGAAATAGGAAGCAGGAGGTCAGCAGTTCGACCCCCACAAACCAACCATTTAACAAGCAAATCGCCACATGTGCCACATGGCACCCAATCATTTGGCCACGTGGCATTTGCTCATTCATCCATCAGTGACACATGTCATGTAGGATTGGTCCACATCTTCAGATCTGCCATGTCATCTGTTGAGTCAGATGCTACCATCTGCCACGTGTCAACATCTGGACCTACCACACAAACAACTGGCACTATGTCTGCCATGTCAACATGATGATGTCATCATTGTACTATCTAGTCAGCATGCTCAACCCTCAACTTTGACTGGCCATATCTTGTTCGTATGAGCTCCGATCAAGGTGAAATGAGCGGCATCGAAATCGTGGTGATGAGCTCTTCGACTTGGCATCATTTGTACTTGGATTTGAGACAATAAATTTTTCACCTTTTTGAACACATGATTCCCCTTTTTGACCAAACCTTTGACTGCACATAACTTGTGCATATGAACTCCTTTTGAGCCCGTTGAAGTTGCGTCAGGATCATGTCAGCGACCTCTTTCCAATGATGCTGGTTCCATTAGGTTCTAAGACTGCAAAATTTTTAGGTCTTCTGGATCCATTTAGATCATTCCTTCCCACTGGGAGTTCAAACCACCCGACCCCCTTTTATAGGGATTCGTTTCTATTATCATTCTCTAAATAGAAAGGAGGTCGGTATATGTAGCAAAGAAAGCCACTTAGTATATTGGTGGAGAGTGGAAATAGCAAGCAAGAGGTCAGGGGTTCGACACCCACAAAACAATATTTTAACAATCAAACTGCCACCTGTGTCACATGGCATTACCTCATTCATTTGTCAGTGACACATGTCGTGCTGGATTGGTCCACATCATCAGACCTGCCACGTCATCTACTGACTCAGATACCACCATCTGCTATGTGTGAACCTCTGGACCTGCCACATCAACAATTGCCATTGTGTCTACCATGTCAGCATGTTGACATCATCATTGTATTGTCTAGTCAGCATGGTTAACCCTCAACTTTGACTAGCCATATCTTGCTCCTACAAGCTCTTATCGAGGTAAAACGAGCGGTGTCGAAATCATGCCGACGAGCTCTTTGACTTGGCATTATTTTTTCTTAGATTTGAGACAATCATTTTTTCACCTTTTTGAAGGTGTGATTCACTTGTTTGACCAAACTTTTAACTGCCCATAACTTCTGCATACGAATTCCTTTTGAGCCCATTCAAGTTGTGCTCGGATCGTGTCAATGACATCTTTCCAATGATGCTAATTCCATCAGGTTCTAAGACTGCAAAAATTTTAGTTCTTCTGTATTCACCTGGATCATTCCTCCCCACTAGGGGTTGAAACCACTCGACCCCCTTTTATAGGGATTTGTTTCTATTATCATTCATTAAATAGAAAGGAGGCCCATATATGTAGCAAAGAAAGCCGCTTGGTAGATTGGTGGAGAGTGAAAAAAGCAAGCAGGAGGCCAGGGGTTCAACCCCCACAAACCAACCTTTTAACAATCAAACTACCACATGGCACCCAATCATTGGGCCATGTGGCATTACCTCATTCATTCGTCAGTGACACGTGTCATGCTGGATTAGTCCACATCTTCAAACCTTCCATGTCATCTTCTGACTCAGATGCCGCCATCTAACATGTGTCAAACTCAGGATTTGCCACATCAAAAACTGCCACTATGTCTACCATGTGAGCATGTTGACGTCATCATTGTACTATCTAGTCAGTAAGGTCAACCTTCAATTTTGACTAGCCATATCTTGCTCATACGAGCTCTGATTGAGGCAAAATGAGCAGTGTAAAAATCGTAGCGATGAGCTCTTCGACTTGGCATCATTTTTGCTTGGATTTGAGACAATCAATTTTTCACCTTTTTGAACGCTTGATTCCCCTATTTGATCGAACCTTTAACTACACATAACTTCTGCATACGAACTCCTTTTGAGCCTGTTCAAGTTGCATTAGGATTGTGTCAGCGACCTCTTTCCAATGATGTTGATTCCGTTAGATTCTGAGACTGCAAGATTTTTAGGTCTTCTGGATCCACCTAGATCATTCCTCCTCACTAGGGGTTCAAACCACCTGACCCCCTTTTAAATAGAAAGGAGGCCCATATATCTAGCAATGAAAACCACTTGGTATATTGGTGGAGAGTGAAAATAGCAAGCAGAAGGTCAGGGGTTCAACCCCCACAAACCAACCTTTTAACAAGCAAATTGCCACATTTGCCATGTTGCACCCAATCATTGGGCCACGTGGCATTCGCTCATTTGTCTGTTAGTGACACATGTCACGCAGGATTGGTCCACATCTTTAGACATGCAACTTCATCTATTGAGTCAGATGCCGCCATCTGCCATGTGTCAACATCTGGACCTGCCACACCAACAACTACCATTGTGTCTGCCATGTCAGTATGATAACGTCATTATTGTACTGTCTAGTTAGCATAGTCAACCCTCAACTTTGACCAGCCACATCTTGCTCGTACGAGCTTCAATCAAGGAGAAACAAGTGGCGTCCGAATCATGGCGATGAGCTCTTCAACTTGGCATCATTTTTGCTTGGATTTGAGACAATATTTTTTTCACCTTTTTGAATGAATGATTCGCCTGTTTGACTGAACTTCTTTTGAGCCCGTTCAAGTTGCGTCAGAATCGTTCTAGCGACCTCTTTCCAATGATGCTAATTCTGTCAAATTCTGAGACTAAAAATATTTTTGGTCTTCTAGATCCATTTAGATCATTCCTTTCCACTAGGGGTTCAAACCACCTGACCCCCTTTTATAGGGATTTGTTTCTATTATCATTCTTTAAATAGAAAGGAAGCCCATATATGTAGCAAAGAAAGCCACTTGGTATATTGGTGGAGAGTGAAAATAGCAAAGTTCGACCCCACAAACCAATGTTTTAACAATCCAACGGCCACATGTGCCATGTGGCACCCAATCATTAGGCCACATGGTGTTACCTCATTCATCCTTCAGTGACACGTGTCACACTGGATTGGTCCACATCTTCAGACCTGCCACATCATTTGCTGACTTAGATGCAACCATCTGCCATGTGTCAACCTCTGGACCTACCACATCAACAAGTGTCACTATATCTACCATGTCAGCATGCTGGCGTCATCATTGTACTCTCCAGTCGACATGGTCAACCCTCAACTTTGACAGGCCATATCTTGCTCGTACGAGCTCTGATCGAGGCGAAATGAATGGCATCAAAATCATGGCGACGAGCTCTTTGACTTGGCATCATTTTTGCTTGGATTTGAGAATCAATTTTCACCTTTTTGAACTCATGATTCGCTTGTTTGACTGAACCTTTGACTCAACATAACTTTTGCATACGAACTCTTTTTGAGCACATTTAAGTTGCGCTAAGATCGTGTCAGTGACCTTTTCTGTATCCATCTGAATCATTATTCCCCACTAGAGCTTCAAACCACTGAATGCCTTTTTATAGGGATTCGTTTCTATTATAATTTTTTAAATAGAAAGGAGGCCCGTATATGTAGCAAAGAAAGGCGCTTGGTATATTGGTGGAGTGAAAATAGCAAGTAGGAGGTCAAGGGTTTGACCCCCACAAACCAACCTTTTAACAGTCAAACCGCCACATGTGCCACGTGGCACCCAATCATTGGGCCACGTGGCATTTACTTCATTCATTCATCAGTGACACGTGTCAGGCTGGATTTGTTCCAAATCATCAAAGCTGCCATGTCATCTGCTGACACAGATGATGTCATCTGCCATGTGTCAACCTCTTGACCTACCACGTCAACAATTGCCACTGTGTCTCCCATGTCAGCATGTTGACGTCATCATTGTATTGTCTAGTCAGCATGGTCAAGCCTCAACTTTGATCGGCCATATCTTGCTCGTATGAGATCCAATCAAGGCTAAAACAAGCCGCGTCAGAATCCTGGTGATGAGGTCTTCGACTTGGCATCATTTTTGCTTAGATTTTAGACAATCAATTTTTCACCTTTTTGAATGTTTGATTCGCCTGTTTGACCAAACCTTTGACTGCATATAACTTCTGCATACGAACTACTTTTGAGCCCGTTCAAGTTGTGTCAGGATCATGTCAGCGACCTCTTTCCAATGATGTTGATTCCGTCAGGTTCTAAGACTGCAAAATTTTTAGTTCTTCTGTATCCACCTAGATCATTCCTCCCCACTGGGGGTTCAAACCACCTGACCCCCTTTTATAGGGATTCGTTTCTATTATCATTCATTAAATAGAAAGTAGGCCCGTATATGTAGCAAAGAAAGCTGCTTGGTATATTGGTGGAGAGTGAAAAAGCAAACAAGAGGTCAGGGGTTCGACCCCCACAAACCAACCTTTTAACAATCAAACCGCCACATGTGCCACGTGGCACCCAATAATTGGGCCACGTGGCATTACCTCATTCGTCCGTCAATGACATGTGTCACACTGGATTGGTCCACATCTTTAGACCGGCCATGCCATCTGCTGACTCAGATGCCACCACCCTGCATGTGTCAAACTTTGGATCTGTCACATCAACAACTATCACTGCGTCTACCATGTCAGCATGATGATGTCATCATTGTACTATCTAGTTGACAGTGTCAACCCTCACCTTTGACCAGCCATATCTTGCTTGTATGAGCTCTGATCGAGGTGAAATGACTGACGTCAGAATCATGGTGATAAGGTCTTCGACTTGGCATCATTTTTTTTTAGATTTGAGACAATCAATTTTTCACATTTTTGAACACCTGATTCAGCTATTTGACCGAACCTTTAACTGCACATAACTTCTGCATACGAACTCCTTTTTAGCCTGTTCAAGTTGCATTAGGATCGTGTGAGTGACCTCCTTCCAATGATATTGATTCTGTTAGGTCCTGAGACTACAAGATTTTTAGGTCTTCTGGATCCACCTAGATCATTCCTCCCCATGGTGGTTCAAACCACCCGACCCCCTTTTATAGGGATTTGTTTCTATTATCATTCTTTAAATAGAAAGGAGGCCCATATAAGTAGCAATGAAAGCCACTTGGTATAGTGGTGGAGAGTGAAAATAAGAAGCATGAGGTCAAGGGTTTGACCCCCACAAACCAACCTTTTAACAAGAAAATTGCCACATGTGCCACGTGGCACCCAATCATTGGGACACGTGGCATTCCCTCATTCATCAGTTAGTGACATGTGTCACACTGGATTGGTCCACATGTTCACACCTGCCACGTCATCTATTGATTTAGATGCCACCATCTACCACGTGTCAACATCTGGACCTGCCACACCAACAACTGTCACTGTGTTTTCCATGTCAGCATGATGACATCATCATTGTACTGTCTAGTCAGCATGGTCAATCCTCAACTTTGACTAGCCCTATCTTGCTTGTACGAGCTTCGATCAAGGCGAAACAAGTGGCGTCGATATAGTGGTGATGAGCTCTTTGACTTGGCATCATTTTTGGTTGGATTTGAGACAATAAATTTTTTAACTATTTGAACGCATAATTCACCTGTTTAACCGAACCTTTGATTGCACATAACTTCTGTATATGAATTCTGTCAGGTTCTGAGACTGCAAAACTTTTATTTCTTCTGGATCCATTTAGATCATTCCTTCCCACTGGGGGTTCAAACCACCTGACCCACTTTTATAGGGATTCGTGTCTATTATCATTCTTTAAATAGAAAGGAAGCCCGTATATGTAGCAAAGAAAGACACTTGGTATATTGGTGGAAAGTGAAAATAGCAAGGTTCGACCCCATAAACACACCTTTTAACAATCAAACCCCCAGATGTGCCACGTGGCACACAATCATTAGGCCGCATGGCATTACCTCATTCGTCTGTTAGTGACACGTGTCACATTAGATTGGTCTACATCTTAAGACCTGCCACATCCTCTGTTGACTCAGATGCCGCCATCTGCCATATGTCAACCTCTGGACCTACCACATCAACAACTGCCACTATGTCTACCATGTCAGTATGTTGATGTCATCATTGTACTGTCTAGTCGACATGGTCAACCCCCAACTTTGACCGACCATATCTTGATCGTACGAGCTCTGATCGAGGCGAAACAAATGGCATCGAAATCATGGCGATGATCTCTTTGACTTGGCATCATTTTTTCTTGGATTTGAGACAATCAATTTTTACCTTTTTGAATGCTTGATTCACCTATTTGACCGAACCTTTGACTGCACATAACTTCAGTATACGAACTCCTTTTGAGCCCATTGAAGTTGCTTCAGATCATGTCAGCGACCTCTTTTCAATGATGCTGATTTCGTTAGGTTCTGAGGCTGAAAATTTTTTAGTTCTTTTGTGTCCATCTGGATCATTATTCCCCACTGGGGGTTCAAACCACCCGACCCCCTTTTATAGGGATTCGTTTCTATTATCATTCTTTAAATAGAAAGGAGGCCCATATATGTAGCAAAGAAAGCTGCTTTGTATATTGGTGGAGAGTGAAAATAGAAAGCAAGAGCTTAGGGGTTTGACCCCCACAAACCAACCTTTTAACAATCAAACCACCCTATGTGCCACGTGGCACCCAATCATTGGGCCACGTGGCATTACCTCATTCTTCCATTAGTGACACGTGTCACGCTAGATTGGTCCACATCTTCAGACCTACCACATCATCTGCTGACTCAGATGCCGCCATCTGCCATGTGTCAAACTCTGGACTTGCCACGTCAACAGCTGCCACTATCTCTGCCATGTTAGCATGCTGACGTCATCATTGTACTGTCTAGTCAGCATGTTCAACCCTCAAGTTTGACCGGCCATATCTTGCTCGTATGAGCTCCGATCGAGTCGAAACGAGCGGCATCAAAATCGTGGCGATGAGCTCTTCAACTTGGCAACATTTTTGCTTAGATTTGAGACAATCAATTTTTCACCTTTTTGAACACCTGATTCACCTATTTGACTGAATCTTTGACTGCACATAACTTTTGCATACTAACTCCTTTTAATATTGTTCAAGTTGTGTTAGGATCAAGTCAGCAACCTCTTTCCAATGATGCTGATTCGATCATGTTCTCAGACTGTAAATTTTTTTAGTCTTCTGGATCCACCTGGATCATTCCTCCCCACTTGGGGTTCAAACCACCTGACCCCCTTTTATAGGGATTCATTTCTATTATCATTCTTTAAATAGAAAGGAGGCTCGTATATGTAGCAAAGAAAGCCACTTGGTATATTGGTGGAGAGTGAGAATAGCAAGTAGGAGGTCAGGGGTTTGACCCCCACAAACCAATCTTTTAACAATTAAACCGCCACATGTGCCACGTGGCACCCAATCATTGGACCATGTGACATTACCTCATTCTTCCGTCAGTGACTCATGTCACGTTGGATTGGTCCACATCATTAGACCTGCCATGTCATCTGCTAACTCAGATGCCGCCATCTGCCATTTGTCAACTTTTGGACCTACCACGTCAACAACTGCCACTGTTTCTGCCATGTCAGCATGCTAATGTCATCATTATATTGTCTAGTTAGCATGGTCAACCCTCAACTTTGACCGGCCATATTTTGCGCGTACGAGCTACGATCGAGGTGAAATGAGCAGTGTCAGAATCTTAGCGACGAGCTCTTTGACTTGGCATCATTTTTGCTTGGATTTGAGTCAATCAAATTTTCACCTTTTTGAATGCCTGATTCGCTTGTTTGACCAAACCTTTGACTGCACATAACTTTTGCATACAAACTCCTTTTGAGCCCATTCAAGTTGCGTCAGGATCATGTCAGCGACCTCTTTCCAATGATGCTAATTCTATCAAGTTCTAAGACTACAAAATTTTTAGTTCTTTTGTATCCACCTGGATCATTCCTCCCCACTAGGGGTTCAAACCACCCGACCCACTTTTATGGGGTTTTGTTTCTATTATCATTTATTAAATAGAAAGGAGGCACGTATATGTAGCAAAGAAAACCACTTGGTATATTAGTGGAGACTGAAAAAAGTAAGCAGGAGGTCAGGGGTTCAATCCCCACAAACCAACATTTTCACAATCAAATCGCCATATGTGCCACGTGGCACCCAATCATTGGGCGATGTGCCATTACATCATTCACCCGTCAGTGACATGTGTCACGTTGGATTGGTCCACATCTTCAGACCTGTTACGTCATCTGCTGACTCAGATGTTGCCATCTGCCACTTGTAAAACTCTAGATCTACCACATCAACAACTGCCATTGTGTCTACCATTTTAGCATGCTGACATCATCATTGTACTATCTAGTCAACATGGTCAACCCTCAACTTTGACCAGCCATATCTTGCTCGTACAAGCTCTGATCGAGGCGAAACGAGGGGCATCAGAATCGTAGCGACAAGCTCTTCGACTTGGCATCATTTTTGCTTGGATTTGAGACAATCAATTTTTCACATTTTCAAATGCTTGATTTGCTTGTTTGACCGAACCTTTGACTACACATAACTTCTGCATACGAACTCCTTTTGAGCCCATTCAAGTTGCGTCGGGTTCTAAAACTGTAAGATTTTTAGGTCTTCTTGATCCACCTAGATCATTCCTCCCCACTGGGGGTTCAAACCACTGAACCCCCTTTTATAGGGATTTGTTTCTATTATCATTCTTTAAATAGAAAGGAGGCTCGTATATGTAGTGTAGACACCCTAAAATGACCAGGTCTTCGAATCACTTGCATTTTCGTCAATTCTTCTAATCACTTACATTTCAACATTAATTAAATAATCTAATTATTTAATTAATTTCATCAAATTCTTCCAAATCATATTTTTTCAACATTAAATAAATAAATCCTCTTTATTTAATTAATTTCATTAAATTCCTCTTTATTCTTCCAAAAATTAAATAATTTTAATTATTTAATTAAATCATTATCCTCTTTTCAAATTTCAAGTCCACATTAATTAAATAAATCCAATTATTTAATTAATTCATCACAAATCCTCTTATCTACAATTAAATAATTTACATTATTTAATTAAATCAACTACTCTTCCAAATTTAAATAAATCATGCAAATTTATTTAAATTATCTCAAACCTCTAAAAATAAATAAAATCAAATATTTTATTTATAGTCTTCATAATCTTATCTATTCATTTATCATGCACAATCAATTAAATAAATTTAATTATTTAATTTCGATTATCTTCCAATTCCACTAAAAATATCATGATAACTCATGTGCACAATCAGTCTTATTTTAGAATTCAAAAAAAGGCAAAGTTTCAAGTTGAGTTAATCTATTCAATCAATCTTGTTTTCATCATATCTTAATAAAAATATCCTTATGGAGTGACACATGTTGTGTGCATATTCATCATGAGTTATTTGATTTATCTCAACCATTCATTCTATGGATTTATTTCATCCATTGATTGATCATGTTTGAAATCTATATAAACCCCCCTCATCTCCTTCACAAATCATCTTTGATCACTTATTATTAGGCATCCTTTACAATGTTTTGAGCATACATTGCATCGTTGAGCATGCTTTACGATCTTTTGACATTGATCTTTGAAGCACTTTGATCACTTTGAGCATTCGTTTGTTGCAAACATGGTTTCGCAGCATATTTGAGCAATCCACATTCGATAAAAGAGAACAATACAATTTGGTAAAAGCTTTCTTGTTTTATTTGATTTATTCATTGATCATGGCTTTTTATTTAGATCGATCTCTTTATGTTATGGGTAATTGAGTTTTTATTATCATTACTTTGATTTTATCATTCAGCCTCTCGATTTTCCTCATACACATTATGGCATGCCTGGTGGGACCCACTAATCACTCTTTTTCTTTAAGAAATTTATTTTTTTTAGTTCAGTATGGAACAACACAAATCAACATAAAAAAGTGCCTTTTATAGAGCAGTACAACGCTTTTGGGCGATCCTGCGATGCCTTTGGTAGCACAAAACTGTGCTTTTGGTATTACAATAAAGTGCACTTGGTCTAACAGTAAAGCACTTTTGATATAACAATAAAGCACACTTGGTATAATAGTAAAGCACACTTGGCATAATAGTAAAGCGTTTTTGGCTTGGATAACAGGCTTGCAAACTTCAAAACCCCATAACTTTCTCAAAACTTAACGAAATTCAATGCTTTTATTTTAAAATTGCATAGAAAATCATAAGGAATCCATTGGTGATATTTAATGTTTTGTATCTCATCATAATTGTCACCAATTTTCTGTATTTCACTTTGCTTTTCTAGGGTTTCTAACTTATTGTTAGGGTTTTGACATGATTTCTGACATCTTGTTGTTTTCTTTGGAACTAATATCACTTGTTGCAGTGTCTTATCACTTATCAACATCCTAGATCATCACTCAATCATTCAATCATCCTTTGATCTAGCTTTCTTGACGAAATTTTTTTTCCAAGCCTGTTATTACACCGCACGTTTGGTAGTACTGTACCGTGCGTTTGGTAGTACAGTAGCTCACGTTTGGTAGCACTGTACCACACTTTTGGTAGCACAATGCCATGCTTTTGGTAGCACTATAAATCACTTTTGTTCTTACAATAATTCACCTCTGGTAACACAGTGCAGCGCTCTCAGCAATATAGTAAGTCACTTTTGGTAATACAGTCGAGTGCTTTTGGTTAAATTGCTTTATTTTTGCTAACTTTTGAGTTTGTGTGGAACTAATCAACTTGTTACAGCTTCTTATCACTCAAATAGAGAAAATGGGTTTTTCTAATATGTTCATGCAAGACAAGCTTTGAAGAATTGTCAAAATCTTTGCAAACTAAGTCTTAGGAACATTTTGCTTTCTTAAGGGACAAAACATATTTTTTGCAATCTAAGTCTTAGGAACATATTGCTTTCTTAAGGGACAATGGACATGAATGCAAAAACACTTCAATTTTCTAAGGGATAATGGACATGAATGCTAAACACTTCAATTTCATAAAAGGACAATTGACAACTACAATCGTGTGTGTGCCTAATCTAGTTGCACCTTATTTTTCTTTTAACGGGACAATTGAACCTTTGTTTGGCATGCTTGATCTTACATTTTAGTTATTCCTTTAGAAGGGCCTGCTTTTGGATTGCGCTTCATCCAAAAGGGATGACCCTAAGTAGAGTTTTCCTTTGAACCACTATATAAGAGGGATAAGGCGAAAGCCAAGTCCTAACTAGCATCAGCCTTACCTTGTGGTGCCAAATCGAAAAGAGGTGTACTAGCACTTTGTGGAAATAATTTTCACATTGTGTGAAGTGTTTGATACTCTTAGTAGGATTGGTTAAATCTTTTAGTAGCTTTGCCACATTGCTCATAAGGCGTTGGTCCCTCAAAGTTACTAAGAACCAATCTAGATAGTGACTACCTGATCCACCTCCGAACGTTGCGGTAATCATCAATGCAAGGGGAATCGATTTAAGCCCTCAAGATACTCACCATTGGCTCCCTTGAGAAGAGATAGTATTCCTTCAGCCATAAAGCTCTTGTGACTTACTTGATATTTTTGAGGGGAGGGTGAGATATCCCTACCTATCATCTCTCGCAAAGATACAAATGTCTAACACCTTTATGGAATGACATTTGGTTGACGGAGAATTAAGTTGTGAGCTGATCTACTACAATGAAACCTTGTCTCTAGGGATAAAAAGTGCTTGATATTGTTTGCAATTATCTTATACCTGTGGAAACATTAGGCTTTTTGTGAGCCTCAAACATACACTATCTGCTGTGTCAGTCCTTTTTTGCCACTTTGTTTGATGTGTTTTCTCTTGCCAAAGAAAAATCCAATCAAAATCAAATCCAATTCTATCAAAATTTGCCTTATAAACATCACTGACACTACTTTAGCGCCTCTAGTATAATAGCAACTTGCTTTTGGCATTACAGTAGCTCACGTTTGGCATAATAGTACCTAGCCTTTGGCAAACCTACTTCAATGCCCTTGGAATAATAGTAGCTCACTTTTGGTCTAATAGTAGCTCAGCTTTGGTATAATAGTACCTCACCTTTGGCATCTTACTCCAATGCCTTTGGTAACATAGTCCTGCACCTTTGGTCAAATAGTACAACGCCTTTGGTCCAGTAAACTGTTCATCAAAATTATCTTTTCCATAAAAACATAGCAAAATCCAAGCAAGCATCTCGAACAAAGCATATTGTCTTAGTGTATCCCATGGTAACCACTAGACTCCAGCAAACTATGAAGGCAAAGCAAGTTGCCCCAAGGAAGCGCAAATTGCCTCCTCATACACCTCAACCAAGCATGACTCCAAAGGGTACTCCAAAGATACCAATGGAAAGATCAACCAGCTCTCAAACATGCCACAACATGACCAACCAAACAATCCTCAAGAAGGTAATATTGCTTTGATAGAGGT
The DNA here is from genome assembly GCA_027924645.1 of Cunninghamia lanceolata. NCBI lineage: Eukaryota > Viridiplantae > Streptophyta > Pinopsida > Cupressales > Cupressaceae > Cunninghamia > Cunninghamia lanceolata. Next base: position 26,351,366 of record BSBN01000339.1, on the reverse strand, counting down.
AACTCAATTCACTACCAGCATGCCTCATGATTTTACTACACTCGGTTATACCATAGGTCAATTCCCATCTCAAGAAGAGCGACACTTTATAATAGGTCAATCCTCTCAAGAAGATAGACAAGACCTTGATGAAATCATACAAGATCCTAGAGCCATGGTCGACTTTGACAAAATCCTTAGTGAGAACCAAGATCATTTCTTTCGTTTACTAGCCGAACAAGCAGCCAAATTACCTCAAGATTTTGATCTATCCAATCTCAAGGACACAAACAAAACCTATGATGCCATACCTGCGGTCCAAACCATGTCAACTATGACCATGCCCATACCTGAACAAAGCTCACAACGAAGAAAAATTACACAATATGAGAATCCTCTTTATCAAAATCCAATGGCAAAGAGACCCATATCACTATTCCTGACTCCTATAGAGATCTACAATCAACAATAAGAGACTCTACATCATCAAGAAGAACTAGCAAGATAGGCTACTCTAGAAAAATCAAACACACAACAAACTCCTAAAATACCCACACCAATCGTAAGTGGAACATTGGCTACCCTATCACAAGAAGGTTTTCCACCAAATTACAATTCAGGAAACACTTATGTAGCCATGCAATAAGGGTCTCAAAAAACACCCCCACCAACATCATCAACCCTTCGTATCCTTTAACCACACAATATCATGCAACCCCAACCATCACAAAACACATCTACCTATGTTGCTTTGCCTCAACGATCATCGACACTAACCTTTTTCAACACATTTCCCAATCAACCTCCATCATCACAAAACACATCCACTTATATCCCTCAACCACAATGATCTTCCACTCTCAACCTAACCCACACCTATCTCAATCCTCAATATTCCCAACACCAAACTTCCCAAAGCTATGTTCCACCAACGCAACCAAACCCAACAAACTTTAGCTTTCCTCCACCAAACTCTTAACAACAACCATCACAAAGCCTACATTCTTACCTAGCACCACCCCACCTCCCCAAAATCAAAACACCTAATTCCAAACCAATCTACACACAACATACAACACATATGGCCCCAACCAACGATACGACCCTTATAACACCAATGCCCATGGTTTCCACTACAATCTTCCATATGGGCAATGACAACCACTTCTAGGACAACAAGAGATGTTTCCAACCCCTCCCACAACTATGGAGCTAAAACTTGCGGAGGTTCAACAACAACTATCTGATCTTAAGTTTGGCCACACCAAGAAAACCTTCTCTTTGGAAGAAGTGTGCCCTTATCCTTTTGATCGGTCATTAACCATGATCCCTTTTCCTCACAATTTCACTATTCCAAATTTGATAAATACAAAGGAAAAGGGGACCCAAAAGATCATCTTAGAGAATTCTATCTTGCTTGCTTTGAGGTCTCACATAATGACACATATCTTATGCGCCTCTTTCCTTGCAGTCTTGGAGGTCAAGCTATAGAATGGTTCTCGCACCTCCCCATGGGTATTAAATCTTTTAATGAGCTTGCAGAGAAATTTGCCACCCATTTTTCTTACAACATAGAACATGAGATCTCCATGACCGACCTATGCAACAATAAACAGAAAAATGGGGAAACTTTCATTTCCTTCCTTCAAAGATGGAGACAAATGGCTAGCAAATTCCCATTCAAGATACTTGAAAAGCAGCTTGTTAGCATATTTGTGCAGAACCTTAACCAAGAATGGGGTTTCCATTTGCAAATTCTTAGTGCAACAACCTTCGACGAAATTACCTACAAGGGAATCAAAATTGAAAAAGCCCTCATCGATAAAGGCATGGTCAAAGTTTTTAAAGATAACAAAGATAGTGCTCCCCAACAACAATCAAATGACAAACCAAAATTTTGGAAGAAATATAAAAATGTGGTCAATGATGGTGTGGTCAATTCTAAACATGTCCAAACATTGCAACAACCCCTTCATCTTTCCAAACCAAGTCAACCTTTGCCTCAACAAAACCAACAAAGGCAACCATACCAAAACCAACGACAACAAGAGAAACCTCAACAAGATTACTCTTCGCCGCATCAATTCACTCCCTTGGGAGAGCCCATAGAATCTGTTCTACAAAAGCTTTTACATAATGGACTTGTCACCTTACCAGATGCTCCCCCATATGGTGAACCTGTTTACAAATCCTCACAATATAGAGAAAATGAATATTGTGAATTCCATAGGAGCAAAGGACACAAAACTGCATCATGCATGAAACTCAAGCACATAATTCAAAACCTCATCGATAGAAACAAAATCACTTTTGAGGATGAACAACCAATCCAACACACCAACAAGGATCTCAACATGTACAAGGAACCATTCCCTAACCATGGTCAAGGTCCTCCTCTAGATAAAGGTAAAGGTGTTAACAAAGCTTCCACTTCCTATGACTCCATTGTGGGTCGTTTTGAAGAAAGTCGTGTATCTACCCTCACTATCAAAGGTAAATCTACGGATTGCGCTATTACAACTCATCGTGGTCATGTCACCATTCATGGTCCAACACCAAGTCCCCCAACCCAATCTGATTACAATTTGGTTGAACATCTAGGGAAAACCCCTACACATATCTCTATCTTGGACCTTCTACAGTCGTCACCCGCACATAAAGTTGTGCTAGAAAAAGCCCTACAAGAGTCTTCAATTCCTAACAACATAGTGGCCATGAATTTCCAAGCTATTATAGGTAACATCGCTTCACCCTACAATGTGGTCTTCTCTGAAAAAGACCTCCCATCTCATGATCCATGCCACAATGATGCACTTCACATTGAGGTTCTCATCCATAAACACAAGATCAAATGCATACTTGTAGATGGTGGTGCTAGTCTTAATATCTATTCTCTAAATTTACTCAAACAATTGGGATACTCTAAGGATCAAGCCAACATTGATCAAAGTATTACAATCAAGGGGTATGATGATGCTGAATGCCAGTCAGAAGGTGTTATCCATTTGCCTATACAAGTAGGCCATGTCATGCTTGAAACTCAGTGTCAAGTCCTTGACATTGAGCTACCTTACAATATTATCCTAGGACGCCCATGGATCCATGCCATGAAAGTTGTTCCCTCAATGTACCATCAGTCTCTCAAGTTCCCATTCAATGGTATGGAGATCACTATCCCAAGCGACCCTAAATCTTTTTAACTATGCCATGTCTTACAAGGAATTTATAAGAATTGCAACCAAGTGCCCAATAATGACAAAGCCCTTGAGTCCCCATTGTATGTCAACCCTGAAAATCTGACAAAAGCCTTTGCAAGTAAACCTAATCCTCATCCTATTCATGAAATCAAAGCTCAAAATCTTGTTGTGTAGCGTGGATGCCTCTATCTCCTAAATCCTACAGTCAACCGCCCATTGCCAAAGAAACTAAGAAAGCAACAATTCCTCCCCCAACATCTCTAACCAAATTCCAAGAGGGAAAATTATTGGCCGAGGAAACTATTGAACACATCTCCTTGGCTCTACAAGGAGAAAGAACCAATCACAATACCAGTCAAGCAATATGGCAATGGCTTAAGGATAGTAAAAAACATGGGCTATAAAGGCAAAGGTGGCCTTGGAAAATAGAATCAAGGAACAATGGAACCCATTATTGTGATGAAGAAACTAGACAAGAAGGGGTTAGGATTTGCTAGGAAGGTACCACGTGCCTTGGACATCGAGGGTATCCTCGACAAGGTGGTAGAAATGTTTCCTGCCGATTTGACTTCTAATGATGATATCATCGATGACTCTTCCCTCCATATGACTAACCTATTTACAGAATGCTTTGTTTTCATGCTATCATCTGTATCCTTAAAATCCACAACAAACACCTGGAAAGTAACACTTGTCTACCCTGAACTTATCGATTGGGACCAACAAGGGGCCCCCGTACTAGATGTTTTTCATAATGATGAATCAATTGCTGAGTTCATGGGACTCTGGGCCAGTATCCCTCTTGGTGATCACAAAGATGGTTTTGTAATGGAATTAGAACCAACTACTTATTTTGGTGAGAATGCCAAATCCTCCAGTCGCAAAAGTAAAAATAAAGAAAGATCTCTAGGTGAAAACCACACTGTGGCACCTCCTAATCACAAAATAGTAAAAACAAAGGACATATCCAAAGGTGAAAACCCAACTATGGTACCTAAGGATGGAGGATTTGACCTTCCCCTACCATCTATGTATTAAGAGAAATCAGATCTCCTAGTGGAAGATTCTACGGAGATAAACCTTGGCACAAAGCAAAATCCTAGGACCACATTCCTTGTAGCATCATTATCAAAAATAGAGCACAAGAATCTCACCAACTTCCTCTTACAAAGAACCATCAACTTTGCATGGACCTATGCTGATATGCCAGGGCTAGACCCTAAGCTAGTAGTTCACTATCTCACAGTTGATCCAACAATTAAACCAATCAAGCAAAAGATAAGGAAGATGCATCCACATATAGCTCTCTTGGTGAAAGTGGAAATACAGAAGTTGCTAGATGCCAAATTCATCAAGCCTATTGATTATCCAGAATGGGTCTCAAACATTGTACCTGTGTCTAAACCAAATGGGGGCATCTGCATGTGTACTAATTTCAGAGATCTTAAAAAAGCATGTCCCAAAGATGACTTTCCATTATCGAACATTGATCTCATAGTAGACTTGACCACGGGTCATGAAATGCTTTCTCTCATGGATTGATTCTTTAGCTACAATCAGATAATGATAGCAGAAGAAGATCAACATAAAACAACATTCACTTGTCCTTGGGGTACCTATTGTTGGTGCGTCATGCCGTTTGGTCTAAAGAATGCAGGAGCAACCTATCAAAGAGCAATGATAGTTATATTCCATGACCTCTTTCATCACATCATGGAGGACTATGTGGATGACATACTAGCAAAATCTTCAAGAGCAGATCACATATAGGTTCTAGGGTAAATCTTTAACAAACTCAAGAAATATCAAGTAAGACTCAATCCAAAGAAGTGTGTCTTCAAGGTAACATCAGGAAAACTGTTGGGATACATTGTATCTCACAGAGGCATTGAAGTAGATCCATCAAAAGTCAAGGCTATAGTAGAGATGCCTCCACCAAGCAATCTGAAAGCATTAAGGAGCCTTCAAGGAAGGTATACAGTCTATTGGGTGTTTTATCTCATAGCTAGCAGATAAATGTCAACCATTTCAACACTGGCTCTGAAAGGATGTCTCATTTCAATGGGATGATAAGTGTCAAGCAGCATTTGATCAGGTCAAAGAATATCTAGCTACACCTCCTGTCTTGGTACCACCAATCGTCGGTAGGCCTTTGATCTTGTACATCTCAACTACAACTGCAGCCCTAGGGGCTCTTCTAGCATAGCATGATGAGTCAGGAAAAGAGAATGCAATCTATTACATCAGTCGAACCTTGGTGTATTATGAACTCAATTAGTCTCCTATGGAAAGAGCTTGTTTAGCAGTAGTGTTTGCTTTCCAAAAGTTGCAAGATTACATGCTAAACCAACACACAAATCTAATAGCCAAAATTGATCTATTAAAGTATCTACTAGCAAAAGTAGCTCTCACAGGTAGACTAGCTAAACGGGTCATGATCCTTAGTGAGTTTGACATTGAGTATGTGGATCGTAAAGCAATCAAGGGACAAGCCCTAGCAGATCAACTAGCAGATCAACTAGTAGATCAACTAGCAGAAGCACCCATGACAGATGTACATCCTATGGTATCTGACTTTTTGGATGAGAATCTCTCCACTCTTTCTACCTCAATAATGTGGAAATTGTACTTTGATGGTTCCTACACAGCTTGGATCAAGGTCCGGCATCTTATTCATCACACCTCAAAATGACTATATTCCAAAGTCATATTGGCTTGCATTTCCTTGCACCAACAATATAGCCGAGTATGAAGCACTCCTCATAGGTCTCAATACAACAGTTCAATGGGGCATCACAGAATTACAGGTATATGGAGACTCACAACTAGTCATTCGACAGGTCACAGATGAGTACCAAACAAAAGATGAAAAGTTGGTCCCCTACAAGCAACTAGTGGATGCCTACAAACCACACTTTTCTAGCATCACTTTTGAGCAAATTCCAAGAGAGCACAAAAAGGCTGCAGACTCTACGGCTTCTATGGGGTCACTTATAGACATGCCCACAAACACACAAAAATGTGAATTCTTGATTGAGCAATTGTTGATACCAGCCGTCGATGTTCCAATTACTAAAATCATCTGCAAACTTGTTGGTCCCAATTCCCCATGGTACAAAGATATCTATGAATACCTTAAACACGGTACCTTCCCCTTTGAACTATCATCAACCCAAGGCACAACTTTTATCCGTCAATCCTCCCATTACACCATTCTGGGTGATACACTTTATCGTTGGAGTCTCAATGGTATCCTCTTACGATGTCTTAAAGTGGAAGAAGCCGAAGCTACCTTACGAGACATACACGAAGGTGTCTATGGCATGCATTCAACTGGTCCTAATCTTGCTAAGAAGATACTCTGCATAGGGTATTACTGGCCTACAATAGAACAAAATGCTTTACAGTTTGCTAAGAAGTGTCTACAATGCTAGCAACATGGAGATTTGATTCATGCACCAGCTCATGAACTACAACTTGTGACAACTCCATGGCCCTTTTCTCAATGGGGTCTCCACCTTGTAGGACAAATCCACCCATCCTCATCCAATGGCCACAAATTTATCATTACCACCACTGAGTACTTCACGAAGTGGGTCAAAGCCATTCCCATGACCTATATCACCGTTAAGCAAATAGCCAAGTTTATCCTAAACTACCTCATTTGCCGGTATGGTATTCCCCAAGCCATTGTCATTGCTAATGGGAGGCCATTCAAGAATCAAGATGTCTGTGCCTTATGCATACAATATAATATCTAACATCATTTTTCAACTCCCTACTATCCACAGAGTAACGACCAAGCTGAGGCTTCCAACAAAACCATTCTCAAAATCCTCAAGAAAATGGTCAATGAAGTTGGTCGTGATTGACACTTACAACTCAATCCTGGCCTATGGGCCTACCACACTAGTATCAAAACACCAGCTGGTGCCACATCCTATGCCTTTGTCTATGGCTCTGAAGCCATCCTACCTATAGAGGTCGAGATCCCATCCCTCAGAGTATCCATGCAGAACTTGATTGATGGAGAGGAGTATCACACTTCTAGATTAGTTGAGCTAGAATTACTAGATGAGAGGTGCCTTGCTGCACTTAATCATCTCCATATCTATCAAAACCTCCTCCAGCATAATTACAACAAAAAGATCAAAGAAAGATGGTTTCAAGTTGCTGATCTTGTCTTAAAAAAAAATCAGAGAAATCAAGCAGATCGAGAAAAGAAGGGCAAGTTTGAGCCTAATTGGTTAGGACCCTTTATTGTCACAGCAACATATGGATCAGAAGCTTATACTTTAGCTACACCTGACGGCATTCCTCTAGGTGAGCCACTGAACAATGTTCATCTCAAGAAGTTTTATGCCTGATCCTCAAAGTATCAAAAAACAAAAATCTATCCTATGGTGAAAACCTGGCAAACATGTGCCTTGGATATAACCATAGTGAAAACTTGGCAAACAAGCGCTATGTGTAGAGTCAGCATCCATCATCTATTGAGTCTTGTTCATTCCATGTCCTTTGCACAAAAAACTTCATCCATCCATCCATAATAAAACCATTGAGCTTGTTTGCATTTCCATCTCCCTATCTAGCATAGCTTGGAAATTTGTCAATGTCCATTGTCGTCATCCCACATCTTGCTCTATCATCCATGGTTATCATGTGTCAGTCAACCATAACAATAGCTCTGCCAGAATGGGGGCAACTCTTTCTTTAACCTAGGTCTAGGATTAGATCCTTGTTCATGGTTCACAAACACATTAACCTTTAAAACAATAACAAACACACAAAACAATTCACAACAACACAAACACTTCAATCGTTCCCCATAATAACAACACTATCCTACATCATCAAACCAACTAGAACTAAATATTCTCTCATCTCAATCTTAAAGTACCTTGATCCCATGGATATGGTTATGTAGGCAGTCTGGAATACAAAGGAAGTATCCAGTACTCAGGTACATAAGATCTCATCATTTCCCCAACCCAAGCTCAAGCACCTTGACCCATTCATCACTCTACCTAGAACTACATATTTAACATTTTCATCTTTCATCGTAATGTGCCTTGATCCTGTGGATTTAGGGTATGTAGGCAGTATGGAATATAAAGGATGTATCCAGTACTCAGGCACATACGATTCATCATTCTTCACCCATTTCAATCCATTGATATGTCATCTTTTCTAGTCTTTCGTTTATCAAAATCCATTCACCTCGACTTGACTAACTCAAGAAGCAAAATAACAAACTAACGCATCCTTTCAAAGAAAAATTCTTAACAAACCTAAAGCACAGAAACTTACTTTCAGAGCCATATATTGTCCTACATATCACTTCTCAACATCAACTAAATCAATCCCATCTAAACAACAGATCGACAAACTTGTCTTATACAGAATGTTCCATGTTCGAAACCAAACCAAAACACACGTCTTATATGACATGTAACATTTCCTAAAAAAATAGACATTATCCTTTCAATAGATAACACCCTTTAATGGACACATCGCTCCTATGATAAGGCTGTTATCTTTCCTTTCCAATCTATCTTGAGCAACCTCTTTGGCAAGAGAATATGTTCGCTGTATGTTTACTTTGTAAGCCAGTCAATTTGCTTTTTGATTTATTATTTTTGTTCCTTTTCCAATATGTATTCAAGACTACCTTGATTTATCTATAATCTTGGTATGTTGCGATGTAGTACGGAATGGGGGCATAGTCATTGCTTTTGTGTGTCGTGTTTGAGGAATGATCTTTAGTATCTTTCCTAGTAGCATATTTATCTTGTGTGTGTTACGACTTAGCATCTTACATATTAATATTCTTCTTGCATTTATGTATTGAAGTTTATTTTATGTTCAAGACTATGGCGCATTCACATGTTCAACAAGGTTATATTATGTCTAAGGAATCTAAGTTCAAATCGCTTGCTTACAGAGTCAACGTCCACGCATTCGAATATCACAGCACCTTGGTCATTTATACCTTGGTGGCAAACTATCCATGTGCTATATCAAAAATAAGGATTGCTCTTTATAAACATTTGTGAAACTATTGCAACAAGCTCAACCATTTCCCCATCCATGGCCTCATATAGATTTTCAAGCAAAGATCGATCAACAGTCTTTCTCTCATGTTCTATTCTATCTCCACTTTCTTCCACCTATCCAACCTCGTCTATCTCAACCAATTTCTTCTAGTCAAGCGTCAACCCAGTTCTTCTATCGCTTCCATGTCTTTCCTCTCGAGGGGGCATCCTATGGCAGCTACACTGGGGCAGCTAGCTACACTGGGGCATCAAAATTGTATCATGTCTTCAACAATCATTTTCTTTGACGCAATGCTGTAAACTACATTGCATCAAAGAGGGGCAAAGTGTAGACACCCTAAAATGACCAGGTCTTTGAATCACTTGCATTTTCGTCAATTCTTCTAATCACTTGCATTTCAACATTAATTAAATAATCTAATTATTTAATTAATTTCATCAAATTCTTCCAAATCACATTTTTTCAACATTAATTAAATAAATCCTCTTTATTTAATTAATTTTATTAAATTCCTCTTTATTCTTCCAAAAATTAAATAATTTTAATTATTTAATTAAATCATTATCCTCTTTCAAATTTCAAGTCCACATTAATTAAATAAATCCAATTATTTAATTAATTCATCACAAATCCTCTTATCTACAATTAAATAATTTACATTATTTAATTAAATCAACTACTCTTCCAAATTTAAATAAATCATGCAAATTTATTTAAATTATCTCAAACCTCTAAAAATAAATAAAATCAAATATTTTATTTATAATCTTCATAATCTTATCTATTCCTTTATCATGCACAATCAATTAAATAAATTTATTTATTTAATTTCAATTATATTCCAATTCCTCTAAAAATATCATGATAACTCGTGCACAATCAGTCTTATTTTAGAACTCTAAAAAAGGCAAAGTTTCAAGTTGAGTTAATCTATTCAATCAATCTTATTTTCATCATATCTGAATAAAAATATCCTTATGGAGTGACACATGTTGTGTGCATATTCATCATGAGTTATTTAATTTATCTCAACCATTCATTCTATGGATTTATTTCATCTGTTGATCGATCATGTTTGAAATCTATATAAACCCCCCTCATCTCCTTCACAAATCATCTTCGATCACTTATTCTCAGGCATCATTTACAACGTTTTGAGCATACATCGCATCGTTGAGCATGTTTTACGATCTTTTGACATTGATCTTTGAAGCACTTTGATCACTTTGAGCATTCGCTTGTTGCAAACATGGTTTCGCAACATATTTGAGCAATCCACATTTGACAAAAGAGAACAATACAATTTGGTAAAAGCTTTCTTGTTTTATTTGATTTATTCATTGATCATGGCTTTTTATTTAGATAGATCTCTTTATGTTATGGGTTATTGATTTGCTTATTATCATAGTTTTGATTTTATCATTTGACCTATCAATTTTCCTCATACACATGTAGAAATGAAAGCCGCTTGGTATATTAGTGGAGAGTGAAAATAGGAAGCAGGAGGTCAGGGGTTCGACCCCCACAAACCAACCTTTTAACAAGTAAATCGCCACATATGCAACGTGGCACCCAATCATTCGGCCATGTGGCATTCGCTCATTCGTCTGTCAGTGACACATGTCATGCTGGATTGGTCCACATCTTCAAACCTACCACATCATCTATTAAGTCAGATGTCGCCATCTACCATGTGTCAACATCTAGACCTACCACACCAAAAACTGCCACTGTGTCTGCCATTTTAGCATGATGATGTCATCATTGTATTGTCTAGTCAGCATGGTCAACCCTCAACTTTGATCAGACATTCTTGTTTGTACGAGCTCCGATCAAGGTCAAATGAGTAGCGTTGGAATCGTGGCGATGAGCTCTTCGACTTGGCATTATTTTTGCTTGGATTTGAGACAATAAGTTTTTCACCTTTTTGATTGCATCATTTCCCTGTTTGATCAAACTTTTAACTGCACATAACTTCTGCATACAAACTCCTTTTGAGCTCGTTCAAGTTGCGTCAAGATCGTGATACTAACCTCTTTCCAATGACGTTGATTCTGTCATATTCTTAGACTGCAAAATTTTTTGATCTTCTGGATTTGCCTAGATCATTTCTCCCCACTTGGGGTTTAAACCACCTGACCCCCTTTTATAGGGATTCCTTTCTATTATCATACTCTAAATAGAAAAGAGGCCCGTATATGTAGCAAAGAAAGCCATTTGGTATATTGGTGGAGAGTGAAAATAGCAAGGTTCGACCCCACAAACCAACCTTTTAAAAATCAAACCGCCACATGTGCCACGTGGCACCTAATCATTAGGCCACATGGCATTATCTCATTTGTCCGTTAGTGACACGTCACACTAGATTGGTCCACATCTTCAAACCTGCCATGTCATCTGCTAACTCAAATGCCGCCATCTGCCACGTGTCAACCTCTAGACCAACCACGTCAACAACTACCACTATGTCTGTCATGTCAGCATGTTGTTGATGTCATCATTGTACTATCTAGTCGACATGGTCAACCCTCAACTTTGACCGGCCATATCTTGCTCGTACAAGCTCCAATCGAGGCGAAATGTGCGGCGTCAAAATCATGGCAACGAGCTCTTCGAATTGGCATCATTTTTACTTAGATTTGAGACAATCAATTTTTCACCTTTTTTAACACCTGATTCATTTGTTTGATCAAACGTTTGATTGCACATAACTTCTACATATGAACTCCTTTTGAGCCCATTCAAGTTGCGTCAGGATGGTGTCAGCGACCTCTTTCCAATGATGCTAATTCCATCAGGTTCTGAGACAGCAAAATTTTTAGTTCTTCTATATCCATCTGGATCATTATTCCCCACTCGAGGTTCAAACCACCCGACCCCCTTTTATAGGGTTTCATTTCTATTATCATTCTTTAAAAAGAAAGGAGGCCTGTATATGTAGCAAAGAAAGCCGCTTGGTATATTGGTGGAGAGTGAAAATAGCAAGCAGGAGGTCAGGGGTTCAACCCCCACAAACCAACCTTTTAACAATCAAACCGCCACATGTGTCACGTGGCACCCAATCATTGGGCCATGTCGCATTACCTCATTCTTCCGTCAGTGACACGTGTCACGCTGGATTGGTCCACATCTTTAGACCTACCACGTCATCTGTTGATTCAGATGCCACCATCTACCACGTGTCAAACTCTAGACCTGCCACATCAAAAAACTACCACTACGTCTGTCGTGTCAGCATGCTGACCGCATCATTGTACTATCTAGTCAGCATGGTCAACCCTCAACTTTGACCAGACATATCTTACTCATATGAGCTCTAATCGAGGCTAAGCGAGCAGCGTCAAAATCGTGATGACGAGCTCTTCGACTTGGCATCATTTTTTCTTAGATTTGAGACAATCAATTTTTCACTTTTTTGAACCCTTGATTCACCTGTTTGATCGAACCTTTGACTACACATAACTTCTGCATACGAACTCCTTTTGAGCCCATTCAAGTGGAGTTAGGATCATCTCAACAACCTCTTTCCAACGATGCTGATTTCGTCATGTTCTAAGACTGCCAAATTTTTTTTAGTCTTCTAGATCCACCTCAATCATTCTTCCCCACTTAGGGTTCAAACTACCCAACCCCCTTTTATAGGGATTTGTTTCTATTATCATTCTTTAAATAGAAAAGAGGCCCGTATATGTAGCAAAGAAAGCCACTTGGTATATTGGTGGAGATTGAAAATAGCAAGTAGGAGGTCAGGGGTTCAACCCCCACAAACCAATCTTTTAACAATCAAACCGCCACATGTGCCACGTGGCACCCAATCTTTGGGCCATGTGACTTTACCTCATTCATCCGTCAGTGACACATGTCATGCTGGATTGTTTCACATCATTGGACCTGCCACGTCATTTGCTAACTCAAATGTTGCCATCTGCTATGTGTCATCCTCTAGACCTTCCACGTCAACAAATACCACTGTGTCTGCCATGTGAGCATGCTGACATCATCATTGTATTATCTAGTCAGCATGGTCAGCTCTCAAATTTGACCTGCCATATCTTGCTCGTACGAGCTTCGATCGATGCGAAACGAACGGCGTCAGAATTATGGTGATAAGCTCTTCAACTTGGCATCATTTTTGCTTGGATTTGAGTCAATCAATTTTTCACCTTTCTAAACCCCTAATTCGCTAGTTTGACCAAACTTTTGACTCCACATAACTTCTGCATACAAACTCCTTTTCAGCCCATTCAAGCTGCATTAGGATCATCTAAGTGACCTCTTTCCAATGATGCTGATTCCGTCAGGTTCTAAGACTACAAAATTTTTAGTTCTTCTGTATCCACCTGGATCATACCCCCCACTGGGGGTTCAAAGCACCCAACCCCCTTTTATAGGGATTCGTTTCTATTATTATTCATTAAATAGAAAGGAGGCCCGTATATGTAGCAAAGAAAGCCGCTTGGTATATTGGTGGAGAGTGAAAAAGCAAGCAGGAGGTCAGGGGTTCTACCCCCACAAACCAACCTTTTAACAATCAAACTGCCACATGTGCCACGTGGCACACTATCATTGGGCCACGTGACATTACGTCAATCATCTATCAATGACACGTGTCACACTAAATTGGTCCACATCTTCAAACTTGCCATGTCATCTGCTAACTCAGATGCCGCCATCTGTCACGTGTCAAACTCTGGATCTGCCACGTCAACAAATACCACTGTGTCTACCATGTCAGCATGCTGATGTCATCATTGTATTATCTAAACGGCATGGTCAACCCTCATATTTGACCAACCACATCTTGCCCGTACAAGCTCTGATCGAGGCAAAACAAGCAGTGTCAGAATCGTGGCGACAAGCTCTTCGACTTGGCATCATTTTTGGTTGGATTTGAGACAATCAATTTTTCACCTTTTTGAATGCCTGATTTGCCTATATGACCTGAACCTTTGACTGCACATAACTTCTGCATACGAACTCTTTTTGAGCCCATTCAAGTTGCGTTAGGATCGTGTCAACAACTGCTTTCTAATGATGTTGTTTCCATCAGGTTCTGAGACTGCAAGATTATTACGTCTTCTGGATCCACCTAGATCATTCCTCCCCACTTGGGGTTCAAACCACCCAACCCCCTTTTATAGCAATTTGTTTCTATTATAATTCTTTAAATAGAAAGGAGGCCTGTATATGTAGCAATGAAAGCAACTTGGTATATTGTTGGAGAGTGAAAATAGGAAGCAATGGGTTAGGGGTTCGACCCCCAAAAACCAACCTTTTAACAAGCAAATCGTCACATGTGCCACGTGGCACCCAATCATTGGGCCACGTGGCATTCGCTCATTAGTCCATCAGTGACATGTGTCATGCTGGATTGGTCCACATCATCAGACCTACCACGTCATCTATTGAGTTAGATGCCTCCATCTGCCACGTGTCAACATCTGGACCTGCCACACCAAGAACTGCCACTGTGTCTGCCATGTCAGCATGATGACATCATCATTGTACTGTCTAGTCAGCATGGTCAACTCTCAACTTTGACCAGCCATATCTTTCTCGTATGAGTTCCAATCAAGGTGAAGCAAGTGGCGTTAGAATCATGGCAGCAAGCTATTCAACTTGGCATCATTTTTGCTTGGATTTCAGACAATAAATTTTTTACCTTTTTGAACGCATGATTCGTCTATAATGCCACTTTATAACTAATTTATCTCCTTTATTATTTATTTTTATTTATTTAATATTTAATATATATTTGTTAGATAACAACTAATAATTATTTATAAATCTATTTAATAATCATTAATCAAATTTATCTATTTATATACCACAATTAACCAATCATAATCATGCAATTACTCGACCATCAAGCATGCAGAGAAAGCAAGACGACAACCCATAGAGACAAACAAAACTGAGAACAATGACTAGCTGCAAAACTGAAGACTTATCCTCTACAAGGATGACGGATGACTGGGGAACCTTATGCTAACTCCAATCAACAATTCCATTGGCTAGGGCACACTCAAACCTGCTAGTTCAGGTGGAGTCGATGCCCGGTACCTGCATCCTGCAGCAAACCTCAAGGTTAAACATATATATACAAACATGAAGTCATGCACACAGTAAATAGAAATCGCAGCGTGGTAGGGTACTCGGACACGAGTAATGCGACACTGTTCTATTCACATAAATACATCAACAATTAAGTATTCAGTTGTCTACAAGAAAATAGAATAATCAATAACAATACGATCTAGTATAACAATTATTGTTAAAGTATCATAACCCTGATTAAATATCACATTAAACTCAGAAATAACATTAATCCATTATATCAAATATGTCCATCAAACTACGAAACATAAAATATCAATAATCCAATATCATCAATCGTCATCATAGAAATAGGTCCATAAACAACTCAATGTAATAATAAAAAATCCCATGTCATGATATCTAGTCCTACTAGGAATACTATCAGTCTGACAGAAGCAAGGTGAGGGGCACTACATCCTCCCCCCCTAGGATCAGGCTTACTCCTGGAAGCTTGTAACAAGTATGGGTATAATTCTGACATATAGGTTGCATCTTCCAAGGCAACTAAAGCCACGTCATTAGGATCCCATTGGACCCCTACTTATGAGGGTTAGCCCCCAAAGCTGCAGAACGCGCACGAGCTCCAAAGAAAGTTGCTTGTCCTCTACCTGCAGTCTCCAAGACTATCCCCTGATGCTCTGTCTGGCGGTGATCAATCACTGTGAACACTCTATGAGACCTCCCTGCATCAGCCACTGTTGGCTCTGAAATTGTTGGCCTCTGGCTAAATCCTGCAGTGTTCTTTTGTGGGCACTGCCTAGCAATATGGCCCTGCTGGCCGCAAGAGAAACATCTTGTTCCAAAACCTCCACCACCTACAGGTGCATTAGACTGCTGAAAACTTCCCCTACTAAACGTAGGCTGTGAACTCTGAACTAGTTGGTTGGGATGATAATTCTTGGCCCGCAGCCAATTACGATTTTTCCCCAACTGAGAACCACCTCCTTGCTGAGGTTGGGTATTCTTTGGTTTTAATTGAGAATACTGCTACCACTGTTGTTCACCCTTAGCGGGTGCATGATGATCTCTAGATGAACTTGTTGCTTGAGGTTGACCATCTCGAGAACCTAAGCTGGTTGAGGGTGCACTCCCAATTTGCACACCTGTATGACCTCCTAGGGCCATGGTCAAATTCTCCTCCACCAGTCAAGCCTTCTCGACTGCCACCTCCATGGTTTTTGGCTCGAAGACACAGACTCCTCCACTGATCTGAGCATTCAGACCTCTAATGAAATGTTGAACTAACATGGCCTCGTCATTCCCTATATATGCATACTGCTTGAGTTCATAAAACTTGCACTCGTACTGTTCCACTGTCATGGCTATCTATCTCAACCCATGGAACTCATCCGCTCATCGTTGCCTACAGTGGTCTGATAAGAATCGAGCCCTGAACCTATCTAGAAATAGTTCCCAAGACACTGTGGCAATATCTAGATGTAACTTTTGTTCCTCTAGTCGCCACCATGTAGAGGCGAAACCTCTGAGATGCATGATGGCACATCTTGCCTTAGTGTTGCTACCATAAGGATGCATGGCAAAACACCTCTCCAGATCAATTAGCCATGTCTCTGCTTCCATACCACTACCAAAACCGTCAAAAGTAGGAGGACGTGCTCTCATAAGGTCTCTCATGTGGCCTGCAAGAATAGCTTCTTGTTCAGCTGAAATTTCTCTCCTTCTGGGAGATCGTTCTCTTTCTCTCACTTCAGGTTGATCCATCTCCTGCCTAGGACCAAGATGAGCAAGAACCTCCTCAAGTAGCTGGCGTAGTTGAGCACCCTCTGGCTGACCTTGATTCTCTTGATTCTCGCCCCCACCTTCTTGTGCACTCTCATGAGGGGAACTAGGAGGAGGGCTATTATCAACACCTCTCCCATGACCCCTACCTCATCCACGTCCTCGACCTCGTACCCTAGGCATCTTTCTGGACAACACACCCAAGAGCAACTTCAGGTTGCTAGGCGAGGACTACGAATGAATACATTCTTTAGAGTTTAGCAACTAGTGTAGCTTAATGGGCTAATATAAAACCAGACTACCCAGTGTTAGAAACCTAGCTCTGATACTAGATGTAACGCCCCGCATGAACACCTTAGAGAACAACACATCTACGCTATGCAAAACGGAATAAATTTTTTTTTTTTTTAAATGATAAAGTAACAAAGTAATGTTTAACACATCATTACACATCATTAAACTATCAACTTGTTACTTTGAGATTTCATGGTTGCATTACTTGTCAAAACAATTAACATAATCTAACACACAACCTAAATTAACATCAGTAGATCCTTCTAAACCTATTGCATTAATCAATAAACATTTACATCTCCATAACATCAGATAAATAATCATCAGGATCTAGTACATAGTTACAACTTCTTCTCACATATGAGTACATCATTACATTGTTACTTAACACCTTCTGAACACATACATTATAAATCAACTGATACACAGACAAGTACATGAATACAATATCACTTACTTCGTATCTGGTACAAGATCTGACGGCTGATACACAAGATACAACATCCTCACACACGAACAATAGCAAGGAGAAAAACCAATGGATAAAAGCTCTTCCACCCGACCATGTGGAACCCTAAGGTCCCCCCCCCCCCGAGCTAGGAGTTAACATAAGGTCCCCACTACAACATACAGTCAGGTAGATAGTAGACTATAAGAACAAGACAAGACATAACTCCAACAACACAAGTCAATATCTTAAACAACTTAACAACACTTCCAGAGGCAAGCACATAACGAATGGGGAGAGTACAACTAGGGAATGCTAGGCTGCAGTAGGGAGAAGTGTCATCACATGGCTTGTCATGGGTTGTCTTGGTAAGCCTTCCTAGGCCCCAACCCCCATCTTGGGTTGTCCTAGTAGCCTCTCCCGACTCCCGGCCCCCATACAACGCTCATGCGGAATCAACATACCTTTTCATGAGGACAAGGTAGTTGATTTTGCCATTCCAGGCCTTCTCATCTCATCTCAAGCCTAAACGAGCACTTGAGCCATGAGTGAGGCATCCACTTATCTTTATTTAGTGTGATTATCTACCCAACCCCCTAATTCATTATTTAGGTTATCACTGAGTTAACAAACTCCCACATGGGTTGTCCTGGATGCCACTTTGGGCTTTGGCCCCCATTGAGAGCCACTCCCCTACCTGCAACTAGAAAACCCCACTCAACAAGCATAGAAAACATCATCAGGACAACGAGGATATAGGAACCATGCAAGGAATCAACCATCTTGCACACAATTATCCTAATATCAACATGTGTATATAACAATGCAAGGAATTAACCATCTTGCATGTCATCTTAATCACAAGGACAACTAACAAAACATTGTCCATAGCAATACATAAACATTACTCCATTACTGTACTCGATGTCTCCCATTGTCTAACCCAACACAACATCTCAAACAAATAAATAAATCATAACATCCATGAAGAACCTTTCTACACATCATGATACATTCAGAATCTTTACATTCTTTCACAACACCAGAACCAATTTCCTTATACACAACAAAAGGTGACATAGCTTCATTGACTCAAGACACTTATCGACATGTTACATGACGTCAAACCACCTTGGCCTCTGGAATAAACCCTCGACAACTAACACTTGACCATTCATATACATTCCACTTACATTAAACAATTCCAATTCACACTAAACTAATTGTATAATACCTTCAAATCAAAATCCCAATACATTATTTGTATACCTAATCCTAAACCCATTATTCTATCTTATCTTATCAAAATGAAGAAAACATATTAAGAACTATGACAATTTAAATTAAATTTCATTAACCATTTATGTGTAGTCACAATGTTTATCTTTTAATCAATTTAACAATGACAACATTATTATAAATTTCCAATTTTATTTGGCTTATAAACAATCAACTATACTTTTGAAATAATAAAAATAATAATAATAATAATAATAATAATATATCAACTAATTATCTAATTTAATTACTCTTCGAAATATAAATATCTCAACGATCTGAACAATTACCATTCCTATTTTTAAACCCTAATTCAACACAAAATACATATTAACTTCCTAAAGAATTTATCGGTAACATTTATTTACTCAACTATATGGTAAAAAGAATCATAATCATATTATTAATAATATTATTATTACTTATAATAATAATATTTACCATAGATCATTGAATGGCAAATAATTATCATCCAATGATAAGTAAGTATGTTATTTTATTGGCATTAGGGATTAGATTTGACAAACAACCTAGACTGTCAAATAATTTCTAATTACAGTAGTTATCTATTTAATAATGCCTTTACAATGCTATGGCCTAGTTAGTATAAGTAAATTATAAAAACTAAATTTACATATCATCATAACCCTATGTAAATTTTGACAGCTGTTTTAAAATCTCATCTTTCATATGATACAGTCCTCTATTACAGTCCAGGTGAGAAAGCACTGCAGATCACTATCTGTCAACTTAATAAGATTGTCCTCTACAAAAAAAATCTCAATTTTACAGCTAAAATATCAACAAATCTGGTTTTGTTTTCTTTTATTGAAAGTGAAAGATAGCCGTAGAGATTTACTTTACACTCATACTTCTGCAAGAATAATAAGGTGGATTATTTCTGGCTAAGTGCGTCCCTACTCCCAAGGGCATGTTAATTTAATATCACTAGAGTTTAAATTTTATTGTCAACTGAGCATAGGAAATATCTAATTTCTTAAGGCATTAATGTTCTTGACTATCCTGAAATAAAATGCATAAATGGAAATACAATCCTCATTACCCCATACGATGCGTTGAAAGTACAGATTATGACAGACACATAGCATAAATACTGGTGAACATTTATACAAAATGGGAATGTATAGATAGGGCACACAAAACTATCCGATAAGCTTAGACACTTTCCAGCAAACGTGACTGGCGGGTTTGAGGAATCCATATATAGAGACAACCGGCGAGTTAAGAGACTTTTGGCGTGGATGTTATATAGTGTGAAACAATGCTGAGCGCTATATTCTGTGATATCTGATAGGTATAGCCAACGAATTAGACATTTTCTGGCTTATATGTTCAGGGCATGAGACAAAGCACTATAATGCTCTTATGCACTAGGCGACATGGGCAGGATATGAACAAAATGGATTTTGCAAGTTTATGATTGAGAGTGGTACATACTTGAATCACATTTGTAACCCTTATCTCAACAGCCGATTCATTATGTGTACATGGTTGACCTTCTAGCCCGTGCGGCTATCTTGAAGACGCCATAAACTTTATCATTGCGATGCCTGTTAAATCTGTAAGGCATTTTCTTGGTTCCTGCAGGTCACATATGAATATCGGCCTAGGAGTATTTACAGCAACCCTACTTTTTGATTGGACAATTTATGTTCTTTTCTCAAACATCTATGCAGAAGTGGCCTAGTGTGGTGTGTTCAAATGGTAAGGAGGATTGATGAAAGATAGAAGAATTAATAAGATCTCCGTGTGCAATTAGATTTTTAGGCCATAAAAAGGTACGCACTTTTCATGTAGCAGACGTATCACATCCATAGGCGCAGGAATTTTTATGCAAAGTTTGGGAAATTAGCTGGGAAGATGAAGGCAGTCATGAGAGAAGTCATCATACGAAATGCAATGGATGCAGGATACATACTTAATAAATTCATTGCAAAGGCTTTAGAGGCTTCCTTACCAATGGAATTGGTAAAAACAATAATATATTTTGATAGAAAAACATTTGAAAGTACTGATTGTAGGATCTGCGGAAAATGGATTCAAAGAAAAGGCTTTGGAAACTTTTTAGCAAGGAAAACAGTAGGTATAAATCTAGTAGACACTACCTTTGCCAGCATCCCTTAGATCGCCCTGAAATGGGGCTTTAGAATAGGAATAAACATCCATCAAAACATAATCGGAGAACAAAATGATTCGTTACACTGGCCTTACAAATTTTAAAGCAAATGCACTCGGCAGGAATGAATTATATCTTACGGAATTCAGAGTATAATGACCACAGAATATACTTAAAAATGATTTGAATGAGTAGGCATTGAAAGGGATCAAGAACAAAAACAATGCTCTGGTAGAGGAATGCGCAGATTAAGAATTTCATTAAGGAAACCCTAGATATAATGCAAGATGAGAAAATAACATTCACACAATTAAAAGAACCTATTTACGCTGCAAAGACCTCTCTCTATTCTTCGCAGCTCCGTCTTCCTTCCCAGATCTCCAACTCCGATTTTTCCTCCCCCTTCTCTCCTTCTCTCTGCTTATTTTATAGAATTCCCTACCCTAATTGTTTGTACTCCACCATTAGGGAATAAACACATGATCCAATGCCAACCGTCAAAGAAAATACAGCTTACTTTCTTTTAATTTTTAATAACATTACAATATAACCCCTATTTTTTATTTACTCAAGGATAACTTACATTTAATATATTACAACTTATAATTTTTATTTTATTTAATTTAGTATTTTATATAGATATTTAATATATAACAACTCATAAATATATATATTACTTTATTTAGTCATTTGTTTACTGGGCCACATATACCTTCATGTTTATTTTACTAATTATAGAACAATTCCACAACTTATAATGCCACTTTATAACTAATTTATCTCCTTTATTATTTATTTTTGTTTATTTAATATTTAATATATATTTGTTATATAACAACTAATAATTATTTATAAATCTATTTAATAATCATTAATCAAATTTATCTATTTATATACCACAATTAACCAATCATAATCATGCAATTACTCGACCATCAATCATGCAGAGAAAGCAAGACGACAACCCATAGAGACAAACAAAACTGAGAACAATGACTAGCTGCAAAACTGAAGACTTATCCTCTACAAGGATGACGGATGACTGGGGAACCTTATGCTAACTCCGATCAACAATTCCATTGGCTAGGGCACGCTCAAACCTGCTAGTTCAGGTGGAGTCGATGCCCGGTACCTGCATCCTGCAGCAAACCTCAAGGTTAAACATATATATACAAACATGAAGTCATGCACACAATAAACAGAAATCACAGCGTGGCAGGGTACTCAGACACGAGTAATGCGACACTGTTCTGTTCACATAAATACATCAACAATTAAGTATTCAATTGTCTACAAGAAAATAGAATAATCAATAACAATACGATCTAGTATAACAATTATTGTTAAAGTATCATAACCCTGATTAAATATCACATTAAACTCAGAAATAACATTAATCCATTATATCAAATATGTCCATCAAACTACGAAACATAAAATATCAATAATCCAATATCATCAATCGTCATCATAGAAATAGGTCCTTAAACAACTCAACGTAATAACAAAAAATCCCATGTCATGATATCTAGTCCTACTAGGAATACTATCAGTCTGACAGAAGCAAGGTGAGGGGCACTACAGTTGGAATCATGGCAAAGAGCTCTTCGACTTGACATTATCTTTGCTTGGATTTGAGACAATTAATTTTTCACCTTTTTGAATGCCTAATTCGGCTATTTAACCAAACCTTTGACTACACATTACTTCTGCATACGAACTCATTTTGAGCCTGTTCAAGTTGTGTCAGGATCGTGTTAGCGACCTCTTTCCAATGATGTTGATTCTGTCAAGTTCTAAGACTGCAAAATTTTTAGTTCTTTTGTATCCACTTGGATCATTCCTCCCCACTTAGGGTTCATACCACCTGACCCCCTTTTATAGGGATTCGTTTCTATTATCATTCATTAAATAGAAAGCAGGCCCTTATATGTAGCAAAGAAAGCCGTTTGGTATATTAGTGGAGAGTGAAAAAAGCAAGCAGTAGGTTAGGGGTTCGACCCCCACAAACCAACCTTTTAACAATCAAACCGCCACATGTGCCACGTGGCACCCAATCATTGGGCCACGTGGCATTACCTCATTCATCCGTCAGTGACACGTGTCATGCTGAATTGGTGTACATCTTCAGACCTGCCATGTTATCTACTAACTTAGATACTGCCATCTGCCACGTCAACAACTGCAATTGTGTCTGCCATGTCAGCATGTTGACGTCATCATTGTACTATCTAGTCGGCATGGTCAACCCTCAACTTTGACGAGCCATATCTTGCTCGTACGAGCTCTAATCAAGGTGAAATGTGCGGCGTCAGAATCGTGGTGACGAGCTCTTCGACTTGGCATCATTTTTGCTTAGTTTTGAGACAATCAATTTTTAACCTTTTTGAACCCCTGATTCACCTATTTGACTAAACATTTGACTGCACATAACTTCTGTATATGAACTACTTTTGAGCCTGTTCAAGTTGTGTTAGGATTGTGTCAGCGACCTCTTTCTAATGATACTAATTCTGTCAAGTTCTGAGACTGCAAGATTTTTAGGTCTTTTGGATCAACCTAGATCATTCCTCCCCACTAGGGGTTCAAACCACCTGACCCCCTTTTATAGGGATTTGTTTCTATTATCTTTCTTTAAATAGAAAGGACACCCTATATGTAGCAATGAAAGCCACTTGGTATATTGGTCGAAAGTGAAAATAGGAAGAGGGAGATTAGGGGTTCTACCTCCACAAACCAACCTTTTAACAACCAAATCGCCACATGTGCCACGTGACACCCAATCATTGGGCCACGTGGCATTTGATCATTCGTCCATCAGTGACATGTGTCACGCTAGATTGGTCCACATCTTCAGTCTGCCACATCATCTGTTGAGTCAAATGTCGCCATTTGCCAGGTGTCAATATCTGGACCTGCCACACTTACAACTGCCACTGTGTCTTACCATGTCAGCATGATGACATCATCATTGTACTGTCTAGTCAGCATGGTCAACCCTCAGCTTTGTCTAGCCATATCTTGCTCGTACGAGCTCCAATCAAGGTGAAACGAGTAGCATCAAAATCATGGTGATGAGCTCTTCGACTTGGCATCATTTTTGTTTATATTTGAGACAATAAATTTTTCACCTTTTTGAACGTATGATTCGCCTATTTGACCGAACCTTTAACTGCACATAACTTCTGCATACGAACTAGTTTTGAGCCCATTCAAGTTGCGTCAGGATTGTGTCAGCCTCTGGACCTACCACGTCAACAACTGCCAGTGTGTCTGCCATGTCAGCATGTTGATGTCATCATTGTACTATCTAGTCGACATGGTCAACTCTCAACTTTGACCAGTTATATCTTGCTCGTACGAGCTCCAATCAAAGCAAAATGAGTGGTGTTGAAATCATGGCGATGAGCTATTTGACTTGGCATCATTTTTTCTTTGATTTGAGACAATCAATTTTTCACCTTTTTGAACACATGATTTGCCTGTTTGACCAAACCTTTGACTACACATAACTTCTGCATATGAACTCCTTTTGAGCCCATTCAAGTTGCGTCAAGATCATGTCAGCGACCTCTTTCCAATGATTCTGATTCCATTAGTTTCTAAGACTCATGATTTTGAGCCCATTCAAGTTGCGTCATGATTATGTCAACCATATCTTGCTCATTCGAGCTCCGATCGAGGCGAAATGAGCTACGTCAGAATTGTGGAGACGAGATCTTCGACTTAGCATCATTTTTGCTTGGATTTGAGACATTCAATTTATAACCTTTTTGAACACATGATTCGCTTGTTTCACCAAACTTTTGACTACACATAACTTCTGCACAGGAACTCCTTTTGAACTCTTTCAAGTTGCGTCAGGATCATGCTAGCGACCTCTTTCCAATGTTGCTGATTCTCTCAAGTTCTGAGGTTGCAAAATTTTTAGGTCTTTTGGATCTATTTAGATCATTCCTTCCCACTAGGGGTTCAAACCACCCGACCCCCTTTTATAGAGATTCATTTCTATTATCACTCTCTAAATAGAAAGGAAGCCCGTATATGTAGGAAAGATAACCGCTTGGTATATTGGTGGAGAGAGAAAATAGCAAGGTTTGACCCCACAAACCAACCTTTTAACAATCAAATTGCAACATGTACCATGTGGCACCCAATCATTAGGCCACATGGCATTACCTCATTCATCCATTAGTGACACGTGTCACACTGGATTGGTCCACATCTTCAGACTTGCCACGTCATCTGCTGACTCAGATGTTGCCATCTACCACGTGTCAACTTCTGGACCTACCACGCTAACAACTGCTACTATGTATGCCATGTCAGTATGCTGATGTCATCATTATAATGTCTAGTTGACGTGGTCAACCCTCAACTTTGACCGACCATACCATGCTCGTACAAGCTCCGATCTAGCGAAACAAGCGGCGTTGAAATCATGGAGACGAGCTCTTTGACTTGGCATCATTTTTGCTTAGATTTGACACAATCAATTTTTCACCTTTTTGAACGCCTGATTCACCTTTTTGATGAAACCTTTGACTGCACATAACTTCTACATACGGACTCCTTTTGAGCTGATTCAAGTTGCGTCAGGATCGTGTCAGCAACCTCTTTCCAATGATGTTGATTCCGTTAGATTATGAGACTACAAAATTTTTAGTTCTTTTGTATCCATCTAGATCATTATTCCCCACTCGAGGTTCAAACCACTCGACCCCCTTTTATAGGGATTCCTTTATGTAGCAAAGAAAGCTGCTTGGTATATTGGTGGAGAGTGAAAATAGCGAGCAGGAGGTCAGGAGTTCGACCCCCACAAACCAATCTTTTAACAATCAAACCGCCACATGTGGCACATGGCACCCAATCATTGGGCCATGTGGCATTACCTCATTCTTCTGTCAGTGACACATGTCACAACGGATTGGTCCACATCTTCAAAGTTGCCACGTCATTTGCTGACTTAGATGCCGCCATCTACCACGTGTCAAACTCTAGACCTGCTACGTCAAGAACTGCCATTGTGTCTGCCATTTCAACATACTGACGTCATCATTGTACTGTCTAGTCAGCATGGTCAACCCTCAACTTTGATCGGCCATATACTGCTTGTATGAGCTCCGGTCGAGGCGAAAGGAGTGGCATCAAAATCATGATGAAGAGCCCTTCGACATGGCTTAATTTTTTCTTGAATTTGAGACAATCAATTTTTCACCTTTCTGAATGCCTGATTCACCTGTTTGATCGAACCTTTGACTACACATAACTTCTGCATATGAACTCTTTTTGAGCCTATCCAAATTGCATCAGGATCGTGTCAGCAACCTTTTTCCAATGATGTTGATTCCGTCATGTTCTCAGGCTGCAAAGTTTTTCGGTCGTCTAGTTCCACCTAGATCATTCCTCCCCACTTGGGATTCAAACCACTCGACCCTCTTTTATAGGGATTCATTTCTATTATCATTCTTTAAATAGAAAAGAGGGCCGTATATGTAGCAAAGAAAGCCGCTAGGTATATTGGTGGAGAGTAAAAATAGCAAGCAGAAGGTCAGGGGTTTGACCCCCACAAACCAATCTTTTAATACTCAAACCGCCACATGTGCCATGTGGGACCCAATGATTAGACCATGTGGCATTACCTCATTCATCCGTCAGTGACACGTGCCATGCTGAATTGGTCCACATCATGAGACCTATCACGTCATCTACTAACTCAGATGTCGCCATCTGCCATGTGTCAACCTCTGGAACTACCACGTCAACAACTACCACTATCTCTACCATGTCAGCATGCTGACGTCATCATTGTATTGTCTAGTCAGCACGGTCAACCCTCAACTTTAACCGGCCATATCTTGCTTGTACGAGCTCCGATCGAGGCAAAACGAGAGGCATTGGAATAGTGGCGACGAGCTCTTCGACTTGGCATCATTTTTGGTTGGATTTGAGACTATTAATTTTTCACTTTGAACAACTGATTCACCTATTTGACCAAACCTTTGACTGCACATAACTTCTACATACAAAATCCTTTTGAGCTCGTTCAAGTTGCATCAGGATCATGTCAGCGACCTCTTTCCAATGATGTTGTTTCCGTCATGTTCTAAGATTGCAAAATTTTTAATTCTTTTGTATCCACCTAGATCATTCCTCCCCACTAGGGGTTTAAGCCATCCGACCCTTTTTTATAGGGATTCGTTTCTATTATCATTCATTAAATAGAAAGGAGGCCCATATGTGTAGAGAAGAAAGACGCTTGGTATATTAGTGGAGAGTGAAAAAAGAAAGTAGGAGGTCAGGGGTTCAACCCCCACAAAACAACATTTTAACAATCAAACTGCCACATGTGCCATGTGGCACCCAATCATTGGGCCATGTGGCATTACGTCATTCATCTGACAGTGACATGTGTCATGCTGGATTGGTCCACATCTTCAGACCTACCACATCATCTGTTGACTCAGATGCCCCCATCTGCCACGTGTCAAACTCTAGATCTACCATGTCAACAACTACCACTGTGTCTACAATGTCAGCATGTTGACATCATCATTGTACTATCTAGTCGGCATGCTAAACCCTCAACTTTGACCAGCCATATCTTACTCGTACGAGCTCTGATCGTGGCAAAACGAGTGGCGTCAGAATCGTGGTGATGAGCTCTTTGACTTGGCATTATTTTTGGTTGGATTTAAGACAATCAATTTTTTACCTTTTCGAGCACCTGATTCACCTTTTTGACTGAACCTTTGATTGCACATAACTTCTGCATATGAACTCCTTTTGAGCCTGTTCAAGTTACATTACGATCATGTCAGTGACCTCTTCCTGATGATGTTAATTTCATTATGTTCTAAGACTGCAAGATTTTTAGGGATTTGTTTCTATTATCATTCTTTAAATAGAAAGGAGGCCCGTATATGTAGCAATGAAAGTTGCTTAGTATATTGGTGGAGTGAAAATAGGAAGCAGGAGGTCAGGGGTTCGACCCCCACAAACCAACCTTTTAACAAGCAAATCGCCACATGTACCATGTGGCACCCAATCATTGGGGCACGTGGCATTCACTCATTCATCCGTCAATGACATGTGTCACGCTAGATTGTTCCACATCTTCAGACCTGACACGTCATCTGGTGAGTCAAATGCCGCCATCTGGCACATGTTAACATCTAGATCTACCACGCCAATAACAACCACTGTGTCTGCCATATCAACATGATGACGTCATTATTGTACTGTCTAGTCAGCATGGTCAACCCTCAACTTTGACCAGCCATATCTTGCTCGTATGAGCTCTGATAAAGGCAAAACGAGGGGCGTCGGAATCGTGTCAATGAGCTCTTCGACTTGGCATCATTTTTGCTTGGATTTGAGACAATAAATTTTTCACCTTTTTGAATGCATGATTTGCCTGTTTGACCAAACCTTTGACTACATATAACTTCTGCATACGAACTCCTTTTCAGCCCATTCAAGTTGCATCAGGATCGTGCCAGTGACGTCTTTCCAGTGACGCTGATTCCCTTAGGTTCTGAGATTGCAAAATTTTTAGGTCTTTTGGATCCATTTAGATCATTTCTTCCCACTAAGGGTTCAAACCATCCGACCCCCTTTTATAGGGATTTATTTCTATTATCATTCTTTAAATAGAAAGGAAACCCGTATATGTAGCAGAGAAAGCCACTTGGTATATTGGTGGAGAGTGAAAGTAGCAAGGTTCAACCCCACAAACCAACCTTTTAACAATCAAACCGCCACGTGTGCGATGTCACACCCAATCATTAGGCCACATGGCAATACCTCATTCGTCTGTCACTAACACTTGTCACACTGGATTGGTCCACATTTTTAGACCTACAACGTCATTTGCTGACTCAGATGCAGCCATCAGCCACATGTCAACTTCTAAACCTACCACGTCAACAACTACCACTGTGTCTGCCATGTCAGCATGTTGATTTCATCATAGTATTGTTTAGTCGACATGGTCAACCCTCAACTTTGACCGGCCATATCTTGCTCGTACGAGCTCCAGTCGAGGTAAAACTAGCGGTGTCGAAATCGTGGCGACAAGCTCTTGGAATTGGCATCATTTTTTCTTGGATTTGAGACAATCAATTTTTCACCTTTTTGAAGGCCTTGTTTGCCTATTTGACTAAACCTTTGACTGCACATAACTTCTGCATACAAACTCCTTTTCAACCCATTCAAGTTGCACTAGGATTGTGTCAGCGACCTCTTTCCAATGATGTTGATTCCGTCAGGTTCTAAGAATGCAAAATTTTTAGTTTTTCTGTATCCATCTGGATCATTATTCCCCACTAGGGATTCAAACCACCTGACCCCTTTTTACAGGTATTCATTTCTATTATCATTCTCTAAATAGAAAGGAGGGTCGTATATGTAGCAAAGAAAGTTGCTTGGTATATTGGTGGAGAGTGAAAATAGCAAGCAAGAGGTTAGGGGTTTGACCCCCACAAACCAAGCTTTTAACAATCAAACCGCCACATTTGCCATGTGGCACCCAATCATTAGGCCACATGGCATTACATTATTCTTCCATCAATGACACGTGTCACGCTGGATTTGTCTGTCTTCAGACCTGCCACGTCGTCTGTTGAGTCAGATGCCGCCATTTACCATGTGTCAACATCTGGACCTGCCACGCCAACAACTGCCATTGTGTCTTCCATGTCAACATGCTGACGTCATTATTGTATTGTCTAGTCAGCATGGTCAACCCTCAACTTTGACCAACCACATCTTGCTCATATGAGCTCCAATCGAGGCGAAACGAGGGGCGTCAAAATCGTGACGATGAGCTCTTTGACTTGGCATCATTTTTTCTTGGATTTGATATAATTAAATTTTCACCTTTTTGAATGCTTGATTCACCTATTTGACTGAACCTTTGACTGCATATAACTTCTGCATACGAACTCCTTTTGAGCCTGTTCAAGTTGCGTTAGGATCGTGTTAGCAACGTCTTTCCAATGATGCTAATTCTGTCATTTTCTCGAACTACAAAATTTTTCAATCTTCTGGATCCACCTGGATCATTTTTTCCCACTTGGGGTTCAAACCACCCAATCCCCTTTTATAGGGATTCATTTATATTATCATTCTTTAAAGGAGGCCCGTATATGTAACAAAGAAAGCCACTTGGTATATTGGTGGAGAGTGAAAATAGCAAGCAGGAGGTCAAGGGTTTGACCCCCATGAACCAATCTTTTAACAATCAAACTGCCACATGTACCACGTGGCATTACCTCATTCATC
The DNA here is from genome assembly GCA_027924645.1 of Cunninghamia lanceolata. Taxonomy (NCBI): domain Eukaryota; kingdom Viridiplantae; phylum Streptophyta; class Pinopsida; order Cupressales; family Cupressaceae; genus Cunninghamia; species Cunninghamia lanceolata. The sequence goes on along the minus strand of BSBN01000339.1, from coordinate 26,320,852 downwards.
CGTCAGTGACACGAGTCACGCTAGATTGGTCCACATCATCAGACCTGCCACATCATCTGCTGACTCACATACTGCCATCTGCCATGTGTCAATCTCTAGACCTCCCACATCAACAACTGCCACTCTGTCTACCATGTCAGCATACTGACATCATAATTGTATTGTCTAGTCAGCATGGTCAACCCTCAACTTTGACCATCCATATCTTGCTTGTACGAGCTCCGATCGAGGTGAAACAAGCGGCATCAGAATCATGGCGACGAGCTCTTCAACTTGGCATCATTTTTGCATGGATTTGAGACAAACAAAATTTCACCTTTTTGAATGCCTGATTCACTTGTTTATCCAAACCTTTGACTGCACATAACTTTTGCATACAAACTCCTTTTGAGCCCATTTAAGTTACATCAGGATCGTGTCAGCGACCTCTTTCCAATGATGCTGATTTTGTCAGGATCTAAGACTAGAAAATTTTTAGTTCTTCTGTATTTGCCTGTATCATTTCTCCCCGATAAGGGTTTAAACCACCCAACCTCTTGTTATAGGGATTCATTTCTATTATCATTCATTAAATAGAAAGGAGGCTCATATATGTAGCAAAAAAAGCCACTTGGTATATTGGTGGAGAGTGAAAAACGTAAGCAAGAGGTCAGGGGTTCGACCCACACAAACTAACCTTTTAACAATCAAACTGCCACATGTGCCATGTGGCATTACCTCATTGGTCATCTGCAGACTTAGATGCCGCATCTGCCATGTTTCAAACTCTGGATCTGCCATGACAATAACTGCCACTGTGGCTGCCATCTCAGCATGCTAACATGATCATTGTACAATCTAGTCTACCATATCTTGCTCGTACGAGCTCTGATCGAGGTGAACCGAGCGACGTCAAAATCATGGCGACGAGCTCTCAACTTGGTATCATTTTTTCTTAGATTTGAGACAATCAATTTTTCACCTTTTCAAACTCTTGATTTGCCTATTTGACCGAACCTTTGACTGCACATAATTTTTGCATAAGAACTCCTTTTGAGCCCATTCAAGTTGCATTAGGATTGTGTTAGTGACCTCTTTCCAATGATGCTGATTTCGTTAGGTTATGAGATTGCAATATTTTTAGGTCTTCTGGATCCACCTAGATCATTCCTCCCCACTAGGGGTTCAAACAACCTGACCTCCTTTTTAGGGATTTGTTTCTATTATCATTCTTTAAATAGGAAGGAGACCCATATATGTAGTAATGAAAGCCACTTAGTATATTGATGGGGAGTGCACAGTGGTAACGTAGACAAAATTAAATTTGTTTTCTGTCGGCAAGACTTAACCTACTGGCCATCGATACACCTCGATCGGTCAGATAACCGTCAGTCGGAATGACTTTCTCAAGTCTTACCATTGTTCTACCTTACACCAATAGCTCAACTGAATTTATCTTCGGTGAGATACAACAGGACTCACACTAAGTCGATCAACTCTTCATCATCGGCGAGACTTACTTCTATCGGCAAAGTCTTCTATCCTTCAAATGATGCCCTAATGATAGTTAAGTTCCCCTTGTCTTACCCATGATGGCTTCAACTCTAGTTGGGCATAACTTTTTAGTAAACTCCTTTGATGTGCTTCCGATATGCCGATGGCATTTGTCTTTGGTGAGACTCTTCTCATCAGTGAGCACTTACAAACTCTAGCTGATGCACTGATAGACCAACTCCCTCGGTGAGACTTGTCCTATCGGTGGGACTTACTCTGGAGTTGCCAATACACTGATGCACAGTTTTCTCTCTCACTCTTCAACTAAACCCTAGCACATGGAGATGCTAGGTCACCCTACTATGCAAAACATTCTGTCTAGATCCTCTGCACCGTCGAACACAAAAACAACACAAGAAAGCAAAAACAAATACTGTACAACGAAGCCATTCCATTGATCCTGACATGAATCGTACCAGTGGAATGCTTCACGTCGACATACTGCAACAATGGAAAGCACAAAAAGAATAGGAATCTACAGTTATACAAATTACAGTTACAGAGAACGGAAACCAAATTGACAGAACATAATAGTTTTATTTCTCCTTAGAACAATACACAATCACACACGCACTTCTTCTTCTCCTTCTCCTCAAATAGTTCCTTCCTCTAGTTGTTATCAACTCAACCTGCCAACAGTTGGAAAACCAACCGATGCAAACAGTTGGGAGACCAACTGATCCAAAACTGCTTCAAACTGTCCTACTGCCCTGTTTTGGCACTATGTGATTACAATATGACAAAAGTGTGTTTTAAGTCACTTGGGACTTACAAAAATGGGTTCTAGGTCCTGAAAGACCTAGAGACAAATAGAAATGAAATTGCATTGGTCAAATAGACCTTATTACCAAAAAAAATAGGATTTTCTAGGTGCTCCTGCACCATACTCCCCAGGTGAAAGTTGTCTCAAGTCCTCTTAGAGATTAACTGCTACAAATCACCACCCTGCTTTTTGATGTCTTCTTCCAACATCCATGTGGCTTCTGAATCTGGAAGTCCTTGCCATTTGACTAAGTGATCAAAATAGGTCTGATTTCTTGTCTTCTTGGATATCCTGATATCCAAGATGTACTCCATTTTAGGTGGTTCCTTAGGTGGTAAATGTTGCACCTACTCTGCATTATCTTAGATAGAATCTGTTGTACCTTCTCCTGTATTATGACTCCTATATAATGTTAGATCAGCAACATTAAATATAGGGGAAATAGCAATATCATCAGGGAGTTCAATTTTGTAAGCATTAGGACCATATTTCTCTAAAATTTGACAAGGTCCAATTTTTCTCATCATCAACTTGTGGTTTCCCTTGGGTAGTCTGTTCTTGTTGAGATGAACCATGACCATATCTCCTATGTGGTACTGCACATCCCTTCTCCTTTGATCCACTCTAGCCTTGATCTTCTGACTATTCTTGTGTAGAGTATCTCTGACTTGTTGATGGATCTCTTTCATAGCCTCTGCAAATGTATCAGCATGTCCACTCCTTTTGTCCAACCCTTGAACATCTCTCAATTCAAAAATTCCTCTAGGATGACTACCACAGACAACTTCAAAAGGACTTAGACCTGTACTTCTGTTTGTAGAATCGTTATAGGCATATTCTTCTTGTGGGAGTACCACATCCCAACTACTGCCATGTTCTCTTGTCAAACATCTCAGTAGATTGCCTAATGACCTATTCACAACCTTAGTTTGGCCATCAGTCTGAGGATGGTAGGCTGAGCTAAAAGACAAGTTTGTACCCAATCTTTTCCACAAGGTTCTCCAAAAATATCCTACAAATTTGCTGTCCCTGTCAGACACAATGCTCAAAGGCAATCTGTGAATCTTGACAATTTATTTAAAGAACAAACATGCAACGTAGCTAGCATCATTGATGGTTTTACAAGGAATAAAGTACGCCATTTTGTTGAACCTGTCTACCACAACAAACACATTGTCATAACCTGTCCGTGTCTTTGGTAACCCCATCACAAAATCCATACTCAAACTTTCCCAAGGTCTGTTTGGTATGGGCAAAGGTTGGTACAGTCCTGCATTGGTTGAGACCCCCTTTCCTCTCTGACATACCATGCAACTCTCAACAAACCTTCTGATATCAGATTGCATCTTTAGCCAAAAGTAAAATCTTCTTACTAGATCTAAAGTTTTATTGAGTCCAAAATGTCCTCCTAAACCACCACTATGTTTCTCCTTCATTATATTATCCCTCATTGAACACTTAGGGATACATAGTTGGCTCCCTTTAAACAAAAGTCCATCCTGCAATGTATAATCTAAAAATTCACTATGGAAAGCATTGGCAAAATCACTGCATACCTTGTAAATCTCCTTGAAATCTTGGTCCTCTTCATACAATCCTTTGAGTGCCTCAACACCCATGCTTTGTAACTACACCTCTTGTACTGTCAACTCCCTTCTACTTAAAGCATCACCAACCTTATTGGTTATCCCCTTCTTATGTTTGATGATGAAGGTGTATGCTTGAAGACTTTCCACCCACTTGATGTGTCTATGACTGAGCTTTTCGTGTCCATTCAAAAAACTAAGAGCATGATTGTCAGTGTATACAATAAATTCTTTAGGAAGCAAGTAGTGCCTCCATTTTTTTAGAGCTTGTACCATGGCATACAACTCTAAATCATAAGAGGAGTACTTCCTCTTAGCTTCATTCAATTTTTCACTGAAAAAGGCTACTAGTCTACCTTCTTGGCTCAACACTGTCCCTATGGCCAGCCCACTTACATCACATTCAATGGTGAAGACCTTATTGAAATCAAGAAGTACTAAGACAGGATACTTGGCAACTTCCTGCTTCAGACTTTCAAAACTCTGATCTACCTCTTTTGTCTGCACAAACTTCACCTTACCTCCACCCTTGATGGTTTCTAACATAGGTGCACAAATATCATTGTAGTTCCTAATGAATTTTCTATAAAATGTGGCCAAACCATGAAAACTTCTGATCTCTCCTGCTGTCCTAGGTGTAGGCCAATTCAAAATAGCCTCTACCTTGGAAGGATCCATTTTCAGATCACCCTTAGAGATGACAAAGCCCAGGTAAATCAATTCTTGTTTCATGAAGTTACAGTTTTCCAAGTTTATCAGTAACTTCTAATCTTGCAGCCTCTTCAAGACTATCTCCAAAAGTTTCAAGTGTTATTCCTTGCTCTTACTAAACACCAAGATATCCTCAAGGTAGACTACCACAAATTTCCCTATGAATTCCTACAACACCTCATTCATTAGTCTCATAAAGGTGCTAGGGGCATTTGAAAGACCAAAAGGCATCAAAAGCCACTCATACAACCCTTCATTGGATTTGAATGTTGTCTTCCACTCATCCCCCTCTCTTATTCGTATTTGGTGATACCCACTCTTTAAGTCTATCTTGGAGAAATAAGTAGCCCCTCCCAAATAATCCATTAGATCTTCTATTCTAGGAATAGGAAACCTATACCTGATGGTTATCCTATTTATGGCCCTAGAATCGGTACAAACCCTCCATTTCCCATCCTTCTTTGGGGCTAAAACAGTAGGTACTGCACATGGGCTAAAGCTCTTCCTTATCAACCCTTTGTTTAGGAGTTCTTAAATCTGATTTGCTATCTCTCCATTCTGCTGAGGAGTCATTTTATATGTTGCCTTATTAGGAAGTACTGCTCCTAGTATGACGTCTATTTGGTGGCTAATATCTCTGACAGGTGGCAGGGAATCAGGTATGTCTGTTGAAATCAATCCTTTGTAACTTTCAAGTAGATCTCTGACCTCCTTAGGTCCTACTTCCCTCACACTTTCCTCTCTTTTCCCCTTAGGCTTCACAATCAAAGCAAAACCTACTCCACCACTTTCCTTTAAAGTGTCCATGAATTCTTTTTCTCCTACCATCATTACACTAGATCCTACTTGTTGTGGATCCTCTGCTACCAATGACTATATCCTATAAGTCACACCATCCTTTTGGAATGAGTAAGCATTCTTTTCTCCATCATGATGAGCCTTTTTGTCAAACTGCCATGGTCTGCCTAACAAAAGATGGCAAGCATCCATTGGAAGGATGTCACACAAGATTTTATCTCTATACCCCCCAATACTAAATTCGACCCATGCTTGTTCATTGATGAGTATGTGCTGCCCCTTATTCAACCAACTGACTTTATATCGGTTGCTATGGGGTATCTTTTCTAGATTTAACTTATTCTCTGCTTCCAAAGATATAATATTATTAGTAGAAGTAGAGTCAATAATAACTTTACAAACCTTACCTTGGATCTTGCAGTTGATTCTAAACAAAGCCCTTCTTTGAGACGGTTCAGTCTGCACTGGTTCCTTAAGCAGCGTCCTCTTGATCATTAGATTTTCTCCCATCTCTGATGTTAGATTCACTTCAAGAGATGTCACACTCCTTGTATCTTCTTGAATCAAATTAGTTCTCTTCTCACCACCATGAAAAGTTGAGGCCTTCTTTGGACACTTGTATGTCGGGTGCCCTATCTGATTGCAGTTATAACATCTCATATTGGAGAACATGGATCCTCTACCTGATCCATTTGTCCCACCCCTTCCATTAGGCCTTCTTCCTCGGTAGCCTCCTCTGCTACTTGAGTCTCCAACTTGCTCTTCTTGGTTAGACTCACCACTAGGCCTCTGGTTAGGACTTCTTCCTCCAAAACTACCTCTGCCTCTGAAACTTCTTCCTCCTCTACCTCTATTATTCTGCTCTCTTTCTCTTTATCTTCTCTTCATCCCTTAAGGCCATTTGGAAACACTTGTTCACTGTTTCTGGTGCTAAGATGCTAATCTCATCTTGGATGTTCATCCTTAGGCCATTCAGATACCTTGCCACCTTCTCTAACTCTTCTTCTTGTCTCTTTGATCTGAGACTGAGTTTATGAAACTCTTGTGTGTATGCATTCACATCAAGGTCTCTCTGTCTGAGGTTCTGCAATTTCTTATACATCTGCATGTTATAGTCCAGGGGTAAGAATTGTGCCTTGATTTTGGTCTTCATCCTTTCCCAGGAGGTTATCATATTCTTCCCCTCCTTGACTCTCTCTCCTTGCTCATAATTCCACCATGCAAGAGCATACCCCTTCAATCTTGCCTTTGCCAACTTAACCCTCTTATCATTAGGGACTTCTTTGTATTCGAAATGATTGTTCAATGCCTCAATCTAATCAATCACCTCTTTAGTTTCCATACTTCCTCCATACATAGGTAACCCATCTATGGTGTCCCTATTGACTGACTTCAAAGCATCTACAAATGCCATCTTGTCTGATGGTATCTCTCTATCCCCTTATTGGTTTCATCAATTTCTGTATCTCCTTCATCGTTGTCACTTTCATCTTCCCTATCCTTACCCTTGGTTCTTTTCAACTCCTCGAGCTTGGACTCAAACATTGCTTCAATTAGTTTCTTCACTGCATCTTGTGACATGCTTTTAAGAGGCATCGTTGTCTGACATACACCAAGACCACACCACCTGAGTGATCTTCAAAACTTGCTCTGATACCAATATGAAGGGGAGCGCACAGTGGTAACAAAGACAAAATCAAATTTGTTTTCTATCAGGAAGACTCCACCTACTGGCCACCGATACACATCGATCAGTCAAATAACGGTCAATCAAAATGACTTTCTCAAGTCTTACCGTTGTTCTACCTTACACCAATAGCTCAACTGAATTCATCATCGGTGAGACTTACTTCTATCGGCAAAGTCTTCTATCCTTCAACTGATGCCCCAATGACAATTAAGTTCCCCTCGTCTTAACCGTGATGGCTTCAAAGTCGGTTGGGCATGACTTTTCGGTAAACTCCTTTGATGTGCTTCCGATATGCCAATGGCATTTGTCTTCGGTGAGACTCTTCTCATCAGCGAGCACTTACAAACTCTAGCCAATGCACCAATAGACCAACTCCCTTGGCGAGACTTGTCCTGTCGGTGGGACTTACTCCGGAGTTGCCGATACACCGATGCACAGTTTGCTCTCTCCCTCTTCAACCTAACCCTAGCACATGGAGATGCTAGGTCACCCTACTGTACAAAACATTATGTCTGGATCCTCTGCACCGTCGAACACAAAAACAAAACAAGAAAACAAAAACAAATACTATACAAAGAAGCCATTCCACTGATCTCGACAGGAATCGTACCAGTGGAATGCTTCGCGTTGACATACTGCAACAATGGAAAGCACAGAAAGAATAGGAATCTATAGTTATACAAATTACAGTTACAGAAAACGGAAACCAAATTGATGGAACAAAATAATTTTATTTCTCCTTAGAACAATACACAATCACACATGCACTTCTTCTTCTCCTCCTCAAATAGTTCCTTCCTCTGGTTGTTATCAACTCAACCTACCAGCAGTTGGAAAACCAACCGATGCAAACAATTGGGAGACCAATTGATCCAAAATGGCTTCAAACTATCCTACTGCCCTATTTTGGCACTATGTGATTACAATATGACAAAAGTGTGTTTTAAGTCACTTTGGACTTACAAAAATGGTTTCTAGGTCCTGAAAGACCTAGAGACAAACATAAATGAAAATGTATTGGTCAAATAGACCTTATTACAAAAGAAAACATGATTTTCTAGGTGCTCCTGCACCATATATTGGTGGAGAGTAAAAATACGAAGTAGGAGGTCAGGGGTTCGACCCCCACAAACGAACCTTTTAACAAGCAAATCGCCACATGTGCCATGTGGCACCCAATCATTGGGCCATGTGGCATTCAGTTATTTGTCCGTCAGTGACACGTGTCACGCTGGATTGATCCACATCTTCAGACTTGCCACGTCATGTGCTGAGTCAGATGCCGCCATCTGCCACATGTCAACATTTCGACCTACCACGTTAACAATTGTCATTGTGTCTGCCATGTCAGCATGATGACGTCATCATTGTACTATCTAGTCAGCATGGTCAACCCTCAACTTTGACCGGACATATCTTGCTTGTACGAGCTTCGATCAAAGGCAAAATGAGTGGTGTCAGAATCGTGGCGACGAGCTCTTCGACTTGGCATCATTTTTACTTGGATTTGAGACAATAAATTTTTCACCTTTTTGAATGCATGATTCCCCTATTTGACTGAACCTTTGACTACACATAACTTCTGCATACGAACTCCTTTTGAGCCTGTTCAAGTTGTGTCAGGATCGTGCCAACGACCTCTTTCCAATGATGCTAGTTCCATCAAGTTCTGAGACTACAAAATTTTTAGGTCTTCTGGATCCATTTAGATCATTCCTTCCCACTTTGGGTTGAAACCACCTGACCCCCTTTTATAGGGATTCGTTTCAATTATCATTCTTTAAATAGAAAGGAAGCCCGTATATGTAGCAAAGGAAGCCCATATATGTATATTGGTGAATATCAAGGTTTGACCCCACAAACCAACCTTTTAACAATCAAACCGCCACATTACCATGTGGCACCCAATCATTAGGCCACATGTCATTACCTCATTTGTCCATTAGTGACAGGTGTCACACTAGATTGGTCCACATCTTTAGACCTTCCATGTCATCTGCTGACTTAGATGCCGCCATCTACCACGTCTCAACCTCTGGACTTACCACATCAACAACGGCCACTGTGTCTGCCATGTCAGCATGTTGATGTCATCATTGTACTATCTAGTCGACATGGTCAACCCTCAACTTTGACTAGCCATATCTTGCTCATACGAGCTCTGATCCAGGCGAAACGAGTGACATCGAAATAGTGGTGATGATCTCTTCGACTTGGCATCATTTTTGCTTGGATTTGAGACAATCAATTTTTCACATTTTTGAATGCCTCATTCACTTGTTTGACCAAACTTTTGACTGCACATAACTTCTGCACACGTACTCCTTTTGAGCCCATTCAAGTTGCGTTAAGATCATGTCAACGACCTCTTTCTAATGATGCTACTTCCATCAGGTTTTGAGACTGCAAAATTTTTGGTTCTTCTGTATCCATCTGGATCATTATTCCCCATTGGAGGTTCAAACCACCCGAGCCCCTTATATAGGGATTCATTTCTATTATCATTCTTTAAATAGAAAGGAGGCTCGTATATGTAGCAAAGAAAGCCACTTGGTATATTGGTGGAGAGTGAAAATAGCAAGCAATAGGTCAGGGGTTCGACCCCCACAAATCAACCTTTTAACAATAAAACTGCCACATGTGCCATGTGGCACACAATCATTGGGCCATGTGGCACTACCTTATTCTTCTGTCAGTGACACGTGTCTCGCTAGATTGGTCCACACCTTCAGACCTGCCACGTCATCTACTGACTCAGATCAAGATGCTGCCATCTACCACGTGTCAAACTCTTGACCTACCACGTCAACAACTGCCACTGCATCTACCATATCAGTGTGCTGATGTCATCATTATACTATCTAGTCAGCATGGTCAACCCTAAACTTTGATCGGCCATATCTTGCTCGTATGAGCTCTGATCGATGCGAAACAAGCGGCGTCAAAATTGTGGTGATGAGCTCTTCAACTTGACATTATTTTTCTTAGATTTGAGACAATCAATTTTTCATCTTTTTTAATGTCTGATTCCCCTGTTTGACCAAACCTTTGATTGCACATAACTTCTGCATATGAATGCCTTTTGAGCCCATTCAGGTTGCATTAGGATCATATCAATAACCTCTTTCCAATGATGTTGATTCCGTCATATTCTTAGACTGCAAAATTTTTTGGTCTTCTGGATCCACCTGGATCATTCCTCCCCACTTCAGTTCAAACCACCCGACCTCCTTTTTAAGGATTCATTTCTATTATCATTCTTTAAATAGAAAGGAGGCCCATATATGTAGCAAAGAAAGCCAATTGGTATATTGGTGGAGAGTGAAAATAACAAACAGGAGGTCAGGGGTTCGACCCACACAAACCAATCTTTTAACAATCAAACTGCCACATGTGCCACATGGCACCCAATCATTGGGTTACGTGGCATTACTGCATTCATCCATTAGTGACACGTGTCACGCTGGATTGGTTGACATCATCAGACCTGCCACGTCATCTGCTGACTCAGATGCTGCCATCTACCATGTGTCAACCTCTGGACCTACCACGTTAGCAACTTCCATTGTATTTTTTATGTCAGCATGCTGACTTCATCATTGTATTGTCTTGTCTGCATGGTCAACCCTCAACTTTGATCGGCCATATCTTCCTCGTACGAGCTCTAATCAAGGTGAAACGAGTAGCATCGGAAACGTGGTGATGAGCTCTTCAACTTGGCATCATTTTTGCTTAGATTTGAGACAATTACTTTTTCACCTTTTTGAACATGTGATTCACCTGTTTGACCAAACCTTTGACTGCACATAACTTCTGCATACAAACTCCTTTTGAGTCAGTTCAAGTTGAGTCAGGATCGTGTCAATGACCTCTTTCCAATGATGTTGATTCCATCAGGTTCTAAAATGCAAAAAAAATATTTCTTCTGTATCCACCTGGATCATTCCTCCCCACTAGTGGTTCAAACCACCCAACCCCCTTTTATAGGGATTCGTTTCTATTATCATTATTTAAATAGAAAGGAGGCTCGTATATGTAACACAGAAAGCCGCTTGGTATATTGGTGGAGAGTGAAAAAACAAGTAGGAGTTCAGGGGTTCACCCCCCACAAACCAACCTTTTAACAATCAAACCACCACATGTGCCACGTGGCACCTAATGATTGGGCCACGTGGCATTACATCATTCATCCATCAGTGACACGTGTCACGTTGGATTGGTCCACATCTTCAGACCTGTTGTGTCATCTGCTGAGTCAGATGCCGCCATCTGCCACTTGTCAAACTCTAGATCTGCCATGTCAACAATTGCCACTGTGTCTACCATGTCAGCATGTTGATGTCATCATTATACTATTTAGTCAGCATGGTCAACCCTCAACTTTGACTAGCCATATCTTGCTCGTACGAGCTCTCATCGAGGTGAAACGAACGACGTCAGAATCATGGCGACGAGCTCTTCGACTTGGCATCATTTTTAATTGGATTTGAGACAATCAAATTTTCACCTTTTCAAACCCCTGATTCGCCTGTTTGACCAAATATTTGACTGCACATAACTTCTACATACGAACTCCTTTTGAGCTTGTTCAAGTTGCATTAGCATCATGTCAGCAACCTCTTTCCAATGATGCTAATTCCATCAAGTTCTAAGACTGCAAGACTTTTACGTCTTCTGGATCCACCTAGATCATTCCTCCCCACTGGGGGTTCAAACCACCCGACCCCCTTTTATAGGGACTGGTTTCTATTATCACTCTTTAAATAGAAAGGATGCTCGTATATGTAGCAATGAAAGCCACTTGGTATATTGGAGGATAGTGAAAATAGGAAGCAAGAGGTCAAGGGTTCGACCCCCAGAAACCAACCTTTTAACAAAAAAATGCCACACGTGCCACGTGGCACCCAATCATTGGGCCACATGGCATTCACTCATTCGTCTGTCAATGACACTTATTACACTGGAGTGGTCCACATCTTCAGACCTGCCATGTCATTTGTTGAGTCAAATGCCGCCATCTGCCACATGTCAACATCTAGACCTGCCACGCTAAGAACTGCCACTCTGTCTGCCATGTCAACATGATGACATCATCATTATACTGTCTAGTGAGCATGGTCAACCCTCAACTTTGACTAGCCATATCTTGCTCGTACAAGCTCTGATCAAGGCAAAATGAGCGGTGTCAGAATTGTGGCGATGAGCTCTTTGACTTGGCATCATTTTTGCTTGGATTTGAGACGATAAAATTTTCACCTTTTTGAATGCATGATTCACCTATTTGTCTGAACATTTGACTGCACATAACTTCTGCATACAAACTCCTTTTGAGCCTGTTCAAGTTACATTAAGATCGTGCCAGCGACCTCTTTCCAATGATGCTGATTCCGTCAGGTTCTGAGACTACAAAATTTTTATGTCTTCTGGATCCATTTGGATAATTCCTTCCCACTGGGGATTCAAACCACCCGACCCCCTTTTATACGGATTCATTTCTATTATCATTCTTTAAATGGAAAGAATGCCCGTATATGTAAAAAAGAAAGCTGCTTGGTATATTGTTAGAGAGTGAAAATAGCAAGGATCAACCCCAAAAACTAACCTTTTAACAATCAAACTACCACGTAGCACCCAATCATTAGGCCACATGGCATTACCTCATTTGTCCGCCAGTAACACGTGTCACACTAGATTGGTCCATATTTTCAGACCTACCACATCATCTACTAACTCAGATGCTGCCATCTACCACCATGTCTGCCATGTCAGCATGCTGATGTCATCATTGTACTGTCTAGTCGACATGGTCAACCCTCAACTTTGACCGGCCATATCTTTCTTGTATGAGCTCCGATCGAGGCAAAATGAGCAGCGTCGAAATTGTGACGACAAGCTCTTCGACTTGGCATCATTTTTGTTTGGATTTGAGACAATCAATTTTTCACCTTTTTGAACGTCTGATTTACCTATTTCACTGAACCTTTGACTACACATAACTTATGCATACGAACTCCTTTTGAGCCCATTCAAGTTGCGTCAAGATTGTGTTAGCGAACCCTTTCCAATGACGCTGATTCCATTAGGTTCTGAGACTAAAAATTTTCTAGTTCTTCTGTATCCATCTGGATTATTATTCCCCACTAGGGGTTCAAACCACCTGAACCCCTTTTACAGGGATTCGTTTCTATTATCATTCTTTAAATAGAAAGGAGGCCCATATATGTAGCAAAGAAAGCCGCTTGGTATATTGGTGGAGAGTGAAAATAACAAGCAGGAGGTCAGGGGTTCAACCCCCACAAACCAACCTTTTAACAATCAAACCACCACATGTGCCACATGGCAGCCAATCATTGGGCCACGTGGCATTACCTCATTCTTCCATCAGTGACATGTGTCATGCTTGATTGTTCCACATCTTTAGACCTGCCACGTCATCTATTGACTCAAATAATGCCATCTGCCACATGTCAAACTCTGGACCTACCACGTCAACAACTGCCACTATGTCTGACATGTCAGCATGCTAACATCACCATTGTATTGTCTAGTTAGCATGGTCAACCCTCAGCTTTGACCGATCATATCTTGCTCGTATGAACTCTGATCGAGGTGAAACGAGTGGTGTCAAAATCGTGACGACAAGCTCTTCAATTAGGCATCATTTTTTCTTCTATTTGAGACAATCAATTTTTCACCTTTTTAAATGTGTAATTCACCTGTTTCACCAAACCTTTGACTGCACATAACCTTTGCATATGAACTCCTTTTGAGTCCCTTCAAGTTGCATTAGGATCATGTCAGCAACCTCTTTCCAATGATGCTATTTCCATCATGTTCTTAGACTGCAAATTTTTTTGATCTTCTAGATCCACCTGGATCATTCATCCCCACTTGTGGTTCAAACCACCCAACCCCCTTTTATAAGGAGGTCAGGGGTTTGACCCCCACAAACTAATCTTTTAACAATCAAACCACCACATGTGTCACATGGCACCCAATCATTGGGCCACGTGGCATTACCTCATACATCTGCCAGTGACACATGTCATACTGGATTGGTCCACATCATCAGACCTTCCACATCATCTGCAAACTCAGATGGCACCATTTGCCGTGTGTCAACCTCTGGACCTATGACATCAACAAATGCCACTATGTCTGCAATGTCAGCATGCTGACGTCATAATTGTATTGCCTAGTCAGCTTGGTCAACCCTCAACTTTGACTGGCCATATCTTGCTCGTACGAGCTCTGATCGAGGCAAAACAAGTGGCATCAAAATCGTGGCAACGAGCTTTTCCACTTGGTATATTTTTTATTGGATTTGAGACAATCACATTTTTACCTTTTTGAATACCTGATTCACCTAGTTGACCAAACCTTTGACTGCACATAACTTCTACATAAGAACTACTTTCAAGCCCATTCAAGTTGCGTCAGGATCATGTAAGTGACCTCTTTCCAATGATGTTGATTCCGTCAAGTTCTACAACTGCAAATTTTTAGTTCTTCTGTATCCACCTAAATCATTCCTCCCCATTAGGGGTTCAAACCACCCAACCCCCTTTTATAGGGATTTGTTTCTATTATCGTTCATTAAATAGAAAGGAGGCCCTTATATGTAGTGAAGAAAGCCACTTGGTATATTAGTGGAGAGTGAAAAATGCAAGCAGGAGTTTAGGGGTTCGACCCTCACAAAACAACTTTTTAACAATCAAACCGCCACATGTGCCATGTGGCATTACCTGAGTTGTCCATCAGTGACACGTGTCACGCTAGATTGGTCCAAATCTTTAGAATTGCCATGTCATCTGCTGACTCAGATGCCGCCATCTGCCACGTGTCAAAATCTGGATCTGCCACGTCAACAACTGCCACTATGTCTGCCATGTCAGCAGCTGATGTTATCATTGTACTATTTAGTTAGTATGTCAACCCTCAACTTTGAACAACAATATCTTGCTCGTATGAGCTCTGATCGAGGCAAAATGAGCGGTGTCAGATTCATAGCGACGAGCTCTTCGACTTGGCATCATTTTTACTTGTATTTGAGACAATCAATTTTTCACCTTATCGAACACCTGGTTCACCTGTTTGACAAAATCGTTGACTGCACATAACTTCTGTATATGAACTCCTTTTGAGCCCATTCAAGTTGCATTAGGATCGTGTCAATGACCTCTTTCCAATGCTGCTGATTCTTTCAGGTTCTGAGATTGCAAGATTTTTAGGTCTTCTAGATCCACGTAGATCATTGCTCCCCATCGGGGGTTCAAACCACCCGACCCCCTTTTATAGGGATTTGTTTCTATTATCATTCTTTAAATAGAAAGGAGGCCTGTATATGTAGCAATGAAAGCCGCTTGGTATATTGGTGGAGAGTGAAAATAGGAAGTAGGAGGTGAGGGGTTCAACCCCCACAAACCAACCTTTCAACAAGTAAATCGCCACATGTGCCACGTGGCACCCAATCATTGGGCCACATGGCATTCGCTCATTCGAAAGTCAATGACACGTGTCACGTTGGATTGGTCCACATTTTTAGACCTACCATGTCATCTGTTGAGTTAGATGCCTCCATCTACCACGTGTCAACATCTGGACTTGCCACGCCAACAACAACCATTGTGCCTGCCATGTCAGCATGATGACGCCATCATTGTACTGTCAAGTTAGCATGGTCAACCCTCAACTTTGACCCGCCAAATCTTGGTCGTACAAGCTCTAGTCAAGGCGAAACGAACGGCATCAGAATCATGGCAATGAGCTCTTCGACTTGGCATCATTTTTGCTTAGATTTTAGAAAATAAAATTTTCACCTTTTTGAATGCATGATTCACCTGTTTCATCAAACCTTTGACTGCACATAACGTCTGCATACGAACTCCTTTTGAGCCCGTTCAAGTTGTGTCAGGATTGTGCCAGGGACCTCTTTCCAATGACATTGATTCCGTCAGGTTCTGAGGCTGCAAAATTTTTAGGTCTTCTGGATCCATTTAGATTATTCCTTCCCACTGGGGGTTCAAACCACCCGACGCCCTTTTATAGGGATTCATTTCTATTATGATTCTTTAAATAGAACGGAAGCCCGTATATGTAGCAAAGAAAGCCACTTGGTATATTGGTGGAGAGTGAAAATAGCAAGGATCAACCCCACAAACCAACCTTTTAACAATCAAACCACAACATGTGCCACGTGACTCCCAATAATTAGGCCACATGGCATTACCTCATTCATCCGTCAGTAACACGTGTCACATTGGATTGGTCCACATCTTCAGAATTGCCACATTATCTATTGACTCAGATGCTGCCATCTACCACGTGTCAACCTCTGGACCTACCACATCAACAATTGCCACTATGTCTGCCATGTCAGTTTGATGATGTCATCATTGTACTGTCTAGTCAACATGGTCAACCCTCTACTTTGACCGGCCATATCTTACTCGTATGAGCTCCGATCAATGCAAAACGAGTGACATCGAATTTGTGTTGACGAGCTCTTTGACTTGGCATCATTTTTGCTTAGATTTGAGATAGTCAATTTTTCACCTTTTTGAATGCTTGATTCACCTATTTGACGGAACCTTTGACTGCACATAATTTCTACATACTAACTCTTTTTGAGCCCATTCAAGTTGCGTCAGGATCGTGTCAATGACCTCTTTCCAATGATATTGATTCTGTTAGGTTCTTAGATAGCAAAATTTTGAGTTCTTCTGTATCTATCTGGATCATTATTCCCCACTAGGGGTTCAAACCTCCTGACCCCCTTTTATAGGGATTTGTTTCTATTATCATTCTTTAAATAGAAAGGAGGCCCGTATATGTAGCAAAGAAAGCCGCTTGGTATATTGGTGGAGAGTGAAAATAGCAAGTAGGAGGTCAGGGGTTTGAACCCCTCAAACCAACCTTTTAACAATCAAACTGCCACATATGCTACATGGCACCCAATCATTGGGCCATGTGGCATTACCTCATTCTTCTGTCAGTGACATGTGTCACGCTGGATTGGTCCACATCATCAGATCTGCCATGTCATCTACTGACTCAGATGCTGCCATCTACCTCGTGTCAAACTCTAGACCTACCACATCAACAATTGCCACTGTCTGTCATGTCAGCATGCTAATGTCATCATTGTACTATCTAGTCAGCATGGTTAACCCTCACCTTTGACCGGCCATATCTTTCTCGTATGAGCTCTGATCGAGGCAAAACGATCGGCATCAGAATCATGGTGATGAGCTCTTCGACTTGGCATCATTTTTGCTTGGATTTGGAACAAACAATTTTTCATCTTTTTGAATGCCTGATTTGCCTATTTGACCAAACCTTTCATTGCACATAACTTTTGCATATGAACTCCTTTTGATCTCGTTCAAGTTGCGTCAGGATCATGTCAGCGACCTCTTTCCAATGATGCTGATTACGTCAGGTTCTAATACTGCAAACATTTTAGTTCTTCTGTATCCACCTAGATCATTCCTCCCCACTGGGGGTTGAAATCACCTAGCCCCCTTTTATAGGGATTCATTTCTATTATCATTCTTTAAATAGAAAGGAGGCCAATATATGTAGCAGGCATAGTCACTTGTTATATTGGTGGAGAGTGAAAATAGCAAGCAAGAGGTTAGGGGTTCGACCCCCACAAACCAACCTTTTAACAATCAAACTGCCACATGTACCACGTGGCACCTAATCATTTAGCCACTTGGCATTACGTCATTCTTCTGTCAGTGACACGTGTCACTTTGGATTGGTCCACATCTTCAGACCTGCCACATCATCTGTTGACTCAGATGCCATCATCTGCCACGTGTCAAACTCTGGACCTACCACTTCAACAACTACCACTGTGTCTCCAATGTCAGCATGCTGACGTCATCATTGTACTGTCTAATTAGCATGGTCAACCCTTAACTTTGACTAGCCATATCTTGCTCGTATGAGCTTTGATCGAAGCGAAACAAGAAGCATCAGAATCGTGGTGATGCGATCTTCGACTCGACATCATTTTTGCTTTGATTTGAGACAATCAATTTTTCACCTTTCTGAATGCCCGATTCACTTGTTTGACCAAACCTTTGACTGCACATAACTTCTGCATACAAACTCCTTTTGAGCCTTTCAAGTTGCGTTAAAATCATGTCAACAACCACTTTCCAATGATGCAACCTCTTTACAAAATTTTTAGTTCTTCTGTATCCATCTGGATCATTCCTCCCCACTTGGGATCCAACTACCTGACCCCCTTTTAGAGGGATTCATTTCTATTATCATTCTTTAAATAGAAAGGAGGCCCGTATATGCAACAAAGAAAGTCCATTGGTATTTTGGTGGAGAGTGAAAATAGCAAGCAGGAGATCATGGATTCAACCCCTACAAACCAACCTTATAACAATCAAACCGCCACATGTGTCACGTGGCACTGAATCATTGGGCCATGTGGCATTAGCTCATTCATCCATCAGTGACACGTGTCACTCTGAATTGGTCCACATCACTAGACCCGCCATGTCATCTGCAGACTTAGATGTCGCTATCTGCCATGTGTCAACCTCTAGAGCTACTATTGATAACTGAGAGGGGGGTGAATCAGTTATCTTCATTATCTTTACTTTCTGTTCTTCTTTAACAACTAGTGCAGCATGAAAACAAATAAGCATTCATGACCATGAAAGCAGAAACAAAATCAATACACATAACACAATGATTTTGACGTTGAAAACCCTGTTAAAGGAAAAACTACGGGGTGACTAACCCAAGATTGTATTCTCTATTAAAAGAATAGAAGTACAAAATGGCACTTGCCAATTAGGTCTCACTGCTTGAGACACTACTCACAAGAGGCTCACTGCCTACAAGAGACTCACTGTCTACAAGTTATAAAAAAGCAACAAGATACTTGAATTGATGAGAAGCATCCACATATGCTGAAATTTAGTTCTGGTTAGGCTCAATACACTGATCTACTGCACTTCATTCTTCCTCTTCTTTGGTGCTCCTGTCCTGTCACATACCAAACCTGTATTACTACTTCACACTTTACAATATACCACACCCACCTTCGTACTAAAATCAATCTAGTATATATATCTGCACCAAGGATTTCATCAACTTTCTAGTCGGCATTCGGAATACTTAATATCTTCCCAAACTTTGGCCTGTCAGCTGAATCTTTGCTTACCAAGTGATGTGTATCAAAGAGATGCTTATAGAAGTCATCAATCATGTCGGCCACTCATGAATGATACCTAAAGAAGCTTGACCACTATCAATATCCCATCTGGATTAAGGTCTGATGCTCTGTCGATCAGGTCTTCCTCAGTCTACTCTGCCAAATAGGAACCCAACACTCAGGTGCTTATATCTTTTCATTCTATCATCACCGAAGGCTCAAACTCTGGAATATATTAGTGATGGTACTCCTCTTAACTTCCCCAATTCTGTACTTTACAAAGATACTTCCTCTAAGAGATCCGGACCTAATTGTCAGACCTTGCTGCATGCTTTGTTCTTAGTCACCGAACCAAAATACTCTTCAATCTGACTTCTGGTAGAGACACACCATGTCCTACAGATGTACACTTTTTCAGAGCTCCCCCTTAGCTAGATTCCACATTTTTCACTGCTCCTCACTCCCCCTTTGACATCAATGGCAAAGGGTAGGATCCGCATACCAAAATTTCAAAAAAACATAACTATACTTAGCTGCATAAGTATATATACAGGTTATACTTACATATACTTAAGTATATATGAAAAAGTATTCTTCAACTGTACTACTTCTGTCACCTAACTTTGCTTCATTCTATCCAAAATTGAGATGTGACCACTCAACAGGAATGCAAAAGCTTCTGCCTTCTTAAGATCTGTCAGATCACTGGTCTGGCCTGTTGCCTAAGTATCAGTTAGGGCCTCATGCATGACCTCTAACTTAGGGATACTGATCCCTCTAAGTTCACTTAACCTATTTATTCTATTTTCCTTCTCCTTCTCAAGCTTCTTTATTTCATTTATGACTGCAATAGTCTGGCACTCTTGATTTATTATGAAGGAGGTAAGAGGATTAAAATTCTAAGATAAACTTGACATTTTATCCTCTTGTTCTTTCACTTTCTTCTCAATATCCATTGTCACTTTAGACCAGGATAAAAAAAATTGTATATTTCTCCACCATCTTTAAGAGCACATTCTAAGCTCCTTATCCCAATATCCATAACTCTCCTATCATTTGTTATTAGACCCTGCACCTCAGAGAGTCTTTTTTCAAAAAATTCTTTCTGAACTTTATCTTCAGCTGACTTTTCCAAAGAATCAAAATGTGTGCTAATTGAATTGACAAGAGATTTTAAGTTACCAGATGAAGAGGCCGAAAGATCCTTCTAGAAGGATGGCATGATTTTCTCCAAAGCACCGGATGCAATTTCTATTAGCTCACAGTCTTCTATGTGAGACTTCAAAAGTTTTTCTTTTGCCTTTGCATGGGCAAAGGATGCTATCTTAATAGTCTGAACCGGGGAGAGGGAATCAAAATTGAATGGTCCTTGAAGTAACTCCGGTTCATCTAATTCCATCATTCCTTTTGATAAGAAGTCTTTGATTGCTTTTGCAGTGTCTCTTGCCAAAGACAGAGTTTTCTTCCCTTCTGCAGCCTCAACACTGTCACTTGTGGTCTTCTTTGTTTGACCTTCTTCTCTTTCCTTCACCTCTTCTTCTTGACTGATTTTCTCTTCTATTCTTTCTTCTCCTCTAGATCCGGAGTCTGTTGGGGAAACCAGAGGAGAGATGTTTGCTTCTTCAAGGACTTCCTCTTCTGGAGCAAAGGAATCTAGGTCCTTAGCTTTCTCTTCAATTGTCTCCTTTGCCTCTTCTGTCACTGTCTCAATAGATTCTCCTTTGTCATCCATGGTAGAGGTTTCATCACCTAAGTCCTCTATAATAGGAAGATTGAATCTTTTAAAAGCATTCCAGAGGATATCTTCTGTTTCTTTTGCCACTTTGTCAGTTTCTCCAAGCTTAAGTTGATTCATTCTAGCTTTGCTCTGGAACTCATCCTTGCAATCTTTGAAGATCATATGCATTCGTTTCAGAGCAATTGAAGGATAGAGCTGAATAGCTATCTATTCCCAGATCTCAAGATCCTTTGCCTTAGCATTGTTCTTCCTTATTTCTAGTTCCTTCTCTAGGCTTTTGGGAATTAGAGATATGATTTCAATAAATGCCTTATTATAGATATTCAGATACCTGACTGTAGCTTCTTGCAAGATCTTCTGGTCAGTTTCATTATATTCATCATAGAACTCAGTCATCAGTTTTAGGTTCCCATTGACAATTAGTGATTTGATGATATCATCAATGCAGAGAGTAGGTTTTTCAACAAATTCCTCTGCCTTCTCTTCTTTGCCTTGACCAATAGAGGGTTCACCAGATGTTTTCTTCTTCTTCTTCTTCATTTTCTTGATCTCCTCATCTAACTCAGTCTCTTCTTCATCCTTTTGACTGGCATAAGACCTAGTGGCCTTTGTCTTAGTTCTTTTCTCTCCCTTTCCAGATGTTCTGACTTCCATTTTTTATGCTTTTTGGCTCTTAGAGGTGGCAGGTGCAGAGCTCTTGGAGGATCTAGTCTGGGAAGGGGCTTGCACAAGATCACTTTTCTTTTATGTATCTTGTTTCTCTTTCTCTGCCCTTTCCATCTTCTCTCTGTTGGCATTAACTGCCTCCTTTGAAATTCCATGTCTCTTGGCAAATTCTTCCACTTCTCTTCTCACTTTTCTCTTGATTTCAGGCTGTCTTAGTTTAACATGAACTTTTACACTCAACTCTTGGAAGGTCCCAAACCTTTCTGCCTTAGGGTCCTTGGGTTGACTCATCAGGTGTTGGATGTGTAGCTCTAGGATTTTCTCATCAACCTCATACCCCATTGGCATGATCCACACTATTCTAGGTTCTACTGTCTCCATCAGGCATTGATCAGTGTCCACCATAAAGCACACTGTATCCTTATACTTCTCAACCAATGATTGAGGGATTCTTTCTCTGGCTTGCATCATACTCTAAAAGTTCTTGAAGTAGCCCCAGAGTGCTGTATTATGTGCCTTGGCATCACCAACCCCATATAAATAATCCCTAATTTTTATGGCAATAGGTCTGTCATTTTGCCATATCCAGCCACTAGATCTAGGTAGCTCATTCATGTAATAGAAGAATAGATAGAGTATCAAGCCACCATTTTTGAAAGAGTTCTTCTTGTCCTTTATCTTCTACAGATTCTCCAAAAGTTGGTTCAGAAGGAGCTCACAAAGATCATAGTCAACATTCTTTCTTAACATTTCATAAGCAGTATATACAACAGTTCCAGATATAAAATTCTCCCTGCTGGAGTGATATATCTTATAGCCAATTATCATAGATGCAAACTTGATATCTGGATCAGTGATATCTTCTATAGTCATTGCTCTCTTGTCAAATTTTGATTCGGTAGCCGCACTCACAATTTGGTTTTTGACGAATTTGAGAGTAGGCAACCCACCGAATGAGTGCAATTCGGTTACCGCCCTAATGGCATCTTTAGTGATCTTAAATGACCTATTCAACCACATGAAGTTGTCATGCACTCCACTCAAAACATACCGGACCCATTCATCTTCTGCAAAATAGGGGAAATGGATGCAATGTCTAAAATGTTTGTCCCGAATAGCCTTGTACTGAGGCTTGAGTTCAAATGAATCATCTATTAACTGCTTGTGGTAGATATCCACCAGCTTGGATTCCCCAAATTATTCAATGTTCACATGAATGTATGCCCTAACATCTTCTACATGCAAAACCCCATGCAAAATGCTAGAAAATGCACCTAGGGGATCAAATTCTAAGGATTTGTAGGGATGTTTCTTGAATTTAGGGCGCGGCCTATTAGAGATCTTCAAAACATTCAAAGTGGCCATCTTTCAAAAGATTCAGAGAGAGGTTTTCAAGAGTGGAAAATACGTTTTATGCTTTTAGGGTTCACGATATGAACCGGATTGGATTGCTGGGAGAATCGACTTCTCCAGTTGATCTTTGAGAAGTTTTGAGGCAATTTGCTTCAGAGCTCCTTCTTTTCTTCTTCTTGAATGCAAATGTGCAAATGATGAACAAGAGGACCCTTATATTTCTATGCAAACCCTAATTTCACATTGTAATAAATGCACAACTTAAGTTATCCTGGTTGCTCCTTGTCTTGAGAGATTTTTCTGGATCACTGAGATGCACTTAGAGTTATTCTCGGTGAATATTAGCAATCTATCTACCTTTCTCCAATCATTCCATTTATCCACAGATCAAGATACCTCAAATTTGAATCATACCAGATCTAACTGTGAAAATTCTGTTCTTATCAGATGACTGTTAAAACCGGATTAATTTTAGATGATTAACCTCTTCAAATTCCTTGCAGATCTTTCATATCTTTCCCAAGGGTTATTTAGATGTTTCTCTTAGAGCCCATTTAATCCGCAACCTTCCATGTGCCAATTTTAGGCACTAATTGACTGGCTAGGGGAAATTGTTTTCTTTTGCGACTCCCCCTGATCCAGAGTTCATCTATCTAGTTTCCAGAAGGAATATCAGCACCAGATTCTGGTGCGGATCCATCCTCAACATTTTTTGTACTCCTCTTTACCCAAATCTTGTTCATCTCCCTCTGAATTTCATCCACATTCATTTTTCCTTTTCCTTTGTCTTGGTTTTGATTATGATGCACCGGACCCTTTTTGTCTTGATTCTTACTTCTACAAAATTTGGCAATATGACCAGATCTATTGCAATTGTAGCAAACAATATTTCTTTGCATATTTGACTGATATCCTCTTGATCTACACTGATTAGCCATATGTCCCATTCTATTGCATGCAAAGCATCTACCATTGAATGAATTGTTCATTTGCATATTTTTGCACTCATAAGATTTGTGACCATACCTTTTGCATTTAAAACACTGTCCGGAGAAGGATGAATTAGTCTGATTAATTCTTCTTCTACACTGATTTACTTTATGACCAAAGTTATTGCAGTTGTGGTAGCATCCATTGAAGGATGGATATCTTTGAGTATTAGGTTGCCTTATCGGAGGTCTTCTAGGCCTGTTCCTTGGATTTCCTGATCCAAAGTTCTTATGACCGGATCCGGAGCTTTCACCTTTCTCATACCCCAAGCCTTGCTTGTCACCTACCCTCTTTTGTCTTTCAAGAAGAACTTCAAGTTGAGCAGAGCTTATCTTGAATTTCTCTTTGTATTCATTTGATGTTTGAAGATCCATTTTAAGAGTGTCAATCTGATTCTCATGTTGTTCTTCATTATCTCTAGCTTCTTCAAGATCAGATTCCAAATGCCTGATTATTCTATCCATTTTGTGGCAGTCTTCTGACTTCTCCTTGAGAGATTGTTTTAGATTATCTTCAGTCTTTCTTTTCTCTTCAATTTCTTGGGTAAATTTCATAACCCCTGATTCTATTTCATGTCTTACCATGATGACCTCTTTTGATAGCTTCTCACATAATTTGTTCTTCTCATTCAGATCTTCATTAGAATCATTGGCTTCACTTTGACTTGCTAATTGTTGAAGAAGTTCCTTTCTCTTTTTCATAGAGATACTTAGTTTCTCCTTTAGTTCATTTATGAAATCATCAGCTCATTTGAGTCTTTCTCTTAAGTTATTGACTTCAGAGTAAGATTGCTCAAGATCATCTAAGGCAGACTGAAGTTGTTCCCTCATACCATACATATCCATTGGAATTCCCAGATCTTCCTCAAGCTGTTAGGCTCTGTTTGGAGGAACTTGGCTCTGATACCAATTATTGAGAACTGAGAGGGGGGGTGAATCAGTTATCTTAATTATCTTTACTTTCTATTCTTCTTTAACAACTAGTGCAACATCAAAACAAATAAGCATTCATTGCCATGAAAGAAGAAACAAAATCAATACACATAACATAATGATTTTGATGTGGAAAACCCTGTTAAGGGAAAAACCATGGGGTGACTAACCCAAGATTGTATTCTCTATTAAAAGAATAGAAGTACAAAATGGCACTTGCCAATTAGGGCTCACTACCTGAGCACACTGCTCATAAGAGGCTCACTGCCTACAAAAGACTCACTGTCTACAAGTTATAAAGAAAGAAACAAGATACTTGAACTGATGAGAAGCATCCACATATGCTGAAGTTCAGTTCCACTTAGGCTTAATACACTGATCTACTACACTTCATTCTTCCTCTTCTTTGGTGTTGTTGTCCTATCACATACCGGACCTGTATTACTACTTCCACACTGCTCTCTGCTTTTCTTCGCACTTCACAATATACCACACTCACCTTCATACTGAAATCAATCTAGTATATATATCCACACCAAGGATTTCATCAACTTTCTAGTCGGCATCTAGAATACTTAATATCTTCCCAAACTTTGGTCTGTCGGCTGAATCTTGGCTTACCAAGTGATGCGTATCAAAGAGATGTTTATAGAAGTCATCAATCATGTCGACCACTTATGAATGATACCTAAAGAAGCTTGACCACCATCAATATCCCATCCAGATTAAGGTCTGATGCTCTGCCAGTCAGGTCTTCCTCATTCTACTCTGCCAAACAAGAACCCAACACTCAAGTGCTTATATCTTTTCATTCTATCATCACCGGAGGCTCAAACTCTAGAATATATTAGTCATGGTACTCCTCTTGACTTCCCCAAGTCCGTACTTTACAAAGATACTTCCTCTGAGAGATCTAGACCTGATTGTCAGACCTTGTTGCATGCTCCATTCTTGGTCACCAGACCAAAATACTCTTCAATCTGACTTCCGGTAGAGACACACCATGTCCTGCGGATGTGTGGGATGGACTTTGTTGCCATTAATGATAACACTCATGAAGCCACATAGTGTCTCTTGCCAACAACTACCACGTCAACAACTGCTACTGTGTCTGCCATGTTAGCATGCTGACTTCATCATTGTATTGTCTAGTCAGCATGGTCAACCATCAACTTTGACTAGCCATATCTTGTTTGTACGAGATCTGATCGAGGCGAAACGAGTAGCGTCAGAATCGTGGCGACGAGCTCTTCAACTTGGCATCAATTTTACTTAGATCTGAAACAATCAAATTTTCACCTTTTCAAACACCTGATTCACCTATTTGAATGAACCTTTGACTGCACAACTTTTGCATACGCACTCTTTTTGAGCCCATTCAAGTTACATTAGAATCATGTTAGCGACCTCTTACCAATGATGTTGATTCCATCAGGTTCTAAGACTGCAAGATTTTTAGGTCTTCTGGATCCACCTAGATCATTCCTCCCCACTAGGGGCTCAAACCACCAGACCCTCTTTTATAGGAATTTGTTTCTTTTATCATTCTTTAAATAGAAAGGAGGCCCATATATGTAGCAATGAAAGCCACTTGGTATATTGGTGGAGAGTGAAAATAGGAAGCAGGAGGTCAGGGATTCAACCCCCACATACCAACCTTTTAACAAGCAAATCGCCACATGTGCCACGTGGCATTCACTCATTTGTTTGTCAGTGACACATGTCATGCTAGATTGGTCCACATCTTCAGACCTGCCATGTCATCTGTTGAGTCAGATGATGCCATTTGCCATGTAACATCTAGACCTGCCACACTAACAACTATCACTGTGTTTGCCATGTCAGTGTGATGATGTCATCATTGTACTGTCTAGTCAGCACGGTCAACCATCAACTTTGACCGGCCATATCTTGCTCGTACGAGTTCTAATCAAGGTGAAATAAGTGGCATCGGAATTGTGGCGACTATCTCTTTGACTTGGTATTATTTTTTCTTGGATTTGAGATAATAATTTTTTCACCTTTTTGAACACATGATTCACCTTTTTGACTGAACCTTTGACTGCACATAACTTCTGCATACAAACTCCTTTTGAGCCCTTTCAAGTTGCATCAGGATCGTGCCAATGACCTCTTTTCAATGACATTCATTCTGTCAAATTCTAAGATTGCAAAATTTTTAGGTCTTCTGGATCCATTTAGATCATTCCTTCCCACTGGCAGTTCAAACCAACTGACCCCCTTTTATAGGGATTTGTTTCTATTATCATTCTTCAAATACAAAGGAAGCCCGTATATGTAGCAAAAAAAGTCGCTTGGTATATTGGTGGAGAGTAAAAATAGCAATGTTTGACCCCACAAACCAGCCTTTTAACAATCAAACTGCCACATGTGCCATGTGGTACCCAATCATTAGGCCACATGGCATTACCTCATTCGTCTATCAGTGACACGTGTCACCTTGGATTGGTCCACATCTTTAGACCTGTCACGTCATCTGCTGACTCAGATGCGGCCATCTTCCACGTATCAACCTCTAGACATACCATGTCAACAACTACCACTATGTCTGCCATGTCAGCATGCTGATGTCATCATTGTACTATCTAGTCGACATGGTCAACCCTCAACTTTGATCGGCCATATCTTTCTTGTACGAGCTCCGATTGAGGTGAAACAAGTGGCATTGAAATCGTGGTGACGAGCTCTTCAACTTGCTATCATTTTTGCCTAGATTTGAGAATCAATTTTTCACCTTTTTGAACACCTAATTTGCTTGTTTGACTGAACCTTTGACTACACAACTTCTGCATACGAACTCCTTTTGAGCCCATTCAAGTTGCATTTGGATCATGTCAACGACCTCTTTCCAATGATGTTGATTCCATCAGGTTTTGAGACTACAAAATTTTTAGTTCTTCTGTATCCATCCGGATCATTATTCCCCACTGAGGGTTCAAACCACCTGACCCCCTTTTATAGGGATTCGTTTCAATGATAGGATCATTATTCCCCACTGAGGGTTCAAACCACCTGACCCCCTTTTATAGGGATTCGTTTCTATTATCATTGTTTAAATAGAACGGAGGCCCATATATGTAGCAAGGAAAGTTGCTTGTAATATTGGTGCAGAGTGAAAATAGAAAGCATGAGGTCAGGGGTTCGACCCCCACAAACCAACCTTTTAACAATCAAACCGCCACATGTGCCATGTGGCACCTAATCATTGGGCCACTTGCCATTACCTCATTCTTCTGTTAATGACACGTGTCACGCTGGATTGGTCCACATCTTCAAACCTACCACGTCATCTGCTGACTCATATGCCACCATCTACCACATGTCAAACTCTGGACTTGCCACATCAACAACAACCACTGTGTCTGCAATGTCAACATGTTGACGTCATCATTGTAGTGTGTAGTCAGCATGGTCAACCCTCAACTTTAACCGGCCATATATTGGTCGTATGAGCTTCGATCGAGGCGAAACGAGTGGCATTGAAATTGAGACGACGAGTTCTTCGACTTGGCATCATTTTTGTTTAGATTTGAGACAATCAATTTTTCACCTTTCTGAACCCCTGATACACCTGTTTGACCAAATGTTTGACTGCACATAACTTCTGCACATGAACTCCTTTTACGCCTATTAAAGTTGCCTTAGGATCCTGTCAGCAACCTCTTTGCAATGATGCTGATTCCATCATGTTCTTAGACTGCAAAAATTTTTGGTCTTTTAGATGCACCTGGATCATTTCTCCCCACTTGGGGTTCAAACCATCGACCCCCTTTTATAGGGATTCATTTCTATTATCATTCTTTAAATAGAAAGGAGGCCCGTATATGTAGCAAAGAAAGTCACTTGATATATTGGTGGAGAGTGAAAATAGCAAGTAGGAGGTCATGGGTTCGACCCCCACAAACCAATCCTTTAACAATCAAATTGACACATGTACCACATGGCACCCAATCATTTGGCCATGTGGCATTACCTCACTCATCTGTCAGTGACACGTGTCACACTGGATTGGTCCACATCATCAAAACTGCCACATCATCTGTTGACTCAGATGCCAACATCTGTCATGTGTCAACAACTAGACCTACCATGTCAACAACTGCCACTATGTCGACCATGTCAGCATGATGACCTCATCATTGTACTATCTAGTTAGCATGGTCAACCCTCAACTTTGACCGACCATATCTTCCTTGTACGAGCTTTGATCAAGGCGAAACAAGTGGCGTCAAAATTGTGGCGAGGAGTTCTTCGACTTGGGATCATTTTTGCTTGGATTTGAGATAATAATTTTTTCACCTTTTTGAATGCATGATTCACCTGTTTGACTGATCCTTTGACTGCACATAACTTTTGCATATGAACTCCTTTTGAGCCCGTTCAAGTTGCGTTAGGATCGTGCTAGTGACCTCTTTCCAATGACACTAATTCCTTCAGGTTCTGAGACTGTAAAATTTTTAGGTCTTCTGGATCCATTTAGACCATTCCTTCCCACTGGCAGTTCAAACCACCTGACCTCCTTTTATAGGGATTCATTTTTATCATCATTTTTTAAATAGAAAGGAAGCCCATATATGTAGCAAAGAAAGCCGCTTGGTATATTGGTGGAGAGTGAAAATAGCAAGGTTCGACCCCACAAACCAACCTTTTAACAATCAAACAACCACATGTGCCACACGGTACCCAATCAGTAGGCGACATGGCATTACCTCATTCGTCCGTCAGTGACATGTGTCACACTAGATTTGTCCACATCTTCAGACCTGCCACGTCATCTGCTAACTCAGATGCCGCCATCTGCCACATGTCAACCTCTAGACCTACGACGTCAACAACTGCCACTCTGTCTGCCATGTCAACATGTTGATGTCATCATTGTATTGTCTAGTCGACATGGTCAACCCTCAACTATGACCTGCCATATCTTGCTCAGACAAGCTATGATCGAGTCTAAATGAGTGGCGTCAAAATCGTGGTGATGAGCTCTTCGACTTGGTATTATTTTTGCTTCGATTTGAGATGATTAATTTTTTACCTTTTTGAATGCCTGATTCACCTATTTGACCAAATCTTTCACTGCACATTACTTTTGCATATGAACTCCTTTTGAGCCCATTCAAGTTACATCAAGATCGTTTAGCGACCTCTTTCCAATGATGCTGGTTCTATTAGGTTCTGAGACTGCAAAATTTATAGTTCTTCTGTATCCATCTCGATCATTATTGCCCACTAGGGGTTCAAACCACCTGACCCCCTTTTATAGGGATTTGTTTCTATTATCATTCTTTAAAAAGAAAGGAGGCCAATATATGTAGCAAAGAAAGACGCTTGGTATATTGGTGGAGAGTGAAAATAGCAAGTAGGAGGTTAGGGGTTCGACCCCCACAAACCAACCTTTTAAAAATCAAACCACCACATGTGCCACGTGGCACCCAATCATTTGGTCACGTGGCATTATTTCATTCTTCCATCAGTGACACGTGTCACACTGGATTGGTCCACATCTTCAGATCTGCCATGTCATCTGCTTACTCAGATGCCGCTATCTACCTCATGTCAAACTCTAGACCTACCATGTCAACAACTATCACTGTGTCTGTCATGTCAGCATGCTGACATCATCATTGTACTATCTAGTCAGCATGGTCAACCCTCAACTTTGACCAGCCATATCTTTCTGATATGAGCTTCGATCGAGGCGAAACGAGTGGCGTTGAAATCATGACAACAAGCTCTTCAACTTGGCATCAATTTTGCTTGGATTTGAGACAATCAAATTTTCACCTTTTTGAATGCCTGATTTACCTGTTTGACCAAACCTTTGACTGCACATAACTTCTACATATAAACTCCATTTGAGCCCGTTCAAGTTGCATGAGGATCGTGCCAGCGACCTCTTTCCAATGACATTGATTCCTTCAATTCTGAGACTGTAAAATTTTTAGGTCTTCTGGATCCATTTAGATCATTCCTTTTCACTGGTGGTCCAAACCACCCGACCCCCTTTTATAGGAATTTATTTCTATTATCATTCTTTAAATAGAAAGGAAGCCGTATATGTAGCAAAGAAAGCTGCTTGGTGTATTGGTGGAGAGTGAAAATTGGAAGGTTTGACCCCACAAACCAACCTTTTAATAATCAAACAACCACATGTGCCACGTGGTACCCAATCATTAGGCCACATGGCATTACCTCATTCATCTGTCAGTGAGACATGTCACTCTGGATTGGTCCACATCTTCAAACTTGCCATGTCATCTGCTGACTTAGATGCTGCCATCTATCACGTCTCAATCTCTAGACCTAACACGTCAACAACTACCACTATGTTTTCCATGTCAGCATGTTGATGTCATCATTGTACTCTCTAGTCGACATGGTCAACCCTCAACTTTGACCAGCCATATCTTGCTCGTACGAGCTCTGATCAAGGCGAAACGAGCGGCGTCAAAATTGTGGCGATGAAATTTTTGACTTGGTATCATTTTTTCTTGGATTTGAGATGATCATTTTTTCACCTTTTTGAATGCCTGATTCACTTGTTTGACCAAACCTTTGACTACACATAACTTCTGCATACGAACTCCTTTTGAGCCCATTCAAGTTGCGTTAGAATCGTGTTAGCGACCTCTTTCCAATGATGTTGATTTCATCAGGTTCTGAGGCTACAAAATTTTTAGTTCTTCTATATCCATCTGGATCATTATTCCCCACTGGGGGTTCAAACCACCTAATCCCCTTTTATAGGGATTCGTTTCTATTATCATTCTTTAAATAGAAAGGAGGCCCACATATGTAGCAAAGAAAGCTGCTTGGTATATTGGTGGAGAGTGAAAATAGGAAGTAGGAGGTCAAGAGTTTGACCCCCATAAACCAACCTTTTAGCAATCAAACTGCCACATGTGCCATGTGGCACCTAATCATTAGGCCTCATGGCATTACCTCACTCTTCTGTTAGTGACACGTGTCACGCTAGATTGGTCCACATCTTCAGACCTGCCACGTCATCTACTGACTTAGATGCCATCATCTACGACATGTCAAACTCTGGACCTGCTATGTCAACAACTGTAACTGTGTCTGCCATGTCAGCACGCTAACATCATCATTGTACTATCTAGTCAGCATGGTCAACCCTCAACTTTGACTAGCCATATCTTGCTTGTATGATCTTAGATCGAGGTGAAACGAGCGACGATGAAATCGTGACGACAAGCTCTTCGACTTGGTATCATTTCTGCTTAGATTTGAGATAATCAATTTTTCACCTTTTTGAAAGTCTGATTTGCCTATTTGACTGAACCTTTGACTGCACATAACTTATGCATACAAACTCCTTTTGAGCCCATTCAAGTTTTGTTAGGATCATGTCAGCAACCTCTTTCCAATGATGCTCATTTCATCATTCTCAGACTATAAAAGTTTGCAGTTTTTTGGATCCACCTGGATCATTCCTCCCCACTTGGGGTTTAAACCACCCAACCCCCTTTTATAGGGATTCGTTTCTATTATCATTCTTTAAATAGAAAGGGGGCCCGTATATGTAGCAAAGAAAGCCACTTGGTATATTGGTGGAGAGTGAAAATAGCAAGCAGGAGGTCAGAGGTCGACCCCCACAAACCAATCTTTTAACAAGCAAACCGCCACATGTGCGACTTGGCATTACCTCATTCATCCGTCAATGACACGTGTCACGCTGGATTTGTTAGCAAGAGACACTGTATGGCTTCATAAGTATTGTCATTGATGGCAACAAAGTCTATCCCACACATCCGCAGTATATAATATGCCTTTACCAGAAGCTAGATTGAAGAATGTTTTGATCTGGTGAACAAGAACAAAGTATGTAACAAGGTCTGACAATCTGGTCCGGATATCTTAGATGGTGTAACTCAGTAAGTTGCGGACTTGGATAAGTCAAGAGGGGTATCATGACTATTGTACTCTAAAGATTTAGCCTTTGATACTAAATCAAGAAAAAGATATGAGCATCTGAGTGTTGGGTTCCAATCAAACAAAGAAGATAGAGGAAAAATTGACTGACAGAGTATCAGACTTCAATCCAGACAAGTAAAAGGTGTTAATCAAGCAATTTTTGGGATTATACATTGTTGGCCGACATGATTTATGACTTCTATACCTATGTTTTTGATACACATCACAAATCAAGTATGGATTCATCTGATAGATTAGTAACTTGTAAATATCTTGAGTATTCTTGTTGCCAACTAGAAATTTGATGAGAATCCTTGATGCAGATATATATACCAGATGGGTTCCAGCATGTAAGAGTATGTGGTGAAGGTGTGAAGCAATAAGGTGCAAAGAAAAGTAGGGTTAAGTGTGAGAACAACAATTCAGGTTTGGTATGTAATTGAATAACAACATAGAACAGAGAAAGGATGAAGTGCGTCAGATCAGTATATTGTGCCTAACCAGAACTGAACTCTTGCATTTGTAGATGCTTCTCATCAGTTTGAACACTTGATTATCTTCTGTAAGTTCTTGTAGGCAGTGTGCCTCTTGTGAGTAGTGTGCTCAAGTAGTGAGCCCTAATTGGCAAGTGCCATTTTGTACTCCTTTATTCTTTTAATAGAGAATACAATCTTGGGTTAGTCACCCCGTGGTTTTTCCCTTAACAGGGTTTCCACGTAAAAATATTTGTGTTATGTGTGTTGATTTTATTTTTGTTCTTATGATTACATATGCTTCCATGTTTTGATATAACACTGAATATTGGGATAACAAAATTGAGGAAATTTTGAGATAATTGATTCACCCCCCCTCTCAGTTATCTGCCTTGCTTTCAACAATTGGTATCAGAGCCAAGTTCCTCTGAACAAAGTCTAACAGTTTGAGGAAGATCTAGGAATCTCAATGGATGTATATAGTATGAAGGAACAACTTTAGTCTGCTCTAGATGATCTTGAACAATCCCACTCTGAAGTTAATAATTTGAGAGAAAGACTTAAACAAGTTGATGAATTCATAAAAGAGCTAAAAGAAAAACTTAGTATTTCTATGAAAAAGGGAAAGGAACTACTTAAAAAATTAGCCAATTAGAGTGAAGTCAATGATATTGATGAAGATCTGAATGAGAAAAATAAGCTATGTGAGAAGCTATCAAAAGAAGTCATTATGGTAAGTCATGAAATGGAATTAGGGGTTATGAGATTCACCCAAGAAATTGAAGAAAAAAGGAAGATTGAAGATAATCTAAAACAATCCCTCAAGGAGAAAATAGAGGACTGCCACAAAATGGATAGAATAATCAGGCATCTTGAATCTGATCTTGAAGAAGCTAGAGACAATGAAGAACAACTTGAGAATCAGATAGACACTCCTAAACAAGATCTTCAAACTGCAAATGAATACAAAGAAAAATTCAAGATAAGCTCATCCCAACTTGAAGTTCTTCTTGAAAGCCAAAAGAGGGTAGATGATAAGCATGGCTTGGGATATGAGAAAGTTGAAAGCTCTGGATCCGATCAGAATAACTTTGGATCAGGAAATCAAAGAAACAGGCCTAGAAGACCTCCAGTAAGGCAACCAAATGCCCAAAAATTTCCATCCTTCAATGGATACTTCTTCAATTGCAACAATTTCGGTCATAAAGCAATTCAGTGCAGGAGGAGAATGAATCAAAATAATCCATCCTTCTCTGGACAATGTTTTAATTGCAAAAGGTATGGTCACAAATCTCTTGAATGAAGAAATATGCAAATAAACAATTCATTCAATGGTAGATGCTTTGCATGCAATAGAATGGGACATATGGCTAATCAATGCAGATCAAGAGGATATCAATCAAATAAGCAAAGAAATGTTGTATGTTACAATTGCAATAGATCCAATCATATTGCCAAATTCTGCAGAAGCATAAATCAGGATAGAAAAGGTTCGGTGGAACTTAATCAGAAACAAGATAAGGGCAAAGGTAAAGTGAATGTGAATGAAGTTCAAGAGGAGATGAGCAAGATTTGGGTAAAAAGGAGTATAATGAATATTAGGGATGGATCCGCACCAGAATCCAATGCTAATATTCTTTCCAGAAACTAAAAAGTAAGCTCTGGCTCAGGGGGAGCAACAGAGAAGATCCTTTTCCCCCAGCTAGCTAGTAAGTGCTTGAATTTGACACATTGAGTCAGAATAAGAGGTTACGGTTTAAAGGGTTTAAGGATATTCACTTGAAAGTCATCCAGTAAAGATTTGGCAAATCCGCATGTAGATTTGAGCAAGTTATGAGGAGATCCTATATCAGTAGCTATCTAGTAAAGCAGAACTTCACAAATAGATCTGGTATGATCCAAAACTGAAATGATTTAATCTACGGACCTATGAGATGTTTGAAGAAAAGAAGATATGTTGTCAATCCTCATAGACAATGATTCTAAGTTCTATATAGTGATTCAAGAAGATCTCTCTCAAAACAGGGCAACCAGATAACTAAAGTTGTGCATTTATTACAAAAGGAAATTAGGGTTTGCGCAAAAATAAAAGGGTTCCTTCACTCATTATTTACACACTAGCACTCATAAAGAAGAAGAGAAGAGCTCTGCAAAGAAGATTCTAAAATTCACTCAAGATCAACTGAAAATTGAATTCAACCAGTGATTCATTCTGGATCCTGCTTCAAATCCTAAAAGCGTGAAAAGGTACTTCCATTCTGAAAATCTCTCTCTGAATCTTTTGCAAATGGCTACTCCAATGGTTGTCAAGATCTCTAATAGGCTGAGACCTAAATTCAAGAAACACCCTTACAAATCTCTAGAAGTTGATCCCTTCGGTGCATTTTCTAGCATTCCGCACAGAGTATTGCATGTAGAAGATGTTAGGGTTTATATCCATGCCAACATTGAAGAATTTGGAGACTCAAAATTGATGGACATTTATCACAAACAACTAATAGATGAAAATTTTGAACTCAAACCTCAATTCAAGGCCCTCTGGGACAAACACTTCAGACATTGCATATATTTTCCATGTTTTGCAGAACATGATTGGGTCTGGTATGTTCTAAGCAGGATGCATGATAATTTTATGTTGCTAATGAGGCCATTCAAGATAACTAAAGATGCCATCAAGGCAGTGACCAGACTGCATTCATCCGGTGGGTTACCTACACTTAAATCTGTAAAGAACCAAATAGTAACTGAAGCCACCGGATCTAAATTTGACAAAAGAGCAATGACCATAGATGACATCATAGATTCGGATGTCAAGTTTGCCTCAATGATAATCGGCTACAAGATTTATCATTCAAGAGGGGAGAATTCTATGTCCGGCACAACAATCTATGCAGCATATCAAATGTTGAGGGAAGATGCAGATTATGATCTATGTGAGCTTCTTCTAAATCAGCTATTGGAAAACCTATAAAATATCAAAAAGGATAAGAAAAATCTTTTAAATATGGTAGTCTAATACTATGTCTATTCTTCTATTATATGAATGAACTACCCGGATCAATTTGTTGGGTCTAGTAAAATGATAAACGTTGCAATTCAGATCAGAGACTACATGTGTGGATTGGTGATGCTCAAGCCCAAAACATAACCCTCTGGGGGTACTTTAAGAACTTCCAAAGCATGATGCAAGCCAGAGAGAGAATACCACAGTCCATAGTTGAAAAATACAAGGACACAGTTTGCTTCATGGTTGACACTGATCAATGCCTAATGGAGGCAGTTGAGCCAAGAACTGTGTGGATAATGCCTCTGGGATATGAGGTCGATGAAAAAATCTTGGAGCTACATATTCAACACCTGTTGAGCCAGCCTAAGGACACTGAAGCAAAAAGGTTTGGCACCTTTCAAGAGCTAAGTGTAAAAATACATGTAGAGTTAAGACAACCAGAGATAAAGAGGAAAGTAAGAAGGGAAGTAGAAGAATTTGCCAAAAGATTTGGCATATCAAAGGAAGCTCTAGATGGTAATAGAGAGAAAATGGAGAAGGCAGAGAAAGAAGGACAAGAACCAAAGAAAGAAAGTACCCTTGCACAAACCTCCTTGAGGACTAGATCCTCCAAGAGCTCTGCTCCTGTCACTTCCAAAAGCTCAAAGTCTACCAAACCGGAAGTCAAGACATCCAAAAAAGGAGAAAAGAGGATGAAGACAAAAGCCACAAGGACATATACAATCCTTAAAGATTATGAGGCAACATAATCAGATGAAGAAATCAGGGAAATAAAGAAAAAGAGAACATCCGGGAAGTTCTCTACTGACAAAAATGAGGAAGAGAAGGCAGAGGAATTTGTAGAAAAGCTCACTCTTTCCATTGATGACATCATCAAGGCAGTTACTGTGGATGGGAACCTGCAGCCAGTGACAGAGTTCTATGATGAATACAATGATGTTGACAAGAGAATTTTGGAAGACGCTACTGTCAGGTACTTGAACATTTACAATAAAGCCTTCATTGAAATTATATCATTAATTCCTAAGAGTCTAGAAAAAGTACTTGAGCTAAGAAAAGAGAATGCAAAGGCAAAATACTTAAGGATTCGGAGTAGATAGTAATACAACTTTATCCTTCCATCACTCCAAAACAAATGGACATGATTTTCAAGGAGTGTAAGAATGAGTTCTGGAGCAAGGCAAGAATGAACAAACTCATGCTTGGAGAAACAAACCAAGTAGCAAGTGAAACTAAAGATATCCTCCAGAATGCTTTAAAGAGATTCAATCTTCCTATTGTAGAGGAAACAAATGAAGAACCTTCTACCATGGATGTTGAAGGATTAAATGTAATCAATGAAGAATCTTCTAACAATGATGTAGAAGGATCAAAGAAAATAGATGAAGAGAAGTCTAAGGACCTAGATTCCTCTGTTCCAGAAGAGGAAGTTCATGAAGCAGTAAACACAGGTGACATCTCTCCTCTGGATCCCACTGCAACCATGATAGACATTCCAGAATCTGAAGCTGAAGGAGAAGGTAGAAGAGAGGAGAAGAAGATTCAAGAACAAGAGGTTAAGGGAAAAGAAGAACAAGAAGAAAAGACTAAAGATGACTCTTTTGATATTTCAAAGATGACTTGATCACCAACAAGAGACACTGCAGAGACAGTGAAGAACTTCTTAGACAAATAGGTGGTGGAGTTAGATGAACCAAAACTATTTCAAGGGCCTCTAAATCTAGACACTCTCTCTCCAGTATAGATGATGAAGATAACATCTTTTGCCCAAGCCAAGGCTAAAGAAAAACTCTTGAAATCTCACATGGAGGATTGTGAACTGTTGGAGATTGCATCCGAGATGCTGTAGAAGATCATGCCATCCTATCAAAAGGATCCTTCGGCCTCACCATCCAGTAACGTGAAAAACTTAGTAAACTCTACACTCATTTTGAATCTCTAGAGAAATCAACAGAAGCAAAGGTCCGGGAGGAGTTTCTGGGAAAAAGATTCACTGAAGTTCAACTTATTACTAATGATAGGAGGACCCTAGGCATTGGAATAAAGAGCTTTGAAAACACTCTTAAAGATGGTGGGGACATATACAAATTCTATTTATCTTGGCCCAAAGTGACAAAAGATATTAAAGAGAAGGTAAAAGAACAAGAAGAAAAACTATCAAGCCTAGTTCAGAATTTTGACCCTCTTTCCTCCCCTCTAATGAGTCAAGAATTCTAGGCTATTGTTATCATAAATGAAATAAAGAGGCTGGACAAAGAAAAGAACATAATGAATAGAATGGGTGAA
Source organism: Cunninghamia lanceolata (assembly GCA_027924645.1). Taxonomy (NCBI): domain Eukaryota; kingdom Viridiplantae; phylum Streptophyta; class Pinopsida; order Cupressales; family Cupressaceae; genus Cunninghamia; species Cunninghamia lanceolata. Next base: position 26,282,186 of record BSBN01000339.1, on the reverse strand, counting down.
CTCAGAGGGATAATTATCTCTAAGATAGAGGCAATGCATGAGGCCTTAATAGATGCTTAGACCATAGCCCAGACCAGTGATCCAGCAGATTTAAGAAAGGCAGAAGCATATGCATTTTTTTGAGTGGTCACATCTCCATTTTGGATAGGATGAAGCAGAGTTGGGCCACAGAGTTTGTACAGTTGAAGACTACTTTTGCGGATATACTTAAGTATATATAAGTATAACATATTATTTATATATACTTATGCAACCATGTATAGGATAATTTTTGCAAAAATTTTGGTATGCGGATTCCGTCCTTTGCCATTGATGTCAAAGGGGGAGTGAGGAGTAGTGAAAAATGTGGAATCTAGCTAAGGGGGAGCTCCGATAAAATAGTGCAAAAGACAGAGCATCAGCCAAGGGCGAGTTACTACGACACTTAGCCATTTTTCACTAAGTGTTGCCATCAATGCCAAAGGGGGAGATTGTTGGTAAGAGATATTGTGTGGCTTCATAAGTGTTGTCATTGATGGCAACAAAGTCTATTCCACACATCCACAGTACATAATATGCCTTTACCAGAAGCCAGATTGAAGAATGTTTTGATCCGATGAACAAGAACAGAGTATGTAACAAGGTCTGACAATCAGGTCCGGATCTCTCAGATGGTGTAACTCAGTAAGTTTCAGACTTGGACAAGTCAAGAGGGGTATCATGAATACTGTACTCTAGAGATTTAGCCTCCGGTGCTAAATCAAGAAAAAGATATGAGCATCTAAGGGTTGGATTCCAATCAGGTAGAGCAGATAGAGGAAGAACTAACCGACAGAGTATCAGACTTCAATCCAGAAGAGTAAAAGGTGTTGATCAAGCAATTTGTGGGATTATACATTGTTGGCTGACATGATTTATGACTTCTACACCTATGTTTTTGATACACATCACAAATCAAGTATGGATTCAACCGACGGATCAGTAACTTGCAAATATCTTGAGTGTTCTTGTTGCCGACTAGAAAGTTGATGAGAATCCTTGATGCAAATATATATACCAAATGGGTTCCAACATGTAAGGGTATGCAATGAAGGTGTGAAGCAATAAATGCGAAGAAAAGTAGGTTTAAGTGTGAGAACAGCAATTCAGGTCTAGTATGTAATTGAATAACAACATAGAATAGAGAAACGATGAAGTGTGTTAGATCAGTATATAACTGAAACTAAACTCTTGCATTTGTAGATGCTTCTCATCAGTTCGAACACTTGATTATCTTCAGTAAGTTCTTGTAGGCAGTGTGCCTCTTGTGAGCAATGTGCTCAGGCAGTGAGCCCTAATTGGCAAGTGCCATTTTGTACTCCTTTATTCTTTTAATAGAGAATACAATCTTGGGTTAGTCACCCCGTGGTTTTTCCCTTAACAGGGTTTCCACGTAAAAATCCTTGTTATGTGTGTTGATTTTATTTTTGTTCTTATGATTACATATGCTTTCATGTTTTGATATAACACTGAATATTGGGATAACAGAATTTGAGATAACTGATTCACCCCCCCTCTTAATTATTTGCCTTTCTTTCAACAGGATTTGTCCACATCATCAAACCTGCCACGTCATCTGCTGACCTAGATGACGCCATCTAACATGTGTCAACCTCTGGACCTGCCACGTCACCAACTGCCACTGTGTCTGACATGTCAGCATACTAACATCATCATTGTATTGTCTACTCAACATGGTCAACCCTCAACTTTGACCAGCCATATCTTGCTTGTACGAGCTCCGATCGAGGCGAAACGAGCAGTGTCGGAATCGTGGCGACGAGCTCTTTGAATTGGCATCATTTTTGCCTGGATTTGAGACAATCAATTTTTCACCTTTTTGAATGCCTGATTCACCTGTTTGACCAAACCTTTGACTACACATAACTTTTGCATACGAACTCCTTTTGAGCCCATTCAAGTTGCGTCAAGATCGTGTCAGCGACCTCTTTCCAATGACATTGATTCCATCAGGTACTCAAACTAAAAAATTTTTAGTTCTTTTGTAGAAAAGAGAGCCGCTTGGTATATTGGTGGAGAGTGAAAATAGTAAGGTTCAACCCCACAAACCAACCTTTTAACATTCAAACTGCCATATGTACCACATGGCACCTAATCATTAGGCCACGTGGCATTACCTCATTCATCCGTCAGTGACATGTGTCACACTGGATTGGTCCACATCATCAAACCTACCATGTCATCTACTGATTCAGATGCTGCCATCTACCATGAGTCAAACTCTAGATCTGTCACGTAAAAAACTACCACTGTGTCTGCCATGTCATCATGCTAACGTCATCATTGTGCTGTCTAGTAAGCATGGTCAACCCTCAACTTTGACCGGCCATATCTTGCTCGTATGAGCTCCGACCGAGGTGAAATGAGCGGCATGGAAAACATGACGACAAGCTCTTCAACTTGGCATCATTTTTGCTTGGATTTGAGACAATTAATTTTTTACCTTTTCAAAAACCTGATTCAGGTTTGTTTGACCGAACCTTTGACTACACATAACTTTTGCATACGAACTCCTTTTGAGCCCATTCAAGTTACGTTAGGATCGTGTCAGCGACCTCTTTCTAATGATACTGATTTCGTCAGGCTCTGAGACTGCAAGATTTTTAGGTCTTCTAGATCCACCTAGATCATTCCTCCCAACTGGGGGTTCAAACCACCCGACCACCTTTTATAGATATTTGTTTCTATTATCGTTCTTTAAATAGAAAGGAGGCCTCTATATGTAGCAAAGAAAGCCGCTTGGTATATTGGTGGAGAGTGAAAATAGCAAGCAGGAGGTCAGGGGTTCAACCCCCACAAACCAGCCTTTTAACAAGCAAATCACCACATGTGCCACGTGGCACCCAATCATTAGGCTAGGTGGCATTCGCTCATTCGTCCGTCAATGACACGTGTCACATTGGATTGGTCCACATCTTCAGACCTGCCACGTCATATGTTGAGTCAGATGCTGCCATTTGCCATGTGTCAACATCTGGACCTGCCATGCCAACAACTGCCACTATATTTGCCATGTCAACATGATGATGTCATCATTGTACTGTCTAGTTAGCATGGGCAACCCTCAACTCTGACCGGCCATATTTTGCTCATACGAGCTTTGATCAAGGCGAAACGAGCGGCATCGGAATCATGGCGATGAGCTCTTTGACTCGGCATCATTTTTCCTTAGATTTGAGACAATAAATTTTTCAACTTTTTGCAAGCATGATTTGCCTATTTGACCGAACCTTTGATTGCACATAACTTCTGCATACGAACTTGTTTTGAGCTCGTTCAAATTACGTCAAGATCATGCTAGCGACCTATTTCCAATGACGCTAATTGCATCAAGTTCTGAGATTGCAAAATCTTTAGGTCTTCTGGATCCATTTAGATCATTCCTTCCCATTGGGGGTTCAAACCACCCGACCCCCTTTTATAGCGATTCATTTCTATTATCATTCCTTAAATAGAAAGGAAGCATGTATATGTAGCAAAGAAAGCCGCTTGGTATATTGGTGGAGACTGAAAATAGCAAGGTTTGACCTTACAAACCAACCTTTTAACAATCAAACCACCACATGTGCCATGTGGCACTCAATCATTAGGCCACATGGCATTACCTCATTCATCCGTTGGTGACACGTGTCAAGTTGGATTGGTACAAATCTCCAGACCTGCCATGTCATCTTCTAACTCATATGTCGCCATCTGCCATGTGTCAACCTCTAGACCTACAACATCAACAACTGCTACTGTGTCTGCCATGTCAACATGCTAATGTCATCGTTTAACTGTCTAGTTGACATGGTCAACCCTCAACTTTGACCAATGATACCTTGCTCGTACGAGCTCCGATCAAGGCGAAACGAGCGGCGTCAAAATTGTGACGATGAGCTCTTCAACTTGGCATCATTTTTTCTTAGATTTGAGACAATCAATTTTTCACCTTTTTGAACACCTAATTCGCCTATTTGATTTAACCTTTGACTGCACATAACTTCTGCATACGAACTCCTTTTGAGCCCATTCAGGATGAGTCAGGATTGTGTCATCGACCTCTTTCCAATGGTACTGATTCTGTCAGGTTCTGAGACTGCAAAATTTTTAGTTCTTCTATATCCATCTGGATTATTATTCCCCACTAGAGGTTCAAAGTACCCGACCCCCTTTTATAGAGATTTGTTTTTATTATCATTCTTTAAATAGAAAGGAGGCCCGTATATGTAGTAAATAAAGCCACATGGTATATTGGTGGAGAGTGAAAATAGCCAGCAGGAGGTCAAGGGTTCGACCCTCACAAACCAACCTTTTAACAATCAAACCGCCACATGTGCCAAATGGTACCCAATCATTGGGCCACGTGGCATTACCTCATTCTTCCGTCAATGACACTTGTCACACTGGATTGGTCTACATCTTCAGACCTGCCACATCATCTGCTGACTCAGATGCCGTCATCTACCATGTGTCAAACTCTAGACTTGCCACGTCAACTACTGCAACTATGTCTGTCATGTCAGCATGCTGGCGTCATCATTGTACTGTCTAGTCAGCATGGTCAACCCTCAACTTTGACTAGCCATATCTTTCTCATATGAGCACGAATTGAGGCGAAACAAGCGGCGTCGAAATCATGATGACAAGCTCTTTGACTTAGCATCTTTTTTGTTTAGATTTGAGAGAATCAATTTTTCACCTTTTTGAAACCTGATTCACTTGTTTGACCGAACCTTTGACTGCACCTAACTTCTGCATACGAACTCCTTTTGAGCCTGTTCAAGTTACGTTAGGATCGTGTCAGCAACCTCTTTCCAATGATGTTGATTCTGTCATGTTATCAGACTATAGAATTTTTAGTCTTCTGGATCCACTTGGATCATTCCTCCCCACTTGGGGTTCAAACCACCCGACCCCCTTTTATAAGGATTCGTTTCTATTATCATTCTTTAAATAGAAAGGAGGCCAGTATATGTAGCAAAGAAAGCTGCTTGGTATATTGGTGGAGAGCGAAAATAGCAAGCAGGAGGTCAGGGGTTAAACCCCCACAAACCAATCTTTTAATAATCAAACCACCACATGTGTCGTTTGGCACCCAATCATTGGGCCACATGTCATTACCTTATTCATCCGTCAGTGACACGTGTCATGCTAGATTGGTCCACATCATCAGACCTGCCACATCATCTGCTGAGTAAGATGCCGCCATTTGCCATGTGTAAACCTCTAGACCCACCACATCAACAACTGCCATTGTGTCTATCATATTAGCATGTTGGCATCATCATTTTATTGTCTAGTTAGCATGGTCAACCCTTAGCTTTGACTAACCATATCTTGCTAGTACAAGCTCTGATCGAGGCAAAACGAGTGGCGTCAGAATCATGGTGACGAGCTCTTCGACTTGGCATCATTTTTGCTTGGATTTGAGACAATCAAATTTTCACCTTTTTAAACACCTGATTTGCCTGTTTGGCTAGACCTTTGACTGCACATAACTTCTGCATACGAACTCCTTTTGAGCTTGTTCAAGTTACGACAGGATCGTGTCAGTGACCTTTTTCCAGTGATGTTGATTCTGTTAGGTTCTAAGACTGCAAAATTTTTAGTTTTTCTGTATCCACCTGGATCATTCCTCCCCATTGGGGGTTCAAACTACCCGACCCCATTTTATAGGGATTCGTTTCTATTATCATTCATTAAACAAAAAAGGAGGCCCGTATATGTAGCAAAGAAAGCCGCTTGGTATATTGGTTGAGAGTGAAAAAAGCAAGCAGGAGGTCAAGGGTTCGACACCCACAAACCAGCCTTGTAACAATTAAACCACCACATGTGCCACATGACACCCATTCATTGGGACACGTGGCATTACCTCATTCATCGGTGAGTGACAGGTGTCACGCTGGATTGGTCAACATCTTCAGACCTGCCATGTCATCTATTAACTAAGATGCCAGCATATGCCACGTGTCAAACTCTAGATCTGCCACGTCAACAACTGCTATTGTGTCTACCATGTCATCATGCAGACATCATCATTGTACTATCTAGTCGGCATGGTCAACCATCAACTTTGACTAGCCATATTTTGCTCATACGAGCTCTGATCGAGGTGAAACGAGCGGCGTCAGAATTTTAACTTGGCATCATTTTTCCTTGGATTGGAGACAATCAATTTTTCATCTTTTCAAACACCTGATTCGCCTGTTTGACCGAACCTTTGACTACACATAACTTCTGCATAAGAACTCCTTTTAAGCCCGTTCAAGTTGCATTAGGATTGTGTTAGCGATCTCTTTCCAATGATGTTGATTCCGTCAGGTTCTTAGATTGCAAGATTTTTAGGTCTTCTGGTTCCACCTAGATCATTCCTCCCCATTGGGGGTTCAAACCACCCGACCCCCTTTTATAGGGATTTTTTCTATTATCATTCTTTAAATAGAAAGGAGGCCCGTATATGTAGCAATGAAAGTCACTTGGTATATTGGAGAGTGAAAATAGGAAGCAGGAGGTCAGGGGTTCGACCCCCACAAACCAACCTTTTAACAAGCAAATTGCCACATGTGCCACATGGCATTCGTTCATTCGTTCGTCAGTGACATGTGTCATGTTGGATTGGTCCACATCTTCAGCCCTGCCATGTCATTTGTTGAGTCAGATGCCGCCATCTGTCACGTGTCAACATCTGGACTTGCCACACCAACAACTGCCACTGTGTCTGTCATGTAAGCATGATGATGTCATCACTGTACTGTCTAGTCAACATGGTCAACCCTCAACTTTGACCAGCCATATCTTGCTTGTATGAGCTCCGATCAAGGCAAAATGAGTGGCATCAGAATCGTGGCGACGAGCTCTTCGACTTGGCATCATTTTTACTTGGATTTGAGACAATAATTTTTTCACCTTTTTGAACACATGATTCCCCTATTTGACAGAACCTTTTAACTACACATAACTTCTGCATACAAACTCCTTTTGAGTCCTTTCAAATTACGTCACGATCGTGCCAGTGACCTCTTTCCAATGGCGCTGATTCCATCAAGTTCTGAGATTGCAAAATTTTTAGGTCTTCCGGATCCATTTAGTTCATTCCTTCCCACTGGGGGTTAAAACCACTCGACGCCCTTTTATAGGGACTCATTTCTATTATCATTCTTTAAATAGAAAGGAAGCCCGTATATGTAGCAAAGAAAGCCGCTTGGTATATTGGTGGACAGTGAAAATAGCAAGCTTTGACCCCACAAACCAATCGTTTAACAATCAAACCGCCACATGTGCCATGTGGCACCCAATCATTAGGCCACATGGCATTACCTCATTCATCCGTCACTAACACATGTCATGCTGGATTGGTCCACATCTTCAGACCTGCCACGTCACCTGCTGACTCAGATGCTGCCATCTGCCATGTGTCAACTTCTGGACCTACCACGTCAACAACTGCCATTGTGTCTGCCATGTTAGCATGCTGATGTCATCATTGCACTATCTAGTCGACATGGTCAACCCTCAACTTTGACTGGCCATATCTTGCTCGTACGAGCTCCAATCGACGTGAAACGAGCGACGTTGAAATCGTGGCGATGAGCTCTTTGACTTGGCATTATTTTTTCCTGGATTTGAGATGATCAATTTTTCACCTTTTTGAATGCCTAATTCACCTGTTTGACCAGACCTTTGACTACACATAACTTCTGCATACAAACTCTTTTTGATCCCATTCAAGTTGTGTCAAGATCGTGTCGGTGACCTCTTTCCAATGATGCTAATTCTGTCAGGTTCTGAGACTACCAAATTTTTAGTTCTTATGTATCCATCCAGATCATTATTCCCCGCTAGGGGTTTCAAATCATCCGACCCCCTTTTATAGGGATTCGTTTCTATTATACTTCTTTAAGTAGAAAGGAGGCTTGTATATGTAGAAAATAAAGTCGCTTGGTATATTGGTGGAGAGTAAAAATAGCAAGCAGGAGGTCAGGGGTTCAACCACCACAAACCAACCTTTTAACAATCAAACTGACACATGTGCCACATGGCACCCAATCATTGGGCCACATGGCATTACCTCATTCTTCCATCAAGTGACACGTGTCACCCTGGATTGGTCCACATCATCAGACCTACCACGCCATCTGCTGACTCAGATGTCGCCATCAGACTCATGTCAAAGTTTGGACCTACCACGTCAAGAATTGCCACTATGTCTGCCATGTCAGCATGCTGACGTCATCATTGTACTGTCTAGTTAGCATGGTCAACCATCAAATTTGACTAGCCATATCTTGCTTGTATGAGCTCCCATCAAGGCAAAATGAGCAGCATCAAAATCGTGACGATGACCTCTTCGACATGGTATCATTTTTGCTTACATTTGAGACAATCAATTTTTCAACTTTTTGAACGCCTGATTCACCTATTTGACCAAACCTTTGACTGCACATAACTTCTGCATACAAACTCCTTTTGAGCCCATTCAATTTGTGTTAGGATCATGTCAGTAACCTCTTTCCAATGATGTTGATTCCATCATTTTCTTAGACTGCAAATTTTTTTGGTCTTTTGGATCCACCTGCATCATTCCTCCCCACTTGGGGTTCAAACCACCCGACCCCCTTTTATAGGGATTCATTTCTATTATCATTCTTTAAATAGAAAGGAGGCCTATATATGTAGGAAAGAAAGCCGCTTGGTATATTCGTGGAGAGTGAAAATAGAAAGCAGGAGGTCAGGGGTTCAACCCCCACAAACCAATCTTTTAACAATCAAACCGTCACATGTGTCACGTGGAACCCAATCATTGGACCACGTGGCATTACCTCATTCATCCATCAGTGACATGTGTCATGCTAGAATTGGTTCACATCATCAGACATGCCACGTCATCTGCTGACTCAAATGCTGCCATCTGCTATGTGTCAACCTCTGGACCTGCCACGTCAACAACTGTCACTTTGTCTACCATGTCAGCATGCTGATGTCATCATTGTATTATCTAGTCAGCATAGTCAACCCTCAACTTTAACTAGCCATATCTTGCTCGTATGAGCTCCGATCAAGGTGAAACAAGTGGTGTCAGAATCATGGTGATGAGCTCTGCGACTTGGCATCATTTTTACTTGGATTTGAGACAATCAAATTTTCACCTTTTTGAACATCTGATTCGCTTGTTTGACCAAACATTTGACTACACAAGACTTCTGCATACAAACTCCTTTTGGGGCCATTCAAGTTGCATCAGGATCATGTCAACAACCTCTTTCCAATGATGCTAATTCCATCATGTTCTAAGACTGCAAAACTTTTAGTTCTTATGTATCCACCTGGATCATTCCTCTCCACTAGGGGTTCAAATAGGGATTCATTTCTATTAACATTCATAAAATAGAAAGGAGGCTCGTATATGTAGCAAAGAAAGCCGCTTGGTATATTGGTGGAAAGTGAAAATAGCAAGCAGGAGGTCAAGGGTTTGACCCCAACAATCTAACCTTTTAACAATCAAACCGCCACATGTGCCACGTGGCATTACCTCATTCATTCGTTAATGACACATGTCACGTTGGATTGGTCCACATCTTTAGACCTGCCACATCATCTATTAAGTTAGATGCCTCTATCTACCACATGTCAAACTCTGGATCTGCCACGTCAACAACTGCCACATTGTTTGCCATGTTAGCATGCTGACATCATCATTGTACTATCTAGTTGGCATGGTCAACTATCAAATTTGACTAGCCATATCTTGCTCGTAAGTCAGGGGTTCGACCCCCACAAACCAACCTTTTAACAAGTAAATCGCAACATGTGCCACATGGCACCCAGTCACTGGGCCACGTGCCATTCCCTCATTCGTCTATCAGTGACACGTGTCACGCTTGATTGGTCCACATCTTCAGACCTGCCACGTCATATGTTGAGTCAGATGTCGCCATCTGCCATGTGTCAACATCTGGACCTACCACGCCACCAACTACCACTGTGTCTGCCATGTCAGCATGATGATGTCATCATTGAACTATCTAGTCAACATGGTCAACCCTCAACTTTGACCAGCCATATCTTGCTCGTACGAACTCTGATCAAGGCAAAATGAACAACATCAAAATTGTGGCGACGAGCTCTTCGACTTGGCATCTTTTTTGCTTGGATTTGAGACAATAAAAATTTCACCTTTTTGAACGCATGATTCGCCTATTTGACCGAACCTTTGACTGCACATAACTTCTGCATACGAACTCCTTTGGAGCCAGTTCAAATTGTGTCAGGATCATCCCAATGAGCTCTTTCCAATGACGTTGATTCCATCAAGTTGTGAGACTGCAAAAATTTTAAGTCTTCTAGATCCATTTAGATTATTCCTTCCCACTGGGGGTTCAAATCACCTAACCCCTTTTTATAGGGATTCATTTCTATTATCATTCTTTAATAGAAAGGAAGCCTATATATGTAGCAAAGAAATTCGATTGGCATATTGGTGGAGAGTGACAATAGAAAGGTTCGACCCCACAAACCAACCTTTTAACAATCAAACCGTCACATGTACCACGTGGCACCCAATCATTAGGCCACATGGCATTACCTCATTCATCCGTCAGTGGCATGTTTCACGCTAGATTGGTCCACATCTTCAGACCTACCACGTCATCTACTGACTTACATTCCATCATCTACCACGTGTCAACCTCTAGACCTACCACATCAACAACTACCACTGCGTCTGCCATTTCTACATGTTGATGTCATCATTGTACTGTCTAGTCGACATGGTCAACCCTCAACTTTGAATGGCCATATCTTTCTCATACGAGCTCCTATCGAGGTGAAACGAGTGGCATCGAAATCGTGGCAATGAGGTCTTCGACTTGGCATCATTTTTGGTTGGATTTGAGATGATCAATTTTTTACCTTTTTGAACCCCTGATTCACCTGTTTGACCAAACCTTTGACTACACATAACTTCTGCATACAAACTCCTTATGAGCCCATTCAGGTTGCATCAGGATCGTGTCAGTGATCTCTTTTCAATGATGCTCATTCCGTCAAGATCTGAGACTACAAAATGTTTAGTTCTTCTATATCTATCTAAATCATTATTCCCGACTGGGATTTCAAGCTACACAACCCCCTTTTAGAGGGTATCATTTCTATTATCATTCTTTAAATAGAAAGGAGGCCCATATATGTAGCAAAAAAAGCCGCTTGGTATATTGGTAGAGAGTGAAAATAGCAAGCAGGAGGTCAGGGGTTCAACCCCCACAAACCAACCTTTTAACAATCAAACTGCCACATGTGTCACATGGCAACCAATCATTGGGCCACGTGGCATTACCTTATTTTTTCGTCAGTGACACATGTCACATTGGATTGGTCCACATCTTTAGACCTGCCATGTCATCTGTTGACTCAGATGCCACCATCTGCCATGTGTCAAACTCTTTCCAATGACGTTGATTCCGTCATTTTCTTAGACTGCAAAATTTTTTGGTCTGCTGGATCCACCTGCATCATTCCTCCCCACTTGGGGTTCAAACCACTTGACCCCCTTTTATAGGGATTCATTTCTATTATCATTCTTTAAATAGAAAGGAGGCCTGTATATGTAGGAAAGAAAGCCACTTGGTATATTCGTGGAGAGTGAAAATAGAAAGCAGGAGGTCAAGGGTTTGACCCCCACAAACCAATCTTCTAACAATCAAACTGCCACCTATGTCACGTGGAACCCAATCATTGGACCACGTGGCATTACCTCATTCATCCATCAGTGACACGTGTCATGCTAGAATTGGTCCACATCATCAGACATGCCACGTCATCTACTGACTCAGATGCCACCATCTGCTATGTGTCAACCTCTGGACCTGCCACATCAACAACTGCAACTTTGTCTGCCATGTTAGCATGCTGACGTCATCATTGTATTGTCTAGTCAGCATAGTCAACCCTCAACTTTAACTAGCCATATCTTGCTCGTATGAGCTCCGATCAAGGTGAAACAAGTGGTGTCAGAATCGTGGTGATGAGCTCTTCGACTTGGCATCATTTTTACTTGGATTTGAGACAATCAAATTTTCACCTTTTTGAACACCTGATTCACCTATTTGACCAAACCTTTGACTACACAGGACTTTTGCATACAAACTCCTTTTGGGGCCATTCAAGTTGCATCAAGATCGTGTCAACGACCTCTTTCCAATTATGCTGATTCCATCATGTTCTAAGACTACAAAAATTTTAGTTCTTCTGTATCCACCTAGATCATTCCTCCCCACTAGGGGTTCAAACCACCTGACCCCCTTTTATAGGGATTCGTTTCTATTAACATTCATAAAATAGAAAGGAGGCCCGTATATGTAGCAAAGAAAGCCGCTTGGTATATTGGTGGAAAGTGAAAATAGCAAGCAGGAGGTCAGGGGTTCGACCCCAACAATCTAACCTTTTAACAATCAAACCACCACATGTGCCACATGGCATTACCTCATTCATTCGTCAATGACACATGTCACGTTGGATTGGTCCACATCTTTAGACCTGCCACGTCATCTGTTAAGTTAGATGCCGCTATCTACCACATGTCAAACTCTAGATCTGCCATGTCAACAACTGCCACATTGTTTGTCATGTCAGCATGCTGACGTCATCATTGTACTATCTAGTCGGCATGTCAACTATCAAATTCGACTAGCCATATCTTGCTCGTACGAGCTCTGATCGAGGCAAAACGAGCGGCATCAGAATCATGGCAACCAACTCTTCGACATGACATCATTTTTGCTTGAATTTGAGACAATCCATTTTCACCTTTTCGAATGCTTGATTCACCTGTTTGACCGAACCTTTGACTGCACATAACTTTTACATACGAACTCCTTTTGAGCCCGTTCAAGTTGCGTTAGGATCGTGTTAGCGACGTCTTTCCAATGATGCTGATTTCATCAGGTTCTGAGACTGCAAGATTTTTGGGTCTTTTGGATACACCTAGATCATTCCTCCCCACTGGGGGATCAAACCACCTGACCCCCTTTTATAGGGATTTGTTTCTATTTAAAATGTAGTAATGAAAGCTGCTTGGTATATTGGTAGAGAGTGAAAATAGGAAGTGGAAGGTCAGGGGTTCAACCCCCACAAACCAACCTTTTAACAAGTAAATCGCAACATGTGCCACATGGCACCTAGTCACTGGGCCATGTGGCATTCCCTCATTCGTCTATCAGTGACACGTGTCGCGCTTGATTGGTCCACATCTTCAGACCTGCGACGTCATCTATTGAGTCAGATGTCGCCATCTGCCACGTGTCAACATTTGGACCTGCCACGCTACCAACTACCACTGTGTCTGCCATGTCAGCATGATGATGTCATCATTGTACTATCTAGTCAACATGGTCAACCCTCAACTTTGACCGACCATATCTTGCTCGTACGAACTCTGATCAAGGCAAAATGAACATCATCAAAATCATGGCAACAAGCTCTTCGACTTGGCATCTTTTTTGCTTGGATTTGAGACAATAAAAAATTCACCTTTTTGAATGCATGATTCACCTATTTGACCGAACCTTTGACTGCACATAACTTCTGCATACGAACTCCTTTGGAGCCAATTCAAATTGTGTCAGAATCGTCCAATGAGCTCTTTCCAATGACGTTGATTCCATCAATTTGTGAGACTGCAAAAATTTTAAGTCTTCTGGATCCATTTAGATTATTCCTTCCCACTCGGGGTTCAAATCACCTGACCCCCTTTTATAGGGATTCATTTCTATTATCATTCTTTAATAGAAAGGAAGCCTGTATATGTAGCAAAGAAAGTCGCTTGGCATATTGGTTGAGAGTGACAATAGAAAGGTTCGACCCCACAAACCAAACTTTTAACAATCAAATGGCCACATGTACCACATGGCACCCAATCATTAGGCAACATGGCATTACCTCATTCATCTGTCAGTGGCATGTTTCACTCTGGATTGGTCCACATCTTCAGACCTACCATGTCATCTGCTGACTTAGATGCTGCCGTCTGCCATGTGTCAACCTCTAGACCTACCACATCAACAATTGCCACTGTGTCTTCCATGTCTACATGTTGATGTCATCATTGTACTGCCTAGTCGACATGGTCAACCCTCAACTTTGATCGGCCATATCTTGCTCATACGAGCTCCTATCAAGGTGAAATGAGTGGCATCGAAATCGTGGCAATGAGATCTTCGACTTGGCATCATTTTTGGTTGGATTTGAGATGATCAGTTTTTTACCTTTTTGAACACTTGATTCACCTGTTTGACCAAACCTTTGACTACACATAACTTCTGCATACAAACTCCTTATGAGCCCATTCAGGTTGCATCAGGATCGTGTCAGTGATCTCTTTTCAATGATGTTGATTCCATCAGGTTCTGAGACTACAAAATATTTAGTTCTTCTATATCTATCTGAATCATTATTCCTGACTGGGAGTTCAAGCTACACAGCCCCCTTTTAGAGGGATTCATTTCTATTATCATTCTTTAAATAGAAAGGAGGACCATATATGTAGCAAAAAAAGTCGCTTGGTATATTGGTAGAGAGTGAAAATAGCAAGCAGGAGGTCAGGGGTTCAATCCCCACAAACCAACCTTTTAACAATCAAACTGCCACATGTGTCACGTGGCAACCAATCATTGGGCCATGTGGCATTACCTTATTTTTTCGTCAGTGACACGTGTCACATTGGATTGGTCCACATCCTCAGACCTACCATGTCATTTGCTGACTCAGATGCCACCATTTGCCATGTGTCAAACTCTAGACCTACCATCAACAATTGCTACTGTGTCTGCAATGTTAGCATGTTGACATCATCATTGTAATGTCTAGTCAGCATGGTCAACCCTCAACTTTGACCGTCCATATCTTGCTCGTATGAGCTCCGATCGAGGTGAAACGAGCGCCATCGAAATCGTGATGACGAGCTCTTTGACTTGGCATCATTTTTGCTTGGATTTGAGAGAATCAATTTTTAACCTTTTTGAACCCCTAATTCGCCTGCTTGACCAAACTTTTGACTACACATAACTTCTGCATACGAACTCCTTTCAAGCCTATTCAAGTTGCATTAGGATCGTGTCAGTAACCTCATTCCAATGATGCTGATTCCATCATGTTCTCAAACTACAAATTTTTTCGGTCTTCTGAATCCCTCTAGATCATTCCTCCCAACTTGGGGTTCAAACCACCCAACCCCCTTTTATAGGGATTCATTTCTATGATCATTGTTTAAATAAAAAGGAGGCCAGTATATGTAGCAAACAAAGCCGCTTGTTATATTGGTGGAGAGTGAAAATAGAAAATAGGGGTCAAGGGTTTGACCCCCACAAACTAAACTTTTAACAATCAAAACACCACATGTGCCACGTGGCACCCAATCATTGGGCCACATAGTATTACCTCATTCATCCGTTAGTGACACGTGTCACACTGGATTGGTCCACATCATCAGACCTGCCACGTCATCTACTGACTCAGATGCCGCCATCTACCATGTGTCAACCTCTGGACCTGCCACGTCAACAACTGCCACTGTGTCTGCCATGTCAGCATGCTGACATCATCATTATATTGTCTAGTCGGCATGGTCAACCCTCAACTTTGACCGGCCATATCTTGCTCGTACGAGCTCTGATTGAGGCGAAATGAGTAGCATTGGAATTGTGGCGACGAGCTCTTGGAGTTGCCATCATTTTTATTTAGATTTGAGACAATCAATTTTTCATCTTTTTGAATACCTGATTCACCTCTTTGACGAAACCTTTGACTACACATAACTTATGGATACGAACTCCTTTTGAGCCCATTCAAGTTGTGTCAAGATCGTGTCAGCAACCCCTTTCCAATGATGCTGATTCCATCAGGTTTTAAGACTGTAAAATTTGTAGTTCTTCTATATCCACCTGGATCATTCCTCCCCACTAGGGGTTCCAACCAACCAACTCCCTTTTATAGGGATTCATTTCTATTATCATTCATTAAATAGAAAGGAGGCCTGTAGATGTAGCGAAGAAAGTCACTTGGTATATTGGTGGAGAGTGAAAAAAGGAAGCAGGAGGTTAGGGGTTCGACCCCCACAAACCAACGTTTTAACAATCAAACCGCCACATGTGCCACATAGCACCCAATCATTGGGCCATGTGGCATTACCTCAGTCATCCGTTAGTGACACATGTCACGTTGGATTGGTCTACATCTTCATACCTGCCATGTCATCTACTGACTCAGATGTTGCCATTTTGCACATGTCAAACTCTATATCTGCCACATCTATAACAGCCACTATGTCTACCATGTCATCTTACTGACGTGATCATTGTACTATCTAGTTGGCATGGTCAACCCTCAACTTTGACCAACCATATCATGCTCGTATGACCTCTGATTGAGGTGAAAAGAGCGGCGTCAGAATTGTGGTGACGAGCTCTTCGAATTGGTATCATTTTTGCTTGGATTTGAGACAATCAGTTTTTCACCTTTTTGAATACCTGATTCACCTATTTGACTGCACACAACTTCTGCATACAAACTCTTTTTGAGCCCATTCATGTTTCGTTAGGATCGTGTCAGCGACCTCTTTCCAATGATGTTGATTCTGTCAGGTTCTGAGACTGCAGGATTTTTAGGTCTTCTAGATCCACCTAGATCATTCCTCCCCACTGGGGGTTCAAACTACCTGACCCCCTTTTATAGGGATTCATTTCTATTATCATTCATTAAATACAAAGGAGGCTCATATATGTAGCAAAGAAAGCTGCTTGGTATATTGGTGGAGAGTGAAAAAAGCAAGCAGGAGGTCAGGGGTTCGACCCACACAAACCATCCTTTTAATAATTAAACTGCCACATGTGCCACGTGGCACCCTATAATTGGGCCACATGGCATTACCTCATTCATCCGTCAATGACACATGTCATGCTGGATTGGTCCATATCTTCAAACCTACCACGTTATCTGCTGACTCAAATGCCACCATCTGCCACATGTGAAACTGTGGATCTGCCACGTCAAAAACTGCCACTGTGTCTGCCATGTCAGCATGCTGACATCATCATTGTACTATCTAGTCAGCTTGGTCAACCCTCAACTTTGACAAGCCATATCATTTTTGCTTGGATTTGAGACAATCAATTTTTCACCTTTTCGAACACCTAATTCATTTGTTTGACCAAAACTTTGACTGCACATAACTTCTGCATACAAACTCCTTTTGAGCCCGTTCAAGTTGCGTTAGGATCGTGTTAGCGACCTCTTTCCATTGATTATAATTCTGTCAGGTTCTAAGACTACAAGATTTTTAGGTCTTTTAGATCCACCTAGATCATTCCTCCCCACTAGGGGTTCAAACCATTTGACCCCCTTTTATAGGGATTTGTTTCTATTATCATTCTTTAAATAGAAATGATGCCCATATATGTAGCAATGAAAGCCACTTGGTATATTGGTGGAGAGTGAAAATAGGAAGTAGGAGGTTAGGGGTTTGACCCCCACAAAGAAACACTAACAAGCAAATCGCCACATGTGCCACGTGGCACCCAATCGTTGGGCCATGTGGCATTCGCTCATTCGTCCATCAGTGACACATGTCATGCTGGATTGGTCCACATCTTCAGACCTGCCACGTCATTTGTTGAGTCAGATGTTACCATCTATCACGTGTCAACATCTAGACTTGCCATGCCATCAATTACCACTGTGTCTGGCATGTCAGCATGATGATGCCATCATTGTACTATCTAGTGAGCATGGTCAACCCTGAACTTTGACCAACCATTTCTTGCTCATATGAGCTCCGATCAAGGAGAAACGAGTAGCGTTAGAATCATGGCAACGAGCTCTTCGATTTGGTATCATTTTTGCTTGGATTTGAGACAATGAATTTTTCACCTTTTGAATACATGATTCACCAATTTTACTAAACTTTTGATTGAACATAACTTTTGCATACGAACTCCTTTTGAGCCCATTCAAGTTGCATCAGAATCGTGCCAGCAACCTCTTTCCAATGACACTGATTCCGTTAGGTTGTAAGACTGCAAAATTTTTAGGTCTTTTGGATCTATTTAGATCATTCCTTCCCATTGGGGGTTCAAACCACTCGACCCCCTTTTATAGGGATTCGTTTCTATTATCATTCTTTAAATGAAAGGAAGCCGTATATGTAGCAAAGAAAGCCGCTTGGTATATTGGTGGATAGTGAAAATAGCAAGGTTTGACCCCACAAACCAACCTTTTAATAATCAAACCGCCACATGTGCCACGTGGCACCTAATTATTATGCCACATGGCATTACCTCATTTATCCGTCAGTGACACATGTTGTAGACACTTGAAAATGACCAAGTCATGACATCACTTGCATTTCCTCAAATCTATCTAATCACCTACATTTCAACGCTAATTAAATAATCTAATTATTTAATTAATCTCATCATATTCTTCCAAAACTCCAAAATTTAACATTAATTGAATAAATCCTCTTTATTTAATTAATTAAATTAAATTCAACTTTATTCTTCCAAAATTAAATATTTTTTATTATTTAATTAAATCATTATCCTCTTTCCAAAATTTAAGTCTCCATTGATTAAATAAATCTAATTATTTAATTAATTCATCACAAATTCCCTCTTATCTACAATTAAATAATTTACATTATTTAATTAAATCACTTGTTCTTCTAAATTTAAATAAATCATGCAAATTTATTTAAACTGTCTCAATCCCCTAAAAATAAATAAAATCAAGTATTTTATTTATAATCTTGTTTATTCCTCAATCATGCACAATTAATTAAATAAATTTATTTATTTAATTTCAGTTATCTTCCAATTCCTCTTAAAATATCTTGTTAACTCACATGCACAATCAGTCTTATTTTTAGAACTCTAAAAAAAATAAAATTACAAGTTGAGTTATCTATTCAATCAATCTTGTTTTCATCATATCTTAATAAAAATATCCTTATGAATTGATACACGTCGTGTGCACATTCATCATGGTTATTTGTTTTATCTCATCCGTTGATTCTTTTGAATTATCTGGACCGTTGATTGATCATGTTTGAAACCTATATAAATCCCCCTCATATCTTTCACAAATCCTCTTCGATCACTTATTCTCGGGCATCCGTTACAACACTTTGAGCATACATCGCATCGTTTGAGCACTTTACGATCTTTTGACATTGATCTTCTTGAGCACTTTATGATCTTTTGACATTGATCTTTGAGCACCTACACTTGCATGTTGCAAACATGGTTTCACAGTGTTATTGAGCAATCCACATTCGATAAAGAGAACACAATTTGGGTCAAAGCTTTCTTATTTCATTTAATTTATTGATAATGGATTTTTTAGATAGATCTCTTTATGTTATGGTTTTTTGATTTGGTTGTTTAAACATAATCAATTTTTCTCATACACATTCTGGCACACTCAGTGGGACCCATTAATCCCTCTTGTTCTTTGAGAAAAAAATTTTTAAGTACAGTATGGAATAGTGCAAAAGACACAAAAAAGTGCTATTGGCAGTATAATAAAGCACTTTTAGCAGTACAGTATAGCACCCTTGGGGCAATACTATAGCGCATCTGGTAGCACAGTAGCGCGCTATTGGTAAAATAGTCTA
The DNA here is from genome assembly GCA_027924645.1 of Cunninghamia lanceolata. Classification (NCBI taxonomy): domain Eukaryota; kingdom Viridiplantae; phylum Streptophyta; class Pinopsida; order Cupressales; family Cupressaceae; genus Cunninghamia; species Cunninghamia lanceolata. The sequence goes on along the minus strand of BSBN01000339.1, from coordinate 26,262,505 downwards.
GCGCGTTTGGTATATCAGTAAGGTGCTTCTGACATATTAGGATTTTTGAGATCTTGCTTTGTGATTGGCAGGGTTTTAACTCACATAACTATTAGTGATTGACTGACAAACTGATTTATTTATCTTTCAATTATCTTTTATACTTCCTAAGCTGACGTATGTAGGAGTATTTTCAATTTTTGAGTTAACCTATCTATTTGTGGCACTCTTTGAGTTGTTTTTTTATCCCAGGTTACATATCTATCAGCTATTACATCTCAGATCTTCAAGTCAACCATGAAACCATATGTTTGACCTGGGTTTTTTTGATAAAATATAACTTTTTCTAGATTTGAGGCAGTAAGGCACTTTCGGTAGCCCTGTACCATGCATTTGGTAGCACAAGATGACATTTCCGACAGCACAGTAGATCACTTCTGGATCTGAGCAACTCGCTTCTCGTAGCATAAGGCATCACCTCTAGTCTGCAGCAACTTGCCTTTGATAATACAGTTCAGTGCTTTCAGCATAACAGTAAGTCACTTTTGATAACATAGTGCAACACTTTTGGTCAAATTGATTTATTTTTGTTAACTTGTGAGTTTTTGTGGAACTAATCGATCTGTTGTAGCTTCTTATCACTCACACAGAGAAAATGGGTTTTTCTAACATGTTCACACAGGACGAGCATTGAAGAAGTCTCGATCTATTGCACTAAGTCTTAGAAACATATTGCCATTCTTAAGGGATAATTGAACAAATCACTTTGGCAATCTAAGTCTTAGGAACATATTGCTTTTCTTAAGGGACAATGGACATGAATGCAAAAACACTTCAATTTTCTAAGGGACAATGGACATGAATGCCAAACACTTCAATTTTATAAGGGACAATTGACAACTACAATCGTGTGTGTGCCTAATTTAGTTGCACCTTATTTTTCTTATAACGGGACAATTGAACCTTTGTTTGACGTGCTTGCTCTTACATTTCAGTTATTCCTTTAGAAGGGCCTACTTTTGGATTGCACTTCATCCAAAAGGGATGAACCTAAGCAGAGTTTTCCTTTCAACCACTATATAAGAGGGATAAGGCAAAAGCCAAGTCCTAACCGACGTCAGCCTTACCTTGTGGTGCCAAACTGAAAAGAGGTGTACTAGCTCTTTGTGGAAATGATTTTCACATCGAGCGAAGTGTTTGATACTCTTAGTAGGATTGGTTAAAGCTTTTAGTAGTGTTGTTCTCAAAATCAGCTACGCTCATTTTTGTAGGCAACCCCTATGAAACTTGTCTTCCTTGTTGATTTTCAAATCCTCCTCAAAATTGCTCGACCGTGGTAATCATGGATTCGAAATAGTTTTTGAATAGCCGTCGTCAAGCTTGGGGTTTTCATTCTTTTTGACAGGTAAGTTTTGTTTTAAAAAGAAACATTGTTTTCGTTATTTCCTACTTCTTGTTGTTTCACATTCTTGAAAAGTTTTTCGGATGTTGTTCAAAGTTAATTGTTGTTTAAAGGCGTCTTTGTTTGCATTTCTTCTGTCATTTGATTTATGGCCTTGTTGCGATAACCCTAGTTTTTCCCAATACTTGTGCGTTAACTAGGTCCTCGAATAGGTTTCATTGTTTGTACCCTAGATTGAAAACCAATAAATCCAAACATCGATAATTACCACTTGAGATACCTTCATAACCATCATTGGATGTGTCTTCGGAGAAACTAACTACTTAAACATGTTCATTGTGCTTGTTCTTGTGAAGTGGTGGTGAAGTTTACCGCCCGAGTTCCATAAACTTATGAGTAAATGCAAAGTCAGCATTTTTTGCTACTTATGCGTTTGAAGATACCAACATGCAAGTGTATGGACGGCAAAATTTACCGCTCCTACATGAAAATCTTGAAACTCCTATCACATGCAGTAGCGGCATTTTTTGCCATCCGAACATCAAACGCCATTTATACCATATGCATTGTTGAGAGATAAAGCTTCTGGATTTGATTGTGTAGTTGTTTTTCCTCCAGATTGTTCTATTTACACCTTGAGCTTGCAAACTCTCTATGATCAGACCTTTGGATACTCCTTGATTATTCCTCTCAGGCGATAGCTTCAAGACACAAGGAAGAATCTCTCTTTTATTGAGGAAAAACAACTACACAGTCAAATCCAAAAGCTTTATCTCTCAAAAACATCATGGACTGTGGAAAAATAATGAACACCATATGCATTGTCAGCATTTTTTGCCTCTCAAACATCAAACTTGAATTTTCTTGTTACCTGCATTGTTGGCATAATTCACCGCTCCAACATATAACACTTAATTCTCCTGGAACATGTAATAGCGATGAATTTTGCCGCCGATACATGTGCATAATACCCCTCACATGCAAGGGCGGCAAATTTTTCCGCCCATGCAAACATTCTCTCAAATGTTCCTAACTCTAGGATATTTTCAATTTTGCCTTTCCAAGCCTGCTTTTGCCCTTACCTCGACTTGCGCGCACCCAAGCCCTTCAACGCATGCTTTCATGTCCATGATCATCGAATCATGATTATCCCAATTTATCCAGTTTTCCCCTAACTGGAGATCACAGCCTTTTGCAGTTCTCAACCAATGTTCGTGGTAGATATCAATCTCAAAGTTCTCTTTAAAGCTAATGTCGGAGCCATCTCCGTCCAAAGCAAAAATCATGAAGTACAGGTACCAAGGTGTCTTTCCAGTGATGGCAGTGCAGTTAAATATTGATGAAATCAGGGATACAGAAATTAGACATGTGGACATGGCAGAATTTATGGAAAGAACAAAACAGACAAATCCTTCCAAACCTATGCAAAAGATCATTGACAAATAATATTCATTTGGTTGCATCATTTCTAGTTTCTACACACAATCCCGAGTTCATTCTTCAGGTAGCCAGTCATTACAACAGGGACACTAGAGTTGTAACAGATTCTCACGGGAATGTGATCATGAGATTGGATGCAGAATTCCTAGACAAAATCTTCATGTGTCCACCCATTGAAAACATTGGACAGATTGACTTTGCTCAGGGGCAAAAGGATTATGACACAGATGTGGAAGCCACAAGAAGGTACATCAACAACAAATGGTTGAAAATCCCTAGAAATAATTTGACCAGATGGCCAAAAGATCTTCCTAGGAGTGACTTTGTAGAGGAAGTTTGCAATTTGATTACTCTTTTGAGTCGCATCAGAGGACTCCCCTCTTCTTCCAAGTTCCAAGAATGGATGTACACTTACATCAAGGTGATTCTTTGAGGTACATAGAGAATATTCTGGGGAGAGTAGATCAATAATGCATTGCATGAGCAACTGGTAAAGGTCAATATAACATTCAAATTCTATATGACCTCGTATCCTGTATATGTTGCTGCTAGCATAAGAAGCTTTCTAGGTTTGACTCAGGTTGGTGACAGGAGGTTGGTCCCTATTTATGAGTATTACCCTCAAATTACTCTAAAGGGATCAATTCATCATTTGCAAAGGGTCAATGATGCCTTCTTTTCAGTATTCATGTGCCTATGGGATAATGAACTTGTTTAGAAAAGAGTCTCAGATGAAGCTTGGGAGGTAGTGAATTCTTTTGGTTGCTTGTTCTTGCAATTCCCCACTTACACATATCTAAGGGTAGGATATTATCTTGGTTACCCTTATATTCTTCCACGGTATCCTAGTGATCGTATTGTTCTCATGGAGCTATGCAGATAGCTGATTGTAGTGCACAATAAGAAAATGGAGCTAAAGAAGTCAGGGATAAAGTTCCCTGTTGAAATTGGAAGGTATTCAGTTTAATCAACTAACGAAGCAAAATTAGTTGATTCTGAATTACAACTGGTCACCATGAGAACTTACAAGAAAAGAGACCGTTTTGACTTTAGAAGAGTTCAAGATAAGATCAAAAGGAAGTCAACCTTCCATGTACCAATGGTTGAAGATATTTGGGCTGATCTCAGGACACAGAATGAGATCAAAAAGCTAGACTACTGCAAACTCCACCTGAGTCAGATTGAAGAGCTGGGCCTCGCTGATATTCTAGACGGAATGGAGGATGATGGGGATGTTCTTGATCCCAAATATAACATAGAGAATGTTGAAGTCTCACCTCTCCCAGAAGTTAAATGGTCAGTCAACGAAGAAACATCCATAAGGAAAAGATTTCAACCCATCCTATCCAACACAAATGTGTGGTTGGAAAGTAAAGGGATTAAATTGAAAGAATTTCTCACAAGGTCAGAGACTGAAGCACAGGAATAGATAGGCAAGAAGGTAGAGAATAGAACCAAAAATAAGAGTGATGCCCCTTCTTCTTCTAAGATACGCAAACCAAAAATTGAGTTTATGTCCAAAGGAGGGAAGAAGAAGGAAGTTGCAGAAACTTCCAATATCACTGAATCAAGTTTTGAAGATACTAACCTTGATCAAATGGAGACTGAAGATATTGAGGCTGAAGAACAAAATATTCAGAAGTTTAAGGATGCTCAATAGACAATAGTATCTAATAAATCTGATGAAGAAGATGAAACTGAACAAGGCGAAGATGAGGATGCAGAAAATGAACAACTTGGTGATCCACCTCAATCTCCTGAGAAAGATCTTCCCACAGGAACACAAGTTTCTACACCTCCTCCTCATGTTCCAATTTCTGGTAGTTTCCCAGTGATTTTATATGTACCTCTTTTACCTATCTTTGTTGTTTCTTCTCATAATACCCCTACTTCTATAAAAACTAGTTTTGGGACCATTTTTTATTCTTCTGGTTCCATCCCAAGTTTATCTTCTCCATCTTTTGACATTGGTGAACAATCTGTTTTAGAGAATCTTCTGGACGCTTCAGAAAATGTTGTTGATATCGGTGTGGTTTTTACCAACACCAGTCCTATTGTGACTATAACATGTATAAACATGGATCTAGCAAAACAAGTGGTAGACTCATCTCCGATTGTTGGTGCTTCTGTTCTTCCCCCATGGTTGTCTGCTATACTCCAAAGAGGAAGAAGAAAGGTATTTCACCTGATGAGATTGATATTGAAAAGTTGTTACCTATAAAAGCAAAGATTGCGAAGAAGAAGACTAAGACTATTTCTAGGCTTATCAATGAGAAAGGAATCAGATACGCAGAGATTGCTAAACCTCCAGAAGATGCCACTGTTGACAATTTTAACATAAATAATTATGTCATTTCAAGGGTTGAGTTGGGCAAGCTAACTCATGAGGGCATAAAAGCAGATTTTCAAACTACTGCAAGCACTTTGCTTGAAAAGTATGATGAAGTCAAAAAAGAGATAGAACAGTATAAGGCCAAAGCAGAACAACTTGTTGTTGTTCTTCAAAAGATAGTAAAGTCATCAGAAATTGTAGAACCCATGGCAGTGACTGTAGAAGATCCCCTGATCTAGAAGGTTGAAAAAGCACAAGCCAGAGGAAGGGTGGTAGGAGATATTGTGGAGCGTTTGTTATCTCAAGGGTGAATTCTGCTAAAAACCACTGTAGAAAGAAAAGAAAAGATGGATAAAGCTAAAGCTGAGTTGGACAACCTGGTAGATTTACTCTCACATGAGTTGCAAGATCAAGAAGAGAGCTTGGAGGAGTGGATAGATATGAAAAAGATTAAGATAAAGAAACTGATCACCATCGGGGTCATTGTAAACAGGGAATCATATCTTAAAACCAAGGAGACTCTAGTTCATCGTATCCACATAATAAAGGGTTTACTTAAAGATCTATGTCAAGCTCGAGAAGCTAGTGAAGATAGTGATGTCACACTTGTACACCGGCTAGAAGAACTTCCGTGCATCTTAACAGGGGAAGATCACAAGTTCCTCTCAACAGAGGAGATGGTAAGTTCCTTTGAAGAGATGGTCCAAAGAAAATTTGAAGAGGAAGTACCCTCAGTACTTTCCATGGATAATCTATATGATCAACATTCAACTTTAGAAAACTTGAAGGACAATCTGGATAAACATGAAAAGGCAATAAAGGTAGTGAAAGATGCAATTCTTTGGGCTCGTACCATCTCAGAAAACACAGCTAAACCAGATGCATGTGAGATGGCAGCCATACAGGCCATGTACCAGAATTTTCTAAAGAAGAATGACAAAGGAAGCTAGTGCCTTAGTTTATTTTTCTTGTTTATGATATGTAATTTGAATTTTGTTGTGGACATATCCACATGTAACTTTCCAAAATGTAATTACATGTGAGACAAAGGAAGTCCCAAGTCAAATAGGACTCTTATGTTGAATAAGTCAAAGTAGTTGTAAATTTCCTATTTTTACTCCAGGCTCCTCCCTATAAATAAAGAGGGCCTCTATTGTAAATTTTATCTTTTTTCTATTGCAAAGAAACTCTACCGAATTGGAAAACATTTCAAGACTTTGAGATTTTTATGTTTATCATATTTTTCAAGTGAATATCAATATAAGAAGATAATTTGAGTATCAAACTTTGAGTTGAATCATATTGTTTTATGATATCAATGTTCTTATGTCATTGGTGTTATATTATATTGAATCATTGTTGGGATCATGGAGTTTATTGAGATTTGAGAGGAGTGTTCTTGTTTTGGTTGAATAGACTTTGTGCTATTTTTCTCATTGCGAGAGTTTGTATTTATTTGTGGAAACAGAATTGTTTAGAGACTTTGTGTTGTAAACTGTTGTGTTCAAGTTAGGTATATCATATTGGGTGAAAGTGGAGACTTTGGGCTGCATTTGAATTCAATTAAGCTTGTTTGTAAGAAATAAGTCAAACGATAGAAAACTTTATGTTTCTATGGTTTGTCTTGGTTCAAGAATTATCACATATCTCCTTTTGTGAAGTTATTTTGTAAGAGAGAAACATCTATTCTAAAAAAAGAGAATAGGATGCAATGGAAACACCCCAAGAATAGTTTTAGTTTATTTAAGTATTAAAAGTTGTTTGTTAGAAAAAGCTCATTATCTAGAGGGAACCTCCCCTTGCTGAAAGGAAAGACTCAATCTCATCACAGCTGTGGCGATATAACCATTTTGTCATTAGTTAGCTAAACAACAAAATATTCACCCAACAAGTAGCTTGTCACATTGCTCGTAATGCGTTGGTCCCTCAAAATTTACTAAGAACCACTCTAGATAGTGACTACTCGATCCACCTCTGAATGTTGCGGTAATCATTAGTGTAAGGGGAATCGATTTAAGCCCTCAAGATACTCACCATTGGCTCTCTTAAGAAGAGATAGTATTCCCTTATCCATAAAGCTCTTGTGATTTACTTGAGCTTTCCGAGGGGATGGTGAGATATCCCTACCTATCATCGCTCGTAAAGATACAAATGTCTGACACCTTTATGGAATGACATTTGGTCGATGGAGTATTAAGTTGTGAGCTGATCTACTACAATGAAACCTTGTCTCTAGGGATAAAAAGTGCTTGATATTATTTGCAATTGTCTTATACTTGTGGAAACATTGGGCTTTTTATGAGCCTCAAACATACACTATTTGTTGTGTCAGTCCTTTTTTGCAACTTTGTTTGATGTGTTTTCTCTTGCCAAAGAAAATCCAATCAGAAACAAAACCAAATCTATCAAAATTTGCCTTATAAAACATTAGACACTACTTCAGTGCCTCTAGTTTAACAGCAGCTCACCTTTGGTATTACAGTAGCCCACCTTTGGTATAATAGTACCTTGCCTCTGGCAAACCTACTTAAGCACCCTTGGTATAACAGTAGCTTGCTTTTGGTCTAATAGTAGCTCACCTTTGGTATAGCAGTACCTCACCTTTGGCAACTCAGTCCATCACCTTTGGTATTACAATAGCTCACTTTTGCTGGCACAATCCTGCGCCTTTGGTCCAGTAAAATGTGCATCAAAATTGTCTTTTTTGAAACACAAGCAAAATCCTAGCAAGCATCTCAAGCAAAGCATATTATCCTAGTGTCTCCCATGGTAACCACTAGACTCTAGTAAACTATGAAGACCAAGCAAGTTGTCCCAAGGAAGTGCAAATCACCTCACACACCTCAATCGGGCTGATCCAACAGTACTCCCAAGGTTACTCCCAAGACACCAGTGGCAAGATTGACGAACTCTCCAAACATGCCGCAACTTGACCAACCAAACAATCCTCAAGAAGGTAGGGACCCTTTGGTAAGTACACTTCACTATACCACCGGCATGGCTCTAAATTTTATTCCACAAGGGTATACTATTGGTCAAGTCCCATCTCAAGAAGGTAGGGTCCCTTTGGTAAGTACACCTCACTATACCACCAGCATGCCTCCAGATCTTGTTCCACAAGGTTATACCATAGATCAAGTCCCATCTCAAGAAGAGCGACACTTTGAAATAGGTCAATCCTCTCAAGAAGATGGACAAGATCTTGATGAATTCATACAAGATCTTAGAGCCATAGAGGCCTTTGACAAAATCCTTACCGAGAACCAAGATCATTTCTTTTGCTTGCTAGCAAAGCAAGGAGCCAAATTACCCAAAGGTTTTGATCTATCCAATCTTAGTGAGCCTAACAACACCCAAGACACTATAACGGCGGTCCAAACCATGTCAACTGTGACCACCCCATTACACGGACAAGGCTCACAAGGGAAAACGATTGCCCAATATGAGAATCCCCTTTATCAAAAACTAATGGCAGAGAGACCCTTATCACCACTAATAATGCCTATGGAGATCTACAAAAACCAACAAGAGACTCTACATTGTCAAGAAGAATTAGCAAGACAAGCCTCTCTAGCAAAATCAAACATGCAAAACACTCCTAAAAGGTCCACACCAATCGCAAGTGGAATATTGGCCACCCCATCACGAGAAGGTTTCCCACCAAATTACAATCTAGGAAACAACTATGTAGCCATGCAATAAGGGTCTAAGAAAACACCACCCCTGACATCATCAAACCTTCATATCCCTCAACCAACCAGGGTCATGCAACTCCAACCACAACATTCTTCTACGCTCATCCTCAATCAACCTCAACCATCACAAAACACATCTACCAATGTCCCCCCACCACAATGATCATCAGCGCTAAACTTTTTCAACACCTTTCTTAACCACCATCAACGTTCTCAAAACCAAACTTCCCAAAGCTATGTTCCACAACCGCAACCTAAACCAACAAACCTTAGCTTTCCGCCACCAAACTTGTTTCTTCAACCATTGCAAAGCCTACATTCTTACCTAGCACCGCCCCCACCTCCTCTGAATCAAAGCATCCAATTCCAACCCAATCTAAACCCAACATACAACACATACAACCCAAACCAATCATATGACTCTTATAACACCAATGCCCATGGCTTACACTACAATCTTCCATATGGGCAGCAACAATCACTTCTAGGACAGTAAGAGTTGTTTCCAACCCCTCCTACAACTATAGAGCTAAAACTTGCGGAGGTTCAACAACAACTATCTGATCTTATGTTTGGCCACACCAAGAAGACCTTCTCTTTAGAAGAAGTGTGTCCTTATCCTTTTGATCGGTCATTACCCATGATCCCTTTTCCTCACAATTTCACTATTCCCAAGTTTGATAAATACAAAGGAAAAGGAGACCCAAAAGACCATCTCAGGGAATTCTATCTTGCTTGCTTCGAGGTCTCACATAACGACACATATCTTATGCGTCTCTTTCCTCGTAGTCTTGGAGGTCAAGCTATAGAATGATTCTCACACCTCCCCAAGGGTATCAAGTCTTTTAACGAACTTACGGAGAAATTTGCCACCCATTTTTCCTACAACACAGAGCATGAAATCTCCATGACCAACCTATGCAACAACAAATAGAATTATGGTGAAACTTTCATTTCTTTCCTTCAATAATGGAGACAAATGGCTAGCAAATTCCCATTCAAGATACCCAAAAAGTAGCTTGTTAGCATATTTGTGCAAAATCTCAACCAAGAATTGGGTTTTCATTTGCAAATTCTTAGTGCTACAACCTTTGAGGAAATTACATACAAGGGAATCAACATTGAGAAGGCCCTCATTGCTAAGGGCATGATCAAAATCTTTAAGGAAACCAAAGACAATGCTCCTCAACCACAAGCAAATGATAAACCAAAGTTTTGGAACAAAAATAAAAATGTGGTCAATGATGGGGTCATCGATTCTAAACATGTCCAAACATTGCAAACACCGCTTCAACTTTCCAAACCGAGTCAAACTCTACCTCAACATCAGCAACAACAAAGACAACCATATCAAAACCAACAACAACGACAACAAGAGTGTCCTTAACAAGATTACCCTCCACAGCATCAATTCATGCCCTTGGGAGAGCCCATAGATTCTGTCCTACAAAAGCTTTTACACAAAGGGCTCCTCACCTTACCTGATGCTCCCCCATATGATGAACTTATTTACAAAATTGCACGGTATAGAGAAAATAAATATTGTGACTTCCATAGGAGCAAAGGGCACATAACTGCATTGTCCATGAAACTAAAACACCTAATCCAAAATCTCATATAGGGCAACCAAATCTCTTTTGAAGATGAACCACCAACTCAACACATGAATAAAGACCTCAACATGTACAAGGAACCATTCCCTAACCATGGTCAAGGTCCTCCTCTGGATAAAGGTAAAGCTGTCAATAATGCTTCCACTTCCTATGACTCCATTGTGGGTCGTTTTGAAGAGAGTCGGGTGTCTACCCTCACAATCAAAGGCAACTCTATGGATTGCATTGTTACAACTTGTCATGGTCATGTCACCATTCGTGGTCCTACACCTAGTCTCCCAACTCAATCTGATTATAATCTTCTTGAACATCTAGGGAAAACACCAGTATAGATCTCTATCTTGAACCTTCTATGGTCATCACCTGCACATAAAGTGGTGCTATAAAAAGCCCTCCAAGAGTCTTTGGTTCCTAACAACATAGCAATCACAGATTTCCAAGCTATAGTAGGTAACATTGCTTCTCCCTACAATGTGGTCTTCTTTGAGAAAGACCTCCCATCCCATGATCCGTGTCACAATGATGCCCTTCATATTGAGGTTCTAATTCATAAATTCAAAATCAAATGCATACTCATAGATAGTGGTGTTGGTCTCAACATCTATTCTCTATAGTTACTTAAGCAATTGGGATACTCTGAGGATCATGCCAACATTGATCAAAGTATTACAATCAAGGGGTATGATGATGCTAAACGCCATTCAGAAGGTGTTATCCACTTGCCTATACAACTAGGCCCCGTCATGCTTGAAACCAGGTGCCAAGTCCTTGACATTGAGCTTCCTTACAACATTATCCTAGGCCGCCCATGGATCCATGCAATAAAAGTTGTTCCCTCAACGTACCATCAGTCTCTAAAGTTCCCATTCAATGGTATAGAGATAACTATCCCAGGAGACCCTAATCCTTTTGAATTTTGTCGTGTCTTGCAAGGCAGCTATAAGAATTACAACTAGGTGCCTAAAAATGACAAAGCCATTATATCCCCACTATATGTTGATCCTAAAAATCTAACAAAAGCCTCTACAAGTGAACCTAATCCTCTTCTTGAAATCAAAGCTCACATCCATGATATAGGCTTTGGAACATATGATATCTCAAAATCTTATTGTGTAGGATAGACGCCTTTATCCCCTAAATCTTACAGCCAACCATCCATTGCCAAAGCAACTAAAAAAGCAGCAATTCCTCCCCCATCATTTCTCACTCAATTCCAACAGGGAAAATTATTGGAAGAGGAAACTATTGAAGACATTTTTTCTTGGCTCTACAAGGAGAAAGAACTGGTCACAATACCAGTCAAGCAATATGGCAATGGCTTAAGGATATTCAAAAACATGGGCTATAAAGGTAAAGGTGGCCTTGGGAAATAGAATCAAGGAACAATAGAACCCATTATTGTGACGAAGAAACTAGACAAGAAGGGGTTAGGATTTGGTAGAAAAGTACCGCGCACCTTGGACATCGAGGGTATCCTCGACAAGGTGGCTGAAACTTCTCTCATAGATTCGATGTCTAATGAGGATATCATCGATGACTCTTCCCTCCATATGACTCACCTATTTACAGAATCCTCTATTTTCATGCTATCATCCATATCCTTAATGTCCACCACAAACACCCAAACTGTAACACTTGTTTACCCTAAACTTATCGATTGGGACCAACAAGGGTCCCCTGTTATAGATGTATTTCAGAATGACAAAGCTATAGATGAGTTCATGGCACTCCGAGATGGTATCCCTCTTGGTGATCATAAAGCAGGTTTTGTAATGGAACTAGAGCCAACAACTTATTTTGTTGAGAATACCAAATCCTCCAGTCGTAAAAGTAAAAATAAAGAAAGATCTCTAGGTGAAAACCACACTGTGGCACCTCCCGAGAACAAAATAGTAAAAACAAAGGATGTATCCAATGGTGATAACCCAACTGTGGCACCTAAGGATGGAGGATTTGACCTTCCCCTACCATCTAAGTATTAAGAAAAATCAGCTCTCCTAGTGGAAGATTCTACAAAGATAAACCTTGGCACAAAGCAAAATTCGAAGACCACATTCCTGGCAGCATCATTATCAGAAATACAGCACAAGAATCTTACCAAATTCTTCTTACAGAGAACCATCAACTTTGCATGGACCTATGCTAATATGCCAGGGTTAGACCCTAAGGTAGTGGTTCACTATCTCACAATGGAGCCAATAGTTAAACCAGTCAAGCAAAAGCTGATGAAGATGCACCCATAGATAGCTCTCTCGGTAAAAGTGGAAATACAAAAGTTGTTAGATGCAAAGTTCATCTGACCCATTGATTATTCAGATTGGGTATCAAACATTGTACCTGTGTCTAAATTGAATGGGCGTATCTGCATGTGTAATGATTTTAGAGATCTTAACAAAGCATGTCCCAAAGATGACTTTCCATTACCGAACATTGACCTCATAGTAGACTTGACTGTAGGTCATGAAATGGCTTCTCTCATGGATGGATTCTCTGGCTACAATTAGATAAAGATAGTAGAGGAAGATCAACATAAAATAACTTTTACTTGTCCGTGGGGTAACTATATGTTGTGTGTCATGCCGTTTGGTCTAAAGAATGCAGGGGCAACTTATCAAAGAGCAATGACAGTGATATTCCATGATCTCTTTCATCATATCATGGAGGACTATGTGGATGACATACAAGCTAAATCTTCTAGGGCAGATCACATACAAGTTCTAGGACAAATCTTTGACAGGCTCGAGAAATACCAAGTGTGCCTTAATCCAAAGAAGTGTGTCTTTGGTGTAACATCAGGGAAGCTATTGGGATACATTGTATCTCGCAGAGGTATCAAAGTAGACCCCGTCAAAGTCAAGGCTATAGTAGAGATGCCTCCACCAAAAAACCTCAAAGCATTAAGGAGCCTTCAGGGAAGGTTGCAATCCATTAGGTGTTTCATCTCACAGCTAGAAAATAAATGTCAACCATTTCAACACTTGCTCTAAAAGGATGCCTCATTTCGATGGGATTATAAGTGTCAAGCAACAATTGATCAGCTCAAAGAGTATCTGGCTACACCTCATGTCTTGGTACCACTAGTTGCCGATAAACCTTTAATATTATACATCTCAACTACAACTTCAGCCCTTGGGGCTCTTCTAGCACAAAATGATGAATCAGGAAAAGAGCATGCAATTTATTATATTAGTTAAACCTTGGTGGGATACGAATTGAATTATTCACCAATGGAAAGAGCTTGTTTAGCAATAGTGTTCACTTCCCAAAAGTTGTGGCATTACATGTTGAACCAACACACAAATCTTATAGCCAAAATTGATCCATTGAAGTATCTACTAGCAAAAGCAGCTCTCACAGGAAAACTAGCTAAATGGGTCATGATCCTTAGTGAGTTTGATATTGAGTATATGGATCATAAAGAAATCAAGGGACAAGCCCTAGCAGATCAACTAGCAGAAGCACCCATGACAGATACACACCCTATGGTAGCAGACTTTCTAGACAAGAATCTCTTCACTCTTTCCAACTCAATAATGTGGAAGTTGTACTTTGATGGTTCCTACGCATAGCATGGATCAAGGGCTGGTATCTTATTTATAACACCTCAAAATGACTATATTCCAAAGTCATATCATCTTGCATTCCCTTCCACCAAAAACATTGCCGAGTATGAAGCACTCCTCATAGGTCTCAATATCAGAACACCAACTGGTGCCACACCATATGCCTTGGTCTATGGCTTTGAAGCCATCCCACCCATAGAGGTTGAGATCCCATCCCTCAGAATATCCATGTAGAAGCTAATCGGTGGAGAGGAGTATCGCACTTTTAGATTAGCTGAGCTAGAACTTCTAGATGAAAGGTGCCTTGCCGTGCTTAATCATCTCTATGTCTATCAAAACTGCCTCCAGCATAATTACAACAAAAAGATCAAAGAAAGATAGTTTCAAGTTGGTGATCTTGTACTCAAAGAGAATCAGAGAAATCAAGTAGACCGAGAAAGGAAGGGCACAAACTTGCCCTTCCTTTCTCTGTCTACTTGATTTCTCTAATTCTCTTTGAGTACAAGATCACCAACTTGAAATCATCTTTCTTTGATCTTTTTGTTGTAATTACGAGACAACACAGATGACATGTCTAGAGCTCCAGATGGTGCGGGTAAGGAGAGACAAGGATGTAGTGAGGGCAGAGGTGAGATGGGCTGAGGCCCTAGCATAGGTGTAGACACAGACGGTAGTAGCGGTACAGGTAGCCTTGACAGTGATCCAGGTAACATTAACATAGGCACAGGCCGCCCTGGCATAGACACGGGCCACACCCGTACTGGCAAGGGATGATGGGCAATTAGCCTAGATGACATTAGAGAGGGATGTTGTAGTATAGCTATGGTTGACAGCAGAGGCTACACTACATAGAGTGAGGTGGGAGAGAGATGAGGCATGTCGTGCATTGGGTGCCAATCGGAGGACACTATACAGTGAGCTCATCTGTGTGCAGGGAGAGCTAGTGACAGTAGGGAGAGAGGCTGAGTATTACAAAGGCCTCTATGTTGGCACGGTGCCAGTGGGTTAGCGAGATCTGAGCTTCTAAGAGCGGAGTAGATCTAGAGCATCCAGGTCTCACAGGACAGAGCAGTCAACATCCTTAGTCAGAGGATCCTTTGTGCCACCAGGGGGAGGAGGACTAGCATGGGGACCTTCGCCAAGCACAGGGAGAGAACAGGGACCATAGCAGGAGGGCAGATCCACCCACTAGAGCACACACATTGTACATTGTATCATTATGGACACTTGTATATTTTGACTGATGCCTACGTATATTTTGTGGGCTCTTGATAGCCTTGATGTACTTTATTGACATATATTTAGATGTATACATATGGACTATTGATGTAGACACATATAGTTTGTATTTTGATGACCTTCACATGATTTATATGATGACATATTACACTCACTAATGTTCCTGCTTTTGTGTATGCACTTCGTGATGACATGTATGTATGATTATCAATAACATGATTCTTATAGATGTATGATGATATAGATGACATGATGTTTATAGATGTATGATGATATAGATGCTATGACATATGATGACATGATGCTTATAGATGTATGATGATATAGATGACATGACTTGTGATATCTAACATGTGGGTTTTGCAGATATGCACTAGAGAGAAGAAAAGTGGAGATGGAAGAGAGAGATTGTTGATCGATCATTGCTTTGAAAATGATAGAAAATCATGGGTAAATGATGAGCTTGTTGCATTGGTTTCACAATTGTATATAAAGAGCAATCCTTATTTTTGATATAGCACGTGGATAGTTCGCCACCAAGGTATAAAAGACCAAGGTGTAGTGATATCCGAGTGTGCGAACGTTGACTCTGCAAGCAAGCGGTTTGAACTTAGATCCCTTAGGCATAATATAACCTTGTTGTACATGTGAATGAGCCATAGTCTTGAACATAAAATAGACTTCATACATAAATGTAAGAATAATATTAATATGTAAGATGCTAGGTCATAACACACACAAGATAAATATAATGCTAAGAAAGATGCTAAAGATCATTCCTCAAACATGGCATACAAAAGCAATGACTATGCCCCCAATCCGTATTGCATCGCAACATACCAAGATTATAGATAAATCAAGGTAGTCTTGAATAGGCAATAGACAAAGGAGCAAAAGATAAACTATAAAGAAAATTGACTGACTTACAAAGTAAACATATAGCCAACATATTCTCTTGCCAAAGAGGTTGCTCAGGATAGATTGGAAAGGAAAGATACCAGCCTTATCGTAGGAACAAGGTGTCTGCTAAAGGGGGTTATCTACCTAAAAAGACAATGTCTTGCTATAGGAAATGCCACATGTCGTAGGAGACGTGTGTGTTGGTCTCGATCATGGGACACCCTGTAGAAGACAAGCTTGTTGATTAGGTGCTTTGGTTAAGCTTGACATAGCTGATGTTGGCAATCAAAATAGTCAGATAGTAGATGACTCTGGAAGCAAGTTGCCTTGCTTCAGGTTTGCTAAGAACTTTTTCTTTTAAAGGATGTGCTTGTTTGTTGTTTTTCTGCTTGAGTTAGTCAAGTCATAGTGAACGGATTTTGATAAATAAAAAACTAGAAATATGACATGTCAATGGATTGAAATGGGTGAAGAATGATGAATTGTATGTGCCTGAGTACTAGATGCATCCTTCATATTCCAGACTACCTACATACCCTATATCCACGGGATCAAGGCACATTACAATGAAAGATGAAAGATGATAGTATCTAGTTCTGGGTAGAGTGATGAAATGGGTCAAGGTAAAAGGAGGAGATCTTATGTACCTAAGTACTGGAAACTCCCTTCATATTCTAGACTACCTACATACCCATATCCATGGGATTAAGGTACCTTAAGATTGAGATGAGATGATATGTAGTTCTGGTTGGTGTGATGATGTAGGAAATGCATTGGGAAGATAACAGCCTTATCGTAGGAGCGATGTGTCCGTTAAAGGGTGCTATCTATGA
The DNA here is from genome assembly GCA_027924645.1 of Cunninghamia lanceolata. Taxonomy (NCBI): domain Eukaryota; kingdom Viridiplantae; phylum Streptophyta; class Pinopsida; order Cupressales; family Cupressaceae; genus Cunninghamia; species Cunninghamia lanceolata. The sequence goes on along the minus strand of BSBN01000339.1, from coordinate 26,245,509 downwards.
AAAGTAGAACGATTGAAGAGTTTGTGAACCACGAACAAGGACCCATTCCTAGACCTAGGTTAAGGAAAGAATTGCCCCCATTCTGGTAGTGGAAATTGTATAGGTGACAGATGAAGAAGACATAGAAAGTTTGACCTAGGACAAGATAATAATAATTGTTGACACAGATCAATACGTGGGATGACAATGATGGACATTGACAAATTTCCAAGCTATTCTAGATAGGGAGATGGAAATGCAAAAAAGGTCAATGGTTTTATTATGGATGGATGGATGAAGCTTGTTGTGACATGGACATGGAATGAACAGGACCGATAGATGATGGACACTGACTCTACACATAGCACTTATTTGCCAGGTTTTCACTATGGTACTTATCCAAGGTGCCTGTTTGCTAGGTTTTCACCATAGGACGGATTTTTATTTTTTATTTTTATTTTTTGTATACTCTAAGGGTCAAGCATAGAATTTATTGAGATGAACACTATTAAGTGGCTCATCTAGAGGAATACTGTCAGGTGTAGCTAAAGTATAAGGTCCTAATCCATATGCTGCTATGACAATAAAGGGACCTAACCAGTTAGGCTCAAACTTGCCCTTCCTTTCTCAGTCTGCTTGATTTCTCTGATTCTCTTTGAGTATAAGATCACCAACTTGAAACCATCTTTCTTTGATCTTTTTGTTGTAATTATGCCGGAGGCAATTTTGATAGACATGGAGATGATTAAGCATGGCAAGGTGCCTTTTATCTAGAAGTTCTAGCTCAGCTAATCTAGAAGTGCGATACTCCTCTCCACCGATTAGGTTCTGCATGGATACTATGAGGGATGGGATCTCGACCTCTATGGGTAGGATGGCTTCAGAGCCATAGACCAAGGCATATGGTGTGGCACCAGTTGGTGTTCTGATACTAGTGCAGTAGGCCAATAGGGTGGGATTGAGTTGCAAGTGCCAATCATGACCAACTTCATTGACCGTTTTCCTGAGGATTTTGAGAATGGTTTTGTTGGAAGCCTCAGCTTGGTTGTTACTCTGTGGATAGTAGGGAGTTGAAAAGTGATGTTGGATATTGTATTGTGTGCACAAGGCACAGACATATTGGTTTTTGAATGGTCTCCCATTATCAGTGACAATGGCTTGGGGAATACATACCAGCAAATGAGGTAGTAAGGATAAACTTGGCTATTTACTTATCTGTGATATAGGTCATGGGAATGGCTTCAACCCACTTCGTGAAATACTTAGTGGCAGTAATGATGAACTTATGGCCATTGGATGAGGATGGGTGGATTTGTCCTACAAGGTCGAGACCCCATTGAGAAAAAGGCCATGGAGTCATCACAGGCTATAGTTCATGAGCTGGTGCGTGAATTAAATCTCCATGTTGCTGGCATTGTAGACATTTCTTAGCAAATTGTGTAGCATCCTATTCTATTATAGGCTAGTAATACCCTATTCTGAGTATCTTCTTAGCGAGATTAGGACTAGTAGAATGTGCGTCATAGACACCTTCGTGTATGTCTCGTAAGGTAACTTTGGCTTCTTCCATGTTAAGACATCGTAAGAGGATACCATTGAGACTCCGGTGATAAAGTGTATCACCTAGAACGGTGTAATGGGAGGATCGATGGATAAAGGTTTTGCGTTGGGTGGATGAGAGTTCAACGGGAAAGGTATTGTTTTTAAGGTTTTCATTGATCTCTTCATACCATGGGGAATTGGGACCAACAAGTTCACAGATGATTTCAGTAATGGGAACATCGACGGCTAGTATAAACAACTGTTCAATCAAGAATTCACATTTCTGTGTATTTGTAGGCATGTCGATAAGTGACCCTACAGAAGCCATAGAATATGTAGCCTTGTTATGCTCTCTTGGAATTTACTCAAATGTGATGCTAGAAAAGTGTGGTTTGTAGGCATCCACTAGTTCCTTGTAGGGGACCAACTTTTCATCTTTTGTTTGGTACTCATCTGTGACTTGTCAGATGACTAGTTGTGAGTCTCCATATACCTGTAATTCTGTGATGTCCCATTGAACTCTTGTATTGAGACCTATGAGGAGTGCTTCATAATCGGCAATGTTGTTGGTGCAAGGGAATGCAAGCCGATATGACTTTGGAATATAGTCATTTTGAGGTGTGATAAATAAGATGCTGGCCCTTGATCCATGCTGTGTGTAGAAACCATCAAAGTACAACTTCCACATTATTGAGTTGGAAAGAGTGAAGAGATTCTCGTCTAGAAAGTCTGCTATCACAGGGTGTGTATCTATAATGGGTGCTTCTACTAGTTGATCTGTTAGGGCTTGTCCTTTGATTGCTTTGTGATCCACATACTCAATGTCAAACTCACTAAGGATCATGACCCATTTAGCTAGTCTGCCTGTAAGAGCTGGTTTTGCTAGTAGATACTTCAATGGATCAATTTTGGCTATAAGATTTGTGTGTTGGTTCAACATGTAATGCCACAACTTTTGGGAAGTGAACACTACTGCTAAACAAGCTCTTTCCATCAGTGAATAATTGAGTTCATATCCCACCAAGGTTTGATTGATATAATAAATTGCATGCTCTTTTCCTAATTCATCATTTTGTGCTAGAAGAGCCCCCCAAGGGCTGAAGTTCTAGTTGAGATGTATAATATCAAAGGTTTATCAGCAACTGGTCATACCAAGACAAGAGGTGTATCCAGATACTCTTTGAGCTGATCAAATGCTGCTTGACACTTATAATCCCATCGAAATGAGACATTCTCTCAGAGCAAGTGTTGAAATGGTTGACATTTATCTGCTAGCTCTGAAATGAAACGCCTAATAGACTACAACCTTCCATGAAGGCTCCTTAATGCTTTGACATTTTTTGGTGGAGGAATCTCCACTATAGCCTTGACTTTGGCAGGGTTTACTTCGATACCTCTGTGAGATACATTGTATCCCAACAGCTTCCTTGATGTTATACCAAAGACACACTTCTTTGGATTGAGGCGCACTTGGTATTTCTTGAGCCTGTCAAAGATCTGTCCTAGAACTTGTATGTGATCTTCCCTAGAAGATTTATCTAGTATGTCATCCACATAGTCCTCCATGATATGATGAAAGAGATCGTGGAATATCATTGTCATTGCTCTTTGATAAGTTGCCCTTGCATTCTTTAGACCAAATGGAATGACACACTAACAATAATTACCCCACGGACAAGTAAAAGTTGTTTTATGTTGATCTTCCTCTGCTATCTTTATCTAATTGTAGCTAGAGAATCCATCCATGAGAGAAAGCATTTCATGACCTACAGTCAAGTCTACTATGAGGTCAATGTTTGGTAATGGAAAGTCATCTTTGGGACATGCTTTGTTGAGATCTCTAAAATCATTACACATGCAGATGCGCCCATTCGGTTTAGACACAGGTACAATGTTTGATACCCAATCTAAATAATCAATGGGTCGGATGAACTTTGCATCTAACAACTTCTGTATTTCCACTTTTACCAAGAGAGCTATTTGTGGGTGCATCTTCCTCAGCTTTTACTTGACTGGTTTAATTGTTGGATCCACTGTGAGATAGTGAACTACTAGCTTAGGGTCTAACCCTAGCATATTAGCGTAAGTCCACGCAAAGTTGATGGTTCTTTGTAAGAAGAATTTGTTAAGATTATTGTGCTCTGTTTCTGATAATGATGCTGCCAGGAATGTGGCCTTTGGATTTTGCTCTATGCCAAGGTTTATCTTTGTAGAATCTTCCACTAGGAGAGATAATTTTTCTTGATACTTAGATGGTAGGGGAAGGTCAAATCCTCCATCCTCAGGTGCCATAGTTGGGTTTTCACCATTGGATGTGTCCTTTGTTTTTACTATTTTTTGATCGAGAGGTGCCATGGTGTGGTTTTCACCTAGAGATCTTTCTTTATTTTTAATTTTACAACTGGAGGATTTGGCATTCTCACCAAAATAAGTTGTTGGCTCTAGTTCCATTACAAAACCTGCTTTATGATCACCAAGAGGGATACCATCCCACAATCCTATGAACTCAGCTATAGCTTCATCATTCTAAAATACATCTATAACGGGGGACCCTTGTTGGTCCCAATCGATAAGTTTAGAGTAGAAAAGTGTTAAAGTCTAGGTGTTTGTGGTGGACGTTAAGGATACGGATGATAGCATGAAAATGGAGGATTCTATAAATAGTTGAGTCATATGGAGGGAAGATTCATCGATGATATCCTCATTAGACATCAAATCTGTGAGAGAAGTTTCAACCACCTTGTCAAGGATACCCTCGATGTCCAAGGTGCGCGGTACCTTTCTACCAAATCCTAACCCCTTCTTGTCTAGTTTCTTCATCACAATAATGGGTTCCATTGTTCCTTGATTCTATTTCCCAAGGCCACCTTCACCTTTATAGCCCATGTTTTTGACTATCCTTAAGCCATTGCCATATTGCTTGACTGGAATTGTGACCAGTTCTATCTCCTTGTAGAGCCAAGAAGAAATGTCTTCAATAGTTTCCTCTTCCAATAATTTTCCCTGTTGGAATTGGGTGAGAAATGTTGGGGGAGGAATCGTTACTTTTTTAGTTTCTTTGGCAATGGGCGGTTGGTCGTAAGATTTAGGGGATAAAGGCATCCGTCCTACACAATAAGATTTTGAGATATCATATGTTCCAAAGCCTATATCACAAATGTGAGCTTTGATTTTAGGAAGAGGATTAGGTTCACTTGCAGAGGCTTTTGTCAGATTTTCAAGATTGACATATAGTGGGGATGTAATGGCTTTGTCATTTTTAGGCACCTAGTTGCAATTCTTATAGCTACCTTGCAAGACATGACAGAATTCAAAAGGATTAGGGTCTCCTGGGATAGTTATCTCTATACAATTGAATGGGAACTTTAGAGGCTGATGGTACATTGAGGGAACAGCTTTCATTGCATGGATCCATGGGTGGCCTAGGATAATGCTGTAAGGTAGCTCAATGTCAAGGGCCTGGCACCTGGTTTCAAGCATGATGGGGCCCAGTTGTATAGGCAAGGGGATAACACCTTCTAAATAGTGTTCAGTATCATCATACCCCTTGATTGTAATACTTTGATCAATGTTGACATGATCCTTAGAGTATCCCAATTGCTTAAGTAACTATAGAGAACAAATGTTGAGACCAGCACCACAATCTATGAGTACGCATTTGATTTTGCGTTTATGAATGAGAACCTCAATATGAAGGGCATCATTGTGACATGAATCATTGGATGGGAGGTCTTTCTCAGAGAAGACCACATTGTAGCGTGAAGCAATGTTACCTACTATAGCTTGGAAATCCATGACCGCTATGTCATTAGGAACCGAAGACTCTTGGAGGGCTTTTTCTAGCACCACTTTATGTGTAGGTGATGACCGTAGAAGGTTCAAGATACAGATATGTGCTAGTGTTTTCCCTAGATGTTTGACAAGATTATAATTAGATTGAGTTGGGAGATTGGGTGTAGGACCACGAATGGTGACACGACCATGATGTGTTGTAACAATGCAATCCGTAGAGTTGCCTTTGATTGTGAGGGTAGACACCCGACTCTCTTCAAAATGACCCACAATGGAGTCATAGGAAGTGGAAGCATTATTGACACCTTTACCTTTATCCAAAGGAGGACCTTGACCATGGTTAGGGAATGGTTCCTTGTACATGTTGAGGTCTTTGTTCGTGTGTTGAGCTGGTGGTTCATCTTCAAAAGAGATTTGGTTGCCCTCGATGAGATTTTGGATTAGGTGCTTTAGTTTCATGCACGATGCGATTCCGTGCCCTTTACTCCTCTGGAAGTCACAATATTCCTTTTCTCTGTACTGTGCAATTTTGTAAACAAGTTCGCCATATGGGGGAGCATCCGGTAAGGTGAGGAGCCCTTTGTGTTAAATCTTTTGTAGGATAGACTCTATGGGCTCTCCCAAGGGCGTGAATTGACGCCGTGGAGGGTAATCTTGTTGAGCCCGCTCTTGCTATCATTGTTGTTGGTTTTGATATGGTTGTCTTTGTTGTTGCTGCTGAAGTAGTGTTTGTAATGTTTGGACATGTTTAGAATTGACAACCCCATCATTGACCATGTTTTTATTTTTGTTCCAAAACTTTGGTTTATCATTTGCTTGTTATTGAGGAGCATTGTCTTTGGTTTCTTTAAATATTTTGACCATGCCCTTAGCAATGAGGGCCTTCTCAATGTTGATTCCCTTGTATGTAATTTCGTCAAAGGTTGTAGCACTAAGAATTTGCAAATGAAAACCCAATTCTTGGTTGAGATTCTGCACAAATATTTTAACAAGTTGCTTTTTGGGTATCTTGAATGGGAATTTGCTAGCCATTTGTCTCCATCATTGAAGGAAAGAAATGAAAGTTTCACCATTTTTTTGTTTGTTGTTGCATATGTCAGTCATGGAGATTTCATGCTCTGTGTTGTAGGAAAAATGGGTGGCAAATTTCTCTGCAATTTCGTTAAAAGACTTGATACCCATGGGGAGGTGTGAGAACCATTCTATAGCTTGACCTCCAAGACTATGAGGAAAGAGACGCATAAGATATGTGTCATTATGTGAGACCTCGAAGCAAGTAAGATAGAATTCCCTGAGATGGTCTTTTGGGTCTCCTTTTCCTTTGTATTTATCAAACTTGGGAATAGTGAAATTGTGAGGAAAAGGGATCATGGGTAATGACAGATCAAAAGGATAAGGACACACTTCTTCTAAAGAGAAGGTCTTCTTGGTGTGGCCAAATGTAAGATCAGATAGTTGTTGTTGAACCTCCACAAGTTTTAGCTCCATAGTCGTGGGAGGGGTTGGAAACATCTTGTTGTCCTAGAAGTGGTTGTTGCCACCCATATGGAAGATTGTAGTGTAAGCCATGGGCATTGGTGTTATAAGGGTCGTATGATTGGTTGGGGTCATATGTGTTGTATGTTAGGTTTAGATTGGGTTGGAATTGGATGCTTTGATTTGGAGGAGGTGGGGGTTATTACTAGGTAAGAATGTAGGCTTTGCGATGGTTGAAGAAATGAGTTTGGTGGCAGAAAGCTAAAGTTTGTTGGGTTAGGTTGCGGTTACGAAACATAGCTTTGGGAAGTTTGGTTTTGAGAATGTTGAGGGTAGTTAAGAAAGGTGTTGAAAAAGTTTAGCATTTATGATCATTGTGGTGGGGGGACATTGGTAGATGTGTTTTGTGATGGTTGAGGTTGATTGAGGATGAGCATAGAAGAATGTTGTGGTTGGAGTTGCATGATCCTAGTTGGTTGAGGGATACGAAGCTTTGATGATGTCGGGGGTGGTGTTTGGTGAGACCCTTGTTGCATGGCTACATAGTTGTTTCTGAGATTGTAATTTGGTGGGAAACCTTCTCATGATGGGTGGCCAATATTCCACTTGCGATTGGTGTGGACCTTTTAGGAGTGTTTTGCATGTTTGATTTTGCTAGAGAGGCTTGTCTTGCTAATTCTACTTGACGATGTAGAGTCTCTTGTTGGTTTTTGTAGATCTCTAGAGGCATTATTAGCAGTGATAAGGGTCTCTCTGCCATTGGTTTTTGATAAAGGGGATTCTCATATTGGGCAATCATTTTCCCTTGTGAGCCTTGTCCGTGTAATGGGGTTGTCACAGTTGACATGGTTTGGACCATCGTTATAGGTCTTGGGTGTTGTTAGGCTCGCTAAGATTGGATAGATTAAAACCTTGGGTAATTTGGCTCCTTGCTCTACTAGCAAGCGAAAGAAATGATCTTGGTTCTCGCTAAGGATTTTGTCAAAGGCAGCTATGGCTCTAGGATCTTGTATGAATTCATCAAGATCTTGTCCATCTTCTTGAGAGGATTGACCTATTTCAAAGTGTCTCTCTTCTTGAGATGGGACTTGATCTATGGTATAACCTTGTGGAACAAGATCTAGAGGCATGCCAGTGGTATAGTGAGGTGTACCTGCCAAAGGGACCCTACCTTCTTGAGATGGGACTTGATCGATAGTATACCCTTGTGGAATAAAATTTAGAGGCATGTCGGTGGTATAGTGAGGTGTACTTACCAAAGGGCCCCTACCTTCTTGAGGATTGTTTGGTGTGTCAAGTTGTGGCATGTTTGGAGAGTTGGTCGATCTTTCCACTGGTGTCTTGGGAGTAATGTTGGATCGACCTGATTAAGGTGTGTGAGGAGGCAATTTGCTCTTCCTCGAGACAACTTGCTTGGTCTTCATAGTTTGCTAGAGTCTAGTGGTTACCATGGGAGACAGTAGGACAATATGTTTTGCTTGAGATGCTTGTTGGGATTTTTCTTGTGTTTCAGAAAAGACAATTTTGATGCACAGTTTACTGGACCAAAGGCGCTGTATTGTTTGACCAAAGGCGTAGGATTGTGCCACCAAAAGAGAGCTACTGTAATACCAAAGGAGATGGACTGAGCTGCTAAAGGTGAGGTACTGCTATACCAAAGGCAAGCTACTGTTAGACCAAAAGTGAGCTACTATTATACCAAGGGTGCTTAAGTAGGTTTGCCAGAGGCAATGTATTGTTATACCAAAGGCGGGCTACTGTAATAGCAAAGGCAAGTTGTTGTTATACCAGAGGCACTGAAGTGTCTAATGTTTTATAAGGCAAATTTTGATAGATTTGGATTTATTTCTGATTAGATTTGCTTTGGTAAGAGAGAACACATCAAACAAGGTTGCAAAAAAGGACTAACACAACAAATAGTGTATGCTCGAGGATCACAAAAAGCCCAATGTTTCCACAGGTATAAGACAATTGCAAATAATATCAAGCACTTTTTATCCCTAGAGACAAGGTTTCATTGCAGTAGATCAACTCACAACTTAATACTCCATCGACCAAATGTCATTCCATAAAGGTGTCAGACATTTGTATCTTTGTGAGAGACGATAGGTAGGGATATCTCACCCTCCCCTTGGAAAGCTCAAGTAGGTCACAAGATCTTTATGGCCGAGGGAATACTATCTCTTCTCAAGGGAGCCAATGGTGAGTATCTTGAGGGCTTAAATCAATTCCCCTTGTACTGATGATTACCGCAACGTTCAGAGGTGGATCTGGTAGTCACTATCTAGAGTGGTTCTTAGTAACTTTGAGGGACCAATGCCTTACAAGGAATGTGACAAGCTACTAAAAGCTTTAACCAATCCTACTAAGAGTATCGAACACTTCGCTTGATGTGAAAATCATTTCTACAAAGAGCTAGTACACCTCTTTTCAGTTTGGCACCACAAGGTAAGGCTGACATCGGTTAGGACTTGGCTTTCGCCTTATCCCTCATATATAGCGGTTCAAAGGAAAACTCCACTTAGGGTCATTCCTTTTGGATGAAGCGCAATCCAAAAGTAGGCCCTTCTAAAGGAATAACTAAAATGTAAGAGCAAGCACGTCAAACAAAGTTTCAATTGTCCCGTTATAAGAAAAATAAGGTGCAATTAAATTAGGCACACACATGATTGTAATTGTCAATTGTCCCTTATGAAATTGAAGTGTTTGGCATTCATGTCCATTATCCCTTAGAAAATGTGTATGAGGAAAATCGATTATGTTTAAATGATAAAATCAAAACTATGATAATAACCAAATCAATAACTCATAACATAAAGAGATCTATCTAAATAAAAAGCCATGATCAATCAATAAATCAAATGAAACAAGAAAGCTAAAACCAGATTGTATTGTTCTCTTTTGTCGAATGTGGATTGCTCAAATATGCTATGAAACCATGTTTGCAACAAGAAATTATAGGTGCTCAAAGTGCTCAAGAAGATCAATGTCAAAAGATTGTAAAGTGCTCAACGATGTGATGTATGCTCAAAACGCTGTAAAGGATGCCTAAGAATAAGTGATCGAAGAGGATTTGTGAAGGAGCTGAGGGCGGTTTATATAGGTTTCAAACATGATCAATCAACAGTCCATATAATTCAAAAGAACCAACAGAGGAGATAAAACAAATAACCATGATGAATGTGTACACGACATGTGTCAATCCATAAGGATAAATTTATTAAGATATGAAAACAAGATTGATTGAATAGATAACTCAACTGGTAATTTTGTCTTTTTAGAGTTCTAAAAATAAGACTGATTGTGCACATGAGTTAACAAGATATTTTAAGAGGAATTGGAAGATAACTGAAATTAAAAAAATAAATTTATTTAATTAATTGTGCATGATTGAGGAATAAACAAGATTATAAATAAAATACTTGATTTTATTTATTTTTAGGGGATTGAGACAATTTAAATAAATTTGCATGATTTATTTAAATTTAGAAGAACAAGTGATTCACCTATTTGACTGAACCTTTGACTGTACATAACTTCTACATACGAACTCCTTTTCAGCCCATTCAAGTTGCATCAGGATCATGTCAGCAACCTCTTTCCAATGATGCTGATTCCGTAAGGTTCTAAGACTGCATAGATTTTAGTTCTTTTGTATCCATTTGGATCATTATTCCCCACTAGGGGTTCAAACCACCCGACCCCCTTTTATAGGGATTCATTTCTATTATCATTCTTTAAATAGAAATGAGGCCCATATATGTAGCAAAGAAATCCGCTTGGTTTATTGGTGGAAAGTGAAAATAGCAAGTAGAAGGTCAAGGGTTTGACCCCCACAAACCAACCTTTTAACAATCAAACTACCACATGTGCCATGTGGCACCCAATCATTGGGCCATGTGGCATTACCTCATTTTTCCATTAGTGACACGTATCACGCTGGATTGGTCCACATTTTAAGACTTCCCACATCATCTACTGACTCAGACTCTAGACCTGCCAAGTGAACAACTGCCACTATGTCTACCATGTCAACATGTTGACATCATCATTGTACTGTCTAGTCAGCATGTTCAACCCTCAAATTTGACCAGCCATATCTTGCTCGTATGATCTCTAATCGAGGCAGAACGAGCAATGTCAAAATCGTGATGACGAGCTCTTTAACTTGGAATCATTTTTGCTTAAATTTGAGACAATCAATTTTTCACCTCTTTGAATGCCTGATTCACCTATTTGACTGAACCTTTGACTGCACATAAGTTCTACATATGATTCGCTTCTATTATCAAACCACCCAAACCCCTTTTATATGATTTGTTTCTATTATCATTTTTTAAATAGAAAGGAGGCTCGTATATGCAGCAAAGAAAGCCACTTTGTATATTGGTGGAGAGTGAAAATAACAAGCAGGAGGTCAGGGGTTCGACCCCCACAAACCAATCTTTTAATAATCAAACAGCCACATGTGCCACGAGGTACCCAATCATTGGGCCACATAGCATTACCTAATTCATCCGTCAGTGACACGTGTCACATTGGATTGGTCCACATCATCTGCTAACTCAAATGCTGCCATCTGCTATGTGTCAACCTCTAGACCTGCCATGTCAACAACTACCACTGTGTCTACCATGTTGGCATGCTGACATCATCATTGTATTGTCTAGTCATCATGGTCAACCCTCAATTTTGACCGGCCATATCTTGCTCGTACGAGCTCCGATCAAGGCTAAACGAACAGTGTCAGAATCGTGGCGACGAGCTCTTCGACTTGGCATCATTTTTTTAGATTTGAGACAAACAAGTTTTCACCTTTTTGAATGCCTGATTCCCCTGTTTGACCAAACTTGTGACTGCACATAACTTCTGCATAGGAATTGCTTTTGATCCCATTAAAGTTGCCTCAGGATTGTGTCAATGACCTCTTTCCAATGATGCTGATTCCGTCAAGTTCTAAGACTACAAAAGTTTTAGTTCTTCTGTATCCACCTGGATCATTCCTCCTCACTATGGGTTCAAACCACCTGACCCCCTTTTATAGGGATTCCTTTATATTATCATTCATTAAATAGAAAGGAGGTCCGTATATGTAGCAAAGAAAGCTGCTTGGTATATTGGTGGAAAGTGAAAAAAGCAAGAAGGAGGTCAGGGGTTCGACCCCCACAAACTGACCTTTCAACAATCAAACTGCCACATGTGCGACATGGCACCCAATCGTTGGACCACTGGCATTACCTCATTCATGCATCTGTGGCAATTGTCACGCTGGATTGGTCCACATCTTTAGACCTGTGACATCATCTACTGACTCAGATGCCACCATCTGGCACGTGTCAAACTTTGGATCTACCATGTCAACAACTGCCACTATGTCTGCCATGTCAGCATGCTCTTCGACTTCGCATCATTTTTGCTTGGATTTGAGACAATCAATTTTTCACCATTTCGAATGCCTGATTCATTTATTTGACCGAACCTTTGATTGCACATGACTTCTGCATACAAACTCCTTTTTAACCCATTTAAGTTGAGATAGGATCGTGTCAGCGACCTCTTTCCAATGATGCTGATTCTGTCAGGTTCTGAGACTGCAAGATTTTAAGGTCTTCTAGATCCACCTAGATCATTATTCCCCACTGGGGATTCAAACCACCTGACCCCTTTTTATAGGGATTCATTTCTATTATCATTCTTTAAATAGAAAGGAGGCTCATATATGTAGTAAAGAAATCTACTTGGTATATTGGTGGAGGGTGAAAAAAGCAAGCAGGAGGTTAGGGGTTCGACCCCCAAAAACTAACCTTTTAACAATCAAACCGCCACATGTGCCACGTGGCATACAATCATTGCGCCACATGGCATTACCGCATTCTTTCTTCAATAACATGTGTCACGCTTGATTTGTCCACATATTCAGACCTGCCACATCATCTGCTGACTTAGATGTCGCCATCTGCCACGTGTCAAACTATGGACCTGCCATGTCAACAACTGCCACTGTGTCTACCGTGTGAGCATGCTAACGTCATCATTGTAATGTCTAGTCAAAGGGTCAACCCTCAACTTTGACCAGCCATATCTTGCTCGTATGAGCTCCAATCATGGCGAAACAAGTGGTGTTGAAATCGTGACGATGATCTCTTCGACTTGGCATCATTTTTGCTTTGATTTGAGACAATCAATTTCTTAGCTTTTTGAATGCATGATTCACCTGTTTGACCGCACCTTTGACTGCACATAACTTCCGCATAGGAACTCCTTTTGAGCCCGTTCATGTTGCATTACAATTATGTCAGCAACCTCTTCCCAATGATATTGATTTCGTTATGTTCTCATACTACAAAATTTTTTGGTCTTCTGTATCCACCTGGATCATTCCTCCCCACTTGGGGTTCAAACCACCCGACCCCCTTTTATAGGGATTCGTTTCTATTATCATTCTTTAAATAGAAAGAAGGCCTGTTTATGTAGCAAAGAAAGCCACTTGGTATATTGGTGGACAATGAAAATAGCATGCAGGAGGTCAGGGGTTCGACCCCCACAAACCAATCTTTTAACAATTGAACTGCTAAATGTGCCACGTGGCACCCAATTATTGGGCCACATCGCAATACTTCATTCATCCGTTAGTGACACGTGTTACGCTGGATTGATCCACATCATCAGACCTGACGTCATCTATTGACTTAGATACTGCCATCTACCACGTGTCAACCTCTAGACCTACAATGTCAACAACTGCCACTGTGTCTGCCATGTCAGCATGCTGATGTCATCATTGTACTGTATAGTCGACATAGTCAACCCTCAACTTTGACCGGCCATATCTTGCTTGTATGAGCTCCAATCGAGGCAAAACAAGCGATGTCGAAATAGTGGCGACAAGCTCTTCGACTTGGCATCATTTTTGCTTGGATTTGAGACAATCAATTTTTTAGCTTTTTGAATCCCTGATTCACCTATTTGACCGAACCATTGACTGCACATAACTTCTGCATAAGAACTCCTTTTGAGTCTGTTCAAGTTGCGTTAGGATCGTGTTAGTGACCTCTTTCCAATGATGCTGATTCTGTCAAGTTCTGAGACTCCAAAATTTTTTGTTCTTCTGTATCATTTGGATTATTATTCCCCACTGGGGGTTCAAACCACCAGACCCCCTTTTATAGGGATCTGTTTCTATTATCATTCTTTAAATAGAAAGGAGGCCCGTATATGTAGTAAAGAAAGCCGCTTGGTATATTAGTGGAGAGTGAAATTAGAAAGCAGGTCAGGAGTTCAACCCCCACAAACTAACCTTTTTAACAATAAAACTGCCACATGTGCCACATGGCACCCAATCATTAGACCATGTGGCATTACCTCATTCTTCTGTTAATGACACGTGTCACGCTGGATTGGTCCACATCTTCAGACCTGCCACGGCATCTGTTGATTTAGATGCCACCATCTCCCACGTGTCAAACTCTGGACCTGCCATGTCAACAACTGCCACTGGGTCTGCCATGTCAGCATGCTGACATCATCATTGTACTGTCTAGTCAGCATGGTCAACCCTCAACTTTGACTTGCAATATCTTGCTCGTATGAGCTCTGATCGAGGTGAAATGAGCAGTGTCAAAATCGTGACGATGAGCTCTTCAACTTGGCATCATTTTTGCTTGGATTTGAGACAATTAATTTTTCACCCTTTTGAACACCTTATTCCCCTGTTTGACTGAACCTTTAACTGTACATAAGTTCTACATACGAACTCCTTTTGAGCCCGTTCAAGTTGCGTTAGGATCTTGTCAACAACCTCTTTCCAATGATACTGATTCCTTCATATTCTCAGACTACAAAATTTTTCAGTCTTTTGGATCCACTTGGATCATTCCTCCCCACTTGAGGTTCAAACCACCCGACCCCCTTCTATAGGGATTCGTTTCTATTATCATTCTTTAAATAGAAGGGAGGCTCGTATATGTAGCAAAGAAAGCTTCTTGGTATATTGGTGGAGAGTTAAAATGGCAAGCAGGAGGTCAGGGGTTCGACCCCCACAAACTAATCTTTTAAAAATCAAATCACCACATGTGCCATGTGGCACCCAATCATTGGGCCATGTGGCATTACCTCATTCATCCATCAGTAACACGTCTCATGCTGGATTGGTCCACATCATCAGACCTACCATTTCACCTAATGACTTAGATGCCACCATTTGCCATGTTTCAACCTTTGGACCTGCCACGTCAACAACTGCCACTGTGTCTGTCATGTCAGCATGCTGACATAATCAATGTATTGTCTAGTCAGCATGGTCAACCCTAAACTTTGACCAACCATATCTTGCTCATATGAGCTCCAATCGAGGCGAAACGAACAGCGTTGGAATCATAGGAACGAGCTCTTCGACTTGGCATCATTTTTGCTTAGATTTGAGACAATCAAATTTTTACCTTTTTGAAAGCCCGATTCACCTATTAGACTAAACCTTTAACTGCACATAACTTCTGCATACAAACTCCTTTTGAGCCCGTTCAAGTTGCGTTAGGATCATGTGAGCAACCTCTTTCTAATGATGTTGATTCTCTCAGGTTCTAAGACTGCAAAATTTTTAGTTCTTATGTATCCACCTGGATCATTTCTCACCACTAGGGGTTCAAACCACCTGACCCCCTTTTATAGGGATTCGTTTCTATTATCATTCATTAAATAGAAAGGAGGCCCGTATATGTAGCAAAGAAAGCCATTTGGTATATTGGTGGAGAGTGAAAAAGCAAGCAGAGGTCAGGGGTTTGACCCCCACTAACCAACCTTTTAACAATCAAATCACCACATGCGCCACGTGGCACCCAATCATTTGGCCACAAGGCATTACTTCATTCATCCGACAATGACATGTGTCATGCTAGATTGGTCCACTTCTTCAGACATACAACGTCATCTGTTGAGTCAGATGCCGTCATGTACGACGTATCAACATCTGGACTTGCCACGCCAACAACTGCCACTGTGTTTGTTATGTCAACATGTTGACATCATCATTGTACTATCTAGTTAGCATGGTCAACCCTCAACTTTAACCGGCCATATCTTGGTCGTACGAGCTCCGATCAAGTCGAAATGAGCGGCGTCAGAATCGTGGCGACGAGCTCTTCGACTTGGCATCATTTTTTCTTAGATATGAGACAATAAATATTTCACCTTTTTGAATGCATGATTCACCTATTTGGCCGAACCTTTGACTACACATAACTTCTGCATACGAACTCCTTTTGAGGCCATTCGAGTTGTGTCAGGATTATGCCTGCGACCTCTTCCCAATAACGCTAATTCTGTCAGGTTTTGAGACAGAATTTTTTTAGGTCTTCTGAATACATTTAGATCATTCCTTCCCACTGGTGGTTCAAACCACCTGACTCACTTTTTTAGGGATTCGTTTCTATTATCATTCTTTAAATATAAAGGAAACACATATATGTAGCAAAGAAAGCCTCTTGGTATATTGGTGGAGAGTGAAAATAACATGGTTCGACCCCATAAACCAACCTTTTAACAATCAAACCGTTACATCGGCCACATGGCACCTAATCATTAGGCCACATGGCATTACCTCATTCGTCCGTCAGTGACACGTGTCACACTCGATTGGTTCACATCTTTTGACCTACCGCGTCATCTGCTGACTCAGATGCCACAATCTACCATGTGTAAACTTCTGGACCTACCACGTCAACAACACCACTATGTCTGCCATGTCAGCATGCTGATGTCATCATTGTACTGACTAGTCAACATGGTCAACCCTCAAGTTTGACCAGACATATCTTTCTTGTACGAGCTCTGATCGAGGTGAAATGAGCGATGTCAAAATCGTGGCGACGAGCTCTTCGACGTGGCATCATTTTTGCTTGGATTTGAGACAATCAATTTTTCACCTTTTTGAACGTCTGATTCGCCTGTTTGATCAAACCTTCGACTGCAAATAACTTCTATATACGAACTCCTTTTGAGCCCGTTCAAGTTGCGTTAGGATTGTGTTAGCAACCTCTTTCCAATGATGCTAATTCCCTCATGTTCTTAGCCTACAAAATTGTTTGGTATTCTAGATCCACTTGGATCATTCCTCCCCACTTGGGGTTCAAACCACCCGACCCCTTTTATGGGGATTCATTTCTATTATCATTCATTAATTAGAGAGGAGGCCCGTATATGTAGCAAAGAAAGCCGCTTGGTATATTGGTGGAGAGTGAAAATAGCAAGCAGGAGGTTAGGGGTTTGACCCCCACAAACCAATCTTTTAATAATCAAACTGCCACATGTGCGACATGGCACCCAATCATTGGGCTACATGGCATTACCTCATTCATCTGTTAGTGACACGTGTCACGCAGGATTGGTTCACATCATCAAACCTGTCATTTCAACTACTGACTCAGATACCACCATCTACCATTTGTCAAATTTGAGACAATCAATTTTTCACCTTTTTGAATGTGTGATTCGCCTATTTGACCAAACCTTTCACTGCACATAACTTTTGCATACAAACTCCTTTTATAGGGATTCGTTTCTATTATTATTCATTAAACAGAAAGGAGGCCCGTATATCTATGTGAAATGAGCGGCGTCAAAATCGTGGTGACGAGCTCTTCGACTTGGCATCATTTTTGCTTAGATTTGAGATGATCAATTTTTCACCTTGTTGAACGCCTGATTCACCTGCTTGACCGAACTTTTGATTGCACATAACTTCTACATACGAACTCCTTTTGAGCCCATTCAAGTTGCGTTAGGATCGTGTCATCAACCACTTTCCAATGATGCTGATTTCTTCAAGTTCTGAGACTGCAAAAATATAGTTTTTCTATATCCATCATCATTATTCCCCACTGGGGGTTCAAACCACTCGACCCCCTTTTATGGAGATTCATTTCTATTATCATTCTTTAAATAGAAAGGAGACCCGTATATGTAGCCAAGAAAGTCATTTGGTATATTGGTGGAGAGTGAAAATAGCAAGCAGGAGGTCAGGGGTTCGACCCCCACAAACCAACCTTTTAACAATCAAACTGCCACATGTGCCACGTGGCACCCAATCATTGGGCCATGTGGCATTACCTCATTCTTCTGTCAGTGACATGTGTCACGCTAGATTGGTCCACATCTTCAGACTTGCCACATCATCTGCTAACTCAGATGTCGCCATCTGCCTCGTGTCAAACTCTGAACCTACCACGTCAACAACTGCGACTGCATCTGCCATATCAGCATGCTGTCATCATCATTGTACTGTCTAGTTAGCATGGTCAACCATCAACTTTGACCAGCCATATCTTGCTCGTATGAGCTCTGATTGAGGTAAAATGAGCGGCGTTGATATGGTGACGACGAGCTGTTCGACTTGGCATCATTTTTGCTTGGATTTGAGACAATCAATTTTTCACCTTTTTGAATGCCTAATTCACCTATTTGACCGAACCTTTGACTGCACATAACTTCTGCATACAAACTCCTTTTGAGGTTGTTGAAGTTGCATTAGGATCGTGTCAGTAACCTCTTTCCAATGATGTTGATTCCGTAATGTTCTCACATTGCAAAATTTTTTGGTCTTCTAGATCCACTTGGATCATTCCTCCCCACTTGGGGTTGAAACCACCAGACCCCCTTTTATAAGGATTCATTTCTATTATCATTCTTTCAATAGAAAAGAGGCCCATATATGTAGTAAAGAAATCCACTTGGTATATTGGTGGAGAGTGAAAATAGCAAGCAGGAGATCAGGGGTTTGACCCCCACAAACTAGATTGGTCCACATCATCAGACCTGTCATGTCATATGCTGACTCAGATGCCGCCATCTACCACGTGTCAACCTCTAGACTTTCCACGTCAACAACTGCCACTGTGTCTACCATGTCAACATGCTGACATCATTATTGTATTGTCTAGTCAACATGGTCAACCCTTAACTTTGACCGACCATATCTTGCTCGTACAAGCTCCGATCGACATGAAATGAGAGGCGTCAGAATCGTGGTGACGAACTCTTCGACTTGGCATCATTTTTGCTTAGATTTGAGAAAATTAATTTTTCACCTTTTTGAATGCCTAATTCACCTATTTGACCAAGCCTTTGACTGCACATAACTTCTGCATATGAACTCCTTTTGAGCTCATTCAAGTTGTGTTAGGATTGTGTCAGCAACCTCTTTCCAATGATGTTGATTCCGTCATGTTTTCATATTGCAAAAAATTTCGGTCTTCTAGATCCACCTGGATCATTCCTTCCCACTTGGGGTTCAAACCACCCGACTCCCATTTATAGAGATTCGTTTCTATTATCATTCTTTAAATAGAAAGGAGGCCCATATATGTAGCAAAGAAAATTGCTTGGTATATTGGTGGAGAGTGAAAATAGTAAGCAGGAGGTCAGGGGTTCGACCCCCACAAACTGATCTTTTAACAAGCAAATTGTCAAATGTGCCACATGGCACCCAATCATTGGGCCATGGGGCATTTGCTCATTCGTTTGTCAGTGACATGTGTCAAGCTGGATTGGTCTACATCTTAAGACCTTCCATGTCATCTGTTGAGTTAAATGTTAACATCTGCCATGTGTCAACCTATCGACCTACCACGTCAACAACTGCCACTCTGTCTACCATGTCAGCATGTTGATGTCATCATTGTACTGTCTAGTCGACATGGTCAACCCTCAACTTTGACTGACCATATCTTGCTTGTACAAGCTCCGATCGAGGCGAAACGAGCAGTGTCGAAATCCTAGCCACGAGCTTTTCGCCTTAGCATCATTTTTGCTTGGATTTGAGACAATCAATTTTTCACCTTTTTGAATGCCCGATTCGCCTATTTGATCAAACCTTTGACTGCACATAACTTCTGCATACGAACACCTTTTCAGCCCATTTAAGTAGCGTTAGGATCGTGTCAGCGACTCTTTCCAATGATGTTGATTCCGCAAGGTTCTGAGACTGCAAATTTTTTAGTTCTTCTGTATCCATCTAGATCATTATTCCCCACTGGAGGTTTCAAACCACCCAACCCCATTTTATAGGGATTTGTTTCTATTATCATTCATTAAATAGAAAGGAGGCCCATATATGTAGCAAAGAACGCCTCTTAATATATTGGTGGAGAGTGAAAATAGCAAGCAGGAGGTTAGGGGTTCAACCCCCAAAACCAACCTTTTAACAATCAAACCACCACATGTGCCCCATGGCACCCAATCATTGGGCAACGTGGCATTACCTCATTCTTTCGTCAGTGACACATGTCACGTTGGATTGGTCCACATCTTCAGATCTGCCACATCATCTACTGACTCAGATGCCGCCATCTGCCTCATGTCAAACTCTGGACCTGCCACATCAACAATTACCACCGTGTCTGCCATGTCAGCATGCTGACGTCATCATTGTACTATCTAATCAGGATGGTCAACCCTCAACTTTGACCCGCCATATCTTGCTCGTATGAGCTCTGATCAAGGTGAAACGAGCGGCATTGAAATCGTGACAACGAGCTCTTCGAGTTGGCATCATTTTTGTTTAGATTTGAGATAATCAATTTTTCACTTTTTTGAACACCTGATTCACCTGTTTGACTGAACTTTTGACTGCACATAACTTCTGCAAAAAACTCCTTTTGAACCCATTGAAGTTGCGTTAGGATCATGTCAACAACCTCTTTTCAATGATGCCGATTCTGTCATGTTTTCAGACTGCAAAAATTTTCGGTCTTCTAGATCCACCTGGATCATTCCTCCCCACTTGGGGTTCAAACCACCCGACCCCCTTTTAAAGGGATTCTTTTCTATTATCATTTTTTAAATAGAAAGGAGGCCCATATATGCTTGGTATATTGGTGGAGAGTGAAAATACCAAGCACGAGGTCATGGGTTCGACCCCCACAAACCAATCTTTTAACAATCAAAACACGACATGTGACACGTGGCACCCAATCATTGGGCCATGTGGCATTACCTCATTCATCCGTCAGTGACATGTGTCATACTGGATTGGTCCACATCGTCAGACCTGCCACATCATCTGCTGACTCAGATGCCACCATCTCCTGACTCAGATGCCGCCATCTACCATGTGTCAACCTATGGACCTGCCACGTCAACAATTGCTACTGTGTCTATCATGTCAGCATGTTGATGTCATCATTGTATTATCTAGTCAGCATGGTCAAACATTAACTTTGACCGACCATATCTTGCTCTTACGAGCTCTGATTGAGGCGAAACAAGCGGTGTTGGAATCTTGGAGACGAGGTCTTCGACTTGGCATCATTTTTGCTTGGATTTGAGACAATCAATTTTTCACCTTTTTGAATGCCTGATTCTCCTGTTTGACCAAACATTTGATTGCACATAACTTCTGCATACAATCTCCTTTTGAGCCTGTTGAAGTTGTGTCAGGATCATGTCAGTGACCTCTTTCCAATGATGCTGATTCCGTTAGGTTCTACGACTACAAATTTTTTTGTTCTTCTATATCCACTTGGATTATTCCTCCCCACTAGGGGTTCAAACCACTTGACCCCCTTTTATAGGGATTCATTTATATTATCATTCATTAAATAGAAAGGAGGCTTGTATATCTAGCAAAGAAAGTTGCTTGGCATATTGGTGGAGAATAAAAAAAGAAAGCAGAAGGTCAGGGGTTCGACCCCCACAAACCAACCTTTTAACAATTAAATTGCCACATGTGCGAAACGAGCAGCATCAGAATCTTGGAGACGAGCTCTTCGACTTGGCATCATTTTTTGTTGGATTTGAGAAAATTAATTTTTCACCTTTTTGAATACTCGATTTGCCTATTTGACTGAACCTTTGACTGCACATATCTTCTGCATACAAACTCCTTTTGAGCCCGTTCAAGTTGCATTAAGATCGTGTCAGCGACCTCTTTCCAATGATGTTGATTCTATCAAGTTTTGAGACTGCAAGATTTTTAGGTCTTCTGGATCCACCTAAATCATTCATCCCCCCTAGGGGTTCAAACCACCCAACACCCTTTTATAGGGATTTGTTTCTATTATCATTCTTTAAATAGAAAGGAGGCCCGTATATGTAACAATGAAAGCCACTTGGTATATTGGTGGAGAGTGAAAATAGGAAGCACGAGGTCAGGGGTTCGACCCCAAAAACCAACCTTTTAACAAGCAAATCACAACATGTGCCACATGGCACCTAATCACTGGGTCATGTGGTATTCGCTCATTCATTCATCAGTAACACGTGCCACACTGGATTGGTCCACATCTTCAGACCTACCATGTCATCTACTGAGTCAGATATCACTAGCTGCCACGTATCAACATCTGGACCTGCCACGCCAACAACTGTCATTTTGTCTGCCATGTAACATGATGATGTCATCAATATACTGTCTAGTCAACATAGTCAACCCTCAACTTTGACCGGCCATATCTTGCTCATACGAGCTCCAATCAAGGTGTAACGAGCGGTGTCAGAATCGTGGCGATGAACTATTTGACTTGGCATAATTTTTGCTTGGATTTGAGACAATTAATTTTTCACCTTTTTGAACGCATGATTCCCCTATTTGACTAAACCTTTAACTGCACATAACTTCTTCTTACGAACTCCTTTTGAGCCCATTCAAGTTGCGTCAGGATCGTGCTAGCGACATCTTTCCAATGATGCTGATTTCGTTAGGTTCTGAGACTGTAAAGTTTTTAGATCTTCTGGATCTATTTAGATCATTCCTTCCCATAGAGGTTCAAACCACCTGACACCCTTTTATAGGGATTCATTTCTATTATCATTTTTTAAATAGAAAGGAAGCCCGTATATGTAGCAATCAAATCGCCACATGTGCCACGTGGGACCCAATCATTAGGCCACAAGGCATTACCTCATTCATCCGTCAGTGACATGTGTCACGCTGGATTGGTCCACATCTTCAGACCTGCCACGTCATCTGCTGACTCAAATGCCACCATCTGCCACGTGTCAACCTCTAGACCTACCACGTTGACAACTGCCACTGTGTCTGCCATGTCAGCCTGCTGATGTCATCATTGTACTGTCTAGTCGACATGGTCAACCCTCAACTTTGATCGACCACATCTTGCTTGTACGAGCTCCGATTGAGGCGAAAGAGCTGAAACAAACAACATCGAAATCGTGGCAACGAGCTCTTCAACTTGGCATCATTTTTGCTTGGATTTGAGATGATCAAATTTTCACCTTTTTGAATGCCTAATTCACCTATTTCACCGAACCTTTGACTGCACATAACTTCTGCATACGAACTCCTTCTGATACTACAAAATTTTTAGTTCTTCTGTCTCCATTTGGGTAATTTTTCCCCACTAGGGGTTCAAACCACCCGACCCCGTTTTATAAGGATTCGTTTCTATTATCATTCTTTAAATATAAAGGAGGCCCGTATATGTAGCAAAGTAAGCCGCTTGGTATATTGGTGGAGAGTGAAAATAACAAGTAGGAGGTCAGGGGTTCGACCCCACAAAAAAAATATTTAACAATCAAACAGCGACATGTGCCACATGGCACCCAATCATTGGGCCACGTGGCATTACCTCATTCATCCGTCAGTGAGAAGTGTCATGCTAGATTGGTCCACATCTTCAGACCTGCCATGTCATCTAGATGCCTCCATCTGCCACGTGTAAAAATCTAGACCTGCCATATCAACAACTATCACTGTGTCTACCATGTCAGCATACTGACATCATCATTGTACTGTCTAGTCAGCATGGTCAACCCTCAACTTTGACTGGCCATATCTTTCTCGTATTAGCTCTGATCAAGGTGAAACAAGCGGTGTCAAAATCGTGATAATGAGCTCTTCAACTTCGCATAATTTTTGCTTAGATTTGAGACAATCAATTTTTCACCTTTTTAAACACTTGATTCCCCTGTTTGACCGAACCTTTGACTAGACATAACTTCTGCATACAAACTCCTTTTGAGCCCGTTCAAATAGCATTAGGATCGTGTCAGGGACCTCTTTACAATGATACTAATTCTGTCAGGTTCTCAGACTACAAAAAAATTTAGTTCTTCTGTATCCACCTGGATCATTCCTCCCCACTTGGGGTTCAAACCGACCGACCCCCTTTTATAGGGATTTGTTTCTATTATCATTCTTTAAATAGAAAGGAGGCCCATATATCTAGCAAAGAAATCCACTTGGTATATTAGTGGAGAGTGAAAATAGCAAGCAGGAGGTCGGGGGTTTGACCCTCACAAACCAATATTTTAACAATCAAACCACCACATGTGCCACGCAGAACCCAATCAATGGGCCACATGACATTACCTAATTCATCTATTAATGACACTTGTCACGCTGGATTGGTCCACATCATCAGGCCTCCCATGTCATCTGCTGATTCATATTCTGCCATCTCCCATATGGTAACCTCTGGACCTGCCATGTCAACAACTACCACTGTGTCTGCCATGTCATTAGGCTGACATCATCATTATATTGTCTAGTCAGCATGGTCAACCTTCAACTTTGACTGGCAATATCTTGCTCATACGAGCTCTAATCGAGGCGAAACAAGCGACGTCAGAATCGTGGAGACGAGCTCTTCAACTTGGCATCATTTTTGCTTGGATTTAAGACTATCAAAATTTTCACCTTTTTGTATGCCTCATTCACCTGTTTGATTAAACCTTTGACTGCACATAACATCTACATACAAACTCCTTTTGAGCCCATTCAAGTTGCGTCAGGATCATGTCAATGACCTCTTTCCAATGATGCTAATTCTGTCAGGTTCTAAGAGTACAAAATTTTATTTCTTCTGTATCCACCTGGATCATTCCTCCCCACCAGGGGTTCAATCCACACGACCCCCTTTTATAAGGATTCATTTCTATTATCATTCATAAAATAGAAAGGAGGCCTGTATATGTAGCAATGAAAGCCTCTTGGTATATTGGTAGAGACTGAAAAAAGCAAGCAGGAGGTCCAGGTTCGACCCCCACAAACCAACCTTTTAACAATCAAACCACCACATGTGGCACGTGGCACCCAATCATTGGGCCACATTGCATTACCTCATTCGTTTATCAGTGACACGTGTCACGCTGGATTGGTCCACATCTTCAGACCTGCCACAGCATCTACTGACTCAGATGCCACTGTGTCTGTCATATCAGCATGTTGACATCATCATTGTACTATCTAGTTGGCATGGTCAACCCTCAACTATGACTAGCCATATCTTACTCGTACGAGCTCTGATCGAGGCAAAATGAGTGGTGTCAAAATCGTGGCAACGAGCTCTTCGACTTGGCATCATTTTTTCTTAGATTTGAGACAATCAATTTTTCACCTTTTTGAATGCCTGATTTACCTATTTGACCAAACCTTTGACTGCACATAACTTCTGCATAGGAACTCCTTTTGAGCCCGTTCAAGTTGCGTTAGGATCGTGTCAACGACCTCTTTCCAATGATGTTGATTCTGTCAGGTTCTGAGACTACAAGATTTTTAAGTCTTCTGGATCCACCTAGATCACTCCTCCCCATTGGGGGTTCAAACCACCCGACCCCCTTTTATAGGGATTTGTTTCTATTATCATTCTTTAAATAGAAAAGAGGCCCGTATATGTAACAATGAAATCTGCTTGGTATATTGGTGGATAGTGAAAATAGGAAGCAGGAGGTCAAAGGTTTGACCCCCAAAAACCAACCTTTTAACAAGTAAATCGCCACTTGTACCACGTGGCACCTAATCATTGGGCCACGTGGTAATTGCTCATTCGTCTGTAAGTGACACGTGTCATGCTAGATTGGTCTACATCTTCAGACCTGCCACATGATCTGTTGAGTCAGATGCTGCCATCTGCCAAGTGTCAACATCTAGACTTTCCACGCCAACAATTTCCACTATGTCTGCCATGTCACCATTGTACTGTCTAGTCAGCATGGTCAACCCTCAACTTTGACGGGTAATATCTTGCTTGTACGAGCTCCGATCAAGGTGAAATGAGCGGCATCAGAATTGTAGCGCTGCGCTCTTCGACTTGGCATCATTTTTACTTGGATTTGAGCCAATTAATTTTTCACCTTTTTGATCGCATGATTCACCTATTTGACCAAACTTTTGACTACGCATAACTTCTGCATATGAACTCCTTTTGAGCCCATTCAAGTTGCATCAATATCGTGCCAACGACCTCTTTCCAATGATGTTGATTCTATCAGGTTCTGATACTGCAAAATTTTTAGGTCTTTTGGATCTATTTAGATCATTCATTCCCACTAGGGCTTTAAAGCAACCGACCCCCTTTTATAGGGATTCATTTCTATTATCATTCTTTAAATAGAAAAGAGGCCCATATATGTAGCAAAGAAAGCCACTTGGTATACTGGTGGAGAGTGAAAATAGCAAGCAGGAGGTCAGGGGTTTGACTCCCATAAACTAACATTTTAACAATCAAACCACCACATGTGCCATGTGGCACCCAATCATTGGGCCACATGGCATTACCTCATTCTTCTGTCAGTGACACATGTCATGTTGGATTGGTCCACATCTTCAGATCTGCCACGTCATCTACTAACTCAAATGCCACCATCTACCACGTGTCAAACTCTAGACCTCCCACATCAACAATGGCGACTGTGTCTACCATGTCAGCATTCTGACATCATCATTGTACTGTCTAGTCAGCATGGTTAACCCTCAACTTTAACCGGCCATATCTTACTTGTATGAGCTCTGATTGAGGCAAAATGAGTGGCATCAGTATCGTGGCGACGAGCTCTTCAACTTGGCATAATTTTTTCTTAGATTTGAGACAATCAATTTTTCACATTTTTAAATACCTTAATCGCCTCTTTGACCAAACCTTTGACTGCACATAACTTCTGCATACGAAATACTTTTGAGCCTGTTCAAGTTGCATTAGGATCGTGTCAGCAACCTCTTTCCAATGATGCTGACATCATGTTCTGAGACTGCAAGATTTTTAGGTCTTCTAGATCCACCTAGATTATTCCTCCCCACTAGGGGTTCAAACCATTCAACCCCCTTTTATAGGGATTTGTTTCTATTATCGTTCTTTAAATAGAAAGGAGACCCTTATATGTAGCAACGAAAGCCACTTGGTATATTGGTGGGGAGTTAAAATAGGAAGCAAGAGGTTAGGGGTTTGAGCCCCACAAACTAACCTTTTAACAAGTCAATCGCCACATGTGCCTCGTGGCACCCAATCATTGGGCCATGTGGCATTCACTCATTCATCCGTTAGTGACACGTGTCATGCTAAATTGGTCCACATCTTCAGACCTGCCACATCATCTGTTGAGTCAAATGCTGCCATTTGCCACGTGTCAACATTTGGACCTGCCACACCAACAACTGCCACTATGTTTGCCATGTCAGCATGGTGACATCATCTTTGTACTATCTAATTAGCATGGTCAATAATCAACTTTGACCTGCCATATCTTACTCGTACGAGCTCCGATCAAGGAGAGACAAGTGGCGTCAGAATCATGGCAATGAGCTCTTCGACTTGGCATCATTTTTCCTTGGATTTGAGACAATCAATTTTTCACCTTTTCGAATGCCTGATTCACCTATTTGACCGAATCGTTGACTGCACATAACTTCTGCATACGAACTCCTTTTGAGCCTGTTTAAGTTGTGACAAGATTATGACATTGACGTCTTTCCAATGATGCTGATTCTATCAGGCTCTGAGACTGCAAAATTTTTAGGTGTTCTAGATCCATTTAGATCAATCCCTCCCACTCGGGGTTCAAACCACCTGACCCCATTTATAGGGATTCATTTCTATTATCATTCTTTAAATAGAAAGGAAGCCTGTATATGTAGCAAAGAAAGCCGCTTGGTATATTGGTGGAGAGTGAAAATAGCAAGGTTCGACCCCATAAAGAAACCTTTTAACAATCAAACCGCCACATGTGCCACGTGGCACCCAATCATTAGGCCACATAGCATTACCTCATTCGTCTGTCAGTGACACGTGTCACACAGGGTTTGTCCACATCTTCAGACCTGCCAAGTCATCTACTAACTCAAATGCCGCAATTTGCCACATGTCAACCTCTAGACCTACCACGTCAACAACTGCCATTGTGTCTGCCATGTCAGCATGCTGATGTCATCATTGTACTATCTAGTCGACATGGTCAACCCTCAACTTTGACCGGCCATATCTTGCTCGTACAAGCTTTGATTAAGGGGAAATGAGCAGCGTAGAAATCATGGTGACGAGCTCTTTGACTTGGAATCATTTTTACTTAGATTTGAGACAATCAAATTTTCACCTTTTTGAATGCCTGATTTGCCTGTTTGACTGAACCTTTGACTGCACATAACTTTTGCTTACGAACTACTTTTGAGCCCATTAAAGTTGCGTCAGGATCGTGTCAGTGATCTCTTTCCAATGATGCTGAGTCCGTCAAGTTCTGAGACTGCAAAAATTTTAATTGTTCTGTATCCATCTGTATCATTATTCCCCACTAAGGGTTCAAACCACCCAAACCCCTTTTATAGGGATTCTTTTCTATTATCATTCCTTAAATAGAAAGGAGGCCCGTATATGTATCAAAGAAAGCCACTTGGTATATTGGTGGAGAGTGAAAATAGTAAGCAGGAGGTCAGGGGTTCGACCCCCACAAACCAACCTTTTAACAATCAAATTGCCACATGTGCCACGTGGCATCCAATCATTGGGCCACGTGGCATTACCTCATTCTTCCATAGTAACATGTCTCACATTGGATTGGTCCACATCTTCAGACCTATAACGTCATCTGCTGAACTAGATGCCACCATCTACCCTGTGTGAAACTCTGGACCTGACACATCAACAACTGTCACTGTGTCTGCGATGTCAGCATGCTAACATCATCATTGTACTCTCTAGTCAGCATGGTCAACCCTCAACTTTGACTGGCCATATCTTGCTTGTATGTGCTCCAATCGACGCGAAACGAGCGGTGTCAAAATCGTGACGACGAGCTCTTCGACTTGGCATCATTTTTGCTTGGATTTGAGTCAATTAATTTTTCACCTTTTTGAACTCCTGATTCCCCTGTTTGACTGAACCTTTGACTTCACATAACTTCTGTATACGAACTCCATTTGAGCTCATTCAAGTTGTGTTAGGATCGTGTTAGCAACCTCTTTCCAATTATGTTGATTCTGTCGTGTTCTCAGACTGTAAATATTTTTGATCTTTTGGATCCACCTAGATCATTCCTCCCCACTTCAGGTTCAAACCACCTGAGCCCCTTTTATAGGGATTCATTTCTATTATCATTCCTTAAATAGAAAGGAGGCCCCTATATGTAACAAAAAAATCTGCTTGGTATATTGGTGAAGAGTGAAAATAGCAAGCAGGAGGTTAGGGGTTTGACCCCCCCAAACCAATCTTTTAACAATCAAACCGCCACATGTGCCATGTGGCACCCAATCATTGGGTCACATGGCATTGCCTCATTCATCCATCAGTGACATGTGTCATGCTGGATTGATCCACATCACAAGACTTGCCACATTTTCAGTAGACTCAGATGCCACAATCTACCATGTGTCAACCTCTAGACCTACCACTTCAACAACTGCCACTTTGTCTGCCTTGTCAGCATGCTGACGTCATCATTGTATTGTCTAGTCAGCATGATCAACCCTCAGCTTTGAGCGGCCATATCTTGCTTGTATGAGCTCTGATCTAGATGAAACGTGTGGTGTCAGAATCATGGCGACGAGCTCTTCGACTTGGTATATTTTTTTTGGATTTGAGACAATCAATTTTTAACCTTTTTGATTGCCTGATTCACCTGTTTGACCAAATCTGTGACTGCACATAACTTCTGCATACGAACTCCTTTTGAGCCTGTTCAAGTTGCGTCAGGATCGTGTCAACGACCTCTTTCCAATGATGCTGATTATTTCAAGTTCTAAGAGTGCAAAATTTTTAGTTCTTTTGTATCTACCTAGATCATTCCTCTCCACTAGGGGTTCAAACTACCCGACCCCCTTTTATAGGGATTCGTTTCATTGTCATTCATTAAATAGAAAGGAGGGCCATATATGTAGCAAAGAAAGACGCTTGGTATAATGGTGGAGAGTGAAAAAAGCAAGTAGGAGGTCAAGGGTTCGACCCCCACTAACAGACCTTTTAACAATCAAACTGCCACATGTGCCATGTGGCACCCAATCATTGGGCCACGCGGCATTACCTCTTTCCAATGATGCTGATTCTGTCAGGCTCTGAGACTGCAAAATTTTTAGGTGTTCTAGATCCATTTGGATCATTCCCTCCCACTAGGGGTTCAAACCACCTGACCCCATTTATAGGGATTCGTTTCCATTATCATTCTTTAAATAGAAAGGAATCCCATATATGTAGCAAAGAAAGCCGCTTGGTATATTGGTGGAGAGTGAAAATAGCAAGGTTCGACCCTAGAAAGAAACCTTTTAACAATCAAACTGCCACATGTACCACGTGGCACCCAATCATTAGGCCACATAGCATTACCTCATTCGTCTGTCAGTGACACGTGTCACACAGGGTTTGTCCACATCTTCAGACCTGCCAAGTCATCTGCTAACTCAAATGCCGCAATTTACCATGTGTCAACCCCTAGACCTACCACGTCAACAACTGTCATTGTGTCTGCCATGTCAACATGCTGATGTCATCATTGTACTATCTAGTCGACATGGTCAACCCTCAACTTTGACCGGCCATATCTTGCTCATACAAGCTTCGATTAAGGGGAAATGAGCGGCGTCGAAATCATGGTGACGAGCTCTTTGACTTGGAATCATTTTTACTTGGATTTGAGACAATCAAATTTTCACCTTTTTGAAAGCCTGATTTACCTGTTTGACTGAACCTTTGACTGCACATAACTTTTGCTTACGACCTATTTTTGAGCCCATTAAAGTTGCGTCAAGATCGTGTCAGTGATCTCTTTCCAATGATGCTGATTCCGTCAGGTTCTGAGACTGCAAAAATTTTAATTGTTCTATATCCATCTGTATCATTATTCCCCACTAGGGGTTCAAACCACCCGAACCTCTTTTATAGGGATTCTTTTCTATTATCATTCCTTAAATAGAAAGGAGGCCCGTATATGTATCAAAGAAAGCCACTTGGTATATTGGTGGAGAGTGAAAATAGTAAGCAGGAGGTTAGGGGTTCGACCCCCACAAACCAACCTTTTAACAATCAAACTGCCAAATGTGCCACGTGGCATCCAATCATTGGGCCACGTGGCATTACCTCATTCTTCCGTCAGTGACACGTGTCACATTAGATTGCTCCACATCTTCAGACCTATAACGTCATCTGCTGACTTAGATGCCGCCATCTACCGTGTGTGAAACTCTGGACCTGACACGTCAACAACTGTCACTGTGTTTGCGATGTCAGCATGCTAACGTCATCATTGTACTCTCTAGTCAGCATGGTCAACCCTTAACTTTGACCGGCCATATCTTGCTTGTATGTGCTCCAATCGAGGTGAAACAAGTGGTGTCAAAATCGTGACGACGAGCTCTTCAACTTGGCATCATTTTTGTTTGGATTTGAGTCAATCAATTTTTCACCTTTTTGAACACTTGATTCACCTGTTTGACCGAACCTTTCACTTCACATAACTTCTGTATACGAACTCCATTTGAGCTCATTCAAGTTGTGTTAGGATCGTGTCAACAACCTCTTTCCAATTATGTTGATTCTGTCGTGTTCTCAGACTGTAAATATTTTTGATCTTTTAGATCCACCTAGATCATTCCTCCCCACTTTGAGTTCAAACCACCTGAGCCCCTTTTATAGAGATTCATTTCTATTATCATTCCTTAAATAGAAAGGAGGCCCCTATATGTAGCAAAAAAATCTACTTGGTATATTGGTGAAGAGTGAAAATAGCAAGCAGGAGGTCAGGGGTTTGACCCCCCCAAACCAATCTCTTAACAATCAAACCACCACATGTGCCATGTGGCACCCAATCATTGGGTCACATGGCATTGCCTCATTCATCCATCAGTGACATGTGTCACGCTGGATTGATCCACATCACAAGACCTGCCACGTTATCGGTAGACTTAGATGCCACAATCTACCATGTGTCAACCTCTAGACCTACCACTTCAACAACTGCCACTTTGTTTGCCTTGTCAGCATGCTAACGTCATCATTGTATTGTCTAGTCAGCATGATCAACCCTTAGCTTTGAGCGGCCATATCTTGCTCGTACGAGCTCTGATCTAGGTGAAATGTGCGGTGTTAGAATCATGGCGACAAGCTCTTCGACTTGGTATCATTTTTTTGGATTTGAGACAATCAATTTTTAACCTTTTTGATTGCTTGATTCACCTGTTTGACCAAATCTTTGACTGCACATAACTTTTGCATACGAACTCCTTTTGAGCCTGTTCAAGTTGCGTCAGGATCGTGTCAGCGACGTCTTTCCAATGATGCTGATTATTTCAAGTTCTAAGAGTGCAAAATTTTTACTTCTTTTGTATCTACCTAGATCATTCCTCTCCACTAGGGGTTCAAACTACCTGACCCCCTTTTATAGGGATTTGTTTCATTGTCTTTCATTAAATAGAAAGGAGGGCCATATATGTAGCAAAGAAAGCCGCTTGGTATAATGGTGGAGAGTGAAAAAAGCAAGTAGGAGGTCAAGGGTTCGACCCCCACTAACAGACCTTTTAACAATCAAACTGCCACATGTGCCATGTGGCACCCAATCATTGGGCCATGCAGCATTACCTCATTCATCTGTTAGTGACACATGTAATGGTGGATTAGTCCAAAGCTTTAGACATCTCATGCTGGATTGGTACGAGCTCTGATTAAGGTAAAACAAGTGGCGTCAGAATCATGGCGATGAGCTTTTTGACTTGGCATCATTTTTTCTTAGATTTGAGACAATTAATTTTTTACCTTTTTGAATGCTCGATTCGCCTGTTTGACCAAACCTTTGAATGCACATAACTTATGCATACGAACCCCTTTTCATCCCGTTCAAGTTGCATTAGGATCATATCAATGACCTTTTTCCAATGATGTTGATTCTGCCAGCTTTTTAGAATGCACTATTTTTAGGTCTTCTGGATTGACCTAGATCATTCCTCCCCACTGGGGGTTGAAATCACCTAACCCCCTTTTATAGGGATTTGTTTCTATTATCATTCTTTAAATAGAAAGGAGGCCCATATATGTAGCAATGAAAGCTACTTAGTATATTGGTGGAGAGTGAAAATAGGAAGTAGGAGGTCAAGGGTTTGATCCCCACAAACCAACCTTTTAACAAGCAAATCACCACATGTGTCACATGGCACCCAATATTTGGGCCACGTGGCATTCACTCATTCTTCTGTCAGTGACAAGTGTCATGTTGGATTGGTCCACATCTTTAGACTTGCTACAACATCTATTGAGTCAAATTATGCCATTTGCCACGTGTCAACATCTAGACCTACCACACTAACAACTGCCACTATGCCTGCCATGTCAACATGATGATGTCATCATGTACTACTACTATCTAGTCAGCATGGTCAACCCTCAACTTTAACCGGCCATATCCTGCTCATATGAGCTCCAATCAAGGTGAAATAAGCGGCATCAGAATCATGGTGACAAGCTCTTCAACTTGTCATCATTTTTGCTTGGATTTGAGACAATAAATTTTTCACCTTTTTGAATGCATGATTCACTTGCTAGACTGAACCTTTGACTGCACATAACTTCTGCATACGTACTACTTTTGAGCCCATTCAAGTTACGTCAGGATGGTGCCAGCGACCTCTTTCCAATGACATTGATTCCATTAGGTTATGAGACTACAAAATTTTTAGGTCTTCCAGATCCATTTAGATCATTCCTTCCCACTTGGGGTTCAAGCCTCATGACCCCCTTTAATAGGGATTTGTTTCTATTATCATTCCTTAAATAGAAATGAAGCCCATATATGTAGCAAAGAAAGCTACTTGGTATATTGGTGGAGAGTGAAAATAGCAAGCAGGAGGTCAGGGGTTCGACCCCCACAAACTAATCTTTTAACAATCAATCCGCCACATGTACCACGTGGCACCCAATCATTGGGCCACATGGCATTACCTCATTCATCTGTTAGTGACATGTGTCATGCTGGATTGTTTCACATCATTAAACCTACCATTTCATCTATTGACTCAGATGCCACCATTTGCATGTGTCAACCTTTGGATCTGCCATGTCAACAACTGCCATAGTGTCTGCCATGTCAGCATGCTGACATCATCATTGTATTGTGTAGTTAGCATAGTCAACCCTCAACTTTCACCAGCCATATCTTGCTCGTACGAGCTCCGATCGAGGAGAAATGAGTGGCATCAGAATCATGGCGACGAGCTCTTCGACTTGGCGTCATTTTTGCTTGGATTTGAGACAATCAAATTTTCACCTTTTTGAATGCCTGATTCACCTATTTCACCAAACCTATGACTGCACATAACTTCTGCATACAAACTACTTTTGAGACTGTTCAAGTTGCATCAGGATCATGTCAGCGACCTATTTCCAACGATGTTGATTCCGTGATGTTCTAAAACTGCAAAAATTTTAGTTCTTTTGTATCCACCTGGATCATTCCTCCCCACTGGGGGTTCAAACCACCTGACCCCCTTTTATAGGGATTCGTTTCTATTATTATTCATTAAATAGAAAGGAGGCCCGTATATGTAGCAAAGAAAGCCGCTTGGTATATTGGTGGAGAGTGAAAAAAGCAAGCAGGAGGTGAGGGGTTCGACCCCCACAAACCAACCTTTTGACAATCAAACAACCAGATGTGCCGCATGGCACCCAATCATTGGGCCACGTGGCATTACCTCATTCATCCATTAGTGACATGTGTGATGCTGGATTGGTCCACATCTTTATACCTGCCACGTCATTTTCTAACTCAGATGCCACCATCTGCCACGTGTCAAACTCTGGATCTACCACGTCAACAACTGCCACTGTGTCTGGCATGTCAACATGCTAACGTCATCATTGTACTATTTAGTCGGCATGGTCAACCCTCAATTTTGACCTGCCATATGTTGCTCATACAAGCTCTGATCGAGGTAAAACAAGCAGCGTCAAAATCCTGGTAACGAGCTCTTTAACTTGGCATCATATTTTCTTGGATATGAGAGAATCAATTTTTCACCTTTACAAACACCTGATTCACCTATTTGAGTGAACCTTTTACTACACATAACTTCTGCATACGAACTGCTTTTGAGTCCATTCAAGTTGTGTTAGGATCATGTCAGCAACCTCTTTCCAATGATGCTAATTTCATCAAGTTCTGAGACTGCAAGATTTTTAAGTCTTCTAGATCCACCTAGATCATTCCTCCCCACTAGGGGTTGAAACCACCCGACCCTGTTTTATAGGGATTTGTTTCTATTATCATTCTTTAAATAGAAAGGAGGCCCGTATATGTAGCAATGAAAGCTGCTTAGTATATTGGTGGAGAATGAAAATAGGAAACAGGAGGTCAGGGATTCGACCCCCACAAACCAACCTTTTAATAAACAAACTGCCACATGTGCCACGTGGCACCCAATCATTAGACCACGTGGCATTCTCTCATTCATCCGTCAGTGACACGTGTCACACTAGATTGGTCCACATCTTCAGACCTGCCACGTCAACTATTGTGTCAGATGCCACTATTAAGGGAAAATTAGATCTAAATGAATAATCACTATTAATATATCAGTGATACCCAAAACTTAATGAAATAATGAACAAAAGGGATTCAATTAAACAATGAACAATACAAAGTAAACCTCCTTTAATTTGCAGCTTCCATTGATTGCCTATCACAAGTGATCTTGTCTATGAATATGGCCCTCAGAAGGTGCACTTTCTTGCTATGATTCCAAGATCAAATGGGAACAGCTATGATAGTTTCACCATGAAGATGAGCTTCACAACAATGATAATAGTATGGTAACAAGTTTAATCGTAAACAATGAAGGAATTGGTGCCAAAGGCACACTATAATTCCTGCAGAGTAAGTTTACGTATAGCTTGGATGATTGAAATAGAAGAACAGGGTTGTAGTTATAGACTTGAGAGAATGAAGATCAACAGTATAGAAAGAACAAGAAGATCAATGGTATAGAATGGTTGAGGAACATGCGCAAATAAGAAGAAGACAAGAGTCTTGCTCTATTTTGCATGAGAGGAATTAATAAAATAGAAGAATGAGTTAACTAAAGAGATAAATCAATTAAAAGAATAGATCAATCAGTTAAGAGAATAGAACTAGAGAATGGAAATTGCATGAGGATGAGAAGATATTTTAGCTCAATTAAATATTTAGAATATTCAATTGCATGTGCACAAGGATTGACTTATATTTAGAGATAACTCAATTTAGAAGAAATGGACAACTTAAATAAATATTTGATTTATTT
Source organism: Cunninghamia lanceolata (assembly GCA_027924645.1). NCBI lineage: Eukaryota > Viridiplantae > Streptophyta > Pinopsida > Cupressales > Cupressaceae > Cunninghamia > Cunninghamia lanceolata. The sequence goes on along the minus strand of BSBN01000339.1, from coordinate 26,209,247 downwards.
AAATTTAGAGAAGATATTATTGGAAGAAACAATTAAATAATTAGAATTATTTAATTTAGAATGATTTTGGGAGAACTAATTAAATAATTGATATTATTTAATTTGTTGGAGGAATTAGAAGAATTTAAGATTTTAATTAAATAAATTGATTTTATTTAATTGTAGGGAGAGTATGAATCAAATAAATAAATTTGTTTGTTTATTTATTCATAGAGGAATTAGACTTAAATAAATATTAAGAATATTTATTTAGACAGTCGTGTCATTTTTAGGCATATACATTTTGCCCCACTTTGATGCAATGCAGTTTACGATGTTGCTTCAAAGAATAAGTATTTTTTGATAATGATACATGCCCCAGTTTGCCCCTGGTACAGGTTATGACGATAGGATACCCCCTTGGGAGATTGGACGGGAAGAAGGCAGAAGGCGTGAGATGGAAAATCTCATGAAGACGAAGGGAAAACTAGGTTAGGGTTGAAGAAAACATGATGCATTTTTGAGAAATGGGAAGAAATGGGTACGAGAAGTAGTCATAGTCATCACACAACTAGTTTAGGGTTTGCATGCTATATATAGGAGCTGGGTCCACAAGACAAGTCATTTGCACACTTTGTTTTTTGTTGGATTGTCTTTGAGAGCTTAGGAGAGCACAGAGCATAGAGCAGTCAGCACTAGGATGGATATTCCGCGCAAGGAGTACCATTTTGAGCGAGTCTAATGGTTTGACTGGCTAGCAGAGGCAGGACCACCGGTATGTATCTCAAAAAATTTCACCTAGGGTTGATTTTGAGTGCATTAAATGCTAGGTAAAATTAGGCAAAACAAAAGCGCAAGATTGCAGTTCAGCACATCTGACATGCAAAACTGCGCATCTGTCATTATGCGGCGCATGTAGGATATGAAGCTGCGTATGCATGAGAAAGGTCAGCACATTCATTATTTGGTGGCACATGCATGTTGTCCTCCGACGCATAGGATTAGGTGGTGCATACACAAGGTGTAGCTACGTTTCAAATATGGATCAGTGCATTTAAGAAATGCTACAGTGTATCTATCAGAAGTGGCAAATCTGTTGAGAAATTGCACATTTACCTTCTGTTTCAGTACATATGCATAGGATAGTTAGTTTACTTAACAAAATTGACTTGATTGGCATCTTGCTTGATGCGTCAATCGATAAGCTATCTCTGAGATTGTAGGAATCTAGTCAAGAGATGTAGTGTGTTGTTTTGATCAATTAAATATGCTAAGTTAGTTGATATGATTCTATAGATATGTTCAGCATGGTACTTGCAGCTTTAGGTTGATGCCTTGCTTTGCGTGCTTGCAGGAGGACATACGAGATACACTGATGTCGAGGGAGCAGTTTCCCTTACTGATGCTGCAATACTACATGCTAACTGAGATAGATTGAGAGGTGCTCGACACAATGGGATTAGATTATGTTTGCTTTATGCCTAAGGTTCGAGCGAACTATGACTTACTGACTGCAGCAGTGGAGAGGTTTCACAGTGAGGATGGGACCTTTCATTTCCCGACTGGTGAGATGACAGTGATGCTAGAGGATGTATACATAATACTACACTTGCCGATTCAGGGAGAGCTCATGGAGTATGATCCACAGCGAGATGCAGGACTTGCAAAGTGCAGGCAGGTGTTCGATGACCCTAAGCTAGACTGTCAAGTTATCTCTTGGCAGGATATACATGATTACTATGACTACTTCCTTGGGATACTTGCAGGATTGATTAGAGGCATTGAATGCCCTGATAGGAGATCCCATGGGTTCCCAATTAGATGGGGATGGATTATGGAGAGGATGATCACAAAGGGCACCCGTTATGCTTAGGGTGTCTATGTTTTGGCACACCTATACCATGATATGCATCAAGTGGTATACCACAGGGGTGCTAGTTTACCAGCAGGTATCTCACTGTTACAATTTTGGTTGTGGGAGCATATCTCTATTACTAGACCGATATGTGTGTTCTCGAGACAGAGGGGCGAGCCCTACAGCTGTGGATATGCAAGAGTGATTTCCCTAGCATAGATTGGAGAAGTTAGAGTACTGGAGGCATGCACTGGATGGGGTAGATGTGGTTGTTTGGCGACTATATCTAGACTACAAGCCTTGGGACGACAAGGCAGACGAGCTGCCATACTGCTATCATACTTGGTGGCTTATAGGCAGGACACAGTTCATCTTGGAGAGACAGATTGTCAGCATGGTGTAGAGATAGTTTGGCAAGAGGTAGGGGTGACCACAATGACAGGCACTGTTTGCACGTACCCATGCAGAGAGGTTTAGATGGGGACTAGTGGCATCCTACGAGGAGGCAATAACAAAGTTTTGACAGATTCCCTATATTGCATGGTCTATGAGAAGAGAGATAGCAGATGTGGGGATGACTCCAAATTATGAGGAGTGATTCATTGTTCACCCTTTTCTTAGGTACTCAGGGCCCGGAGATTTGGTTCCTCGCATAGATGAGGTAGATTTAGATGACAAGGGTAGGGCTGGTAGGACGAGGAGGAGGAGGACAAGAGGACAGAGAGATGGAGGAGATGGAGGAAATGGAGGAGGAGGAGGAGGAGATGGGGGAGACAGAGGAGGAGATGGGGGAGATGGAGGTAGACTTAGGCAGAGGAGGAGATCTAGGGAGGGATCCTCCCATGCTCAACAGGTAGTGCAGCCGCAGGTTGCACAACAGGGATAGATGCCGCCACCATAGCAGGTGGCGCAATAGCAGGTACCTCAGCCTTAGGGGTAGGGACAGGGACATGCACCTCCGGATCCAGTGCAGCCAGATGCACAGGAGAGGGCCATAGTTATGCTAACAGGATAGATTTGGCAGCTGTGGGCACAACTTAGGATGGCTGAGGCTAGGCGGGATTCAAATGCAGGCATTATCTCAGGTCTCACTAGAGAGCAAGATGTGGCACAAGCTAGGATACGAGCCATTCGAGTGGATAGAGATACAACAGTGGCAACCCTTGGGATAGATGGCACGAGCACCTTTCTAGTTAGACAGATTCAGTAGGCGTAGGCACAGCTTGCCCAGGCTTAGGCACAGTTGGCACAGGTGCAGCAACAGTTAGTGTAGGTATAGGGTAAGCTTGCTAGAGCGCAGGCTCAAACGTAGTACTACCAGGGATTATACCATGGTGTTGTTCCAGTTGATCAGAGGGCTTCGATCTATAGGAGCTAGTCCATTGCCTCACAGAGAGCAGGTGGATCGTGGTCAAGAGCCTTTGTGATGGGCCCACAACAGTCTGGGGCCATCAGAGGAGGGGAGACAGAGGACACTACTAGGAGTAGTAGTTCACAGTAGTAGGGTTAGCAGCCACTTGCATAGATTTTGGCACCTTGTGTACATACTTTTTTGATGGCTCAAATAGTTAGACATGTATATATATATCATTTTTTTGTATTTTGAGACATGTATCACTATCCTTGAGATGTATATATTGTATATGACATTGACTCAAAGGTGGACCTTTTGATATTGTACATTTGGACACGTTTATGATATTTATTGATGATGCAACTATTTTTGATGATCTCTATATGCAGTCATGTATGCTATATGTTATGGATGCCTTTCTATTATATGATGTGACGCACATGTTTATCTAATGCAAACTTAGATGTTTATATGATGCTATGTGATGCTATCTATTGTAGACTTTAGACATTTTTCTTGATGCTATGTGGTGTATCTAATGCAGACTTAGATGTGCTTATGATGTTATGTGATGTATCTAATGCAGATTTAGGTGTGCTTATGATGCTATGTGATGTATCTAATGCAGATTTAGATGTGCTTATGATGCTATGTGTTGTATCTAATGTAGACTTAGATGTGCTTATGATACTATGTGATGATGCATATATTATGATGCTCTACATGCCTTTGTCTATGTTTTTGGATTTTTTGTTTGGACACTATGTTATGATGCAAAATGTAAATGGATGACCTAATGCACTTAATATGTATGTAGTTGATTTAATCATGTAAATGACTATCTCATGTGATATGATATGCAACTTATGCTAATGTTTTTGATATGCCCAAATATACATTATCGACACAGAGATGACACAATGATAGGTAGAAGATTGATTGAAGAACGACTCGATAGAAAGGCTCACAAGCTTTAATTTCTATTGATACTCTGCATTGTTGGATATTTTATTGCATGGGATATGGATGTATGGATGTATGATGGATGCTTTGCTTTTGACATCTTGATGGTGCAAGTATTGTGAAGTGCTTATTTCATCATTGGGTGATTTTTTTTGGGTACTTTTTCTGAATGTTGTAAGTTAATACAAGCATCTAGGTATAATTGAACCGAGATGACCTAAGTATCACTTACATGGATTTTGATTTAGCAAATTAATACAAGCATCTAGGTATAATTGAACCAAGATGACTTGAGTATTCCTTGCGTATCAACAGACAAGAATTTCCTCCTTTCATGTTAGACCTTTTGATGTCCTCGATTGATGCAGAGTGGGACGCAACGGAGGCTAGCTAACAGGAAGGAGCTGCCACTTATACAAACGACCTGATAAAATTCTCTATCGGCTGAACATCATCATCATATTTCCTAAAGACGCCAACAGCATCATCACATTTCAACAGCATCATCATATTCCTGATGATCGCAAATATCCTCCTGTCGACTACTATTTACCTCCTCCGTTTGTCGCCTATCATCATCATCATGATAATCAACGGGCGCAAACATCCTCCGGTTGCACTGTTCATCGGGTGCCAAATACAAGCGACATCATCATGATATTCAATATCACCTTCGTCAGCAGGATATCCAAATATCCGATTGCTCCAAATATCCTGATGACGTTGTACTTCAACAACTTGCCTTCGATACTCCACTGCCTGACGACACAAGCAACAACATCATGATATTGTTCATCCGGTTCCTCGAAACCTCCTGATGATGCTAATACAACTTCCTGCCTTCGTCGATACTTAACCACTTAGCGACAACAGGATAAACTCGCATAGAGGGATTTCTTAATATCCTGATGACGATGACGTCATATCCTGATGACGGTGACATCACACATCCTCCTGATGAACTCTTCAACACTTAGCCAAAAAAACTTAACTTTCACACCCGCATCCGTTAGCGATACGCGGATGATGAACTTCCTCGAGAGATGATCCTGACTGTGATATATACACTAAGTATATATCCAACTCAAAACATCATGATGCACCTGCAACATGCAAACTTTGACAACTTCATGACCCGATCCTGATGGCGATGGATTCGCAGATGATGATGCGGCTCGTTCCGACTGGAAACGCACATGCAGATTCCTGTGTATCCTTCCACTGCATGTAAACACTCCGAACCGCTCTATTTCACAAAGATCATGTGACGACCGGGCCGGATCACCTTCAACCCAAATTCTAACAACTTATCTTCTAGACCTAGCACATGAGGATGCTAGGCTGATTCACAGCATGCTCCTAATAGATCTCCTGAACAATGCAATGCATAAACAGAAAACACAAATGCAAACTGAACTATGATACAGTACCATTCCACCGACTTGCAGGATCAACCGGTGGAAGGGTTGAAAGTGCCCATTAACTTGCAAACAGAAAAGGAAATCAACACAGAAACAACTGATCAACTCAAATACTGCAAAAGATGAGATCTTATTCAATTGAGATTTAATGTCCTGAATACAGCTTCACAATGTCTGAACTGATCACCAGTACAGCATATCACCAGTACTACTGAACATAACAACTATCAAAATCAAAATGAACTGTCAATATGAACTCAATGTATCTAAACCCTAACAGATCGAAGGTATATATAACAAATCCTTCGAGTACTACCAACTTCACTTCCCAGCGGCTGGGAGCTTCCAAGCGGCTGGGAGAGAGGACAGCTCAGACTACCTTATCCCGATCTCTAACTGCCTACACATACTCCTAGGCTGATCTATTACATAGCATCGGTCCAGTGGACCTTATTACATGATAAAGTCAAACATACTAAAAATAGTCTACTGCCCTGTCATCATGCTGATAACTATCCTATGTCCTGATCATGTATGTCATCATGCGGACCTATATCCTGATCATGTCCGGGTGCTCCTGCACCATACTCCCCAAAAGAAGAAATCTCAAGTCCACTTGAGATGAGAGTATCAAGGTCGGCACCATGTTTCTGTATCTGTTCGGCAGTCATCCATACTGCTTCAGAGTTCAGTTGTCCCTTCCAAGAGACGAGGTACTCCAAGTACTTCTTGTTCCTGGTCTGTTTGACCACTCTAGTGTCCAAAATCTGCTGTATCTGTGGGGGATCATGTTGAGGAATGTCTTCAGCAACTGTATCCTGTAGAATATCCTGATCTGCATCTGGATTGGCCTTGTATGGAGTTAAGTCACATATATTGAAGATAGGAGATAAACCGAGATCAGGTGGTAGTTGGATCTTATAAGCATTTTGTCCATGCTTTTGCAAAATCTGACATGGTCCAATTTTCTTTTGCATGAGCTTAGTATACTTCCCCTTAGGAAGCCTGTCTTTCTTCAAGTGAACCCAAACCAAATCTCCAACAGCAAATTGAACATCCTTCTTCTTCTTGTCAGCATATTCCTTATATTTCAGAGTGGTTTGCTGGAGTTGGGTCTTAACCTGATCATGAACTTCTTTGATTGCTTCAGCAAAAGCTTCTCCATCTGCACTAACAGGATCTGCTGTAGGTAGGTCTCGCAACTCCAAAATACCTCTGGGATGCATTCCATACACTACCTGAAAAGGCGATTTTCCTGTGCTCCTGTTGACAGTATCATTATATGAAAACTCCGCTTGAGACAGAATATTGTCCCACTTCTCTCCATGCTGTCTTGTCAAGCATCTAAGTAGATTCCCCAAGGAACGGTTCACAACCTCAGTTTGTCCATCCGTTTGAGGATGATATGCAGAGGAAAAAGACAAATTGGTTCCCAGTTTCCTCCAAAGGGTTCTCCAAAAGTGACCCACAAATTTCACATCTCTGTCTGAAACTATGCTCAAAGGCAACCCATGAATTCTGACAATCTCCCTGAAGAATAAATCTGCAATATATGAGGCATCTGCAGTGGTTTTGCATGGCAAGAAATGTGCCATCTTACTGAATCTATCCACTACAACAAAGACACTGTCAAATCCTCTCCTGGTCCTTGGCAAACCTAAAACAAAATCCATACTGATACTTTCCCATGGTCTGGAAGGAATGGGTAAGGGCTGATATAACCCTGCATTAGTTGACCTGCCTTTAGCCTTCTAACAAATTACACAGGTTTCTACAAATTTCCTGACATCTGACTGCAACTTAGGCCAGAAATAATGCCTCCTGACCAGATCAAGAGTCTTATCTAGACCAAAATGACCTGCCATTGCTCCACAATGTTTCTCCTTGATTATATTCAACCTCATAGAACACCTTGGGATGCACAACTGTCCACCCTTGAACAACAATCCATCTTGGATCAGGAATTCAGAGAACTCAGCATGGTATTTCTCCCCAAAAGAAGTACAGACCTGATATATTTCTCCAAAATCTGCATTAGACTCATACATGGTCTTGAGTGAATCAATACCAACACTCTCTAACTGAATCTGATTGACTGTGAGAACTCTCCTGCTCAAAGCATCTGCAACTTTGTTTTTGACCCCTTTCTTATGCTTCAAGGTAAAAGTGAAAGCCTGTAAGGTCTCTACCCACTTCATATGTCTGTGGTTCAGCTTCTCCTGGCTGTTGATGAAACTCAAAGCCTGGTTGTCTATGAAGACTATGAACTCCTTTGGCAACAGGTAATGCCTCCATTTCTTTAGGGACTGAACTAAAGCATACATTTCCAGATCATATGATGAATACCTTTTCTTAGCATCATTGAGCTTTTCACTGAAAAATGCAATTGGTCTACCCTCTTGACTGAGTACTGCTCCAATGGCCATGTGACTGGCATCACACTCTACCTGAAAGATCTTGTTGAAATCTGGAAGTGCAAGGACTGGCTGCTGTGCCACCTTCCTCTTCAATGCCTCAAAGGAATCGTCTGCTCCTTGAGTCCAAACAAACCTGCACTTCTGTCCTCCTTTTATGGTATCCAGCATGGGTGCACAAATATGACTGAACCCTCTGATGAACTTCCTGTAGAAGGTTGCTAACCCATGGAAACTTCTGACTTCATTCATGGTCTGTGGAGTTGGCCAATTCAATATGGCACTCACCTTCTCCTTATCCATCTGTAGCTTTCCTTGTGAGATGACAAAACCTAAATAGGTGATCTCCTGTTTCATGAACAGACACTTGTCCAAGTTTATCATTAGCTTCTCTTCATGTAACCTCTTGAGAACCAGATCTATATGCCTGAGATGTTCTTCTCTGGTGTTACTGAAAATCAGAATGTCATCTAAATAGACTATGACAAACTTACCAATGAATTCCTTCAGAACCTCATTCATCAGCCTCATGAAAGTACTAGGGGCATTAGACAAACCAAATGGCATAACCTTCCATTCATACAAACCTTCATTTGTTTTGAATGCTGTCTTCCACTCATCACCTGGTCTAATCCTTATCTGATGGTATCCACTCTTCAAGTCTATTTTTGTAAAGTACTTAGCATTTCCCAAACAATCAAGTAAATCCTCAATTCTGGGGATTGGAAACCTATACCTGATTGTGATCTTGTTGATGGCTCTGGAATCTGTACAAAGTCTCCAAGTGCCTTCCTTCTTAGGTGCTAGTACAGCTGGTACTGCACATGGACTCAGACTCTTCCCAATCAGACCTGAATTCATCAATTCTTCAATCTGTCTGGCTACTTCTGCATTCTGTTCTGGGGTAAGCTTATAAGCTACTTTATTTGGAAGTGTAGACCCTGGAATCAAGTCTATGCAATGGCTGATATCTCTGACAGGTGGTAGGGATCTTGGCATTCCCTCTGAGATAACACCTTTGTACTTATCCAATAACTCTTGGATAGCTGGGTCTATCAACCTTGGCTTCTTCTCTTTCTTGGCTTCTTGCTGTTGTTTCTTATTCACACTCAGACATGGGATTAGGGCATATGCAACTGCACCTTCTGCTGCTACTTCTTTCATGAACTGTTTGCCTTCCATCAGCATGACCTTCACTTCTTTGCCTTTAGACTTCTCCTCTTTCTCCTTCAATGGGAATAGTGTTACTTCTTTACCATCTTTAGTGATTTTATAGGTGTTTTTAACACCATCATGCTGTGCCTTCAGATCATATTGCCATGGTCTACCAAACAAAAGGTTGCAAGCATCCATCTTGGTGATATCAAACAACAACTTATCCTTATATCCACCAATCTGAAACTCTACCCAAGCCTGCTCTTCTACAGTTGTCTGCTGACCTTGAGTAAGCCATGAGACTTTATATGGAGCTGGGTGAGGCAATCTCCTAAGCTTCAGCTTTACCACCATCTCTTCAGACACAAAGTTCTCAGTAGAACCAGAATCAATCAAAACTTTACAAGCCTTACCTCCTGCTTTGCAAGTGGTTCTGAAAAGGGACTTTCTCTGAGGGGCTTCTTTATCAGGTACCTTCATGGTAGTCACTGTTCTTCTCATCATCAGGGACTCTCCACTTTCTGGATATCCATAATTCTCAGGACCATTCACACTCTGAAAATCATTAGAGCTTGTCCTACTTTGATTATCAGGTTCATTGACCAGATTTGTCCTCCTTTCTCCTGCTGAGCTAGTGGCCTTGTCTGGACATCTGCTGGCTATATGGCCTTCTTTGTTACAGTTGTAGCATCTGATGGATCCTCTGCCCTGGGATCTTCCTCTGTAAGGTCTTCTGCCTCTGAAGTTTCCTTGCTGACTGAAATTCTCTCTCTGATTCTGACTATTGTTGCCCTTGCTATTGTCCTGACTGGACTCTCCTTGATATCCCTGTCCATGTCCTCTGCCTCTGAAAGGACTTCTTCCACCTCTTTGTTGTCTTCCTCTTCCTCTATTGTTTTGGTCTTGTTTTCTCTTCAGCTTTTCTTCCACTTTCAGTGCCAACTGAAAACTTTTCTGCACTGTATCTGGGTTATGCAGACTCAGATCTTCCTGAATATTAAACCTCAGTCCATTAAGGTATCTGGCTACCTTTCCCTCTTCACTTTCTTTCACCTTTGTCTTCATACAGAGTTTCATGAACTCTTCTGTATATGAGCTGACATCTAGCTCCTTCTGCTTCAGGTTCTGTTTCCTCTTGTGTAACTGGATACTGTAATCCAAAGGAATATAAGCCTCCTTTACCAATTCCATCATCTTCTTCCATGTGGCAACTCTACGTTTTCCCTCCTGCACTCTATCATCCTGAACAAAGTTCCACCATGTCAAGGCAGCTTCTTTCATCTTTGACTGTGCTATCTTCACTCTCTGCTGTTCTGGTATCTCCTCTGTCACAAAGAAATTGTTCAAACAATCTATCCATTCCATTACTGAATCAGGGTCCATCTTACCTGTAAACACTGGCAAATCCAGCTTCACATCCATGGTTCTCCTCTCCATGGCCTTGAGGGCGTTCAACAGCGGTCTCTGGTCTGCAGGAACGACCTCCTCGCTCCAATTAGGGATATCCTCTTCTTCCCTATCATCTTCTCTACCAGAACCTACCCTACTCCTCAACTTTGCTAACTCATCTTTCAACTCCTGATTCTGAGCCTTCACGGCCCTACTTTCTGCAATCTGTTTCTTCACCAGAACTGCCAACTCAGCGTTGGTCATCTTTGTTGGAAACTCAGATGTTCCTTCTTCGTCTGACATCCTGCTTATCCTTTCCAGAAGATCCTAACCTTTGCTCTGATACCACTATGATGCAGAGTGGGACGCAACGGAGGCTAGCTAACAGGAAGGAGCTGCCACTTATACAAACGACCTGATAAAATTCTCTATCGGCTGAACATCATCATCATATTTCCTAAAGACGCCAACAGCATCATCACATTTCAACAGCATCATCATATTCCTGATGATCGCAAATATCCTCCTGTCGACTACTATTTACCTCCTCCGTTTGTCGCCTATCATCATCATCATGATAGTCAACGGGCGCAAACATCCTCCGGTTGCACTGTTCATCGGGTGCCAAATACAAGCGACATCATCATGATATTCAATATCACCTTTGTCAGCAGGATATCCAAATATCCGGTTGCTCCAAATATCCTGATGACGTTGTGCTTCAACAACTTGCCTTCGATACTCCACTGCCCGACGACACAAGCAACAACATCATGATATTGTTCATCCGGTTCCTCGAAACCTCCTGATGATGCTAATACAACTTCCTGCCTTCGCCGATACTTAACCACTTAGCGACAACAAGATAAACTCGCATAGAGGGATTTCTTAATATCCTGATGACGATGACGTCATATCCTGATGACGGTGACGTCACACATCCTCCTGATGAACTCTTCAACACTTAGCCAAAAAAACTTAACTTTCACACCCGCATCTGTTAGCGATACGCGGATGATGAACTTCCTCGAGAGATGATCCTGACTGCGATATATACACTAAGTATATATCCAACTCAAAACATCATGATGCACCTGCAACATGCAAACTTCGACAACTTCATGACCCGATCCTGATGGCGATGGATTCGCAGATGATGATGCGGCTCGTTCCGACTGGAAACGCACATGCAGACTCCTGTGTATCCTTCCACTGCATGTAAACACTCCGAACCGCTCTATTTCACAAAGATCATGTGACGACCGGGCCGGATCACCTTCAACCCAAATTCTAACAACTTATCTTCTAGACCTAGCACATGAGGATGCTAGGCTGATTCACAGCATGCTCCTAATAGATCTCCTGAACAATGCAATGCATAAACAGAAAACACAAATGCAAACTAAACTATGATACAGTACCATTCCACCGACTTGCAGGATCAACCGGTGGAAGGGTTGAAAGTGCCCATTAACTTGCAAACAGAAAAGGAAATCAACACAGAAACAACTGATCAACTCAAATACTGCAAAAGATGAGATCTTATTCAATTGAGATTCAATGTCCTGAATACAGCTTCACAATGTCTGAACTGATCACCAGTACAGCATATCACCAGTACTACTGAACATAACAACTATCAAAATCAAAATGAACTGTCAATATGAACTCAATGTATCTAAACCCTAACAGATCGAAGGTATATATAACAAATCCTTCGAGTACTACCAACTTCACTTCCCAGCGGCTGGGAGCTTCCAAGCGGCTGGGAGAGAGGACAGCTCAGACTACCTTATCCCGATCTCTAACTGCCTACACATACTCCTAGGCTGATCTATTACATAGCATCGGTCCAGTGGACCTTATTACATGATAAAGTCAAACATACTAAAAATAGTCTACTGCCCTGTCATCATGCTGATAACTATCCTATGTCCTGATCATGTATGTCATCATGCGGACCTATATCCTGATCATGTCCGGGTGCTCCTGCACCATCGATGATCTTTTACTGATCATGTTGTTAGACAAGGCATCACATTATTAAAGTTTAATCCACAAACAACAAGCAAAGAAAATAATCATGTCCCCATCATAGTATCTCTAGCTTTTGGCATCCTTGAGTAGCATAGAGAGACATGATAATAAAAATCAAGACGCTGTAACTTAACCATGATTCCAACCACAAAACATTTTTGTATTTAGATGTGTTTGTTTCTTTCCATAATTTAGGTAAAATCATTTAGAGTGTTATAGGTACTTTCTTACTTTGCTTTGGATAACTTAAGGTCTTGTGTCAAAATTTCTGTTTGAAAAAATAGGTTTTGCTTGTGCTTGCTTGCCTTTGAGAGAGGCTCCATAATCCTTACTGGTGAGATGGACCTAAGGGACTGACCTAGTGCCTTAGGGGGCTCATTGCTAAATGGCCTTGCCTACGTGTCGACGCAGAGGCAAGGTAGTTCAAGGTAAACCCTAATGGACCTAAGACCTAGGTGAATGGAAAGTGGTGCAAAATCAGAAGGACTAGACATGGGATGGATGGGAAAGTGGAGCCTCGGGGGTGCATTTAAATAATGGCCTTGCCTACGTGACTATGTAGAGGCAACATAGTTCATGGACTTGGACCATGTAGATACTGACGAAAGACACTATGCTAGGCTGACACTGTGGATAGGGTACTGGATAAAACCTTGGTTAACAAGGCAACAAAGAGATAGAGTATCAAGCCATGATAGGTTATCGCTAGGTATTTTTATTATGGAACAGATATGGATCGAATGGGATATGCTTGGAGGAAGAATGGCCACAAAGTGATTGGTTTCCTAAAGATGGAGGAAGTGGTTTATCACAAGTAATGCATATTTACCATGTTTTTGCCACTTGCTTTTATTTGTATGAAAGCTAGAAAGTATGCACGATGCCTGTTTGCTAGGTTTTCATCATGATACCTATCCAAGGTGCCTGTTTGCCAGGTTTTCACCAAATGATGATTTTTTTTTACTTTTCAGATTTTTTTATTTTTTTTATTTTTGTAATTTTTTGTATTTTTTTTTTTTTTTTTGTATTTTATGCCCCCCTTACATTGGGGTTCTCTTAGGTATAGAACCGGTGAAGATGCATACTATTGATTGGGTCATCGAATAGCTCACCCTCTAATGTTGCTAACTGATATGCCCCTGATCTGTAGACAGCCATGATCACATAAGGCCCAAGCCAGTTGGGTTCAAATTTGCCTTTCTTTTCTTGATCCTGTTGATTGCGAGGGTTTTCTTTAAGTACTAGATCTCCAACTTTAAAGACTCTTGGGCAAACTCTATGGTTGTAGCTTCATGACATCATTTCTTGATATGCCTTGAGATGATTGAAGGCTTTTTGTCTCCTTTCCTCTAGTAGCTCTAGCTCTTGCAATCTAGAAACTCTGTATTCTTCATCTATTATGAGACCTTTTAACAACACTCTGAGAGAGGGTAACTCAACCTCGATGGGCAGGATAGCTTCTAATCCATATACAAGGGCGTAAGGGGTAGCACTTGTGGGAGTGTGTATACTAGTTCAGTAGGCCCACAGAGCGGGATTGAATTGGATGTGTCAATCATGGCCAACATTGTTGGCTGTCTTCTTGAGGAGTTTCAAGATGGACTTGTTGGATGCTTCTGCTTGGCCGTTACCTTGTTGGTAATAGGGTGTGGAGAAACGGTGTTGGATTTTGAATCAGTCACAGAGTTCTTGGACATCCTAGTTTTTGAAGGGTCTTTCGTTATCCATGATAATGGATGAGGGAATTCCGTATCTGCAAATGAGGTAATTAAAGATGAATGAGGAGATTTGTTTACCTGTGACGGTGGTGAGGGGGATGGCTTCAATCCACTTTGTAAAGTACTCAGTGGCGGTTATTATGAATTTGTGGCCATTAGATGATGGAGAATGAATTTTTCTAGAAGGTCAAGCCCCCATTGACAAAAAGGCCAAGGTGTCATTAAAGGTCTCAACTCTTGAGCTGGTGCATGTATCAGGTTTTCGTGTATCTAGCATTGCTTGTGCTTCTTCACAAATTGATATGAATCTATTTCCATGTTCGGCCAATAATAACCCAAACACATGAGTTTCTTAGCTAGGGAAGGACCACTAGAGTGTGTTCTATAGATCCCTTTATGTACATCTTGTAAGGCGGTTTGGGATTCTTCCTGCTCTAAAAAATAAAGTACCATCTAGACCACGTCGGTATAGGGTGTCGGCAATAATGGTATAACAAGAGGTTTGGCGTATAAAGGTCGTCGTTGGTTTGAAGACAACTCAGGTGGGAGAGTGTTATCCTTGAGGTAAGTGTAAACCTTATCGTACCAAGGTGAATCAGATCCAACTAATAGGCATATGGAATGGGGTTTAGGAAGATCATAAGCTGGTTGCTGAATTGACTCCACCAAGAACTCGTACCGTGACTCATTCTCTGGGATCTTGAGGAGAGAGGCAATGGTTTCTATGGCATCTACTACTTTGTTTTCAATGCGAGGTATCTGCTCAAAAGAGATGATCATAAAGTATTCCTTAAAATCATCAACCATTCGTTTGTATGGGCAAGCTTCTCATCTTTGGTTTGGTAGTCGTCATTGACCTGATTGATTACTAGTTGAGAATCACCATAGACATGTAGCTCTTTGATTTTCCATTTTGTTGCCATCTTGAGACCAATGACTAGGGCCTCATACTCTGCTATGTTGTTGGTGCATGGGAATAACAGACAATAAGACTTCAGTATGGTGTCGCCATGAGGAGTTACAAACAAGATTCCTGCCCCCGATCCATAGTTTGTGTAGGACCCATCAAAGTAGAGCTTCCAGGAATGTGTTGATATATTGAATAAGGATTCATCTGGAAAATCATATTACATTGGTGTGGTATCATGTAATGGTGCATCTGCTTACTGATCAACGATGATTTTCTCCTTGATAGCTTTTATGTCTACATACTTAATGTCATATTCACTTAGGAGAACTACCCATTTGGCTAGGGGACCTGTTAGAGCTGCTTTGCTTAGTAGGTACTTCAGTGGATCTATTTTTACAATAAGTTTGATTGGATTTGCTAGCATATAATGTCAGAGTTTTTGGGAAGCAAAAACTACCGCAAGACATGATCTTTCTATTTGAGAGTATTGCAATTCATAGCCCACTAATATGCGACTGATGTAGTACTCTTTCTTTACCTTCAAAATCTTGTTGGGCTAGAAGGGCCCCCAAGAGCTATTGGTGTAGTAGATATGTATAGTAACAATAGCTTTCCTTGGATAGGAGGCATCAAGATAGGTGGATTCATAAGATATTCCTTCAGTTTGTCAAATGCCTCTTCTCATTTCTCATCCCACCTAAATGGAATGTTCTTATGTAGGAGATGACTGAAGGGTTGACACTTGTCTGCCAGTTGTTATATGAACCTATGGATTAGTTGTAGCTTTCCCTGTAGAGACCTCAGTTGAGTAAGATTCTTGGGTGGTGGCATGTCCATAATAGCTTGGACTTTGGCGGGGTCCACCTCTATTCCATTTGCTGATACAATGAAACCTAAGAGCTTGCCTGAGGTGACTCTGAACACACATTTCTTTGGGTTTAACCTGACTTTGAATTGTTCTAATCTCTGAAAGACTTTCTCTAACACATCCAGGTGTGATTCTCTTGTGAGTGACTTTGCAAGGATATCATCTACATAGTCTTCCGTTGTGACGTGCATCATAGCATGGAATATAGTGGTCATAGCATGTTGATATGTGGCTCCTGCGTTCTTTAGCCCAAATGGCATGACGTTCCAATAGAAAGTGCCCCATGGACAAGTAAAAGTTGTCTTATGTTGGTCTTCTAGTGCTATCCTGATTTGATTGTATCCAGAGAAGCCATCCATGAGAGATAACATGGTATGCCCTGTTGTTAAGTTGACTATGATATCTATATTTGGCAACAGAAAATCATCCTTGCGGCAAGCTTTGTTTAGATCTCTAAAATCATTGCATAGTCTGACTCGGCCATGAGGTTTGGATACTAGTACTATGTTGGAGACCCACTCCGAATAGTCTATAGCTCTGATAAACCCCACATCCAATAGTTTCTTGAGTTCTTTTACTAGCAGTGCAATGTGTGGATGCATCTTTCTAAGCTTCTGTTTCACTGGTTTCACTCCTAGATTTAATGGAAGATGATGTAGAATCAAATTTGGATCTAACCCTAGCATATATGTGTATGACCAAGCAAAATTGACTTGTTTTTTCTTGAATAATGGTACAAACTTAGTCTTTTCTGGTGGGGTTAGAGACTTAGCAAAGTGAATGATCTTAGGATGTTCCTCTGTTCCAATGTTAACAAGTTCTGTAGGTTCCACAACAATCTGAGACTTCTCTTGGTGCATGTTGTCAGGGAGAGTGTCAAGCCTTTCATCGTCAGGTGCCATAGTTGGGTTTTCACCATCGGACGCGTTCTTTCTTTTTACTATTTTGGGATCTGACACTACCGCGGAGCAGTTTTCATCATCAGATCCAGTTTTTTATTTTGATATTTTTATGACTAGAAGGCTTGGTACCCTCTCTGAAATAAGCTACGGTATTGAGTTCAATGGCGAAGCCAACTTTATGATCTCCTTTAGGTAGGTGGTCCCTAAGTTCCATGTAGTCAATATAGGCATCATTGTTTTGGGACATATCTAGTTGTGGGGTTCCTTGTAGATCCCAGTTGATAAGTTCAGGATGCACAAGGGGGAGGGAGTCAGAGGATAGATATGATTCATTGATAGTTTGAATGGATATGCTAGGAGTATTGGTAGGGAGAGTGTCAGGATGGTACTTTCCTCCAAATTGTTTATTGCGATAGAACTCGAACCTTCCTCGAAAGTTGTATTCTTAGGGATAGGCAAATCACACTCTAACAGTCTATGCGGTAGCATTTGTCCCTCACGGTAGGGGCCATAAGTTTGAATGGTGTCAATTTCATTATCGTCATAGGAGTGCTCTGTCAACTCATCCCACTCATACTCATTGGAATCTGTGTCAATGTCCTCTTAAAGGTTATGGATCATTTCCAAAAGACAAGCATTTGCTTTAGCTTTTCCCTTAAACTTATATCCTAGACCTTTTGTAGTTCTATCCAATGAGGATGAAGAGGGTTGAATGGGTTCTATGATTCCTTCTTTTCTTAGGCCAATGGGACCTTGTCCTTCATAACCCATTCTGTGTAGGATAGATTCACCTCGCCCATAGATTTCCATTGGGAGCTTAGGTGGTTCTTGTTGTGTATTCTCTTCTTCTTCTGTGTAGAGCCATTGAAAGATATCTCTTTCCTCTATTTCATCTGATAGGGTCCCCCATTTTACAAAGGGAGCTATGGGAGGAGCAGGAGGAGCAGATGGCTTTGGAAAATGCTTGGGTCGCCCAAAGGATCTAGGAGATAAAGGCATTTTGGCTAGGTTGAGGTTGTGCTCGATGGAGTATTCCCCTACTCCTGTTTCTTTGATGGTAATTTTCTACTCTTTGGGCTTGGATGAGGAAGCTTTAGAGGTAATATCATGCTATGGGGTAGGGGATGTAGATGCTCTATTGTTGGGTATGATGCAATCAGGTTTTGAGAGGATAGAGTAGCAATGCTGAAAGGGGTCTGGGTCACCTTGGATGGTGACTTGTTTACCATTATGAGAGAACTTTATGCATTAGTGATAGGTAGAAGGCATAGCTTTCATGGCATGAATCCATGGTCTACCTAGGAGAATATTATAGGCTAGGTCACTATCTAGGACTTGGCACACAACATCCTTTATCACTAGTCCCACTTGTATTGGTAACACCACTGTTCCTTTGGTAGTTCTCTCCTCTTCATCATAGGCTTTGATAGTAATATTCTTCCTTGGATCAACTGCATTTTTAGAGAACCCCAATGTAAGGACTATCTTTAGTGTGCAAATATTTAAACCGACTCCCCCATCAATGAGAACCCTCTTGATACAGTGTTTATGGATGAAGGCGATGATATGTAAGGGGGTGTTATAAGGCTGAGACACAAAGAGGTCATCTTATTCGGTAAATGATATGGTACTAGAGGAAGTGAGATTTCCTAGCATGGCTTGAAACTTCTCTTGGGCCAAGTTCGTGGGTACAGTTGTCTCCACCAAGGCTTTATCGAGAATCTCCTTGTGGGAAGGAGATAGACGCAACGACTCTAAGATAGAAATGTGGGTGGGAGTCTTCCGTAGTTGGTCTATGACACTATACTAATGGGAGTTGGACTGAGAAGGTGATGACCTTGGAGGAAGGGTGTTCAACATGACCTTAGCACTGTGGGTGATGATGCTGCAATCAATCTTGTTGGGTCCTGATTGTTGGTTAGACGTAACCACATTGATTTGTTGGATATGCTCCGATATGCAATTGATTGTATAATCGAATGGCACACTTGTGTAATTGGCATTACTATTCCCACTATTTTGATTTTACATGTTGCGGTAGTTGTTGTGGCTATTGTTGTTGTTGTTGTTGTGGCCGTTGTTGTTGTTGTTTTTATTGTACGGCCTGTCGTGATTGAGAAGTGGATCTTTGTAAGCCACATGCGTCTCATGAGAGCTATGTTGTTGAGCACCTCCTTGATATTGATCAAGTATGTCTTGAATAACATGTTTGAGATGGATACAATTGTTGGTCATATGACCTCTTCCTCTATGATACTCACAAAAGTTGGTGTCTTTCCAATAGTGAGGTTTTATTTGAGGTTCACAATCGCTTGTTGGTGATAGAGTGATTTCATTGTTGGCCAATAGCTTCCTTAATGCAGATTCTTGGGACTCACCCAGCGGTGTGAACTTTCACCTTGGATTTGAGTTGTACCATGGTCTTGGCTCCCGAGAGAATGTTTTGTTGGGTGTAGCATTGCTTGCCTCTCCTTTGAGAGTGAATATTGGTTGTTGTTTGGGAGCCGCCACCTTGGCATCAACTACTCCATCATTGATGACATTTTTATTCTTAGTCCAAAACTTTGACTTGTCCGTAGTGTAGTTGGAGTTAGGTGTGTCCTTGTACAACTTTATTTGCCCTTTGGCAATCATAGCTTTTTTGATGAATAATCCCATTTCAATGACCTTCGAAAATGATAGCTTAGATCAGAGTTGAGGTTGTGGACAAACATCTCCATTAATTGCTTCTCGGGTACATCATATGAGCATTTGCTTGCCAGTTGTCTCCACCTTTGTATTAAGGAGGCAAATGATTCGCCAATCTTTTGCTTGGTATTGCATAGGTCAAGCATGGAGACTTCGTGTTCAATATTGTATGAGAAGTGTGTGATGAATTTGTTGACTAACTCATAAAAAGTTTTGATGCCCGGTGGGAGCTATGAGAACCACTCCATGGCTTGACTACCTAGAGATCTAGGGAATAGTCTCATTAAGAAAGTCTCATTGTGAGCTACTTCCATACATGCGGAGTTGAATTCCCTAATGTGATCTCTAGGGTCTCTTTTCCCTTTATACTTGCCAAACTTAGGAACTTTGAATCAAAAGGGGAACGGTACCATGTTCAAACTTTTATCAAAGGGGTACGGTGCAATATCTTCCAAGGAGTATGTTTTAGTGTTTGTACCTGTCTTGAGATCCACCATTTGTTGCATTAGACCCTCGATTTGTTTCCTTATTTCTTCCATAGGTGTGTTTGGGTCTATGAATTTCTTTCCTTTGTCCTCACCAGTGTGGTGTTCATGATTATCCTCTATGGTCTCTTTGAGTTTGTTGAGATCGAAATCAGTGGGAAGCTTAAGTCCAAGATTTGCAAGGTGAATAAAATACTTGTGAAGGTCTTCATGGAGCACCTTCTCTAGCAAGCATTAGAATTTCTGATATTGGAGATGTTCTTGATACTCTTCGTAAGAGATTTCCTCATCACTATCATGAGGGGTGACAATACAGTCAGATGACCTGGACATTTCAAGCTGCTTTTGGTATTGAGATCTAGTAAGAACCATGCAAGGTGACATGGGATGTGGTGGGATGAAACTAGAGAGCTTGGCAAGATGCCGGTGGAGACTATTGAGGATAGGATACTTATGACAAGATTTGGACACGGAACTCTTTCGATCAATGATTCCAAGTAAGATGACCAATACAAGACGGTAGCCACTAGTAAGGTACTTGAAACCTATCTTATTGCGTAGGGACTAGTCGAGCACCAAGACTACTAGCGAAGTTCTGCGACTTATTAGGGTTACTTGAATCCAAAATGATCAGAAAAAGGGGCCTATGCTAATATGATATGGGGTACTTTGACTTTGCTATGGAAGACTTGGTAGAAGGTGGATGAGATGATCGATAAAAGAGAGGGTATGCTATGGAATGGATAAAAAAAGTGACTGCAGGGTGAAATATGATCTCAGAAATCTTGAACAACACTGAAATGGGTACCCAAAAATGGTAAAATTTTCCTCTCAAAAACTGTGGAAGTACTCATTGTTATGCATGCGCCGGAACATATGCGCAGTAAAAACTGGTAAATGCGCAGAAAGTTGGTATAGATGTGCAGTACTGGCAAATTGTAGATGTATAATAACAGGTTGTAAAAGCATCGTAAGTCTATGCAAATATGCAGCAAGTTGGTACAAATGGGCAACAAAAAAGGATAAATGCACAAATCTGGTGTTTTCAATGTTTTTTTGCAATTTTTTGGCAATTTTTTGATGTTTTTGGTATCTTTAGCTGCAAGAAGGTCTTTTTGATCTTATTTTCCTTTAATTATGGCAAGCAAACACAACAAACACAAAGAATGGTTTCATGATTTTTTATTTTTTTGTGATTTTTTTGACTCTTTTTGGACTAAAAGAAAACAAGTAAAATTCTAGGTTTCAAAGGACAGTATAAACCAAATTCTCACTATCTCTATTGAAGCATCTTTGGGAGGTGATAATCGCTCTTCCCTGCACTGGCTTATAGAGGTTTTTGACCACTAAGACAAATGTATATAATAAAGGCAACCATTCGAGTGGTTATACATGTGGCGGCACTACTCTCTGTTATGGAGTCTCCCAGCCTGCAAGGGTTGTGCCTTGGAGGGTTTTGGGGGAGGTTGACCGTCGATATAACACAACTTCATTCTTTGTTTGAAGTTTTCACTCCAAACAAAATTTATTTATAATGGATTGGTAGGGCTTGGTGTTTAGCCTGTTACCACTTAGGGTCGATCCTACTTGAATGAACAGTATCCAAGAGTAGGCCCCTCTAAAGGAAAAACACATGCGAAAATGATATTTTCTAGCATTTTGGTCACCCAAGATAGAGGGGAGCATAGGCCTGGTATCATTCCCAAAACACAGAAGATAGTGGTTCTTTTCCCCTAGTTAAAATGAGAAAAACTAGATGAGCTATCTACTTGGGCAAGCACAAAAATTTGTTAGCTTTGAAGTGATAATAAGATAGCAATGGTTCAATTTTTACCCAGATAGCAATGAGTTGTTAACTTTCAAGTGACAACAAGATAACAATGGTTCAGTTTTACCAAGATAGCAATGATTTTTTAACTTTGAAGTAACAACAAGATAGCAATGGTTCAATTTTACCCAGATAGCAATGAGTTGTTAACTTTGAAGGATAGCAATATAGCAATGATTCAATGATATGCAAGATAGCAATGATTCAATTACCGCCTTCCTAATTAGGACTATGTGAGATTTGCATGAGCATCCATTTACTTTCCTATTAGAAATAGAAGTGTGAGTTAACAAGTGCAACTATATGATTCTAAACCAGTACCTAACCTGTAAACAGATCAAGAGTGTTCCTGCAAAAAGACGTTAGCGTTAGCGAAAACTTCAAGGAAACCCTAAAATCACTGTCTAGATCAAATGCGTAGCTTTAGAGCTTGAATGTGCAGAAACAGAGCTTAGAAGCGCAGCAATACATATGCATTGAGATAGAGGTCAAAAGCACAGGAAAATAATATATATGCATTGAACTAGCAGATGCGTCATATCAAAGAGTATATATGCCGGAACAGATAGCAGATGCATTTTAAGATGTGTCAAATGTGCAGTTTCCTTTTGTATGGCTTTCTAAAACACAAAAACTCAGTTTTTGGGTTAAATTGGGGATAGGCCCCACGGTGGGCACCAAAAATGTTAAGGAAAAATTGGATCTAAATTAATAATCTATATCAATATATCAATGATACCCAAAACTCAATGAAATAATGAACAAAAGAGATTCAATCAAACAATGAAATATACAAAGCAAACCTGCTTTAATTTGCAGCTTCCATTGATTGCCTATCACAAATGATCTTGTCTATAAATATGGCTCTCAGAAGGTGCACTTCATTGCTATGATTCCAAGATGTTCAAATGGAAACGGCTATGATAGTTTTGTCATGAAGATGAGCTTCACAACAATGATAATAGTATGGTAACAAGTTTGATCGCAAGCAATGAATGAATTGGTGCCAAAGGCGCGCTGTAATTGCTCCAGAGTAAGTTTACTTAAAGCTTGGATGATTGAAATGGAAGAATAGGGTTGTACTTATAGACTTCAGAGAATGAAGATCAACGGTATAGAAAGAACAAAAAGATCAACGGTATAGAACGGTTGTCGAACCTGCGCGAATAAGAAGAAGACAAGTGTCTTGCTCTATTTTGCATGAAAGGAATAAATAAAATAGAAGAATGAGTTAACTAAAGAGATAAATCAATTAAAAGAATAGATCAATCAGTTAAGAGAATAGAACTAGAGAATGAAAATTGCATGAAGATGAGAAGATCTTTTAGCTTAATTAAATATTTAGAATATTCAATTGCATGTGCATAAGGATTGAATTATATTTAGAGATAACTCAATTTAGAAGAAATGGACAACTTAAATAAATATTTGATTTATTTAAATTTAGAGAAAAAATTATTGGAAGAAACAATTAAATAATTGGAATTATTTAATTTAGAATAATTTTGGGAGAACTAATTAAATAATTGGTATTATTTAATTTGTTGGAGTAATTAGAAGAATTTAAAAATTTAATTAAATAATTTGATTTTATTTAATTGTTGGGAGAATATGAATCAAATAAATAAATTTGTTTGTTTATTTATTGATAGAGGAATTAGACTTAAATAAATATTAAGAATATTTATTTAGACATAGTCGTGTTATTTTTAGGCGTATACATTTTGTCAACATCTGGACCTGCCACGCCAACAACTGCCACTGTGTCTGCCATGTCAGCAGGATGACATAATCATTGTACTGTCTAGTCAACATGGTCAACCCTCAACTTTGACCGGCCATATCTTGCTCGTACGAGCTCTGATCAAGGCGAAACGAGTGACGTCAGAATCATCATGACGAGCTCTTCGACTTGACATCATTTTTGCTTGGATTTGAGACAATAAAATTTTCACCTTTTTGAACGCATGATTTACCTGTTTGATCGAACCTTTGACTGCACATAACTTTTGCTTACAAACTCATTTTGAGCCCGTTCAAGTTGCATCAGGATAGTGCCAGTGACCTCTTTTCAATGACACTGATTCTGTCAGGTTCTGAGACTGGAAAATTTGTAGGTCTTTTTGATCTATTTAGATCATTGCTTCCCACTAGGGGTTCAAACCACCCGACCCCCTTTTATAGGGATTAGTTTCTATTATCATTCTTTAAATAGAAAGGAAGCCCATATATGTAGCAAAGAAAGCCGCTTGGTATATTGGTGGAGAGTGAAAATAGCAAGGTTCAACCCTACAAACTAACCTTTTAAAAATCAAATCGCCACATGTGCCACATGGCACCCAATCATTAGGTCACATGGCATTACCTCATTCATCTGTCAGTGACACATGTCAAACTAGATTGGTCCACATTTACAAACCTGCCACATCATCTGCTGACTCAGATGCTGCCATCTACCACATGTCCACCTCTGGACCTACCATGTCAACAATTGCCACTGTGTCTGCCATGTCAGCATGCTGATGTCATCATTGTACCATCTAATCGACATGGTCAACCATCAACTTTGACCGACCATATCTTGCTCGTACGAGCTTCGATCAAGGTGAAATGAGCGGCGTCGAAATCATGGTGACGAGCTCTTTGACTTGGCATCATTTTTGCTTGAATTTGAGACAATCAATTTTTCACCTTTTTGAACGCCTGATTCGCCTATTTGATAGAGCCTTTGACTACACACAACTTCTGCATTCGAACTCCTTTTGAACCCATTCAAGTTGCGTCAGGATCGTGTCTGCGACCTCTTTCCAATGATGTTGATTCTGTCAGGTTCTAAGACTGCAAAATTTTTAGTTCTTCTGTATCCATCTGGATCATTATTCCCCACTTGGGGTTCAAACCATCCAACCCCCTTTTATAGGGATTCATTTCTATTATCATTCTTTAAATAGAAAGGAGGCCCGAATATGTAGAAAAGAAAGCCGCTTGGTATATTGGTGGTGCGTAAAAATAGCAAGTAGGAGGTCAATGGTTCAACCCCCACAAACTGACCTTTTAACAATTAAACTGCCACATGTGCCACGTGGCACCCAATCATTGGGCCACATGGCATTACCTCATTCTTCTATCAGTAACACGTGTCAGCTGGATTGGTCCACATCTTCAGACCTGCCATGTCATCTTCTGACTCAGCTGCCACCATCTGTCATGTGTCAAACTCTGAACCTGCCACGTCAACAATTTCCACTGTGTCTGCCATGTCAGCATGCTGATGTCATCATTGTATTGTCTAGTCAGCATGGTCAACCCTCAACTTTGACCAGCTGTATCTTGCTTGTAAGAGCTCCAATTGAGGTGAAACAAGCGGCGTCAAAATCATGACGACAAGCTCTTCAACTTGGCATCATTTTTGCTTGGATTTGAGACAATCAATTTTTCACTTTTTTGAACACCTGATTCACCTGTTTGACCGAACCTTTGACTGCACATAACTTCTGCATATGAACTCTTTTTGAGCATGTTCAAGTTGTGTTAGGATCGTGTCAGCAACCTCTTTCCAATGAGGCTGATTCCATCATGTTCTCAAACTGTAAAATTTTTTGGTCTTATACATCCACTGGATAATTCCTCCCTACTTGGGGTTCAAACCACCCAACCCCTTTTATAGGGATACGTTTCTATTATCATTTTTTAAATAGAAAGGAGGCTTGTATATGTAGCAAAGAAAGCCACTTGGTATATTGGTGGAGAGTGAAAATAGCAAGCAGAAGGTCATGGGTTCAACCCCCACAAACCAATCTTTTAACAATCAAACAACCACATGTGGCTCATGGCACCTAATCATTGGGCCACGTGGCATTGCCTCATTCATCTATCAGTGACACGTGTCACGTCGCATTGGTCCAGATCATCAGACCTGCCATGCCATCTACTGACTTAGATGCCGCCATCTGCCATTTGTCAATCTATGGACTGCCATGTCAAAAACTACCACTGTGTCTACCATGTCAGCATGTTGACATCATCCTTATATTGTGTAGTCAGCATGGTCAACCCTTCACTTTGATTGGCCATATCTTGCTCGTACGAGCTCTGATCGAGGAGAAATGAGAGGCGTTAGAATTGTGGTGACAATTTCTTCGACTTGGCATCAATTTTGTTTGGATGTGAGACAATCAATTTTTCACCTTTTTGAATGCCTAATTCCCCTGTTTGACCAAACCTTTGACTGAACATAACTTCTGCATACGAACTCCTTTTGAGCCCATTCAAGTTGCATCAGGATCATGTCAACAACCTCTTTCCAATAATACTGATTACATCAGGTTCTAAAACTACAAAAAATTTAGTTCTTCTGTATCCACCTAGATTATTCCTCCCCACTGGGGGTTCAAACCACCCAACCTCCTTTTATCAGGATTCATTTCTATTATCATTCATTAAATAGAAAGGAGGCCCCTATATGTAGCAAAGAAAGCCACTTGGTATATTGGTGGAGAGTGAAAAAAAAAGCAGGAGGTTAGGGGTTCGTCCCTGATAAACTAACCTTTTAAGAATCAAATCGCCACATGTGCCACGTGGCACTGAATCATTGGGCCACGTGGCATTACCTCATTCATCTTTTAGTGACACATGTCACACTGGATTGGTCCACATCTTCAGACCTGCCATGTCATCTACTGACTTAGATGCCACCATATGCTACGTGTCAAACTCTCGAACTGCCACGTCAACAACTACTACTGTGTCTGCCATGTCAGCATGCTGACGTGATCAATGTACTATCTAGTCGGCATAGCCAACCCTCGACTTTGACAGGCCATATCTTGCTTGTACGAGCTCTGATCGAGGCGAAACGAGCGGTGTCAGAATCCTGGCGATAAACTCTTCTACTTGGTATTATTTTTCTTTGGATTTGAGACAATCAACTTTTCATCTTTTTGAACGCCTGATTCGCCTATTTGACGAAACTTTTGACTGCACATAACTTCTACATACGAACTCCTTTTGAGCTCGTTCAAGTTGCGTTAACCTCTTGTCAACGACCTCTTTCCAATAATGTTGATTTCGTCAGGTTTTGAGACTGCAAGATTTTTAGGTCTTTTGGATCCACCTAGATAATTCCTCCCCACTAGGGGTTCAAACCACCTAACCCCCTTTTCTAGGGATTTGTTTCTCTTAGCATTCTTTAAATAGAAAGGAGGTCCATATATGTACCAATAAAAGCCACTTAGTATATTGGTGGAGAGTGAAAATAGGAAGCAGGAGGTCAGGGATTTGACCCCAACAAACCAACCTTTTAATAAGCAAATTGCCACATGTGCCACGTGGCACCCAATCATTGGGCCATGTGGCATTCACTCATTCATCCGTAAGTGACACGTGTCACGCTGGATTAGTCCACATTTTCAGCCCTGCCATGTGATTTGTTGAGTCAAATGCTGACATCTGCCACATGTCAACATCTGGAACTACCACTCTGTCTGACATGTCACCATGATGACGTCATCACTGTACTGTCTAGTCAGCATGGTTAACCCTCAACTTGGACTAACCATATCTTGCTCGTACGACCTCTGATCAAGGCAAAATAAGCAGTGTCAGAATCGTGGTGACGAGCTCTTCAACTTGGCATCATTTTTTCTTGGATTTGAGACAATAATTTTTTCACCTTTTCAAACACATGATTCACATGTTTGACTGAACCTTTGACTGCACATAACTTTTGCATACGAACTCCTTTTGAGCCTATTCAATTTGCGTCAGGATTATGCCAGTGACCTCTTTCCGACGACGTTCATTCCATCAAGTTTTGAGACTACAAATTTTTTAGGTCTTCTGGATCCATTTAAAACATTCCTTCTAACTGGGGTTTCAAACCACCTGACCCCCTTTTATATGGATTCATTTCTATTATCATTCTTTATATAGAAAGGAAGCCTGTATATGTAGCAATTAACGCCGCTTTGTATATTGGTGGAGAGTGAAAATAGCATGGTTCAACCCCACAAACCAACCTTTTAACAATCAAACTGCCACATGTGCCACGTGGCACACAATCATTAGGCCACATGGTATTACCTCATTTGTCCGTCAGTGACACGTGTCACGTTGAATTGGTCCACATCTTCAGACCTGCCACATGATCTGCTGACTCAGATGCCGCCATCTACCACATGTCAACCTCTGGACCTACCACGTCAACAACTACCACTGTGTCTGCCATGTTAGCATGCTGATGTCATCATTGTACAGTTTAGTCGACATGGTCAAACCTCAACTTTGACTGGCCATATCTTGCTCGCACAAGCTCCGATCGAGGCGAAACGTGCGACATTGAAATCATGGTAATGAGCTCTTTGACTTGGCATCATTTTTGGTTGGATTTGAGAAAATCAATTTTTCACCTTTTTGAACGCCTGATTTCCCTGTTTGATTGAACCTTTGACTGCACATAACTTCTGGATACGAACTCGTTTTGAGCCAATTCAAGTTGCCTTAGGATCGTGTTAGCAACCTCTTTCCAATGATACTAATTTCGTCAGGCTCTGAGACTACAAAATGTTTAGTACTTCTATATCCATCTAGATCATTATTTCCCACTGGGGTGAAACCACCCGACCACCTTTTATAGGGATTCGTTTCTATTATCATTTTTCAAATAGAAAGGAGGCCCGCATGTGTAGCAAAGAAAACCGCTTGGTATATTGGTGGAGAGTGAAAATAGCTAGGAGGTTAGGGGTTCGACCCCACAAACAAACCTTTTAACAATCAAACCCTCACATGTGCCACGTGGCACCCAATCATTGGGCCACATGGCATTACCTCATTCTTCCATCAGTGACATGTGTCATGCTGGATTGGTCCACATTTCAGACCTGCCACGTCATCTACTGACTCAGATGCCTCCATCTGCCACATGTAAAAATCTAGACCTGCCATGTAACCAATTGCCACTATGTCTGCCATGTCAGCATGCTGACATCATCATTGTACTGTCTAGTCAGCATGGTCAACCCTCAACTTTGACAGGCATATCTTGCTCGTATGAGCTTCGATCAAGGCGAAACGAGCAGCGTTGAGATCGTGATGACGAGATCTTTGACTTGGCATCATTTTTACTTAGATTTGAGATAATCAAATTTTCACCTTTTTGAACACTTGATTCGCTTGTTTGACCAAACCTTTGACTGCACATTACTTCTACATATGAATTCCTTTTAAACCCATTCAAGTTGCGTTAGGATCATGTCAGCAACCTCTTTCCAATGATACTAATTTCGTAATGTTCTCAGACTGTAAATTTTTTAGGTCTTCTGGATCCACCTGGATCATTCCTCCCCACTTGGGGTTCAAACCACTCGACCCCCTTTTATAGGGATTTGTTTCTATTATCATTCTCTAAATAGAAAGGAGGCTCATATATGCAGCATAGAAAGCCGCTTGGTATATTGGTGGAGAGTGAAAAAAACAAGCAGGAGGTTAGGGGTTCAACCCCCACAAACCAACCTTTTAACAATCAAACTGTCACATGTGCCACATGGCACACAATCATTGGGCCACGTGGTATTACCTCATTCGTCTGTTAGTGACACGTGTCATGCTGGATTGGTCCACATCTTCAGACCTGCCACATCATCTTCTGATTCATATGCTACCATCTACTGACTTAGATGCCGCCATCTACCATTTGTCAACCTCTGGACCTACCACTTCAACAACTGCCATTTTGTCTGCCATGTCAGCATGCTGATGTTATCATTGTATTGTCTAGTCAACATGGTCAACCCTCAACTTTGACTGGCCATATCTTGCTTGTACGAGCTCCAATCGAGGTGTAACGAGCAGCATCAGAATTGTGGTGACGAGCTTTTCAACTTGGCATCATATTTGCTTAGATTTGAGACAATTAAATTTTCACCTTTTTGAACGCATGATTCACCTGTTTGATCGAACCTTTGACTGCACATAACTTCTACATACGAACTCCTTTTGAGCCTATTTAAGTTGCGTCAGGATCGTGTCAATGACCTCTTGCCAATGATATTGATTCTGTCAGGTTCTAAGACTGTAAAACTTTTATTCTTCTATATCCACCTGGATCATTCCTCCACACTGGGGGTTCAAACCACCCTACCCCCTTTTATAGTGATTCATTTCTATTATCATTCATTAAATAGAAAGGAGGCCTATATATGTAGCAATGAAAGCCGCTTGGTATATTGGTGGAGAGTGAAAAAAACAAGCAGGAGGTTTGGGGTTCGACCCCCACAAACCAACTTTTTAACAATCAAACCGCCACATGTGTGACGTGGCACCCAATCATTGGGCCATGTGGCATTACTTCATTCATCCGTCAGTGACACGTGTCGCACTATTGGTCCACATCTTCAGACCTGCCACATCATCTAATGACTCAAATGCCACCATCTACAACGTGTCAAACTCTGGAACTGCTACGTCAACAACTACCACTATGTCTACCATGTCATCATGTTGATGTCATCATTGTACTGTCTAGTCAGCATGGTCAACCCTCAACTTTAACCATCCATATCTTTCTCGTATGAGCTCCGATCAAGGCGTAATGAGTGGTGTTGAAATCATGATGACGAGTTTTTTGACTTGGCATCATTTTTGCTTGGATTTGAGAAAATCAATTTTTTACCTTTTCAAACGCCTAATTCACTTGTTTGATCGAACCTTTGACTTCACATAACTTTTGCATATGAACTCATTTTGAGCCTGTTCAAGTTGTGTTAGGATCATGTCAGCGACCTGTTTCCAATGATGCTGATTCCATCAGGTTCTGAGACTGCAAGATTTTTAGGTCTTTTAGATCCACCTAGATCATTCCTCCCCACTCGAGGTTCAAACCACCCAACCCCCTCTTATAGGGATTTGTCTCTATTATCATTCTTGAAATAGAAAGGAGGCCCGTATATGTAGCAATGAAAGCTGCTTGGTATATTGGTGGAGAGTGAAAATAGTAAGGTTCGACCCCACAAACGAACCTTTTAACAATCAAACAGCCACATGTGCCACGTGGTACCCAATCATTGGGCCACATGGCATTACCTCATTCTTTCATCAGTGACATGTGTCACACTGGATTGGTCCACATCTTTAGACTTGCCACGTCATCTGTCGACTCAGACGCTGCCATTTGCCACGTGTCAAACTCTGGACCTGCCACGTCAATAGCTACCAATGTGTCTGCCATGTTAGCATGCTGACGTCATCATTGTACTATCTAGTCAGCATGGTCAACCCTCAACTTTGACTTGCCATATCTTGTTCGTATGAGCTCCGATCGAGGCAAAACAAGCGGTGTCAAAATCGTGACAACGAGCTCTTCGACTTGGCAGCATTTTTTCTTGGATTTGAGACAATCAATTTTTCACCTTTATGAACACCTGATTCACCTGTTTGACCGAACCTTTGACTGCACATAACTTCTGCATATGATCTTTTTTTGAGCCTATTCAAGTTACGTTAGGATTGTGTCAGCAACCTCTTTCCAATGATGTTGATTCTGCCATGTTCTTAGACTGTAAAATTCTTTGGTCTTCTGGATCCACCTGGATCATTCCTCCTCACTTGGGGTTCAAACCACCCAACCCCTTTTATAGGGATTCGTTTCTATTATCATTCTTTAAATAGAAAGGAGGCCCATATATGTAGCAAAGAAAGCCACTTAGTATATTGGTGGAGAGTGAAAATAGCAAGCAGGAGGTCAGGGGTTTGACCCCCACAAACGAACCTTTTAACAATCAAACTGCCACATGTGCCATGTGGCACCTAATCATTGGGCCACATGGCATTACCTCATTCATCGATCAGTGACATGTGTCACACTAGATTGGTCCACATCATCAGACCTACCATGTCATCTGCTGACTCAGATGCTGCCATCTGCCATGTGTCAACCTCTCGACCTGCCAAGTCAACAATTGCCATTTTGTCTGCCATGTCAGCATGATGACATCATCATTGTATTGTCCAATCAACATGGTCAACCCTCAACTTTGACTAGCCATATCTTGCTCATACGAGCTTTGATCGAGGCAAAACGAGCAACGTCGGAATCATGGTGATGAGCTCTTCAACTTGGCATCATTTTTGTTTAGATTTGAGAGAATCAATTTTTCACCTTTTTAAACACCTGATTCCCCTGTTTGACCAAACCTTTGACTGCACATAACTTCTACATACGAACTCCTTTTGAGCTCGTTCAAGTTGCGTCAGGATCATGTCAGCAACCTTTTTCTAATGACGCTGATTCCATCAGGTTCTAAGACTGCAAAATTTTTAGTTCTTATGTATCCACCTTGATCATTCCTCCCCACTAGGGGTTCAAACCACCTGACTCCCTTTTATAGGGATTCATTTCTATTATCATTCATTAAAGAGAAAGGAGGCCCATATATGTAGCAAAGAAAGCCGCTTGGTATATTGGTGGAAGGTGAAAAAAGCAAGTAGGAGGTCAGGGGTTCGACCCCCACAAACCAACCTTTTAACAATCAAACCGCCACATGTGCCACGTGGCACCCAATCATTGGGCCACGTGGCATTACCTCATTCATCTGTCAGTGACACATGTCATGCTGGATTAGTTTAGATCTTTAGACCTGCCATGTCATCTGCTGACTCAGATATGAAAGGAAGCTAGGTGTGGGGAAATTGTTTCCTACACTAATCTAATGAGGGGAGAGCTATACAAATTCAAATTTATCCTTACAACTACAGGTATATGAAACACATAAACGAGATATTAAAGCAATACACATGAACCAGAAAGAAGAAAGAAGAAGAGAGACAGATTTATGGTGGGGAAAACCCTTATCAAGTGAAAAACCCCACACTTAGAAACCTAGACAATGTATTAACAAATCTGAAATCTTATTTACAATACACTTGCAATGCAAGCTTCAATGGTCTTCGACACTTGTATCTAGAGTCAATCTGGCAGCATAATAGTACCTGTAAAACCTGTGATACATTTCCTCCTCCAAGCACCTGTTTATATAGAAAATACAAGGTAATATTAGACCTTTCTTGAGATGGGCGTCCAACTTGGCTTCATGGCTCAAAACCCACGCCTAAGGACACTTGGTCAACATTGTAGAATATGCCTGACACTTGTCTACGACTCCCATCCCAAAGGGGTCACCTATTTCTAAAATGGGCTATGATAGATGGTCTTATGACTCTTACGACCATCATAGAATCTGTTATAGCAGTTACAACTTACAGCTATAAGAGAATTTGTCATACACAAGCTATAAATAGCATATTCTCTTACAACATGTCATAGTCCACCTTGGGATGCCCAAATATGCCTTTTTCAAAGATGCTTCATGACACATGTCTTCACCTATCTTACAACTTTCTATTTCTGATTCTCACATGTCATAACTTCATCATAAGAATCTGTCATAACTGTTTCGGTCAACATTCCCTTACACAACATCCAAGATACTGACACATCATTGTGCCACATCCCACAACATGACAATATGGAATTTACAATTATTTACAATCATAGGCAATGAATTAGTAAATACAAACATAAATAATGCAAGGAATTACTAATGTTGAGACACCTTAATTTCTAACAAGATGCTGCCATCTACAACGTGTCAAACTCTAGATCTGCCACATCAACAACTGCCAATGTGTCTGCCATGTCAGCATGCTGACGTCATATTGTACTATCTAGTTGGCATGGTCAACCCTCAACTTTGACAAGCCATAATTTGCTCATACGAGCTCTGATCGAGGTGAAACGAGTAGCGTCAGAATCGTGGTGATGAGCTCTTCGACTTAGCATCATTTTTCTTAGATTTGAGACAATCAATTTTTCACATTTTCGAACTCCTTTTGAGCACGTTCAAGTTGCGTTAGGATCATGTCAGCGACCTCTTTCCAATGATGCTAATTCCGTTAGATTCTGAGACTGCAGGATTTTTAAGTTTTCTAAATCCACATAGATCATTCCTCCCCACTAGGGGGTCTAACCACCCGACCCCCTTTTATAGGGATTTGTTTCTATTATCATTCTTTAATAGAAAGGAGGCCCCTATATGTAGCAATGAAAGCTGCTTGGTACATTGAAGGAAAGTGAAAATAGGAAGCAGAAAGTCAAGGGTTCGACCTCCACAAACCAACCTTTTAAAAAGCAAATTGCCACATGTGCCATGTGGCACCCAATCATTGGGCCACGTGGCATTCATTCATTCGTTCGTCCGTGACACGTGTCACGTTGGATTGGTCCACATCTTCAGACATGCCACTTCATCTGTTGAGTCAAATACCATCATCTGCAACGTGTCAACATCTGGACTTGCCACGCCAAAAGCTACCACTGTGTCTGCCATGTCAGCATAGTGACGTCATCATTGTACTATGTAATCAGCTGGTCAACTCTCAACTTTGACCGGCCATATCTTGCTCGTACGAACTTTGATCAAGGTGAAATGAGCAGCATTAGAATCATGGCGACGAGCTCTTCGACTTGGCATCATTTTTTATTGAATTTGAGACAATATTTTTTTCACTTTTTTGAACACATGATTCGCCTATTTGACCGAACCTTTGACTGCACATAACTTCTGCATACGAACTCATTTTGAGCCCATTCAAGTTGCGTCAGGATTGTGCCAGCAACCTCTTTCCAATGACATTGATTATGTCAGGTTCTAAGACTGCAAAATTTTTAGGTCTTCTGAATCCATTTAGATCATTTGTTCCCACCGGGGGTTCAAACTACCCTACCCCCTTTTATAGGGATTCATTTCTATTATCATTCTTTAAATAGAAAGGAAGCCCGTATATGTTGCAAAGAAAGTCACTTGGTATATTAATGGAGAGTGAAAATAGCAAGGTTCGACCCCACAAACCAACCTTTTAAAAATCAAAACGCCACATCTTCAGACCTACAATATCATCTGCCGACTTAGATGCCGCCATCTGCCATGTGTCAACCTCTAGACCTACTACGTCAACAACTACCACTGTGTCTGCCATGTCAGCATGTTGATGTCATAATTGTAGTGTCTAGTTGACATGGTCAACCCTCAACTTTAACCGGCCATATCTTGCTCGTACGAGCTCTGATCGAGGTGAAGCGAGTGGCATCGAAATTGTGGCAACGAGCTCTTCGACTTGGAATCATTTTTCCTTGGATTTGAGACAATCAAATTTTCACCTTTTTAAACATCTGATTCACCTGTTTGACCGAACCTTTGACTGCATATAACTTCTGCATACTTTCTCCTTTTGAGCCCATTCAAGTTGCGTTAGGATCGTGTCAGCAACCTCTTTCTAATGATGTTGATTCTGTCATGTTCTCAAACTACAAAAAAAAATTAGTCTTCTGTATCCACTTGGATTATTCCTCCCCACTTAGGGTTCAAACCACCTGACCTCCTTTTATACAGATTCATTTCTTTTATCATTCTTTAAATAAAAAAGAGCCCCGTATATGTAGCAAAGAAAGTTGTTTGGTATATTGGTGGAGAGTGAAAATAACAAGCAAGAGGTCAAGGGTCCAACCCCCACAAACCAATCTTTTAACAATCAAACTGCCACATGTATCATGTTGCAACCAATCATTAGGCCATGTGGCATTATCTCATTCATCCGTTAGTGACATGTGTCACACTGGATTGGTCCACATCGTCAAACCTGCCACGTCATCTGCTGACTCAGATGCCACCATCTGCCATGTGTGAAACTCTAGATCTAACACGTCAACAACTGCCACTATATCTGCCATGTCATCATGTTAACGTCATCATTGTAATGTCTAATCAGCATGGTCAACCCTCAACTTTGACTGGCCATATCTTGCTCGTACGAGCTCTGACCAAGGCGAAACGAGTGGCGTCAGAATTGTAGCGATGAGCTCTTTGAATTGGCATCATTTTTTATTAGATTTGAGACAATAAATTTTTCACCTTTTTGAACACATGATTCGCCTGTTTGACCGAACCTTTGACTGCACATAACTTTTGCATACGAGCTCCTTTTGAGCCTGTTCAAGTTGTCAGGATCGTGCCAACGACCTCTTTCCAATGATGTTGATTCCATCAGGTTTTGAGACTGCAAAATTTTTAGGTATTCTGGATCCATTTAGATCATTCCCTCCCATTGGGCTTTCAAACCACCTGACCCCCTTTTATAGGGATTCATTTCTATTGTCATTTTTTAAATTGAAAGGAAGCACGTATATGTAGCAAAGAAAGCCGCTTGGTATATTGGTGGAGAGTTAAAATAGAAAGGTTCGACCCCACAAACCAACCTTTTAACAATCAAATCGCCACATGTGCCATGTGTTACCCAATCATTAGGCCACATAGCATTACCTCATTCGTTCATCATTGACACATGTCACGCTGGATTAGTCCACATATTCAGACCTCCCACGTCATTTGTTGACTTAGATGTCGCCATCTACCACGTGTCAACATCTGGACCTACCACGTCAACAACTGCAACTATATCTTCCATGTCAGCATGCTAATGTCATCATTGTACTGTATAGTCGACATGGTCAACCTTTAACTTTGACCGGCCATATCTTGCTCATAGGAGTTTCGATCGAGGTGAAATGAGTGGCCTCAAGATCGTGGTGACGAGCTCTTCGAGTTGGCATAACTTTTACTTGGATTTGAGAAAAAATTATTTTTTCACCTTTTTGAACACCTGATTCCCCTATTTGACCAAACCTTTGACTACACATAACTTCTGCATACAAACTCCTTTTAGCCCATTCAAGTTGCATCAGGATCATGTCAGCGATCTCTTTCCAATGATGTTGATTCGTCAGGTTCTGAGACTGTAAAATTTTTAGTTCTTCTATAACCATCTGGATCATTATTCCCCACTGGGGGTTCAAACTACCCAACCCCCTTTTATAGGGATTCGTTTCAATTATCATTATTTAAATAGAAAGGAGGCCTGTGTATG
Organism: Cunninghamia lanceolata; assembly: GCA_027924645.1. Taxonomy (NCBI): domain Eukaryota; kingdom Viridiplantae; phylum Streptophyta; class Pinopsida; order Cupressales; family Cupressaceae; genus Cunninghamia; species Cunninghamia lanceolata. Next base: position 26,172,308 of record BSBN01000339.1, on the reverse strand, counting down.
TGGCAAAGAAAGCCACTTGGTATATTGGTGGAGAGTGAAAATAGCAAATAGGAGGTCAAGGGTTTGACCCCCACAAACCAACCTTTTAACAATCAAACCACCACATGTGCCACGTGGCACCCAATCATATGGCCATGTAGCTTTTCCTCACTCTTCCGTCAGTGACACGTGTCACGCTAGATTGGTCCACATCTTCAGACCTGCCACGTCATTTGCTACTCAGATGCCTCCATCTGCCACGTGTCATTTGTATCTTCCATGTCAGCATGTTGACATCATCATTGTACTGTTTAGTCAACATGGTCAACCCTCAACTCTGACCGGCCATATTTTGCTCGTATGAGCTCTGATCGAGGCGAAATGAGCGGCGTCAATATCGTGATGACGGGCTCTTCGACTTGGCATCATTTTTGCTTGGATTTGAGATAATCAATTTTTTGCCTTTTTAAATGCCTAATTCACCTGTTTGACCGAACCTTTGCCTGCACATAATTTCTGCATACAAACTCCTTTTGAGGCCATTCAAGTTGCGTTAGGATCATGTCAGCAACCTCTTTACAATGATGTTGATTCCGTCATATTCTAAGACTACAAAAAATTTTAGTCTTCTACATCCACCTGGATCATTCCTCCTCACTTGGGGTTCAAACCACCCGACCTCCTTTTATAGGGATTCATTTCTATTATCATTCTTTAAATAGAAAGGAGGCCCATATAAGTAGCAAAGAAAGATGCTTGGTATATTGGTGGAGAGTGAAAATAGCAAGCAGGAGGTCAGAGGTTCGAACCCCACTAACCAATGTTTTAAAAATTAAATCGCCACACGTACCACATGGCACCCAATCATTGGACCACATGGCATTACCTCATTCATCCGTCAGTGACATGTGTCACGCTGGATTGGTCCACATTATCAAACCTGCCACGTCATCTGTTGAATAAGATACCGTTATTTGCCATGTGTCAACCTCTAGACCCACCATGTCAACAACTGCCACTGTGTCTGCCATGTCAGCATGCTGACGTCATCATTGTATTGTCTAGTCAGCATGGTCAACCCTCAACTTTGACTGGCCATATCTTGCTCGTACAAGCTCCGATTGAGGCGAAACGAGAAGCATCGAAATTGTGGCTACGAGCTCTTCAACTTGGAATCATTTTTTGCTTGGATTTGAGACAATCAATTTTTCACCTTTTTAAATGCCTGATTCACCTATTTGACCAGACCTATGACTACACAACTTCTGCATAGGAACTCTTTTTGAGCCCGATCAAATTGCATCAGGGTCGTGTGAGTGACATCTTTCCAATGATGCTAATTCTGTTAGGTTCTAAAACTGCAAAATTTTTAGTTCTTCTATATCCACATGGATCATTCCTCCCCACTGGGGGTTTAAACCTCCCAAACCCCTTTTATAGGGATTCATTTCTATTATCATTCATTAAATAGAAAGGAGGCTCGTATATGTAGCAAACAATGCCGCTTGGTATATTGGTGGAATTTGAAAAAAGCATGCAAGAGATTAGGGGTTTGACCCCCACATACTAGCCTTTTAACAATCAAACCACCACATGTGCCACGTGGCACCTAATTATTGAGCCACGTGGCTTTACTTCATTCGTCTGTCAATGACATGCATCACATTGGATTGGTCCACATCTTCAGACCTGCCACATCATCTATTGACTCTGATGCCGCTATATGCCACGTGTCAAACTCTGGATCTGGCACATGAACAAATGCCACTGTGTATGCCATGTCGTCATGTTGATGTCATCATTTTATTATCTAGTCGACATGGTCAACCCTCAATTTTGACCAACCATATCTTTATTGTATGAGCCCTGATCGAGGTGAAACGAGCGGCGTCAGAATCGTCGCGACGAGCTCTTCGACTTGGCATCTTTTTTTCTTGGATTTGAGACAATCAAATTTTTACCTTTTTGAACACCTAATTCTCCTGTTTGACCGAACCTTTGACTGCACATAACTTCTGCATACGAACTCCTTTTGAGCCCATTCAAGTTGCATCAAGGTCATCTCAGCGACCTCTTTCCAATGGTGTTGATTCCATCAGGTTCAAAGACTACAAAATTTTTAGTTCTTTTGTATCCATCTGGATCATTATTCCCCACTGGGAGTTCAAACCACCCGACCCCCTTTTATATGGATTCGTTTCTATTATCAATCTTTAAATAGAAAGGAGGCCCGTATATGTAGCAAACAAAGCTGCTTGGTATATTGGTGGAGAGTGAAAATAGCAAGCAGGAGGTCAGGGGTTTGACCCCCACAAACCAACCTTTTAACAATCAAACTGCCACATGTGCCATGTGGTACCTAATCATTGGGCCATGTGGCACCCAATCATTGGGCCACGTGGCACCCAATCATTGGGCCACGTGGCACCCAATCATTGGGCCACGTGGCATTACCTCATTATTTTGTCAGTGACGTGTCACGCTAGATCGGTCCACATCTTCAGACCTGCCATGCCATCTGCTGACTCAGATGCCACCATCTGCCACGTGTCAATCTCTAGACCTACCACGTCAACAACTGCCATTGTGTCTACCATGTCAGGATGCTAACATCATCATTGTACTGTCTAGTCAGGATGGTCAACCCTCAATGTTGACCGGCCATATCTTTCTCGTATGAGCTCCGATCGAGGTAAAACGAGCAGCATCAAAATTGTGACGATGATCTCTTCGACTTGGCATCATTATTGCTTGGATTTGAGACAATCAATTTTCACCTTTTTGAACGTCTGATTCACCTGTTTGATTAAACTTTTGACTGCACATAACTTCTGCATACGAACTCCATTTGAGCCTGTTCAAGTTGTGTTAGGATTGTGTCAGCAACCTCTTTTCAATGATGTGGATTCTGTCATGTTCTTAGACTACAAAATTTTTCAATCTTCTAGAACCACCTTGATCATTCCTCAACACTTGGGGTTCAAACTGGTGCAGGAGCACCTACCTGACAGCTGGTCTGGCTAAGGCAGTTAGTAGTTTAGGTCCTGTTTATGTTTCCAAGAAGGTCTATTAAGATCAGTTGCATGTGTTAAGGTCATGCTGATCATGATAAGATCATACTGACCGGGCTTTTGCTATTTTTAGCTAGTTAGTTATAACAGTTGTCATGATGCGTGTTCGGTGGGATCTCCCAGCCGCTTGGAGAGTTCCCCAGCCGCTTGGAGTCGGGTCAGTAGTACTCATAGGAAAGTCTTTATAAGCATGAGATCGGTTGATATTGGACAGATAGACAGATATCATCGATCGAGCTAGGTTGCAGAGAGTGAGACTGAGAGAGAGGTTGATCACATTGTATTGCATCTTTGAAATCAATAAAGTGATCCTGTTTGTGTTCTTGCTCTGGTTGCATTCCATTACTTGATTGTTTTGCTGGTTTGAGAGACTTCATGGATTCACTGATCCATTCCACCGGTTGACTCATCTGATCGGTGGAATGGTAATGTACTGTAGGTTAGTAGATAGTTTGTTTGTTTGCATGCAGGTGTGCAGGATCGCGGTCGACAGATGCTGAGAAGCCTAGCATCCTCATGTGCTAGGTCAAACTGATAAGACAGAGTGTCAAGATCACCCTGAGGTGGGATCGGGTCATCCCTGGAGGATCGGCGAAGTGAGATTTCGCCAAGTGAAGAAGTCTGTTAAAACGGCATCATCAGGATATTTCTGCAAATATCCTGCAGGCAGTTCGGATATCGTCATCCGGATAAGTGGAGGAGATCGGCATGATGATGTCGATTGCATGAAGTGCAAGTTCGTCGGGGTGATCATCATCTGGAGGAGCCGAGGTGGAGTGCATCGGCATCAGGATCATCATATTGGAAGTGCCCATCATCCGCGTATCGCGAGTAGATGCGGGAGTGAAAGTTGAGTTTTTGTGACTAAGTGTTGAAGAGGTCATCAGGATATTGGGTGACGTCATCGTCATCAGGATATGACGTCATCGTCATCAGGATATTGAGATATCCCCCCTGTGCGAGTTTATCCTACCGTCGTAAGGTGTTAAGGCATCGGCGGAAGTCCGTGGCAGGAAGTTGTGTTAACATCATCAGGAGGTTTCGAAGAGAACCGGATGAATTATATCATGATGCTGTTGCTTGTGTCGTCGGCTGTTGGAGCATCGAAGGGAAGGTGCTGAAGGCGATCGTCATCAGGATATGTGAGCAACCGGATATTTGGATATCCTGCTGACGAAGGTAATGTCGGAGATCATGATGAAGACGTTAGTGTTTGGAGCCCGATGAACAGTGCAACCGGAGGATGTGTGCACCCGCTGAACATCATGATGATGATGTTAGGAGGAAAGCGGAGAAGGTGAATAGTAGTCGGCAGGAGGACAATTGTGATCGTCCGAAATATGATGATGCTGACTGTGTAACGCGGATCATGATGATGCTGTTGGTAGTTTGAAGGAATATGATGATGATGGCGAAGATGATGATGATGAGGTTGGTCTGCAGACATTCATGCTATATGCGAAGGTTATAGTGTGAATGCCTCTGCACCATAGTGGTATCAGAGCTCAGCAAAAGGTCTGGGCTGTAGTGTGTTGATTCTGTCACTGAAAGGGCAGAGGTAGAGTTGATTGTGTTGTGTGTTGTGAGAGGTTGACAAAATGCCTCCTAAAGGTAGTGGTACTGCAAGGGAACTGCAGGAGATGAAGGAGAAACATACTAGAGAGATGAGGAAGATGAAGGAGCTTGCTGAAGCACTTCAAGCCAGGCTGACAGCCCTGGAAAAGAACAAAAAGAGGGAAGTGGAAGACAGTGAGTCTGAAGAAGATGCAGATACTGTTGAAGAGTATGAAGAGGTAGCTGAAGATCTGGATGCTGAAGACCAGAGATTGGCAAAACTGTTAAAGGCAGTGCAGAGTGAAAAACCTAAGGTAAAGGTTGATGTTACCAAGTATACTGGAAGTTTGAATGAAGATGAGTTGTTAGATTGGATTGCTGCACTGGATAATCACTTTGAATGTGAAGATGTTGCTGAGGATCAGAAGGTAAAGATTGCAAAGACCAAGTTAGGAGGTCATGCTTTGGTTTGGTGGGATTATGTACAATCTGAGAGAAGGAAACAAGGAAAGCCTAAGATCACTTCATGGGATAAGATGGTAGCAAGGATAAAGGGTAAATTCTTGCCAAGGGATTATGAAATCCAGATGTTTAAGAAACTGCAATTTTTAAAGCAGAAAGACAGGGATGTGAAAGCATATACTGAGGAATTTTATCTGTTGAGTATGAGATCTGGTCATCATGAGAATGAGGTAGAAAAGGTGGCTAGGTACTTGGCTGGTTTGAGGTTTAACATACAGGATGAGTTAGTTTTAGCTAACCCTAAGAATGTGGAGGATTGTTATCAAATGGCAATCAGGATTGAGGAAAAGATGAACAGAGGACATGATAAGTCCATGAGAGGAAGAGGAAACAATAGGGGAAGAGGAACAGCCCCTGCACAAAAGCAAACCAATGAGGGTCAAGAAGACACTGGTAAAGGACAGGGACAGTCTGATTTCAGAGGTGGATGGAAAGGTAATAGAGGAAGATTTGGAGGTGGTAGAGGTTCTACTACATTTTCAGGAAAGTGTTACACCTGTGGAGAGTTTGGTCATCCATCCTTCAAATGTCCAGAAAACAAAGGTTCATCATTCAGAAATGATAGAACAAGTGACAAGCGAGTACAACTTGTGCAAGAAGAGAAAGAAGAAGAAAGTGCACAGAGTTCAAACAGAGGTCCTGATAATGTGGGGTATCCAGAAAGTGGAGAATCATTGATGTTAAGAAGAACAAGTTTGCAGGCATCCAAGGATATGATGCAAAGAAGAGCTCTTTTCAAGACCACATGTAAGAGCAGAGGTAAGGTATGTAAGGTTGTCATTGATACTGGTTCAACAGACAACATGGTATCTCAGGAGATGGTGGATAAACTGAAGTTGGAAAGGATTCCACATCCACACCCTTACAAGGCATCTTGGGTGAGTGATAGGCAATCACTTTTTGTCTCTGAACAGGCATATGTGGATTTCCAGATTGGACCATATCATGATAGAATTTTGTGTGACATATTGCCTATGGAATGTTGTCACCTACTGTTGGGTAGACCATGGCAATTTGACAGAAGGGTACTGTATGATGGGTATGCTAATACCTACACCATCAAGAAGGATGGGAAGATTATTAAGTTGATGCCATTGCAGGCAAAAGCTGCAGTACAGAAGGCAGCTCAAATCATTTTAATGGGAAAGAAGGAGTTTGTGCAGAAGCCTATAGGAACAGGCATGAAGACAGATGAAAACACTGCAAGGAAAGAAGTTGTTACAGACAACAAGCTGAAGAACGTTTCAGTTGTGACTGACAGAGGTCAGCAACAGGTTCAGAAACAGGGGTGCAAACAGCAACCATCAGTTCAGAAGAATGACAAGGATGTTGTCATAGTTGGGACTATTGTTTGTCCTATAAAGATTGAAAGACAGATACGGTTGAACACCACAGAGGCAGTTCAGAAAGAGGTTCTGGTCAGACAACCTGACAAACACAGGATATGTGAGAAAAAAGCCTACATCAACAGGCATGAGGATTTACTTGCCAGAAAGCAAGTCACAGTTCAGAAGACTTGGAGCAGCCAAGAGACAGCAGCAGATAAAGCTGGAGCAAGTCAGCAGCCTGACAAAGCAAAGTGTAAAGGTGGAAGACTCCCACATGCTCAACTCACGGGACATGAGTTCTTTTCTGTTGGGGAGTATGGTGCAGGAGCACCTACCTGACAGCTGGTCTGGCTAAGGCAGTTAGTAGTTTAGGTCCTGTTTATGTTTCCAAGAAGGTCTGTTAAGACCAGTTGCATGTGTTAAGGTCATGCTGATCATGATAAGATCATACTGACCGGGCTTTTGCTATTTTTAGCTAGTTAGTTATAACAGTTGTCATGATGCGTGTTCGGTGGGATCTCCCAGCCGCTTGGAGAGTTCCCCAGCCGCTTGGAGTCGGGTCAGTAGTACTCATAGGAAAGTCTTTATAAGCATGAGATCGGTTGATATTGGACAGATAGACAGATATCATCGATCGAGCTAGGTTGCAGAGAGTGAGACTGAGAGAGAGGTTGATCACATTGTATTGCATCTTTGAAATCAATAAAGTGATCCTGTTTGTGTTCTTGCTCTGGTTGCATTCCATTACTTGATTGTTTTGCTGGTTTGAGAGACTTCATGGATTCACTGATCCATTCCACCGGTTGACTCATCTGATCGGTGGAATGGTAATGTACTGTAGGTTAGTAGATAGTTTGTTTGTTTGCATGCAGGTGTGCAGGATCGCGGTCGACAGATGCTGAGAAGCCTAGCATCCTCATGTGCTAGGTCAAACTGATAAGACAGAGTGTCAAGATCACCCTGAGGTGGGATCGGGTCATCCCTGGAGGATCGGCGAAGTGAGATTTCGCCAAGTGAAGAAGTCTGTTAAAACGGCATCATCAGGATATTTCTGCAAATATCCTGCAGGCAGTTCGGATATCGTCATCCGGATAAGTGGAGGAGATCGGCATGATGATGTCGATTGCATGAAGTGCAAGTTCGTCGGGGTGATCATCATCTGGAGGAGCCGAGGTGGAGTGCATCGGCATCAGGATCATCATATTGGAAGTGCCCATCATCCGCGTATCGTGAGTAGATGCGGGAGTGAAAGTTGAGTTTTTGTGACTAAGTGTTGAAGAGGTCATCAGGATATTGGGTGACGTCATCGTCATCAGGATATGACGTCATCGTCATCAGGATATTGAGATATCCCCCCTGTGCGAGTTTATCCTGCCGTCGTAAGGTGTTAAGGCATCGGCGGAAGTCCGTGGCAGGAAGTTGTGTTAACATCATCAGGAGGTTTCGAAGAGAACCGGATGAATTATATCATGATGCTGTTGCTTGTGTCGTCGGCTGTTGGAGCATCGAAGGGAAGGTGCTGAAGGCGATCGTCATCAGGATATGTGAGCAACCGGATATTTGGATATCCTGCTGACGAAGGTAATGTCGGAGATCATGATGAAGACGTTAGTGTTTGGAGCCCGATGAACAGTGCAACCGGAGGATGTGTGCACCCGCTGAACATCATGATGATGATGTTAGGAGGAAAGCGGAGAAGGTGAATAGTAGTCGGCAGGAGGACAATTGTGATCGTCCGAAATATGATGATGCTGACTGTGTAACGCGGATCATGATGATGCTGTTGGTAGTTTGAAGGAATATGATGATGATGGCGAAGATGATGATGATGAGGTTGGTCTGCAGACATTCATGCTATATGCGAAGGTTATAGTGTGAATGCCTCTGCACCATAGTGGTATCAGAGCTCAGCAAAAGGTCTGGGCTGTAGTGTGTTGATTCTGTCACTAAAAGGGCAGAGGTAGAGTTGATTGTGTTGTGTGTTGTGAGAGGTTGACAAAATGCCTCCTAAAGGTAGTGGTACTGCAAGGGAACTGCAGGAGATGAAGGAGAAACATACTAGAGAGATGAGGAAGATGAAGGAGCTTGCTGAAGCACTTCAAGCCAGGCTGACAGCCCTGGAAAAGAACAAAAAGAGGGAAGTGGAAGACAGTGAGTCTGAAGAAGATGCAGATACTGTTGAAGAGTATGAAGAGGTAGCTGAAGATCTGGATGCTGAAGACCAGAGATTGGCAAAACTGTTAAAGGCAGTGCAGAGTGAAAAACCTAAGGTAAAGGTTGATGTTACCAAGTATACTGGAAGTTTGAATGAAGATGAGTTGTTAGATTGGATTGCTGCACTGGATAATCACTTTGAATGTGAAGATGTTGCTGAGGATCAGAAGGTAAAGATTGCAAAGACCAAGTTAGGAGGTCATGCTTTGGTTTGGTGTGATTATGTACAATCTGAGAGAAGGAAACAAGGAAAGCCTAAGATCACTTCATGGGATAAGATGGTAGCAAGGATAAAGGGTAAATTCTTGCCAAGGGATTATGAAATCCAGATGTTTAAGAAACTGCAATTTTTAAAGCAGAAAGACAGGGATGTGAAAGCATATACTGAGGAATTTTATCTGTTGAGTATGAGATCTGGTCATCATGAGAATGAGGTAGAAAAGGTGGCTAGGTACTTGGCTGGTTTGAGGTTTAACATACAGGATGAGTTAGTTTTAGCTAACCCTAAGAATGTGGAGGATTGTTATCAAATGGCAATCAGGATTGAGGAAAAGATGAACAGAGGACATGATAAGTCCATGAGAGGAAGAGGAAACAATAGGGGAAGAGGAACAGCCCCTGCACAAAAGCAAACCAATGAGGGTCAAGAAGACACTGGTAAAGGACAGGGACAGTCTGATTTCAGAGGTGGATGGAAAGGTAATAGAGGAAGATTTGGAGGTGGTAGAGGTTCTACTACATTTTCAGGAAAGTGTTACACCTGTGGAGAGTTTGGTCATCCATCCTTCAAATGTCCAGAAAACAAAGGTTCATCATTCAGAAATGATAGAACAAGTGACAAGCGAGTACAACTTGTGCAAGAAGAGAAAGAAGAAGAAAGTGCACAGAGTTCAAACAGAGGTCCTGATAATGTGGGGTATCCAGAAAGTGGAGAATCATTGATGTTAAGAAGAACAAGTTTGCAGGCATCCAAGGATATGATGCAAAGAAGAGCTCTTTTCAAGACCACATGTAAGAGCAGAGGTAAGATATGTAAGGTTGTCATTGATACTGGTTCAACAGACAACATGGTATCTCAGGAGATGGTGGATAAACTGAAGTTGGAAAGGATTCCACATCCACACCCTTACAAGGCATCTTGGGTGAGTGATAGGCAATCACTTTTTGTCTCTGAACAGGCATATGTGGATTTCCAGATTGGACCATATCATGATAGAATTTTGTGTGACATATTGCCTATGGAATGTTGTCACCTACTGTTGGGTAGACCATGGCAATTTGACAGAAGGGTACTGTATGATGGGTATGCTAATACCTACACCATCAAGAAGGATGGGAAGATTATTAAGTTGATGCCATTGCAGGCAAAAGCTGCAGTACAGAAGGCAGCTCAAATCATTTTAATGGGAAAGAAGGAGTTTGTGCAGAAGCCTATAGGAACAGGCATGAAGGCAGATGAAAACACTGCAAGGAAAGAAGTTGTTACAGACAACAAGCTGAAGAACGTTTCAGTTGTGACTGACAGAGGTCAGCAACAGGTTCAGAAACAGGGGTGCAAACAGCAACCATCAGTTCAGAAGAATGACAAGGATGTTGTCATAGTTGGGACTATTGTTTGTCCTATAAAGATTGAAAGACAGATACGGTTGAACACCACAGAGGCAGTTCAGAAAGAGGTTCTGGTCAGACAACCTGACAAACACAGGATATGTGAGAAAAAAGCCTACATCAACAGGCATGAGGATTTACTTGCCAGAAAGCAAGTCACAGTTCAGAAGACTTGGAGCAGCCAAGAGACAGCAGCAGATAAAGCTGGAGCAAGTCAGCAGCCTGACAAAGCAAAGTGTAAAGGTGGAAGACTCCCACATGCTCAACTCACGGGACATGAGTTCTTTTCTGTTGGGGAGTATGGTGCAGGAGCACCTACCTGACAGCTGGTCTGGCTAAGGCAGTTAGTAGTTTAGGTCCTGTTTATGTTTCCAAGAAGGTCTGTTAAGACCAGTTGCATGTGTTAAGGTCATGCTGATCATGATAAGATCATACTGACCGGGCTTTTGCTATTTTTAGCTAGTTAGTTATAACAGTTGTCATGATGCGTGTTCGGTGGGATCTCCCAGCCGCTTGGAGAGTTCCCCAGCCGCTTGGAGTCGGGTCAGTAGTACTCATAGGAAAGTCTTTATAAGCATGAGATCGGTTGATATTGGACAGATAGACAGATATCATCGATCGAGCTAGGTTGCAGAGAGTGAGACTGAGAGAGAGGTTGATCACATTGTATTGCATCTTTGAAATCAATAAAGTGATCCTGTTTGTGTTCTTACTCTGGTTGCATTCCATTACTTGATTGTTTTGCTGGTTTGAGAGACTTCATGGATTCACTGATCCATTCCACCGGTTGACTCATCTGATCGGTGGAATGGTAATGTACTGTAGGTTAGTAGATAGTTTGTTTGTTTGCATGCAGGTGTGCAGGATCGCGGTCGACAGATGCTGAGAAGCCTAGCATCCTCATGTGCTAGGTCAAACTGATAAGACAGAGTGTCAAGATCACCCTGAGGTGGGATCGGGTCATCCCTGGAGGATCGGCGAAGTGAGATTTCGCCAAGTGAAGAAGTCTGTTAAAACGACATCATCAGGATATTTCTGCAAATATCCTGCAGACAGTTCAGATATCGTCATCCGGATAAGTGGAGGAGATCGGCATGATGATGTCGATTGCATGAAGTGCAAGTTCGTCGGGGTGATCATCATCTGGAGGAGCCGAGGTGGAGTGCATCGGCATCAGGATCATCATATTGGAAGTGCCCATCATCCGCGTATCGCGAGTAGATGCGGGAGTGAAAGTTGAGTTTTTGTGACTAAGTGTTGAAGAGGTCATCAGGATATTGGGTGACGTCATCGTCATCAGGATATGACGTCATCGTCATCAGGATATTGAGATATCCCCCCTGTGCGAGTTTATCCTGCCGTCGTAAGGTGTTAAGGCATCGGCGGAAGTCCGTGGGAGGAAGTTGTGTTAACATCATCAGGAGGTTTCGAAGAGAACCGGATGAATTATATCATGATGCTGTTGCTTGTGTCGTCGGCTGTTGGAGCATCGAAGGGAAGGTGCTGAAGGCGATCGTCATCAGGATATGTGAGCAACCGGATATTTGGATATCCTGCTGACGAAGGTAATGTTGGAGATCATGATGAAGACGTTAGTGTTTGGAGCCCGATGAACAATGCAACCGGAGGATGTGTGCGCCCGCTGAACATCATGATGATGATGTTAGGAGGAAAGCAGAGAAGGTGAATAGTAGTCGGCAGGAGGACAATTGTGATCGTCCGAAATATGATGATGCTGACTGTGTAACGCGGATCATGATGATGCTGTTGGTAGTTTGAAGGAATATGATGATGATGGCGAAGATGATGATGATGAGGTTGGTCTGCAGACATTCATGCTATATGCGAAGGTTATAGTGTGAATGCCTCTGCACCACAAACCACCTGACTACCTTTTATAGGGATTCGTTTCTATTATCATTCTTTAACTAGAAAAAAGGCCCATATATGTAGCAAAGAAAGCCGCTTGGTATATTGGTGGAGACTGGAAATAGCATATAGGAGGTCATGTGTTTGACCCCCACAAACCAATCTTTTAACAATCAAACTGCCACTTGTGCCACGTGGCACCCAATCATTGGGCCATGTGGCATTACCTCACTCATCTATCAGTGACACGTGTCATGCTGGATTTGTCCATATCATCAGACCTGCCACGTCATCTACTGACTTAGATGTCGCTATCTGCCATGTGTCAACCTCTAGACCTGCCACATCAACAATTGCCATTGTGTCTGTCATGTCAGCATGTTGACATCATCATTGTATTGTCTAGTCAGCATGGTCAACCCTCAACTTTGACCAGCCATATCTTGCTCGTACAAGCTTTGATCGAGATGAAACGAGTGGTGTCAGAATTATTGTGACGAGCTCGTCCACTTGGCATCATTTTTGCTTAGATTTGAGAGAATCAAATTTTCCCCTTTTTGAACACTTGATTTGCCTATTTGACCAAACCTTGGACTGCACATAACTTCTTCATATGAACTCCTTTTGAGCCCGTTCAAATTGTGTCAGGATCATGTCAGTGACCTCTTTCCAATGATGCTGATTCCTTCAGGTTATAAGAATACAAAATTTTTAGTTCTTCTGTATCCACCTGGATCTTTCCTCCCCACTAGATGTTCAAACCACATGACCCCCTTTTATAGGGATTTATTTCTATTATCATTCTTTAAATAGAAAGGAGGCCTGTATATGTAGCAAAGAAAGCCGCTTGGTATATTGGTGGAGAGTGAAAAAAGCAAGCAAGAGGTCAGGGGTTTGACACCCACAAACCAACCTTTTAACAATCAAACCACCACATGTGCCACATGGCACCCAATCATTGCGCCACATGGCATTACCTCATTCATCTGTCAGTGACACGTGTCATGCTGGATTGGTCCACATCTTCAAACCTGCCACGTCATCTGATGACTCAGATGCCGCCATCTGCCACATGTCAAACTCTAGATCTGCCAAATCAACAACTGCCATTGTGTCTACTATGTCAGCATGCTGACGTCATCATTGTACTATCTAGTCGACATGGTCAACCCTCAACTTTGACCAGCCATATCTTTCTCGTATTAGCTCTGATCGAGGTGAAATGAGCAACGTGAGAATCATGGTTACAAGCTCTTCGACTTGGCATTATTTTTACTTGGATTTGAGATAATCAATTTTTCACCTTTTCGAATGCCTAATTCACATGTTTGACCGAACCTTTGACTATACAAGCCAACCATTTAACAATTAAACTGCCACATGTGCTAGGTGGCACCCAATCATTAGCCCACAAGGCATTACCTCATTGATCCGTCAGTGACATGTGTCACACTAGATTGGTCCACATCTTCAAACCTGCCACGTCATCTACTGACTCAGATGTCACCATCTGCAACGTGTCAACCTCTAGACCTACCACGTCAACAACTGCCACTGTTTTTGCCATGTCAGCATTGTAATCTCTAGTCGACATGGTCAACCCTCAACTTTGAGGTGAAATGAGTGGCGTCGAAAGCGTGACGACGAGATCTTCAACTTGGCATCATTTTTTCTTAGATTTGAGACAATCAATTTCTCAACGCCTGATTTGCTTGTTTAACCGAACCTTTGACTGCACATAACTTCTGCATACGAACTCGTTTTGAGCCCGTTCAAGTTGCGTTAGGATCGTGTCAGCAAGCTCTTTCCAATGATGTTGATTCCGTCATGTTCTTAGATAGCAAATTTTTTGGGTCTTCCTGATCCACCTGGATCAGTCCTCCCCAATTGGGGTTCAAACCAATCGACCCCCTTTTATAGGGAATCATTTATATTATCATTCTTTAAATAGAAAGAAGGCCCGTATATTTAGCAAAGAAAGTTGCTTGGTATATTAGTGGAGAGTAAAAGTAGAAAGCAGGAGGTCAAGGGTTCTACCCCCACAAACTAATTTTTTAACAATCAAACCGCCACATGTGCCATGCGGCACCCAATCATTGGGCTACGTGGCATTACCTCATTCATCCATCATTGACATGTGTCATACTAAATTGGTCCACATCATCAGACCTACCACGTCATCTGCTGACTTAGATGCTACAATCTGCCATGTGTCAATCTCTAGACCTACCACATCAACAACTACCACTATGTCTGCCATGTTAGCATGTTAACGTCATCATTGTATTGTCTAGTCAGCTTGGTCAATCCTTAAGTTTGATCGGCCATATCTTTCTCATACGAGCTCCGATCGAGGCAAAATGAGTGGTGTTAGAATCGTGGCGACGAGCTCTTTGACTTGGTATCATTTTTGCCTTGATTTGATAATCAAATTTTCACCTTTTTGAACGCCTAATTCACCTGTTTGACTAAACCTTTGACTACACATAACTTCTTCATACGAACTCCTTTTGAGCCCGTTCAAGTTGTGTCTTGATCGTGTCAGTGACCTCTTTCCAATGATGCTGATTCCATCAGTTTCTAAGACTACAAAATTTTTAGTTCTTCTGTATCCACCTAGATCATTCCTCCCCACTGGGGGTTCAAACCACTGACCCCCTTTTATAGGGATTCATTTCTATTAATCATTCATTAAATAGAAAGGAGGCCTGTATATGTAGCAAAAAAAGCCGCTTGGTATATTGGTGGAGAGTGAAAAAAGCAAGCAGGAGGTCAGGGGTTTGACCCCCACAAACCAACCTTGTAACAATCAAACTGCCACATGTGCCACGTGGCACCCAATCATTGGGCCACATGGCATTACCTCATTGGCTGTTAGTGACAAATGTCACGCTGGATTGGTCCACATCTTCAGACCTGCCACGTCATCTACTGACTCAAATGCTGCCATCTACCATGTTTCAAACTCTAGATTTGCCACATCAATGACTGCCAATGTGTCTGCCATGTCAGCATGCTAAAGTCATCATTGTACTATCTAGTCGACATGGTCAAATATTAACTTTGACCAGCCATATCTTTCTCATACGAGATCTAATCGAGGCGAAATGAGCGGTGTTAGAATCGTGGTGACGAGCTCTTCGACTTCGTATCATTTCTGCTTGTATTTGAGACAATCAATTTTTCACCTTTTCGAATGCCTGATTCCCTTGTTTCACTGAACCTTTGACTGTACATAACTTCTGCATATGAATTCTTTTTGAGCCCCTTCAAGTTGCGTTAGGATCATGTCAGCGACCTCTTTCCAATGATACTGATTCCATCAGATTTTGAGACTACAAGATTTTTAGGTCTTCTAGATCCACCTAGATCGTTCCTCCCCCTGGGGGTTCAAACCAACCGACCCCCTTTTATAGGGATTTGTTTCTATTATCATTCTTTAAATAGAAAGGATGCCCGTATATGTAGCAATGAAAGCCGCTTGGTATATTGGTGGAGAGTGAAAATAGGAAGCAGGAGGTCAGGGGTTCGACCCCCCACAAACCATCCTTTTAACAAGCAAATTGCCACATGTGCCATGTGGCACCCAATCATTGGGCCACGTGGCATTCACTCATTCGTCCGTGACACGTCTCATGCTGGATTGGTCCACATCTTTAGACCTACCACATCATATGTTGAGTCAGATGCCTCCATCTGCCACGTGTCAACATCTGGACCTACCACGCCAACAACTGCCACTGTGTTTGCCATGTTAGCATGATGATGTCATCATTGTACTGTCTAGTCAGCATGGTCAACCCTCAACTTTGACCAGCCATTTCTTGCTCATTCGAGCTCCGATCAAGGCAAAACGAGTGGCATCAGAATCGTGGCAACGAGCTCTTCGACTTGGCATCATTTTTGCTTGGATTTGAGCTAATAATTTTTTTACCTTTTTGATTGCATGATTCCCCTATTTGACCGAACCTTTGACTGCACATAAGTTCTGCATACGAACTCCTTTTGAGCCCGTTCAAGTTGCATCAGGATCTTGCCAGCGACCTCTTTCAAATGACACTGATTCCATCAGGTTATGAGATTACAAAATGTTTAGGTCTTCTGGATCCATTTAGATCATTCCTTCCTGCTGGGGGTTCAAACCACCTGACCCCCTTTTATAGGGATTCGTTTCTATTATCATTCTTTAAATAGAAAGGAAACCCGTATATGTAGCAAAGAATGCTGCTTGGTATATTGGTGGAGAGTGAAAATAGGAAGCAGGAGGTCAGGGGTTCGACCCCCACAAACTAACCTTTTAACAAGCAAATCACCACATGGGCCACGTGGCATTTACTCATTCGTCGGTCAGTGACACATGTCACGCTGGATTGGTCCACATCTTTAGACCTGCCATGTCATCTATTGAGTCAGATGCTGCCATCTGCCATGTGTCAACATCTGGACATAGCACGCCAACAACTATCACTATGTCTACCATGTCAGTATGTTGACATCATCATTGTACTGTGTACTCAGTATGGTCAACCCTCAACTTTGATTGGCCATATCTTGTTCGTATGAGCTCCGATCGATGCGAAACGAGCAGCGTCAAAATTGTGACGATGAGCTCTTCGACTTGGCATCATTTTTTCTTGGATTTGAGACAATCAATTTTTCACCTTTTTGAATGCTTGATTCACCTATTTGACTGAACCTTTGACTACACATAACTTCTGCATACGAACTCCTTTTGAGCCCATTCAAGTTGCGTTAGTATCGTGTCAGCAACCTCTTTCCAATGATGCTGATTCTGTCATGTTCTCAAACTGTAAAATTTTTCAGTCTTCTGGATCCACCTAGATCATTCCTCCCCACTTGGAGTTTAAACCACCCGACCCCCTTTTATAGGGATTCATTTCTATTATCATTCTTTAAATAGAAAGGAGGCTCGTATATGTAGCAAAGAAATTCGCTTGGTATATTGGTGGAGAGTGGAAATAGCAAGCAGGAGGTTAGTGGTTCAATCCCCACAATCCAATCTTTTAACAATTAAACTGCCACATGTGCCATGTGGCACCCAATCATTGGGCCATGTGGCATTACCTCATTCATCTGTTAGTGACACGTGTCACGCTGGATTGGTCCAAATCATCACCTGCAACATCATCTACTGACTCAGATGCTGCCATCTGCCATGTGTCAACCTCTAGACCTACCACATTAACAACTGCCACTGTGTCTGCCATGTCAGCATGCTGACATCATCATTATATTGTCTAGTCAGCATGGTCAACCTTCAACTTTGATCGGCCATATCTTGCTCGTACGAACTCTGATTGAGGTGAAACGAGTGGCGTCAAAATCGTGGTGACGAGCTCTTTGACTTGTCATCATTCTTGGTTGGATTTGAGACAATCAAATTTTCACCATTTTGAATGCCTAATTCACCTATTTGACCAAACCTTTGACTACACAAGACTTCTGCATACAAACTCCTTTTGAGCCCATTCAAGTTGCGTCAGGATCATGTCAGCAACCTCTTTCCAATGATGCTAATTCTGCCAGGTTCTAAGACTACAAATTTTTTATTTCTTCTATATCCACCTGAATCATTCCTCCCCACTGGGGGTTCAAACTACTCGACCCCCTTTTATAGGGATTCATTTCTATTATCATTCATTAAATAGAAAGGAGGCCTGTATATGTAGCAAAGAAATCTACTTGGTATACTGGTGGAGAGCGAAAAAACACTACAACAAAATAGGTAATTAGCGCCTAAAATAGTACCAGGATTTAGTGCATTTGAGTCCATGAATTGGACACTTCTGTCGGCACAAAACTCGGTGCCCAATTGCATCTCACTATTGTGCCTGGTTTAGCACCGGGTTTAGCATCGATTGTAACATCAGATTTAGCGTTGGGTTTAGCACCGATATTTTGTGCCAGGATTAACGTCAAATTTAGCGCCAGATTTTGTTGGTTCTAGTTTGGCTTCCAATTTTGCTTCTAGTTTTGCTTCTTTTGTTGCTTCTGGTTTTACTTCCAGTTTTGCTTCCAATTTTTCTTCTGATTTTGATTCTAGGTTGGCTTCCACTTTTGCTTCTAGTTTTACTTTTGGTTTTGCTTCCAGTTTCACTTCTATTTTTGCTTCCAGGTTTTCTTCCAATTTTACTTCTAGTTTTGCTTCTAGTTTCACTTCTAGTTTTGCTTCTAGTTTTACTTCTGCTTTTGCTTCCAGTTTTGCTTCTGGTTTTGCTTCCAGTTTCACTTCCAATTTTGCTTCCAGGTTTTCTTCCAATTTTGCTTCCAGGTTTGCTTCCAATTTTGCTTCCAGTTTTGCTTTTGGTTTTGCTTCCAGTTTTGTTTCCAATTTTGCTTCCAGTTTCGCTTCTAGTTTTGCTTGTGGTTTTGCTTCCAAATTTGCTTCCAGATTTTCTTTGAATTTTGCTTCTAGTTTTGCTTCCAATTTGGCTTCTAGGTTTTCTTCCAATTTTGCTTCCACTTTCGTATCCCATTTTGCTTCTGGTTTTGCTTCCAATTTTTCTTCTAGTTTTGCTTCCGGTTTTACTTCCAGTTTGACTTCCAATTCTGCATCCAGTTTTACTTCCAATTTTTCTTCTAGTTTTGCTTCCATTGTTGCTTCCAATTTTGCTTCCAGTTTTGCTTCCTTTTATGCTTCCAATATAACTTTGCTTGTTGCTGCCAATTTTGCTTCCATTTTTGTGTCTTTTGTTGCTTCTAAAAATGCTTATTATTTTGCTTATATTTATTAATTTAATATGTTTTGTTTCAATTTAATTAGTTAAATATATCATGCCTCTTAAATAACTCATATGATTATAAAGTAAGTAATTTAATTATTTAACTCATATGATTAAATAACAAGATTATTGTTATAACATGATCATCATCTATAATTAAAACAAGTGAGTCAAATATCTATAATTTAATTGAATTTTACAACATCCATCCTGAGCAGTAAATTAAAATCATCATACGTAATAAATATCCATCCAAAAATCATCGACCACTTTCAATATATAAAAATTAACAAGTCAATACTGATAAGATCATCATCATATATAACTAAAACAAGTGAAAGTCAAATATGCCAGTAGATCAATAACATGTCAAAATGATAAATGTCCAACAGTCGACATAAGTCAAAATGATACATGTACAAATGATATAAGTAAAAATGATAAATGTCCAACAGTCGACATAAGTCAAAATGATACATGTACAAATGATATAAGTAAAAATGATAAATTATGTAACTCAAAATGATACAAGTCAAGATGATACATGTCCAAATGATATAAGTCAAATTGATACATGTGAAAATGATACAACTCAATAATATGGTACTGCAGGCTGTGAAAATGATACATATGATAGTAACCATGAAAAGAGGCATCATAACGATATATCAGCAATGATCCATGATGCAATCTATATGATCATGAATGTCACTGGCTACTACTAGCAACTGCCTCATCATCATCATCACCATTGTGATCATCATCATCATGATCATCATCGTCATCATCATCATCGTCATTGGCCTCGTTGTCTTCTATATCTACATCATCATCATCCTCTGCCATGTGATCTGTACCAGAACTAATATAATCTAGATCTATATCATCAGGATCATCTTCATCTTTTGGAAGACTCGTAATCTGCAAAAAAAAAAATTTAAAATGAAAAGTTATTATTTATTTCATGTAATAATTTATTTTTCTGTTATATATCTAATATTCCAACATATGAAATGAAACCATAATCATATTACATCATATCAAAGTGCACATACCATAATACAATTTCAAAAAAGTTACAGCTAATATGTCATTCCAATGATGTAAAACATGAAACAATTGTAATAAACATTACTAAAGATCATAAAAAATTTGTTATACAATTTAACTATCAACTATAATCTCTATTACATAACCTTAAGTGTCACAACTTGCATGGTCAATGTATGTTCTTTTTCACTATTAATCTAATAATCTGCATTAGACAGAAACATTAAAGTGTTTTTAAGTAGCAGTTTATTAAATTCTCTTACATGTCATTAATGAATGCACAGTTATTTTTCAATAATTATTTATCTAAAGGTTCATGAGTAATCTTAAGATAAAGGTCTAATAGTTTTTCCATGGGGCATGTTTAACAAACCAAATTCAATTGTCAACTTTTCACCATGGTGGCAGAGAAATAATTCTTTTTCCCATCCTTCCACAACATTAAGTAAATTCTTGAATTTGGAAAATACTTGCCGCCTTCATCTTCCAAGCCAATTTCTCCAACTTTGCATAGGTCTCCTTTGTCTATGGATGTGATCTGTCTCCTACACAAAAAAAGCATGTACCATTTTATGCCCTTCAATCCAACTGCATTTGGGCATTTTTTAATTCATCTATCTTTCATCAATCTTCTTACCTCACCACACCTGCCCACTTGTGGATAGATGTTTGAGAGAAGAACATAAGTTGTGCAGCATTTTTAGGATCCAAATTAAAAAGCAATGTTGCTGTAAATACTCCTAAGCCAATATTCATATGTGATCTATAGGCACCAAGAAAACACATGCATACAACCAGCATAGATTTAACAGGTATCTCAATGATAAAGTTTAGCGTGTCTTCAAGATAGCCAGCAATGGCAAGGAGGTCAACCATGCATGTAAACAGAGAGGCCCTAGTTAGCAGGTTGTATGGGGAGAAGGATGCTTCTCATTTTCAAGAATCCTAAGTCTCATTGCTACATATGTTGCTTAAAGAAGGGCCAATTTTAAAATAGGTAGTTATTTTGTCACTCACTTTGTGCAATGAAATGACGAGAGTCGAGTCTCCTTATATCACTATAGATTTGCATACAGCAACCTCCAATACAATAACACCATACAATGCACACTTAACTTTATGGTACCTTAGCCCATACATGATGCTATATAAATCTGAAGGTACCTCCTACTAAGGATGTCATGTCATAGACCAGATACCACTGTACAGTATATATCACATCTACAGTAACAATTTCCTTCCAAATGTAGGGTTACAGTCTATGATTAACATGCATAGACCTTTCTAGTGTTTACAAGATAATTCCTTAGTCAACACCATACTAGTGTCCACAAGATGTTTCCATAGTTAAAATAAGAAATTAATGCTACTTTGCAAACAATAAGCAAGCCTTCGGAGAGCTTAAAGTTTCCATTTACATCCATGCACAATAACTTAATCAACCCTTAGGATTTTGTGGACAATGAAATAGAAGGTCCTATATTCCATTTATGAGTCCTCTATCCAAATGATGCAGTGATCACAAGTACATAATATCTACTATTTCGTGGGTAGTTCTCAGACATTCAAACATAGGGAAGTCCATACTAAGATAAATTTGTTCACAAACAGTCTCCAATTTAATAAATACTAGATTGAAATCACATTTCTAATTTAGTGCAAGTCATTACAATGAACTCAAAGGTCATTGTCATCAAATGAATGCCTTCACAATAGACTGTTCTAGTTACAAATACAATACAACTATTGAGTGTTACACAATTGTATGCAATTGACAAAACCCATTCTTTCCAAGAGTCAACTGGTAATCAAATACAATCATGTAGTGTTGTTTCAACATTGTATTCCATTGTGGCTTTAGTAATGCAAACCTCATAACCTTGGAGGGAGTGTTGGGGGGCAAGTTGACCTGAACCAAGGATCCAAAACCATCCCAAAAGCCCACCTAGGAGTGGTATTATTAATCCCAAGAAGACCTCGCATCCACAAATGAGAGTAGACATTTATAGGTGAAATGCCAACACCATTAGGGTTTACAACCATGTCAAAAAAGATAGCCATGAACCAGGCCAGGTTTCCTCAAGACTCATGGTATGTTGCAATGATAGCATTCTAGCAATTCTAGCTAGGGTTTGAAACTCCACCTCAAACTGTAACCAAATTAATGTAGCTTCCTTCATGATAGAAATCCAAAACACAATAACCAACAGTTTTCCATAGTTCATAAGTCCCATAATCTTAAGTCTGAACTCTCAGAGTTAACAATATTTTCCTCATCCAAACCCTTTAGCATAGGCTTTCACAAGACCACATATAGTTACACAAGTTAAAGGAAATGTTTCACCAAAATGGTCAGTGTAATTTTACAAGAATGGATGACAAGGAGATTTACTTCAAAGAAAGGTTAGCTTAGTTGAAGAAGACCAGTTGGAGATTTGAATCTTAGTCTCCAACCCAAATAGCAAGACACTTAGCCAACATGATGAGCACACCCAAAGTCTCCCTTCCTCTAAATCTCTTATAGTCCAACCATCAACCTTCCTTCCTCGACCCTAAGGCAAAAAGAAGAATTCCCCACCAAAATGGTTCCCCATTCCTTCCTTTTGTCCCTCACATACCCCAAAACCAAGCACATTAAAGACTAGTACTTCCCAAAGCTGTTATGGCAGAGGAGATTTAATGCCTACTGCTAATGATGGCTCCTTCTCAAAAAAAAAAATGTGTATATTAAAATTTAAATGTCCACTATTATATTTCAAAGGTTTGAAATATAACCAACAACATAATTGTAATGCATGCCCCCCTTTAAGTCTTATAATAAAAAGGTTAGGAAACAAAGACTTGAGATAAACCCTTTAGTCTGTTCACTTAAGAGACCACCTAAAAACTCAATGATAACTACATCCACATGATCAACAACAATGACAAGTGACCTATGAATAACAATCCACTTGAGTCAAAAAGACAAGAAGACCAATAGAAACCAAACATAATTAATAGATTACAACTATAACTATTTTTCTCAAGTATCACTCTAAAATGTCTCTAAAGATTATTGAAACTCAACACAAGAAATGCAAATTGATATATTAACACAAAAATAGCCAACTAAGTTGACCACTTGTTTTTGGGCTGCCCCTTTGCTCAAGAATGTTGGAGATGGTTGTGCGCCAAGCTGGGGCTGATTTCTACTCTTCCAAATGATATTAATAGTCTTTTCTCAGGATGGCTGATTAGAACTTGGTCGGAGCTTCTCTTTAGTTTGTGGACAGTGTGCCCTTCTCTCCTTTTATGGGAGCTTTGGAAAGAAAGAAATAGGAGATTTTTTTTGAATAAGGAGATGTCTCTAGTTTATTTTCTTAATAAAGTGAAGGAAGCCATCATAGAGGTGGTTAATTGTAGGGCAGGTTTGAGCTCCAACAAAGATCGTGCTTTTACTAATTGGGATAGTTGTATGAGATTGTCTTGGTTTGGGCTTAAGAGTCCCCCAAATGTTTGGGCTGGAGAGTTGTCTTCGGAGTTGGACAGAAGAAATGCTAAGTGGCAACCCCCCAAAGTTGGTTGGTATAAAATAAATTTTGGCGGGGCTTCAAGAGGTAATCCAGGTCCTTCTAGTGTAGGCTGCATCATTAGATCTTGGCATGGAGACATCATTGGCAAGTTAGTAGTACCCTTGGCGGATGATACAAATAATGCTACTGAATTTCAATCTTTGGTTTTGGGCTTTCTCTTTAGTAAGGAGCTCCAAATTGAAAACTTAGACATAGAAGGGGATTCCTCTTTAGTGGTAAATGTTGTAAGATCTGAATCAATGTTAAATTGGAAATTAGTGGCTCACATAGAGCGAGCTCTAGATATCCTAAAGTTCTTTAAGGCATTTACTATTAATCATATTTTTTGTGAAGCTAATGGGGAGGCAGATTCTCTTGCTAATGTTGTTGTCAATGGTCAAGCAGTCAAGGTGGTAAACCCAAGGTCACAAGAATCTTAGTTTATAGCTTCAAATGTTTATCTAAAAAATTTTTAAACATAATTTTTAGTTTAATTTGATAGGGATGGTGTTTTCCTTTTTAAGGCCATTAATAAGATTTGATTGATTCAGGATTGTTCTTGGGTGAAAAAAGATTTTATTGGGAAATAGAGCCACCTTAGTACTTGGTGTACTAAGTGGTTAGTACTTCATTTGCCGTGGGGTTTACTTCCTATGTGGGAAGGTAGTTCCTTCACTTGTGTGACTGACAAACCCCACCTGCCGATGGGATGCTCACTCAAGCCTACCATAAATTTTGTAGGATTGGGCATTAACGGTGATGCTTTCAGTTTTCTATATATTGACGATTGGCTAAGGCAGTGCCATTCATTTCCAATATGGAGATGCCCATCCGGCTAACCTGGACTAAAAGACAATTAGCATTTCTTGGGCAAATTTCAAATAGTCAGCTGAAGGGCTTGTGCAAAGTGAAAACAAAGTAGTTTATTGATGTGGTGAATATGGTTTTGGGTTTGCATTTTCTTTCCTCTGTGGACAGATATTGCATCAACAGAGACATCTCCTCCCAGTTCCTCGCTTCATTGTTGGACCTGGGTATGCCGAAGGCAAACGCTCTGGTTTGCCTCTGTGAAACCTTCAAGGAGTCTATTTTGGGAGATGATGTTGAGACAATGGTTTTTACAGACCTGGCGAATGGCATTCCAAGGGCAGGAGATCTTCCAAAGTTGCTCAACCCAGAGGTAGAGGTGGTGCAACTTCCTTTCCTTACTGATCTGGACAGGCAGAGGCTTATTACTCATCGGCTTTGGGCGATGCGAGGGAGGGACTTCATAGTCCATGCTATAGGCATGATTTGCAAAGACACTCCACTATGGATCTAGCTCTTTGCAGTATTCATGGAGTTAGATAAATTCTACCAACAATAGTAGCTCTATCCGCTTCCCTTGTTTTGTTTATGAATTTTAATCCATAGTCATCAATGGTTATGTGTAGGAAAAAAAAAAAGTTTTTTGCTACTGTTTGGAATGGGCAGAAATGGATATTATATAGTCTATAGTGCTTATACTTAG
Organism: Cunninghamia lanceolata; assembly: GCA_027924645.1. Taxonomy (NCBI): domain Eukaryota; kingdom Viridiplantae; phylum Streptophyta; class Pinopsida; order Cupressales; family Cupressaceae; genus Cunninghamia; species Cunninghamia lanceolata. The sequence goes on along the minus strand of BSBN01000339.1, from coordinate 26,147,309 downwards.
CTTTTCACAGTTAAGTCAATATTTTGTAAATAGCATATACTTTGTAATTATGCTACTCTCTATAATTACGATTTTTTGGATAAATATATTTTGGGCTCCCACAGCCTTTTATCGATTAAAAAAAAATAATATCCAACAATGTTACTGAAAATCAACTATTGATACGTCATTCTCCATCCAGATTACAAAATTGGTCCACTTTTTGCTTTGTAACATTTCCTTTTCAAATTGCGTTGGTTGCCGGCCATATTTCTCCTCATGTCAAAACATGGCACATGGACTAGTTAAACTAATTAATATGCAATCATTTATTTTTTCCTAGGAAATAAAAAAATATCATTTAACCTATTAAATATACTTACAAATGTACAGATCAAGGCCTGTAAACCTTTCTGGCCACTATGATGAGTGGCACAAAGTTTGTTAAGCCTAGCCTTGGAGGCCTTGTCCTAAAACATATACTAATTCAATTTAGGTAAAGCACAAATAAAATTTAAAAATTGTTTAATAAATTTGTTATAATCTTATGAGCAAATTCAAATACCTATGTACTCTCCTCACTAGACTTCCTTTGTGCATCAGACTTCTCATATGCTTTTACAAGCTCTTTCCATACTTTGATACTTACATCAATTGGCCTTTTTTTGAGCCTTTGCTCGGGAGGGATTTTTTTTATCTTTTTTGTTTAGTTGCACCGAAATCTCTTGCAGTTTTGAGACATTCCTAGCTTTATTTTCTTTATAGACCAACCTGTGCCAAATTCAGTCTCCATGTCTTGGATAATTGTTTTTTGTAGGTGCATGGGTATCTTTGAGAATGACAAATGTAGATGGTCTTTGAACCGTTGAAGGCATGATTCCTTCAACCTATTCACAAATGTTTTTCCAGCATTTGTCATTCAGACTTCCCTTGAAACCACATCATATTCTATCTTGGTATCGTAGCTACTAATGCAAGATGTAAAACATGGCATGGTGGTCGAAGAAGTCTGTGTCCCAAGAGTGGCTAGGACATTGGAAGCCTCTACTCCTTATTCCACATTCTTAGAGGTTACTTTTATTGATTTCCTCCTGGATCTTTTTCCCGATCCATGACTAGTTGGGGAATCAATTAATTCCCTTTGACACTGTTGATTTGGTTGCAATGTTTTAGGGGCTTTACTAGATCATTTTTCTATGTATCTGGCAAGCATTGTCAAGTCAACACCATCCAATTTGTTCACTGTGTCTACCCCCAATATGGAAGCTAATGCCTCTTTATCTTTGTCAGTCTCATGTCCCTATATATATATAAAATAAATTTATTTTTTAAAATTTAGAAATAGAAAACTAAAAACTAAAAATCAAAGAAACAATGGAAACATTTACAAATCTATAAATTGACAGTGAATTACCTGATTGTGGCCAGAGTTTTCTCCCTTCCCTCTATTGCTTGACATTTTGAGGTGACCTAGGGAAAATTATTTTCATCCAGTCTGTGGAGGCAATCGTAGCTAGGTATGAATTAACAGCGTGCTTGACCAATCATAGCCAAAAACAAAAATGTAGCCCAAAAAAACTTAACAGCTTGTATTTTGGGTATGATGTACAAAGAGACCTTATTCGACAGGCCTTCTAAAAATGGTAAATGCAAGTTATACTGCAAGAAAGGATAATTAACAACATTACTACTCAAATTTATCCTAAAGTGTGAGTACAACATCTTAGAAAAACTTTCTTTGAGCTCAAAATTATATCAAAATGGATAAAAACCTAGGTCAACAGTTAACTTACTTGCTAAAAGGCAGACAAACAAGCTTGATTGAATGGCTGAGTAGCTAGAAACCCTAAATTTAACAACTAGCTAAAGCAATTTTTTATCTTCTGGATGTCTAGAACCAAAAATAAATAAAATATAAATTGACGGATCCATTGTAGAAACTTTTCAGTAACTTCTATTTTCGACATAATAAAGTCGTCACTTCGCAGAAAACCTAAACAGAGGCAAAGTACATTGTGCTGTGGGCTTAAATGTATTAACTTATTTGTGTTTTTTTTGTGTGGTATGTTTTAACATTAGCGCAATTTTTTTTTTTTTTGATTCATTAGTCGGTGCTAAAGTCAATGTTTTTAACTCCGCCTTTTGCGCCAACTTTTAGACCTAAATGTAATCTCTTTGGGACGCCAAAACCAGCGCCAAGTGCACCTAATTTAGCGCCATCATCATCCATCTCCTAAGTAAACAACTCCATTACACCCTACACCACCTCTGCATCACAAGCTTCAACTTTTATGGGGATGTGTGCAACCATTGGTTATGGTTCCCTTCCATTCCGCAATAAATCTACCATCATTCATCCACTATCCTACATACCCTCCACATACCATCCCCATGGTCCATGCTTTGGCATAAGTCTGACATAATCCACATCATAATCCACTATTTTCCCTACATAATCCGCATCATAATCCACTTTTCTCCCCTCTAGAATCGACGTCATAATCCACTATCTGCCTAATCCATTTGCCTTCCATGTATCCCTTACCAACATCAATGAGGGCACTCAACATGGTCCATGGGAGAGGACATCATTCTCTAATGGGACTATAACCTTTCAGTACAATGTAACGCAACCTTCAACCCTCAACCCTAAACACTATACCTTAAACCCTAATCCCTCCACCCTAAACCCTAATCCCTCAACCATAAATGCTATCCCTAAAGCCTGAAGCCTCAACCCTTGAACCTTAAATCCTAAACCCTATCCCTAAACTCTCAACCCTAAATAGTACAATGCCTTAAACCCTAATCCCTCAACTCTAAACTGTAAACCCTAAACCCTAAACCCTAAACCCTAAAACCTCAACCCTCAACACTATACCTTAAACCCTAATCCCTCAACCCTCAACCCTAATCTTAAACCTAAACTTAAAGCTTCCACTCATTCCACCATCCTCAAGGGATCCAGAAATGCAAAATTAGATGCCTCTACTGATAAAGCTAATAAATCTACCATTATTCATCGACTATCCTACATACCCTCCACATACCATCCCTATGGTCCATGCTTTGGCATAAGTTCAACATAATCCACATCATAATCCACTATTTTCCCTACATAATCCATGTCATAATCCACTTTTCTCCCCTCTAGAATCCACGTCATAATCCATTGTCTACCTAATCCATTTGTCTTCCATGTATCTCTTACCAACATTGATGAGGGCACTCGACATGGTCCATGGGCGAGGACATTGTTCTCTAATGGTACTATAACCTTTCAGTGCATCGTAACGCAACCTTCAACCCTCAACCCTAAACACTATACCTTAAACCCTAATCACTCCACCCTAATCCCTCAACCGTAAACACTATCCCTAAAGCCTGAAGCCTCAACCCTTAAACCCTAAACCCTATCCCTAAACCATCAACCCTAAACACTATACCTTAAATTCTAATCCCTCAACACTAAACCCTAAACCCTCAACCCTAAACACTATATCTTAAACTCTAATCCCTCAACACTAAACCCTAATCCCTCAACCCTCAACCCTAATTTTTAAGCTAAACTTAAAGCTTCCACTCATTCCACCATCTCCAAGGGATCCAAAAATGCAAAATTAGATGCCTCTACTAATAAATCCAAACATCCTAAGGGTTGTCATGCCTCAGGACTATGCCTTAAACCCTAATCCCTCAACTCTAAACTGTAATCTGTAAACCCTAAACCCTAAACCCTAAACCCTCAACCTTCAACCCTCAACACTATACCTTAAACCCTAATCCCTCAACCCTCAACCCTCAACCCTAATCTTAAACCTAAACTTAAAGCTTCCACTCATTACACCATCTTCAAGGGATCCAGAAATACAAAATTAGATGCCTCTACTGATAAAGCCAATAAATCTACCACCATTCATCCACTATCCTACATACCCTCCACATACCATCCCTATGGTCCATGCTTTGGCATAAGTCCGACATAATCCACATCATAATCCACTATTTTCCCTACATAATCCACGTCATAATCAACTTTTCTCCCCTCTAGAATCCACGGCATAATCCACTGTCTGCCTAATCCATTTGCCTTCCATGTATCCCTTACCAACATCGATGAGGGCACTCGACATGGTCCATGGGTGAGGACATCATTCTCTAATAGGACTATAACCTTTCAATGCAGCGTAATGCAACCTTCAACCCTCAACCCTAAACACTATACCTTAAACCCTAATCCCTTCACCCTAATCCCTCAACAATATACACTATCTCTAAAGCCTAAAGCCTCAACCCTTAAACCTTAAACCCTAAACCCTCAACCCTAAACACTATACCTCAACACTAAACCCTAAACACTATATCTTAAACTCTAATCTCTCAACACTAAACCCTAATCCCTCAACCCTCAACCCTCAACCCTAATCTTAAAGCTAAACTTAAAGCTTCCACTCATTCCACCATCCCCAAGGGATCCAGAAATGCAAAATTAGATGCCTCTACTGATAAAGCCAAACATCCTAAGGGTCATCATGCCTCAGGACTATGCCTTAAACCCTAATCCCTCAACTCTAAACCATATTCCCTAAACCATCAACCCTAATCTTAAACCTAAACTTAAAGCTTCCACTCATTACACCATCCTCAAGGGATCCAGAAATACAAAATTAGATGCCTCTACTGATAAAGCCAATAAATCTACCATCATTCATCCACTATCATACATACCCTCCACATACCATCCCTATGGTCCATGCTTTGGCATAAGTCTAACATAATCCACTATTTTCCCTACATAATCCATGTCATAATCCACTTTTCTCCCCTCTAGAATCCACGTCATAATCTACTGTCTGCTTAATCCATTTTCCTTCCATGTATCCCTTACCAACATCGATGAGGGCACTCAACATGCTCCATGGGCGAGGACATCATTCTCTAATGGGACTATAACCTTTTAGTGCAGCATAATGCAACCTTCAACCCTCAACCCTAAACACTATACCTTAAACGCTAATCCCTCCACCCTAATCCCTCAACCGTAAATGCTATCCCTAACGCCTTAAGCCTCAACCCTTAAACCTTAAACCCTAAACCCTATCCCTAAAACCTCAACACTAAACACTATACCTTAAACTCTAATCCCTCAACACTAAACCCTAAACCCTCAACCCTCAACCCTAAACACTATATCTTAAACTCTAATCCCTCAACACTAAACCCTAATCCCTCAACCGTCAACCCTCAACCCTAATCTTAAAGCTAAACTTAAATCTTCCACTCATTCCACCATCCCCAAGGGATCCAGAAATGCAAAATTAGATGCCTCTACTGATAAAGCCAAACATCCTAAGTTGTCATGCCTCAGGACTATGCCTTAAAACCTAATCCCTCAACTCTAAACCGTATTCCCTAAACCCTAAACCCTTAACCCTCAACCCTCAACACTATACCTTAAACCATAATCCCTCAACCCTCAACCCTAATCTTAAACCTAAACTTAAAGCTTCCACTCATTCCACCATCCTCAAGGGATCCAGAAATGCAAAATTAGATGCCTCTACTGATAAAGCCAATAAATCTACCATCATTCATCCACTATCCTACATACCCTCCATATACCATCCCTATGGTCCATGCTTTGGCATAAGTCCAACATAATCCACATCATAATCCACTATTTTCCCTACATAATCCACTTTTCTCCCATCTAGAATCCACGTTATAATCCACTGTCTGCCTAATCCATTTGCCTTCCATGTATCCCTTACCAACATCGATGAGGGCACTCGACATGGTCCGTCCACTCTAAACCCTAATCCCTCAACTGTAAATGCTATCCCTAAAGCCTGAAGCCTCAACCCTTAAACCATAAACCATCAACCCTATCCCTAAACCCTCAACCCTAAATACTATACCTTAAACTCTAATCCCTCAACACTAAACCCTAAACCCTCAACACTAAACACTATACCTTAAACTCTAAGCCCTCAACACTAAACCCTAATCCCTCAACCCTAAACCCTAATCCCTTATCGCTAAACCTTAAACCCTATCCCTAAAGCCTTAACCCTCAACACTTGAACCTTAAATCCTAAACCTTATCCCTAAACCCTCAACCGTAAACAATACTATGCCTTAAACCCTAATAATAGTAATCAATTGTGTTACAAAATCCATAATTAACCTAAGTCTTGCATATCCATTCCAGGAATTGTACCCTTTGCCTTTCCTAAGAACATATCAGCCCAATGTGACCCCATCGTTGGCACCTTTCACTTTGCTATACCGATGGCCCAATAAAGATATAGTATCACTATATTGGCAAAACATAAAATCTATTGGGGTAACCTTTGAGGTCATCCCACCAATAAACTGACAAAATGGAATAAAATGAGGATATCGGGATAACATGTAGACATCGGTGGAAACCACATCATCATTCCACCAATAGGCCGATAAAGTTGGTAGAAGAAGGTTATATCATCGTAACATGTGGATTTCGGTGGACTACATATCACACCCTCACCAATGAGCTGATGAACTCGATAGGAGTTAGCTTATCACCAGAACATGTCAACTTTGGCAGAACTTATATACGAGTTCCCCTGACATGCCGATAAAACCAACAAAGAAAAAAGCATCATTGTAGCATGTAAGGATCGCTGGAACTAAGAATGAATTTCCACCGATAGCCCAAAATAACTATAAAACATTAAGGATATGAAGAACATCAGCCAGACTAGGGCACATCAGGGCAACTTCATATGGAACCTCATCGTTGGACCAAGAAAGGGAAATTTATCGATGGAAGGGATGGACTTCGGTGGAATATAAAACAAAGCCTCAGCAATACGATGATGATTGTCAAACAAGATTGATGTGACATTCCAAGACATCAGTCAAATACCTAGATAGTAAGATATACATCGATGGTGCATTTATGAGATGAGATTGAAATAAGTTATTTCACCCCTGTAAGATTTGGCTAAAGAAAGAAGGAGAAAGGAATTTTGACCTCTCACAGAGCAAGGAGCAGAAAAAGGCCAGCAAGAAATATATTTCAAGTAAGTATATCAGTCCTGACTATAAATTTATACTGTGTAGAAGCTTTGGAGTTTGCATTATGGAAAATAATCCAGAGAAACATAAAGCTAAAAAGAAAAAGGTCAAGAAAAGATCACTGAATCAAGATTTAATTGACCAATGCCCAGGGTCTGGGCTGAGACCAAAAAGAAGTGCCCAGACTAATCCCCCCATAGATAAATTGATATACGACTATAAGGAGTTAGGAGATGTTTGGACCCCTCTTCGAGGGTATCAATTGTTTATGTATCATTTCAATAAACAATATAGGTATGACCCTGTCTGCAACCCTTGGAGGTTAAATTTAGCAAGGCTAATAGTGTCTAATGTCTTTATCAACGTGGATTTGATTAAAGCCTTAGCTAGCAAATATGACTTGAAAATAAGAACTATTAGATCACACACTGGTGACAATATACCGGTGCTTTCCAAGGATCTCATTGCGAATATTTTTCAATTGAAATGTGGCTTTAACACACCCATTACAGTCAGAGACCTATTGTTGGAGTATAGGCATATGGACACCAGTTATAAGAGAGGCAAGTTAGCTTTACACACTCTAAAAGATGACAAGGGTTAGATGAGGAAATTTTCCAATGCTAAGAACCCTCCATTTTTTGAAGAATTATTTGAGGAGTACTTTTGTTACACTTATTATGCTATTGGTCAAGTCTTGGGTCTCGAGGTTCCCCCACAAATGTCAATTGCACCTATGGTATTAGCTGCAAATATTCAAACAAAGGGAGCAAGGCCTTTTGATTATGCAAGTTACATAGCTAATTCTCTAAACCATGGATTGGAGAAAATCAAACATAATAGTGATAAGATTAATTTCAAACACTACTCTTTGTTAATGCATTTGCTTTTGCACGAAGGGCATGGTAGAAGATGGTGGAGTTTAGAGATGAAAATTCAGGACTCGTTTGACAATGAGGACCCAAAACCAGTGCAAATGTGGACTTCACTGTGGGATTGTCGTTTTGACAGATCTTATTATTTTTCTTTGAAGAATATTTTGTGAAGCCTCTAATGCAACTATTGGGACATTCTCATGACTATAGCCTCTCTCCTAGGATACAAAGGTTTCTTAGGCCGAAGGAAAATGATCCAAAGACTAAGGTGGGTCATAACTGGGGAGATTGGTATGCCTTTTTAGACTGCACCATGATACGAGTCTATGGATTTGAGGGTTCCCCTTATCTATTGCCTAGGGTTGTCCTAGACGGAATTGCATACTTAGAAATTGTGAGACAATTAGATAAATCTGATGCTATTCATCTAAAGAGGAACAACAAACAATCATTCATGCCCAACACTTTCTTCTTTGGGGAATTCACAATAGTCATGAATGAGGGTTATGAAGAAGTCAATGCCAAACTAGCACAGTATGGTCTCCCAATAGGAGATGAAAGAAAAGGTTTTGATACAGAGGGTTTTATTCCCAGAGCTAGGGTCTCATAGGGTCTGTCTAGTTATGAACATCTTTTGTCAGAAGTAGATATAATTAGAAATCAAGATGAAGCCTCTACTGAAGATAGAATGGCTATATTTAATAGAATTCTACTTGTAGAGGATTGGAAATGCAAGAATGTTCCTTCATACTCAAGAGCCTTTTTTGAAATTGAAGACCCACTATCAAGAGTTGAGTAGCTTATTGCTCATGCAGATGAGATAATTGAGGGTGTGCCTTTAATTGCTTTTGATACAGCTTACATACAATACTCTGGGACACAAGCTCAAGAGGTGCAACCTCTGATTCACATACCTTCATAGCCAACCCTTGAAGTATCATTTTCTTTAGATACAGATATAGTTGAAGAAGTGAGTGATGATGAGATTGAACAAATACAACCAATAAGTGCTTTTGTTGTTCCACATTATGAGCCTCCTGCAAAATTGAACCATGTAAAATTTGAGACTTCTGAGGATTTGTCTGATGACATCAGAGTTATGGCTGCTCAGAAGTTTGTCTCTGATGATGAATTTATTAAGACTCCTAAATTTAAATCTTTTGTATATGAGTATCAAGGAAATAAAATGAGGCAAAAAATGAAAGATACTACCCCTGAGCAAGAAACTGTCACCTTGGAGGAATTGAAAAAGAGATTGACAGAGAAATGGAGTCTATTACTCCAGAAAGAGGAAGGCAACTACTCCAAGAAGCCAAGGTATTGCTTGTTCTGGGTTGGGATATGAGCTCTGCCATTGTATTTGACACGTTCAAGAGGAGGGAAGATAAAACACTAAGTTTGACAGAGGAAGCAAGTGAAAAGGTATACTCATGGTCGGGGTATAATGCAGATGAAGCCACTTTATTGATTTGGTCTTTTTATCCCCAAGATAAGAGACCAATAATAACCAATGACCCAAATCAAATGTTTGGTCACCTCTTGGTCAAAAGGATAGGAGACACAGATTCCTTGGAAATTACTAAACTAAATGTTAATGTAGCAAAGTTCACTAAGGCCCAGATTGAGAAATTAATCAAGGAAAATGACAAGCTAAAGAAAGAATTAATATACCACAAGGAAAGATCTTCTTCTTCTGCATCTAAGGTACATTCCCCATGGATCTAGAAAGATAAAGAAATGATAGAGGCTTTAACAGTGTAATCTATTGGAAAGAATGCCATGCTAAATCCCAGAAAAAATGTGAGAAGCTAGAAAGGGAAGTAAAGACCCTCAAATACACCATGGCCTCTGAAATAATAAAAGAAAGGTTCAAAAAGATGTGGGAATGTGCAGATACCTGTTGGAAATCATTCCAACAAACATATTTAGCCATTATAGAAAACAAAAGATTGCAGGAGAGGATGATGGAAAGGAAAGAGGAACTTTCAGACAAAAAACTTTTATCAGAACAAGGATTGCAGATGTATGATAAGTTGGTCAAGATACATGAAAAGTATCATAATAAATTAAATAAGGAGTTGAATTCTTTTGATATCACTCCCTCAATTCATGATGATACTGGAGAACTACGAAAATATGAAGAGTGGAAGGAAGATATATCCATAGTTCTAAATATTGATTTACAAGAAATCAATAATGAAGATATGATCATGTAGAATATTCACAAGTATCTTTAGAAAATGATGAACATGGAGCACGACATGAAAGGGATAGCCCTTAATGCTGACACATATGCAAAATAGGAGTATATTGAACATTTATTTAAAATTAATATGTTCCTATGCAGAGCAATTGATACAACTAATATTGCCATGAATTCTTTAGAGGGAGTAAATTAGCTAGCAGACAAATGAAGCACCTTATGGAAAAATAGAAAGCCTTGCTCCAGCCTTGAATGGTCATGGGCTTCTATTCGTAGATTAACAGATTGGTGTTTTCTAATTAAAAGCATTTTGTTAAGTTTAAAAGTATTTTCTTAATAGTTATGAATAGTTATGAACATATTTAGGTTCTGAAGAGGATTGAATGTGAAGAGGAGATTCCACATCAAAAAATAGAATACCTCGCTCAAGCCTTGAATGGTCACGGGTTTCTATGCGGTGAATAACGGATTGGTCTTTTCTAATTAAAAACATTTTGTTAAGTTTAAAAGTATTTTCTTAACAGTTATGAACATTTATGTCTTTTATGTTGTAACAAGTCTAAACCTTGTTTGCCTCTCCTATAAAAAGAGAGACCAAGACCCGATAAAAAGATATAGGGGGAAGAGAGGAGCTAGTAGTGGTAGATAGTAGGAAAAGTTCCATAATATTTACAAACTCAAAGACCATGTTGCAAGCATAATTTTGAAGAAGTTGATGGAAAATCTCTGATTCTATGGCGCCATATTGGTATCAATTGTTTGTTAAAGTTATTCAATTATTTGGTTGTCTCCATTTTAGTGCTACCTTATTATTTAAATTGATATATCACAGTTGCCTGCCATATAAAAATTTACTATGGTTTCCTCTACTATAGGTTCATTGTGATTTCCACTACTATAGGTTCTAGTATTGACTCTTGACATAGCTGACTGCCATATAAAAATTTATGATGGTTTGATTTGACTGGTTTGGACTCTTTTTGACCTCAGATTCTGTGCTCATATTCACTCAAAACTCAGTGAAGACTAGGCAGTTAAATATAGAGATTTTTAAGGATTTAAAATCAGTTTCATGCATCCTTTATTAAATAAATTTTAAAGACACAATAAACTAATCTAATAGAAGCTACTAAGATCAAGTATAAAATAAAAAACATTTTTAGATATATGAATATTGTCAAAGTGTTTTAGGAATATAAAACTTATCAATTATAATATCCATGGCATCAAAAACAAAAATTATAATATGGAATCATGAATTATGGTAGAAAGAAGTTTGTATCATTTTTTAGATATATAAATATTGTCAAAGTGTTTTAGGAATATAAAACTTATCAATTATGATATCCATGGCATCAAAAACAAAAATTATAATATGGAATCATGAATTATGGTAGAAAGAAGTTTGTATCATTTAGTCCAAAATTGCTATCTCTTTGTGGAGCCATGTGTTTGTATCTCTGCTAGGGCCATAGAAGCATTACTTAGGATAAATATTGACTTAGCAAACTAGAAGAATAAATGTAATTCAAATATTTGGGATTTAATTGGAAAAAAGTAAAAAAAAAAAGTTGTTTTTCCATCTAGCATGGTTCAAAATGTTTTTTATTTTTTTCTTTTTAAAACTAGAGTGAGGTCTAAGGGCAATGCTCTTGACCAAACGTGGACCAATAGTTGCTCAGCATGCTTTTTGTTAAGGTGTCTAATAGTTCCTGAAACAAAGGTGGATCAATAGTTGTTTGTTAAGTCATGTTTTGTTTGGTGTGCTGATGTGGCATCACATAATTGGTTGTTTTTAAATCTAAAGGGCACATTTCATTCAATTATAGGTACTTATAGTCAACACTAACAACCTTAAAGTTACAACTACTACTGCTAAAGTATTAAAAATATTGAACCTTAAGTTCACAAACACTATATAAGCCACTTATCTCATATTTTCATTTGACTCCATTTACCCAACAAGGCACTAGTCTCACCCATTTCATTTTACTTAAAACTCAAGGATTCAAACCATCTCGCTATGATTTTTAATTGTGAATTCAAAAACTCAAATCAATTCACTGTACTTGCAAATTAGTTATACAAGGATTTAAATCAGTTCATTGTATTTGCCAATAGGAATGCAAGGATACAAATCATTTGCATATAACAACTAGGAGGTCTACACAATTAAGGGCTAATGTAGAAAGGTTAGAGGATAAATGCAAACATATAGGAAATTTATATAATCTGTCATGACACATTTGCTATTCATGTGTGGTTATCTTGATTGGTTCCTTTTAACCTCTTGGTGCATAGCTGTTATGTGACTATTGTCATTGTTGTGTATTACAGGATCTAGAGGAGGCCATGGAGAGAGGATGTGGACAGCGTAGAACTACTAAATTGTAGAGAGGAAAGTAGGTGGAAATAGATATGACAACAAAATTTGCAGATACAATAGAGGTAAGAAGAGAAAACAACCTCAACCAGAGGAAGGTGTTTATGAATTCACAAATGCTACAACATAGAGGAGATAAAGTCATTTTTTTGTCCATGAGGCCTCTGAGGTCAAACTTATTGGTTGAAAATACACAGAAATGGTGATTAAATGTGATTCTATGATCAAGGGAAAAGTTTCAAAATTAGGATGGCCAAAACATGATATGAATATGTCACATATATGACTAAAATGAGGTTTTGTGTTCGATAGCATATTCGTTGAAATGATATAATTAGTGTACTAAACATTATTTACTTTGTTGTGTATTATAGGGGCCAGACGAGGCCATGGCAACAGATTGTGTCATATCAAATGAGGACACAACAGATGAAGCGAGACATTAGGTACTCAAATTTTGACTTAACTTAGGAAAAAATGATCTGATAGCATTTTGTGAGACATCATCTTTTTTCACAATATTATTAAAATTTAGAATATATTATCCAATCTTGACATAAATCAATGCATGTTGTTGATTATTTTAGATGGAGATTGGAGCAAATGCAGAGCCTGAGTGTTCAACTAGCAAAATAAAAAGATATGTATGTGGATGTGGACCTAAAATTGTTAAATCACGTAGACGACAGTGGGTGGAAGAGGATATGACAATGGATCCTGTAGACACTACACATGATTGCACTAAACAAGAGGTTGGTCAGGACTATAGTACATGGGATGAATACTTTGAGAAAATTGTTGTTTTTGGATGTTATGTATGTTGTGGAAAGAAACAATTCAAATGAGCGATTGTACAAAGACATTACATATATGATGAGCTTCCAGTCAATAGTATGCCTCCTACAATAGATTCAAATCTAATAGGAATTGTGGTAAGGAATTTTCTAATTTGATATAAATAACATGTGAACTCCTTGGTAAGGATTTTGAAGAAAGCATTGTTTTATATTATTTAAATAACTAATTTTTTTCTTAATGGATACTTGCAAGATAAAGTTCTTGGTTTAAAGTTTCTTAGATCATTGACTTCTACCCTAAAGGGAAATGATCATTCATTAGATGATACATCTAACAAAAATATGTGCCAATCTACCAGCTCTGAAGACAAGGAATTGATGAAAACAAGTAACATAACAAGAACTGGTTTAAAAATGCTTAATTTACTTAAAAACAAGGGGAAGGTGGACTACATACCCTATGAGAATGAATGTGATGGAGATGATGACTTGCCCCTGAGTTTGAGATCAATTTACAAAGAGACATTTGATCGTCGACTATATTGCACTTGGCCTAGTGATCAACAACTACCTAGAGTGTACGTGGTGTTTCAATTTTGGGGATACAACTACATGATACGACCCTCTAATATTCATGGAGTGAATCTAGGCCTCTTTGTCATCCAAAATGTACATGTGGGATCTAAACATAGAAAAAATTATGAACAAACCACTAGGAGATTAATGCCATATTATGGTCCATCATATTACAGTGGTGAATAGAGAAGGCTAGTAGAACATAAGCCTAGCATGTCAGCATATGGTCTAAATTCAAATATGTATACACATCATCTCCAATTGGAAAGTGGAAAAGAAATGAACAGAGGTCATCTTATGTATATAGATGGACGTGCAAACACACAAAAATATTACAGGATTTATAAATAGTAGTAAGGGAAGGGACCCTAATGTAAGACCGAATTGTCAATTTGTTGAGGTTATAAATGATAAAGATGGAGATATGGAAAGAGAGGTTGATAGATTCATAATGGTTGAGGCTATTACGGACCTTACCATTGGGGATGAGTTATTGATTGATTACCCCTTCTTAAAATGCACTCCTGCGTGAAAGAAAAGGGAAGAACAAGGTCTCCCTAAGGATGTTCTTAAGGGTAGAAAACCAAAGAATAATAAATGAGTGTGGATTGATGTTTTATAAACTATGTTGTCAAAATTGTGTTTTCTTTAAATTATTGTATAAAAAAGGTAGTCTATAAAATAATGTTCCATTATTCAATTGATGTATATATATGTTCATACAATTTTTATTTTTATTTTTTAAGCCATATTTGATTATATTTCTTTGAAATTGATACATTTTGAATTTAGTGCAATTGTTGCCAAACATTAAATAATGCTTGTGTTTGTTGATAGGTAGAAGATGTTGATGAAACACATACTAATACCCAAGATCCAACTGGTTTATTAAGGTTTGGACGGGATGATCCAAACCATCCTTTAAACCATACCAGGCAGAAAAGAGCAACATTGAAGAGAATACTAGCAGTTGAGAAATTTGAACTACTGATGAGATCCGCATACACTGATGACATGCCAGCTAGCCTTAATGATGATGATCATGATAGTGAAAATGCAGTGCATGAAGAAGGATTGAATGAAATGTTTACAAGTTTCTTTGGGGATAGAAACAATGATGACAATAATGATCATATGGCTGACAATAATGATGATGGGTAATTACCACCAACGTAATGTTGATGATAACAACCTGAAAGACTCCATCAAGCAAGCAGTGAAGACACCTGTGTTCAAATCGAGTGCAAGTAGAACTTCAGAACTAGCATGCACATTAATATTATTAGAAATCAAGTCACTATTTGGTTGGTCAGACAAAGGATTCACTACACTGCTAAAGTGAGATGAAATCCATTTCTTACTTTGCATTGTCAATTGGTGTACATAATTCATAAACATTCATCAACTTCATTTTTATTTCTTTAAGGGAAATTTAAAACCATATATTGCATATAAATAGTCCTAGTATAGATTGACATATGAAACATGTTCATCATAAGTCAACCATTCAATTGATTTAATCTCTGGCAATCTTACAGGGCATTAAAAACTAAAATATTCCCTGAAGAGAATGTGTTGCCATCAACTTGTAGATAAAAGCGTCTGTTGTTGGTTGAGTTGGGGATTGAATATAAGAAAATTCATTCATGTAAAAATGATTGCATTTTATACAAAGATGAATATGAAAACAAGGTAGAATGCCCTGTATGCAAAGAGAAGAGATATCATATAGATGTACAAGGTCCTATAGTTCTAAAGAAGGTTTTACGTCACATGCCAATTATACCTAGACTTCAACAAATGTTTCGTTGCAAGTCACTTGTACAATTGATGGACTGGCATGCAAAAAATAGGAGTAAAGATGGATTCATGCGAATTCTAGCCGACTCCAAAGCAATGAAACACATAGAGGAAAAATGGCCAAGAAAATTCAAAGATGAACCTCGTAGTATCAGGTTTGGTCTTACAATTGATAGAGTGTGCCCATTCTCTTTCCTAAGCTCAAATTATAGTGTTTGGCCAATCGGATTGATAGTATACAATATTCCCCCATGGATAAGTGTTAGAAAGAAGTACCTTATGTTGACTCTCATTGTTCCAGGAAAACATCAAGTTAAAAACATGCATGTTTATGTTGCGCCTGTTATTGATGAGATGCAACTGCTATGGAAAGGCATAAGAATGTATGACATATCACGTCCCCCATAAAATAGGTCCTTCATGTTGTATGGTGTGCTATGTTGGACTATTCATGATTTCCCATGACTTGGTGTTTGTTCTAGTAAGATAAAATATTTATGTAATTAACTCATAATTTATTTCCATCCCAACTTTCATACTTAGTTTTATACTATTTTTTTGATATTATTAACATTACTTATTGAATTGCAAGGCTTCAAACAAAAGGGATCTTTGCATGTACAATATGTGTAGAACAATTTCAAGGGCAATATTTTAAAGATCTACATAAATTTATTTACACAAACAACAGGGTTTTTCTACCACTAGATCATAAGTTTAGAAATCGTCTGAAGAATTAATTTGATGGAAAAGTTGAAAATAGAGGCCCTCCCATGATTATAGGTCTAGGTGATTGGCTTAAGAAGTATGAAGATACTGAATTGAAAGCTTGGGAGGATTTTTTTGATTGGGGTGATTCAATTGAAGAACCAGAACAAGTTGTAGTTAATATGCCACAAGGAATGAAAAGGAAATCCATATTTTATGAGCTCCCTTACTAGAAGGATTTATTAATATCTCACCTATTAGATCCTATGTACATCTTCAAAAATGTCCCAGATTCTATATTTTGACATATATCAGGCAAAGAGAAGGACACCTTGTCTTCGAGGAGAGATATTACTCTTTCGTGTACCAAAATTGATAGAAAACATTTATGCCCAAATAGGGAAAATGAAACATATGCAGAAGCTCCATGGATTTTGAAAAAAAAAGAGCTAGACCAACTAAAAAATGTCATCCATTCAATAAGGACACCTACTCGCTATGGGTCGTCATTGGCTAAAGCTTTTATAGTTGATGGACATATCACAAGATTTAAAACACATGATTTTCATAATTTTATGAAGGTATTATATATCATCATTTAACATTTACTGCTAACATTGATTAAGTGCTAAATATATTTTGATATTTTGTTGTGTGAGGAAAAATTACTAATCACCTTTTCATAAATGTGTTTTATAGCATATCATGTCATTGGCAATTAGGGGGATTCTTGTCTTACAGTTGACTTAAGGAATTCCATAAATTGATTGTCAACATTTACAAGGTATGTGGTTATATGAAATGTTCATGTGTGAGAGACATAGAGATATTATATTGCATTTTAATTTTTGACTAAAGGTTCATACTAATTTACTCTTCTTATATTAGGTGGGTGACCTCCAAGGAGATCCACGAATGTGAAGTGCCAAAATGGAAGAAGAAAATTGCAGAAATTGTTTGTATTTGAGAAGGATCTCCCTACAAGTTTCATGGACCTACAAGTCCATTTACTTATACACCTAGTCGATGACATTGAATTGGCAGGTGTCATATCAACGAGGTGGATGTTTTTCTTTGAGAGGTATATGAAAACTCTAAAAAGATATGCCTGACAAAAGACACATTCAGAGGGTTACATGGATGAAGGGTATGTATTGAATGAATCCTTTTTGTTCCTGTGTGAATTCCTTGGTAAGGATTTTGAAGATGGGCCACGCTTCTGGGATGAAGAACAAGCATTGGATATTATTGATGGAGAAAAACCACAATCTAATGGTGTTCAAGTAGAAATTAGTAAGTAAATTCATGATTAGTGTGGTTGTTTTTCTTGAAATCATTAATTGACTTTGTAATTTATTTGTCAAATTAGCAGCATGACATTTGGAGTTTGAAATAAACATGTTGACATGTAATAGGTGTAGACGAAAGTGCTATACTCGACAAGTTCATTCTATACCACATGGAATTTATGAACAAATGGATTGATCTGTATGATAAAAAGAGAGAAGAAGTGTTAGAAGAAAGGAGATAGTTTAAGAGATCGAACCCAAGGAATACTCCACTTCCCACTGATCTGCTTGGGGAATGGGGCAAAGACTGCACACTAGAATGGGTTACTGAACAAAATCAAAAACCAATAGAAGATGTAGGTATAGATTCAAACATAATAGAAGACGAAATCAACATGTCTAGAGGATGTGAAAGAAAGGTATAGTTGGAATTTTACAAAATGTTGTTTCCTTACAGTTTTGACACTATTAACTATTTTAATAGTCATCATTATATTTGTTTTCACTGAAATAAATGGTTTTTCACAGGGGAGGAAATATCCAGCAATGTGGTCATATGGTCGACATTATCGTGTAGAAAGTGGAGATGTAAAGAGACGATCCTTCGATTGTGGCATCATGGTTGACTTCAAGCAATCTAGTTGATCAAGCTCAAAAGATAAGAATATAATTGAAGGGAATCTACAATATGTTGGTAAAATACAAGAAATTATTGAGTTGGATTTCCGCTCTTTTAAATGTTGGTTTTTAAGTGTAGATGGTATGAAGCATTTGAGAGGACACGAAGACATGATACCCATAGTGTTTCCTACTAGAGGATAAGGAGCCTTATATTCTACCAATTCATTGTGAGTAGGTATTTCTTTAACTCAAACAAGAAGCAGTAGTGATCATTAATCTATTAATTCATAGTTTATTGCGAATATATACATGTGTTTATTGATCAATAAAATTGTTATACCATACATCTAATATATGTATGTCGTTCATGTGTAGGTATTTTCTATGAAGATATTTTGGACCCGAAATGGATATTTGTCATACATTATGATCCAAGATTAAGGCATGTATTTGATGATGCATTAGTGGATACTGAGTAAAACAATGATGGCCAACAAAATGAGAGAGAGGGATTAGAGAACATCGAAGAAATTGACATCCATGATGATGTTGAAGATGGTTATGTTTAGGCACAAGAAGACAACAATCCAGAGTTAGATGATGTTATGGAAGACAACAATATGGATGGTATAGAAAATGATGATCCAAATACATCTGGTAACAATATAGATGGTCTATAGTTAAATTTTAATGATGATGAAGATGATGCAGGGCAAGATGAGGATGATGATAATATTAAATACTTGGAAGAACATATGAACATTAACAATGATACACTTGATGACATTGTAGCAAACAATAATGTTAATGACCAAGACTTCTAAATTTTTAGAATTATTTGCAATCCATGTTTAAAAAAGGATGATTCTTATGGCCTAAACTTTGTAATGCTTCAGTAATATTATTTGTGTTGATACAAATTATCTATTGCAATATCCTTAAATTTTTCAATCTTTGGTATAAATCATTGGTAGAAAAAATTAGGATTACTTGGATGCTTCTTCCATTCATTTTGTATCAACATATGTTTGTGAAGACAAAAAAGTTAATAAAATATTAATGCATGTAACTCACAATTATTTAAATAAGCAACTTTGTTAACTTTATTATTTTTAAATAGTTTCCATTTTTATGTTGAACATAATTTTGAACATGTAACTGAAAACATCTACAATAAATGCTTTAATATATAACATATTCATTCACATAAGCATAGTATTGAGGATCAATAACTGATATTCATTCAAATATAAGAAGAAATAAGTATGGAAAACATAAGAAAAATACATAATGATAAGATAGTCATGGAGTTACACCAGTGCATTGTCATAGGTGTAGTCTTCTTAATAAATCCATGTTAATGATTCCCAAGGTAGTGTCAAAAATAAGAGAGGGGTGTAGAGTCCAGGCTTCCTATTTCCAATATTTTGCAATGCTACAAAGAATGAGAGACTTGATGTGGTTCTCAATTTGCACATATGTGAGGCCACTAGAATTGTTGTTCAAGTGTTGCTAGTGTTTTAATAATGTTGAAGAGTTGAGTTATTTTGGAATAGTATGCTTCCTAGATGAGTCTCTAGTGTGGTGTGGTGTCTAAAACATAGAGATACTTGAGCTTGTAGAGAAGCTTGTTAGACATGTAAAATTCACCAACCTGTTTGCCTTGTAAGAGCTTGGTGTAGTTCTATGCAAAGTACAAGTTTGGTGGGTAGAGAGGTTCCCAGTCAAAGAAGTTGTGACTACATGAGTCCAACATTATGGTGAGTGCATGAATTAGCTATTAGCTTAGGTAGTCAAATACATATTTTTCTTTAGGCTCTGCTAGACCTAGGTTAGTGTACCTTGAAAGATATGGCAAATTTTTGTGTAACCTTCACAGTGGCAAACAGGTGTGAAGTAGATGTAAGGGTTGGAATGTATTTTTAATGTTAAGGTTTGCAAATATGAATAGGGTATGAAGATTAATAGTAAATTGGACCAATGCTTTATCTATTGGGCAAAGAAATTAGGAGTCAATGGTGTAATGGATCTTTATATTGACTTAACTTAGATTGTTAGGCACTTATGTAAATTTGTATCTTGTGCAGATGTGCAAGAATGTTGAGGTACAAAATTCTTCTTATAAATCCCAATGATATTTCCTCAAATTACTACGACCTAGAATAGATTTTTCAAAGGATTTTAACCCTGGGCAGAGACCAATAAACACTGACTACTCAACCGAATTTAAATCAACTTCCTCAAAAACCAATCACACAGATCATATAGTAACAGCAAATGTACACTAAAAAATTAATGATATCCTTGATATATTAACTTAAACAACTTGACAAACCACTTTGGAGAAAATCATGCAACTCATATATATTAACATCAACACAACAATTGAATAACAACAAATATATATTGGAAAATTAATGATATCTTTGATATATTAACTTAAACAACTTTACAAACCACTTTGGAGAAAATCATGCAACTCATAAATATTAACATCAACACAATAATTGAATAACAACAAATGTATACTGAAAAATTAATGATATCCTTGATATATTAACTTAAACAACTTGACAAACCACTTTGGAGAAAATCATGCAACTCGTAAATATTAACATCAACACAACAATTGAACATCAATTTTGTATCCACCAACTAACTCTAATTATTTTTATTAATTTAACAATTCATACTGGTTTGAAAACATAGATAGATAGAAATGGATTCTTTGAATACGGCTTTTATATTAAATATGTCTCTGAAATAGATTAGATGATCTCCTTCATAGTAGCCTTGGTATCCTATTTTATAGGATGCAAACAAGCTTCAGGCCTGAAACATTGTACCTTTTCATAATAACATCTTTTGATAACTAATGCATAATTAACAAACATAAATGAAGATAAAAGCATATGCAATGATCTGATTCTGGCTCCATTAATCTCCATAGAGTGACCTGTGACTCAAAGGCCTAGCAAGGTTGTCCTCATCTCCATAATACAAATTGATACACCTGCATTGCTTAACAAAATTGTACTCCTTTTGCTTCATCACAATGCTCTAGATACAAATAGATTTATTTGAGAGATATGGTCGATGTACACTTGATCATCACATGGATCAATCTCAAGTAAACTACTCATCGTTGATTCCAAAATAAATATATTTCCCAAACATGTGTAAGTATTCTCTATCATCCTTTCCTCATTATTTACATTTTCAAGTAGTGGTGGTAGTAACTGACCCACTTCATTCCTCCAAGTGTCCTTGTCTTTTAGGTTGCCCTCATCATTGAAGAAGTTGGGAAATGCCAAATCAATATGTTGATCAAAATCTTTCAATTATGTTATCAATATACCATTAAATATCTCATGTTCTTTCATCAATTCATTATATCGTTTGAGCACTTGTTCCTAAGTGCTAGCTTTAGCATTCAACCCTTCCTTTGTTTCCAACATTCTGAGGTGTAGTCTTTTATGCTCTTGGTATAATTGATGTGTTCTATTGTGCAAATCCCAAACCTTGTCTCTATTTTTCATCATGTGGCCAAACCTTCTTTGAATCAATTCAGAGGCAATACTATATTTTATAGTTTTCAATTCAGTTTCTAGTTGCTCACTTTTCTTTGATTCTTTTATGCCTTATACTTTCAATAATTCACATCTGCCAAGGCCTCTATTACCCTTGGATCACCTTCTAGGTATGGTGAGAAGCTGCTGGATGAAGGCAACTTGTCTATGTTCAAATCAATCTCTTGTCTCAACATAGCATTTTCTTTCTTATATATATTATTATCTTTCATTAATTTCTCAATTTGTGCTTTAGTAAACCTTGCAACATTAACATTTAAATCAACAGTGTCCATAGGATTTGTATCCTCAATCCTTTGTATCAATAGGCTACCAAAAGCTTTATTAGGACCATCAATGATATGTGGTCTCTTATTTGGAGGATACAACGCCCATATAAGCAATGCTCTTTTATCAGGGTCATACCCTGATCCTCTTCTGATATCATCCATTGCCCCAATGTTGAGTTTCAACTTCTTGTCTTGATTTCTATTGAAAGAATCAAATACAATGGCTGAAGCCATGTCCCATCTAGGAATCAAAATCACACCTACTTCTTGTAACAAGGTCCTTCCCCTTTTTGGAGTCATTATCTCTAATTAATTGTTGATCTCCTTCTGAAGCTCAGACAACACCTCATCCTATATGTCAGGAGTGATATCTTTCATTCTCTTCCTAGCTTGTTTTCCCTTGTATTCATATAAGAAGGCTTTAAACTCAGGTGTTTTGATGAAATCATCATTTGATATGAATTTACTATTGGCCAGTTGCCTTATGTCTTCTGATAAATCATTTGGTGCTTCCATAGTGATAGCTTCTCTATCTTCAGGTGGTTCATACCCCTCAATGGTTGGGTCATAACTTTGCATCCCTTCTTCAAACTCTCCCTCTCCTTGTGCAATGTTTGTGTCTGCAAAGAAACTTATATCCAATGTGGGTTGAGGTGACAAGTGACCCAGGGGTACTTCATAGTTGTTTTCCTTTTTTGTTAAATACAGGGAGGGGAACATTCTTGATCAGTTCTGGTGCATGTTTAATCATAGTGTCCAGTCTTTCTATAGGATCATCAATATCCTAGAAAACTCTGGTGTAGGTGGGGTTTTGGGGTACCCTTCAAGCCTCTGCTAACATGGTTTTATAGTACAAACTTCTTCTTTCTGTTGTTGTAGTTTCATCACAATTTCTGATTAAATATTCATCAACAAATAGGACATGATCATATCCCTTTAACTTCTGCTTTATTTTTACATTGTTTATGAAGTGTTCCGGATCAAAATTTCCTCTTGCATTTCCAAAAGGTAATCTGAATTGTTCTAATTTACTATAAATTAATTGATAACCTTTGTCAGAAAGTACTATGAAATCTCCAAAGCATAAGGTCCCAGGCATAAATGATTGTTTATGCTAATTCTTGAGATGCATGAAGTCTGAGGAAGCTAATTGCCTAACAATTTCTAAGTATGTAACTCGATCTGGGCATGTCTTTGGTAGCAGGAAGGGTGGTCCTTCATATCCGAATACTCTTATCACAGTGCAATCTCTGAAAACATACCAATCACCCTAATTATGGCTGAACTTTCCCTCTTCATGTCTATCTTTTGGTCTCAAAAACTTCTGTATTTCCAATGAAAAATTGTGTCTGCAAGGATGTCCAAACCGTTTGAATATTGGTTTCACAAAAAACTCTTCAAAGTATATAAATAATGGGATCTGTCACATCTGCTATCCCAAATAGAAATCCACATTTGCACAGGTTTTATATCTCCATTTTTGTCTACGTCTCTTACCCTGAGATTTCTATCCCATAAGCCCATACATTGTCCTTCATATAATACCATATGCATAAATAAAGAATAATGTCTGAATTTACTTCCTCCATTCTTAATAGACATTAAATCATTTTTTATATATATGCTAGGTATTCAGTATAATCAAAATACTGTGCATCATGACTCAGTATGTCCGCAGCTAGGACCATGGGCGCAATTTCCATGAACATGAAGGCCTCTATTCCCAATATCTGGCAGGCAAAGTAATATGTGTTTTTGAAATAATCTTCAAACAATTTAATTGAGTAGGGTGGATCTTCACCCTCTGAAAATACCCTTAGTTGGTTATTGTCACCATGAGGCCTATGCAAGGGTAACTTCCATCTCTTATAATTGCTACTCGTATTGCGGTACTCAACCAACAAATCCTTGATTCTAAATTTCTTGTCTAAACTTGTGTCTAACTAAAACACTGTGGATATATAGGCTCTAGTAATGGGGAAGAAACCAGTCCCATCGTTGAATTCAATATAACAAGTCTTAGGGTTGAATTTCTCTGCAAGAAACTTCAACAACTGGACATTTACAAACACATTCCAGACTACCAATTTACCCAAGTTTATCCACCATAGCTTTGAAATGGGTTTATTACTGTGCATTTTTTTGTAATGGGAGATAAAGAGATCATACCCTCTGACTGGTGTCCATATATCCCCAATATCCCTGTATAAATCTTCAAATTTCTCAGCATGTGGGTTTAGTTGGGCATTTCTTCTAGATTTTTGTCTTGACCCAGGACATTGGTCTAATAAATCCCGGTTTAGATGCCTATCCTTAGTTTTTTGTTTTTTACTCTTTGGGTTTTGAATTGTTTCTTCCATATTCTATCACTATGACTAGATTTCAACTCTGTGATTTATAAATGCAGACTAATTTATAAAGTGCATTCAGGAAGTACAAGAACAGTTCCACTGTGGGAGTCCAATCGGCATCTGCAACAAGTCAAAAATCAATGAAAAGATGAAAGGCTTAACATTGGGAAGCAGATGATGGTTTTATTCAAATTCCAAAAGTTCTAACCTATAATCAACACGATGAAGGCTATTCAATTAAACCAAATGTAAGGATAAATATCAATGCGTAAATTAAACAAACACACATGTTATCAAAGTAATATGATTTGATTACAGATATCACAACACTAGGAATACAGTAAAATGTACCATTTATAACCACTAACTTTGAACACATTACTTCGGAGCCATGCAAATTACAAGAAAAACTCAATTTCGAGACAACTCATAAAATATTCACCAAAAGATTGTCTCTAAATCATATTAATCATGAGAATAAAAGTGAATGTAAGAACAATTTGTTTATTTCCCTACAAAATCTCTAGAATGAAGAATTAGTAACTAAAGAAAAAGCCAAGGATTAGATTTTAGAAGCCGAGAATGCACAGTTGACAACAACCTTGAGAGCATTGAAGGAACAATTATCTTCCTATAATGGGTTGATCTTAACCAATGGTTTTAAAGGTCAAGGTTAGCCGTAACCACGAGGTTGTTTTTGTTTTTTCCTTTTTTTGAAAAAGGTTGCTAAACGTTTCAATTCTGTCATTCAACACAAAACCCTGAAGGGCAGATTATGGTTATACGCAGGCACAGTCTTAACCTTTTACACTTGCATCCATAGAAGGCTAAAGGACATGACAATAAAAACAACCGATGAGTTTAGAAAATTTATGTCTTTCTAGCTTCAGGTGGTTTTATAGCGGGAAGTATAGCTACTGCTGCCACCTGTCCATAGGATGTTGCAAAAAAAACCTTGGAAACAAATAGAGAAAGCAATGAAAACTACTACAAAACGGATTTTGGTGAATGTTTGGAAACAAATAGAGAAAGCAATCTCAAGGATTTTGGTGAATGAAAACTACTTACTTGACAAATCGCTCTGGTCCTAAATTGCTTATTCATCCACACCCTGCACTTGTTCTTTGAAACGCCCTCTGAATTCCCATTCAACAATCTTAAATCTGTACAATCAATGGCATCTGTACGATCAATGGCATCTGTGCAATCAATTATCATTGAACGAAATTTAATTTTTTCAAAAACAGAGCATTAGATTGCCGCCATTATGTCTTGTCACTTTATTTTGAAGTGATGTGTTTTGCAATCTCATTTATTGTTCTGGATTTCGGTATGACCCTAACTGGCATTACTTGGATAATATGAGTCTCCTCGAACATGAAATCACCCTTTTGATATTTTAATTTCTTTTCGTCGCCTTTTCGAAGAGACCCCAAAAACCCTCTCTTCGACACAGTAGAGTTTCTTCGAAATACCCTTTACATTATCTTTTCATCAGTGAGACCCCTTCTATCAGTGAGACTCTAAACCATATCAATTCGATATCTTGAATCCCTTATCTGTTCAACTTTCAGGGTATCGATGAGACTTCTGAATGACTTTTACGGATATCCACTGTCTCTTCGATTTGCTCATTACTTCAGGTTTTCGTGTGATTTTCCTTTTGTCTGCTTGTGCCTTCGAGTCATCGAAGAGATTGTATATTGATTCTCCCCGACGTAGTATCATCTTGCTGATGTTAGTTATAGTGATTTTTTCATCAAATATTTTACGGTTGAGGTATAAAATTTAGGGCTAAAAAGGGAATGGTGATATTTTTTGGGTTCAAGTAGAATGTCTTACTAGGGATTATGGCGGGAATGGAAAAATTTTAAAGTCTGAAATTTTGATCCAAAACAATCCATCAAGGCTTAGAGGTACGGCACTGAAGTCGGCACTCATTTAGACGTTAACATCAGCGACCATTTAGACGTTAAAGTCGGTGCTAAAGTCAACGCTAATGTCAGTGCTAATGTTCAGGATTTCAGTATGACCCTAACTGGCATTACTTCGATAATATGAGTCTCCTCAAACAAGAAATCACCCTTTTGATATTTTATTTTCTTTTTGTCACCTTTTCAGAGAAACCCCAAAAACCCTCTCTTCGACACAGTAGAGTTTCTTCAAAATACCATTTACATTATCTTTTCATCGGCGAGACCCCTTATATCGGTGAGACTCTAAACCATATCACTTTGATATCCCAAATGCCTTAAAGGTTATCGATATTTTCGTTTGATCGTCATGACACATTTTGGTGTCATGCCAAAGTGCCTTATCTATTCGAATTTCGGGGTATCGATGAGACTGCTGAATTTTTTTTGGTGTACGGTGCTAAAGTCGGCGCTAGTTTAGTCGTTATAATCGGTGCTACAGGCGATACTAAAGTCATCGCTAATGTGGGCGTTAAAGTCAGCTCCAATTTAGGCTCAATGTGGTGCCTAATCTAGTGTCTACTTATTCTAATCGGTGCAAAAAATACCAAAAAAATGCCATCCTGACAAATAGCACTGACTTTTTCAAAAAATTGGAGAAAAATACATTAATACAGTGGGTGGAAGCAAAAAATGTAGGAAAAAAAAGAGCTAATCACAAGGATTTGTTGTAGTGAAAGCATGCAGGAGGTCAAGGGTTTGACCCCCACAAACCAACCTTTTAACAATCAAACCGCCACATGTGCCACGTGGCACCAAATCATTGGGCCACGTGGCATTACCTCATTTGTCCGTCGGTGACACATGTCACGCTGGATTGGTCCACATCTTCAGACCTGCCACGTCATCTACTGACTCAGATGCCACCATCTGCCACGTGTCAAACTCTAGATCTGCCATGTCAACAACTGCCACTGTGTTTGCCATGTCAGCATGCTGACGTCATCATGTACTATCTAGTCGGCATGGTCAACCCTCAACTTTGACTAGCCATATCTTGCTTGTATGAGCTCTGATCGATGTGAAATGAGGGGCGTCAAAATCGTGGCGACGAGCTCTTTGACTTGGTATCATTTTTGCTTAGATTTGAGACAATCAATTTTTCACCTTTTTTTTGAATGCCTAATTCATCTATTTGACCGAACATTTGACTGCACATAACTTCTGCATACAAACTCCTTTTGAGCCCGTTCAAGTTGCGTTAGGATCGTCTCAACGATCTCTTTCCAATGATGCTGATAACATCAGGTTCTAAGACTACAAGATTTTTAGGTCTTCTGGATCCACCTAGATCATCCATCCCCACTGGGGGTTCAAACCACCCAAACCCCTTTTATAGGGATTTATTTCTATTATCATTCTTTAAATAGCAAGGAGGGCTCGTATATGTAGCAATGAAAATCAGTTGGTATATTGGTGGAGAGTGAAAATAGGAAGCAGGAAGTCAGTGGTTTGACCCCCACAAACCAACCTTTTAACAAGCAAATTGCCACATGTGCCATGTGGCATCCAATCATTGGGCCACATGGCATTCGCTCATTCATCTGTCATGACACGTGTCAGGCTGGATTGATCCACATCTTCAAACCTGTCACGTCATCTGTTGAGTCAGATGCTGCCATCTGCCACGTGTCAACATTTGGACCTGCCACGCCAATAAACTGCCACTATGTCTGCCATGTCAACATGATGATATCATCATTGTACTGTCTAGTCAACATGGTCAACCTTCAACTTTGACCGACCATATCTTGCTGGTACGAGCTCCGATCAAGGCGAAATGAGAGGCGTCAAAATCATGGCGATGAGCTCTTCTACTTGGCATCATTTTTTCTTGGATTTGAGACAATAAATTTTTCATCTTTTTGAACGCATGATTCGCCTATTTGATTGAACCTTTGACTGCACATAACTTCTACATACGAACTCTTTTTGAGCACGTTCAAGTTGCATTAGGATTGTGTCAGCGACCTCTTTCCAATAACGTTGATTCCATTAAGTTATGAGATTACAAAATTTTCAAGTCTTCTAGATCCATTTAGATCATTCCTTCCTGCTTGGGATTCAAACCACCCGACCCCCTTTTATAGGGATTTGTTTCTATTGTCATTCTTTAAATAGAAAGGAAGCCCGTATATGTAGCAAAGAAAGCTGCTTGGTATATTGGTGGAGAGTGAAAATAGCAAGGTTTGACCCAACAAACCAACCTTTTAACAATCAAACCACCACATGTGCCATGTGGCACCCAATCATTAGACCACATGACATTACCTCATTCGCCCGTCAGTGACATGTGTCAAACTGGATTGGTCCACATCTTCAGACCTGCCACGTCATCTGCTGACTTAGATGATGCCATCTGCCATGTGTCAAACTCTGGACTTGCCACGTCAACAACTGCCACTATGTTTGCCATGTCAGCATGCTAACATCAGCATTGTACTTCTAGTCAGGATGGTCAACCCTCAAATTTAACCAGCCATATCTTGCTCGTATAAGCTCCGATCGAGGCGAAACGAGCGACGTCAAAATCATGACAACAAGATCTTTGACTTGGAATCATTTTTTCTTGGATTTGAGACAATCAATTTTTCACCTTTTTGAATGCCTAATTCGCCTATTTGACCGAACCTTTGACTGCACATAACTTCTGCATATGAACTCCTTTCGAGCCCGTTCAATTTGCGTTAGGATCGTGTCAGCAACCTCTTTCCAATGATGCTAATTTTGTGATGTTCCCAAACTATAACATTTTTCACTCTTCAGGATCCACCTCGATCATTCCTTCCCACTTGGGGTTTAAACCACCTGACCCTCTTTTATAGGGATTCGTTTCAATTATCATTCTTTAACTAGAAAGGAGGCCTATATATGTAGCAAAGAAAGCTGCTTGGTATATTGGTGGAAAGTGGAAATAGCAGGTAGGAGGTCAGGGGTTCAACCCCCACAAACCAATCTTTTTACAATTAAACTGCCACATGTGCCACGTGGCACCCAATCATTGGGCCACGTGGCATTACCTCATTCATCCATCAGTGACACATGTCACGCTAGATTGGTCCACATCATCAGACCTGCCACATCATCTGTTGACTCAGATGCCACCATCTGCGATGTGTCAACCTCTTGACCTGCCACGTCAACAACTGCCACTGTGTCTACCATGTTAGCATGCTGACGTCATCATTGTATTGTCTAGTCAGCATGGTCAACACTGAACTTTGACCAATGATATCTTGCTTGTACTAGCTCCGATTGAGGCAAAACAAGCGGCGTCAGAATCGTAGCGACGAGCTCTTTGACTTGGCATTATTTTTTCTTGGATTTGAGACAATCAATTTTTCACCTTTTTGAACGCCTGATTCGCTTATTTGACCAAACCTTTGACTACACATAACTTCTGCATACAAACTCCTTTTGAGCCCGTTTAAGTTGCGTCAGGATCGTGTCAGCGACCTCTTTCCAATGATGATGATTTAGTTAGGTTCTAAGACTGCAAAATTTTTCAATTCTTCTGTATCCACCTAGACCATTCCTCCCCACTGGGGGTTCAAACCATCTGACCCCTTTTAGAGGGATTCATTTCTATTATCATTCATTAAATAGAAAGGAGGCCCGTATACGTATCAAAGAAAGCCGCTTGGTATATTGGTGGAGAGTGAAAAAAGCAACCAGAAGGTTAGGGGTTCGACCCCCACAAACCAACCTTTTAACAGTCAAACCGCACATGTGCCACATGACACCCAATCATTGGGCCACGTGGCGTTATCTCATTCGTTCGTCAGTGACATGTGTCACGCTGGATTTGTCCACATTTTTAGACCTGCCACGTCATCTAATGACTCAAATGCCTCCATCTACCACATGTTAAACTCTAGATCTACCACGTCAATAACTGCCACTGTGTCTGCTATGTCAGCATGTTGATGTCATCATTGTACTATCTAGTCAACATGGTCAACCCTCAACTTTCACCTGCCATATCTTGCTTGTACGAGCTCTGATCGAGGTGAAACGAGAGGTGTCAGAATCATGGCTATGAACTATTCAACTTAGCATCATTTTTTCTTGGATTTGAGACAATCAATTTTTCATCTTTTTGAATGCCTGATTCACCTGTTTGACCGAACCTTTGACTGCACATAACTTTTGCATACGAACTCCTTTTGAGCCTGTTCAAGTTGTGTTAGGATCGTGTCAGGGACCTCTTTCCATTGATGTTGATTCCGTCAGGTTCTGAGACCACAAGATTTTTAGGTCTTCTGGTTCCACTTAGATCATTCCTCCCCATTGGGCGTTCAAACCACCTGACCCCCTTTCATAGGGATTTGTTTCTATTATCATTCTTTAAATAGAAAGGAGGCTTGTATATGTAGCAATGAAAGCCGCTTGGTATATTGGTGGAGAGTGAAAATAGGAAGTAAGAGGTTAGGGGTTCAACCTCCACAAACCAACCTTTTAACAAGCAAATCGCCACATGTGTGATGTGGGACCTAATCATTGGGCCATGTGGCATTTGTTCATTCGTCTGTCAGTGACACGTGTCATGCTGGATTGGTTCACATCTTCAGACCTACCAGGTCATCTATTGAGTCAGATGCCGCCATCTGCCACGTGTCAACATCTAGACTTACCACACCAACAACTGCCATTGTGTCTACTATGTCAAAGTGATGACGTCATCATTGTACTGTCTAGTTTGCATGGTCAACCCTCAACTTTGACTGGGCATATCTTGCTCGTACGAGCTCTGATCAAGGTGAAACGAGCAACGTCGTAATCGTGGCGACGAGCTTTTTGATGTGGCATCATTTTTTCTTAGATTTGAGACAATAAATTTTTCACCTTTTTGAACGCATGATTTGTCTATTTGACCAAACCTTTGACTGCACATAACTTCTGCATACGTACTCCTTTTTAGCCCGTTCAAGTTGTTTCAGGATCATACCAGCGACCTCTTGCCAATGACGCTAATTCTGTCAGGTTCTGAGATTACAAAATTTTTAGGTCTTCTAGATCCTTTAGATCATTACTTCCCACTGGGGGCTCAAACCACTCGACGCCCTTTTATAGGGATTCGTTTCTATTATCATTGTTTAAATAGAAAGGAAGCCCATATATGTAGCAAAGAAAGCTGCTTGGTATATTTGTGGAGAGTGAAAATAGCAAGGTTCGACCCTACAAACCAACATTTTAACAATCAAACCGCCACGTGCCACATGGCACCCATTCATTAGGCCACATGGCATTACCTCATTCATCCGTCAATGACATGTGTCACGTTGGATTGGTCCACATTTTTAGACATGCCACGTCATCTGCTGACTTAGATGCCACAATCTACCACGTGTCAAGCTCTAGACCAACCGTTTCAATGGCTGCCACTGTGTCTGCCATGTCAGCATGCTGATGTCATCATTGTATTGTCTTGTACAAGCTCTGATCGAGGTGAAATGAGCGAAGTCGAAATCATGGCAATGAGTTCTTTTACATGGCATCATTTTTGCTTAGATTTGAGACAATCAATTTTTCACCTTTTTCAACGCCTGATTCACCTATTTGACCGAACTTTTGACTGCACATAACTTCTGCATACGAACTCCTTTTGAGCCCATTCAAGTTTCGTCAGGATCGTGTCAGCGATCTCTTTCCAATGATGTTGATTCCATCAAGTTCTGAGACTACAAAATTTTTAGTTCTTCTGTATCCATCTGGATCATTATTCCCCACTTGGGGTTCAAACCACTTAACCCCCTTTTATATGGATTCATTTCTATTATCATTCTTTAAATAGAAAGGAGGCCCATATATGTAGCAAAGAAAGCTGCTTGGTATATTGGTGAAGAGTGAAAATAGCAAGCAAGAGGTCAGGGGTTTGACTCCCACAAACTAAACATTTAACAATCAAACCGCCACATGTGCCATGTTGTACCTAATCATTGGGCCACGTGGCATTACCTCATTCTTCCATCAGTGACACGTGTCACGCTGAATTGGTCCACATCTTCAGACCTACCACATCATCTGCTGACTCAGATGCTGCTATCTGCCATGTGTGAAACTCTGGACCTGCCATGTCAACAACTGCCACTGTGTCTGCCATGTCAACATGTTTACATCATCAGTGTACTGTCTAGTCTGCATGGTCAACCCTCAACTTTGACCGACCATATTTTGCTCATATGAGCTCTGATCGAGGCGAAACAAGCGGTGTCAAAATCGTGACGACAAGCTCTTCAACTTGGCATCACTTTTGCTTGGATTTGAGACAATCAATTTTTCACCTTTTTGAAGGCCCGATTCACCTGTTTGACCAAACCTTTGACTGCGCATAACTTCTGCATATGAACTCCTTTTGAGCCTGTTCAAGTTGCGTTAGGATCATGTCCGCAACCTATTTCCAATGATACTTATTCTGTCATGTTCTCAGATTGAAATTTTTTTTGGTCTTTAGGATCCACCTGGATCTTTCCTTACCGCTTGGGGTTCAAACCACCTGACCCCCTTTTATAGGGATTCATTTCTATTATCATTCTTTAAATAGAAAGGAGGCCCGTATATGTAGCAAAGAAAGCCGCTTGGTATATTGGTGGAGATTGAAAATAGCAAGCAGGAGGTCAGGGGTTTGACCTGCACCAACCAACCTTTTAACAATCAATCCGCCACATGTGCCACATGGCACCCAATCATTGGGCCACGTGGCATTACCACATGCGTCCGTTAGTGACACGTCTCACGCTGGATTGGTCCACATCTTTAAATCCGTCACATCAGGTGCTGACTCAGATGCCACCATCTGCCATGTGTCAAACTCTGGATCTGCCACATCAACAACTGTCATTGTGTCTACCATGTCAGTATGCTGACGTCATCATTGTACTATCTACTCGGCATGGTCAACCCTCAAATTTAACCAGCCATATCTTGCTCGTACGAGCTCTGATCGAGGCGAAATGAGTGGTGTCAGAATCATGGTGAAGAGTTTTTTCGACTTGGTATCATTTTTGCTTACATTTTAGACAATCAAATTTTCACCTTTTTGAATACCTGATTCACCTATTTGACCGAACCTTTGAATGCACATAACTTTTGCATATGAACGCCTTTTGAGCCCGTTCAAGTTGCGTTAGGATCGTGTTAGTGCCTCTTTCCAATGATGTTGATTCTGTCAGGTTCTGAGATTGCAAAATTTTTAGGTCTTTTGGATCCACCTAGATCATTCCTCCTGACTAGGGGTTCAAACCACCCGACCCCCTTTTATATGGATTTGTTTCTATTATCATTATTTAAATGGAAAGGAGGCTGGTATATGTAGCAATGAAAGACGCTTGGTATATTGGTGGAGAGTGAAAATAGGATGCAAGAGGTCAGCGGTTCGACCCCCACAAACCAACCTTTTAACAAGCAAATCGCCACATGTGCCACGTGGCACCCAATGATTGGGCCACATGGCATTCGCTCATTCATCCGTCAGTAACACTTGTCATGCTAAATTGGTCCACATCTTATGACCTGCCATGTCAATTGTTGAGTAAGATGCTACCATCTGCCACGTGTCAACTTCTGGACTTGCCATGCCAACAACTGTCACTATGTCTGCCATGTTAGCATGATGACATCACCATTGTAATGTCTAGTCAGCATGGTCAAACCTCAACTTTGACCGGCCATATGTTGCTCGTACAAGCTCCGATTATGGTGAAACAAGCGGCATCGTAATTGTGGTAACGATTTCCTCAACTTGGCATCATTTTTGCTTAGATTTGAGACAATCAATTTTTCATCTTTTTGAAGTTCTGATTTACCTATTTGACCGAACCTTTGACTGCACATAACTTCTGCATATGAACTCCATTTGAGCCCATTTATGTTGCGTCAGGATCATGTTAGTAACCTCTTTGCAAAATTTTTAGGTCTTTTGGATCCACCTAGATCATTCCTCCCGACTAGAGGTTCAAACCACCCGGCCCCCTTTTATAGGGATTTGTTTCTATTATCATTCTTTAAATAGAAAGGAGGCCCGTATATGTAGCAATGAAAGCCAATTGGTATATTGGTAGAGAGTTAAAATAGGATGCAGGAGGTCAGGGGTTTGACGCCCACAAACCAAACTTTTAACAAGCAAATCACCACATGTGCCACGTGGCACCCAATCATTGGGCCATGTGGCATTTGCTCATTCATCCATCAGTGACACGTGTCACATTGGATTGGTCCACATCTTCAGACCTGCCACGTCAACTATTGAGTAAGATACCGCCATCTACCACGTGTCAACTTCTGGGCCTGCCATGCCAACAACTATCACTATGTCTACCATGTTAGCATGATGACATCATCATTGTAATGTCTAGTCAGAATCATGGCGCACATCTTCAGACATGCCACGTCATCTCCTGACTCAGATGTCGCCATCTGCATCGTGTCAAACTCTAGATCTACCACGTCAACAACTGTCACTATGTCTGCCACGTCATATTCTGACATCATCAATATACTATCTAGTCGGCATGGTCAACCTTCAACTTTGACTAGCCATATCTTGCTCGTACAAGCTCTAATCAAGGTGAAGCAAGTGGCGTCAAAATCGTGGCAACGAGCTCTTCATCTTGGCATCATTTTTTCTTGGATTTGAAACAATCAATTTTTCACCTTTTCAAATGCCTGATTAGCCTGTTTGACCGAACCTTTAATTGCACATAACTTCTGGATATGAACTCCTCTTGAGCTTGTTCAAGTTGCGTTAGGATTGTGTCAGTGACCTCTTTCCAATGATGTTGATTCCGTCAGGTTTTGAGACTGCAAAATTTTTAGGTCTTCTGGATCCACCTATATCATTCCTCCCCATTGGGGTTTCAAATCTTTCCAATGATGTTGATTCCATCAGGTTTTGAGACTGCAAAATTTTTAGGTCTTCTAGATCCACCTAGATCATTCCTCTCCACTGGGGGTTCAAACCACCTGACCCCCTTTTTATAGGGATTTGTTTCTATTATCATTCTTTAAATAGAAAGGAGGCTTGTATATGTAGCAGTGAAAGTCGCTTGGTATATTGGTGGAGAGTGAAAATAGGAGGTAGGAGGTCAAGGGTTCGACCCCCACAAACCAACCTTTTAACAAGCAAATCGCCACATGTGCCACATGGCTTCGAATCATTGGACCACATGACATTCGCTCATTCGTTTGTCAGTGAAATGTGTCACGTTGGATTGGTCCACATCTTCAGACCTGCCACGTCATCTGTTGAGTCAGTGTCGCCATCTACCACGTGTCAACATCTGGGCCTGCCACACCAACAATTGCCAATGTGTCTGCCATGTCAGCATGATGATGTCATCATTGTACTGTTTAGTCAGCATGGTCAACCCTCAACTTTGACCGGCCATATCTTGCTCGTATGATTCACCTTTTTAAACACATGATTCACTTTGACCAAACCTTTGACTGCACATAACTTTTGCATACGAACTCCTTTTGAGCCCATTCAAGTTGTGTCAGGATCGTGCTAGCGACCTCTTTCCAATGACATTTATAGGGATTCGTTTCTATTATCATTCTTTAAATAGAAAGGAAGCTGTATATGTAGCAAAGAAAGCATCTTTGTATATTGGTGGAGAGTGAAAATAGCAAGGTTCGACCCCACAAACAAACCTTTAAACAATCAAACTACCACATGTGCCACGTGGCACCCAATCATTAGGCCACATGGCATTACCTCATTCATCCGTCTGTGACACGTGTCACGCTGGATTGATCCACATCTTCATACCTGCCATGTCATCTGCTGACTCAGATGCTGCCATCTGCCACGTGTCAAACTCTAGAACTATCACATCAACAACTGCCATGATGTCTGTCATATCAGCATGCTGATGTCATCATTGTACTATCTAGTCGACATGGTCAACCCTCAACTTTGACCGGCCATATGTTGCTCGTACGAGCTTCGATCGAGGTGAAACGAGCGGCATCAAAATTGTGGTGACGAGCTCTTTGACTTGGCATCATTTTTGCTTGGATTTGAGATAATCAATTTTTTACCTTTTTGAACACCTAATTCACCTATTTAACTGAACCTTTGACTGCACATAACTTCTACATACGAACTTCTTTCGAGCCCATTCAACTTACGTCAAAATCGTGTCAGTGACCTCTTTCTAATGATGCTGATTTCGTCAGGTTCTGAGACTGCAAAATTTTTAGTTCTTCTGTATCCATCTGAATCACTATTCTCCACTAGGGGTTAAAACCATCTGACCCCCTTTTATAGGGATTCGTTTCTATTATCATTCTTTAAATAGAAAGGAGGCCCTTAGATGTAGCAAAGAAAGTTGCTTAGTATATTTGTGAAGAGTGAAAATAGTAAGTAGGAGGTCAGGGGTTTGACTCCCACAAACCAACCTTTTAACAATCAAACCGCCACATGTGCCACGTGGCACCCAATTATTGGGCCACGTCGCATTATGTCATTCTTCCTTCAGTGACACATGTCACTCTGGATTGGTGTACATCTTCAGACCTGCCATGTCATCTACTGACTCAGATGCCGCCATTTACCACGTGTCAAACTTTGGACCTGCCACGTCAAAAACTGCCAGTGTGTATGCCATGTTAGCATTGCTGACGTCATCATTGTACTGTCTAGTCAGCATTGTCAACCCTCAACTTTGACAAGCCATATCTTGCTTGTATGAGCTCCGATCGAGGTGAAATGAGCAGCGTCAAAATTGTGACAACGAGCTCTTTGACTTGGCATCATTTTTGCTTGGATTTGAAACAATCAATTTTTAACCTTTTTGAATGCCTTATTCGCCTATTTGACCGAACCTTTGACTGCACATAACTTCTGCATATGAACTCCTTTTGACCCCGTTCAAGTTGCATTAGGATCGTATTAGCAACCTCTTTCCAATGATGTTGATTTTGTCATGTTCTCATACTACAAAATTTTTTAGTCTTCTGGATCCACTTGGATCATTTCTCCCCACTTAGAGTTCAAACCACCCGACCCCCTTTTATAGGGATTTTTTTCTATTATCATTCTTTAAATATAAAGGAGGCTTGTATATGTAGCAAAGAAAGCCACTTGGTATATTGCTAGAGAGTGAAAACAGCAAGCAAGAGCTCAAGAGTTTGACCCCCACAAACCAATCTTTTAACAATCAAACCGCCACATGTGCCACGTGGCACCCAATCATAGGGCCACGTGGCATTACCTCATTCATCCTTCAGTGACACATGTCACGCTGGATTGGTCCACATCATGAAACCTGCCATGTCATCTGCTAACTTAGATGCTGCCATCTGCCATGTGTCAACCTCTGGACCTGCCATGTCAACAACTGCCACTATGTCTACCATGTCAGCATGCCGACGCCATCATTGCATTGTCTAGTTAGTATGGTAAACCCTCAACTTTGACTAGCCATATCTTGCTCCTACGAGCTCCGATCGAGGTGAAATAAGGAGCGTCAGAATTGTGGCGACGAGATCTTCAACTTTTCATCATTTTTGCTTGGATTTGAGACAATCAATTTTTCACCTTTTTGAACACCTGATTCACCTATTTGACCAAACCTTTGACCGCACATAACTTCTGCATATGAACTCCTTTTGAGCCCGTTCAAGTCGTGTCAGGATCATGTCAGTGACCTCTTTCCAATGATGTTGATTCCATCAAGTTCTAAGACTACAAAATTTTTAGTTCTTCTGTATGCACCTAGATCATTCTTCCCCACTAGGGGTTCAAACTACTCGACCCCCTTTTATAGGGATTCATTTCTATTATCATTCATTAAACAAAAAGGAGGTCCGTATATGTAGCAAAGAAAGCCGCTTGGTATATTGGTGCAGAGTGAAAAAAGCAAGCAAGATATCAGGGGTTCGATCCCCACAAACTAACCTTTTAAGAATCAAACCGCCACATGTGCCACATAGTACCAAATCATTGGGGCATATGGCATTACCTCATTCGTTCATTATTGACACGTGTCACTCTATATTGGTCAACATTTTGAGACCTGCCACGTCATCTGCTAACTTAGATGCCGCCATCTGCCACATGTTAAACTCTAGATCTGCCACTTCAATAAATGCCACTATGTCTGTCATATCAGCATCTTGACGCCATCATTGTACTATCTAGTCGGCATGATCTACCCTCAACTTTGACCAGCCATATTTTGCTCGTACGAGGTCTAATCGAGGCAAAACGAGTGGCGTCAGAATCGTGGTAACGAGCTCTTCAACTTGGTATCATTTTTGCTTGGATTTGAGACAATCAATTTTTCACCTTTTCGAACACCTAATTTCCTGTTTGACCGAACCTTTGACTGCACATAACTTCTACATACGATCTTCTTTTGAGCTCATTCAAGTTGCATTAAGATAGTGTCAGCGACCTCTTTCCAATAATACTGATTCTGTCAGGTTCTGAGATTGCAAGATTTTTAGGTCTTATGTATCCACCT
This sequence comes from Cunninghamia lanceolata, assembly GCA_027924645.1. Classification (NCBI taxonomy): domain Eukaryota; kingdom Viridiplantae; phylum Streptophyta; class Pinopsida; order Cupressales; family Cupressaceae; genus Cunninghamia; species Cunninghamia lanceolata. The sequence continues at coordinate 26,108,363 of BSBN01000339.1, read as the reverse complement.
AGATCATTACTCCCCACTGGGGGTTCAAACCCCTTGACCCCTTTTATAAGGATTTATTTCTATTATCATTTTTTAAATAGAAAGGAGGCACGTGTATGTAGCAATGAAAGTCACTTGGTATATTGGTGGAGAGTAAAAATAGGAAGCAGGAGGTCAGGGATTCGACCCCCATAAACCAACTTTTTAACAAGCAAATCGCCACATGTGCCACGTGGCACTTAATCATTAGGCCATGTGGCATTCACTTATTCGTTCGTCAGTGACACGTGTCACACTGGATTGGTCCACATCTTCAGACCTGCCACGTTATCTATTGAGTCAGATGCCGCCATCTACCACATGTCAACATCTAGACCTGCCATGCCAACAACTGCCACTGTGTCTGCCATGTCAGCATGATGATGTCATCATTATACTATCTAGTCAGCATGGTCAACCTTCAACTTTGACCGGCCATATCTTGCTAGTACGAGCTCCGATCAAGGAGAAAGAGCAGCAACAGAATCGTGGAGACGAGCTCTTCGACTTGGTATCATTTGTGCTTCGATTTGAGACAATAAATTTTCCACCTTTTTGAACGCATGATTCAATTGTTTGACTGAACCTTTGACTACACATAACTTCTGCATACAAACTCCTTTTGAGCCCATTCAATTTGCGTAAAGATCGTGCCATCGACCTCTTTCCAATGACTCTAATTCCCTCAGGTTATGAGACTACAAAATTTTTAGAACTTTTGGATCCATTTAGATCATTCATTCCCACTAGGCATTCAAACCACCCGACCCCCTTTTATAGGGATTCGTTTCTATTATCATTTTTTAAATAGAAAGGAAGACCGTATATGTAGCAAATAAAGCCGCTTGGTATATTGGTGGAGAGTGAAAATAGCAAGGTTCAACCCCACAAAACAACTTTTTAGTAATCAAACCGTCATATGTGCCACGTGGCACCCAATCATTAGACCACATGGCATTACCTCATTTATCCGTCAGTGACATGTGTCACGCTAGATTGGTCCACATCTTCAAACTTGCCACATGATCTATTGAGTCAAATGCCGCCATTTGCCATGTGCCAACCTCTGGACTTACCACATCAACAACTGTCATTGTGTCTGCTATGTCAGCATGCTGACATCATCATTGTATTATCTAGTCAGCATGGTCAACCCTCAACTTTGATCAGCCATATCTTGCTCGTACGAACTCCGATCGAAGCGAAACAAGCAATGTCAGAATCATGGCAACGAGATCTTTGACTTGGTATCATTTTTGCTTGGATTTGAGACAATCAATTTTTCACCTTTTTTAACGTTTAATTCTCCTGTTTGACCAAACCTTTGACTGCACATAACTTCTGCATATGAACTCCTTTTGAGCCAATTCAAGTTGTGTCAAGATCATGTTAGGGACCTCTTTCCAATGATACTGATTCCATCAGGTTCTAAGAATGCAAAATCTTTAGTTCTTCTGTATCCACCTGGATCATTCCTCCCCACTAGGGATTCAAACCACCCGACCCCCTTTTATAGGGATTCATTTCTATTATCATTCACTAAATAGAAAAGAGGCCCATCTATGTAGCAAAGAAAGTTGCTTGGTATATTGGTGGAGAGTAAAAAAAGCAAGTAGGACGTCAGGGGTTTGGCCCCCACAAACCAACCATTTAACAATCAAACCACCACATGTGCCACATGGCACCCAATCATTGGGCCACGTGGTATTACCTCATTCATCCGTCAGTGACACGTGTCACACTAGATTGGTCCACATCTTCAGACCTACCACGTCATCTGTTGACTTAGATGCCGCCATCTTCCACATGTCAAACTCTGTATTTGCCATGTCAACAACTGCCACTATGTCTGCCATGTCAACATGTTGACATCATCATTGTACTATCTAGTCGACATGGTCAACCTTCAACTTTGACCAACCATATCTTGCTTGTATGAGCTCTGAACAAGGTGAAATGAGTGGCATCAAAATCGTGGTGACAATCTCTTTGACTTGGCATCATTTTTGCTTGTATTTGAGACAATCAATTTTTCACCTTTTTGAATGCCTAATTCATCTATTTGACTGGACCTTTGACTGCACATAACTTCTGCATACAAACTCCTTTTGAGCTCGTTCAAGTTGTGTCAGGATCGTGTCAGTGACCTCTTTCCAATGATGTTGATTCTGTTAGGTTCTAAGATAGCAAAATTTTTAGTTCTTCTGTATCCACCTAGATCATTCCTCCCCACTGGGGGTTTAAACCATCTAACCCCTTTTAGAGGGATTCAGCGACCTTTTTCCAATGATGTTGATTCCATCAGGTTCTGAGACTACAATATTTTTAGGTCTTCTAGATCCACCTAGATCATTCCTGCCCACTAGGGGTTCAAACCACCCTAACCCCTTTTCTAGGGATTTGTTTCTATTATCATTCTTTAAATAGAAAGGAGGCCTATATATGTAGCAATGAAAGCCGCTTGGTATATTCGTGGAGAGTGAAAATAGGAAGTAGGAGGTGAGGGGTACATCCCCCACAAACCAACCTTTTAACAAGCAAATCGCCACATGTGCCACATGGCACCCAATGATTGGGCCATGTGGCATTCGCTCATTCGTCCATTAGTGACATGTGTTATGCTGGATTGGTCCACATCTTCAAACCTGCCACGTCATCTATTGAGTTAGATGCCGCCATCTGCCACATGTCAACATCTGGACCTGCCATGCCAACAACTGCCACTATGTCTGCCATGTCAGCATGATGATGTCATCATTGTACTATCTAGTCAACATGGTCAACCCTCAACTTTGACCGACCATATCTTGCTCGTACGAGCTCTGATCAAGGTGAAACGAGCGGCATCAAAATCTTGGCGACGATCTCTTCGACTTGGCATCATTTTTGCCTGAATTTGAGACAATAAATTTTTCACCTTTTTGAATGCATGATTCACCTTTTTGACTGAACCTTTGACTGCACATAACTTCTGTATACTACTCCTCATGAGCCCCTTTAAGTTGTGTCAAGATCTTGCCAGCGACCTATTTCCAATGACGCTGATTCCATCAGGTTCTGAGACTGCAAAATTTTTAGGTCTTCTGGATCCATTTAAATCATTCCTTCCCACTGGGGGTTCAAACCACCCGACCCCCTTTTATAGGGATTCGTTTCTATTATCATTCTTTAAATAGAAAGGAAGCTCATTTATGTAGTAAAGAATGTCGCTTGGTATATTGGTGGAGATTGAAAATAGCAAGGGTCGACCCCACAAACCAACCTTTTAACAATCAAAATGCCACACGTGCCACATGGCACCCAATCATTAGGCCACATGGCATTACCTCATTTATCCGTCAGTGACATGTGTCACACTGGATTTGTCCACATCTTCAAACCTGCCACGTCATCTGTTGAATCAGATGCCGCCATCTACCACGTGTCAACCTCTGGACCTACCACGTTAACAACTACGACTGTGTCTGCCATGTCAGCATGCTGATGTCATCATTGTACTATCTAGTCGACATGGTCAACCCTCAACTTTGACTGGCCATATCTTACTCGTACAAGCTGTGAATGAGGTGAAACTGTTGGGATAAGGTGCCATTACCCTTGTAAATCCCCTTATTGTATTATTCCATTTATTATTTGTAATTACCCATAAGGGATGTACAAGTTTCACCGGCAGTGGTAAAAATTATTTACTATCCACGGTAATTATGGAGTTATTGCATGGTAAGTCCCAGAGTTATCGGCAGTAGTTACGGGATGTCATTTACTTTGGTAAATGGTAATTGGTCAAAGTGGGGTGCACATGTGGAGGAATAATCTATTTTTAGTTTTATGACGCACGTCATAGATGCTGTAAGAAGGTATAAGAGATTCTATGACAACTGTAAGTTGTCATAAGAATCTATGACACTAATAATACCATATGATGCATCATAAGATGTTGTAAGTGGTTATTTTGAGCCCCAGGGCATTCAAGCTTGCATGGGCACTTTTTCCCAAGTGTAGGATGCATGTATGACATCATTTATGACCCCATAAGAGCCTATTCTTGGCCATGGATGCCCAAGGTTGTGTTGTTGACTCTTGACAAGTGTTATGGGCTTGTAAGAAGTCATTTAATGTCTTGAGGTTTTGTAAATTCTATATAAACAATAGTATAGTAGATGAGAGGAATATAACAATTTACAGGTACCCAGGTTCTAAAGAGTACAGAGGAAGTGAATGTATTTGTAATCTCCTTTTGTGAAGATAATACAACTTGGCCTCTTTTCTTGGTGGAGTTTGTTGCTCCAAAGGGTTTTCTCCTCGTTAATCACTTGTGTTATGTGCTTCATTCTGCTTCTGGTATATTTTTGTATTGTGGGTTTATGTTTTGTTACAATCTCCATTAATAACACACAGTTAAAGATTGCTGAAATTTATTTGAATCAGATTTCCATTGAAGTAGTGTTGCTTTCATTTCTAACAGAAATGAGCGGTATCAAAATCATGGCGACGAGCTCTTCGACTTGGCATCATTTTTGCTTAAATTTGAGACATTCAATTTTTCACCTTTTTGAATGCTTGATTTGCCTATTTCACCAAACCTTGGACTGCACATAAGTTCTGCATACGAACTCCTTTTGAGCCCATTCAAGTTGCGTCAGGATCATGTCAGTGGCCTCTTTCCAATGATGTTGATTCCATTAGGTTCTAACACTACAAAATTTTTAGTTCTTCTGTATCTATCTGAATCATTATTCCCCATTGGGGGTTCAAACTACCTGACCCACTTTTATAGGGATTCATTTCTATTATCATTCTTTAAATAGAAAGGAGGCCCATATATGTGGCAAAGAAAGCCGCTTGGTATATTGCTGGAGAGTGAAAATAGCAAGCAGGACCTCAGGGGTTTGACCCCCACAAACTAAAATTTTAACAATCAAACCGCCACATGTGCCACATGGCATTACCTCATTCTTCTGTCAATGACACATGTCACGCTGGATTGGTCCACATCTTCAGACCTGCCACATCATCTGTTGACTCAGATGTCACCATCTACCATGTGTCAAACTCTACACCTGGCACGTCAATAATTGCCACTGTGTCTACCATGTCAGCATGTTGACGTCATCATTGTACTGTCTAGTTAGCATGGTCAACCCTCAACTTTGACCGGCCATATCTTGCTCGTATGAGCTCCGATCGAGGTGAAATGAGCAGTGTCAAAATCATGGCGATGAGCTCTTCGACTTGGCATTATTTTTGTTTAGATTTGAGACAATCAATTTTTCACCTTTTTGAACACCTGATTTGCCTATTTGACTGAACCTTTGACTACACATAACTTCTGTATACGAACGCCTTTTGAACCTATTCAGGTTGTGTTAGGATCGTGTCAGCAACCTCTTTCCAATGATGCTAATTCCGTCATGTTCTCAGACTGTAAATTTTTTCAGTCTTCTAGATCCACCTAGATCATTCCTCCCCACTTGGGGTTCAAACCACCTGACCCCCTTTTATAGGGATCTGTTTCTATTATCCTTCTTTAAATAGAAAGGAGGCTCGTATATGTAGAAAAGAAAGCTGCTTGGTATATTGGTGGAGAGTGAAAATAGTAAGCAAGAGGTCATGGGTTCGACCCCCACAAACCAATCTTTTAACAATCAGACCGCCACATGTGCCACATGGCACCCAATCATTGGGCCACATGGCATTACCTCATTCATCTGTCAGTGACACGTGTCACACTAGATTTGTCCATATCATCAGACCTGCCACATCATCTGCTGACTCAAATGACGCCATCTCCCATGTGTCAACCTCTAGACCTGCCATGTCAACAACTGCCACTATGTCTGCCATGTCAGTGTGCTGACTTCATCATTGTATTATTTAGTTAGCATGGTCAACCCTCAACTTTGACCAGCCATATCTTGCTCGTACGAGCTCTAATCGAGGCAAAAAGAGCAGCATCGAAATCATGGCGACGAGCTCTTCGACTTGACATCATTTTTTCTTGGATTTGAAACAATCAATTTTTCACCTTTTTGAAACCCTAATTCACCTATTTGACCAAACCTTTGACTGCACATAACTTTTGCATACGAACTCCTTTTGAGCCTATTCAAGTTGCGTCAAGATTGTGTTAGCGACCACTTTCCAATGATGCTAATTTTGTCAGGTTCTAAGACTGCAAAATTGTTAGTTCTTCTATATCCACCTGGATCATTCCTCCCCACTGGGGGTTCAAACTACCTGACCCCCTTTTATAGGGATTCGTTTCTATTATCATTCATTAAATAGAAAGGAGGCCTGTATATGTAGCAAAGAAAGTTGCTTGGTATATTGGTGGAGAGTGAAAAATTTAAGGAGGTCAAGGATTCGACCCCCACAAACCAACCTTTTAACAATCAAACCGCCACATGTGCCACATGGTACCCAATCATTGGGCCACGTGGCATTAGCTCATTCCTTCATCAGTGACACGTGTCACGTTGGATTGGTCCACATCTTCAAACCTACCACATCATTTGCTGACTCAGATGCTGCCATCTGTCACATGTCAAACTCTGGATCTGCCACATCAACAACTGCCACTGTGTCTACCATGTTAGCATGCTGACATCATCATTATACTATCTAGTCGGCATGGTCAACCCTCAACTTTGACCAGCCATATCTTGCTCGTATGAGCTCTGATCGAGGTGAAATAAGTAGCGTCAAAATCATTACGACAAGCTCTTCGACTTGGCATCATTTTTGCTTGGATTTGAGACAATCAATTTTTTACCTTTTCAAACACCTGATTCACTTGTTTGATTAAACCTTTGACTACACATAACTTCTCCATATGAATTCCTTTTGAGCTCGTTCAAGTTGCGTTAGGATCGTGTTAGCAACCTCTTTCCAGTGATGTTGATTCCATCAGGTTCTGAGACTGCAAGTGAAATCATGAAAACAAACATGAAGGAAATCAACACAAAATGCAAAGAACAAATGCAATATACCTTCAAGATGATCCATAATCCATGGTTAAGGTTGAGAATGTTGCACCCATGAACATTCTAGCTATACGCACAATGATAAAAATGTGAAATGCTCTCATGCAAGTGCAAATCACTAAACCCTAGCTCACAAATACAAGAATGATTTTGGTAGAGTGATGATACACTCAAGATTGGATGCAAATGGCTTAGAAGAGGACTGTATTTATAGAAAAGCTTGGTTGAAATGGAGGGATGAGATTTGATTTTGACTTTTGGCTTATGGATGGTTGAGATTAATCATACATGCATCAAGTTTAGCCTTGTGACAAGTGTGCGATGGAGAAGAGAGGTGAATTTTAAATTAGAATAAAAGGCTAAGACGTGCATGTGACTATGTAGTCACGTGACAAATGGAGGGAGGAGAATAATTAGCTCCAATTTAAATAAAAATATTTAAATTGGCAAGTCATGTGAAGGGATTAAGTGGAGGGTAGATAATGCGACAAGTGTTGCAATGAGGTGAGAGGTGAGGTATTTATTTTTTATTTTTTTATTTGGGTTATGGAGGCATGTGAAAGTGATAATTAATTAAATAAAGTGGGTTTATTTAATTAATTAAGGGTGTGATTAAGTTAGAATTGTGAGTGGAAATATTAACCAAATAAATATTTAATATTTATTTAATTAATATGGTCTAACATTAGAAGAAAATAAATATTGAATTAAATTAATTCAATATAGGTGCTCAAGGGGTTTTTAATTAATTAAATAAAATTTAATTAATTAATTGTAGGTAAATTCTTATTTAATTAATTAAATAAAATTTAATTAATTAATTGGGACGATTAAATGGTTAGGACATTTTAGGGTGTCTACATTTGCCCCTCTTTGACGTGGCATCATGACTTAGCAAGGAGTGGCGTCAGGCCAAAGAAAAATTGCCCCAGCAATAGGGAGGAATAAAATGGGTAAGGGATGCCCCCTCGAGAGTTCAGACAAAAAATAAAAAAATTTAGGGTGAACTCTCGAAAAGGTATGAAACAGAGGCAGGATGGAAAAGCAAGTCAGTAGGAAGAAAAACGGGCGAAAAAGGAGTTGATATGCTCCTTAGGGAAGAAGAAGATGAAAAAGAGGTGATATGGCTAGCTATAAATAGCAAAAAGTGGGCCCAAAGTGAATCATTTGTACACATAGCCAATAGAAATCTGGAGAGAAAGAGAGAGCAAGAGAGATGGCGAGAGGTGGCAACCTACCTTTCTACCCTCGATACTCAGACCTGGTGGAGTGGGTACGGACGTACATGCGAGTGGAGGAGGCTGGTGAGCAGGTGAGTCGTCGATCCCATCTTCGTATTTTTAATCTTCATGCTTTTTTGCATTTTATTTTGTCAGGAAATGGGTAGGTTAGGGCGATTAGCGCCATTGCATGGTGTGAAATTTGGGCGGATTGGCACCATTTTGAAAAATGGTGCAATCCGGGGAGGTTGTGGCACGATTTTGTATAATCGCGTGATTTCGAGGAATGGCGCGTTCATGGGAAGGGGCACGATTTTTTGGTTTATCACGAATTGGGGGAGTACCAGCACCATTTTTAGTTGCAGCATGAAAATGGGTGAAACTAGCGCCAATTTGAATATTGGCACAAAGTCAAAGAATGGGTAGCGCTATTACTTGTCATAGCGCGATGTTTATGAATGGTGGCGCCAAATATTCTATTGGCGCGATTAGATAGAAGATTGGCACGAAAATTAATTTTAGCGCAATATCAGGTTCTGTTAGCACCTTTTTTATTTTTAAGGCTTTGGGAGAAAAATGAAATCTTATGAGTGAATTGCGTGATGAAATGCAGATTGATGGGGGGATTGTGTCATCGCGGGAGTAGAGAGTGCCTGAGGTGATGGCACTTTGGGCAGGGCTTGATGATGCTACACGAGCATGGTTTAGCACCTTAGGACTACGGACACCTATAGAGATGCCTGTGTTACAGGCACACAGAGCCCTAATGACAGCTTTGATTGAACGGTTTAGACCAGAGACATGTTCATTTTGGTTGCCGACGAGTGAGATGACCATCACCCTAGAGGATGTCTATCATATCCTAAAGGTTCTAATTCATGGGAGATGAGTGATCTATGATTTTGGCATAGGAGGGCTAGCATTGGAGAGGGCCTTCGCACCAGGTGCATTCATGTTAGTAGAGGAGGATCGAGTGATGAGTTACCATCAGACTCTTAAAGCTGGGGAGCGGAGTTGAATCCTGTTTCTTTGTGCTCTGATTAGTGGAGTGATGATGCTAGACAGGAGAGGATGGGGATTCTCAGTGGGTTGGGGAGAGGTGATTAAGGAGATGGTGGTTCACAGGATTGTGTTTGTTTGGGGTCCCTGTATACTTGCACAATTGTTTCATGAGATGCACACTTTTGTGTATCATTTAGACAGTGCCCTATCAGCAGGAGTGACATTACTACATGTTTGGGCATTTGAACATATTTTGATCACGCGTTTAGTGGGAGTGTTGCACCGACAGCCTTTTGAGGCTTATGTATTCAGGTACCGGGGACAATTACAACACTCATATACAGAGATGCTGAGGTATTGGTAGAGATTGCTGGATGAAGTGACACGAGTAGTATACAGACCATATATTGGGTGTGAGCAGTGGTTGGATGAGGATGAGCAGCTGCCTTATGCTATTCAGACATTATACATCATGGGGTGAGGAGATCAGACCATTGATAGATACATCCCCTCGCATGTTATGAGACAGTTTGGTCTACGATAGGATTTACCATAGGTGATGGCCATTTTTGGGTGGACAATGAGAGATAGGAGATGGCCTCCTCGGATAGTACCCCAGATAGTCATTGTTGATTTTGATGCTTTACAGTCACAGCAGTGGGACTGACAGAGTACCATTGCGGATGCAAGTACTACACTTGACTATGACATATGGTGGGCTGTGTGGTGGCCCAACCGATTGACAGATCCAGAGGCCGAGCCAAATATGACAGTGGAGGAGGGAGCGGATGATGATGATGCAAGAGGTGCAGGCAGTTTGGTGAGGGGGACTGGCAAAGGTAGAGCTAGCAGAGGACAGGGTGGCAGGAGTGGGAAGGTACCACAAAGAGGGCCACTGCAGAGAGGACCGATGGCACCACTGAGAGGACCACCGCTGTAGCATGCCCAGAGGGGAACAATATCTTCTGGTAGGATATTGATACAGTCAGGTCAGAGGGGAACAGTATCTTCTGGTAGGATATTGATACAGTCAGGTCAGAGGGGGTCAGCACCACCTCTTAGGCCACCACAGCAAGGGAGGCCTACAGTTTAGCAGCAGGTGTTGGTTAGCGGCTTTGGGATCCCAAGAGCAGGTAGCTCAGGAGGAGGAGAGGATGTCCTGGTAGAGAGACAGGTATCATAGTAGAGAGGTCAAGGGGATGATGAGGAGACAGAGGTGGCTACCCTACGTGCTCGGATATCAAGTTATGAGGATATCGTGTAGAGATAGGATCAAGAGTTAGCACAACTGCAGGGATTATCAGCAGCCATAGGTGGGGGCAGCAGGGATGGGCATGGTCAGATCAATGCTCTGCAGTCATAGGTTATAGCCTTGACAGCAGAGTGAAACAGAGAGAGGGCTGCGTCAGGCAGTGGAGACTCGAGTGGCTAGTTTGACTAGCTAGGTTTCAGGATTGCAGGCTGAGGTTTCCAGGTTGTAGGGGTTAGTGGCTAGAGGGAGCACATCATAGATAGTGTAGTTACAGAGTCATCTGATACAGGTATAGGGTCAGTTGATGGATGAGAAGAGATGGGCATCACAGTAGGCCTCTTGAGTAGACTACTACTATGCAACTTACTACATAGCTATTCCTCAGGAGCAGGCTGAGGTTTCCAGGTTGCAGGGGTTAGTGGCTGGAGGGAGCACATCATAGATAGTGCAATTACAAAGTCATCTAATACAGGTACAGGGTTAGTTGATGGATGAGAAGAGATGGGCATCACAGCAGGCCTCCTGAGCAGACTACTACTATGCAACTTACTGCATAGCTGTTCCTCAGGAGCAATGGCTCCCCAGTTTTAGTCAACAGAGTCGATCTAGGATATCAGGCTCACATAGATCAAGATCAATGCAGTCTATCCATCAGCCACTATCTCAGCAGGTGACGCCATAGGTACCATAGCCATCAAAACTACCATAGCCACCACAGGGTCCAGGGGGATCACCGACTCAGTCAGAGAGAGGCTCATCAGGCTAGGGCTAACAATTTTTTGATGTTGTATCATTTTGGCCCTTAGAGGCATTATGACATATTTTTGATGTATATATGAGCAATGTATATTTTTGTGATGATGATATATATATATGAGATGATTTTGGTGCCCTATATGCTGTGGTTATGATGTGTTTATGTGCTTATGTTTATTTTATTCAAAAATACTTCATAGATGATAGTAAATGTGTTATGCTACTTCTTTTATTTTATGTATGCAAAATGATGGTGATCTAAAATGTTTCCTATATATGTTATGTTGGACTATGGATGCATTTGGCTTATGATGATTTATGATATGGACAAATATTTGCATGCTAATGATTTATATGATGATGTTATGGATGATATGCCTAGTGTATGATTTATGCGATGTTTTCATTTCTTGTATATATAAAATGTGATGATATATGGTATGCAAAATGTAAATGGAAATGTACTTATATGTAATGTAAGTGACAAAGTAATAATGATAATGCATCTAAAAATGTAAATGCAATGTGATGAAAATGGAAAATATGTCATGATACAATTTAGATTATGTCAAACCCTAGGTGACAAGATTAGGGAAAAGGATAGGGGAAAGGACGAATGGGGATAGGTAGAGGGAAAAATGGAAGGAAAGCTAAGTCGTAGACACCACGTCATTGAGGGACTCATGTTTGGGATAGAGGAGGGGGGGTAGACAAGGCATGTTAGATAGAAAAGTAGTTAGGTGGATGAAAACTTGGATGGGGGGAATGAGCTAGGATTAGTACTTACATGATAACATTGAGAGCATTTCTAGGTTTAATATAGCAAAATAGGATAGAGTGCACAAAGGTATGACAGGACCAAAGTGCTGATTATTATCATGTTTTTGCATGGACCGGACCTTACTAGCAAAGGGATGAGTACCTAGACCCTTAAGATAGCACAACCTTGACTAGATGATGGAAGAGGACTCATAACATAACCTCTTGGAAATATAAAAGGTGAGATCTGTGCTTAAATGCCCCAAGAGAGAAATATGCTAGAATCGACACATCATTATCAAGATATGAATACCGTTCTTAGAGGTAAGGAGACCATCCTACAAACACATCATCCAAAACAATGAATATGCTCCATTCTAGGTGTCCTCGTCCACATACCAAGATATGATGAGATCAAGACAGCTTTCGAGTATCCCTAAAAATGAGTCTCAAGATAAAAAATCAAGAATCAACAAGATCAATCACAAGCAAAGACCACAGCCAGGTATTTCTTGCCAAGAGATGTTTTAGATAAGATAAGGATGATGATTAAGGATAAATAGATTCTGCCTATTGTAGGAATGATATATCCATTAAGGCTAGAACATGTTGATGATGTTTGTTGGATTTAGATGCTGAAAAGGATAAGCAAACATATAGCTAGTTGTTTGTGATGATGAGGTTTGATTTGTTGATTGATGATTTTTTGTGTTTTGAGGATGATGTTTTGATGTTGATGCTTAGATTGCTTTGCAAAGTAAGTTTGATCGATCTGAACCATCCAACTAGTTTTAATGGGTGCATCATGTGGACCTAAGTACTGGATACTTCCTTCCTATTCCAGACTGCCTACATACCCTGTATCCACGGGATCAAGGTCCTTAACAGATGCGGGCGCGAGATGAATATGTAGTTCTGGTTGGACGTGATGATGTAGGGATGGCTCATGGATAGAAGGATGGTTTTGAGTAGCTGTGGATGGAAGAAGATGCGAGTTTGATGATGTTTGAGGGTACATTTATTGCTTGGATTTTCTTTGATAACATTTTGATTTTTTTGTATTTTGAGGGAATATTTGATTTTGTTTTTGGAATTTTTTCAAGACATTTTATGATTGTTTTTGGAATTTTTTCGGAGTATTGTGATTTTTTTGTATTTTGATATGATTTTGTGACTCTCAGGAGCATACAAGGATACCGTCTCTAAGATTTTATTTGTGGGTGGGATTTATGAGAGGAGATGAGAGTGGGATGACCAAAAATGCTTCAAACTCCAAGCTATGGTATGTAAATGGGATGGATGATTGTGCAATGATGGATTTTATTATGGCAGGATAGATGGTTATGGGTGCATAGAGGGATTTTATTAGATGGTAGGACCAATTGCTACACATGGCACATAGAATAGGTTTTCACCATGGTACTTATCCAAGGTGTCATCGGAGTGATTTTCACCATTGGACAACTTTATTGCACTCAGTTTTTTCTTAATTTTTTTAATTTTTTGACTTGGAATATTTGATGGGTCATGCATAGAATTACTTCAAGTGCATGATGTTCATAGGTTCCTCTAGAGGTTGCCCCTCAGGTTTAGATAGTTGATAGGCTCCTGATCCATAACTAGCTGTGACAATGAAGGGACCCAGCCAATTAGGTTCAAACTTTCCTTTTTTAGGATGATCTTGCATGTTCTTCTGATTCTCCATAAGGACAAGATCACCTACTTCAAAATTGCGGCTCTTCATTTTCTTATTATAACTTCTCTGGAGGTGATTTTGATAAGCTTGCAAATTGTTCAAAGCGTTTATGTGTTTCTCATCTAGCAACTCTAATTCATTCAGTCGTGCAATCTGATATTCCTCATCAGTGATAATGTTCTTTAATGAGATGCGCAAAGATGGGAGCTCGACCTCTATAGGCAGGATAGATTCAGAACCAAACACTAATGAATAGGGTGTGGCTCCTGTGGGTGTACGAATGCTAGTGCGGTATGCCCATAAGGCGGGATTAAGCTACAGGTGCTAATCACGGCTTCATTGACTATTTTCTTCAGGATATGCAAAATGGTTTTGTTGGAAGCTTCAGCCTGACCGTTACCTTGTGGATAATGCAGGGTAGAGAAATGGTGCTGGATATGGAACTTATCACACAAGGTGTAGACTTCTTGGTTCTTAAAGTGCTTTCCATTATCCGTGACAATGGAGTGCGGGATACCATAACGACAGATGATGTAATGCAAGATGAACTTGGAAATTTGGACACCAGTGGTAAAGGTGAGTGGAAGGGCTTCTACCCACTTAGTGAAGTATTCTGTGGCGGTGCTGATGAACTTATGGCCGTAAGAAGAGAGTGGATGGATTTTCCCTATGAGGTCAAGCCCCCACTGTGAAAAGGGCCATGGAGTCGTGATCGGTTGCAATTCCTATGATGATGCATGTATTAAATCTCCATGTTGCTAGCAAGGTAGACATTTCTTAACATAATCATGCGCATCTTTTTCCATAGTCAGCCAATAGTACCCCATTTGAAGAATCTTCTTGGCTAAGGTCAGTCCACTAGAATGCGCCCCACAGATACCCTTATGCACTTCGTGCAAGGTCATCTTAGCCTCCCTAGCGTCAAGACATCTCAAAAGATTACCGTCGAGACTCCTTCGGTATAAAGTATCAGCAATGATGGTGAAACAGGATGATCAACGGATGAAGGCATATCGTTGGGTAGATGTCAGGTTGGGTGGAAGGATATTATCATGATGGTATAAATAGATTTCTTGGTACCACGGGGACAAAGGACCAACAATATTGCATACAAGTTCCGACTGCAGGGATTTCAAGCTCTTCCACCAAGAATTCACATCTCTTGCTATCTTTTTTCATATCTACCAATGACCCAATGGTGGCCATTGCATCAGCTGCTTTATTATTAAGCCTCAGAATTTGTTCAAAATGAATATCGTGGAAGTAATCCTTGAATTCATTGACCATTCTCTTATATGGTAGGAGCTTATCATCTTTTGTTTGGTACTCATCGTTGACTGTCGGATAACCAACTGTGAATCGCCATATATTGTAAGTGTTTCTATTTTCCATTTGATTACCATCTGAAGCCCTGTGATGAGGGCCTCATACTCAACTATATTTTTGGTACATGGGAATGTTATTTTGTATGACCTAGGGATTCTGTCTCCTTGAGGTGTGACAAATAGGAGACTTGCCCCTGAGCCATGATGCATATACAATCCATCGAAATACATTTTCCAAGTGTTTTCGGTCGGTGCAACTGTCATGATGGATTCATCTGGAAACTCAAACAATAAAGGATGTTTAGCTGGCATAGGAGTGTCTGCTAATTGATCGGTAATAAATTGCCCTTTGATGGCTTTTCATTTTGTGTACTCAATGTCAATTCACTCAAGACCATTACCCACTTTGTTGTTCTTCTAGTGAGAGCAGCTTTGCTTAGCAGATATTTTAACGGATGAATTTTTGCAATGAGCTTGGTTTTGTGACTAAGCATATAGTGCCTTAACTTCTGTAATGAAAAGACTACTGCCAAACATGCTCGTTCAATCTGTGAATAATTAATCTCATATGCTATCAATGTGCGACTGATGTAATAGATGGCTCTCTCTTTTCCTTGCTCATCATGTTGTGCTAGTAAGGCTCCAACGGTTGTTTCTATTACTGATATGTACAGGAGAAGAGGTTGTCCTAGTCTTGGTGGCATGAGAACTGGTGGATTGGCAAGATACTTCTTTAATTGTTTGAAGGCCAACTGACAATTATTATCCCCACTAAAAAGTTGTATTCTTTCTAAGAAGATGTTGAAATGGTTGGCATTTATCAGCGAGCTGCACTATGAATCGACGAATGGATTGCAACTTACCCTGTAGACTTTTGAGTTGTTTAAGTGTCGAAGGAGGAGGCATCTCCATTATAGCTTTGACTTTGTTCGGATCTACCTCTATTCCTCTTCGTGACACTATGTATCCTAGGAGTTTCCCAGAGGTTACCCCAAAAACACACTTTTTAGAGTTGAGTCATACATTATACTTTTCTAGTCGATCGAAGATCTATGCTAGCACATTCAGATGTTCCTCTCTTGTTTTTGATTTTGCCAAAAGGTCATCTACATAGTCTTCCATTATCTTGTGAAAGAAATTGTGAAAGATAATTGTCATTGCTCTTTGATATGTAGCTCCTACATTCTTTAATCCGAAAGGCATCACAACCCAATAGTAAGTTCCCCATGGTGCTATAAATGATGTCTTATGTTGGTCTTCCTCAGCTATCCTAATTTGGTTATATCCTGAAAACCCATCCATGAGGGATAGCATTTCGTGTCCAGCAGTGAGATCTATGATCATATCAATGTTAGGAAGAGGGAAATCATCCTTAGGACAAGCTTTGTTAAGATCTTGAAAGTTAGTATAAAAATGGATGCCCGCAGTCACTTTTTTCATAGGTACTAGATTCGACACCCATTGGGGATAGTCTATTGGTCGAATAAATCCTACATCCAGAAGTTTCTTTAGTTCTGCTTTGATAAGTAATGCTATTTGTGGATGCATCTTTCGCAATTTTGGTCTCACTGGTTTCGCATCTGGATATACTGCAAGGTGATGAACTACAAGAGTAGTATCCAGCCCAAGCATATCAGTGTAAGTCCATGCAAAGTTGATGCTTCTTTGTTTGAATAAATTCAGAAAGGATTTTTGTTTTGTTGGTGTTAATGATTCAGCCTAATATGTGATCCGGGGCTCGCTTTCAGTGCCAAGATTCATTTCTTGTGACGCTTCTGTCAAGATAGGAGATGTTTCTTGATAAAATTCAGGTACTTCAGGGAGGTCCAATCTCTCATCCTCTGGCACCTCAGAGAGGTTTTCACCAGAGGATACATCCTTTATTTTTACTTTTTATCATCTGAAAGCACCACAAAGTGGTTTTCGCCAGGGGATGTCTTTTTTATTTTTATATTCATCATTTTGCGACTAAGAGATTGGGTGGTCTTGCCAATGTATGCATTAGTGTTAAGTTCCATGATATATCCTGCTTTATGATCTCCCAAAGGAATATGATTCCTTACTCCCATGAACTCAACAAGAGCTTCATCGTTTTGTATAACATCTAGGATGGGTGGTGTTGTTTGGTCCCAATCGACAAGTTGTGGATAGATGAGAGGTAGGTCATTAGTTGTGGATGGCATGGAGGATAGTGTGAATATGGTACAAATGGAGGATTCAAAGAGTTTGGTGAAATCAGAGGAGTCAAAATGATACTCTTCATCATTGTCATTGATTACCAGGAAGGCCCCCTATACAGATAGGCCAACGGAGCATGCATGAAAGCCTATATATAGGAGCCCGCCAACTGGATACTGTATTATATACCAACCCTAACCCCGAAGTAGAGGCGGTCCCATGTAGATATATAGGGCTCTCCCGTTGGCCTGCCTATATAGATGGGGTAGGGCGGGGTAGATAGTCTATAGTCAGGCGGCTAGGCTATATAGACAAACAGTAGTTCCTCCACAAAAGTACACTCGCGTTCCAAAGGTGGCAATTCTAATATTCCATACCCTATCCCTTGGCGATAATAATGTCCATAAGCTTCGATCGGTTCAATGATCCCTGATTCATGCAAGACAATGCCCCCTTGTCCCTTGTATCCCATTTTCTTAAATATTCAGGAGACTTGACCATAGATTTCTAATGGGAGAGTTGGGGGTTCTTTCTCTTCTTCATCCTTGTATAGCCATGAGGATACATCTTCTAAGACATCCTGTTCCATGAGATGTTTCCTTTCAAAGGTTGGTGTTGGTTTGCACTTGATGACTACAGTAGAGACTTCGTTTCCCTTAGGAATGCCATATGTCTTAGGGGATGGTGGTAGAAGTCCGACACAAAAGAAGGCACCATGTAAGTCATATTCACCACATCCTTTGTCACTTGCCTTGATCTTGATCTCAGGATGAGGGGTGGATTGGGATGTTGATGGCAAATCGGCAGGATTAATGTAGGCAGAAGATGATCGAGTTGTTTGCAGAATCTTGGAAGGAGTCGCAACAGGATGATTATAGGGATAGAAAGTACGGTCATGTCCTTCCAAGAAACTACAGTATTGAAAAGGACGAGGGTTGACATAAATGGTCACCTCAGTTTTGTTGTGCGGGAATTTGAGGCACTAATGGAAAGTGGAGGGAACGGCTTGCATAACACGAATCCATGGCCGACCAAGAAGAATGTTGTAAGGAAGAGCAAGGTCAAGGACTTGGCACTTTGTCTCCAAAATATTAGGTCCCACTTGAATAGGGAGTTTGATAGTCCCTGCAAACAATCTCTCTATGTCGTCATAACCTTTTATGGTGATACATTCGTTTGCATTTACGACCACATCAGAATATCCCAAGTGTTTCAATAATTTTAGAGTGCACAGATTTAGGCCGGAGCCATCATCTATTAAAACCCTTTTTACGATGTGTTTATGGACTAGGACTTCGATGTGCAATGCTTCATTATGAGATGTATCTAAAGGAAGATCTTTTTTTTTAAAAGGTGAGGCGATGGGGTGCTGCAAGGTGAGCTATCATAGCTTGAAATTGTTCCACATTTAGATTAGTAGGGACTTGTGTTTCCATCATAGCCTTATCTAGAATTTCCTTGTGAAGCAGCAATGTGCGAAGGAGCTCAAGAATTATTATTTGGGTTGGTGTCTTTCCTAGATGGTCTAGGAGGTTGTATTTACATGCGAGTGGATTAGAAGGTATAGATGATGAAGGTTGATTAGATGTAGTTGATTGATTAGTGGCACCACGAATGGTTACGTGACCATGACGGGTTGTGACATCACAATCAGGAGTTTGGGATTAGACTTGGATTGTAATAGTGATGGCATGGCTAAAGGATTCTTCTATTCGGCCAACAATGGAATCAAAACATTTTGGTAGAGGAACAACATGATATGTTTGATTGGTGGATGAAGACGCTTTTCCTCTGTTATGGTCGGGGAGGGGGTCCTTATATGCTCCCAAGTTTGCATTCGGAGATGGATTTGAAGAGTCTTGGAGGTTGACTTTGCCTGCTTCTATGAGATCTTGTATGCGATGTTTTAATCTCATACAATTTGATGTTGGATGTCCATTAACATGATGATATTCACAGTATTGATTCTCATCATACAACATGGGCTTAAATTGACTTTCATCAACAGGTCTTATGGGTGGTAGTTGCAATAATCCCCCTTTCACACATCTATCCAAAAAGCCCGCAATGGGTTTCCCCAAAGGTGTAAATCTTCTTCTAGGGCAATTTTCTTGTCTTGGAGGTCCCCTAGGTACGTTCACATTATTGCTTGAGATATTCAATCGTGGATTATTTTGGACTTTTTGGACAACCTTTGTATCTATTACTCCATCATTGAGGGAATTCTTAATTTTGTTCCAAAAGCGCAACTTGTCACTTGTTTGAGCATTGTTGTTGCTTGAGGTGTTGTTGTTGTTGTTATGATTGTTCTTGTTGTTGTCATATAGTTTTATTGATCCTTTAGCAACAAGGTCTTTTTCAATAGTTATTCCCTTTTCAATAACTTCTTCAAAGTTTGAGGCACAAAACACTTGCAAGTGATATGCTAATTCGGGATTTAGATTAGTGATGAACATGGTCACGAATTGTTTCTCAGGTATTTTCATGGTAACTTGCTTGCCAATGCTCTCCATCTTTGTAAAAAGGTCGCAAATGGCTCCCCATTCTTTTGTTTAGTATTACAAAGGTCTGTCATAGAGATTTCATGCTCACAGTTGTAGGAGAAATGAGTTATAAATTTGTCTGCGAGTTCTTCAAATGATTTAATGCCCCAGGGAAGATGTGCAAACCATTCAGCGACTTGTCCACTAAGGCTTTTGGGAAAAACTCTCATTAAATAAGTGTCCTCTTGAGTGACTTCAAGGCAAGCGAAGTAGAATTCCCGCAAGTGACCCCGAGGGTCTCCCTTTCTCTTTATATTTGTCAAATTTTGGCATTTTGAAGTGTTTAGGGAATGGTGGCATATATAGATTCTTGTCAAAAGGATAATGACATATCTCCTCAAGAGAATAATGCTTCTTTTTGGGTTCCTTTGCCTTCTCTACAATTTGTTGGACCATTTCAATTGTCAAAGGTTGTTGTGGGGTAGAGTTGTCTTGACACATTCGTTGAAGATAGGGTTGTAATTGTGTGTCTTAGCCTTGTCGTGTGTTAGCATCTTGTCGTGTGTTGGCATATTGTCATCGCAAATTTGGGTTTTGATTATCTTGGGACATGGAAATGGTGGCGGTATTGGAAGTATTGACGTTTTGTTGTGAACGTAGTTGTCATATGATGGCTATGGAGTTAGGATCATTTGATGGGAGGCTTATGGAAGCGTTGGTGTTTGGTATGTTGCCGGGGATAGTAAGTGTGATGTGTTGTGTGGTGGTACTAGTGTTTGTAGGGGTGGCCCCAAGTTGAATAAGGTGATCTATAAACCTATTGGGATCTGACTTGAGGACTTTATGTAACACATCCATGGCCCCAGTATCTTGTAAGAAATCCTCAACCTCTTGGTCAGGTATATTCGTCTCATGGGGTGGTGGTGGAGGTTGAATTGAATCATCATAAGGCACATTATTCTCATCGGTTGGTTGCATTCCAATTTTGATAGAGACATTGTTTTGGTTGTCTTCAAAGGATCCCATTTCTTGAAGTCTCTTAGATTGTAACCTTGTCAAGGGCATGCAATAATGTTGGAGTAGGTTTGATTATGAGATGGGTTTGATGTTCTTGGGAATAAAGACCTTAGAGAGCAATTTGTAATTAGTTGGACCCAAAGGGGAGAAGAAAGCGAAATGGATGAAATTTTTCAAGGCTAAAGGGTGATATTGGTAATGGAGTTGGCTAAAGATATGGTGTTTGAACTTTGGAAAAAATGGTTTAGGACTAAAAAAGATGAGCTTGGATACAATCTAGATCTTTAGGTTTAGTTTCAAGGATGATTCCTTATACTCAAAGTGGACTACTGACCTCAAAGCAAAAGGATGATAATATATTTTACTTGAAGGTAGATTAATGACCTTCAACATAAAATAAGAATAATGATAGATGAAGTTTATAAAAATACCAAAGGTAGCTAATCTTTAAGTATCTTACAAACAAGAATAAGATGAGATCTAGATTGAATCTTTTTTGCACACAAGCTTAGTCCTAAGGTTGATGGATTGGTGGGATAAAATATGAATGACTTAATAGACAACTTGGACAAGATGTAAGTGGAAAACGATTTTGGGATGAAATGTTTAGAAGATGGAGAGTCCAACAAATCAAAATATTTTCTCTAAGGTCAAGATGAGATGAATGGATGAATGTTTAAGATATGGATGGATAAATGAAATGAAAAAAGATCAATGAGACAAGGCTAAAAATGTTTTGGGATTTCTAAGTACTTGGGCTTTTCTTTTTTTGATTTTTTGGATTTTTTTAAGGTTTTGGATTTTTTTGGATTTTCTAAGGTTTTTGATTTTTTTGGATTTTCTAAGGTTTTGGATTTTTTTTAGATTTTCTAAGGTTTTGGATTTTTTTGGATTTTCTAAGGTTCTGAATTTGTTTAGATTTTCTAAGGTTTTTGATTTTTTTGGAATTTCTAAGGTTTTTTGGAAATGAAGATATCTATTGGCAAACAAATACAAAGCACACAATTCACACAATGAGAAAGTTTGTTTTGATGCAATGTCTTTGTTGTTTTGAAAATTTTGAAACAAACACAACCTAAGGCGAAGGCAAAGACAATATTTGTTGAATCCCCTAATTGCACCTATTCAAAGCAGGTAGCTCCAGGATCTTGGTAGCACCAACTCCCCCATACAGTGCACTCACTTCTCACGTATACCAAGATCCAGGTTTCCCAAAAGGCCTGTCCCTCACCAAACCTTAGGATTGTCCCTACTACCTCGGCTAAGTACCGCATGAATCGGGGCCGCTTCAAAGGTTTCCCTTCTGCATCAACAAATAGAAGGATTTGGGCTACTAAAACAATGGTTCGTAGTGGGGGAACATCCATGGGACTGGCACCTCATTAGCATCCAACAAGCTGCTTAAGGCTCTAACTAACCCTACTAGGAGTTTAATATACACAAAGGTACGCATCCTTTCGAGCTAGCACTGTATGGTGAGCACTAATACCGGTTAGACTTGGCTTTCGCCTTATCCTCAATTTACATATAGCGGACCGGATGAAAGTACCGCTTGCTTGGGGTCGCCAATGAGTTCTCCATATGGATGTGTCTCAAGGGCAGGCCCACATCCTAAAAAAAAAGAGAATAGAACCGTTTCTCTTACACCCAAGGTCCTTTTGAAGGTGAGGGGAGAGGATACTTCGATTATAACCCTTAGGTAACACAAAATGTGCAAGTGCACCAAACAAGGCAAACAAATGCTAATGTTCTTTTTAAATCCAAATCCAAATGTTCCTAAGATCAAGCAATGGTTCTTTTTAAACCCAAAAGAAATGTTTGCTAACTAAACACACAAAGGTTCATTTTAAAGCCCAAAACAAAGTGTGCCTAATTTAACAAAACCCTGCAGTAAATCATTAGTAGTTTTCAGATTCAAGTCTTTGACATGCATTCTTTTATGTTGTAGAGTTCGGCCAACAACCTACACAGTCAGAAAATCAGTACAGAAAAATAACGCCAAAACAAAACAGTAAAGCGCTAAAAACTCATAAAATCACGCCAAAAATAGTAAACTGTAATATAAAAAAGTTTACTTGACAATAGAATATCGCGCTATAGAAAACAAAAATCACGCTGAAACTAAATATAGCACTACAGATATTAAATATCACGCTACAAAGTTAGAAAATTGCGCCAGAATTCAAGAAATTCATGCCACAAAGAAATAAAATAGTGCTAGTTTAGGGTTTACCTAATTTACCTGTTCGCAGAGGTTGAAATATTGCGTGGATCTGTGTGCAAACTGCACCAAAACAATAGAAAAAAGGGGGTATTCTCTAAATATGAAAAATCAAACACTTGTAGTTGCTTTAGGATGGAATTTTATATGATATAAAACCCTAGTATATTAGAAATCTGCAAACCCTAGTGGCCAAAATGTCAAACTCTTGATCAAAATCTGCAAGATAGATCTTGTTAGAACCTGCAAGTACAAAACTAAGAACCTGCAAGCACAAAGCTAAATGAAAACTCGAAAAATACAAGATTTTGCAACCACAAAAACCCGTCAAAGTTAATCACAAAAAATTGTGTCAAAATAGAAAATAGCACCAAAAGTCAGAAATATTGTGCCACAGTTGACGAAAATCATGCCAGAGATTAGGAAAATAGTGCCGAAACAGTCAAATATCGTGCCAAAACCTGGAACAAAACCTACAATACAGCTTTTTTTATGAAATCTTAAAAACACAATGAAGAATTAGTAAAACTAGGACTTAGGAGTCCCACCGGGCGTCCCATATGAAATCATGAAAGCAAACATGAAGGAAATCAACACAAAATACAAAGAACAAATGCAATATACCTTCAAGATGATCCACAATCTATGGTTAAGGTTGAGAATGCTACACCCATGAACATTCTGGCTATACCCACAATGATAAAAATGTGAAATGCTCTCATGCAAGTGCAAATCACTAAACCCTAGCTCACAAATACAAGAATAGTTTTGGCAGAGTGATGATATGCTCAAGATTGGATGCAAATGGCTTAGAAGAGGGTTGTATTTATAGAAAAGCTTGGTTGAAATGGAGCGATGAGATTTGATATTGACTTTTGGCTTATGGATGGCTGAGATTAATCATACATGGATCAAATTTAGCCTTGTGACAAGTGTGCGATGGAGAAGAGAGGTGAATTTTAAATTAGAATAAAAGGCTAAGAGGTGCATGTGACTATGTAGTCACGTGACAAATGGAGAGAGGACAATAATTAGCTCCAATTTAAATAAAAATATTTAAATTGGCAAGTCATGTGAATGGATTAAGTGGAGGGTAGATAATGCGACAAGTGTTGCAATGAGGTGAGAGGTGAGAGATTTTTTTTTTTATTTGGGATATGGAGGCATGTGAAAGTGATAATTAATTAAATAAAATGGATTTATTTAATTAAGGGTGTGATTAAGTTGGAATTGTGAGTGGAAATATTAACCAAATAAATATTTAATATTTATTTAATTAATATGGGCTAAGATTAGAAGAAAATAAATATTGAATTAAATTAATTCAATATAGGTGCTCAAGGGGTTTTTAATTAATTAAATAAAATTTAATTAATTAATTGTAGGTATATTGGGATTTAATTAATTAAAAAAAATAAATTTAATTGGGACAATTAAATGGTTAGGACATTTTAGGGTGTTTACAACAATATTTTTAGGTCTTCTGGATCGACCTAGCTCAATCCTCTAGGGCTTCAATCCACCCGACCCCCTTTTATAGGGATTTGTTTCTATTATCATTCTTTAAACAGAAAGGGCCCGTATATGTAGCAATGAAAGCCGCTTGGTATATTGGTGGAGAGTGAAAATAGGAAGCAGGAGGTCAGGTGTTCAACCCCCAAAAACTAACCTTTTAAGAAGCAAATCGCCACATGTGCCATGTGGCACCCAATCATTGGGCCATGTGGCATTCGCACATTCATCCGTCAGTGACAGGTGTCACGCTGGATTAGTCCACATCTTCAGACCTGCCACGTCATATGTTTAATTAGATGCCGCCATTTGCCACATGTCAACATCTGGACCTGCCATGCCAACAACTGCCATGTCAGCATGATGATGTCACCATTGTACTATCTAGTCAGCATGGTCAACCCTCAACTTTGACTGACCATATCTTGCTCGTACGAGCTCCGATCAAGATGGAACGAGCGGCGTTGGAATCATGGCAACGAGCTCTTCGAGTTGGCATCATTTTGGCTTGGATTTGAGACAATAAAATTTTCACCTTTTTGAATGCATGATTCGCCTGTTTGACTAAACCTTTGATTGCACATAACATGTGAATAGATTAAGTGGAGGGTAGATAATGCGACAAGTGTGGCAATGAGGTGAGAGGTGAGAGATTTTTTTTTTTTATTTGGGTTATGGAGGCATGTGAAAGTGATAATTAATTAAATAAAATGGATTTATTTAATTAAGGGTGTGATTAAGTTGGAATTGTGAGTGGAAATATTAACCAAATAAATATTTAATATTTATTTAATTAATATGGGCTAAGATTAGAAGAAAATAAATATTGAATTAAATTAATTCAATATAGGTGCTCAAGGGGTTTTTAATTAATTAAATAAAATTTAATTAATTAATTGTAGGTATATTGGGATTTAATTAATTAAAAAAAATAAATTTAATTGGGACAATTAAATGGTTAGGACATTTTAGGGTGTCTACAACAATATTTTTAGGTCTTCTAGATTGACCTAGCTCAATCCTCTAGGGCTTCAATCCACCCGACCCCCTTTTATAGGGATTTGTTTCTATTATCATTCTTTAAATAGAAAGGAGGCCCGTATATGTAGCAATGAAAGCCGCTTGGTATATTGGTGGAGAGTGAAAATAGGAAGCAGGAGGTCAGGTGTTTGACCCCCAAAAACTAACCTTTTAAGAAGCAAATCGCCACATGTGCCATGTGGCACCCAATCATTGGGCCATGTGGCATTCGCACATTCATCCGTCAGTGACAGGTGTCACACTGGATTAGTCCACATCTTCAGACCTACCACATCTTATGTTTAATTAGATGCCGCCATTTGCCACGTGTCAACACATGGACCTGCCACGCCAACAACTGCCATGTCAGCATGATGATGTCACCATTGTACTGTCTAGTCAGCATGGTCAACCCTCAACTTTGACCGACCATATCTTGCTCGTACGAGCTCCGATCAAGATGGAACGAGCGGCGTCAGAATCATGGCAACGAGCTCTTCGAGTTGGCATCATTTTGGCTTGGATTTGAGACAATAAAATTTTCACCTTTTTGAATGCATGATTCGCCTGTTTGACTGAGCCTTTGATTGCACATAACTTCTGCATACGAACTCCTTTTTAACCCATTCAAGTTGCATCAAGATCATGCGAGTGATCTATTTCCAATGATGTTGATTCTATCAGGTACTGAGACTGCAAAATGTTTAGGTCTTTTGGATCCATTTAGATCATTCCTTCCCACTGGGAGTTCAAACCACTTGACCCCCTTTTATATGGATTCGTTTCTATTATCATTCTTTAAATAGAAAGGAAGTCCATATATGTAGCAAAGAAAGCTGCTTGGTATATTGGTAGAGAGTGAAAATAACAAGGTTTGTCCCAACAAACCAACTTTTTAACAATCAAACCGCCACATGTGCCATGTGGCACCCAATCATTAGGCCACATGGCATTACCTCATTGGTCTGTCAGTGACACGTGTCGCACTGGATTGGTCCACATCTTCAGACCTGCTACGCCATCTGCTGACTTAGATGCTGCCATCTGCCACGTGTCAAGCTCAAGACCTACCACGTCATTAACTGCCACTGTGTCTGCCATTTTAGCAAGCTGATTTCATCATTGTACTATCTAGTCTGCATGGTCAACCCTCAACTTTGACCGGCCATATCTTGCTTGTACGAGCTTCGATCGAGGCAAAATGAGCGGCATCAAAATTGTGGTGACGAGCTCGTCGACTTGGCATCATTTTTTCTTGGATTTGAGACAATCAAATTTTCACCTTTTCGAAAGCTTGATTCACCTGTTTGACCGAACCTTTGACTGCACATAACTTCTACGTACGAACTCCTTTTGAGCCCATTCAAGTTGCGTTAGGATCGTGTCAGCGAACTCTTTCTAATGATGCTGATTCTGTCAGGTTCTAAGACTATAAGATTTTTAGTTCTTCTGTATCCATCTAAATCATTATTCCCCACTAGGGGTTCAAACCATCCGACCCCCTTTTATAGGGATTCGTTTATATTATCATTCTTTAAATAGAAAGCAGGCCTGTATATGTAGCAAAGAAAACTGCTTGGTATATTGGTGGAGAGTGAAAATAGCAAGCAAGAGGTCAGGGGTTCGACCCGCACAAACCAATCTTTTTACAATCAAACCACCACACGTGCCACGTGGTACCCAATCATTAGGCCACGTAGCATTGCCTCATTCATCCGTCAGTGACACGTGTGACATTGGATTCGTCCACATGATCAGACTTGCCACGTCATCTACTGACTCAGATGCCGCCATCTGCCATGTGTCAATCTCTAGACCTGCCACGTCAATAACTTCCACTGTGTCTGTCATGTCAGCATGTTGATGTCATCATTGTATTGTCTACTCAGCATGGTCAACCCTCAACTTTGACCGGCCATATCTTGCTTGTACTAGCTCTGATCGAGGCGAAACAACCGATGTCAGAATTGTGGCAACGCGCTCTTCCTCTTGGCATCATCTTTGCTTGGATTTGAAACAATCAATTTTTCACCTTTTTGAATACCTAATTCGTCTGTTTGACCAAACCTTTGACTGCACATAACTTCTACATATGAACTTTTGAGCCTGTTCAAGTTGCGTCAGGATTGTGTCAGCGACCTCTTTCCAATGATGCTGATTCCATCAGGTTCTAAGACTGAAATTTTTTTAGTTCTTCTATATCCATATGGATCATTCCTCGCCACTTGGGGTTTAAACCACCTAATCCCATTTTATAGGGATTCCTTTCTATTATCATTCATTAAATAGAAAGGAGGCCCATATATGTAGGAAAGAAAGCCACATGGTATATTGCTGGAGAGTGAAAAAAGCAAGCAGGAGGTCAGGGGTTTGACCCCCACAAATCAACTTTTTAACAACAAAACTACCACATGTGCCATGTGGCACTCAATCATTGGGCCATGTGGCATTACCTCATTCATCCATCAGTGACATGTGTCACGCTGGATTGGTCCACATCTTCAGACCTGCCACATCATCTGCTGACTCAGATGCCACCATCTGCCACTTGTCAAACTCTAGATCTACCACGTCAACAACTGCCACTATGTCTGCCATGTCAGCATGCTGACGTCATCATTGTAGTATGTAATCGGCATTATCAACCCTCAACTTTGACCAGCCATATCTTGCTTGTACGAGCTCTGATCGAGGCGAAACAAGTGACATCAGAATCGTGATGACGAGCTCTTCGACTTGGCATCATTTTTGCTTGGATTTGAGACAATCAAATTTTTACATTTTTAAACGTCTGATTCACCTATTTGACCGAATATTTGACTGCACATAACTTTTGCATATGAACTCCTTTTGAGCCCGTTCAAGTTGCGTTAGGATCGTGTCAGCGACCTCTTTCCTATCATATTGATTCCATCAGATTCTAAGACTGTAATATTTTTAAGTCTTCTGTATCCACCTAAATCATTCCTCCCCACTGGGGGTTCAAACCACCCAACCCCATTTTATAGGGATTTGTTTCTATTATCATTCTTTAAATAAAAAGGAGGCCCATAAATGTAACCATGAAAGTCACTTGGTATATTGGTGGAGAGTGAAAATAGGAAGTAGGAGGTTAGGGGTTCAACCCCCACAAACCAACCTTTTAACAAGAAAATTGCCACATGTGCCACATGGCACCCAATCATTGGGCCACGTGGCATTACCTCATTCATCCATCATTGACACATGTCATGTTGGATTGGTCCACATCTTCAAACCTTCCACGTCATCTGTTGAGTCAGATGCCGCCCTTTGCCACATATCCAACTCTGGACCTACTACGCTAACAACTGCCACTGTGTCTGGCATCTCAGCATGATGATGTCATCATTGTACTATCTAGTTAGAATGATCAACCCTCAACTTTGACTGGCCATATCTTTCTCGTACGAGCTCTGATCAAGGTGAAACAAGAGGTGTCAGAATCGTGGCGATGAGCTCTTCAAGTTAGCATTATTTTTGCTTGGATTTGAGACAATAAATTTATTACCTTTTTTAATGCATGATTCCCCTGTTTGACCAAACCTTTGACTACACATAACTTCTGCATATGAACTCCTTTTGAGCTTGTTCAAGTTGCATCATGATCGTGCTAGTGACCTCTTACCAATGACGTTGATTCTGTTAGGTTCTGAGACTACAATTTTTTTAGGTCTTCTGGATCCATTTAGATCATTCCTTCCCACTGGGGGTTCAAACCACCTGACCCCCTTTTATAGGGATTCATTTCTATTATCATTCTTTAAATAGAAAGGAAGCTCATATATGTTGCAAAGAAAGCCGCTTGGTATATTGGTGGAGAGTGAAAATAACAAGGTTCGACCCCACAAACCAACCTTTTAACAATCAATCTGCTAACTCACATGCCGCCATCTGCCACATGTCAACCACTGGACCTACCACATCAACAACTGCCACTGTGTCTGCCATGTCAGCATACTAATGTCATCATTGTACTGTCTACTAGACATGGTCAACCCTTAACTTTGACAGAGCATATCTTGCTCGTACAAGCTCCGATCGAGGTGAAACGAGTGGCGTCGAAATCGTGTGACAAGCTCTTCAACTTGGCATCATTT
Source organism: Cunninghamia lanceolata (assembly GCA_027924645.1). Lineage (NCBI taxonomy): Eukaryota > Viridiplantae > Streptophyta > Pinopsida > Cupressales > Cupressaceae > Cunninghamia > Cunninghamia lanceolata. The sequence continues at coordinate 26,078,803 of BSBN01000339.1, read as the reverse complement.
TTTATTGGATTTGAGACAATCAAATTTTCACCTTTTTCATCGTCTGATTTGCCTTTTTGACCAATCCTTTAACTGCACATAACTTCTGGATATGAACTTCTTTTGAGCCCATTCAAGTTGCGTCAGAGTCGTGTCAGCGACCTCTTTCTAATGATGCTAATTACATCAGATTTTGAGACTACAAAATTTTTAGCTCTTCTGTATCCATCTGGATCATTATTCCCCACTGGGGGTTTAAACCACCTGTCCCCCTTTTAGAGGGATTCATTTCTATTATCATTCTTTAAATAGAAAGGAGGCCTGTATATGTAGCAAAGAAAGCTGCTTGGTATATTGGTGGAGAGTGAAAATCACAAGCAGGAGGTCAGGGGTTCGACCCCCACAAACCAACATTTTAATAATCAAACTGCCACATGTGCCACGTGGCACCCAATCATTGGGTCACATGGCATTACCTCATTTTTTCGTCAGTGAGACATGTCACACTGGATTGGTCCACATCTTCAGACCTGCCACATCATCTACTGACTCAGATGCTGCCATCTGTCACGTGTCAACAACTACCACTGTGTCTACCATGTCAGCATGCTGATCTAGTCATCATGATCAACCCTCAACTTTGACCTGCCATATCTTGCTCGTACGAGCTCAGATTGAGGCGAAATGAGCAGCATCGGAATCGTGGTGACGAGCTCTTCAACTTGGCATCATTTTTGCTTGGATTTGAGACAATAAATTTTCACCTTTTTAAACGCATGTTCACGTGTTTGACCGAACCTTTGATTGCACATAACTTTTGCATATGAACTCCTCTTAAGCCTGTTCAAGTTGCGTTAAGATTGTGTTGGTAACCTCTTTCCATTGATTCTGATTCTTTCAAGTTCTAAGAGTAAAAAAAATTAGTTCTTTTATATCCTCCTGGATCATTCCTCGGCACTTGGGGTTCAAACCACCCGACCCCCTTATATAGAGATTCATTTATATTATCATTCTTTAAATAGAAAGGAGGCCCATATATGTAACAAAGAAAGCCGCTTGGTATATTGGTGGAGAGTGAAAATAGCAAGCAAGAGGTCAGGGGTTCGACCCCCACAAACCAATTTTTTAACAATCCAACCACCACATGTGCCACGTGGCACCCAATCATTAGGCCATGTGGCATTACCTCATTCGTTCGTCAGTGACACGTGTCACGCTGGATTGGTCCACATCTTCAGACCTGCCACGTCGTGTACTGACTCAGATGCCGCTATCTGCCATGTGTCAACTTCTAGACCTGCCACATCAACAACTGCCACTGTGTCTGCCATGTCAATATGTTGACATCATCATTATATTGTTTACTCATAATGGTCAACTCTCAACTTTGACCGGCCATATCTTACTCGTACTAGCTCCGATCGAGGTGAAATGAGCAGCGTCAGAATCATGGCGACGAGCTCTTTGACTTGACATCATTTTTGCTTGGATTAGAGAAAATCAAATTTTCACCCTTTTGAACACCTGATTCATCTATTTGACCAAAGCTTTGACTACATATAATTTTTGCATATGAACTCCTTTTGAGCCCATTCAAGCTGCATCAGGATCGTGTCAGTGACCTCTTTCTAATGATGTTGATTCCGTCAGGTTCTAAGACTAAAATTTTTAGTTCTTCTGTATGAACCTGGATCATTCCTTCCCACTAGGTGTTCAAACCACCTGACCCCCTTTTATAGGGATTCATTACTATTATCATTCATTAAAAAGAAAGGAGGCCTGTATATGTAGCAAGGAAAGCCGCTTGGTTTTTGGTGGAGAGTGAAAAAAGCAAGCAGGAGTTCAGGGGTTCGACCAGCACAAACCAAACTTTTAACAATCAAACCGCCACATCTTCAAACTTGCCACATCATCTGCTAACTCGGTAATCGCCATCTGCTACGTGTCAAACTCTATATCTACCACGTCAACAACTGCCACTGTGTCTGCCATGTCAGCATGTTGATGTCATCATTGTACTATCTAGTTGGCATGGTCAACCCTAAACTTTGACCAACCATATCTTGCTTGTAAGAGCTCTGATCAAGGTGAAACGAGCGGCGTCAGAATTGTAGTGATGAGCTCTTCGACTTGGCATCATTTTTACTTAGAGTGAGACAATCAATTTTTCACCTTTTCGAACATTGGATTTGTCTGTTTGACCAAACCTTTGACTGCACATAACTTCTGCATACGAACTCCCTTTTAGCCCATTCAAATTGCATTAGGATGGTGTCAGTGAGCTCTTTTCAATGATGTCGATTCCGTCAGGTTTTGAGTTGACAAGATTTTTAGGTCTTCTGGATCCACCTAGATCATTCCTCCCCATTGGGGGTTTAAACCACCTGACCCCCTTTTATAGGGATTTGTTTCTATTATCATTCTTTAAATGGAAAGGAGGCATGTATATGTAGCAATGAAAGCTGCTTGGTATATTGGTGGAGAGTGAAAATAGGAAGCAGGAGGTCAGGGATTCGACCCCCACAAATAAAATTTTTAACACGAATATCGCCATATGTGCCATGTGGCACCCAATCATTGGGCCACGTGGCATTCATTCATTCATCTATCAGTAACATGTGTCACGCTAGATTGTTCCACATCTTCAGACTTGCCACGTCATCTGTTAAGTCAGATGTCAAAATTTGCCACATATCAACATCTAGACCTGCCACGCCAACAACTGCCACTATGTCTGTCATGTCAGCATGATGATGTCATTATTGTACTGTCTTGTCAGTATAGTCAAACCTCAACTTTGACCGGCCATATCTTGCTTGTACAAGCTCCGATCAAGGTGAAACGAGCGGCGTTGGAATCATGGTGACGAGCTCTTCATCTTGGCATCATTTTTGCTTGGTTTTGAAATAATAAAATTTTCACCTTTTTGAACGCATGATTCATATACGAACTCCTTTTGAGCCCGTTCAAGTTTTGTTAGGATCGTGTCAACGACCTCTTCCCAATGATGTTGATTCCGTCAAGTTCTTAGACTACAAGATTTTCAGGTCTTCTAGATCCACCTAGATCATTCCTCCCCACTGGTGGTTCAAACCACTCGACCCCCTTTTATAGGGATTTGTTTCTATTATAATTCATTAAATAGAAAGGAGGCATGTATATGTAGCAATGAAAGCCGCTTGGTATATTTGTGGAGAGTCAAAAACTCAAGCAAGAGGTCAGGGGTTCGACCCCCACAAACCAACCTTTTAACAATCAAACTGCCACATGTACCATGTGGCACCCAATCATTGGGCCACGTGGCATTACCTCATTTGTCCGTCAGTGACACGTGTCATGCTGGATAGGTCCACATCTTCAGACCTGCCACGTCATCTACTGACTCAAATGCCACCATCTGCCAGGTGTCAAACTCTAGATCTACCAGGTCAACAACTACCACTGTAACTGCCATGTCAGCATACTGACATCATCATTGTACTATCTAGTCAGCATGGTCAACTCTCAACTTTGACCAGCCATATCTTGATCGTACAAGCTCTGATTCAGGAGAAACGAGCGGCATTAGAATCATGGCAACAAGCTCTTTTACTTGGCATCATTTTTGCTTGGATTTGACACAATCTATTTTTCACCTTTTCGAATGACTAATTCACCTATTTGACCGAACCTTTGACTGCACATAACTTCTGCATATGAACTCCTTTTGAGCCCATTCAAGTTGCGTCAGGATCATGCTAGCGACCACTTTCTAATGACACTGATTCCATTAGGTTCTGAGACTGTAAAATTTTTATGTCTTTTGGATCTATTTAGATCATTCCTTCCCACTAAGGGTTCAAACCACCTGACCCCCTTTTATAGGGATTTGTTTCTATTATCATTGTTAAATAGAAAGGAGGCCCATATATGTAGCAATGAAGGCTACTTGGTATATTGGTGGAGTAAAAATAGGAAGCAGGAGGTTAGTGGTTCGACCCCCTCAAACCAACCTTTTAATAAGCAAATCGTCACATGTGCCACGTGACACCCAATCATTTAGCCATGTGGCATTACTTCATTCATCCATCAATGACACATGTCACGCTGGATTGGTCCACATCATCAGACCTGTCACGTCATCTATTGACTTAGATGACGCCATCTGCCATGTGTCAAACTCTGGACCTACCACATCAACAACTACCACTGTGTCCGCCATGTCATCATGATGATGTCATCATTGCACTGTCTAGTTAGCATGGTCAACCCTCAACTTTGACCGACCATATCTTGTTCGTACGAGTTTCGATCGAGGCAAAACAAGCGGCATCAAAATCATGGCGACGAGCTCTTCGTCTTGGCATCATTTTTGCTTGGATTTGAGACAATCAATTTTTCACCCTTTTGAACCCCTGATTCACCTGTTTGACCAAACCTTTGACTAGACATAACTTATGCATACGAAGTCCTTCTGAGCCCATTCAAGTTGCATCAAGATGTCAGCAACCTCTTTCCAATGATGTTGAATTCGTTATATTCTAAGACTGCAAAATTTTTAGTTCTTCTGTATCCATCTGGATCATTATTTCCCACTGGGTGTTCAAACCGCCCAACCCCCTTTTATAGGGATTTGTTTCTATTATCATGGCTTAATTAGAAAGGAGGCCCGTATACGTAGCAAAGAAAGCCGCTTGGTATATTGGTGGAGTAAAAATAGCAAGCAGGAGGTCGAGGGTTCAACCCCCAAAAACTAATCTTTTAACAATCAAAATGCCACATGTGCCACGTGGCACCCAATCATTGGGTCACGTGGGATTACCTCATTCATCTGTCAGTGACACGTGTCACACTGGATTGGTCCACATTATCAGACCTGCCACGTGACCTGCTGACTCAAATGCTGCCATCTGCCATGTCTCAACCTCTAGACTTGTCACATCAACAACGGCTACTATGTCTACCATGTCAGCATGTTGATGTCATCATTGTATTGTCTAGTCAGCATGGTCAATCCTCAACTTTGACTGGCTATATCTTGCTCGTACGATCTCCGATCGAGGCAAAACGAGCGGCATCAGAATAGTGGCAACAAGCTCTTCGACTTGGCATCATTTTTGCTTCAATGTCAGGCAATCAATTTTTCACCTTTTTGAACGCCTAATTCACCTATTTGACAAAATTATTAACTGTACATAATTTATCCATATGAACTCCTTTTGGGCCCGTTCAAGTTGCATCAGGATCATGTCAGCAACCTCTTTCCAGTGATGCTAATTTTGTCATGTTCTAAGACTGAAAAATTTTTAGTTCTTCTGTATCCACCTGGATCATTCCTCCCCACTAGGGGTTCAAACCACCCAACCCCCTTTTATAGGGATTCATTTCTATTATCATTCATTAAATAGAAAGGAGGCCCATGTATGTAGCAAAGAAAGCCACTTGGTATATTGGTGGAGAGTGAAAAAAGCAATCAAGAGGTCAGGGGTTCGACCCCCACAAACCAACCTTTTAAGAATCAAACTGCCACATGTGCCATGTGGCACCCAATCATTGGGCCACGTGGCATTACCTCATTCGTCCATCAGTGACACATGTCACTCTGGATTGGTCCACATCTTTAGACCTGCCACGTCATCTACTGACTTAAATGCCGCCATCTATGGTGCAGGGCACCTAGGAGCAGTCTGACACCTCAAGCATTTTTTTATGCATTTTGATAAGCTATGTTTTGTTTTGATTGTATGTGTGGTAATAAGGCTTTAGCCATGTTTGTATGGTCCCTTTTGTGTGGTCAAGATGATTGAGGTGACCCTATAAACCTCAATCATGCTTAGTCCACTTGGATCCTTGTTGTGCCAATTAGGCCTAGAAGGTCTAAGGATTGGTTTTTGAGTTTTTTTTGGTTTTTTTAATGTTTTAGTATGTTGGAAGGAGTTTGTTGATCATTTGGACTCCATTGGATGAGCCAAACAAATCAACCTCCTTGTGTTAATGCAAAACACCATAGTTGTCAAAGGTGTTATGTGTTGGGTCGGTTCAAAAACCACTTTGGGCAGTTAAATGCTGTTGTAGAAGTTGGAAACCAACTTGGATGGGTTAATATGGTGGATATCTGACTCCAGTACGGGGGAGGAAGTTTTTGTAGGGAATTTGGGCACAAAATTCAAGAAAACTGACTATTTTTTGCTATTTTTCTTGCTGTGTACGGACTGTACGGACTTTTCATGTGTGCAAATAATATTTTTCTGAAAGCTCTTGGAGTCAGGGTTCCAATGCAACTAGTTTGAGGTCTTGAAGTAGTCGGAGTCAAAAGTTATTGAATTTTCTTTCAAAACTGGTCCAGAAACCCTGTTTTCTAGGGCAGTCCCACAAATTTGGCCCTAGAATGCATTTCCACCGATGAAATTTCATGCCACTCGGTGAAATGCAGGCTAGGAGTGTATACTACTTGATTCCAAAAGCATTTTCTGAGAAAATACAGTTTACTATTTTTAATGTGATGCCCTAGGTCAAATATCTCTATGTATTTGACTGAATTTATGCAATTTATTGTTGTATTTGACAAAACCCTAAGAGGATGAGTGAATGAATGGTGGATTTGTGTTGTTTGGGGATGGTAGAGTCATTCCAAGTTCTTGCCCTTGACCTATGCACCCAATTTTGAGCACTTGCTTTGTAACCTAGCCTAAATTGATCAATTAGGCCTAGAGACCTAGTAGGCGTTCTGGATTGCTGGAGTAGAGTTGGAGCAGGAGATTTGGAGGTTTGTTAGGGTCCCCTGAAAGGTGTTCAATTCCATCATTTGTTTGCCTAGACCTTTGGGATTTTGTCAAGTTTTGTTGAGAAAACCTAGTTTGGAGGGCTAGTAGCCTTACTAGTCAAGGTATAGGTTGAAGAGTTTTGGGAAGTTGGAGATCAAACCAACTGCATAGAAGGTGTTTGTTGATCTGTATTAAGGTGTTGGAGAAGCCTTAGGGGTTGGACAATAGTCTGGACATCAAATCCTTCATATGCCTTGTATGTGCCTTTGGTTGGTTGGTTGGTTGAAGGCTAGTTGAAGTGGGTGAGTGGGCAAAGGACAATAGAGTAAACCTTTGTGTGTTGCTTCCCTTGTGCCACTTTGCATCAGGTGGTATCAAAGCCATCAAAGAGATGGAAATAGAGAAGAAGAGGAGGAAATTCCTTCAAAGGTGACAAATGCCGAATTGGCAAAGATAGTGAGAGAGCAAGCAGCCAAGAACAAAAGGATGGAGGCTGAGATAGAAAAGTTGAAGAAAGACAAAGACAAGAAGAAGAAGTTAGAAGTCATCTTAGATTCAGATGAAGAGGATCAAGATGAGGAAGAAGAAGTGCCTATGGAAGAGCCACAAGGAGGCATGTCAGAGAGACAATTCCTAGATGCACTTGGAAAGTTGAGTAGGAAGGACACTAAGGCAGACTTACCTATGTTTCCTGGTAAGATGAATCCAGAGGAGTGCCTTGATTGGATTGAGGCAATGGAGAACTATTTTGAATGTGAAGAAGTGGCAGAAAATCAGAAAGTAAGGATTGCCAAATCAAGAATGAAAGGGCCAGCCTTGAGTTGGTGGAATTTTATTCAAAATGAGAGGATAGAAGATGATAGGAATCCTATCTCTACATGGAGGAAGATGGTACTTGAAATCAAGAAGCAATTTGTCCCTGAGGATTATGAGGTCAACTTGAACAAGAAGTTGCACAACTTGAGACAAAAGGACATGGACGTAAGCACCTACACAGAGGAGTTTCACAAGATGACATTGAAAGCCAAGATGCCTGAGAATGAAAAACAAAAGCTTGCAAGGTATCTTAATGGCCTCAAGTTCTCCATTCAAGATGAATTAACTCTCTTTAACCTAGAGACAGTCCATAAGTGTTTTCAAATGGCACTGAGGATTGAGGATAAGCAGAGAAGAAAAGGGGATTTTGGCAGCAGCAGCAGAGGCAGAGGAAATCAGAATTTTAGGGACAGGGGCAGATTTCAAAACAGAGATAATTTCTCTAGATTCCAAGGTGGCGGATCACAAGAAGGCAGCCAAGGGCAGGCTGATAAAAACAGTGCTGATAAGGGTCAGTTTAGGGGCAGAGGTAATGGCAGAGGAAGAAGTGGGGGCAGAGGTCCCAATGTGTTTACTGGAAGGTGTTTCTCTTGCAATCAGATTGGACATCAGTCCTTTAGGTGCCCGGAGAAGATGGGAAACACTGCTGCAAATCAGAAAGAAAGAAGAGTACAACTCCTTCAAGAAGAGGACTGTCAAAGCACCACAAGTTACCAAACAGCCTCTTCCAAGTCTGCAGCACCTGAGAGTGGAGAATGCATCATGTTCAACAGGTCACTCATCATGCCAGCCACCAAGGAGCAGCCCCAAAGAAACAACTTGTTCAGAACCACTTGCAAGGTGAAAGGAAAAGTGTGCAAGGTAATAGTTGATTCAGGTTCTTCTGAAAATTTGGCTTCTAATGAAATGGTGACTAAGTTAGGATTGGAAAGAATGCCTCATCCTAACCCCTATAGAGTCTTTTGGCTAACCAAGGAACAACAAATTGTGGTGAAAGAGCAATGTTGGGTTGAATTCAAGATAGGTGAATATCATGATAAGGTTCTTTGTGAGATAGTGGATATGGATGCATGCCACCTTCTTCTTGGAAGGCCTTGGCAACATGACACAAGTGCCCAACATGATGGTAAGAACAATGTGATTCATTTGTCCAAGAATGGTGAAAAGTTTACAATGACTCCTTTGATTGATGATTGCAAAGAGAAAGTCATTTCTAGTTCAGTTATGTTGGTAGGTGAAAAAGAGTTTTTGGCTAACCTCAAGGAAGAGAAAGTGCCATGTTTTGCAGTAGTCATCAAGCCCAAGGATGTGAATCCCAAGAAGGTCAAAGTGCAGCACCCTCTTAGGAGGATTGGACCAAAGGAAGTGGAAGAACTATTGGAGAAGTTTCAGGATGTGATAGCCGATGAAGGCAAGGATGCCCTTCCACCAAAGAGGGAGATTAGTCATTGCATTGATCTCATCCCTGGATCCACCCTACCAAACCAAGCAGCCTACAAGTTGACTCCAGAACAAAATGCTGAAGTGGCAAGACAAATCCAAGACTTGTTGGATAGAGGACGTATCGGGGGGAGTATTAGTCCATGTGCAGTACCTGCAGTGCTTGCACCTAAGAAGGAAGGAACATGGAGACTATGCACTGATTCCAGGGCCATCAACAAGATTACTATCAGGTATAGATTTCCAATGCCTAGAATAGAAGATTTAATGGATTGCTTGGGTAGTGCTAAGTATTTTACCAAGATAGATCTAAAAAGTGGTTATCACTAAATCAGGATAAGGGAAGGGGATGAGTGGAAAACCGCCTTCAAAACCAATGAAGGACTATTTGAATGGGTTGTCATGCCTTTTGGCTTGTCAAATGCACTAAGCACCTTCATGAGATTGATGAATGAAGTGCTAAAACCTTTCCTTAACAAGTTTATTGTTGTATATTTGGATGATATACTGATTTTTCGTGACAGCAAGGAAGACCACATAAGGCATATCCATCAAGTGCTCAGGAGGCTTCAAGAGGAGAAGTTGAGAATCAATCTTGACAAATGTGTCTTCCTACAAGAAGAGTTGATATTTTTGGGGTTTGTCATCTCCAAGGGCAGCCTAAAAATGGATCCAAGTAAGGTTGCAGCCATTCTTAATTGGACAACACCTACAACAGCCTTGGAGGTAAGGAGTTTCCATGGTTTATGCAGCTTTTATAGAAAGTTCATTAGAGGGTTTAGTGGCATTTGTGCTCCACTTGTTGACACCATAAAAGGGGGCAAGAAATGTGTGTTTTTATGGACAAATGAGGCCAACCAAGCCTTTGAACTGTTAAAGAAAAAAATATCAGAAAAACCGGTCCTTGTTCTTCCTGATTTTGACAAGGTCTTTGTGGTAGAATGTGATGCAAGTAAGAGGGCTGTTGGGGGAGTCCTAAGTCAAGATGGGAGGCCTATAGCATTCTTTAGTGAGAAGTTAAATGAGGCAAAACAAAACTACTCCACCTATGATCTAGAGTTATATGCCATGGTTCAGTCATTGAGGAAATGGAGACACTACTTATTGCCAAAGGAATTTATAGTTTTTACTGACAACCATGCATTAAGCTTCTTGAACAGGCAGCAAAAGTTGAATCACAGACATGTCAAGTGGATGGAGTACATCCAAGCATACACCTTCTCCATAAAACACAAGACAGGAGTGGCCAATAAGGTAGCTAATGCCTTAAGTAGGAGAAATCTTGTTGTGCAAACTATTCAGTTGGAAAGTACATGTATTCATGCCATTAAAGATCAGTATACAGCAGATGAAGACTTCAAAGAGCCATACCTATCTTGCAAGGCCATGACAGGAAGGAATAATACTAATTTTTCTGATTTTTTGTTGCAAGATGGATATCTTTTCAAGGGTAGCATGTTGTGTATCCCAAGAGGATCTGTTAGAGAGAATATAATCAGGGAAAAGCATTGTGGCAGCATGTCAGGTCATTTTGGTATTGATAAGACCCTAGAATTGGTTAGGAGGTACTATTTTTGGCCAAAATTGCCAACCGATGTAAGGAAGTTTGTTGAAACTTGTCAAATTTGCCAAAGAGCAAAGGGGCATACATCAAATGCAGGTTTATACACTCCTCTACCTATTCCTTCAAAGCCTTGGGATTCCATAAGTATGGACTTTGTACTTGGTTTGCCTAGAACAAAGAATGGACATGACAGCATTTTTGTGGTTGTAGATAGGTTCTCAAAAATGGCTCACTTCATCCCATGTAGAACCACACATGATGCCTCACACATAGCAGGTCTTTTCTTCAAGGAAATAGTCAGGTTACATGGTTTACCTTTGTCCATAATCTCAGACAGAGACCCCAAGTTCATTGGACACTTCTGGAGGACACTGTGGAAGAGACTAGGTACAAATTTGTCCTTATCATCTGCCTATCACCCTCAGTCTGATGGACAAATAGAGGTGATTAATAGGTCACTCGGCAACCTCCTAAGATGCCTAACCAAGGAGCAGGGTGCTAGTTGGGATTCAATTTTGGCTCAGGCAGAGTTCTCATACAATGACACTGTCAATAGAAGCACCGGCCTGTCTCCTTTCCAAATTGTTTATGGCACTCACCCAAGGGGTATTTTGGAACTAAGGGAGGTTAAAGGACTGGAAAACAGCAGTGCCTTGGTTGAAGACTTCGTTCAAGTCATGAAAGATGTCCATGAACAAGTACAACAGAAATTGCTGTCCACTTCTCAGAAATATAAACAATTTGCTGACAGAAAAAGAAGGGATTTGCAGTTCAAGGAAGGTGATTTAGTAATGGTTCATCTAAAGAAGGAGAGGCTCCCGGCAGGTAAACACACTAAGCTACTCATGAAGAAGATTGGGCCTTGTGAAGTGCTCAAGAAATGTGGAGAAAATGCCTACAAAATCAGACTTCCAGATGGCATTGCTTTGTCTCCAATTTTTAATGTTTCAGACCTTTATCCCTATAAAGGATCTGATCCTCAGACTGTTGTTGAAGAAGATCAAACTGATCACACACTCCAGGAACTCATTCCTTCATCTCCAAATCAGATTGAGTGCATTTTGGACAAGAGGATTGCAAAACAAACTAGAAGGCACACCTATCATGACTATTTGGTGAAGTGGCTAAACAAACCTCAAGAGGATGCCACTTGGATGAGCAGGGCAGACATTGAGAAGGTAGGTTTCACATTTGATAGCATTCCAACTCAAGAGACTTGAGTTCTATTTGACAGTGGGTGTATGGTGCAGGGCACCTAGGAGCAGTCTGACACCTCAAGCATTTTTTTATGCATTTTGATAAGCTATGTTTTGTTTTGATTGTATGTGTGGTAATAAGGCTTTAGCCATGTTTGTATGGTCCCTTTTGTGTGGTCAAGATGATTGAGGTGACCCTATAAACCTCAATCATGCTTAGTCCACTTGGATCCTTGTTGTGCCAATTAGGCCTAGAAGGTCTAAGGATTGGTTTTCGAGTTTTTTTTGGTTGTTTTAATGTTTTAGTATGTTGGAAGGAGTTTGTTGATCATTTGGACTCCATTGGATGAGCCAAACAAATCAACCTCCTTGTGTTAATGCAAAACACCATAGTTGTCAAAGGTGTTATGTGTTGGGTCGGTTCAAAAACCACTTTGGGCAGTTAAATGCTGTTGTAGAAGTTGGAAACCAACTTGGATGGGTTAATATGGTGGATATCTGACTCCAGTACGGGGAGGAAGTTTTTGTAGGGAATTTGGGCACAAAATTCAAGAAAACTGACTATTTTTTGCTGTTTTTCTTGCTGTGTACGGACTGTACGGACTTTTCATGTGTGCAAATGATATTTTTCTGAAAGCTCTTGGAGTCAGGGTTCCAATGCAACTAGTTTGAGGTCTTGAAGTAGTCGGAGTCAAAAGTTATTGAATTTTCTTTCAAAACTAGTCCAGAAACCCTGTTTTCTAGGGCAGTCCCACAAATTTGGCCCTAGAATGCATTTCCACCGATGAAATTTTATGCCACTCAGTGAAATGCAGGCTAGGGGTGTATACTACTTGATTCCAAAAGCATTTTCTGAGAAAATACAGTTTACTATTTTTAATGTGATGCCCTAGGTCAAATATCTCTATGTATTTGACTGAATTTATGCAATTTATTGTTGTATTTGACAAAACCCTAAGAGGATGAGTGAATGAATGGTGGATTTGTGTTGTTTGGGGATGGTAGAGTCATTCCAAGTTCTTGCCCTTGACCTATGCACCCAATTTTGAGCACTTGCTTTGTAACCTAGCCTAAATTGATCAATTAGGCCTAGAGACCTAGTAGGCGTTCTGGATTGCTGGAGTAGAGTTGGAGCAGGAGATTTGGAGGTTTGTTAGGGTCCCCTGAAAGGTGTTCAATTCCATCATTTGTTTGCCTAGACCTTTGGGATTTTGTCAAGTTTTGTTGAGAAAACCTAGTTTGGAGGGCTAGTAGCCTTACTAGTCAAGGTATAGGTTGAAGAGTTTTGGGAAGTTGGAGATCAAACCAACTGCATAGAAGGTGTTTGTTGATCTGTATTAAGGTGTTGGAGAAGCCTTAGGGGTTGGACAATAGTTTGGACATCAAATCCTTCATATGCCTTGTATGTGCCTTTGGTTGGTTGGTTGGTTGAAGGCTAGTTGAAGTGGGTGAGTGGGCAAAGGACAATAGAGTAAACCTTTGTGTGTTGCTTCCCTTGTGCCACTCTACATCAATCTACCATGTATCAAACTCTGGATCTACCATGTCAACAACTACCACTGTGTCTGCCATGTCAGCATGTTGATGTCATCATTATACTATCTAGTCGGTATGGTCAACCCTCAACTTTGACCAACCATATCTTATTCATAGGAGCTCTGATCAAGGTGAAATGAGTAGCGTCAAAATCATGGTGACGATTTCTTCGACTTGTCATCTTTTTTGCTTGGATTTGAGACAGCCAATTTTTCACTTTTTCAAATGCCTGATTCACCTGTTTGATCGAAACTTTGACTGCACATAACTTTTGCATACAAACTCCTTTTGAGCTCATTCAAGTTACGTTAGGATCATGTTAGCAACCTCTTTCCAATTATGCTAGTTCCGTCAGGTTCTGAGACTACAAGATTTTTAGGTCTTTTGGATCCACCTAGATCATTCCTCCCCACTGGGGTTTCAAACCACCCAACGCCCTTTTATAGGGATTTGTTTCTATTATCATTCTTTAAATAGAAAGGAGGCTCGTATATGTAATAATGAAATCCGCTTGGTATATTGGTGGAGAGTGAAAATAGGAAGTAGTAGGTTAGGGGTTCGACCTCCATAAACCAACCTTTTAACAAGCAAATTGCCACATGTGCCACATGGCACCCAATCATTGGGTCATGTGCCATTCGATCATTCTTCCGTCACGTGTCACGCTGGATTGGTCCACGTTTTAAGACCTGCCAAGTAATCTGTTGAGTCAGATGCCATCATCTGCCACATGTCAACATCTCGAAGTGCCACGCCAACAACTACCACTATGTCTGCCATGTCAGCATGATGATGTCATCATTGTACTGTCTAGCCAGCATGGTCAACCCTCAACTTTGACTAGCCATATCTTGCTCGTACGAGCTCCGATCGAGGTGAAACGAGTGGCGTCAAAATCATGGCAATGAGCTCTTTGACTTGGCATCATTTTTTCTTGGATTTGAGACAATTAATTTTTCACCTTTTTGAATGCATGATTCCCTGTTTGACCAAACCTTTGACTACACATAACTTCTGCATACAAACTCCTTTTGAGCCTGTTCAAGTTGCATCAGGATCATGCCAATGACCTATTTCCAATGACACTGATTCCATTAGGTTCTGAGACTACAAAATTTTTATGTCTTTTAGATCCATTTAGATCATTCCTTCCCGCTGGGGGTTCAAACCACCAGACCCCCTTTTATAGGGATTTGTTTCTATTATCATTCTTTAAATAGAAAAGAAGCCCATCTATGTAGCAAAGAAAGCTACTTGGTATATTGGTGGAGAGTGAAAATAGCAAGGTTCGACCACACAAAACAACCTTTTAACAATCAAACTGCCGCATGTGCCACGTGGCACCTAATCATTAGGCCACATGGCATTACCTCATTCATCCATCAGTGACACATGTTGTTAGTTTTTTCTTCTAAATCAGCAGAGGGTTTGCCAATTCCAATGCACAAGCAGATTCAGCCAACTAATACAAGAGGTTGCGTGAGCTACCTCTCCTTCATTTCTAGTTCTGCCACACCAAAGGGGGTATCCCTAAAGCTAAAGATGTAACATTGACTAGCCCAATGACATAATGATTTAGCTTGACAACAATAGGTAGAATATTCTCATGTATGGAACAAGATTTATGTGATAAATCACAAGGTGGGCAGCATTCTTGGACATATTTGTCTTGTTGTGGATGAGAGTATATAATCCACCCCTTGAGCAGATGCTACTCCTACAACTAACAGGATGGAAGATATGAAAAGATGGATTTTGTGTTTGGAGTTATGGGATATTCCTAGACCCTTTGAACAGAGAGATTCCTAGACTAGTACCTTATTTGGGCAGCAGAGTCAAATCCAAGAATGCAAATGTTTCCCTATGACAACATGAATTCATATCTAGAGGACTAAGGAAAAGTATTACTGCCTAACAGCAATATATCCAAGAAAAGGTATTATCTATGATCATGCTTAACAATCCTATGATGCAATCCATTTTCCTTTGTATCTGATCAAAGCCTATTTAATCCACCCCTTAAGCAGATGCCAGAACCAGACACACAATACAGCAAGTATATACTGACAAGCTTGGAAGCCCTTGACAACCTTACTTGAAAGGAAAACAAATAACATATAGGAGACAGTCATAAATAACACACACACCAGGTGTTTTTCATTTAAATTCAATCTGCATAGAAGATCATCATACATGAATTCACCATTTACAAACAAGAAAGACTGACACACCAGACTAAGGACCAAATCTGCAACAAGAAAATGCCTTTCAAAATGTGAACACCTTGTGTTCAGAGTTAGAGCAGAAAACCCAAAAACATCCAACCCTTACAAATGAGCAACACATTCTTCTATATACAGCAGGAAGGTGTACTCAGCATTGAAAGTACATGGTTGACTCAAAATTTCACAAGATATAGTGCATCATGAGAAATGGTGCTCAACACATTGAATGCAGTAGGTAGAGGAGGAGACACGATGGTTGAACTCGAGCCTCGTGCCACTGCCTAGGGATTCACATCTTCAATCGAGTACTTGATCCGTCCATGCCTTCGCCCATACCTTGTAACATCCACCATTAATGGCATACCAACCCGCGGCCTTGGGAATGCAATGGACTGTGCGTTTTGCAACTTTTTCCACCAAGAAATATGACCCTGATTATTCAAATTATGTGAGAACAAATTATCCCACATTCACCCCGCAGTGACCTCCTCGACACTTTATAAGCTAGGTTGTGAGCATATATGATGTCGGTGATTTTACTCCCGACGACGCCAGCTTAGACCTCATCATCATCCTCCTGCATGATAATCCTGATATGAAATATCACCCTGATATTTCACATCGCCCTGATGACCGCATCACCCAATAAGAAACATCACCCCGATATTTCACAACACCCTAATGTGAAATATCACCCTTATCGAAAATATCACCCCGATAAGAAATATCACTAGACTGCATCACCTGATATAAAATATCACCCCTCAGGAAATATCACCCTGATGACCAACCTACTGATGCATCAGAAGAAGACCCTTCTCACCATATTCATACCAAATACCTCACCGATGAACCACCCTGATCATATTCATGTCATCATCATATTCATATCCTCAACGATCAGGGGGCTCCTCATAATACCTGTTGATAATATCATGCCGAAGACCACATAATGCACCCCACTGATCCCGATGACGTCATCGTCATGTTGCAATATCAGAGTGATATTCGGCGACAAGGGTGATATTCGAAAGATCACCTGATATTTAGACTATGACCCCCCCCCCCCCCCCCCCCGCGGAATATTGGGTCATATTGAAACCTTGCAGTAGCATCGAGGTGATCATAACTAAGATGACTGATGTTTGGAATATGATGACCCCACCAAAAAATCAGGCGATATTTGAAAATATGATGACCCCCTCCCAAGAATATTAGGTTAGGTTGAAACATGTAGCAGCATCGGGGTGATGTTTGGAAGATAACTGATATTTCAAACATCGCCCCCTGGGCGGAAGATCAGGTCATATATGAAATATGACCCCCCACAAGAATATCAGGGTGACATAAATCTTGACTTAGAACTTTTTAGATTTTTTGTGAAGGTGCCTGCAAAATTAATTGCTCTGATGCACACAGAGAAAAGCTGCAGCAAGTTAGAGCTGAAAGTCATATGGACTATGAAGTGTTAAGCTCGCAGTTAAGTAACTGCAGAATTCAGTTAAAGCACATAGAAGACAAGATTGATCTTGTCAGAAATGAAGTTCAACATGTCAATGAAAATACTGTACAAGTAAAAGATTCTATTGTTCAAGAATCTTCTTCCATCCAAACACTGGTTACTACCATTCAGGTACAGTCTCAGTCTCAAAAAAGAAAATTGTTGAATTTCCCATCTAGTGCCCAAGGATATTTACAGGCCTAGTATGAAGGTCCAAAGATGAAGATTCATCCTAAGCAGCCTGTAATTGAGAAAATATTTGATCCCTCAACTGGAAAATTAAGAGAAACCACTGAGTCTGAACAAGCAACTGGTAAGTTCCAAATGGCCCATGGTAATGGAACTAATCCAAACGGTTCCAATCTAGTTGACCCATTTAAGAATATCCAGTCATATAAGTCAGATACTCCTCCCTTAGTAAATTTTGATAGTTTTGAGGAGATAGAGAATATGAGAGGCATTGATGCAATGCGTGCCTGGATCACTAACTATATGTCTACCAATGCTGGAGCTGATGAAGCTCAAGTTATCAAACAATCTCTCAATTCCATGACTGGAATAGCCAGAAATGTGTGGGATCATCTTGAGAATGGGTATAGAGAAAACCTGATAAACAGAGGAACAGATCAGGTGTGTGCACAATTGACTTGTCTATTTGTAGGAAAAACAAACACAAGGGAAAGACTTGCCTACAATAAGTTTATGCGAGGCAAGTGTAAAGATTTAAAATGTTTTAAAGAATATTGTGAAAACCAGTACAAAAATCTGTATATTTCTGGACATGAACAAAATCAAGATTTTATGTTTACCAGTTTCTTGAAAAGTTTTGGTCCTGATTTGGGTGACTTTTACCATAAGAAAGTCTTAGAAAACATAGTTCATGAAGGTACAGAATTAAAAGAAACTGACTTTTTCACAGCTAGTTCAGTTCCTGGTCGAAATTAATGAAGATATATGTCAAGAAACACAAAAAAGAAAAGAGATAAAAAAGTGAAGCCAATAATCTCTTCTTCTATTTGTTATCAGCTTCTACCTTCTTCCCAGTATGATAAGTGTAAAGCCTGCCAGTCACAGTCTTCTTCTAAAAAGAAATACTTTGATAAAGATAAAGATAAGTACTACAAGAAGAAGAAAAAGAAACAGTTTAGTAAGTACCCCCGCAAGAAGGGATTTTTCAGGAAGAAGGACAAGAAAGGCTCTAGTAAAAAATGGGAACCTACTTGTTACATCTGTAAGGGTAAACATTATGCAAACAAATGCCCAGATAGAAACAAGTAGAAAAACAAAGGAAAGGTTCGTGCAACCAGAGAAGCTAGACTTGACAACGATGAATATGAATTCATCCATGAATATCCCTTTGATTCTAATGACATCATTCTTTCTGATTTATCAGAAATAGAATTAGAAGAGGCTGAGTTTTTGTCTGCTACTGAGCAGGCTAATGTAAATCTAATCACTGGTCATCCCCAAGATTCTGATTCCAGTGATTCTGAATTTTTTTTTTTGTATGATGCTTCGTAGGAATACAAGAGCAGAATTGGACAAGATAATTGAAGAAATTGTCCAGCTTGAAAGCAAGCTATATGAGATGAATATGGGACCCAAAACATGGAGAAAACTGAATAATAAGTTAGAGCAGCTTAAGTCAAAAAAGTATTTTTTGTTGAAAGAAAATGAACCTCCTAGCTCAGTAATCCGAAGAACTCCTGTGCTTAATTATATTCCTAGGCCAGCCTCACCAGTTGAATCAACTCTGCCTATAGCACAGCATAGTATTGATATTGCTCCCTCTGCAGGAAGCATGGCTAGAAGGCTATGGAGAAGACAGCGAAAGATTTTTCTAGAAAAAGTTATTCAGTAGGCCTATTCTAAAATATCAGAGATAGAGGAAGAAGAAAATCTTAATCTAGTTGCAGAAATGGAAAAATCTCTTGAGCTAGATAGATATATAAATCAGTATAATTCTTCTTCAAACATTCAGTTGCCTGCAGAAGTGACTCCTTAGGAAGAACAATTGTTCCAATATAATTCTCCTATAAAGGAAGTCCCTCCTCCAGAGGAACCATGGCTATGTGAAGAACAGTCCTTCACTCCACAGAGACTAGAACCTACCTCCAGTCCTGGTCTGATTCAAAAGACAGTCCCATATATAGAAGAGGGCAGTAGAAGTTCCTTTAGAATAGCTCAAACAGTCTATACAACAACCTGCCCCGGTGTTATTCTCAATATTCACCCTATAGGTATCAAGATGTATCCCTTAGCATTTTTATGGGATACATGTGCTGATATTAATCTGGCCAGATATTAGTGTTTTCCTGCCGATCTTTGGATAAAAGGCACAACAGAAATTGAATTTGGAAAAGGCAAATTTGTGTCACAATTGATTTGTAAAGTTCCTATTCAATTAGGAAAAGATTTCTTTGATGAACTCATTTTTGTTCATTATGAAGTAAACAATTATGATGGTGTCATTAGTAGCAGAACTATGCAAAGCTGGGAACCCATTATTATGGATTTCATGTTCATTACTCTGCTAGGTACTTTCCAAATGCCCCGTCTCCATTAGAATGTTGCCTTCACTAAACAGATTATCATAGAGAAAAAGAAGAAAAGGACAAATTCCATTTGGTTAACACAACAGATTGAAGCAACAGCTACAGATTTGGAACAACTGAAAGTAGTCTATTCTCAGACTGTAATGACTAAGGACCTGAAGAAATAGAAGAGATCACTCACATGCTCCCTTCCTCTCAAAAAGGATGCTTCAGGTAATGATATTGTTCCTAAGGCCAAAGCTAACTACTTTTTGTTGAGTATGGTAGAAGTGAAGCTTTATCGAAAAGAAATTGTTGAATTATTGTCCTTAGAGATTATTCAAAGATCTAGCTCTCCATTCTCTTGTCATGCTATGTATGTTCCTAAATTTGATGAGCATGGTATTGAACTCACGGAGAAAAGACTTGTGGTAAATTACAAACCACTAAATGAATGCCTTGTTGACAACCAGCATCCTCTTCCAAGTAAAGACCATATATGGCAAGCTATTCATGGCAGTCATATTTATTCCAAATTTGATTTAACTAAAGGTTTTTGGTAGATAAAGATGGATCCTGCTGACATCTACAAAACAGCCTTCTCCGTACCTCAAGGATTGTTTGAATGGAAAGTTTTGCCATTTGGGATCAAAACTGCTCCTTCTATATTTCAACAAGCTATGGATAAAATATTTTATCAATTTGCTAAATTTAACCAGCCATATATTGATGATATCCTTGTTTTTAGCCAGGATATGAAGAAACATCTGGAACATCTACAGGTCTTTCTGTAACTTTGTCAACAGCATGGTTTGGCCATCAATCCTACCAAATCTCACTTTGCTCTGCGTGAGATTATTTTTATTGGCATTAAGCTTCTCCTAGGGGGAAAATGGAAGCACAACCCCATATTTTGACCAAGATTCAGAATCTTCAGGTAACCACTATCAAAGAGCTTCAATGATTTCTTGGTCTTGTAAATTATATTGTTGGATTCTATAGCAAACTAGCAGAAGATAGACAAGAATTAAACGCATTGCTAGGAAAGAATCCACCACCATGGTCTGCTAAGCATAATACCCTAATAAAAAGAATTAAACAGAGATGTTCTGATTTACCACCTCTAAGGCTTCCAGGTCCAAGGTTTAAAATCATTGAAACAGATGCTAGTGAGCATGCATGGGCAAGAGTTCTTAAAGAACAGATAGATAATGGGAAGGAAGAAATTGTTAGATACATCTCTGGCAGATTTAAAAATAGTGAATTGAATTATCACAGCACACATAAAGAAATACTAGCAGTTATCAATACTTTAAAGGCATTTTAGATGTTTGTTGCTGATAAGAAGTTTCTAATTCGAAGTGACTTGCAGAATCTGAAAGGGTTCTTTAAGAAGGAATCCAAGGATAAAGTAGTTCGTGGAAGATTATTAAGATGGGCTCAATTCCTGAATACATTTGACTTTGATATTGCTCATCTTCCTGGTTCTTCTAATATCTTTGCTAGTTTTCTATCCAGAGAAGGACATAAAGCCATCCCAGTAGATCATGATGTTCTTGTTGCTCCACCACCTATGAAAGGACAAGTCAATGAAGTCCTTGTTCCTGCTAAAGAAGAGTTCATGTTGTTCGTGTACGCGAACACCGATGGTATGAATCCAGTTGCACGGAATGGAGTACAAATCCCTTTGCCATGAGGGATCGGCACAATTTTTATATGGCTAATGATTTTTTACATGACAGGTTACGATGTCTTGTAGCAGCCCAACAATTGACTCAAAGCGGATTATGGACAAATCATCCGTTCTTTGAAATGTCAGCCTTATCAGAAGCCATTGACCCCGAGATCAAAGTAGTAATGCAACATTGGTGTGATGATAATAAACAACTTCCCATTCGGTTTTGTAACCTAATAATCATCAAACTAGATCGATGGTTGGATCATGAAGGCGGAAAGAATCTCATTCAAGATCTCTTTCAAGGACCAAATGCTGCAGCAGTAGAAATAGATTTTCAAGGAACATCCTCTTATTCTGGTTGCCTGTTTAAATTAACATTTGCATCTTACACTAAAAATCTAATAATCAGACATATGATGCAAACTTATGGTCCTTCTAGTTTTGGTTCACAATTCCAATACTGGAATATTCCCAACAAACTACAACATCTTTATGTGACCAAAATGCCTCTATGGATTCATAGTAAAACCTACCACATAGACCAAGCCAATACCACTTCAATTAGCCATGGAATGTATGGAGCCCATAAGCTCAAAGTGCTAAGGATAATGTGGAAAGAAGACCCTAAGATTCCCATACCACCTGTTGATCCTACTCAACCTTCAGGCTCTCAATCCCATTGGGGAATCTTACCTGGTTGTACTCCTCATCCTGTTTGGGAACAATGCGACCATTGCAGGTATTATGAAGAATGCGCCAGAGAACATTCAGATGATGTTGGACCATCTCAAAAAGGAAAAAAGAAAGATCATCGTGCACCTGGCTGTACTCATGATTTACAACAGTTTTGTGAATGGTGTGTTGATTTCTCACCTATGAAATCTAGCGACACAAGCATGAGCTAGTGGACCAGGCTTGTTAGCCACTGAAGGAATCTATCCCTTCATGACAAAAGATAGACGTGGGCCACACCATGGTAAAAGGGGAAAGTACATGGGCCTTAACATGTACACGGGTTAACCTTCCCGTGCCTAAAAAGATGCTTTGTACAAAGTGGTTGTCTTTTCTGTCCTCCTTTATCTTGTTCACAGATTATTTGGTCCCACCTTGAGGAATCTTATCCTCTCATGGGTAATCCTCCGGATAAGGGTTTGCACGTGTCCGTCTCTAGGTGATGGATTTCAAAGCCGGATTTAAGAAGTTGGTTAAAGATCTGCCTCTCGCAAGAACCTATAAATGCACGAGAGGCCGCCTCATTTCTTCAAGTCTTGGTTGAGAAAGTCATTGAGCATTAGAAGTCTTAAGAGTCTGCAAGTAATTGGAGTACCATTATCTCTGGTTTGCTCCCCTAGGTTTTCAATTCTTATGTTGTAACGCTCTTACAGCGCACAATGTATAAGAGAATCTGATAATGCAATATCTGTAGAATTTTTTGTCTATATTCTGTGTTCTCTTTTGAGAATCTGATAATGCAATATCTGTAGAATTTTCTGTCTATAGTCTGTGTTCTCTTTTGTGTTCTCTTTTGCAGCTGTGTCAAAATATGGTATCAGAGTAAAGTAACAGTTTCTGTGTAATAATCTTACTCTGCTTTCACTTAATATAGTCTTTGCGTGACTAGATTAGTTCCAGCTAAAATACTAAAATTCATCAATGAATGTATTGCTCTTTGTATTGCTCTTTGTAATGCTCATACCATCACTTTGTGTTGTAAGTTCTGTAAGTAAGTCCTGTCTGAAGCTATGGTAGGCGTTTAGGGCAGACAAGGCTGTTATTTGGTATTTTGAGCGTAGATTTGAGCGTAGATTGGAGCACATTCAGTATGGATTGAGCTTCTACATCTAGAGCTGAAATAGCACCTGAAGATCACACTAAGGATCGCAGTGCTGAGGTTAGTTTCACTAATTTCTTTCCAGACTCTGAGCAAATGTTTTCATTACCTGCAGAAAATAGTAATGTCATAGATGAATTGTCTACTAGTAGCAATAAGTTTGCTAATGAGGAATTTAAAGTCCCTATGATCAAACCCTTTGAAATTTATCGAGATATACCTGACAGTCTAGTATCAATGATTAGTCAGTCTAAGGGTTTAAAAAATTTCTTTGGTTATACCTCCTGGTAGAAATGCCATATTGCTTCCTTGCAACATACAGTTATAGGAGGATCCGAAGGAACATTAAATCTGTTCAATGATAAAGAAATTCAGAAATTTCAAAGTCAGGCTATAGCAAGTCCTAAGAACCCCCAATACATACATCTATCCTATGTGAGAATAGGAGTAATAGGACATTATAGGAAAGGTCTTCCTATAATAATGATGATGATGCTTAAAGATTCAAGGTTCTTCAAAACTTCCCATGATCTCTTAGGATGTGCGTGTGACTCCATGTCTGAAGGTCCAATCTATTTAGATTGCCTATTAGATTTCCCCGTTAGTCTAAAAGATGGTAACCTGGATAAAGTCCTTACCTATGAATTTAATACAATGAATCTTTTCATGAAAGATAATTCGGTAGATCATTCCCTTGTCTTTTTGGTTCACTATCGTCTGTACAATAAAGTGATTCCATTAATGATGAATCCCAGACGTGCCCAAGGAATAGATTGCTTTTCTACCATCTGGAAATCTACATATGAGCACACCCAGTTAGTAGCCCCAAAAATTGTTAAGCACAAAGATATTAAACTACCAGAAGAATGGGCTATTTCTCTTTGGGATAAGGACCATAAGCCTCCTAAATAGAAACCTCCTTAGTTACGTGGTGTAACTCTTGAGGAAATAGATGACCAAGCGATTATTCGCTTCTCCTCTGGGCGTCCTTCGTCCATGAGAAAGGAACAAACATTTACTCATAATAACCCTTTGCCATCTGTGTATTCCTGATCACAGAGTGTTTGTCTTCAGCCTTCTCAAGGTTTTGAAGATTTATTTAAAATTCCTGTAGTTAGAAAACCTGTACAAGGAAACTCTGGTGCTAGTACCTCTTCCCAAGCACTTGTGTCAAATCCATGTCCCCATGATCAGTATTCTGCACTAGACAATAGATTTTTCAAATGTGAAAAATGTTCCTTCATTTTCCATCCACCCTCTGGAAAAGTAAACATGCTCTCTGGTAAACCTGCAATTTTGCCAGAACAAGATATTACAGAAAACTCTGAAAAGGCTATCTCTACGCCTTCTGGATCTTGCACTATGCCCGGAACAATCCCTCCTTTTAAGGATTTCATGCTTAAAGATTTGTCCAGTCATTATCAAGCTGACTTCTGGCCTCTACATGTCACCCCTGTAGGAGAAGTTCAGGGATCCAGTCAGTCTAAACTGTTGAATTGGACCAACCTGTGTATCCGTAAAACTCTCCTGTTTATCCATGATAGGAAAACCCAAGAAGAAATCTGAGCTCTTCAGCAAGAGAAACAATTGTTATCTCTTCAAGCTAATATGCATGCAATCGTCGCTTCTCTTGAACAACTGGAAAAGGATCTCTTACAAGCAATGAAAGATGAGATTCTTGAGCTAAAGAATGCCTATCTCCAATTCAAAACACATGCTAAAGCATGGCGGATCGCTCAACAACACGCAGCTGATGCACACAGAGAAAAGTTGTACACATGTCACACTGGATTTGTCGACATCTTCAGACCTGCCACGTCATCTGCTAACTCACATGCTGCCATCTACCACGTGTGAACCTCTGGACCTATCACATCAACAACTGTCACTGTGTCTACCATGTCAGCATGTTGATGTCATCATTGTACTATCTAGTCGACATGGTCAACCCTCAACTTTGATCGACCATATCTTGCTCGTACAAGTTTCGATCGAAGTGTAATGAGAAGCGTCAAAATCATGGCGACGAGATCTTTTACTTGGGATCATTTTTTCTCAGATTTGAGACAATCAATTTTTCACCTTTCTGAACACTTGATTCACTTGTTTGATTGAACCTTTGACTGCACATAATTTTTGCATACGAACGCCTTTTTAGCCCATTCAAGTTGTGTCAGGATCCTGTCAGCGACCTCTTTCCAATGATGCTAATTCCATCAGGTTCTGAGACTGCAAAATTTTAGTTCTTCTGTATCCATCTGGATCATTATTCGCCACTGTGGGTTCAAACCACCTGACCTCATTTTATAAGGATTCATTTCTATTATCATCCTTTAAATAAAAAAGAGGCCCATATATGTAGCAAAGAAAGTCGCTTGGTATATTGGTGGAGAGTGAAAATAGAAAGCATGAGGTCAGGGGTTTGACACCCACAAACCAACCTTTTAACAATCAAACTACCACATGTGCCACATGGCACTCAATCATTAGACCACATGGCATTACCTCATTCTTTCGTCAGTGATACGTGTCACGCTGGATATCTTCAGACTTGCCACGTTATCTACTGTCTCAGATGTCGCCATCTGCATTGTGTCAAACTCTAGACCTACCACATCAACAACTACCACTGTGTCTGCCATGTCAGCATGCTGACATCATCATTATATTGTCTAGTCAGCATGGTCAACCCTCAACTTTGACCAGCCATATCTTGCTTGTATGAGCTCCGATTGAGTCGAAACGAGCGATGTCAAAATCGTCACAACGAGCTCTTCGACTTGGCATCATTTTTGTTTAGATTTGAGATAATCATTTTTTCACCTTTTTGAATACCTGATTCACCTATTTGACCGAACCTTTGACTGCACATAAATTCTGCATACGAACTCCTTTTTCAGCCCATTCAAGTTGCGTTAGGATCGTGTCAGCAACCTCTTTCCAATGATGTTGGTTTCGTCATGTTCTCAAACTGCAAAATTTTTTGGTCTTCTAGATCCACCTGAATCATTCCTCCCCACTTGGGGTTCAAACCACCCGACCCCCTTTTATAGGGATTCGTTTCTATTATCATACTTTAAATAGAAAGGAGGCCCGTATATGTAGCAAAGAAAGCCGCTTGGTATATTGGTGTAGAGTGAAAATAGCAAGCAAGAGGTTAGGGGTTTGACCCCCACAAACTAATCTTTTAACAATCAAACAACCACATGTGCCACGTGGCACCTAATCATTGGGCCACATGGCATTACCCCATTCATCCATCAGGGACACGTGTCACGCTGGATTGGTCCACATCATCAGACATTCCACGTCATCTGCTGACTGAGATGCTTCTGTCTACCATGTGTCAACCTCTAGACCTGCCACGTCAACAATTGCCACTGTGTCTGCCATGTTAGCATGTTGACATCATCATTGTATTGTCTAGTCAGCATGGTCAACCCTTAACTTTGACCAGCCATATCTTGCTTGTACGATCTCTGATCGAGGCAAAACGAGTAGCGTCAAAATCGTGGTGACGAGCTCTTCAACTTGGCATCATTTTTGCTTGGATTTGAGACAATCATTTTTTCACCTTTTTGAACGCCTAATTCCCCTATTTGACCAATCCTTGTCTGCACATAACTTCTGCATACGAACTCCTTTGAGCCCATTTAATTTGTGTCAAGATTGCGTCAACGACCTCTTTCCAATGATGATGATTCCGTCAGGTTCTAATACTGCAAAATTTTTAGTTTTTCTGTATCCACCTAGATCATTCCTCCCCACTGGGGGTTCATACCACCTGACCTGCTTATTGGCAAGAGACACTGTTTGGCTTCATAATTATTGTCATTGATGGCAACAAAGTCTATCCCACACATCCACTGTACATAATATGCCTGTATTGAAAGTCAGATTGAAGATTGTCTTGGTCTAGTAGACAAGAACAAAGTATGCAACATGATCCGACAATCAGGTCTGGATCTCTCTGATGGTGTAACTCAATGAGTTGTGGATTTGGACAAATCAAGAAGGGCATCATAACTATTGTATTCCATAGATTTAGTCTCTAGTTGCAAAGCATGCAAAAGATATGAGCATCTGAGTGTTGGGTTCCAATCAGACAGAGCAGACAGAGGAAGAATTGACTGACAGAGTATCAGACTTCAATCCAGATGTGTAAAATGTGTTGATCAAGTAATTTGTGACATTGTACATTATTGGCCGACATGATTAATGATTTCTATGCATAAGTTTTTGATGCGCATCATTAATCAAGTATGGATTTAGCTAACAGAATAGTAACTTGCAAATATCCTAAGTGTTCTTACTACCGACTAGGAAATTGTTGGAGATCCTTGAAGCGGATATATATACCCATGAAATTTGAGCTTGTGAAAGTGTGTGTGTAGATTGGTGATGAAAAAGATAGAATGAAAGCAAAAAAAAGTGCGAAGACAGAGACCTAAACCTAGAATATGACAAAAGAGTGATATTGAGTAGAGGAAGAATGAAATGTGCTAGATTGGTAAATAGTGCCTAACCAGAACTGAATTCTTGCATGTATGGATGTTGTTCATTAGTTCAAATACTTTAGTATCATCTATAAGCATTTGTAGACAGTGAGTCTCTTGTAGGTAGTGAACCTCTTGTGAGCAATGTGCTCAGGTAGTGAGCCCTAATTAGCAAGTGCCATTTTGTACTCTTTTATTCTTTTAACAAATAATACAATCTTGGGTTAATCACCTTGTAGTTTTTCCCTTAATAGGGTTTCCAAGTAAAAATCCTTGTGTTGTGTTTGTTAATTTCACTTATGTTCTTATGGTTGCTTATGCTTTCATGTTTTGATATATCACTAAATATTGAGATAAGAAAAGAAAGTAAAAGTAAGGAAATTTTTAGATAACTGATTCACCCCCCCTCTTAGTTATCTACCTTGTTTCAACAATTGGTATCAAATATAAGTTCCTCTAAACAAGCCTAACAGCTTGAGAAAGATCTGGGAATCTCAATGGAAGCATATGGTATGAAAGAACAACTTCGGTCTGCCCTAGATGATCTTGAACAATCCCACACTGAGGTCAATAATTTGAGAGAGAGACTCAAGGAAGCTGATGATTTCATCAATGAGCTGAAAGAAAAACTTAATAATTCTGTGAAAAAGAGAAAGGAACTACTTCATAAATTAGCAAATCAGAATGAAGCCAATAATACTGATGAGGATCTGAATGAGAAAACTAAGCTATGTGAGAAGCTATCAAAAGAATTCATTATGATAATACATGAAATGGAATCAGGGGTTATGAAATTCACCCAAGAAATTGAAGAGAAGAGAAAGACTAAAGATAACCTAAAACAATCCCTCAAGGAGAAAACAGAGGACTACAACAAAATGGACGGAATAATCAGGCATCTTGAATCTAATCTTGAAGAAGCCAGATACAATGAAGAACAACTTGAGAGCCAGATTGAAACTCTTAAACAAGATCTTCAATCTGCAAATGAATACAAAGAAAAATTCAAGATAAGCTCAGCCCAACTTGAAATTCTTCTTGAAAGTCAAAAGAGGGTAGATGATAAGCGTGGCTTGGGATATGAGAAAGGTGAAAGCTCTGGGTCTGGTCAAAAGAACTTTGGATCAGGAATTCAAAAAAACGGGCCTAGAAGACCTCCGGTAAGGCAACCAAATGCCCAAAGATATCCATCTTTCAATGGAAACTGTGGTGCAGGAGCACCTAATCCACAGTGGCCTCCATGAGGCATTCAACTATCTGATGTTCATGTTTGTTGTTTCCAATAAGGTCCTAGAAGACCATTCATGTAATAAGGTCTATTTGACCAATGCATGCCATTTTAGTTTGTATCTAGGTTCATTTTGTAAGTCCCAAGGACACTTGGCGATCTGTAATCACAAAGATTGTTAGGCAGTTAGGAAGTTGTTGGACGGTTGTCTCCCAACCACTTGGAATTGTTCTCCCAGCCGCTTGGAGTCATGTTGGTACTATCAGGATGGTACTACTCTGGGCGAGTAGATAAATACCCAGAGACAGATCAAATGTAATTAGGGGTAGTAAGTTGTAATAGAGATCAGATATCAGAGATCATAGTGATATGCAATTGTGAAAATAGAGCATCTATGTGTACACTTCTGAAAGGCATAATAAACAAGTCCTGTTCTGTGTATCTTTCTATCATTTAATTTCGTTAGGTTTTCTCCATGCAATCGATTTACTATTTTGTGGCCGAGATGGATTCTTAATCCATTCCACTGGTTAGATTTCTTTGAAATTGATGGAATGGCTATACAGTTCATTTTTGTGTCTTTCATTTTGGTCATTTGTGTTTGCAGGATCGCGTACATTATGCTCTGAAAAATCCTAGCATCCTCATGTGCTAGCTTGGTGAAGTCAAAGATTTGTGAAGTTACAAGAGTCATGGAGTTGCAGGGGAGAATCAGCAGCTGGGCCGAAGATACATTGTATGACCTACATGGAAGTCGGGTGAAGATCCATTGAAAAGTCTTCTATAAAGCAAACTGTGTTTAGATGCATTGAATGACCTCTGATCGCTAGTGAATCGCCTGTTCATACATCTGATGACTGGTTGGAGACGGTGACAGTTAAGTGTTACATCAGAAGGACTGGAGGTGTCGGAGAGAGAAAGCTAAAAGCTTCCGATATTAGAAGTCTAACCGATAGTGTATCGGCATACAAGGAAAGTCAACAATCAATCTCACCAAATGCATATTCTGAATGCATGTTTCAAATGTATATCCTAAATGTACATCAAGAATGTATCTTTTGGCAGATACAAAGTTAAAGACATACATCGGGGAGAGTTGAATGTCGGGGAGATAAAAAGCAAGGTGGCCAACGGGGAATGTTTGGCCGATAAAGAATAGATTGCCAAGACATGGACCATCCTCTCACCGATCAGTTTGTATGACAGAGTTTTGGCTCCCCATCAAACTGCTTCAATTGCAAAAAAATTGGTCGTAAAGCAACTCAGTGCAGGAACATAATGAATCAAAATAATTCATCCTTCTCCGGTCAATGTTTTAGTTGCAAAAGGTATGGTCACAAATCTCATGAATGCAGAAATATGCAAATGAACAATTCTTTCAATGGTAGATGCTTTACATGCAATAGAATGGGGCATATGGCTAATCAATGCAGATCAAAACAATGTCAATCAAATAAGCAAGGAAATTTTGTGTGTTACAATTGCAATAAATCTGGTCATATAGCTAGATTCTGCAGAAGCAGAAATTATGATAGAAAAGGTCCGACGAAACATGATTAGAAACAAGACAAAGGCAAAGGTAAAATGAATGTGGATGAGATTCAGATGGAGATGAGCAAGACTTGGGTAAAGAAGCGTGTGATGAACATTGGTAATGAGTTCGCACCAGAATCCGATGCTGGTAACCCTTCCAGAAATTAAAAGGCAAGCTCTGGCTCAAGGGGAGCAACAAAAGAAGATCAAAATTCCCCCAGCTAGGTTGTAAGTGCCTGAATTCAGCACATTGAGTAAACACCTGATGTTGCCAATTAAAGGGTTCTTAGAGAATCCTCCAAAGAGCTTTCAGTCAGAATGTGAGAGGTCCGCATGAAGATTCAAAAGGTTTATGACCACTTGAGTAGATCCGGTTCTGGAAAACATCCAGTGTTAACAGAGCAATACAAATTGATCTGGTATGATCTGCAAATACAATATTCTAATCTGTGGATCTAGAGGCAAGTTTATAAGACAAATATGTGTTATCAACTCACTAAGATACTAGATTGAAGATTCGCAAGACAATTCATGAAAAGCTCTCTTGAGAAATAGGGTAACCGGATGACTTAAAAGGCTTTGCATTTATTACAATGGCAAATTAGGTTTTACAGAAGGATAAAAGGGTCTTCATTTGTCATTTATCATACTTTGCTTTCAAAATGAAGAAGAAAGAAGAGCTCTGAGAAGAGATCTTGTAAAACATTCAAGTAGAAACTGAAGATTAAAATCAATCAAAATTTTGATCCGACAGTTGCAACAAACCCTAAGGCACAAAAAGGTATTTATTTCTACAAAATATATTCAAAATTTATCGATTAGAATGGCTACTTCGATGGTTGTTAATATCTCTGAAAGGCCAAGATCAATATTCAAGAAACACCCTTACAAGTTTCTAGAAGTTGATCCTTTGGGTGCGTTTTCTAGTATTCCGTACGGTATTCTGCATGTAGAAGATATTAGGGTTTATATTCATGCAAACATCAAAGATTTTGGAGACTCAAAATTGATCGACATCTATCACAAACAATTAATAGATGAGAATTTTGACCTCAAACTTGAATTCAAGACCCTAAAGAACAAGCACTTTGAACATTGCATACATTTCCCGTCCTTTGTAGAAGACGAATGGGTCTGGTATGTTCTGAGTAGGATGCATGATAACTTTATGTGGCTAATGAGCCCATTCAAGATAACCAAAGATGCCATCAAGGCTGTGACCAGATTGCATTCAACTAGTGGGTTGCCTGAACTCAAATTTGTAAAAAACCAAACGGTAACTAAAGCCACTAGATCAAAATATGACAAGAGAGCAATGACTATAGATGACATCATAGATCCGGATGTCAAGTTTGCATCAATGATAATTGGTTACAAAATTTACCACTCAAGTAGGGAAAATTCTGTGTCTGGTACAACAATCTATGCTGCATATCAGATGCTGAAGGAAAATGCAGATTATGATCTGTGTGAGCTTCTATTGAATCAACTGATGGAAAATTTGTAGAAGATTAAGAAAGATAAGAAAAACTCTTTCAAATATGGCAGTATGATATTGTGTATGTTCTTCTACTATATGAATGAGCTACTTGGATCAAAAGGTTGGATCTAGCAAAATGATAAACATGTTGCTATTCAAATCAGAGATTACATATATGGTCTTGGTGATGCTCAAGCCCAAAAGACAGCTCTCTAGGGTTACTTCAAGAGTTTCCAAAGCATGATGCATACAAGAGAAAGAATACCAAAGTCAGTTGAGAAATACAAAGACATAGTTTGCTTCATGGTTGACACAGATCAATGCCTAATGGAGGCCATTGAACCAAGAACTGTGTGGGTAATGCCCATAGGATATGAGGTCGATGAAAACATATTGGAGGTACATGTTCAACACTTGTTGAGCCAACCCAAGGACACTGAAGTAGAAAGGTTTGGCACCTTTGATGAGCTAAACATAAAAATACATGTTGAATTAAGGAAGCCTGAGACCAAGAGAAAGGTGAGAAAGGAAGTTGAAGAACTTGCCAAAAAGTTTGGCATAACAAAGGAGGCAATAGATGCTAATAGAGAAAAAATAGAGAAAACAGAAAAAGAAAGGAAAGAAGCAAAGAAAGAAAGTGTTCTGGTGGAAGCCTCCTCCCAGACAAGATCTTCTAGGAGTTCTGCTCCTGTCACTCCTAAAAACTCAAGGACCACCAAACCAGAAGTCAAGTCATTTGGTAAAGGAGAAAAGAGAATGAAGACCAAGGCCACAAGAACATATGTGAGCCAAAAGGATGATGAAGAGACAGAATCAGATAAGGAAGTCAAAAAATGAAGAAGAAAAGAACATCCAGAAAGTCATCCGGTAGCAGAAATGAGGAAGAGAAAATAGAAGAATTTGTTGAGAAACCCACTCTCTCAATTGAGGACATCATGAAAGCAATCACTATGGATGGAAACCTGCAACCAGTTACAGAATTTTATGATGAATACAATGATGCAGACAAGAGAATACTTGAGGAGGCAACTATCAGGTATTTGAATATCTATAACAAAGCATTCATTAAAATAATTTCATTAATTCCTAAGAGCCTAGAAGATGTATTGGAGCTAAGAAAAGAGAATGTAAAGGCAAAAGACTTGGAGATCTAGGAGCAGATAGTGATACAACTATGTCCTTCTATCACTCCAGAATAAATGAACATGGTTTTCAAGGATAGTAAAGATGATTTCTAGAGCAAGTCCCGAATGAATAAACTCATGCTTGGAGAACCTAACCAAATAGCTGATGAAACAAAAGAAATTCTCTGGAAATCCCTGAACAGGTTTAATCTTCTCATTGTAGAGGAAGCAGATGAAGAGCCTTCTACCATGGATGTTGAAGGATTAAAGGAAATCAATGAAGAATTCTCTAACAAGGATGTCAAAGGATTAAAGAAAATTGATGAAGAGCCATCTGAGGCATTAGACTCTTCGGTTCCGAAAGAAGAAGTTCACAAGGAAAAGGAAACACTGACATAAGACACTGGTAATGTCACTCCTCCGGATCCCACTGTTGCCAAGACAAATCTTCCAACTCCAGAGAAGTAGAGAAAGGAAGAAAAGAAGAGAAGGAGAATCAAGAGAAAGAAGATAAGGCAAAAGAGGAAAAAGAACAAGTAGAAAAGGATGGTGAGTACACATCCAAACCAGCTAGTCCAAACACCTCTAAAGGGAAGAAGTATGAATCACCAACAAGAGACACTGCAGAGACAATGCAGAATTTCTTAGACAAAGAAATGATGGAGCTGGATGAACCTGAGTTGATTCAAGGGCCATTGAATCTGGACTCTCTCTGGTTCAGATAATGAATATAGCATCTTTTGTTTAGGCCAAAGCAAAAGAAAAACTTCTAAAATCTCATATGGAGGACAGTGAACTGCTAAATATTGCATTCGGAGTACTAGAGAAGATCATGCCCACATATTAGAAGGATGGATCTGCCTCTCCATCTGATAATTTGCAAAACTTGGTTAATTCTGTCAATACACACTTTGAATCTTTAGAAAAATTAGCAGAAAGTAAGGTCTAGAAAGAGTTCTTTGGAAAAAGATTTAGTGAGGTACAAGGACTAATTGACAATGACAGAAAAACCCTATACATTGGCATAAAGAGCATTTGAAAACACTCTTAAGGATGGATGAGATATATATAAATTTTGTTTATCTTGGCATAGAGTTGCAGAGGACATTGAGAAGAAGATGAAAGAACAAGAGGAAAAATTGACAAACCTATCTCAGAATTTTGATCCTCTTACTATCTCTCTGATAAACCAAGAATGTCAAGCAGTTATCATAAATGAAATAAAGAAACTGGTTAAGGAGAAGAGGCATCTGATGGATAGAATGGGTGAACTTAGGGGAATAATCCTACCTAAGTACAGCCCAGACCAGTGATCCAACGGATTTGAAGAGGGCAGAAGCATACACATTTTTGTTAAGTGGACACATCTCCATTTTGGATAGAATGAAGAGGAGTTGGGCCATAGAGATTGTACAGTTGAACACAACCTTTGCGGATATACTTAAGTATATGTAAGTATAACATATGAATTGTATGTCCACATGCGGCCATGTATATAATAGTTTATTAACAATTTTGGTATGCAGATTCCACCCTTTGCCATTGATGTCAATGGGGGAGTGAAGAGTAGTAAAAAATGAGGAATCCAGCAAAGGGGAAGCACTAGTAAAATAGTGTAAAGAAACAGAGCACAAGCAAAGGGGGAGTTACTGTGACACTTAGTCATTTTTCACTAAGGGTTGCCATCAATGCTACAGGGGGAGATTGTTGGCAAGAGACACTGTTTGGCTTCATAAGTATTGTCATTGATGGCAACAAAGTCTATCCCACACATCCGCAGTACATAATATGCCTATACTAGAAGTCAGATTCAAGATTGTCTTAGTTCGGTAGACAAGAACAAAGTATGCAACATGATCTAACAATTAGGTCCGGATCTCTCAGATGGTGTAACTCAGTGAGTTACGGATTTGGACAAGTCAAGAAGGGCATCATAACTATTGTATTCCAAAGATTTAGTCTCCGGTGACAAAGCATACAAAAGATATGAGCATCTAAGTGTTGAGTTCCAGTCAGATAGAGCAGACAGAAGAAGAACTGACCGACAGAGTATTAGACTTCAATCCAGATGTGTAAAAGGTGTTAATCAAGTAATTTGTGACATTGTACATTATTGGCCGACATGATTAATGATTTCTATGCCTAAGTTTTTGATGCGCATCATTAATCAAGTATGGATTCAGCCGACAAAATAGTAACTTGCAAATATCCTAAGTGTTCTTTCTGCCGACTAGGAAATTATTAGAGATCCTTGAAGCGGAAATATATACCCATTAGATTTGAGCTTGTGAGAGTGTGTGTAGATTGGTGATGAAAAAGAGCGAATGAAAGAAGAAAGAAGTGCGAAGATAGAGACCTGAACCTGGAATATGACAAAAGAGCGATATTGAGTAGAGGAAGAATTAAATGTGCTAGATCGGTATACAGTGCTTAACCGGAACTAAATTCTTGCATGTATGGATGTTGTTCATTAGTTCAAATACTTTAGTATCATCTGTAAGCATTTGTAGATAGTGAGTCTCTTGTAGGCAATGAGCCTCTTGTGAGCAGTGTAATTGGGTAATGATCCCTAATTGGCAAGTGTCATTTTGTACTCATTTATTCTTTTAACAGATAATACAATCTTGGGTTAATCACCTCGTAGTTTTTCCCTTAACAAGGTTTCCACGTAAAAATGCTTATGTTGTGTTTGTTAATTTCACTCCTGTTCTTATGGTTGCTTATGCTTTCATGTTTTGATATATCACTGAATATTGAGATGAGAAAAGAAAGTAAAAGTAAGGAAATTTTGAGATAACTGATTCACCCCACCTCTCAGTTATCTACCTTGTTTCAACACCCATTTTATAGGGATTCGTTTCTATTATCATTCATTAAATAGAAAGGAGGCCCGTATATGTAGCAAAGAAAGTCCCTTGGTATATTGGTGGAGAGTGAAAAAAGCAAGCAGGAGGTCAGAGGTTTGACCCCCACAAACCAGCCTTTTAAATATCAAACCGCCACATGTGCCATGCAGCACCCAATCATTAAGCCATGTGGCATTACCTCATTCATCCATCAATAATATGTGTCACGTTGGATTGGTCCACCTCTTCAGATATGCCACATCATCTGCTGACTCAGATGATGCCATCTGCCACGTGTCAAACTTTGGATCTACCACGTCAACAACTGCCACTGTATCTGTAATGTTAGCATGCTGACATCATCATTGTACTATCTATTCGGCATAGTCAACCCTCAACTTTGACTAGCCAAAATTGAGGTGATGAGCTCATCAACTTGGCATTACTTTTGCTTGGATTTGAAACAATCAATTTTTCACCTTTTTGAACACCTGATTCACCTGTTTGATTGAACCTTTGATTACACATAACTTCTACATACAAACTCCTCTTGAGTCCGTTCAAGTTACGTTAGGATCGTGTCAGCGACCTCTTTCCAATGATGTTGATTCCATCAGGTTTTGACACTGCAAGATTTTTAGGTCTTCTAGATCCACCTAGATCATTCCTCCCCACTGGGAGTTCAAACCACCTGACCCCCTTTTATAGGGATTTGTTTCCATTATCATTCTTTAAATAGAAAGGAGGCCCCTATATCTAGCAATAAAAGCTGCTTGGTCTATTGGTGGAGATTGAAAATAGGAAGCAGGAGGTCAGGGGTTCGACCCCTAAAAATAAACCTTTTAACAAGCAAATTGCCACATGTGCCACGTGGCACCTAGTCATTGGGCCACATGGCATTTGCTTATTCGTCCGTCAGTGACACGTGTCACGCTGGATTGTTCCACATCTTCAGACCTGCTACATCATCTGTTGAGTCAGATGCTACCATCTACCACATGTCAACATCGGGATCTGCCACGCTAACAACTGGTACTATGTCTGTCATGTTAGCATGGTGACATCATCATTATTTTGTCTAGTCAGCGTGGTCAACCCTCAACTTTGACTGGACATATCTTGTTCGTATGAGCTACTATCAAAGTGAAACGAGTGGCGTCAGAATTGTGGCAATGAGCTCTTCAACTTGGCATCATTTGTCCTTGGATTTGAGACAATAATTTTTTTCCCTTTTTGAACGCATCATTCACCTATTTGACCGAACCTTTGACTGCACATAACGTTTGCATACGAACTCCTTTTGAGCCCATTCAAGTTACATCAGGATCGTGCCAGCAACCACTTTCCAATAATGCTAATTCTGTCAGGTTCTGAGACTACAAAATTTTAGGTCTTCTAAACCCATTTAGATCATTTCTTCCCACTGGGCATTCAAACCACTTGACCCCCTTTTATAGGGATTTGTTTCTATTATCATTCTTTAAATACAAAGGAAGCCCGTATATGTAGCAAAGAAAGTCACTTGGTATATTGGTGGAGAGTGAAAATAGCAAGGTTCGACCCCACAAACCAACATTTTAACAATCAAACCGCCACATGTGCCACATGGCACACAATCATTAGGCCACATGGCATAACCTCATTCGTCTGTCAGTGACATGTGTCTCGCTGGATTGGTCCACATCTTCAGACCTACCACGTCATCTGCTGACTTAAATGCCGCCATCTGCCACGTGTCAAACTCTGGATCTACTACATCAACAACTGCCACTGTGTCTGCCATGTCAGCATGCTGATGTCATCATTGTACTATCTAGTCGGTATGGTCAACCCTCAACTTTGACCAGCCATATCTTGCTCATACAAGCTCTAATCGAGGCGAAATGAGCGGCGCCAGAATCATGGAGATGAGCTCTTCGACTTGGCATCTTTTTGCTTGGATTTGAGACAATCAATTTTTCACCTTTTCAAACATCTAATTTGCATGTTTGACCGAACCTTTGACAGCACATAACTTCTACATACGAACTCCTTTCGACCCCGCTTAAGTTGCGTTAGGATCGTGTCAGCAACCTCTTTCCAATGATGTTGATTCCATCAGGTTCTAAGATTGCAAGATTTTTAGGTCTTCTGAATCCACCTATATCATTTCTCTCCACTTGGGGTTCAAACTACCTGACCCCCTTTTATAGGGATTTGTTTCTATTATCATTTTTTAAATAGATAGGAGG
This sequence comes from Cunninghamia lanceolata, assembly GCA_027924645.1. NCBI lineage: Eukaryota > Viridiplantae > Streptophyta > Pinopsida > Cupressales > Cupressaceae > Cunninghamia > Cunninghamia lanceolata. Next base: position 26,040,822 of record BSBN01000339.1, on the reverse strand, counting down.
CCCGTATATGTAGCAATGAAAGCCGCTTGGTGTATTGGTGGAGAGTGAAAATAGCAAGCAGGATGTCAAGGGTTCAACCCCAACAAACCAATCTTTTAACAATCAAACCGCCACATTTGCCACGTGGCACCCAATCATTGCGCCACGTGGCATTACTTCATTCCTCTGTTAGTGACATGTGTCACGCTAGATTGGTCCACATGATCAGACCTCCCACATCATCTGCAGACTCAGATGCTGCCATCTACCATGTGTCGAACTCTAGATCTACCACGTCAACAACTGCCACTATGTCTGCAATGTTAGCATGCTGATGTCATCAATGTATTTTTTAGTCATCATGGTCAACCCTCAACTTTAAACGGCCATATCTTGCTTGTACGAGCTCCAATCGAGGCAAAACGAGCGGCATGAGAATCATAGTGACGAGCACTTCAACTTGGCATCATTTTTGCTTAGATTTGAGACAATCATTTTTTCACCTTTTTGAACGCCTGATTCGCCTGTTTGACCAAACATTTGACTGCACATAACTTCTGCATACAAATTCCTTTTGAGCCTGTTCAAGTTGCATTAGGATCAGGTCATTGTCATCTTTCCAATGATGTTGATTCCGCCAAGTTCTGAGACTCCAAAATTTTTAGTTCTTTTGTATCCACTTGGATCATTCCTCCCCACTAGGGGTTCAAACCACCCAACCCCCTTTTATAGGGATTCGTTTCTATTATCATTCATTAAATAGAAAAGAGTCCCATATCTGTAGCAAAGAAAGTCGCTTGGTATATTGGTGGAGAGCGAATAAAGCAAGCAGGAGGTCTAGGATTCGACCCCAACAAACCAACCTTTTAACAACCAAACCACCACACGTGCCATGTGGCATTAATTCACTCATCCATCAGTGACACGTGTCATGCTGGATTGGTCCACATCTTCAGACCTACCATATCATCTGCTAACTCAGATGGCGCCATTTGTCATGTGTCAAACTCTAGATCTGCCACATCATCAACTACCACTGTGTCTGTCATGTTAGCATGTTGACATCATCATTGTACTATCTAATCGGCATGGTCAACCCTCAACTTTGACCAGCCATATCTTGCTCGTACGAGCTCTGATCAAGGTGAAACAAGTGCTTTCAGAATCGTGGCTACGAGCTCTGAGACAATCAATTCTTCACCTTTTCAAACACCTAGTTCACCTATTTGACTGAACCTTTGATTGCATACGAACTTCTTTTGAGCCCGTTCAATTTGCGTTAGGATCGTGTCAGCAACCTCTTTCCAATGATACTGATTCTGTCAGGCTCTGACACTATAAGATTTTTAGGTATTCTGGATCCACCTAGATCATTCCTCCCCATTGGGGGTTCAAACCACCTGACCCCCTTTTATAGGGATTTGTTTCTATTATCATTATTTAAATAGAAAGGAGGCCCATATATGTAGCAATGAAAGCCGCTTGGTATATTGGTGGAGAGTGAAAATTGGAAGCTGGAGGTCAGGGGTTCGACCCCCACAAACCAACCTTTTAACAAGCGAATCGCCACATGTACCACATGGCACCCAATCATTGCGCTACGTGGAATTCGTTCATTTGTCCATCAATGACATGTGTCACGCTAGATTGATCCACATCTTCAGACCTACCACGTCATCTATTGAGTCAGATGTTGCCATCTACCACATGTCAACATCTGTACCTACCATGCCAACAACTACCAGTGTGTCTACGAAGTTAGCATGATGACGTCATCATTGTACTATCTAGCTAGCATGGTTAACCCTCAACTTTGACTAGTCGTATCTTGCTCGTACGAGCTCCAATCAAGGCAAAATGAGCAGCGTTGGAATCGTGGCGAGAAGCTCTTCGACCTAGCATCATTTTTGCTTAGATTTGAGAAAATAAAAATTTCACCCTTTTGAACGCATGATTTGCTTGTTTGATCAAACCTTTGACTACATATAACTTCTGCATACGAACTCCTTTTGAGCCCTTTCAAGTTGTGTCAGGATCGTGCTAGCGACCTCTTTCCAATGATGCTGATTTCGTCAAGTTTTGAGACTGCAAAATTTTTAGGTCTTCTGAATCCATTTAGATCATTCCTTCCCACTGGGGGTTCAAACCACCCGACCCCCTTTTTTAGGGATTCATTTCTATTATCATTCTTTAAATAGAAAGGAAGCTCGTATATGTAGCAAAGAAAGCCGCTTGGTATATTGGTGGAGAGTGAAAAATAGCAAGGTTCGACCCCACAAACCAACCTTTTAACAATCAAACCGCCACATGTTCAGACTTGCCACGTCATCTACTGACTCAGATGCCGCCATTTGCCACGTGTCAACCTCTGGACCTACCACGTCAACAAATACCACTGTGTCTGCTATGTCAGCATGTTGATGTCATCATTGTACTATCTAGTTGACATGGTCAACCGTCAACATTCAGCGGCCATATCTTACTCGTACGAGCTCTGATCGAAGCAAAACGAACGGTGTTGAAATCATGGCGACGAGCTCTTCGACTTGACATCATTTTTGTTCGGATTTGAGATAATCAATTTTTCACATTTTTGAATACCTGATTCCCCTGTTTGAACAAACCTTTGATTGCACATAACTTCTGCATACGAACTCCTTTTGAGCTCATTCAAGTTACGTCAGTATTGTGTCAGCGACCTCTTTTCAATGATGTTGATTCCATTAGGTTCTGAGGTTGAAAAAATTTTAGTTCTTTTATATCCATCTGGATCATTATTCCCCACTGGGGGTTCAAACCACCTGACCCCCTTTTATAGGGATTTGTTTTTTTATCATTCTTTAAATAGAAAGGAGGCCTGTATATGTATTAAAGAAAGCTGCTTGGTATATTGGTGGAGAGTGAAAATAGTAAGCAGGAGGTCAGGGGTTCGAGCCCCACAAACCAACATTTTCACAATCAAACCACCACATATTCCATGTGGCACCTAATCATTGGGCCACGTGGCATTACCTCATTCTTCCGTCAGTGACATGTGTCACATTGGATTGGTCTACATCTTCAGACTTGCCACGTCATCTGCTGACTCAGATTCTGCCATTTGCCACGTGTCAAACTCTGGACCTGCCATGTCAACATCCACCATTGTGTCTGCCATGTTAGCATGATGATGTCATTATTGTACTGTCTAGTCAGCATGGTCAACCCTCAACTTTAACTGTCCATATCTTGCTCGTATGAGCTCCGATCAAAGCGAAACGAGCTATGTCGATATCGTGAGACCGAGCTCTTCGACTTGGTATCATTTTTACTTGAAATTTAGACAATCACATTTTGACCTTTTTGAATGCCTGATTTCCCTATTTGACCGAACCTTTGACTGCACAAAACTTCTGCATACGAACTCCTTTTGAGCTTGTTGAAGTTGTGTTAGGATTTTGTCAACAACCTCTTTCAAATGATGTTGATTCTGTCATGTTCTCAGACTGCAAAATTTTTTGATCTTCTGGATCCAACTGGATCATTGCTCTCCACTTGGAGATCAAACCACTCAACCCCCTTTTATAGGGATTCGTTTCTATTACCATTCTTTAAATAGAAAAGAGGCCCATATATGTAGAAAAGAAAGTCGCTTGGTACATTGGTGGAGAGTAAAAATAGTAAGGTTTGACCCCACAAACCAACTTTTTAAGAATCAAATTGCCACATGTGCCATATGTCACCAATCATTAGGCCACATGGCATTACCTCATTCATCTATTAGTGAGACGTGTCACACTGGATTGGTCCACATCTTCAAACCTGCCACGTCATCTGCTGACTCACATGCCGCCATCTACCACGTGTCAACCTCTGGACCTACCACGTCAACAACTACCACTGTGTCTGCCATGTCAGCATGCTTATGTCATCATTGTATTGTCTAGTCGACATGGTCAATCCTCAACTTTGACCCACAATATCTTGCTCGTACGAGCTCCGATGGAGGCAAAACGAGTGGCGTCAAAATCGTGGCGACGAGCTTGTCGACTTGGCATTATTTTTGCTTAGATTTGAGACAATCAATTTTTAACCTTTTTGAACACCCGATTCCCCTGTTTGATGGAACCTTTGATTGCACATAACTTCTACATACAAACTCTTTTTGAGCCCATTCAAGTTGCGTCAAGATTGTGTTAGCGACCTCTTTCCAATGATGTTGATTCCGTCAGGTTCTGAGACTGCAAAATTTTTAGTTCTTTTGTATCTATCTGCATTATTATTCCCCACTGGGGGTTTAAACCACCTAACCCCCTTTTATAGGGATTCGTTTCTATTATCATTCTTTAAATAGAAACAAGGCCCGTATATGTAGCAAAGAAAGCCACTTGGTATATTGGTGGAGAGTGAAAATAGCAAGTAGGAGATCAGGGGTTCGACCCCCACAAACCAACCTTTTAACAATCAAACCGCCACATGTTCCACATGGCACCCAATCATTGGGCCATGTGACATGACCTCATTCTTCTGTCAGTGACACGTGTCACATTGGATTGGTCCACATCCTTAGACCTACCATGTCATCTACAGACTCAGATGTCACCATCTGCCATGTGTCAACCTCTGGACCTGCCATGTCAACAACTGCCACTGTGTATGTCATATCAGCATGCTAATGTCATCATTGTATTGCCTAGTGAGCATGGTCAACCCTCAACTTTGACCGGCCATATCCTACTCATAGGAGCTCCAATCGAGGCAAAACGAGCTGCGTCAGAATCGTTGCGATAAGCTCTTTGACTTGGCATCATTTTTGCTTGAATTTGAGACAATCAATTTTTCACCTTTTTGAATGCTTGATTCCCCTGTTTGACCAAATCTTTGACTACACATAACTTCTGCATACGAACTCATTTTGACCCTATTCAAGTTGTGTCAGGATCGTGTCAGTGACCGCTTTTCAATGATGCTGATTTCGTCAGGTTCTAAGACTGCAAAACTTTTAGTTCTTCTATATCATTCATTTAATAGAAAGGAGGCCCATATATGTAGCAAACAAAGCCACTTGTTATATTGGTGGAGAGTAAAAAAAGCAAGCAGGAGGTCAGGGGTTTGACGCCCACAAACCAGTCTTTTAACAATCAAACTGCCACATGTGCCATGTGGTACCCAATCATTCGGCCACATGGCATTACCTCATTTGTTCGTCAATGACACGTGTCACGCTTGATTGGTCCACATCTTTAGACTTGCCACGTCATGTGCTGACTCAGATGCCGCCATCTACCTCATGTCAAATTCTAGATCTCCCATGTCAACAATTGTCACCATGTCTACCATGTTAGCATGCTGACATCACCATTGTACTATCTAGTCGACATGGTCAACCCTCAACTTTGACTAGCCATATCTTGGTCAACATAACTTCAGCATACAAACTCCTTTTGAGTCCGTTCAAGTTGCGTTAGGATCGTGTTAGCAACCTCTTTCCAATGATACTAATTCCTTCAGGTTCTAAAACTGCAAGATTTTTAGGTCTTTTGGATCCACCTAGATCATTCCTCACAACTAGGGGTTCAAACCACCTGACCCCCTTTTATAGGGATTTGTTTCTATTATCATTATTTAAATAGAAAGGGTTCACGCTGGATTGGTCCACATCTATAGACCTGCCACATCATATGTTGAGTCAGATGACACCATCTGCCACGTGTCAACATCTGGACCTGCCACGCCAATAACTACCATTGTGTCTGCCATGTCAACATGATGATGTCATCATCGTACTGTCTAGTCAACATGGTGAACCCTCAACTTTGACCTACCATATGTTGCTTGTATGAGCTCCGATCAAAGTGAAACAAGTGGCGTTAGAATCGTGGCAACGAGCTCTTCGGGTTGGCATTCTTTTTTATTGGATTTGAGACTATCAATTTTTCACCTTTTTGAACGCATGATTCACCTGTTTGACCAAACTTTTGACTAAACATAACTTCTACATACAAACTCCTTTTGAGCCCATTCAAGTTGCATCAAGATCGTGTCAACGACTTCATTCCAATGCTGCTGATTTCGTCATGTTCTGAGACTGTGAAATTTTTAGGTCTTCTGGAGCCATTTAGATCATTCTTTCCCACTGGGGGTTCAAACCACCCGACCCCCTTTTATAGGGATTCATTTCTATTATCATTCTTTAAATAGAAAGGAAGCCCGTATATGTAGCAAAGAAAGTCGGTTGGTATATTGGTGGAGAGTGAAAATAGCAAGGTCCAACCCCACAAACCAACCTTTTAACAATCAAACCACCAAATGTACCATGTGGCACATCATTAGGACACATGGCATTACCTCATTCATCTGTCAGTGAAACAAGTCATGTTGGATTGGTCTACATCTTCAGATCTGCCACATCATCTACTGACTCGATGACATCATCAGCCTCATGTCAAACTCTGGACCTGCTACGTCAACAACTGCCACTGTGTCTGCCATGTCAGCATGCTGACATCATCATTCTACTATCTACTTTGCATTGGTCGACCCTCAACTTTGACCAGGCATATCTTGCTCGTATGAGCTTTGATCGAGGCGAAACGAGCAGCATCGAAATTCTGACAATGAGCTCTTCGACTTGGTATCATTTTTTTGGATTTGAGACAATCAATTTTTCATCTTTTTGAACTCCTGATTCACCTATTTGACCGAACCTTTGACTACACATAACTTCTGCATACGAACACCATTTGAGCCCGTTCAAGCTGCGTTAAGATCGTGTCAGCAACCTCTTTCCAATGATAATGATTCCTTCATGTTCTCAAACTGCAAAAATTTTTGGTCATCTGTATCCACCTAGATCATTCCTCCCCACTTGGGGTTCAAACCACCTGATCCCTTTTTATAGGGATTCGTTTCTATTATCATTCTTTAAATAGAAAGGAGGCTCATATATGTAGCAAAGAAAGGCGCTTGGTATATTGGTGGAGAGTGAAAATAGCAAGTAGGAGGTCAGGGGTTTGACTCCCACAAACTAATCTTTTAACAATCAAACGGCCACATGTGCCACATGGCACCCAATCATTGGGCCATGTGGCATTCGCTCATTCGTCCATTAGTGACACGTCTCAAGCTAAATTGGTCTACATATTTAGACTTGCCACCTCATCTGTTGAGTCAGATGTTGCCATCTGCCATGTGTCAACATCTGGACCTGCCACGCCAACAACTGCCACTGTGTTTGCCATGTCAGCATGATGACATCATCATTGGACCGTCTAGTCAGCATGGTCAACCCTCAACTTTGACCGGCCATATCCTTCTCCTACGAGCTCCGATTGAGTCGAAACGAGCAGCGTCAGAATCGTGGCAAAGAGCACTTTGACTTGGCATCATTTTTGCTTGGATTTGAGATAATCAATTTTTCACCTTTTTGAACACCTGATTCACCTATTTGACCAAACATTTGACAGCATATAACTATTGCATACGAACTCCTTTTGAACCTGTTCAAGTTGCATCAGGATCGTGCTAGTGACCTCTTTCCAATGACGCTGATTTCGTCAAGTTCTGAGACTGCAAAATTTTTAGTTCTTCTGTATCCACCTGTATCATTCCTCCCCACTAGGGGTTCAAACCACTCGACCCTTTTTATAGGGATTTGTTTCTATTATCATTCTTTAAATAGAAAGGAAGCCGTATATGTAGCAAAGAAAGTTGCTTGGTATATTGGTGGAGAGTGAAAATAGCAAGGTTTGACCCCACAAACCAACCTTTTAACAATCAATCCGCCACATGTGTCATGTGGCACCTAATCATTAGGCCACATGGCAATACCAAATTTGTTCGTCAGTGACACGTGTCACACTGGATTGGTCCACATCTTTAGACTTGTCATGTCATCTATTGAATCAGATGTTGCCATCTACCACGTGTCAACCTCTGGATCTACCACGTCAACAACTGCCACTGTGTGTGCTATGTTAGCATACTGATGTCATCATTGTACTGTGTAGTCGACATGGTCAACCCTCAACTTTGACCAGCCATATCTGACTTGTCTTTGAGATAATCAAATTTTCACCTTTTTGAACACTTGATTCCACTGTTTGACCGAACCTTTGACTGCACATAACTTCTGCATACGAACTCCTTATGAGCCCATTCAAGTTGCATCAGGATCGTGTCAGCAACCTCTTTTCAATGATTCTGATTTTGTCAGGTTCTGAGACTGTAAATTTTTTTATTCTTCTGTATCCATCTAGATCATTATTCCTCACTGGGGGTTCAAACCACCTGAGCCCCTTTTATAGGGATTCGTTTCTATTATCATTCTTTAAATAGAAAGGAGGTCTGTACATGTAGCAAAAAAGTTGCTTGGTATATTGGTGGAGAGTGAAAATAGAAAGCAGGAGGTCAAGGGTTCAACCCCCATAATCACTGGGCCACGTGGCATTACCTCATTCCTCTGTCAGTGACACGTGTCACGTTGGATTGGTCTACATCTTATGATCTGCCATGTCATCTGCTGACTCAGATTCTGCCATCTGCCACGTGTCAAACTTTGGGCCTGCCACATCAACATCTGCCACTATGTTTGCCATGTCAACATGCTGACATCATCATTGTACTGTCTAGTCAGCGTGGTCAACCCTCCAATTTGACCAGCTATATCTTGCTCTTATGAGCTCCGATCGAGGTGAAACAAGTCACGTCGAAATCTTGACGACGCTATCTTAGACTGGGCATCATTTTTACTTGGGTTTGAGACAATCAATTTTTCACCTTTTTGAATGCCAGATTCGCCTATTTGATCGAACCTTTGACTGCACATAACTTCTGCATAAGAACTCATTTTGAGCCTGTTGAAGTTGCGTTAGGATCATGTCAGCAACCTCTTTACAATGATGTTGATTCCGTCATGTTCTTAGACTCCAAAATTTTTTGGTCTTCTAGATCCACCTGAATCATTCCTCCCCACTTGGGGATCAAACCACTCAACCTCCTTTTATAGGGATTCGTTTCTATTATCATTCTTTAAATAGAAAGGAGACCCATATATGTAGCAAAGAAAGCCACTTGGTATATTGGTGGAGAGTGTAAATACCAAGCAGGAGGTCAGGGGTTCGACCCCCACAAACCAATCTTTTAACAATTAAACTGCCACATGTGCCACATGGCACCCAATCATTAGGCCACGTGGCATTACCTCATTCATCCACCAGTGACACATGTCACCCTAGATTGGTCCACATCATCAAACTTGCCACATCATTTGTTGAATCAGATGCCACCATCTGCCATGTGTCAACCTCTGGACCTACCATGTCAAAAACTACGACTATGTCTATCATGTCAACATGCTGACGTCATCATTGTATTGCCTAGTCAGCATGGTCAACCCTCAACTTTAATCGGTCATATCTTGCTCGTACGAGCTCCGATCAAGGTGAAATGAGTGGCGTCGAAATGGCGGCGACGAGCTCTTTGATTTGGCATCCTTTTTAATTAGATTTGAGACAATCATTTTTTCTCCTTTTTGAATGCCCGATTCACTTGTTTGACCAAACCTTTGACTACACATAATTTCTACATAGGAACTCTTTTTGAGCCCATTCAAGTTGTGTAAGGATCGTGTCAGCGACCTCTTTCCAATGATGCTGATTCAGTCAGGCTCTCAGACTGCAAAATTTTAAGTTCTTCTATATCCACCTGAATCTTTCCTCCCCACTGGGTTTTCAAACCACGCGACCCCCTTTTATAGGGATTTGTTTCTATTATCATTCATTAAATAGAAAGGAGGCCTGTATATGTAGCAAACAAAGCCGCTTGGTATATTGGTGGAGAGTGAAAAAAGCAAGCAAGAGGTCAGGGGTTCAACCCCTAGAAACCAACCTTTTAACAATCAAACTGCCACATGTGCCATGTGGCACCCAATCATTGGGCCACTTGGCATTACTTCATTCGTCCGTCAGTGACACGTGTCACACTAGATTGGTCCACATCTTCAGACCTGCCACATCATCTACTGACTCAGA